>JAAONU010000008.1:27387765-28666771 GCA_012932295.1 Cyclina sinensis
CACGCATAAAAGAATATGTTTTCGAACATTCAGCTTCAATTTGAGTGAATGCTTTCAAATACAAAAGAAAACCCAAAATACAAATGTCATGCAATAATAATGATAATTTATCTATTTTGATATTGAAATATGTATAAGTATTGTTTATTCTGTCATTGTAATCAGAAAGGTCATCAATCTATCATTGAAAAGGAAATAACGGTTATATAAAGGAAATACGATTACTATTTAGACAAAGTAACGGTCACAAATGTAACCTCTATAGTGTTCCTAAGGACATCCACTGATCTGAGATGACCTTATTTTTGACACAATGTTGGCAGTACAAGACAAGAAACAATAGAAAAAAGAATGTACAGTTGGCAGAATGAAACAGTATAATCCTTCTCAAAGGTTTGATGACAAATTCATCATTGCTTGTAACAAGAACAAAAATGCAACACACTGTTTTCGTTACTCAATAATAAACTTAGACCGGAAAAACTAAAATATCTTAATTTACACAATTCTATACGGTTAGCCTTATTTTCAAAATTTAAATTATACTTTTGCTTCCCATCATTGTCTTAGACATTTGACAGTTGTGTGTCGTTAGAGATCACTAAAGCAAAATTTTGCCGTTTTAATTTTAAATTGATAGAAAATAGCCGATTGTGTGCTTTTAAACTGAAAAACAGGAGCATGAAAGGCCAATCAGGAATTTCTGCTTCTTAATAACTGATAAATCAAGATTGCCTTTCTAGTTATGCACTACAGCAAATGCTAATATTTAATTGCAAGAAAAACGATACTTGTGAATGAAATCTTTCATAACACTTAAGACATTCTGCCCATTTTGTTGTGTATAATAATCTCATATTTTCTTCATTTCTGTTGAACAAGGAAATTTGCTTTAAGTTTAAGTTTAAACATATTTATTCCAATAATCTGTACATATAATAACATGTGAAAATACTAACAATTAACATAGTCATAAGGATAGGATTAGAATGAAAGACATCGTCTTATAGAATTCTTCTCCTATGGTTAACAGTTTGTATTAGTATGTTGCTCTGAGCTTTAGAGTTTATTTATTGGAAAAAATAGGACTAACAAGGACGCGAAAAAAATGCATAAGCTGAGAAAAATTAACAATCAAAATAAAATTAAGGTTTTCATAGGAAATGGAACAGCTTCTTAAAATATAAATTTAAGGAGAGAAGGAAGATAGGAAAGACAGAAAAAGCAATTAGAAGGGATGTCTCACAGTATGTTAAGGAAATACATTCTGTTGTTATGAAAATCTCTTGCTGTCTGCTATATAGGTTTGCACTGTTGTAAAAATAAAGGTATTGTCGTTGTCCGTAAGAGATGAGTCTCCGTTAAGAAGAGTATCAAGGTTTATGTTGAAATTCTGAAGTTTGTCGAGCATAACGGCACGGATAACAGTATAGAACCTGCATTCAAAGAAAAAATGAAAAGAGTTTTCCTTTTGACCGCAAATACATAAGGGTGAAGGAACTATGTTTTTTAGAAAAAGATGATAGTTCAGCGAACTACATTTAGTACGAATTCGCGCGTGAAGAACTTGTAATTTTCTCGGACCTACGTAGTAGTAAGAAGGAGTTTTCTGAGTTTCTTTATTCAGATAGTTTTTAAACGATGATATCGATGTTGAATGCCGAACATTAAGTGGCAGTGAGTTCCAGTCTTGAATGACCGAGGGTAAGTAAGATCTAAAATAAAGAGATGTACGGGCTTGGATACCTCGGATATCTTCTGAGTTGCGTAAGTTATAGCGTGGTTCATGAGTTCGTGGGATAAGGGAGGAAAGATATTCTGGTGTTTGATTATTTACCATTTTGTAGAAAAGAAGAAGTCTATGTTTATATCTTCGTTCTGCTAGAGATTCCCATTTAATTTCATTGTGAAGACGCTCCAAAGAAATGAGTTTTGTAGCCCCTATGCAAATACGAGCACATTCGTTTTGAATTTTGTCAAGCTGGTCCATTTCATAATTTGTACAATTGTTCCATACAACATCGGCGTATTCCAGAATTGGTCTTATAAAGGAAGTGTATATGATTTCGAGCGACTTCCGGTCAAGGGAGAACTTAAATTTGCGCATTATATTAACTCTTTTCCAGGCCTTGTTCATGATATAGTCGATATGAGAATGCCAAGTGCAATCATTAGAAAGAAATATTCCAAGATGTTTATGTTCTTCAACTTCAGGAATCTTCTGGCCTATCATAAACAAAGGTGGATGGTTTTGTCGGTTAGTTTTCCTAGAAATAAGAAGTGATTCAGATTTGGCAGGATTAAATGTTACCAGCCATTTTTTCGCCCAGGAAGATATTTTATTTATGTCACTTTGAAGGAAATTTGCCGCTGTGTCAGGTTTATCAACTATAATATAAAGGCTAGTATCGTCGGCAAAAAGGTTAACAGACGAGTCAATATCTATAACAATGTCATTTATGAATACAAGAAACAGAAGAGGACCCAATATTGATCCCTGGGGAACACCTGCTTTAATGGTCGCCCATGAGGATAAGGTACCAGGTATGACAACTCTTTGGCGTCTGTTTTCGAGATAATCAGTGAACCAGCAAAAAAGAGGGCCATTTATGCCTGCATTTTTAAGTTTTGCTAGAAGACCCTTGTGCCAAACTTTGTCAAAGGCTTTACTTATGTCGAAGAAGACTGTTCGGACTTCAAGTCCGTCATCTAGTGCTTTACAAAATGTATCATAGATAAAGGTCAATTGATTAACTGTCGAATCACCGGGAATAAAGCCCGACTGACTAGGCGTAAGAAATTGAGAATCCTTTAAGTGGTTGAAGATGTGTTTGAAAATGATACGTTCCAAGACTTTCTCGATTGTGTTTAAAAGGGAAATAGGACGGTAATTACTAGGTAGTGAAGCATCGCCTTTTTTATGTACAGCAATTACATGAGCTTCTTTCCATGCAGTTGGTACTTTACTACATTGTAGGGAAGTGTTAAAGAGATCACATAACGGACGTGAAAGCTCAACGGATGCTTCCTTTAAAATTCGATTATTTATGCCGTCCGGGCCTGAAGCCTTATGAACATCAAGAGACTTCAACACGTCTTTTATTTCATCTGGATTCAGAACAATATTAGAAAGAAATGTTTGCGATATAGTAGGACCGAGATCAGGTACATCTCGGTTGCCGTCATCTATAAATGTTTGTTTTTGAAAATAGTCATTCAGAAGATTTGCCTTTTCGTCATCAGAGAAAGTAGGCATTTGGGTAGTTGGATGTTGTAGAGGAGGGATAGAATTACTTGATTGTGTCGAGATAAAAGATTTAAGTGTTTTCCACCAGTCCTTAGAGCTGAATGTGCCATTCTTGAGCTTTTCAGAAAGTTTGAAAAAATAGTCAGATTTGGATTCACGTATAAGAAGAGTGGTTTCATTTCTGAGGGTTCTGAATTTTTGCCATTGGTAAGTGGATTGCGTCTTTTTTGCCTTTTGGTAGGCCCTTTTACGTCTGCGTATTTGTCTCTTGATTGTATTTGTGATCCATGGAAGGTCACTTGGTCTTACTGTAATAGTGTTGTTGGGGATATTATTGTTTGCAATTGAGGAAATTTTGGAAGAAATATTACAAGCATATTTGTTTATATCCGGGTCAATACAAGTGTCCCAGTTGAAGTTACAAATATCAAAGCGTAATTGGTCGTAGTTGCCTTGCTCGTATTTCCAGACATGACGCTGAAAACATTTACGATTCGCTTTCTTAAATTTAAGTATACCAAAGACAGGACAGTGGTATCGCATGTCCTGTTCGAGAAAGTGTTCGCCAACACCAGAATAGAGAACATTATTGGGATTTGTTACCATGATAATGTCAATTAAAGAGTTTGATACCTCGGTAAAATGAGTTGGTTCTTCAATCAACTGTTGAAGATTAAATTGTTGTGTCATAGAAAGTATTTTACGATTTGTTTGTGAATTAAAGACATCATAGTTAAAGTCTCCCGTTATAATAATTTCATCAATATTTGTATCGACTGCTAAACCTATAGAATCTTCTATAAGATTATTATATATCGTGTCAGAGGTAGGAGGTCGATAAAACACTCCAAACAGAACATGCTTGTTTTTGCAGGGCGTCAGTTCGATCCAAACGCATTCAAGATGGTTAAGCTCCAAATCATGTCTTCTCTTGTAATGAAGACTATCCTTAACATAGATGATAACTCCACCATGTGGATTTCCAATACGATCACGGCGTTCTGGTATGTTATAATTCAGAAGCATTAAGTCATCTGAGATAATAGAATTGTTCAACCATGTTTCCGTGAAGGCAAGAATATCAAATTGATTAAGTAAAGAAAATCTAGTTTTGGTTTCAAGCTCTGAACATTTAGATGAACAAAGGAAAGGTGGTTCGATATAATTGCAATTTCAGTCGATACACTTGGAAAAGACGAGCTTCCAGAATTTGTTCTTAAAGTAGGTCCAGGATTTTTGTGAATATCACCCGCTTTTAGTAGTAGGATTAGTAACCATACAGAAGAATCTAAGATTGTCAATGTAATGAATAAATAGTACGTAAAGAGCACGTTTGTAACAAAGCGCTTATTTGCGATGAGCTTTCTCTGAGGGTATTTGATATTGCTAGAAACACAACTTGAATATATCAGAGAGTATAATAGTGAAAACAAAAGTGCGTAGTGAACAGAAAATATGAATGCGACATGGGTTGAAATGGGGAGCAAACCTTTATACCTGTAAGTAGGCAACACGGCTTTGTTTGCATGGTTAATCATGTTATGGAATGTAAAAAAAGCAAATATTTGTTCAGTGCCGTCATTGCCGAGAAGACAGATATAAGAGATTTTATATGACAACATTTTTGTGAGACACTGTTTAGACAGAGTGTGAGTTTATAGAAATTAGTTAAGATAAAAAAGACAAAGAGAGAATAATTGAGAAAGAACATTTTAAGTGTGTAAATGGAATTTGTAAGGAAATGGATATGCTAAGGTAATACATAATTTAAAAGATACGTGTGTGTATTGAAGAAGTGGAAAGAATAAAAATAGATAAATCGTTTAACTGAATGATTGTGCATGCTATTATATACTACAATATCAAAACAAACAAGACTCATAACAGTAATTTACAGAGTGGTTTAAATTACACATACATGTTCGACCAAGCATCCATATATGTTGATAACGAGTACTAGAAAAAGGGCGGGTCTAGCTCAAGAAATATCTGAGAAGAGAAAACTAGTACATCTACAATTTAAAGACAAAAATTTGGGGTGTAATAGTGATTTTCAGAGAATACTTCAATAATTTTGGTATTATTTTGATTTCAAATGAGCTTGATAATGTCAATCATCTCTACCATTTGAAATTCAAAGAAAAAAATCAAGGAGAAAAAAGAATAATGTCCATCACAGAAGAAATGATGACAAGAGACACTTTGTTGGTTGAAACTGCAAGAAAAAATACATCAGACAGTAGTCATATTTACATACATGTCCTAGCATACATATTTCATAAAAGAAAAAAAAATCAAAAAACATTTTTTTTTAATATTTACATGGTTATTTGGGCGACAGAAGAGGCGTATTGTAAAAAAAAAACAAAAAAAAAAACACACAAAAAAACAAAAAAAAACTGCTACTGCTATCACTCTACAGTATTTTCGCCTCACCTAAATGTTTTCAAATACATTATATGCATTTGCGTGAATATAATAAAAGTTAAGGACAAAATACATCTAAGATGTTTTTATATTGAATTTCACGATCGGGCAAGCCAATAACATCGAAAGCTTACATCACGCACAAATAAAATAGTTAATATTTAAACATGTATTTCATACATTTACGTCTTTACATACAAATTCACAAGCAGATGTGGTGAACATTTCGACAGTGATAAATTATGCAAATGCAAAAAAACGATTATGTCACAAACAAAAAAATAGAAACAAATACATAGGTCTTACATCCCGTTCATAAGTGATGTGGATAATATAAGTAATAGAAAATGAATTCCATACGTAATGTAGCATTTTTTACTTAGATGAAGTCGAATAATGTAATCAAAATCCTTAAAGAAGGCAGCTGTCATCTTACCCAAGTAATTGTACATATTATACTCGCTATTCGGCAAGCAAATATGTAGCTTACCTCAGAACCCAATATAATCACTTAAATAAAGCATTTGAACACATTTTCTTGCTCGTAAAGATATTGTGGAGTAGATAGATATACAGTGACAATTATCTGAGCAATACTTAAATACTGGTACCACATAATTTATATTTAATCAACAGACAAGAATGGATTTGGACTGAGAAGTGCGTGTCACAGGAGCTTTTCGAGATGACTCGCAAAATTAAAAGTGCATGTTTCAGCGCCATATAAACAGCAACGATAAAAATCTGAAATTCAGCACATATATAAATTGTATGGCTAACACTCCAGGTTATTTACATACAAGACGAAAAAAAAAAATTTCTTATGAACAAAAAGAAGAACTTTGCATAGATATTTATACCAGGACATGTTTATACTACGATCACCTTTACACTCAGATGAAAAACTGTCACAATCACGTTTATTATGCAAAAGCTGCGCTGGCGTTATCGGATTTATGCTATGGTACTAGTATACTGATTTACGAAAACTATTAGTCAACATTGGCGTCAGGTTCATCGAAGGTGTATGAAAAGAATGGATCCAAGTCCCTTCTGCATGTGATTTTGTGTACGCTTGTTTTTTTGTTTTCACTGGCTTTAATGAAAATGTTTCCATTAGACGACCAGGCTCCTCCAATGTTTTTGTTTTTCACAAGTTTCCGTGCCTCATATAGGAGATTGGACCTATATCTAGTAAGGTCTTCATTTACATATTTTCCCTCATAGCCATTGCATTTCAGAAGAACTCGTTTTTTAAAGAAATTATCTCGAGCTCGTCTGGACACAAACTTCACCAGGATATCGCGAGGCTTTCCAGATGATTTGAGTTTGCCGACTCTGTGGGAAAGAGATATGTCATTTGTAGATATCGTCGATCCTACTGCAGTGGCCATGTCAATGACGTATTTATCGGTGACCTCATCTTTTGCTTCAGCTATACCCGAGACTCTCACACTATCTCGTCTACTGTATTGCTCAGCTGCATCAACTTGAGATTCTAAGAAATCGACGCGGTCTAATAATTCAGAATTCACTTTTTTGAGGGACTCATTTTCTAATTCTAAAGAGTTGATTTGTGACTGAAGGCCGTCAACAACGCCTTTAACAATTGTCTCAATTGTGCTGTTAATCATGCTGCAGATCTCATTTTGAACTGAGTCCTTCAAGGCTAATGAAATAGACTTGATGGCATTTTCATCCAAACAGAGTGTTGTCGGGGAGGGAGAGGTTGACATTGTGAATGGTGTATCAGCTGGATCCATATCACTATTATCAGACGATAGACTACCGAGTTTGTTTTTCTTTGGCTCAGTTTGCTCCTCCGGAGATGTTAAGTCTCTTTTTTTTCTGCTCTGTAAATTAGGTGTAGAATAATTATCCGTCATATTCCACCAAAACTTTTTCCGATAAGTATACTTCGGAATTCATTGAGCGTGGGTGGTTACCGTTCACTGGATTAACGTTCACGATACACTCATAAGTTTCACGGGGTGATTACGTTTTCACACATATATATAGTTTTTTTTATATATATATATTTTTTAAAGAGAGTGATTTCATGTCAATAAACCACAAGAATCCGACGTCCAACAGAAAAAATATTTATCAAGAATGTTTTTACATAACTTGTTCCATAATATTTCAAATTTTCATACCTTAGCAATCCTTTAAACCTTAATTAATCCCCAAAAAGCTCAGAGCAGAACTTAAACAAACTGACCGCCATTTTGACGGAAATACGGAAAAATTTGCTTTACATGACACTCTTATAAAAAATAATTAAAACATACTCTTTTTGCGTATTGTTTTATCATTTTATATTCTCTTGTATTTACACAAACGTCAATCAACAAACGAATATTACACACCTTTTTTATATATTTATTGACAAATAAGTCCTTCGTACCTTGAAATAAGACGAATCTTTAAAAAAAGAGTCCATTTATGAATTAAAACTAAAATTATACTTACATTTCAATCTATGTGTCACTTAGACGTGCTACTTACTTAGTTGAATTTACTAGATTCTTAATCATTCACTATCGTTTCAGAACATGCATCTATGCCATCTTGAAAAATAATTTAGCTAACTTTAGGGTGTTAGACAAGTTTAATAAATTCTTTATTTAAAATCATAATAGGTTGAAAAAAAAACATGGTATAAAGTGTAACTATAGATATATATCTATGTTTCGTAGAATTACCATGTTATATATCGATACAAGAACCCAGTCTATGTCTACTTTAAAACCGGCGTCTGCGGCGTTTGCTTTTCACTTAGTAGAAGAAGTAGGAATAGGACAGTTGTCGCAATTGTTAAAACAAGTACAGAGACGGTAAACAATAATCTGTCGAAGGCTGCGCTGACATCTTTCATAGTGACACGTTCATCTGCATTCATGTCATTTCGTTTGCATGAACTGTCATACTCATTTTCTTCGTCTGCAATTTCTTCACGCCCAATTTCCTCCTGCAGGTGCGCTGTGCGGTTAGTATTAGGCACGCATATGTACTTATCGTTGATGAATGACATTCTATATTCGGATGAGACGGAATGATTGCTTCTTAAATTTTCATATGAATTCCCTGTCTTGTGTTTATTTTTGTGATCTTTATACTTGCCCTCATTTTCTCGGTTTTTCTTTTGACCCTTCAATCTCTCTCGATTCCTGTTGCTTTTACATTTACATTTCATATATTTCACAAAACTGGCTAAGCAACCTGCTACTGGTTCGGCATCGTCTCGGAAATAGAAACGAACATTTAAAATTGTTGTAAAAGTAATGCATATGCTTACTATCAAAACAGTCAGCAAGTAATAACTGAATATTGACATTGGGCTTGAGGTTTTTGGCAGATTTTCACCAACAACAGTTAGAAATACGGCAAGTGCCAACAAAACTGTAATACTGTATGAAATACGTTCACCACTCTCAACCGGAATCACAAATATCATTGTATTCAGATATGCTATGAAGATTATTGGTAAAATAACATTCACGAAAATAAAGCGCGGCTTTCGTTCAAGATAAATAGAAAACTGCAAGTTTGCATTATTGTGAAATAATTCAACACTCGAATTATAAAATGTCCATGCTCCATTTTCCGAAAAGAATGTACTCTGTACCTTTTCTAAACTAGGCGAAAACACCACTTCTTCTGAGCTATGGCCCCAAACAGAAAAACTGAAGCCACATCTATGTCTGTCCCATGGATAAAACGTGACATCAACTTTGCATGATGCCGAAAATACGTCGCCTGGAAAGTAATAGGTAAAACCGTCAGCAGTGATGCGGATAACTTGCCAAGCATCTCCAATCTTCTTGAGTTTCTTAACGCTGTTTATAAGAACTAGATTTGGTGTCCAAACGTTGTCACTTTCCATCACTAACAGCGTCATTCCTCCATAATCCTTAGGATCCCACTTCATGTTTTCATCAAACCAATTCAAAACAACCACTGCGGTGATAGTTAGTGTCTCTTGTACTTCATCAAATTCCTGTATGGACGCAAGCTCGAGTGCTGCGAATACCGTAATAGGTGCTGACTGATTGACTATAGGCCGAAATGTCTTTTCGTAATCTAATAATTTATCAGCTATCAATCGCTTTGCGTCATGCAAAGTGTAGCAAAAGATATTATATGAAGTGATAACTGTACATAGCACAAAGATGATTTTGGTTTCCATCGCCATCGATCTCATTCCAGCGTTAAGTGTCAGAACACATATCTAACGAGATGATTCAATCTCATTCAATCTGGGTCTGAAATACATATCAACCGATAATATTACAAATGTATGTCGAGAAAAATAAACGTTTAGCTCTCTCTTACATAACACATTTATACTTAGGAACGTCATTTGCCTTGCTGATAATTCATTTCGATACTGAGCTAGCAAGGGTCTGCTTACTACAATTTTATTTGTTTAAAATGACGAACTTACGATTTTGTTTATCTTTATGTAGCCATTCTATTATTTTAGATATTTACATTGAGATCCATTTATGAAATAATAATAATTTGAGATTTTTTTTCTACCAATTTTTCACTTATCTATGAAAAACTGTTAGTCAAAGATGCCACAATTGTTGTCCTTACTTAGGTTTGAAAGTATTTCGTGTGATTTGGCGCAAACTGCTTGTTAGTCAACCTCTGTCCTCAGATAGTATGGTGGCTGATTTACGTCATGTCGTATTTTCGCCACGAAAATGCGAAAACACGAAGATACGACAAAGTTAATCTTTTTATATTTTTTCTTTTACGCATTTTTGCAATTTTCGCATTGTTGCATTTTTGCTTTTTCGCATTGTTGTGTTTTCGCTTTTTCGTTTCTTTGCGCTCCGGTTGAACATGCGCAGATTTATTACAGATATAACTTTACCTTTTAAATGTACTGGGCAGTCGCGTTGTTTTAAGATACAAACCATAAAGAAAACAATAACATCAGAATAACTGAAAAAAGGATACTTATGCGATCACTATATCAATCCATTGCTATTTATACATAAGTGTATTTATACAAATTGATGTGCGCATGCACTTATACAACCGGAATGCAAAATGCGAAAATGTCACAATGCGAAAATGCAACCATGCAACAATTCGAAAAAGCGAAAATTCAACAATGCAAATATGCGAAAAAGCGAATATGCAACAATGCCAAAACACGAAAGGACGACAAAGTTTTACATTGTCGTATGTTCGTGTTTTCGCATTTTTGCCACGAATAAGCAAAGACACGACAGATGAAATGCGAAAACACGACGCATTTCATGTGTTGTATTGTTGCCCTTCATTTGTCGTCCTTTCGCATTTTCGCCTCGAAAATGCGAAAATGCGAAAACACGACATGGCGTAACTAACTAATTAACTAAATGCGATCGGGTGTCAGTACGTACATAAATAATTAATACGCTGTATTCAAAATCTAACTTTTTCTTTCATTTATGAGAGATTTATGTTGTTTTCAAATAAAAATCTGAAAGAAATTTGCCATAACTCCCTTATTAATAAGTTGATTAACTTCATACTTGGAAACCTTACACCTTTGGACAAGACCTTTTCACGGACATATATTTGTGCGACCTTGGCCTCTGAATAATCTTAATCTCAAAGGTTTAATTGTCAAAAAACTTAAACATTACCCATAACTTTCCTCATTAGTTAAGGAGTTTACTTCGAACTTAACACAACACCTCTTGGACAAGAGCTTTCCACTGACATATGTTTGTTTGACATTGACCCCTGAATAACCCTGACTTCGAAAGTCCATTTGATATATACAGTTTGTTTTTGCCTTGACCTTTCAGTGTTTTTTATCATGAGGTCAACATATTGAAAACAGCAACTTTTTTAAAAGGATGTACAATTTGTCTTCATTTGGTCCTCTGCTCTAAGGTTGAAGCACTTCTTTGGGGGCTTTATTATCGTTCAGTGACAGTTCTTGTTATTTTATATCATATTTACTAAGGTAAATATAGCGATTTCTTAGGAACTATTCCGATAATTGTTATATAGTACATCAAACTGGTTACCGTTTTGTTCGCCTTCTGGACGGATGCAACGGTATCTATAAAATGTGGCACTGCAGAATCGACCGAGTCAATGGCAGCGTGTAGTTTTATGAATATACATATTTTTGCATGTAATTAACAAACAAGTTCCAAGTCTAACACAGAATAATATATACAATTCAAACGAGATTGATTCCTATTTCGAATTTTACAGAGGTTATTTGACGGTCCTATCCCGACATCTTGTTTTATATCTTATGGCAAGATGTGGAAAATGCTACGTTTTAAATACAGTTATGTGATCGCAAATTTCAGAGTACACAGAATCGGAAAACTTTTGTGGTTAAGATTTGACAAGTATAGAATCAAAAATTCTTCGCATACTACGATAAAAACAGACCAACTCATGAGATATTTTCCGACAAAGCATAATGTGAACAGGAAAAAGTAACTGTAAAAAGTTATAAATAATTGATAAAGATGTTACTTTACTGAAATTATAAACCTAAAACGAAACAATGATTTTTAATCATCTAATACTATCATAGGCAAGTCTTATACTAGTATCTATATTGTAACACCTACAAAATGTACACGTCTCATGGAGCTGTCTTAACATTAAAGTACATTACTCACATAAGAAAGCAAGTATAATAACATTTATTACTATCTACATATAATCATAACCTTTGTTCTTTTTTTTAGATACCATATACATGAACAAAACAGGATGTACCTACAAAATAAACTTCATCCGCAAATAATTCACAAAATTGAACATACACAGAAATAGAAGCCAAAATGAAAGATTAACATTTTTATGTCCAATTTCAAATCCCAGTTAGTAAACAGGAATAACAATGTCAAAGTGTTTTTTTTTTTCTTTCCTTTTATTTTTTAGTTTCCACTTAAATCTAAAAATGACAAATAAAATAAAACTTTTTATATTATGAATGCAACAATGAACTGAAAAAGAAAGAAAGAATTAATGTAACTTACCTACAAAAAAAGATAAATCTATAACTTTTAAGGTTCTTTAAATTTCCACTTTTTTTGTAAACAATGATGCTGACATACAGAAAATCGAATCTTTAAACTTTTCGACTAGTTGAAAAAAAGGTGGATTAAGAACTGCTAGCTAAGTATTTCAGAGTTCTGTCTTAGGAAAACGTGATAAGTATTCCCGAAATTGTGACACCTAAAGTTCTTAGTTTTGATACATTCAGCAAAACGTAACCTATCCAGCTGTACAAACATTCAAAACAAATTCAGAGCTCTGCTTAGGAAAAATCTTCTATTTTTTTTAAAGAAAATTCAGTTGATGGAAAAAATGGCTTGATTATATTTCACTACGGGGCAGTCAATTATAGGAATATCTGACTTTTCAAGGGCTGCAAAAAGATAAAAGAACTGCTGTTTTTCTTTCACAAATAAAGTTATCATTTTCCTTTTCATGATAAATGGGTGTCGAGCTTATAACATCCTTGGTATATAACAACGTGGTTAAACTGACATAGTTCCTTTTCTGAATTAGTTTGCACACTTGTTTTTTACTAGGAGTAAAGCAAGATATTCTGATTTTGTTTTAAGGAAAACATAAATCGAAGTATACATATTAATAAGTATATGACAACTTAATGGTTTATTTAAGCATTTTCAAGCCGTATATAATAATAATAATAATAATAATTATAAGAAGAAGAATAATAACAACAACGACACAAAAACAACGAGAATGTAGTCAAAGTTAAATTTAATCAAAAAAGATTATTTCTAAATGTCCATAAAAACTATCTATTAAATGGTTCACTTTTAAACGATTTTTGGTCTAGTGCCCAGCTTTCAATGCACTATAATAGGTTGGGGTGGGCACGCAATCCGCTGTTTTTCAATATTGGTGTACTTTCACACTATTACTCTTCCCTTGGGTTCTAAAGGACACAGTTGTCGCCCTTGAAAGTTTTACTCTTTACGAGGGAGAACTTTGCAAATGTAAACAAATCAATATACAACGTGAAACTGAGGTATTCAACTAAACAGTTATCAACAAAGTTCACATTAAAGTGTCACTGCTTTCAGTACGTTCTAATTTTTATCATCTTCCCTCAGAAATTAATTGACATATTGTATGTCTGACGTAAAATAACTTGACATAATTGAACTTATTTCTAATTTTAGAATTTATATAGGATTTAATTAATTGAACTTTCTGTTTGTGTCATCAAATACACTGTATTGATCATTTCCGCTCCGACAATCACTTGTTGCATGTTTTATTCCAGAAACATTAAGTTTATTGCAGATCCCTGGTATTATTGATTGAACATAATTAAGTAGATCTTTGACTCTGAGAAAGAGAAAGTTGACCAGTAAAAGGCAATATCATTGCCTTAAAGTTTTAATTGAAACTTGATACATAACAGTTGTTGAAGTGTTTTGTCAAATATGGATTTTTCATTAGGGGTGAAAATGGCCGACCCTGGGGAACCAGTTTTATTGTATGCTCATCCAAGCATGGACCATTTAGCTCGGCAGATTGTTGAAGGATGTCAACAAGTACACTCACCAGCAACTGCGCCAGTCTCACTGACACCAGATCGACTACCAGGAAAAGTACCAGTAAGAATCTAGATTATACTCCATAGATGATGGTTATATTGTTTAGTAATTACTGTCAATTTATTTTTACAAGTTACCAAGTTCAATTTTTTTTTTTTTTTGTTAGATTCTAGCACTTGAAAAAAAAAAAAAAAAGAGTTATTAAACAGAACTTGAATTTATGTATCCAGTTTAACATCTTCACTTTGCACAAAGTGTTTAATGTTTAGTTATCTTTATCTCTTTCAGAAATATTTTAAACTGAAATGTTTAGACATTGGACCGTTTGGTGGTAATTTATTAACAAGAAATGTAAAACAAAGTGTGAATAGGGAATAATCTTGAACCCCAAAAAGGGCAGGGTGCTGCAAAATTAGGGCAGGGTGCTAAGGTGTAGGGGCAGAACATTATTGTGCACGTTCCGACTTGAAAGTATTGTTATGTCTCCATATTTCCAGGTACTAGTATAGGTTTTGTGCTGTATTTAACAAAAAGAAAGAGATTATTCAATAACTTTTATATTTCATATGATATGAATTGTTTAATTTCATTTTTTAGTGAGAATGTACAGGCACTGAAGATCTGCAAAAAAATAATTACTGTTCCTGTAGCTTTAAACACACATTCAATTCTCAGAGAATAGGAAACTTTTCCAATGAAAAACTGGCACTAACAATAAAATAATGACCACTTATCGA
Organism: Cyclina sinensis; assembly: GCA_012932295.1. NCBI lineage: Eukaryota > Metazoa > Mollusca > Bivalvia > Venerida > Veneridae > Cyclina > Cyclina sinensis. The sequence goes on from JAAONU010000008.1 coordinate 27,402,753, forward strand.
AATCACTTTATTGAACGTTGTACGTTTGTCATATAAAAATTCTCCAAAACACTGTTTTCTTTTAATATTTAAATACAATGGGGTCGCGGAAATATATGACAAACGGAATTTATCCGAGATTTTCACTTGCTGCTTCATGTTTAATGATCTAAATATTTGCTGAAATTGCTTTCCTTCAAATTGCTAGATATATCTGACTTTTCTAACAAATAAATTCCGAGAACTTAAACAAATAAAATCAGGAGGTTTTTGGCGACAATTTTGCCCAGGTCGCCCGCTCGTGGGAGTCCTGCTCAGGTCATGAAGGATTCCATTTTTTTTTTCATTCTTGGGCCAGTTCTGCCATTTTACATTTTTTGACGGCTCGTTTGTTAGCAGTGAAAAGGTGATCAGAAATTTTCATATTTCTAACTGATTATTTTTTTCATTTCTCTTGATTTACTCGTAACAGCATTTAGAGTTTTAATGATATGGGCGGAACTGACAACTTACTGAAGATGGTCTAACACCTGTCCCATTTAATCTTCACCATAATTTTAGGTATCGCAGTTTGCTTAATCCCTGTACACCACAAGGTGTTTATTGACTGGTGTCAACTAAATAAACAATCAATCAAGCGACGCACATGATTAGGCGTGTGCAGATCAATTCATATATCAATCAATTTAACAAATTAAAAAAGCGGTGGGCGGGACATACTTAAACTAGGCCAATGCAAAAGGCGAATGGGCGGTCCTTAAAAGGCATAAGGGCGCTGGAGGAGGGGCAGCGTGGTGTTCAACATCGGGCAAAGGGGCGCCGGCAAAAAGGGGCGTGGCGCCGCGCCCCGCTAACACACTCTAGATTATTCCCTAGTGAACGATCTTATTTAAAACTAGATGAGTCTAGCTCATTGATTTTTTTTTTTTTTTTTTGGTTACAGTAGTTTATTCGTGATTTAATTTGAAGTCACTTCCTTTAAGAGATATACGCAGTTTTTTTCAAAACCTTATCAACAGTCATACTTATTTAATTTATTGATATTCCAGGAATATGATGTAAGTAAATAATTCATATATCTGTTTAGTGGTGTAGAAATTGTCCACCTTATGTATTCACCTCATGTAGTCAGAACAATTGGCAAACTCTTTTTCAATATTTCCGTGATCTATTTCATTGGCACTTGATCAACCACTGCTTGAAATAAATTCTTGTTACTATAAACAGTGTAATTCAGGGCAAAGGTGTAACATAACTAAATTCATAATGCTTATCATTGATTTAGTGCCAGTGATCTATTTGCATGTGACTGCTGCAAAATCTTTCTCAAGAAGATAACAAATTTTTTTAATATTCATGATTTGGACTTAAATCATAAAGAAAAAAATCCACTCTTCCATAAAAGAAGCAGTGAAATAACAAAATTTATACCAATTTCTAAAAATACTACCATAAAAATGATAATAATTTTAAAAATAATATACACATTTAGATTGTTTTATATAATTAGGTTTTTTTTCCGCGATGCAATTTAAAATGGATGCAAATGTGATAAAATGTGATGAAACCTTGAGAGTCTTATAAAATAATGGCCATTTATATTGAGGACTCACCTTGAAAAAGTTCAGTTGTTTTTAAATTAATTTCCATACAAATTATATGCTATGCAGAGCAAACAATGACAATTAAACAGCTGTTTTGTAATAACTTAGTGTTTTCTTTGATCAGTTACAGAATTCAGCATTTTCTTAAGTTCTTATTAATGTTTAAACATCTAAGTTAATGTTTTCTACCCAGCATATAATATTAAAATATACAAGGAGGTGCTACACTTTAATGTTGAGTATACTTTTCATACATGCCGTTTAGGGTTGGATCATTAACGGGAGATTTGTGGAAAATCGTCAGGTTTTTGGACATCACAATGGGGTTAAAACGAAAACCAAAAAACGTGTTTCTGACATCATACATGGTTCTTTATTCAACATAGTGTAACAACAATCAGGCGAATGACATGTCATTTTGTTGCAAACATCAAAAACTTCAATCAGGCACTAAGTATTCACCCCTGGGCAATGACCAGATGTTACTGACAATTAACACTAACGCGCGTAAGAAAAAAGCCGACTTTCGTCACATAATCAACCAATTAGCGATCCCGCGTGTCAAGGTTTTGACTTGGTATATTCAAACTTGGAATTTAGTGTGTATTTAACGAATTTTATGGATTTTTTTTCTTTCAAGACAAAATGTTGATTTATCGGGAGATTTGGGTGCTTCGCCGGGGTGCCGGGGTAAGGGTCTAAATATCAGGAGAACCCGGCGAGTAATGGGAGAATGGCATGTATGATACTTGTTACATTTTCATACTGTTGATCTAAGATCTGTTTCTACAAGATGGGCAGCTTTACTGCTGTACTTGTAGTATATATTTCTATGTAGTAAACCTTTTTCTGCATATTTACAGTGGTGGATACATTTGAAAATCTCAGTTCTGTAATTTTCTGGTTTCTTTTCTTTGGGCAATGCAGCAAGTCTTGCAAACGTTCTGTTTACCTATTTTACTCAAGGCATATGGCAAATTACTGTGAGAAGTATTGTATTGACTTTGTATTACTGGCCAAAGATAAGTTTGAAATTGCTGATGTTTTTTTGAAAGTAATGCATTAAATTAGTGTAGTGTATTGAATTAAGTATTTTTTATGTCAAGTGTTTATTTGGGAATTTCTTGTATCTGTGTAAATTGTATCTGGTATCTGTTGAAAGTTAGTTATTTTTGCAGTTCACAATGTTGTGCATACAGTTGAGACACTTCAAAATACAAATCCTAACACATGTAATTTTTCATTAAAGGGACAGCCCCTAAAATAAACTGATGATGTACTATATAAGTATTTCATTGTCTTGTTCTCTTTAAAATGAAAAATGATAAATGCTTTAAAGAAGAACATAGGTTCAAAAAAATTTTCTTCTGGCATTAATAATCACAGAAAATGTTTGTTTGTAATAAATAGCTGTTCCACCAATAAATTGTACAACAGTATTAATTAGTTGAATTTATATTGGCCCTGTTGTTGGGCTGATGACAGACATATTGGCAGAATCTCGTATTGGCCACATTTTTCCATATTGGCCATGGTTTTTCCCATATTGGCCAGATTTTGAAATTTATTGGTGAGGTTCACATTGTATCAAGCAAACACATTGACCAGATTCTCCCTTAATATTATAAAATTAATAAATAATGGCTGATATTAATACATCTGTTTTACTTGAGTTACTTAGGTTTTTGCCTGACACCTTGACATTGGGTAATTTGTTCAGTATTATATACATTTGTATGATTCTAAAAAAAAGAAAACAATAAAAATTTAGGGATGTCTCAAGTTAGAATAAGATGATAATCCCATTTTACAATGTTAAAAATTTCACCTCACTGTTAAGATAACACCTATGTATAGTTAAAAGGGACAAAGTTATGTGCATTACTTATCATGTCATTTTTTTTTTTTTTTATTGTCAGTGTTAGGCTATTCTGTTTTCCATGCTATTCATTTACCTCATAAAAGTGAAAACAATAAGGTTATTTTTATTTATCAGTGTATTATTTATATTTTACCAAATATCTCTATTTTTTTCATAGATGAACATCAAAGAAGAAAATTTAGTCCATAACAATATTTCACTTTTACAAATATATATATTTTTTCAATTATCAGTTTACAATGAAAAATAAAAACACCTTAAAGTAGTTTGTAGTGACATCAGTATAGACATTCACTAATATTCATCTTGATATAAGATATAGCATATATCATGGTCAATTCTTTCTTTGTTTATTGTTGGCAAATTGCAGATACTGTTAGAATACAGTTTAAATGCTCACAATCATACAAACATGAATTTGATATATTCAGAATATGAAATTACTGTAAAAATGATTTACTTCCAAAATTACACTTGTTCCAAAGCTTACAGTTGATTTAACAACAACAAAAAAAGAAAATGTTTCTCAGGTCAAAATTTACTTGCTTACTTGCTTGATAGCCTTTTCTAGAGTTTTCGGTTAGCTCAAAACTTTGAAAAATATTAACAATGATCTGATAGCTCAAAATAAAAAAAATAAATAAATAAGTAATAAAAAAATCAGAAAAACAAGTACAAGAAAATAAGTAGAATAACCCATAAATTAGAAGTGAGAAAGTACCTGTTGAAATTCCTTTATTTTTGCAGCTCACAATGTAGTGCCATCGATACCATCTCTTCTTATATACCCAGTGAGGATTGTTTGCTGTATTTGTTCAATAAATGAATATTTCCTAGTTGTCAAACAGATGACTGGCTTTGTCTCACACTTAAAAAGTACAACAACAACTAAAACAACAACAACATTGGTTGTAGACTTAAAAGTGACATGTTGTTCCTAGCTGAGAAGCCAAGTTTTATCACCTAGCAATTTGCAAAATGGAAACTTGATTTTAAGTAAATCGATCCAAAGTGTTTTAAAAACAGCTAGCGGTGTATAGATGATTGATTCTTTAAGTGTGAAAAGTCAAAGTTTGAAAAGAACAAATATTCAGATATGGGAAAATATAGAGCAAAATAGACATGTTAACAAAGTACTCCATTGTCTGAGAATAAAGAGATTAATGTGACTAGTATGAAAAATTATGAAAAAGTGTCAAATGAACAATTATAAGTGTTGAAAAAAAAATGTGAACAAGAAGCATCGAAGTAACCTTACATGTACAGCTCAAATTTCTTATGTGAGTTATAGATATTTATCATGTGTCATTAAAAAAAACAAATACAAACTACATGTATAATTATAATGTTTTGCAGCTTCCTTATATTATTCTTAAGAAACTGAAATAAAAAGTGCACAATGAAGAAAAGAATTCGCACATATAACCCTTCTCAGTGACCTAATGGTTAAGGCTTCAAATTACGGAGCAGGAGGTCAAAGGTTTGAGTCCTATCAGGGGCTTGTTCTGATGCGGCTGATTGGTGAGCTGCCAGTTAGTTAAAGAGTTGTTACCAATTGCCTGTCCGCCTGGTGCCTGGCACATAGGATAGAATCAGGGAGTAAATGTGAACACTAATAGAGGTGTCTCATAAGCCCGGGAGGCTGACCGTTTCTGTAGGGGTGACAGGGTAATAAACAAGCACTTTACTTTACTTAACTTTAACTATGAACTTTAGACAGCATAACATCAAGCCTGCCTGTTTTATACGCTAACTAGTTTGAAGTTTGTGTTTGAGCTACAAAGCTGTAAGTCACTTCTATATTTAGTCACTTTATTTGACAGCCTAGAATGATCAGGTAGGAACCTGTTTTCAGCAATTTTAGAAAAAAACATTTTCACCATCTCATTTCAGTAGAGTTTATATTTTACTTGTTATTCCATTAAGTTTTCTGTTCATACACTTGGGCAAAGATTGGGTGAAATACTGCTGTATGGAAATTGTTATAAAATTGTACCTCCACATGTTTTTTTTTCATCATCGGTTACCCGGTACATATTCTGTACAACTACATCATGTATACAGTGAAACAGAATGGATCGAACGCAGGTTTCAGATGATTATTTTTATCAAGTAATCAAATAACAATAAAAAATGCCAAAGTAATAATTCATTAGTATTCATGATTAATTAGCCCCATGTCTGTTTTGCTTTTTAAACACAAACTTTATAGCATGATTTTACATTTATATATGCATGTTTTCAAATGAAAATGCTCAAGAAGCTGTTTATTGGCTGAGGGAATCTTGACAATATGCAAAATTTTGATAAAGTGTTAATTTTCATTTCCAGTTTCACAGATCCCTGTCAGGGGCTGTCCTTGTACCTGGTAAAAGTAGAAGTGTAGTCTACAGAGACACTATTACTTGGGGCAAGTTCCAGGATGGATTTCCAAACCTGTTCATACAAGATGTGCATGTTATGGCTGGAAAGGATGGTAAACATAATGTGTAATATTTGACAGAATATTTAATCAGATCTGTTTTATGCCTTCGATTGTCAGTGACTTCTTTAGATATGAACTAATCCTAGTTAATGGGAAAAAATTAAATCCACTGCTTAACTGCTTACATTTGAAGTATGGGTTTGTCCCAAGCTGTCTGGTTCACTACTAGCTCATATACTGAGATGTTTACTATAGTTGCAAGTATTTACTGCTTTTAGACCACGGTTTGAATTTAAACTCAGTTTATGCATTTTTCGGTCCATGAACTATCACTGTTTATTTCCTTCTTCGATTAGTAATTCTTTCATTGTTATAAGCACATATATTACTTATTGATTTATACAGTGCATATAAATACTTCCGAAAATATTTCTGACACAAGTGATTTATGAGAAGCAAGATGTAAGGCTGAGAGGTTAACTGTTGTACTCTGTAACAAAGAGAGAATACTTGTTGCTTTGCATACCTGACCCCGCATGATGCAAAATGTTCCTTTATTTGCAGTGATATTTCTTGGCAGTTTCCACGATCCTAGTGTGATATTTGAACAGCTGTCGGTGTTATATATGTTTCCCAGGTATGTTATACATTTGTGGAAATGAAGGAGTTAAGAGGTGACAAATGCAGACAGGACTTATATTTTGAAGTGTAGGGCAATTTACTATATAAAAAACAAAAACAAATCGACCAAGATTTTATTTCCGATTGGCAATTTTATTCATGTGTCTAATGCGAGACAAACATTTAAGTTTAGTAAAGAATCTTAAGTAAAATGCCAATTTTAAAAAGATATTGACTGTAGTGACATAACTAAAATTATGTCTTTATTAGTTACTTCCCATTTTTTTGTGCCAGTGTAAAGATATGATACAGACTTTACTCAAACTGTGCACACCAGCTATATCTACGCTGATATACCCACTGCTGTTCCACCAATGACATAACCTGTGGGTACTGGTTATATCTTAAGTATGGGGTTATCCATGGTGGTGGAAAATTAATACAAATATTGATGTATTACACTCTCTGTAAATTGAATATTCTCAATAGTATTATCAATTTATATCAGTTAAATGTATTTTTCAGTTTTCATTTTGCTAGAAAAAGATGGCATCGTACCATATCAGGCTGTTCAAACTGATTACAAAAGTGCAACCTTAAAAGAGGATTATAATTCTCAAGTTTGCACATCACTTACTTTGGTTTAAGCCCACGTATTTGATATGAAATCCCCCTTTAAAAGAAGAGTGTACAGAAACATGTTGAAGATGATTTGTCTTCTATCTTTTTGTTAGGTACCTGGCCAGATCATTTCATTTCATCTTGCCATATTTTCCAACTGGCACAATGGAGAGAGTTGACACAGAAGGTCAAATAGCTACAGCTAAGGTGAATATTAAGCAAATTTTTCTTCATAATGTGTACTGCAAAATGAATCAAGTAAACATTTCTTTAGCTCACCTGTGTGCTCAAGGTGAGCTTTTGTGATTTCTCTGTGTCTATTGTACGTTTCTTTATACGCCCGAAGGGGCATATTATGTTATGGTCCAGGGCGTCCGTCCGTTAGCAATTTGGTTTCTGGAGGATAACTTGAGTACTCTTTGGCCTACAGTCTTTAACCTTCATGTGATTATTGCCCACATTGATTGGATGACCCCTATAGATTTTGGAGTCAGTAGCTCAAAGGTCAAGGTCACATAGACCTACACAGACATTCATTTCCGCCATGCAACTTAACAGTCATTTGTTGTAAAGACTTCAAACTTTACATCATGGTCACATTAAGTGGATGACCCCTGTACATTTTAGGGTCAGTATGTAAAGGTCATGGTCACAGTCACCTAAATGTGTAGAATCATTTACACTCTGTAACTAGACAACCATTTGTCATAGAGACTTCAAAATTCATATAATGGTTGCACACATTGAATGAATGACCCCTAATGTTTGGGGTCAGTAGGTCAAAGGTCAAGGTCACAGTGACCTTAACATTGAAAAATATTTCCACCATGTAACTTGACAATCATTTATTGTAAAGACTTCAAACTTTATATCATGATTGCACTCATTGGATGGATCAGACCCCTATTGAATTTGCGGTCAATATGTGAAAGGTCAAGGTCACAGTGACCTAAATGTTTAGAATCCTATACACTATGTAGCTCGACAATCATTTGTGGTAAAGACTTAAAAATTCATGTAATGTTTTCACACATTGAGTGAATGACCCCTAATGTTTTGGGGTCAGTAGGTCAAAGGTCAAGGTCACATAGAACTTAACATTGAAAACCATTTCCATGATGTAACTTGACAATCATTTGTTGTAGAGACTTTAAACTTTATTTTGTGATTGCACACATTGGATGGATGACTCCTATACATTTTTGGTCAGTATAAGAAAGGTCAAGGTCACAGTAACCTAAATGTTTAGAATAATTTACACTCTGTAACTTGACAACCATTTGTCATAGAGATTTCAAAATTCATGTAATGGTGACACACATTGAGTGAATGACACCTATTGCTTTTGGGTCAGTAGGTCAAAGGTCAAGGACAGAGTGACCTTAACATTGAAAACCATTTCCGCCATGTAACTTGACAATCATTCGTTATAGAGACTTCAAACTTTATATCATGATTACACACATTGAGTGGATGACCCCTATACATTTTGGGGTCAGTATTTGAAAGGTCAATATCACAGTGACCTAAATTTTTAGAATCATTTACATTCTGTAACTCAACAACCATTTCTGTTAGAGATTTCAAAATTCATGTAATGGTTGCAAACATTAAGTGAATGACCCATATTGATTTTTGGGTTTTAAGGTCAAGGTCACATAGACCTTAATATTGAAAAACATTTCTGCCATGTAACTTGACAATCATTTGTTATAGAGATTTCAAACCTTGTATAATGGTTGCACACATTGATTGGATGACCCCTATACATTTTGGGATCAGTATGTCAAAGGTCAGGGTCTCAGTGACCTAAATGTTTAGAATCATTTACACTCTGTAACTCAACAACCATTTTTCATTGAGACTTCAAAATCATATAATGGTTGCACACATTGAGTGAATGACCTCTTTTGATTTTGGAGTCTATAAGTCAAAGGTAAAAAAATCAAAAATTTAAAGCAAATCATTTAATTTTAAAGCCTAAGGTTTCCACCCTTGTATCACAAATGCACCATACTTAGAGAAAACACCCTTCAGGCATATAATGCTCTGCCCAGTGGTGCTCTTGTTATAAACTGTTATGCATTCACTGTAAACATGTAGTCCAGCCACCTGGTATATGCAGTTTGAGAAAAGTGTCAGGGCTAGAACTTTTGGGGGTCAAAGGCTAAAGCGTTTCAACCACCACATTCAACTAACCAGATTTTGTGACAGATGCAGACAGCTGGATTAATGTGGGGATGGGGGGGGGGTAATTGAATGAGTGTAAGAGGAATAAGCCATTCTGTTAAATCAGTCTTTACAACTCAGTGCTTTTGTCTCATGGGTTGCAGATGTGGTCTTTACACTGGGAACACTTAATTGTTTACACTAGGAACACTTTCACTGGTTTAAATGAGTTTAATAGTGAAAGTCATTTTGGGCAGGCATTAACTATTGTTCCTGGGAAGGATCTACACAAGACTCCCATTTTCCATCAGGAATTGTGACCTGTCCCACATATATGGACAATTTTCAGTTGAAATTTTTATTCTTTACACAAAACACTTTGCATTCTTCATTTATAACTTTGATATTATAATTTAAGTGTTCATTCGAGAATTACATTTAATTCAATATTCTTTTAAAAGTGGCACTCAACAGTAATTATTTGACACCCCTGACATGGAAACAAACTGTTTTATGTCTTTGTACTTTGCCTAGAGTGATTTAAATGAAAATCCTTTCTTTTTTTCAGACATTAGCAATCATGATGTCATCCATACCACTGACAGCCAGGGGACCAGTACAGATCTGCATATTTGATATACATGCTCTTCAAGAAAGGTTCTACTTTTCTGATAATGTGATCCCAAGGTAATCCAACTGTCAACTTGTAAATAATATCTCAAAATATCTGTGTCAGACAAAACGTACCACCAACCCCTTTGTCTTGCAGGTATCCTGTTAATTTTTGACTTTTATAATTATGTGGATACAATGTTTTTATGAATTGTTTTACTTATGTCAGTTTTAATAATTCTGTAGCTATAATGACTGCCCATAGGTCAAGAATATACAGGTTTGAGACTCACACAAGGTTGGTTCTGGTTTGGCAATTTTCTAGGCTGCAGTCAAGTTAAAAATAAATCCTGATTTGTTAGCTGCAGGGCATCACATACAGTAGGAAACATAGAGTAAATGTATATTGTGATAAAACATGACTTATAAGCACAGAAGGCTTCCTCTACATGAGTAATACTAATATTTAGTACTAGCTGAGAAGAACTATGCATTGTGATTTTTCTTGTCTCAAAACCAGAAAAAAAGATAAATGGTTGATCTACATTGTATATGGTTGAAAATAAGCCACTAATAAAAAGATAAAACATTAAATGGTTACATAGTTTTTGATGCTTATACGTATTTGATAACCAGTTTCTCCTATCATTAGCGCAAATATATGTGTCCTGTGACACTTTAAAGGTGTCAGTTATCAAATTAAAATTAGTAAATTTGTCTCCTGTACACAATAAGGGTATTAACGATATTTCGAAATACTTTATTTATTTATTCTAGGTTGGAGTCTGCTATACCACTTCTTCTGTCAACATTGGAGAGTTTGCCAGACAAACACAAAATTGCTATAGCCTTTCCAGATGATGGTGCCTTCAAGAGATTTCATCAGTTTTTCCCAGGGTATGACACCATTACATGTGTGAAAATCAGAGACGGTGGGAAGAGGATTGTGAAAGTTAAAGATGGTAAAAAAAAATCTGCATTTTTTATTTTGTCAGCTTTGAACAACATGTGAGAATCTGCTGCAGTGCATGCACTAACTGTTTAAGTCACCAAGTATTAGTGTTATGTCAGCCTCTGTCTTCTGTAACTGTTACTGATACTGTAGGGGGAGTAACTCTGATTGGAGCATGATGCAATAGACAGTGGGCATTATGGGTAATGTTCATCTCTTCATTGAAGAGTGCCTGTTGATCCAGACTATTAAGCCATGTTTTATGCTTGAGAGCCCTGTGTGATAGCATAATTTTACTTCCTTGAACTTTTAAGCTGAATGGTATTGAGATTTGTAAGATCTGTAGACCAATATTTGTGTCACCGTTAATGCTAGCTTGCTTCTAAGCCACTCTCAGCACTTTGCTGTCTAGGTCTTGTGTATCAGTGTAAAACTAAGTTCAAGGATAGAATTATTGAGCAAGACAGCAGTGATTAATGTAACTTCCATCTTTTATATCAAGGCAATTCTATGAAGATATGATATCATTTTAGGCTTAAAATATTCAGGTTATTTCTGAAATAAAATGGGTCCCTTAAATGACATGTCCCACTAGTTATGATATAAATCACCAAGACAGTACAATGTTAAAATAACCAGCTGAATAATTTAAGAAATGTCCATCCTAATTCTGTGCATTATTTGGTAACGTTGCAGTCAGTTAGCACATTTTGTCAAAAGTTTCTAATTTAAACTGGTGTCAAGGCAGAGGACTATTACGAGTACATAGTAATGTAGCAAAACAATCTTTATTAGAATTTTAAAAAATATATTATTCTTATTATGAATTCAAAAACCTTTATGTGTGCAAAAGCTAGAATATTTTTTTTAGTTTTATTCCTATAACAGGTGACCCAGCTGGCAAACATGTGGTTATAGTTGATGATCTTGTTCAGACAGGAGGGACTCTGATAGAGTGTGGAAAGGTAAATCACTCTTGACAAGAATATCATGTCATACTCTGTTTATCTCCCTTTATCTTTGAAAAACTTGATTGCTGCAGTTGTTTATCACTGTCTGGTTTGTTTGTTAGGTTTAATTTAATGGCTTGCATGTAATAGCCATGATTCTAGTAAGTATTTACAAATAATGAAATCTTCTCAAGATGTCTGTTTCTTGCAGTGGCATAGCTGTCTATATGCCAAATACACAAATGCATCCAATTCCTTCAGGGAGGTAGAGAAAAAGAAAGTTATAACGATCATAATTTAAGCATCCCTAAATGACAAAATGTGTGGACGTAGCTATAGCCCTGGCTTCTAAAAGGTCTTATAATACAAATTGGATATAACAACAGAAAGTGTAGAAAATTAGAAACTGTTATATGATGTGCACAAGGAGTCATGTTAAAGTCTAAAACATATCAGCAATGAAAATTTATTCAGATTTACATTTTTAATTTTTGCTTATTCTTCAAAAGGTGTCAGTTTGTACACAATAAGAATATCAAGCAATAATCTATTTTTTAAAATTCAATAGCTAACTTTTATAACTAGATATATAATAAGTGTTGTTGTTCTAGCTCAAATTCAATTTACTGATGCATTAAAATTCTCCTAATAAAGGTACTTAGATTTTTATAAAAACTGTTCTTACTGTTTCATCATCCTCATCAACTTAAAATAAAGTAACATGTCTGAGGAATCACTGATACAGCGATAATGAATCAGAATACACCAAAATTAACACAAAGCATTAGTAACACCCTTCAAAACAGTATACGTTTAGAGCTTACATTTGGCATAAAATAAAAATTTGCTGCCAGCTATACTCTGAATTATTTTTCTGTCACAGTAAGTCTCCAAACATCAGTTTTGGTCAGTATGTTAGAAATTCAATTTTGGTCAATAAAATGTTTATAAGGACTTTTAAGACCTCAATAGTAACTCAAAAATTAGCAAGTTTAACATTTAGTACAAAAAAGGTCCACTATTAAGTCTGATATATTATTTAGACCCTTTTTATTTAGTGGTGTTATTAGCGAAACTTTACTGTTTTCTATCAAAATAAAGAAAAAATGTTCTTTATTTTGTAGGCTCTACATGATAAAGGTTCTGTTGGTGTCAGTGCCTATGTTACACATCCTGTCTTTCCAAATGAAAGTTGGAAGAAATTCACCAATGGAGATTTTAAGTTCCAGAATTTCTGGATTACAGATTCACTCCCACATGCCATTGAGATTTCAAAGAATGCTCCTTTCAAGTTGTTATCTCTTTGTGAACCGATAGCAAAGATGTTAATGGGGTATGATCTTCGCCAGAATCCATAGTGGACAGGAAAATACCATGAAAATGTTGCTTTTGCTTGTCTTCAGTGTCGAGCATGTGAAGATACATTTATGTAGCTTATGCAAAAAATAAAATGGATTAGCTGTCACCCAAACAATATACTAGTTTCATGTGGACACTCTGTTATGTATCAAAGTGTGTATTGTGACACATGTTTTGATAGAATAAGTTTTGATACATCATTTTTAGATATTATGTGTAAATTATTAGAGTTAAACTCTTTCATTTGGTTTTAGTTTTTTTTTTTCAATTGATATAGTGTATCTAAGATACAGTTTTTATACATAGTTCATTGCTTTCTGTCTTAACATTATGCATTAGCTTGGTCACAGATTGTTAGTTTGTCTTAAGTGAATTATGTGAATTTATTTCAATTTGGAAAGAAATGGTTTAGGAACATCTTAAATTTCAGCTCCGTCAGTGGAATTTTGTATGTAAAAAATCATTTTCAAGATCTGAAAGTCTGGAATTCTCAGTTTTCTATAGTACTTAACTACATTATATATAAGTGACTTTTTCTATAAACTCTCAGAAGTTTCTCGTGGTTCAATTGAACATTAATGCAACATCAAAAATTGTATGATTATTCTGTCATAACATTATAATGTCTTGAACAAACACAAAACTACATGCAAATTACAAACACACACATAATGAATCAAAGAATACTTATTTTTCATCATTCATTTCAATAACTTAGCATTTATATGATTGAAGATACAGGTATTTTTGTCGATGCGAAAAACGTTTCATTGCTACAAATAAGCTGAATTTTTCTTGTAATAGATTAATGTGCATTGCTTAGGAGTATATCATTTGGTCACGCCCATGTGTCATTTGCTATAATTACAAGCATATGGCTGAAGTTATACATTCCTCAGTTGTTTTTTCTGTCTTTTTTATACAGCATTGTTATATATTTTCTGATATTACTGCTGCCTATTTCTAGGTAGCATTTTTGTGTTGCCTGCTACAAAGTAGCGCAACATATAAGGATCACTTCTCTGTCGTCTGTCTGTCTGTCTGTCTGTCACAAAACTTGTCCCGACTACTCCTCAGAAACTACCAGTGCGATTTCATCCAAACTTTAAAGGAATGATCAGTACCAAGTCTTGTTGTGCATGTCGTCGGCATTTTCCAGTTCATTCATTTTTGTCCGAGTTATGGCCCTTTAATGATTTTTATTTTTAAAGTTTGTCCAGACTACTTCTCTTATACTACTAATGCAATTTGAATGAAATGTTACAGGATTGATCAGTACCTCAAGTACTTGCGCATATTTAATGGAATTCCGGTTGAATGATTTTTGGCTGAGTTATGGCCCTTGAATGAAAAAGGCTTTGTGGCCCATAAATGATTTTTGTGTTGCAGGCTTCACAGTAGCTGCAACATGCTACAAAGTAGCCTCTACATATAGGGATTACTGCTCCATCGTCTGTGTGTCCGTCCGTCCGTCTGTCTGTTACAAAACTTGTCCGGACTACTCCTCAAAAACTACTGGTGCGATTTCATTCAAACTTAACAGGAATGATCAGTACCAAGACTTGTTGTGCATGTCGTCGGTATTTTCCAGTTCAATGATTTTTGTCATAGTTATTGCCCTTTAATGATTTTATTTTTAAGGCTTGTGCGGACTACTTCTCTCTACTACTAATTCAATTTGAATGAAGTACTTGCTCATGTCTAAAAGGTTTTTTGGTTGAATGATTTTTGGCTGAGTTATGGCCCTGGAATTAAAACGGCGTTTTGGCCAACAAACTGCCCAATCACCTCTCAATACAATTGCTTAATTGGCTATCATCAGGCGACACATGTGATCACTGATTGCCCTTGTGTTTATTGCATTGCAGATTCTGTTTTAACATAACTTTGTACTTTGATTTATTGTTATTCCTTTAGTGTTTTGGTTTTCCAAATGTATTTTGTAGATACAAAAATATGTGTAGTTGTTTTCAACAGATATTATTGTCTTATGGTTACCCAAAAACAGTTACAGCTATATCATGTAAAAAATGCTTATAGCTTGGTAGCCATGGGTTAATTTATCTTCTGTTTACCAAAAACTATGCTCATGGCATTGACTTATGCCTTTGTGTCCAGTGCAGACCATTGGTTATGGTCTGCCCTGTTTACAGTTCTTTCTTTAAGTTTTCTGTTTCTTTTCTGTTTTCTTATGAACACCAGATGGGTCTGTATGGACTGAATATGTGACAAGTCTTCAGTGGTATCTGGTAATGCAGAGTTGTCTACCTTTTAGAATATAAGAGGCCATGCATCCTTTATCACATGGTCAGTTAGGTAGCCACACTCTCAGAATATAGTAACTATAATGTACGTGGAACATATTAACAAAAATATTGTTCATATTATTATCTCTACATATACGGACAAGTTATCATAACAAAGTTGATAAAAGAAATTTAGTGAAGTCAGAGTTCATATATACAGTTGTTTTCTTTGATATTAATTTCAGTGGCAAGAGGCATTACTTCTCTCTAAATTTTTGTCAAAATGAGGATGTCTGAATGTATTTTTTGAAAACCTTCCATGATGATTTGTTACTTCTTAACCTTCATCTGTTAACAATATTTATTACTTCTACATTGCACATGATAGAAGAAACATTATGGTTAGAAAAATCACTTTAAAAAGTTTAATTTCCAAAAGGTTTTTCGGTAAATATTTAAGTTATGAATTTTTGACAATGTGAATTGAAGACAGGCTGCAGTAGTAATCAGTAATAATTGGTGATATATCTTACTACAGCAATCAGAAATATGATAACCAATATTGATAATGAACACTCTGTTCATTGATTTAAAGTGGATTATCCCATATTGAATGACAATAAGTTGGTCCTTAAAGAGGAATACCCAAGAATCTATTTTCTTTGAAATGGCGTAAATTTGAATGATTTTGATTGGCTTATCATGTGATGTCAGTGTGTCAGTCAAAAAATTTTAGTACAATAGATAAACTTAATCCATTGATATTAGTCTTTAAATAGTGTTGTTGTTGTTGTTGTGTCATGTTTTGGGGTGGATAGCCATTTATTTCAAATGAACACAAGTGTCTGAATGTCTAAAGAAAAGAAACGAGCATATGTTCTGCTTTGAATTATCAATTATTTTTCATTGTATAGCCAATAAAACATATATACAGTATGTCATCTGTTAATTGTAGAGAATGTTCCATTTACTGTGTAAATTTCATATGTAAAGTGCAGATATATCCCGCTGTGGAGAAGCTGCAGGATTCCATAGTTAAATCAGGGTGTGCATTTCCTGACATTCACCAAGTTAAATTGATCTCACTTATCTTATGTCTGCAGACATCCTTAAGCAGAAACTGATATACTCGAATATTCCTACTGTAAGCCTTATAATTATATATCATTATTTCAACTCTGTCAACTCAATTCATTTATAATTGCCAAGGTGTGATTATGAGATGACCCTTGGGGTACTCATTTCTAAAGTACTTTCTGTAAATTGTTGTATATGACTGTTTTTGTATTTTTATGTTTTTCTTCGATTCTTGTATTGATTTAGATGTAGGGATTAGATAACAGTTTATAAATATAAATTTATGTAAATAATTAAGCAGACATGTTGCACAGTGTTTGTGTTTTTATACGCCAAAAACGAAGTTTACAGGGGTATATAGGAGTGAGCATGTCGGTCGGTCGGTCAGTCGGTCCGTTGGTCAGTCCATTTGGTTTCCAGATGATAACTCTTGAAGCAGTCAGTGGATTGTAATAATTTTTAGTACACAGGCATAACATCTTAAAATACAGGTCAAGTTCAAATTTGGGTTCAGACCACTAAATTTTTTACAGAGTTATTGCCCCTTTTTATATTAAAAAAAATGGTTTTCGGATGATAATACATGTTCACTATCAAAATGCGACACCATTTCTTAAGGGCAGATAACCCTCAAATTTGCTTTTGCCAAGTTATGCCCCTTTTTCAACTTAAAATTTCCTGGTTAACTTTTTTGTTAATGTCCATTTCTCAAAAAGTGTCAAAGATATTCCATTCAAACTTGGAATACTTGATCACCAGCAAGACCCCTACAAAGATTGTTGGTAACCATGTCCCTTGGGTCAAAATTAGCCCCACCCCAGGGGTCAAAGGGGTCACTTGATTTTGCTTATACTTATATATAACAACAACCACCCCCCACTTAGCCCCCTTCCTGTTTTACTCCCCCACACCAATTTCTGTTCTCCTTTATTGGAAGAAACTTCTTAAGCTTTGAAATAAACTTTTAACTTACATGGGTTGGGTCAGTACTTCCATCTGCATGGAGATCCCCTCCCCCGGCGTTAGCCCCTGCCCAAACCAAATTGTGTTATAAATATTTTTTTTCAAATACAGAGGTATCTGACTCCCCCCCCCTGAATGGGGACCCCTTACCCCCACCCTGCTTTAAACCCCACCCCCCCCCCCCCCCCCCCCCCCCCCCTGCATTTCACCTCCCGGCACCAAAAATTTTTTTTTTTCATATTTTTTTTAATATGTAGGTATGTGACCTTCCCCCCATCAGACCCTCCCTGCTCCCCAACCCCACCCCAAAATGTCATTTTTTCTTGAATGAATAACCTACCAACACCCCCTAGTCTAGAACTAAATTATTGATTTACATGGGATGGGTAGGTACTTCCCCAACTCCCTATATGGGACCCTCCCCCTCCGCCATTTTACTGGATTGAAATTATATTTGGTATACAGATGAAACAACATAAAGTAATGGTCGGTTTTAATTTGGATTCAGACCACTAAATATTAACATAGTTATTTTCATCTGTTATTTTGCTAAGAGATGGTTTCCAGATGATAACTCTTTAAGGAGTCAGTGGATTGCAATTATATTTTGTGGTTTCCA
The DNA here is from genome assembly GCA_012932295.1 of Cyclina sinensis. Lineage (NCBI taxonomy): Eukaryota > Metazoa > Mollusca > Bivalvia > Venerida > Veneridae > Cyclina > Cyclina sinensis. Next base: position 27,420,832 of record JAAONU010000008.1, read on the forward strand.
GATGATAACTCTTTAAGGAGTCAGTGGATTGCAATTATATTTTGTACTCAAATGTAACATCATAATACAGGTTGATTTCATATTCAGACACAGACCACTAAATGTTTACATAGTTTTGGTTTCTTTTCATTTTACCAGTTTCCAACTTGATGATTTAAAATCTTACTTGATACAATTATCTGTACAATGCTTTCTTTCTTTTCACTAGAGATAATTTTGTTTTACATGTTTCCCTTTGCCACAAAAGTAATTCCCGTCTCCATCAAGGACATAAGTGGGTGTATTCAGCGATAGCTCTAATTTGTGTTTGTTTTTAAGGAAAATTGTGATAACAAGCAGTATAATGTTTAGCTCACCTGAGCATTATAGGGTCAAAGTGAGCTTGTGTGATTGTCCTGTATCCGTCATTTGTTGTCAACGTTTCACTTTAAACTAATCTCCTATACCACTAGGTGTAGGTTGATAAAACTTTGCAGGAATGTTCTTGCATAAAGCTTTACCAAAATTGTTCAAAGAATTCCATTCCATGAAGAACTCTGGTTGCTATAGCAACAAGAATGAAAAACTTGTAAAATCTTCTTGTCTAAAACTGCTTAGACCAGTTGTCTGAAATTTGGTGTGTAGCATTGTCTTCTGGACCTCTACTAAGTTTGTTAAAATTATATCCATTGGTTTACTATTTGCCTCCCCTGAGAAGTCACATGTTTTACATGGAAAATCGTTAAAAAATTTTTATTTGCTAAACCACAAGGCCTAGAGTTTTTAAATTTAACCTGAAACATTTCTATTAGACCTCTACCAGGTTTGTTAAAATTATATACCTAGAGACACTATTGGCTCCGCCTGAGGAGTCACATGTTTAACATAGAACTATAAAGGAAAATTTTCTTATCTAAAACCACAAGGCAAAGACTTCTGAAATTTGGCGGCATGAAGCTTTGTGTAGTGAACTCTGCCAAGTTCGTTCAAATTACGACCCTGGGATCAAAACTGATTCAAGTAGGAAAGGTTGAAAAAAACCTTTCCATTTAAAACTATATGCCCTGGAGCTTAAATATTTTGTATGTTGTATACTCCAGTTGACCTCTCACAAAATGTTTCAAATTATGTCTGTTGGGTCAAAATTGGCCCCAGCCCGGGGGTCCTATTTGTGTTTTACATGTTTCCCTTTGCCACAAAAGTAATTCCCGTCTCCATCAAGGACATAATTGGGGGTATTAATTGCATTTAGCGATAGCTCTAATTTGTGTTTGTTTTTAAGGAAAATTGTGATAACAAGCAGTATAATTTTTAGCTCACCTGAGCATTATAGGGTCAAAGTGAGCTTGTGTGATTGTCCTGTATCCGTCATTTGTTGTCAACGTTTCACTTTAAACTAATCTCCTATACCACTAGGTGTAGGTTGATAAAACTTTGCAGGAATGTTCTTGCATAAAGCTTTACCAAAATTGTTCAAAGAATTCCATTCCATGAAGAACTCTGGTTGCTGTAGCAACAAGAATGAAAAACTTGTAAAATCTTCTTGTCTAAAACTGCTTAGACCAGTTGTCTGAAATTTGGTGTGTAGCATTGTCTTCTGGACCTCTACTAAGTTTGTTAAAATTATATCCATTGGTTCACTATTTGCCTCTCCTGAGAAGTCACATGTTTTACATGGAAAATCGTTAAAAATTTTTTTTTTGCTAAACCACAAGGCCTAGAGTTTTTAAATTTAACCTGAAACATTTCTATTAGACCTCTACCAGGTTTGTTAAAATTATATACCTAGAGACACTATTGGCTCCGCCTGAGGAGTCACATGTTTAACATAGAACTATAAAGGAAAATTTTCTTATCTAAAACCACAAGGCAAAGACTTCTGAAATTTGGCGGCATGAAGCTTTGTGTAGTGGACTCTGCCAAGTTCGTTCAAATTACGACCCTGGGATCAAAACTGATTTAAGTAGGAAAGATTGAAGAAAACCTTTCCATTTAAAACCATAATTATGCCCTGGAGCTTACATATTTTGTATGTTGCATACTCTAGTTGACCTCTTACAAAATTTTTCAAATTATATCTGTTGGGTCAAAATTGGCCCCGGCCCAGGGGTCCTATTTGTGTAAAATATTATCTTTGAAAATCTTTTTGAGAGAAACCATAAGTTAAACATCATAGATATTTTGCATGGAACATCATCTAGAGGTCATCTACCAAGATTGTTCAAATTATGCATTTAGGGTCATCAATGGCCCTGCCCCATGGTCACTTGATTTCACATGGGCTTACATAAAAAACTTCAAATATCTTCTTGTCTGAAACTGTCTACCCTAAAGTTTAGATATTTCATATGTTGCATTGTCTAGTGTCTGGAAATTTTGTCCCTGGGGTCCAAATTGGCACGGCTTCAGGGTTCTATTTCTATAAAATATAAGATCCTCTAAATTTTCAATTCCTTAACAGCAGACTTACAGCCAAAATACTCAGGTGTGCGACCCAGGGCCATCGTGGCCCCCTTGATTATCTAACTGTCAGATTTCATGTACATGAGAAAGCACATAATTTTTTTTCTCTGTTCAAAAGAGAATTTAAAGGGAATTTCTAGTTATTATTGCTTTGTAAAATATTTTCCAGATAATTTCACGCTCTGTTTTCATTTTTTAGCCATTGATGATGTTTTAATATTTTACAAAGATTACATTGCCTTTTCTATGTTCAGCTGACTGATAATTTTATAGCCGGATACAGAACGGATTGTATAGAGCAAGTAACATGTTTAAACAGTATCTGTGTAACTCTGCTATGTCGGACTCCATGTTTTCTTATCAGAAAATGCTTAAAACGTGTGTTTAAAAGAGTAATGTAAAATAATTTTAAAATGCTTTCTGTTTGAATATAATATCTTTGCTTATGCAAAATAAGAACTTATTGTTTTACTACAAATTAAAAGCATTTGACTGTCAAAATAATAACTAATTGTGACTTTCCTTTTGGAGACATGGCATACTCTGTCAGCAAAAACTTTTGCTGTCAAGCTCAATTTCTAAATATTTTTATCAATGATAGATTTGTCCCTAGAGGAAAAAAAACAGATTATATTGGATAACTGTAAGGGAAAGGTTGTATTGTATATTTTGAAAGACAGTGAACCTTTTTGCTAGTTTTATTGTAAAACAGTAACATAGTAAATGGAGTTAGAACTGAAATAAAGAAGACACAATTTATATTTTTTTCTAGAAATAAGAACGTTTATGTTGCAGACAGATTCTGCATTTAAAATGAATTGACTGTTAAGTATGAGATATAATAGCATAATTATGTATTCATATAGAATGACATAAATACATATGCATAGTGTATTTATGTATTTTTGGAAAGTACCTTAAGATCTTAATCTTAACGTCTTAATATTTCAGAGACTTTAAACATTTTTGAGACAATCTGTAAGGATTTTTAAACTAAGTGATAGATGCAAAGTTATGTGGATACACATTGTTCATATAAAAGCTTTTTAAGCATGGATATTAGTAACTGAAGCATAAACAGTAATTTTCTTTAACATTGGGGGTGATTATAAAGAAACCAGTTAATTAATTAATTATCATTGACTTATTTAAGTGTATTCTTTAAACTGCCTTTTAAACACTCCCTTCATCTTCCTTATTTAGGTACAGATTAAGTAAGCTACTTGTAATATTAATTTGTCACACAAGTGGTTTCTGCTTTAAATGTGGTTATTTGTTATTAAGTTGAGAAAAGATAAGTCAAGTTACTATTGCTTATTTAAAATGAATTTTTACGTAACAAGATGTTAAGTACCAGAGCATGCATGTGTACTCAGTGTTAAAACTGTTTACACATTACAGATTATGAGGTAAAGTTTGTATAACATTTGCCCTTTGTATAGATATATCTGTGATAACAGTTTTCATATTTCTGTACCAAATAAATGTCTGTAAATTGCCAAGAGCATATGTTTTTATTTGTCTCCTTACATTTTACTTATAGTTCTAAGATGACCGTGACTTCCTCTGTTTATGATTGACAGCTGTTGAGGGTATTGATTACATCCTTCGTCGCTGATCCTGTCTGTTTATCAAGTGCAGCATTGTTCATAAAAGTCTCGCTTATAATTTAGAAGGTTTGGAGTGAATTGTAGTTCACCTAGATTTGCCAAAAGCGGGTTATATTTTTGCTTGCAGATTTAGGTTTGTCTTATTTCATTTCAGAAACTACACAATTGTGTAATCTACCAGTGATAAACAGCATAATGTATGTTTAAAAGAGTGGTTATTAAGGGAACTGGACAATTTTACAGGCTTTGTGTTTACTACAATTCTAATACACTCGAATGCAAGCCATTTAATTCTCGAAATGTTTGACAGTTTAATACAAAGTATCATGTTGTGTCCAACTGCTGAGCTCTCATGCTTTGCATACAATAAGTTACTGGATGCATGATTTATGATTGACAACAAAAATACATCGGGATTTCCAAGCATTTTACTTAGTTTATTCTATAAATGAGGATAAAACCAACAAAATGCTATTAGTAAAGTTTAAACCATCAACAATAGAAAATCAATAAAATGTTCCATCCTTGTTTTATAGTCGCTCTATTACTAGCACATATAAATGACGTCACTGCACATCAGTCTCTGTGTTTTAACTGCGTCCTCAGATTTGGTATGTTTGTTTCAAATAAATCTGCTTGAGGTCTTATGACAAACTTTAGCTAACTTGCCATTTGGTGCACAATTTATCCAGTAAGTGGAATCGTAGATCTTGAGGTACTTGACTCACCATCCACCCTTAAACCCCCCGGCCCCCCCCCCCAAAAAAAAAAAAAAAAAAAAAAAAAAAGTCCCAAGAATTTTTTTTCATCTTATATGACTAGGTATTTTTTCACTTGGGCCTCTTGTTTAACTTGGCTTATAATTTATTATCCAGCACTGAAGAAAGTGGAGAGTGCTGTCTGCGGACAGGTCTTGTTGTAATTGGACTAGGATGCCGTCTTTTCCAGCAGGCTCTTGTTTACCTTAAGTTTTTAGTTATTCTAACAGAGCACCCAAGGGCGACACAAATGTTCAACTGAACACCCATCTAGCATTTATGTCTAATAGTTGCAACCAATTGCCTATTGAGTCTAGTTTTCACCTTTCTAAAACAAATATCACCTTGTAATCAGATTATCAACACGTAAAAGAAACATGATATTAGGTTCTTAGCTTTATTAAGTTAAATTGGCAAAATGCGTTTTGTTTCCATTTTTCTCACATTATACGGATTGTTTATAAATCTGTTAATGATTTTTTTTCCAAGATACTGAACATTCTGTTTTGTTTTTTTTAAAATGCTGTTTGCAGATATTGCACAATGATATCCAGTTAGTTCTTTATTTTGTGTTGCTCGTATTATCTCCGTACAATGTGTGTCATTAGAGGTAGGTTCGAGGGCAAAGAAAATGTGTTGTGGAAAAAAAATCACAAGGAGAGCTACGCCCTACTGAACTTCTCTGACTGCAAGGAATAAATCTGTTATATTAAGATTAAGTGCATTTCCTAGGCGATGGTTATGTTTTATTGTCTCATAATTTGTCACATCACAAGACTCCATGGAATGAAAGCAATGATTTTATACACGTGGTTTGAATGTAAGACAATATTATGGCATTCGTTTTGATTATGTTGTGTATGCAGTATTTCATAAGCATTAATTTTATAATGCGGATGCCTGTTTTACACTGCCAAATGTTGTAGTTGTACATCTGTTTTTTTTGGCATCATGTGTCAAGATCATAACTAAAGAAACAAGAAACCTGAGAAATCGATTGTCACAGTTCTGTCCCTACGATTTTAGCCCTGGATAAAAAATTTTATTTCGTAAATAACGTTTTCTTTTCTATATTTATGCGAAAATGTTATAAGCCAAACTTGAACTCGAAGTCCATGTATAAAGCGCTTTACTTACTTAATACATGTAATACTAGTTTATCTACAGTGTTTAGAACATTTTTGTCAAGCCATTTTTTATACTTTTTTAGAAATTTAAGAAATACTGTTTTATACATTTCCTACGATTTCTGTTCTATGTTTATAACATTTAATAATTTTGTACTTTGCATTTAGAAAAAATATGTTATGAAATTAATTCAAGTGATCATGGTCAAAGCATATATAAATGTGCATGGAGGAATAAAGTTTTTATAGTTAATTACATTATTATATCTGGTTGCTTTGCTCCTGATTGACTCAAAAAGTTAAAAACATCTGGTTAAATATTCAGTGATGATATAGTTGTCATTACAAAATGTCAGAAATTGTCATTTTTCGAAGCAAAAACAATTCTCCATATCCTCAAAAGCCATGATAAAAGTGTTGATGTTATCATTTTCTTGTTGCCTTGAACAAATGATTAATCAAAAAATGAATTTCATACACATATAATGGATCAGAAACATTCTTTGTATTGCTTAACCTTGTTTCAATATTTGTAACATTTTTCAAAACGGCGTATTTTAGGTATTGTGCAAGATTTAAAACAATCGCAAATCAAAATTATATTATAAAATAATTCATAAATGGCGTTTATACAGTGACGTGTACAGTAAAACGAAACATTAAATGTATAGTTTATTATATCAAACAACGTTTTGAGAATGTGCATATTCTCTGTTCAGTCCTCTTTTCCCTCGAGATATTTATAATGTTTATGTCATCTTTAGGTCCTCTTGGGTTCCATGACCACCAACAACGTCACCGTATCTTACTTGCCTTTTGTGTGTATTTTCCAGTTTGTGAATCCATTGATATGTTGAACGTGTGGGATGTATATTTAACCGTTTGGAGTTCTCAGTAACTTGTTAGAAACCTTATTACAACAAAGTGTAAATAATAGGTATTTTTTTAGCATATTTCATCTTTGAAAGTTACACTGGATCTTAAAGTAATAAAGCAGTTTAGGAAAGTATATTGAAATATCATTCCAATACTATATGTTTTTGAATCCTTTGTTGATGCCAACTGTTCATTTTTATTTGAAAAAATTCTGTATATTTTTGTTATAAATTTATTTGCGATGCTTAGCATTATATCATTTTATTACGACCATGAGTCATTTATTACGATTGAAAGCATGTGTACAGGTTAACATTTCTGTGATGTATTATCTTCTTTATTTATAGCGCAGCACTGTTTTTACAGATTTTCTTACATAACTACTTCGCGAGCATTGCTTTGTTTATTGCTATGCGCATTCTGAATAAGCCATAATGTGTACAAGAATTTTTTTGTTATTTTGTTTTTGTTATTTGATTTGATTTTCAGATTTATTATGGAGTTACAAAAACATTGTTTTTTGTCATTTCATATGATTTTCTTGTAGCTATAGACATCACGTAAAAATATTTTACATATACATTTATTTCTTATGCATGGATTTTCTACCTATCGTTTATGTAAAACATGCACTACAAAATGTGTCCATTAGGTTTGTTTCAACAATTGCTTTCTCAAGCCTTTTTAAGTTCTCAGTTTAAATACAATATAGAACCACGAAACTGTATATTTTGCAAAATACGTATTGTTTTCCCATCAGCAACCACTGCAAGGCTATTCAGCATGTACATCCGGGCAGAGGACCAGCCTCGTAACTAATTGCCTGCTTATACTTCATCTTACCTTCCTCAAATTACAGTACCACCTTGTAACCGAATAATTCACTCAAACGTAGAACAAACAGCATAAGTTCGTAACTTTATTTAATTTAATAGGCAAAATGCATTTATGACAGTTTTTCTCTAATTAGGTAGATTGCCTATAGATTTGTTACTGATATCCTGAGATGTTTTTGTATTCTGTGCAAAATATTCAATATCTCTCTTTCGTTTTGCTATTCCCTGCAGGTCTTTGACAGATAAATAGGACATATAATGCTTTATCTTGTGTATCGACTATTGTCAATATTGGAAGTCTGTCATTGCAGTGTATATATATTTAGTTTAACAAAATATGTGCTGACAAAAAAAAACAAACAAAAAAAACCAGAAAGAGCTTTGCATTTCTTCTGACTGTAAATTAAGATGAAGTGCTGTTCGTAGGCGATGAGTATGTTCTTATTGTCTCATTTTTCTGACAGACATTGTGGAATGATCATAATGTCGTTTTAATGTCTTTAATACTCGCTGATATATGTACGAGTGCATTACGGTTTAGCGTTTTCATTAGATAATGTTTGCACGATGAGTATTTTTGTAGACTGTCAAAATTTGCAGTGTGTGTTATTTTGGTAATCTTGTTCTTGGATTCTGACTTAAGGTCGGACTAAAGGGTCCTTAGAACATTATTGTCATTGTTCTGATCTTCGAGTTAACCCTAGATAAATATTTTGTTTTCCTTATTGTATAAAAACGTTTTCTTTTCTATATCTACCTTACTACACCATAAGTCCAAAACTGAACAAGAAATCCATTGTTAAAGCGTCAAATGGCATGGCATGTAATCCTTTTTTCTCTGTATTGATAAGAACATGTTGGTCTTCTGTAAAAAACGAATATTAATGATATTTTCGAAACATTTACCTCAAGAATATATATAATGATATATTTTATTTCAAGAAAGAGAGTTTTGCGCAAGAATAATAAGAACATGTCTGTCAATAAAAAGTAGTCGTGACTTTCTACTGAAGACTTGTCATATTAGGATAAAAAAAAGACATTGCACTGTCAAATTTGAACTTCTGTATCTTCATTTATGACAGATACGTCTCTGGAGAAAAAGATGCCAGACTTATCTATTGATTAAATATGGGAGAAAGCTTATTTTGAAAGATGGGATTCGTATACTTTAAAAGGCAATTATTTATCATTCCCTCTCTAAGCTTTGTTATAACGTAGTAAAAACAGAAAAAAGGGTAACGTAGGAGCCTCATAAATTCTGCGCCGTTTTGCAAACATATATTAAGGTGAATGATGCAGACCTTCTAATTTTCAAAGAGGGATTGAGTTGATATACGAGCAGATACCTTGTGCATTTTGTACAAAATTATCTTTTTTGTAAGTAAGATCATTGAAACCGTCTTAACAGTCACTTTCAGAGACAGAAATAAGTTAGTCTTAACTAAGTAGCGTAAACATATTCTTCATCAAAAGGCGTGGAAATCAAAAGCAAACTTTAAAGAGTTATTTTCATTAGCAAAATTTAGGAATACACATTTTCCTTTTGTAAGGTAATGGCACGCACCTGTTAAACAAATTAAGAACAAAATAGATTAAAACTAATGTAAATTAAAGCAAATAATGGTCAACTTTAGCATGGGACATTGACTTGCTTAAGATAAAGAAATATCATGCATTTTTGTTTCTCCAGTCTTTGTTTATTAGACATTTGTATGAATATCTTTTTATCTGAACATATTGAATCGAGCTGGCTTTTTCACTGATGAGGTTTCAGTCTAATAGCACTTTCTCTTATTGGCTGTCTGGCTGAAGACATAAATATCTCTTAATCTTACTTAGTTAAGGTGACGTAGAGGCAACGGTAATTATACGCTCATAAAACTATTGCATGTAGCCTGGCAAAAAGCCATATCATGTTGTCTGCACTTAAAGAAATAAAAGAAACTGTTCACTAAATAGATGGAAGAAAATAGTACTAGAGATTTCTGACTCGAATAAAGATCAATTCTGTCATTTTGTCGACATATATTTGACTCGGAAGGATATCTAATCATGATAAGTGCGAATTTCATTAACACTTAAGAAATTGAATGACCCACAAGGGGTCCTTTCGACAAAAATGTATTGATGTAGACATTTGCACACCCTATAGAAAAGAACATTTGACAGAATTAGGAAGTCTTTAAATTGAGATCAGCAAGTACATTGATTAACTAAATTAATAAGAAAGATAGGCGAAAAGCGTGAGTAAAAAAATGTGTCTAATGTACGAGTAAAATCATCAAAAGTAAGGTACTATGACTGTGTTTTAAGCATACGTGTCAGTTCTAATATAATCCAAAATAATTAAACCACTCACAATAGACGTGTATATAGAATGTACATGTTATATAAGATAATGAAAATGTACATATTAAAAATAGTTGTAATTAAAACATGATTCTAAGAACAAATATTGTATCCAGTAGATACAACAATCGAGTGCAACACTTAAACACTTCTTTATTTGTTTTAAAACAGTAGGTAACATTGTATTTATTTGAAATACCTATGTCTGATGTTACATTCGGAAATGATTTGCTAAGTTGTTTACAATATATCTGCTCACTATTTCAATCTTTGATCTGATTGAATCAATTTTGTCTATTATGCAAGCAAATTTATCATTATTTTTGAAAAGCGTGAGTCATCGGCACGAACAAACTATAGAATCATACTATATTCCTGAGAAAGTATATATCCAGCAAAGCATCTGAAAAATTAGTTTTATGCTGATTGAAATGTCAGTGACAAAAAATTAATTGGCATGTACAATGGCCAGGATATAGTGACACTTTAGAAAACGTATTGCATAAATTATTTTTGTGACAATTCTAAATATTTATTTAAAGTAACCAAGATTTCAATCATCCAAATCTCGTTGAAATAATTTGTTTTAGGCAAATAAATGAAAAGAAGTAAAGAAGAAAGAAAATTATTTTATGCCTACCAATGAAATATAGGGAAATATCAGTGAGATAAAAGTGATAATACACTGTTTTGAATCAGTGAAATTACCATTTTGATAATACACTGTTTGTGCCCGAACTACTTTTTAACCTGATTCAGCCAAGAACCACACTGCTCCAATGATTGCAGGAAATAGTGAATCTGGTCCTGCACCAAGAGGATTTTTCATGAACAGTCACTTTCATGGAAATGTTACTTTCAATTTCAATTCCTCTAAAACTGCAACCCAGCAACTATCTCAACAGGTCATAAATTCCAGTCCAAAAGCTGGCCTGCTTGATGAAACATCAGGAATTTCCCCACCACGTAAATACAAGAGAATCCGCTGTATTTCAGACAGTGACAGCGAGTGAAATTTATTTACCTTGTTAAATCCAGTTATAATATTGAATTCCTAGTTGTGAACAATGATGAAATTCGTTATAAATTATTTAAAATGTCTGATTTGTCTACCTAACTCACATGGACAATATCCAATATGGCCGACTTTCAATTCAATTGATTGAATATTGAGTATTAATCCGCTGTTATAATAAAAGTATGTATGGCAAAAATTCAATAAATATTGATAAACTGTGTAGACAAAAATAAATGTTATTTGATGAAAGTGTATTCAGTTTATTTCAGCAGAAGTAAAGTTATCATATGTATTAGAGATTGTCTGCACTTTTTTTGTGCGCAGTAACCAAAGTACGCACTAACTGATTTGGGGCTCACCATGGGGAATTTATTGAAGGCCCTGATTAAAAATGTCATAAAAAACCCCATTTTTGACGTGTTGGCATAAAATAAAAAGAAAATTTGTTTGTTTTTTAGTGGAAGATGGAAATTTATTTCATCTCGTGAACACCATATGTTGATATTTTCACTCGTGGCTGCGACACTCGTGAAAATATCACATATGGTGTTCACACGATGAAATAAATTCTCATCTTCCACAAAAACAAACAAATATCCTCTATATATCAACAGTCCTTCATTACCTTTGTTATGGGGAAACTTCAATTTACATTCATGTTTATTTATATATAGATATATAGACATATATAAGTAATGGATGCAAAATATGAGACTAAACTTTGACAAGTAAATGTTATTGTAGTGCATTCTAATATATATATATATATATATATATATATATATATATATATATATATATATATCCATTTTCTGATTCATTTTATTAAACTAACTGAAAAAACGTAAAATCGTTACTTCTTACTGTAAAAATGCTATGCTATGTTTGCTTTTGAAATACATCAAGGCGTTGCAACAAGGGAAATTAGATAACATTTTTTCTACTAGTGGAATGCAGACCTTTATGTACTGTTATGATTATTGCTTTACTCATTTATCATACACATTTTTGTGCACTTGACAATTAGTTTATAGTGCTTGTCTAATGCTTGACTAATAGGTTCTGTTATTATTTTATGTTTAATTTTTTATCTTGTGGAACAAAACCTGGCATAATTCGTTTTTAAGATATACACCCACCCATGTGCACCTCAAGATGGTGAAATTAGATTAACAGTATTGGTAACTGCATGTATGTGTTTTGTTAACATAAACACAGCACAAAAGTTTGTGTCCCTCCTCAGACGAAATCTGACATGATGGTAATACTGTTCCCGCCTACTTGCATCAAACTGATTTCTCTATGGTTAAATGTTTAGGCAGTATTTTTAATATAAAATGTTCTGTAACACTGGTAACAGTTCTAACAGGCGGCTGTCATCTTTTTTTATTTTTTTTATTGAAGTCATTATTTACAATGCTGTTATTTTTACACAAGAATGTTTACATAAAGACATAACATATCCTCTAACATCTTTTGGAACTTTTGTGGCAAACATAATTTTACATACGCTTTGTCTGAACATAAAATGACTCATGCTTCATTTATTGCCCTTCGTTCGAGAAGCCATAGTTTCTGGTTGTTTTATGTCACTTGTAGTAATTTGTACGTAAATTACTTTAAAGTTAGATGATCATTTGATGTTATGAGAAAATTATGTTTAACATAATAATAAATGCAAAGCTTTTAAGAGCCAATTCAGTGCGTTTTTTTTCTCCCTCTTTTTCGTTTTTTTTCTTTTTTCATACTCTTTTGTGAATGGAGAGGTATTTGATAATCCGGAATGCAAATATACCTTCTCTTTCTTTGCAATTCCTAAATGATACATGGTGAAACAATCTTGGGTATAACAACGTATTTAAGTACTTATTTTACAGAAATAATCATATGGGTTCTTTATTGTTCTTGTTGGTAGGTGTGTGTCTCTACAGTTGTAATGACAAGGACCAGTGTATCTCCAAGGGTGTTGGTGGATGAGCATAAATACTTCTAAAAGACTGAGTAATTTATGAACTGAATTTTGAAAACAGTAAAAAAACAGTTTTCTTTTCTGTTAAAGTTTCCAAGGAGTTCAGTACATTTTGTTTTTATAATGCATATACGTTGTTAAGCTCTTTGAATTTTAACTGGCAACGTCGACAGCTTCTAACTTACAGTGATCTTGTATGTTTTACTGATGTGAGTGTACATATATATCAAGAGTTTCAATATCAAAGTTTTAAAAGTCAGAATTGTTATAACTCTGATCTTCCTTTGCAAATAATTACAATTAAAGCTTTGATGTTTGTTGTCAAGCACCATCTTATACTTGTAGTCAGGAATTAATGTCTGTTTATGTTGATGTTTTCAAATGTATCAGTGAATCCAGTGATAGTGAAATTTTTAAGTACACATTCAGTTTTCTTTCTTGTAATCTCATATTAGGTTTGTTTCTAACACAGTATTATATTTAGTGAAACTTAGCACTTTATACTGCAATATATCCTACATTTCACGAAGAACTATTATATCGCAAGTTAATGAGCTTCAGGATTTATCATTATTAAATTATTGTACAATACTACAAAGTGACAACTATCTACTTTTGGTAAATTGTTTCCTATATGATAAAAGAAGAAAGAACAATGGCATCTCGATTAATCGAGTGATATTTTACAAGCAACAAAAGCCTTAATTTCTGTATGTGAATTGCATGTATTTCAAGCTTTCAACTGAATCCTGCTTCATCATCTATGATTTGTCTCTGTACAGAGAACGCGATGGATAGGCGGGCGGACGGACGGACTGAAGAATGTATAACACCAAAACAATATCCATCCTCTAAGATGTTTGGCAAAGATGTATACAAATAATACAACACCTGAACGTGTTGCCATGTTTTTGTTTGTCCAATATATTTTTTTCAGTCAGCATTCGTATCCCAGAGCTGGGGTACTTGAGTCGTTTTTTCAATAATCAGTGACAATGCTTTATACAAAATAATATGCAACAATATTTAAATCTCTATAACTTGCATGTTAATGAAATATTACACAATGTTGAATATTCAAACTGACTCAGACTGTTATTTAGACGTGTTATTTTCAGTTATAAAGCAGGCTGTTATTTAGACGTTCTATTTTCAGATATAAAACAGACTGTTATTTAGAAGTGCTATTTTCAGATATAAAGCAGACTGTTATTTAGACGTCTTATTTCCAGATATAAAACAGACTGTTATTTAGACGTGTTATTTTCAGTTATAAAGCAGACTGTTATTTAGACGTTCTATTTCCAGATATAAAACAGACTGTTATTTAGACGTGTTATTTTCAGTTATAAAGCAGACTGTTATTTAGACGTTCTATTTTCAGATATAAAACAGACTGTTATTTAGACGTCCTGTTTCCAGATATAAAACAGACTGTTATTTAGACGTCCTATTTCCATATATAAAACTGACTGTTATTTAGACGTGTTATTTTCAGTTATAAAGCAGACTGTTATTTAGACGTTCTATTTTCAGATATAAAACAGACTGTTATTTAGACGACCTATTTCCAGATAAAAAACAGACTGTTATTTAGACGTCCTATTTTCAGATGTAAAGCAGACTGTTATATAGACGTTCTATTTTCAGATATAAAGCAACCTGTTATTTAGACGTCCTATTTCCAGATATAAAACAGACTGTTATTAAGACGTCCTATTTCCAGATATAAAACAACCTGTTATTTAGACGTGCTTTTTTCAGATATAAAACAGTTTGTACAAAGAAAAAGCTTCTTCTGATAAAAATCAATAAGCAAAAAGAGAAAGGGAAAAAACAGTATGAATAAAGGCTGTGTCATCAGAAACTATTTCAGTTTCATTATCTGTTAATTGTTAATCGAAATTTCAAAATTAACTATTCTAATATTTTGTATTCCCCTTTATATATATGTTTATGTTTCTTTCTCATCTGGATTCAATTCAGTTTTCTTGAAGCAGAAAAAGAAGTAATAACTATGCAAGTATGGTGCAGATGCTACCTGTGTTTGCCCTGTGGTCAGGATATGAAATCTGAATTTAAGACAAATCAAAGAAATAGTTTTTCTAAATATTTTTGTGTCCCATTGATTGATGATACTTTTACTGCGCTTTACTTTCAGGAATGAAAGTGCAAGCGTTTATATGACCTTGATTTTATCATTGTAGCCTTTCAGCTTATGATGCGAAACATTTTCGGAGTTATTGCTCTTGTGACATTTATTATGTTTGACATTCATGATGTTGATGTAGTTTACTTGTGCCTGAACAGCTGACCAGTCTGGAAAAAAAAACAACTTAAAATATGTAATTGTTATGGCTTCTGCAATCAGGTTTGGTTTATTTAATTTGTAGTGCACTCCTTGTATAGAAGTTTCCCTAATATTTTTATTGAATCATTAAAAGTGTCTACGTCATGAGTTTTACGATCTTTAGGTCTTGGTCAGTTGGAGTTATATAAAGAATCAGGACAGCTTAATTCTGGCATGTATAGATCAATGGCTGCGCAATAAAGAACAATTCATTTTTTTTCTTCAGATTTTTTTCTGTAAAAACTACAGTGTTGCTTGTACTTTTGTTGTATAGCTTTCTTGTTGACAGGCAGAACGGCAGTGAAACCAAGACATATTTTCTGATAATTACTTTTATCTAATATAAGGTTAAATTGTCATGTTTATAGGCACGTATGTTATAAACTGGCTAATGTTGTATTTGATGAAGAGGCCATAAAATGTTTTGCACTTCTCGGAGAACTGAAATCGTGTCTACTAAATCGACAGATGATAATAATACTGGGACATTCAGACGCTAATAAAGAACAGTTTTGTCATTTTCGCTACATATATTTGAATCACTTGGATACCCAATCATGATAATGTGCGTTTAGCATTTTTTCTATTGAAACTGAATGGCCAACCTTGGATTCTTTTCGTCCTTAATGATTGTATTTGGATATAAAAAACTGATCTATTGAAAAAAAAAAATTAAAACTTTGCAGTCCCAAAATAGAATTATATATTTGATATTGTTTTTTATTTTGTATTGTTCGAATTTGACATGGTCCAGACATGGATCTTTGTCAAAAAACGAACTAGTTTTAAACATTATTCATACATTGAAAGGTTCTGTTGAGGCGTAGTTTCTGATTAAAAATTCCTTAGTACCTATTTATAAGGATATTAATATTATTATTATTAGTAGTAGTAGTAGTAGTAGTAGTAGTAGTAGTATAGAGCAAACAAACGATGAACAGATTGTAATGACAAGAACACCAACTGTGTTATGTATTTGCATTGTTTAACCAAATTAGATGACCTAGATCATCAAATTGTGTTTCACTGTGATTGGCAATAGCTAATTAGGTACATTCAGTACAGTAAAACCTTTTACAAAAAGCGAGATGCGTGAAAAGATTCTAGCACGCAAGTGAATGCAATCGACGTCACTAACTTAAACATTTCTTTAATACCTCGAAGTGTGTTAACTCCTAGGTAGTCTTCTTTGTAATGATCTTAAGAACGTCACAAAGTAAATTTATGTAGCTAATCACCCAAGGTCAGTGAATTATTGGAAAAGTGAATGGTGCATTTCACCGCGTGCTCGTCTACAGATAAGCCAACAAAAAGGTTTATATTAAAATTGTTTGGAGGTATGAGAGAGCGAAGAAGCCATGATATATAGTTTCAGATTTGGTTTAAACTGAGACGATTGTAGCGATATGTACAGCATATTTTGAGAGGGGGTTATGGAAACTGCACACCGATTTAAAAAAAAAAGGATGGTTTTCTTACACTAGAAATTTAACTGCTTTTGCTTAAGTGGATGGTTATAATTTTTTTTTGTTAAACAATCTGCTTAACCCTAGTCTCTGATAAAATGAAAAAAAAGTTAGTTGTTTCCATTGTTGATTTAAACATATATGAATGCAAGTACTGTATTGCATATACTAAAATGTCTCGAACTGACAGGAAACGAAATATAGACTAGATGATTTGCCTGAAAGATATACTGACAAAATGATACGCGGATGAAGAAATACTTGTCAGTGTACAAAATATGTGCTAGTGTTTCCTAGTTTCCTACTACTACTTATATTATTATGCATTTACATCAATAATCGACAGTTTGTAGTAATAAATATATATGAAGTATATGGATAGCACCATTCAAAGAGTGTATATCATATATATTCATATGAATTTCCTTCCATATTGTCTATTTCAGGTCATTTATCGTCGGTACCAAGACCGACGGCCCCTGAAGATGGTAACTGATTTTAGGCTGTAGGGGAAAGTGCAAGATACAGAAAGAATCCCATTCCAGAGACACCGCCGGTTCTTTTCCATACCCAGTGCAAAGCACTGATACATAGGACATCGGTTTAACGTCTCATCTGAATAAATAGAATTGTTAGTTTGTTAATTGGACTCGCGACCCTGGATTACCAATTCAGCGCGTTACCACTTGGCATGACCATATGCTAATAATAGAAAACACGAGCACATCGAGATGGCGCAGTTCCGTCAGGCAAAAGAAATCTGCGTCACTTATTTTGTTTGACAAAACTTTTCTTTTGTTATAACTGGCTTCTCCAAAAGCATTCCACTCTAAGAGACTAAGACTACTACTCAATTTGCTTTTGACTTTTTTCATTCTCATTGTAAAACACTTGTGATGTGCTGTCAAAATGGGTTTCAATAATTGTCTTGAAATCTCATAAAAAAGGCTAAGACTTTGAAGGAACTTTTCAGAAAGCTGTGTCAGATTTTCCCGATATTTTACACTTGCCAGTTCCTAACGGATAGCCTGCTTGTCACTTAATAACCGAGGGATAAAATACTTTTTTCTTCAATTGCAGTAATGGTTAAGGAAAATCTTTTTTGCTGTTAAAATATATACTCAAGTTATTCAATAACGATGACATTCCTTATTGCAAGTGATTGTCATTTTACCTTGAAATTCTGTTTGATATCCGAGAAACATAAAAGATAAAACTATATACAACATGCACTAAGATAACTTTTGTTTTTTTATTTATTCTATGTCAGTATGTTTACTTGAAGCAGACGATATAACACATGCCTTCATTCAAAACCATTTCATGGCATGTTGGGGTATTATCCAGTAACATGTATTGTCCTTGTGGTTGCTTTTTATCCAATGTCCAATCAAACATTTTGTATACTAGTATATGACTTACAGAGTTGACAAGTACCCTATATTTGAACATTTTAATGTTTAACTGTTCACCAAATAACTTTAATACTACAAAGATTAGATCGTATACTTATTTATACAGGTCAGTCTAATTTATACAAAATTACTCCCATTTCAGTTATACAATTTTAAGGGCGAACAGCAATTAATACATTTTTTATGATTAGGTATCCCTGTGAGTCAAACGGTATTTGTTTCATATGTAACCAAATAATAAAATACTCTGAGTTGATATCTATTTGTATCTTATTATCAGCCATCGATTTAACAGATTTTTTTTTCATTTCTGTTAGAAGTACAAAATATTCTGTGAATATTAATAAAAAACAATTTAGCCAGTTTGTTATAGACATGTCTATATATAATTGGCACATATATTTCAATGTCTTTCAATTCATTTAGTTTACCTGCCTTGCAATATTTCTTCAATAACAGTGTACTTTACGATTTAATTAAAAAGAGCCATGTTTTGTATGAAAGGTTAAAATTTTGTATCATCAGACGCACTTATCGATAAGCAAGTAAAGCAACAATGCATTGAAAGCAAATCTTAAAGAAGACCTTTTGGGAAAGCATTGTGTAGCAAAGGTATAATACGGCACTTGTACTCCCTTACCTATCAGCTAGCTTTTATGGCGACGTGGTAGAGTGTCCGCTTAGTAATAGAAGGTACCCGAGTTCAAACCCAGCTCAGGGCAGGTGGATTTTTCCTGGTTACAATTGTCTAAGCGCATTTGGCATACTCTCACAAAACACATATCGCATGTCTGATTACCAACTATCAAAACTGGGAAATAACAATAACACTCATATAAATGACTTTATAAGTTTTTTGGTTAGTACTGTCTTTTGATTTCGCTTCGCTTATGAGTGAAAAATGTTGCCATTTCTAATCGGAGATCTCATTTAAATTATAGATATACATATATATATACAAACAGAAACAAACAACTGTGTATGGTTTTACATGAGCATTTCACACTAAAATAAGTCAGAACTTTAAATGATATTCTGATTGTTAAAAATTCAGAAAAAGCTATATAGTTACGATATTAGTGGTCAAAACATTCTGTCTTATAATTTCAACAAGGCAAACTTCTAGCATTAGATAAACGAGTAAAAGTTAATTCCAAGTACGAGTAAATTTCACAGAGCATTGTCAGATATTGAAAGGTTGAGAGGAGGCAAACTTTTTTTTTGACAAAACATCTGCTCATCACATACGGAAACGCTTAATATAATTTCACTCTCTTGAGGTGCACTTCAGTGTTCTTCATATAAGATTTATACGAGTCTTTTTTATATTCTTTATTCCTCTAGATAAGACAATAAATACTGATATAACAGATGAACCAAACAATAAAAAATAATTGTCAAACGTACAAAAATGTAAACAGTAAAGATAAATTGGTTAAGACAATTATCGTTACAGGAAAAAAATATCAATTTTTGAATTACATTTTATCCATCTGCCTGATCTGAAATGCTTTGTTTATTGGAAAAGGATTGCTTTTTTCAGTGTCAATAAACCATATGTTTAGTAGACACATAAAGCAAACGAGTTGTTGTAAAATTTTTTTTGTAAATGCATAATAAAAACAATTCACATAATCTTGACCTACATAGATGGCGTTATTCAATAACATTTTCAAGTAACAGATTTCACTTTGTCATAAGTATGGCTGTATACATTACTTTGTCTGTTGATGAAGGAAATTTTTTTCATTATTCTCTCTCTCTCTCTCTCTCTCAGTTTAATCATTTTATCATCACCTGTTGCTCTGTATGCTAGTTTGTTTTCAACAGCACATAACTGCTTATCGTCGGTGCAAATTGAATAAATGACAATTCTGTTTTAAAAAATTAACATTGTCAGGTTACTATGAATAATTTATCAACGCGCAGTGTTAAAGGGTCTTAATATATCCCTGAATCAATGGGGAATTAGGGAACTAGCCTCGTAATTTCAATCTTGCAACCAGTTCTCTGTTTATGCTTCTTCTTATTATCTTTAAAACAAGATACCACCATGTAACCAGATAATTAATTTAAACAAAGAAGAAACAATCTAAAGTTTTTAAATCTATTTATTTGAATTGACACACTGATTCTTTTTTTCTTCTCCCGCCTCAGTAAAATTTTTTGCGTTTTTATCATTGTAATGGTATTGCAAAGCTTTTTTGTATTTTATGCAATTTATTGTCCCCCGCCTTTTCTAAGAAAAAAGGTTGATGTAGAAATGGGCTCCATCCGTCCGTCCGTCTGTCCGTACGTCACACGTTCGTGTCCGGTCCATAACTAAGCCATTCATCAACAGAATTTGAAATAGTTTGGCACAAATGTTTGTTATAATAAGACGATGTGTCATGCGTGAAATCTATACCCCTACCTCCAAGAACAAGGTCACACTTGATAATTAAAGGTCAACATTGTCTGTTGGAGTGTATATGTCGTGTCCGGTCCATAACTTTCTCATCCATCATGGGATGATGGAAATACTTGGCACAAATGTTCACAGTAATCAGACAACGTGTCATGCACAACACCCAGACGCCTACCTCCAAGGACAAGGTCACTCTTTAAGGTCAAAGCTTAACATTGTCTGATATAGGGTATATTTTGTGTCTGGTACATAACTTTATCATAGATCAAGGCATTTTGAAATTATTTGGCACAAATGAGACGACGTGTCAAGCCCAACACACTGACCACTACCTCAAAGGTCATGGTCACACTAGGAGGTCAAATGAATTGATAAGCATTAAAAGGAACAGTATTTTTAGGTTGACTTTTTTCAAGGAAAAAATCGAGTTATTGCTATAGTCACGGTGTCGTTGTCGTTGTCGCTGCCGTTGCCATTCCTGTCCGAAAACTTTAACATTGATCATAATTTTTTTTATTGGTTAATGGATTGTCTTCAAACTTAAAGACAACAACCCTTTGGACAAATCTTCAAGTAAACCAGACTAAACTTGACTTGTCTCATAAATGACCTTCACCTTCAAGGTCAAATTATTGAATTTTGCTAAAATTTGTCATAATTTTATTATTTATAGGTGGATTGTCTTTATGCTTGGACATAACAACCCTTTGGACAATACCTTCAAGTAGACCGGACTAAACTTGACATTGACACATCAATGACCTTCACCTTCAAGGTCAAATTATTGAATTTTGCTGAAATTGGTCAAAATTTTAATATTATTAGGTGGAGTGTTTTCATACTTGAACACAACAACCCTTTGGACGATATCTTCAAGTGGACTGGATTGAACTTGACATTGACTCATAAATGACTAAAATGCTAAAATTGACCATAACTTTGTTATTTGTTGTTGGATTTGATTCATACTTTGACAAAACGACACTTATGACAAATCCGACATTATATTTCTTTCAGATACGACATTGACCTTAAAATGACCTTGACAGTCAATGTCAAATTATTGAATTTTGCTAAAACTGGCCATAACTTTGTTATTTATCGTTAGATTTGAATCAAACTTGGACAAAAAACACTTATGACAAAGCCGGCATGTAAATTTATACAAGTGTGAACTTTAGCCTTAAAATGACCATAAGCATCAAGGTCAAATTATTAATTTTGCTTAAATTGTCATACCTTTGTTGTTTATGGTTGGATTTGATTCATACTTGGACAAAACAACAATTATGACAAAACCGACATGTTGAGTAACTCAAATATGACCATGACCTGAAAATGACCTTGACCGTCAAGGTAAGATAATTGAATTTTGCTTAAATTGTCATAACTTTCTCATTTATATATGGGATTGATTCATACTTGGATAAAACTAAACAAATCCGACATTTGACAGGCAAGATCAAATTATTGAATTTTGCAAAAAATGGTGTGGATGAATTTGATAATTATATTTCCAAATGATGTTTCATTTGAAATCCCTTCACCACAATGTGCTTCCTCTGAAGTGTTTGCCTTTGGAAATAGGAAAACCCGAGCTTGGCCCCCGCTTGCAGTGGCTCTTGTAAAAGTTTTCTGATCCAAGGATTGGAAGAGAAAGTGAAAAGAGATCGTGTACCAATCAAGGCCATCACTGTTACATTCTTACTCACATCTTAAAGTCAAGTTCCTGTCGAGGTAAAAATGTTCCCTTTTGTTTTATCATTTGGCTTAACTGCTCACAAGTCTCAGGGAAGTACCTACACACACTGTATTGCTAACCGCCAGCTACCTCCAAAAAAGAAGTCCGTCGTGCAGGGTCATGCATATACAATGCTCAACAGAGCAACGCCACGTGATGGTTAGAAGTTACTAAATTTTACTGCAGACGAAATCAAAGTAAACAAGTCGGCTCTAGTAGAAATGGACAGGCTGCTGAGCACAGTACTTTCAGCTGGGAACTTCCATTCGAAAACTTGGACCCTAATGCAAATGCGCACATAGGATTTCCCAGCATTCGTTCCCTTAAAGCCCACCTCTCAGACTTGGCTACCCAAAGACATATTTCAAGATTGAATGCTCTTTGCTTAACAGAAACTCACACTACAGAAGAATGTTCTTTAGAAGAATTCTGCGGATACTTTAAGCTGACACAACTTGGTCTAGCAATGTTCACTAAAACAGAGTCAACTGATTTTGAAAATAACAGAGCCTTCCAGTTTATGTCTAGAATAGTTTCAGACCAAGGTAAAAACTTTCTCATAGCTGTTACTTACAGACCACCTCAATTCAACAAAAACGTTTTTTACCTCTCATCTGCCGTCAATGCTATACCTAAGTCTTGTAATATCATACTTGGTGGAGACTTTAACTTGATGCCTGATGATCAAGTTGTGATTAAGTTTTATCATGAAAATCAACTTCGACAATATGTAAAAAAGCCAACTCATCAGTTGGGAAGAATATTGGATTTTCGCATCTGATAACATACAGTGAACTAGTAGAGTGATTCCAGTTATTACACCGACCATTTCCTATTTTATCTGTTTTCTAAATGGTTAGTATTGATTTGTATTTGTCACATTTTGTGGTTTTGAAATAGGGATAAAAACTATACAAATGTATTTCTGTTGACACATACACAGGAGTTATTTCATTCTATTTCTTTAATGAATTTATTGTTGCATGTGCAGATCTAGCATTGAGCAAGATTTTGCACTGAAAGTCCAGATCCATACTACAATCTTTTAAAATATCACAATTTTGTGCTTCATGTAAAACTTCCCTTAGGCGGGGGACGTTGGTAACTCTGTTATAAATTCTTGTTCTCATTGATTTTGACCCGCTATTTCTTACAGACATTCAGATATTGTCTGCCTCTTCTAACCTTACAGAAATTGTGTCAATTCAAATTATGTTTAGTGTAAAAGAATATGTTGTTATAAAAAACACATGTTTGAACTTCTCCTGACTGATAAATTTAGATTAAGTGCTATTCTTAGGCGATGATTATGTTCTTATTGTCTCATAATTTTGACACTCTCATAATACCTTCTGGAATAATCATAATGTCGTTTTTTATGCTTTCGTACACTTTGATGTATGTAACAAATGCATTATGGTGTTGCTTGTTAATTTTGTAATTTACGCAATCCGTAATAATTATTTTAGGATGTGGAGTATTTTGTACACTACCAAAATTTGCATCGTATATCTTTCTTGGAATATTTTACTGAGATTACGCCTAAACGTTAGAAAAACCTTTAAGTTAATAGTTTATAGTCATTGTTCTGACTTGCGATCGTAAACCCTGGATAAATGTTTTCTTTTGTTTGTTTTATTGAAATCATGTTTTCTTTTCAATATTTATATGACAACATGATAGGTTAATTTTTTCAAAATAGTTCAATGTATAAAACTTGTAACATGGCATGTGTATGTAATCCCATTTCCTCTTTTTTGTTTAGAACATGCCGGCCTCAGACACTGGTGAGAAATATTTACTGCAAGAAAAAAGTGTGTTTTTGCGGTCAAAAAAAGTTATCATGACTTAAAATTGAAAACCTGTCATATTTGGATAAGTAAGAATATCGCGCTGTCAAGTTTCAACTTCTGTATTTTTATCTATGATTTATGTGACTCTGTGGGGAAATGCCAGACTTATTTATTGAATAAATACAAGAGAAAGGTCATCTTGAAAGATAGGGTTTGTATACTAAATCTTTGCGTTAAGAAGTATACGTATCTTACATAAAAGGTCTAACTATTAATATTACGCATTGTCCTTAATATCTTATGTCCGCACAAGTCAGTACAAGAAATAAAGCATATTTTGACCGACATATAAAAATTAAACACAAGAAACATACTACTAAGTCCCTCAGCTTGCTTTTTATACACCTATGTTTTCACGGCAATTTAACAGAACCTTAGGTTGTAAAAAATGTTCATTGAAAGTAACGTCATTACATTACATTCTGAGTTTTGTTAAATCTAAAATGCTTTTATTTTTTCCCCTTAAGTTCTTATTTGTCGTTGTGTTAATCCACGTTTATATCTATTACAATGAATATGATTAAAAACATGGTAACAAACCACATACAAATTACACTTACTTGTCTCCTCAATTAAACTGATATCAACTGCCTTCCCAATTTTATGATTTTTTTTTCTGTTATATCATTTGTAGACTTCCTTTCATATGGAAAAGAAAATTAATAAATCAAGGAAGATAATTTGATTTTTCCATAGTTTCTTGTAACTGGTATTAATTGAATGCAAGTACAACAAATTACTTTTATTCTTCTAGCTGTTTATAAATAATGATGAATTCAGTATCTCGTTAAAGACGAAGTTGTTAAGTTAAATACCAAGATATATATATATATATATATATATATATATATATATATATATATATATATATATGTGTGTGTGTGTGTGTGTGTGTGTGTGTGTGTGTGTGTGCGTGTGTGTGTTTTATTATAAAGAATATTCCCAGATTTGATTAGTATAAATAGTGCTGAAAACTTATTGTCCAACAATTCAACGTTGTATGATCATTGTAAATCTTTTATGCCCATGAGCATATTCTAAACGATTCACTGAGAGCATTAATCACAAACAGTGATACAACTGAACTCCTTAAATTTCCATTTGGCATACCAAAAGGGATTGTATAATATTTATGATACTTCTTGTATGTCCGCCCTGAAGTACACAGATAGACAATACTTTCTGCATATCACTAAAGTAAATAAAAAGTAGTTTAAAAATTACAGAAATCTTAATAAATACGAGGAAATGTCCTTTTGTATTTTCGCTATTTGTTTCAGAGTAAAAGAGGACCTGTCAATACATATGCATATTATTCCGTCCACGGCCACATACGTTAAATTGATGACTTTAAGACTGACCAGGAAATATATGTTCTATTTTGGAAGACAAGGCCAATTAAAACGACTTGAGGATACTAGTTTATACATTTGCATGGATATCATTTCGTCTGAACATATTGAATAGACCTGGCTTTTTAACTGATTAGGTTTCTGTCTTATAGCACTTTCTCTTATTGGCTGTCTGGCTGAAGACATAAATATCTTCTTAATCTTACTTAGATAAGGTGACGTAGAGGCAACGGTAATTGTACGCACTTAAATCTTTTTCATGTAATCTGGCAAATGGCCATATCATATTGTCTACATTTAAAGAGAAATAGCAGAAAATGGTTACTAAATAGACGGTTTAAAAGAAGCCTAGAGATTTTAGACTTAAATAAAGATCACTTCTGACATTTTGTCGACATATATTTGACTCGGAAGGATATCTAATCATGATAAGTGCGAATTTCATTAACACTAAAGAAATTGTATGACCCACAAGGGGGTCCTTATGACCGAAATGTATTGATGTAGACATTTGAACACCCTATAGAAAACAACACTTCTACTAAGTTCTGAAATTGAGAACAGCGAGTACATTTATTAACTAATTTGATAAAAAGATAGTTGAATAAGCATGGGTCTAAAGTAAACTTATCCAAAGTAAGTTACTTTGAATGTATTTTAAGCATACATGTCAGTGTTTATACAATCCAAAATAACAAAACCACTCTCCGTAGACTTGCATATAGAATGTACATGTTACATAAGATAATGAAAATGTACATATAACATATAGAAACAATTAGAGTATGGTTCTAACAACAAAAATTGAATCAAGTCGACAAAACAGTCAACTGTAAATTTGGAACACTTCTACATTTGTTTTAAAACGGTAGATAACATTGTTTTAATCTGAAATATGTGTGCGTGATGTTGCGTTCGGTAAGGATTTGCGCAGTTCTTTATCTGCTGACTATATTTTATGTCTGAACTGATTGAATTAAGTTTGTCTATTTTGCAAGCAACTTCATTATCATTTTCGAAAAGTTTGAGTCATAGGCACTAACAAACTCTAGCATCAAACTATAAATGTTCCAGACCATCAAATTTATATAGCCATCAAAGCATCGGAAGAAACGGTAAATTAATATGTTAATTGAAAAGTCAATGAAAATAATCAGAGTATTGGTGGATGAGCATAAATGCTTATGGAAGACAGAGTTATATATGCAAATATTAAAAACCTCAGTATTTTCTTTTTGGTTTAAGTCTCCAAGGATTTCCGTAGATTTGGTCAAAAGTGCATATAGGCTGTTCTTTAAGATTTGGCAACTTCCAACCAAAAATGATCTTGTATGTTTGCAGATGTAAATGTATAGATATACCGAAAATATCAATATCAGTGTTTTAAAAGTCAATATTGCTATAACACTTATCTTCGTTTACATTTATAACATGACAAAGGACAATTATACCGCAAATTAATAACTGACAGTATTTAACATGTTAGTTTACATATTTTTATGCAATACTTCAAAGTGACAATTATTCAGATTTGGTCGCTGGCATTATTTGTTCCGTTAGTTATGATAAAAGAAAGAATGAAAAATAACGTCGCAGTTGATTAGTTTGGAATTGTTTAGCATGCATAATTTACTGCTTAGTATTTAAATTCTACAAAGTTTCAACAAAATCCATTTAGACTCACCTTTTTAGTCTTGGTAGAACAAATGCCATTATTGATAGAACAAATATGGGCTATAACTCAGTATGTGAGTCTTGACTGTATTTGACATGAATGACAAAACTTCTAATTTTTTGATTCTACGGTGTTCAGTTTTATAAAGGCAACCACGTTTCAGTTATCACTCCAGGAAAAAAGACGTCCAAAATTTATGAAATGATAGAGTAATTACTTTACTGTTAGTGAGTGAAAATCACGTGATAATTTACATGCTATATAAGCCTTTCAGTATAAATAATGTTTTTAACTCTCAACTTAATCCAGCCACAACACTTCTACGTCTTGGCTACGGACAGAGAACGTGATGGACAGACGGACGGGTAAAATGAAGACTGGACAACGCCATAACAATATCCCTACACTGAGATATTTTGGGGAGGATACGAAATAAAATGTATATCTATTAACAAATCATAAACACCTGATCAATTTGCACGTGAGTAAAATATAATACAATGTAGTTTTACTCTAACTGACCCAGACTGTTATTTAAAAATAAAGAACCGTCCACAACTGACTACAAGTTGTAACTTACTGTGGAAGCAGGGTACAGATACTAGGAATTTTCCCCTGTGATCAGGCTATGATATCTGAATAAAGAGCAATTCGAAGAAATGAGACCGCTTCTTTGCACCATTTTTGTGTTCCATTGATTGTTGATAATTCTACTGCAATTAACTCTCTTGAAAGACACTGCAAGCCTTATATGGCCTTGAATGTCTATTGTAGCTTTTTAACATATGATGCAAAACTTGTGTCTCGGAGTCCTGCCTCTTCTCACGACGCTCATCAAATTAAGGCGATAAATCTTTGCCTGAACTTCTGAAAAAATAAATCTTAAAATATGTCATTCGTTGTGGCTTCTGTAGTCAGGTATTTGTCCATCTAAATCATGTAATGCATTCCTTCTTTACCAGTTTCCCTTACTTTTGATTTCAGTCTCAAAATGGGCAAGTTAGGCAGAAAATCATCCCATTTCTTGAATGTCTATTGTAGCTTTTGAGCATATGATGCGAAACTTCTGTCTCGGAGTTCTGTCTCTTCTCATGACGCTCATCAAATTGAGGCGTTTGGCCTTTGCCCGAACTTCTGAAAAATTAAATCTTAAAATGTGTCATTTGTTGTAGCTTCCGTAGTCAGCTATTCGTCCATCTTAACCATGTAATGCATTTGTTGTGAACCAGTTTGCTTACCTATGATTTCAGTCTAAAAAGTGGGCAAGTTAGGCAGAAATCCATTGCATTTCTTGTGTTTTCACGATCTATGGGTCTTGAAGATATATAAAGATTCAAGACAGATTTATTTTGTCCTTTGTAGATCAATAACCGTGCAATGAAGTACAATTCGTTTTTTTTTCTTGATAATGCTTTTTCTGTATTAATAAAACGTAACAAGTGCTGCTTTTCCTTTTTTTATTCCGAATAGTTGCAGAGGTGTTGGAGATGTAAACAAGGCGTTTCTTCTGACAATAAGTTTTATCTTATATAAGATGATGTTGTCATGTTTAAAGGCACGCATATTACAAACTGGCTACTGTTGTATTTTATAAAAAAAGGTAATAAATTTTATGCACTTCTCCGAAAACTAAAACTGTGTCTACTCAATCGACGATTGATAACAACACTGGGGCCTTCAGACGCGAACAAAACACATATCTATCTATTTAAGCTTATTTATCGTCGGTACCGGTTGCCCATATGACCGACGCCCCCAGGAGAGATAAGTTATTTAATGTGGTGGGGGTAGTGCAAGATACAGAAAGCATCCCATTCCAGAGACACTCCTGGTTCTTTTACATGCTCAGTGTATAGCACTGATACATGGGACCTCGGTTTAAAGTCTCATCCGAAAGACAAGAAAAAACACATATATGTCAGGGGACTGCTTTTATTTGGCTCACGGGGATACCCAATCATGATACTGTGCATTTTGCATTCCCTCTATAGAAATTGAATGACCAGCCTAGGACAATTTTCGTCCTCAATGTATTCGAATATAAAAGCCTGATCTATAGAAACTTTGTTAGCATGCAAATTTTGCTCAAATCCAATCTGAGACAGAAATTGCAAGATATTCAAACGTATCTTTTTATACAGTTATTGTATGATGATGTGATATGCAAGTGTTTGGACCAGGCCGAACGCCGATGTTAAAATCATGTTGTCAGGTACATTTAGTGATGCTGTTATGTGACCTTTAAGAACAAACTTACTGAATATGGAATTTACCGATACTACCATTCGAAGAATGTATGCCATAATATTTATATGAACCTCACTCTATTGTCTATTCAGTTTATTTGTCATCGGTACTGGTTGCATATATGACCGACGCCCCCTGAAGAGCTTATTGATTTTAAATTGTAGGGACAGTGCAAGATACAGAAAACCTCCCCTTCCAGAGAAACCACCGGTTTTTTTCCATGCTCAGTGTAAATCACTGATACACTGGGGCATCGGTTTAACGTTTCATCCGAAAAACATTTAGAATTGTTAGTGTAGGGGCGGATAGTCGAACTCGCGACACCTGGATAACTAGTTCAGCGCGTTACCACGAAACACAACCATGTTCTCATAAAAGAAATCACGTGCATAGTAAGATGTAACAATTCCGTCTGGCAAAAGAAATCTGTGCCATTTACTTTGTTTGACAAAACTTTGCTTTTGATATACGCTCCCTCAGAAGCTAAATGAATACACTACCGTTAAGAAAGTGAAACATTCGACCGATGCACAGGAGAGTATTTTTGATATAACTGGCTTCTCCAAAAGTATTCCACTCCTAGTGTCTAAGAATACAACTAGATTTGCTATTAATTTCTTTCTCTTTAAAATAAAACCACTCGTGATGCTTTGTCCAAATGAATTTCAATAATTGTCTTGAAACTTCATAAAATAGTCTTAGACTTTGAGGGATCTTTTCATGAAGATGTGCCAAATTTTCCCGACATTTTACAATTGTCACTTCCATGTGGATAGCATGCTTGTCACTTTATCACCAAGGTATAAAATATGTTTCTTCAATTACCGTAATAGTCAAAGAAATTTTCGTTTGATGTAGGAATATATATTCAAAATACGGGATGACGTTCCTTATTGCAAGTTTGAAATAATATTTGATATCCGAGAAACAAATATATATATATTGCAAAATCATTTTATTGGCTCAGTCACTGTAAAATAAAAAATGGTTGACAATTTTTTCCTTATGGCATTTTAGACATTTAAAAGTGTTCAATAGCACTAAATGGCAGTCCGCCCAAAATGGTACAACAACAACTCTCTACATAAAAACTAATATTAAGAAAAAAAGTTTACCTTTGTACTCATTTTTGGACTGAAAACTAGACAGTATAATAATTCATTCAATTTCGTACTGTCAGATCTACATTTTGTAGACAGGTATATCTTGAACTCTTCATGGTGAATTTTCACTAAAATCACACGATTTCATTGGCATGATGTGTTTTATCCGGTTTTTTTTGCTCCCGGCACCACTCTCCTGACCTGCACGATGGTAAACATTATTTTCAGGAAAAAGGAATACTCTTACTTTTGGGAGATACCTCTATGATTAGAACTATAAGTCTATGTTACGCTCTGATGCCCCTAAAATAATACGAAATGTGGCTCATCTCGTGTTTAACATAAGCTTCCTCCGCAATTTCCTACACCGACATCATTTCTGATGTGTATTTGGAAGAAAAGGAACTAATTTCTTATCGAAACTGATCTTAATCACAAGTATTTGAAATTAATAACATGAAAAGATGTTGAACTACATTTCGTTACATACAGCTCCACTTTTCGAACAGGTTAAATCCCATGAGAGTGAGAATGGTGAGTTTCGTGTTCTTGAGAAAACCAAGAACCGTAGACACGAACCGTAAGCTAACGTAAGAATCCGAAACTAAAGAACTAAAGAAATATCTGAATACTGTTCGACAAGGGAACCTTATCAAAAAGGAAATTGTATAACATAAAAAGTCAAAGTATCAAATATAGACATCTGCGTAGGTTAATGTAATAATAATATTGTCATTTGTGTACTATTCTATATCTTTTTTAGCTTTCTTTTAAACGTTTTACTTACTTAAGAGTTTCAGTAACTTAAATTGAACGTTTGAAAAATATTGTTCAGACAAATAATATAAAACAAGTACGGACAATACACAAATTTTAGTCAATTTCTAGTCTTGCATTACCTGTGTTTTTTGAAAAATACGAACTATATCACATGTTGATCTGTAGATATATAAGTATTAATTGTGGATGTAAAATATGAGAATCCAATTTGATATGATAAATTTGTTGTGTATTCAGTGGAAACAAAGATGCACTCTCTGATTCGGTTTTTAAATCTTACTGGTATTAGCACAATGATTTGCATTTCACATTTACAAAATAAATCTTAATACTTGTACATATCGGTTATTTTAATAAAAAAAAAGAATATGTGTACTAAACATATCACTTACTTACCTTGAAAAACAAACTTTCTACCTGAGATCCAAAATCAGAAGGCATTTCAGCAAAAAAGTAATTCTATATTTGTTTTTTTTTTCTATATATGATAATTGCTTCAGTCATTTACCATTTATTGCTCACATTTTTGTGCGTTTGACAATTACTTTGTGTTGATTAGTTATTCTCTTATGTCAGTATTTTTATGTTTTATCAAGTGGAATAAAAAACCCTGGTATAAATTATCTAGTATGAAGACATTAAACTACTCAAGTTCTCCTCAAAACAAAGCTGACATTCAAGTACTTTAATAGTACATGTACTTGCACCTTGCATCATTGTTGTTTGTGGTGAGTAACTTGTTTGAAATTGACTTAATACAAACATACTTTAACATTTATATTTTTAATTTGAATGAGATATCCGATTGAAAATGGCAGAGCATTTTCACTAATGCGCGAAGCCAAAACAGTAGAAAGCGGTCACCAAAACTTTGATATGTCAAAACTTTGATATGAATGTTATTTCCCAGATTTGATTGTAGGAAAGCAAATAGGCGATATGATTTTTTTTAGAGAGAGCATGCTTATTGCGGTTAGACAATGCTTTTTCTAAAAGGTGTTCTTGCAGTTTTGGTCTTTGTTCATTGTTACTTTATCACTTGCTATATTAATAAATGGATCTAATGATATACACTTTTGAAATGAAACATTGAGAACGAATGTATTAAACTATTGATAATTAAGTTGAAATACGTGTACAACTGTTATAGGCATATCTATTACGGACTGACTAATGTTGTACTTGATAAATATGTCACACACTGCTTTGCAAATTTCAGAGAAATGAAATAAAAAGTAAAATCGATGTTTGGGCCATCAGAGGCAAATAAACATCAGCTTATAGTCTCTCAATTTTGCCTACATAAAATTACATATATTATATTGTCGCCTATAAAATTGTATGGCTTAATGGGATTTTCTTTTTGTTCTTAATTTGGATGAAATAGGCGAACCTTTAGAAATATATTTAAGATCTGAACTTTACAGCCCTGAAATAGAACTCTGTATTAAATTCTAATGTGGAGTTTTCCAACGTTCAGATAAAATCTACAAAGCAATTTGGTGAATAATTAAACATTAATTGTTCAAATATAGCGTACTTAATACCAAATAATATGAATGCAAGGTTTGTATCACCGTTACAGAATTGAATGGGCAAAGATGTATGAGAACATATTATTGTAAGACAAGATATTATGAGATAACTCTGAGAGGCATAGCAAATACGTTTCTTTCAACACATAGATTGTCTGTGTTTAGAGAACGATTCGCAGAATTTGACTGTGTTCTTAAATCATGACTTATGTTTGCTCCATGTATTTCTCTTTTTCTTCAGAATAACATCAGTTTATGACAATTTTATGACTTTATGTTAAGTTTTTTTAAAAGGAGTTTTATATTTTAGGCAGTTTTATGACTAATAGTTTATTTAATATGAGTTTTAGATTAAGTGTAGTCTACGTTTCTGTATTGGCATTGCATTTTTTTTATCATTAAAATTATTTACTGACACATGAACAATATCTTAAAATCTGAGAGGAGCATTTCTTACCTTTTACCAAAAGCTCACTCCCAAGTAATTATTTTATATAAAAAAAGGCTGACCCCCACAGTGCGGCAAAATCAAGAACCTCTTCACTAGTCTCGTTGTTAGCGCGTCTGTATACAATTCCATTTTTCGTCGGGAGAAAAGAAAACTGGTATAAATCATCTAGTATGAAGACAAACCTACTCAATTTCTCCTCAAAATGCTGACATATTTCTATAGCTTCATCAATGATGTTTGTATTCAGAAATTATTATCCTTCTACATGTAACCGAATGTTTCCTAATTATAAAAGTGACATTAAATGTATTTCCTCTTTTAGTACGTTTCAATAATATTCATCTGCAGTTAACAGGTTTTTCTAAGAACGTATCTGATTTCCTCTCGAATGCACATGGCACTTTCACTAACCTCTTTTGCAAAACAAACTCCTGATGAGCTGACAAAACAATTTTTCATAATGTTCTTGAAACCTCATAAATCTCTCTTTACTAACAAATTGGTTTAGTCGTTGTCTGAAATTTTTAGCAGGACGAGTCAGATTTTTCCTCGAAATTTAACGTTTGTCAGATCAATAAGAAAAACAAGCTTGTCACATAATCACCAAAGGGTAACACATTTTTACTTATGTTACCATAATGGTTAAGAAAGTGTCTGTTGTTGTAAGAAGAGGTATATTCGACATGCACCACAGTCTTTTGTCTTATTAAAACCCACTGTTTGTATGATTCTTTGAAGCATGAAAAGTAACGTTCATAAAATAAGAATTGTTATGTCAGACAGCTGAGAGGAAGATTCGTGTTTATGAGACCATTCAAAGAGTTTAACAAATTGCTGTTGCTTATTATCACGGTTATCAAATTTACCAGAAACCTGAAAAAAAGTTGTTTAATATTTCAACCGATATAACATTTCTAGAATGAAGTAATTCAAAAAGTCAATACTGAAGTATCGATATGTATCATTCTATATTTTGTTTTATTTGAACAATATTTGATGATTGTAGATAAGTGATGTGTTGCTGTAGCTTAAATAAATGATACATTGACGATGGCATGAGTGAAGTCTTTTCTATTCCTCAGACAATAACATTTTAAATTGACTGGTCAGAAAGATTGATTACAAAATATCTCTGGAGTAAAGGAAAGAATTCTGGCAGATTGACATAGGTGTTATATAAATTAAGGTCATAGGTTTTTCATCTTCCCGACTTGATCGTTCACCCGCTACTGTTTCCGACAGCTTGTCTTGTCTGCTTTTTGTGTATACAGTACATCTCTAACTGCGCATTAGATATAGGGAGACTGAACTGTTCTATAGAATGATTAACAAGTATTTATTGCGTGACCTAACGGTAGATGAACGACTTGCCGCAAAGGACTTAGGCTGTCTATACTTTTGACCTATTTAGGAATGATGACGTAAGAAAATGCAGAATGAATATTTGTATTAGTACTTTTATTGGTAGGTATTTCTGTACTAAATCAAAAATTGTTAGGCACAATGTTTGTTGATAGGACAAAAAGCTGAAATGTAGCCTTCATTTTCACTAATTTTTATAAAGTATCGTTTCCTTGAAAATTACATTGTTGATTTTCAAAACACTTTTCGTAGATGCACGTTGAAACCTGTTTCGGTCCAAACATTTATTAATATTTGAACAATACAACCGATAATTTTACAACACATTCACAGTTCTTTAAGCCACATTTACGCTTTTTATTCACATATTAACCATTCTTAATTAGAACATACCTGACCAGATAGCCCCTTCTCCCTTCACTTTAACAAGGCAGTGTTGAAAACGTCCACTTTCTTGAATCTATTTTTCGTCGTTTTTTGTAAATATTATCGTATTAATATTGATGTCCGAATATCAACTGACTTATTAAGTACTAACTTATTTAGTAAGTCATGTAAATTCTTTTATTGAGGTAAAATCAGTTGAATTTCGATACGATTTACTTTTTTATTCAAGTATGACTTCAATAAATAATTTTCTTTTACAAGTCACGCGGCACTTTAATCCGAATAGTTTGCAAAGCAACTTTCTTAAAATTTCATGTATCTAGCTTTGCTAGCTAATGGGCAATGAATCTGCCAAAAAGCTCATAGAGATATTGTATAATTTTATCTGATATTTTACCATTGCAAGATCCGTTTAGGAGACTGTACAGTAAGGGGTATAAAATGTTTCAGCTTTAGTTATTGTATTTAATAAGAAAATCCGTTTTGAAAATAAAGTTTTGACACTTAGAAGAAAAGATGCGATCTCAAAAGAATTGGAATAATCATTAAATTTAGTTTTGCATATAAGTTAAGAGACCAAAGCAAAAAAGGTCAACAAGCATTTTTTGTCAACACGTAGGTAAAAGGGTAAATAAATATTTTATAAGAACTATTACCAGGAAATCTATTTAAAATATTACAAATTGTTAATCCAATCACATGCCTTATTTTAATGAAAACTTTTTTCCCGAAGTCTAATAAAAGAACAAAAAATATACCAGCTTATTTACCTAGTATAAACATTAAAAATTGCAGCTGCTAAACTAAAACCTACAGCAAATTGGTTTTATCTCGACTAAGCACTCATTTTGTCAAACAAATAGAGTTTTCTCGGACCATAATTGTTCTTGTCTTTCTACTGATGATAAAATTTATTTCCCTATCGCCCGTGATTTTTGTGTCGCCTGCTACAAAGTAGCGCGACATATGGGGATCACTTCTCCGTCGTCCGTCTGTCCGTCCGTCACAAAATTTTTCCGGACTACTCTTCAGAAACTACTAGTGTGATTTCATCCAAACTTTAAAGGAATGATCAGTACCATTTGTAGTTGTGCATATAGTCGGCATTTTCCAGTTCAGTGATTTTTGATTTTAGCCTGACTTATGGCCCTTGAATGAAAAATGCGTTTTGGCCTAATAATGATTTTTGTGTTGAAGGCTTCACGGTAGCTGTGACATATAGGGATTACTTCTCCATCGTCTGTCTGCCTGTTTGTCTGTCCGTCCGTCCGTCTGTCTGTCCGTCCATCACAAAACTTGTCTGGACAACTCCTCAGAAACTGCTGGTGCAATTTCATTCAAACTTTACAAGAATGATCAGTACGAAGTCTTGTTGTGTATACCGTCAGTTTTTTCCAGTTCAGTGAATTTTGTCAGAGTTATGGCCCTTTAATGACTTTTATTTTTAAAGTTTTTCCGGACTACTTCTCTTATACTACTTAAGCAATTTAAATGCAATGTTGCAGGATTGATCGGTACCTCAAGTACTTGCGCATATTTAATGGGGTTTTTGGTTGAATGATTTTTGGCTGAGTTATGGCCCTTGGATAAAAAAGCGATTTAGCCAACAAACTGTCCAATCACCTCTCAATTAAACTGCTTAATTGGCTATCATTAGGGGACACATGTGATCACTGATCGCCATTGTTCTCTTTTTTGTTAGAATTCCTAAATACCATGCTTTATTTTATCAATAATACGTGACATAATATTCCAGACGGATTATTCATCACCTGCTAGAATAGTCTTAATGGTGTATCATTAAAACAAAATGCATATCAACAAATTAATACTAGCGTATGGACAATTCTTTAAATTCAACTTTTTTTGAGGACAAACTCAAACAACATCTCAGGTTATTTTATGATTTAAATAATAAGATAAGGCTGTGATATATTACGTGATATATTACATTATTATATTATATATTATATTATTTATTATATATTAACTGATTTGCAGGTGGTTCGAAAGTACAAAGCAATGCTTTTTTTAGTTTTTGAACCATAATTTGTCAGACTTGTAGTAAGATATATTTTAGAGGCAGGGGCAGCAATATGCCGACTTTATTATTATGCATTCTGTCAAGTTTGATATAAACCACTTTAACATCAGAACAAAATGTTAAACAAATATTTTTGACAAATATTAGGGGCGTTGCCCATGTCATTTCATTGCAAATGTAAGCCAATTGAGTACACACTATAAACAGTTGTATGAGACAAAACATAAACGATTTGGAATTATTCACAAACTGTATTTAAAAAAGATTTCTTCTACTAGTAATTGACACAAAAATATATCCCCTAAAAAATCTACTAAATAGCGAGATTTAAACCATAGCGAAAATATGTTATACATTATATGTAGTCTAAATGTAATATGGTTTGTTTATGGTCTGAATAAGTCGAATTAAAATCCTCGTCATTATTTTTATTAGTAGTAGTAGTAGTAGTATTAGAAGTAGTATTATTATTACACTAAAGTTATTTTGTATTTGTCAATATTTAACTTTATGTGATAATAGAAGCTTTTAATATTGATATTATATTGGTAATTTAATATTATAATTGACAAACACCTGAAAGTTACAATCTAAAATAAATAACTTAGATAGCTGCGCTAAGAAAACAGAACTAAACTTAACCTTTGCAAGGTGTTTTATAAATAATACGATTCCTTTCATTGACATGAGCTTTACTGAATGCCGCTTCGATAATTATTGTCGAGTAAACGTGTTCGCGATTCCGAGAGACACGGTAAATTGTTTGGCTTTTATCAAGCAATTTCATTACTTCTTCAGTTATGACTTAATTGAAAGGAAAAATTGTATTCTTCGACCTTTTTTTCGTAATGACGTCCTGTCTGATAGCGAGCTTTGAGACACTTTACACGTAGACAAATGTGTTACGAAACGTATTTATTTGTATTGCAGTTTACAGAATGGTGACTGGGAAGCTACCTCGCTCCTGTATACGCATATTACAGTTCACTAATTTCGCATTTGTTAATGTCAAAAGACATAACGACAGATACAAGTGAATACGCTGTTTACAAAAACAATTTCTGATGGGCGGAAAATGAACATTATATTGATGTAAAGTAAACGGAAAAAGAGTGTTACAAACAAGATGATATGATTAAACTCCTATGTATCCCCCAGACAACAATGTTCTAAATTAACTGGTCAAGAAAGATAAATACGAACATCTATTCTGAAGTTAGAGAACATGTTTGTGCTGACAAATTCGCAAGAGAAATAATGTAGTCTGTGATGAAAGTGTTTTAGACAATTTCTTTTAGATAGACTTTTCACAAGTTTAGAGGTGAAAAAAAAAACGAAAAACGATCCCCATTCGCATAACTAGAAGTTTTAATTCACTGTTTAGTGATTATGTGTGGATAACAAAAAGGATACATACTGATATTTTTTTTAAAAAAAGAAGCCATCTTATTTTTGTCCCCGAAAAAACACGCCGAATGAATATGCATGCAAAAAATAGCTTTACTTCTTTGTCGCCTCTATCTGTATCTTACTTGTTAATAAAACTTCATTTCTGACATTGCTGACCCTGTCTTTTTGTCAAGAGTCAGCTTCTGTTCCCTGAACATATTTTGGTTAGGTTTACTCATGCCACTTGACACGCAAGTACATTTTTTTTCAGATTTCTTATTTCAGACACTCGGATAAGAATTTGAATAAAACGTTAAAAAACAAATAAGGTGTAAATCGTTTTTGCCTTTTTAAATAAACTTTTATAGAAAAACAAAATTATCTCTCCTTTATAATAATAAAACTTTCAACGGGTATGTAGATTTCTTCTTAACCTCAAACTGATAATATACTTCCCATTACTTCTCACCAACGATCAATTAACACAGATCACACGCTTTATGAGGACTCCTCAAGCGTACATACAGCGCGCATATTTGGTTAGTAAAGCAATATTTTCTGAAGCTTAACTGACAATAAATGGACCACGTCACTTGTGTTTGTGCTCACATAATGTGTGTTTAAATAACTTACAAGTGCTTTATTAGTTTTACAGCTTTAAAATCAAAATTAAATCCTAGAAAACTTTCTCAGGATCTTATATATACATTGTTTTCCATACAATTTATGTACTTTTATCCCATGTACTTTTTCATACCACATGATCGCATGCTTCTGAGAAAGTACTCAATAGATGCTTCATTCCTGACCAATACTGTCGACTTATGTTTTTCTTGTCCACGCGACTGACAACACGGTAACCAGTTTCAGATGTTCGATAACTGCTAACGATAATCTATGATTAGATAGAAAGTCCGTCTAATAACATCACGGCCGATTGAAGATGTTAACTTACTTCCGTTTACAAAGAATTCTGCATGGATGAAGAGTGGTGAAACCTATTTTTAATGGTTGCCTCCGTTTTCTGACAGCTTGTACAGAAGAGATTATTAAAGATCTGCCGTGTAGTTTTGTTAATTTAAGCTTGACACAGTTTGAGAACGTATGACCGTGAAAGGTAATTTAGCTCATGAAGCAGAAATCGTATACATGTAACAGTATCAGGGCTAAATCAAGACAGTTACATGCGTTAGCAAAATATTCTACATGAATGACGGTTATTTCGAATAATAACCTCTACTGTCTCCCAGCTCTTTCAAAATTAATTGTTGCTGATCTGCTC
Organism: Cyclina sinensis; assembly: GCA_012932295.1. Classification (NCBI taxonomy): domain Eukaryota; kingdom Metazoa; phylum Mollusca; class Bivalvia; order Venerida; family Veneridae; genus Cyclina; species Cyclina sinensis. The sequence goes on from JAAONU010000008.1 coordinate 27,460,659, forward strand.
AAAAGTTATTTTCATAACAGTCGGCCAAAATTTTGCTAGATTTCCATTCCATCCTTTATGATGTCAGCCGGTGAACTGCAAGAAATTCTTCGGTTCTCATCAGTTGATATACATATTTTTTACAAAAAGAACCGACAACAACCTGTGGCAAGAAATATGCAAGCTCTTTAAAACCAATATCATCGATCACCCACCAATTACCACATATGTATCACCGGCCATAACCGACGGAAAGTGTTGACCACTGATCAAACACCGATCAATCGTCAAACGATGAGAACCGACCGCATTTTAGCTTTAAAAGCGATGAAAACATCCGTACCATCAATCCAACCCCGAGTGAGCTGCCATCTGTCACCTACCAGCAACCTATGAAATGTTTTCTAGCCGAATGAACACATATTCATCGACACTAAAAACCTGAAATTAAATCGCTTATGACAACAATCACTTATGATAAGTGATAAAACAAAATCGATAAATTAAACAATTATAAGGCCGATTGGATATCGATTTAAGCCCGACCGACTGTGTAAACGAGGTGTTAACATTAAGATCATTTTCCATATTCTGATCCAAATTAAATACATAATAAACGTCGATGCATGTACAACCCGAGTAAACCTTACAACGAATCCTTCCATTCGCTGCCTGCTATCTAGCCATAAAATATAAAGATGACATATGGCTCATGATGAAAAAGTATCTTCATTAAAGCAAGAGCGTCGACAGTGATAATTATCTATGCATCTAAATCAACAGAGGCAATGTTTTCTTTTTGAATAATGTTTTTATATTATGGTGTTAAATTGGTGATAAAATCAATTTCCGTATTCCAGTCCCAAGTTCTGTTTTGTAATGCAAATATATACACCAGCTCGTGAAATTAAGGTCGTCGTTTCTGGGGAAAACCTTTTCAAACATGATACTAAAGCCGTTGTATGCCAATTCAACTTGTCATCAGCAGATCTTTTCAGATTTGTTTTTAAAATTTTAAATAACACATTTCATCATACTTAACAAGCTAACTTTTATCATTCCTTCCACATTTAGAATTAACATTTTTAAGTGCATATTTACATATATTGAAGCATGAATTCAATCCCATTTGTTTGTTTACCTGACTATTTTGATTGTAGTATTTTGTAACTTACAACTCTGTTCTCTTAAACCTTTCTCAGGACATTTCTGTTTGACCATTATAGGTCCAATCAATGTCATCTAAACTTAAATTTAGTCTATTATAATTCTAATTAAACCAGAAACTTCCCGATACATAAATGATGCATCTAAACTCATCTCTTCGTTTATTTGTATCTCTTTGACATAAAAAATACAGTTCCTTTAACTTTACTGAAAAATAAGACATCAAAGAAGAGCTAAAACCTTTAACAACTTTTATCTGGAAGTAGATATTTGCAAAGTCTGACAAATGTGACGGAGAATGTCTGTAAAATATATCTGCTTTTGATATCTTTAGAATAATGTGGATCTTTTAAAAGGATCTAGTTTTGTTGTTTTAAGTAAAATGTGTTTCATTTCTTTTATTTTTTACTTGACCTCTAGCTTGTATGCAGCAGCACAACAAGAGTTAACGAATTTGCTCTTCAGTTAAAATGCAAACTGGCACGTGTAATAAATTGAATTGTAGACCCATGGCTTGGAAACATGACAACGAAGACAAGCAATCGATCACTATAAAATGGCTTTGGAATATTAAACAGATTTCTAAGACACTGCACGAAACATAAAATGCAAATGAAATACGAAAAACGATGACCAGAAATAAAAGAAATAAAGAACAAGGACGTTATTGTCTAGACATTGCTTCTAAGGAAATTATTTGCTTTGTAGGTCAAAAGATGTTAATGATTTTAAGGAGACAAATTTCTTTTGCGACGAAGTATTTTCTTTCCAGACTATTAGCAAGATTTAAACTCGGGTACCCTTGATTATTAAACAGACTCTCTAACAAGTCTTGATTAAAGCTAGTTGATAGGCAAGAGAGTAGAAGTGCCGTATTATTAATCTGTTGTATATACTTATATCAATTATTATCACAATATGAGGAATAGCTGTTACATATCAAACAACCTTTGTGCACTAAAACTAAAACTTATGTCATAGTGTTGCTCTTTGCTGCATTAACATTTTTTAATTTTGAATGAAAATAGAGACAACTAATATAACATCTGTAACAGATAGTTTGGAATTATATTTTGTGTATCATATGTTGTTGGCAAGGCTAACTGGTATGATGCAGGCAATGCAATATGAATAATCGTGCTTTATATGTATAAGTTTTGAAGTCGTGCATTGACGTTCAATATGAACTTCAACATGCAACGAAGTTACAACAAATAAAATAAAATCACACCCTATTGAAAATACTTAGTCACTTGGGTTTACAAAGAATTTTGTGTGCATGACGATTGGCGAAACCTGTTTGTTTTCTTTTTTGAACCATTGCGTTCTTTTTCACAGCTTCTACAGACTAGAAGGACAATTTTGCTTAGTTTAAGCTGTTCACTGTTTGAGAACGTTTGACCGCAAAAGGTAATTAAGCTAATTTAGCAGAAACTCATATAACAGTATAAGGGCGAATTCAAGACTGCTACATGCTTTAGCAAATAATTCTACATGAATGACGGATATTTCAAATAATTTCCTCTTCTGTCTCCGAGCTCTTTCAAAATGAACTACTGTTGATCTGTTGGAAAGTTTTGTCTTATAACAATTGACCCTATTTTTTTTGATCTGCTTGAAGGCTTTGTGTCCCTTAAGGAAGGCAGATTTAATATAAATCATATAAGGGTGCTTAAATTCCAATTTACCATTTGTGATCAGAATAGCATTCATAATTACATATTAATATTTTTTTCTAATTTTTTTTTCTGAAACTATTTTTCCTGTTCGTGATAGGAGTTACTTTTTAAAATCTTCTTTTATATTTAGCATCTTACGTTAATGATTTATGACATAAAAAATCATCACTTTTCAGTGTCTTTGTATTTCCATATTTCAAAATAAATATTTACATCTGTCTTTCTGTTATCAATGATGCATCTTATGAGACAAGAACATAATGTGACATAATGCGTCCTTTTAACAGACAAGAAGTTGCGGATCGGATTTCAAGGTCTAAACACAAGTAATAGCCTGATATATATGAAAGCATGTGGAATTCACGATAATGATTCAATGACTGGACTTTTAACAAATCAAACAATGTTCAACATACACGATAAAAATTAGTTTGCAAAATGGTGAATTGCTACAAAAGTATACTTATGTCTCTCCGTCTTCAAAAAAATTTAAAACACTCTTCCACCGTGTGGGGGTAGAGTAGGGGTGGTATCTATGCAGTGTTAAGCGTAATCACACATGAGACAACGTAGGGACGGGAGACATAGGACAAAGAACATTGTGTGATATTATTACGTTGTTATGCAGTAATATAAGAGGGCGACTGAACAACGAACAGATAAAAGTGTAAAGAAACTTGTTTTCTGATTGATATCAATCCGTGCGTCTATAAAATCATTAACGAATATATGCGATGACCATGAACATTCGTTAAACTATTTTCCATACGCATATTCGGGGTTGCTACAAAGCCGAGGCAATATAACAACACACTATTTCAAAATATGGTCACTGACGAAATACGAAAACATGTAGAACTGCTTCATATAAATTATACTTTTACTTGACCGAATTGTTATATTGCAGCAAAATAGGCATTTACAGGGAACAGTTTTTAAATGATTAAGTCGCAGTCACTTTAAATCTTTGAGTCGCATAAATTGATCTGAAATTTACGCAAGTTTCTGGATATGAAATATGCTAAATGTTATGTTATTCTCTGATCATTATTGTTTCGAATGTATTTCTTTTTTCTTGTGACGTAAATGTAGAAAATGTTTACGTCGTATATTTTAGAATTTTTACAGAACAGTTTAAGTCCCTCCAACCTGTTCTTGATAAGCAGCTTCTCTGATTCAGAGAAAATGTTCAAATTGTGTTAATGTTTTCTAAATTTAGCCTTAAAGAAGTTATGTTAGCATCAAATATTTTTAAATGTTTCACGGCATTTTGACAGTTTCCAACTTTCAGATTTTATATAAAAAAAACATGTCAAGTGTTGATGAAACATGGATAATTTATAGATACCAGTATAGCCAGAGGTTCGATTACACATGACTATTCACGGTGCCTGAAGTTATATAGGATCTATTACACGAAGAAGAAATAACTTGTATTCAAATGTTAAACATTTTCCACATTAAATTTTATCCATCTTTGCATCACATTTCTTAAAGGAAAATAATTGAAAAATACAAGCTGTAAATATTTGCTGGATTTTCATTTGAGTCTGATATGACACAAATCAGCAATCAATAAAACTGAATATTGAAAGTCAAACTTGCTCACCTATTTACCTATTAAAGCCTGAATTCATTTCATCAGACATTTATTGTTTTATCATACTTGCTCTGATGAGATAACTTGAATCCTGGAAAGAAAGGATATGCAAACTGATTTTACGTCGGCTGCATGACTAAATGGAATTTTAGTAAAATTAATTCTTTCTAAATAGGTACATCTCATCAGTGGCATTTTCTTATTGTTTTCATGCAATCTAAACCTTGAATTTCATCAATTCCGTGCTCGCTTCATGCTTATAAACTGATGTTTCTAGGGGACGACATAAATGTTGTTTTAACATTAATAAAATTAATGCCGAGGGTTGAGATACAGTAAATGATGTAATTCATTGCTGTTTGCTACTCGCCAATGATTATTTTATAAGATAATTTGACGAATTATTGTAACGTATAATTTCCGTTTAATTAATTAATTAATTAATTAATTAATTGGTGAAGCTATAATTTAGTATTAAGATATATTTCAGTTTTTATATAAATTAGCAAATTATACCTCAAATACTGGCGAGTCTGTTTTTCTGTTGCACTTTAAAATTAAGATTATTTTCAAACTTCTGCTCCAAATCACATACATGACATATGTCAATGCCTGGTCAAATCTTGTTTTATCTCTAAACAGATTTTTTCTTTCACTGCTTATTATCAAAACATATACGCTAAAGATGATTTAAGGCTCATGGTACCACCCTTAAGAAAAAAGTGTCAACTTTGATACTAATCTATACATCAAAATCAACAGAGTTTTTATTTTCTTTTTGGATTATGTCTGCTTCTGATGTTGGATTGGCGATAAAATCAATTTCCGTAATCCAATTCCAAGTTCTGCCTTGTTATGCAAATATATACACAGTCCGTGGAATTAATTCAGAAAAAGCAAGGTTGGCGTTCCTGGAGTAAACCTCTTGGGGAATGACATTAACAGACGTTGTGCGCCAAATCAACCAATTATTGGCAGATATGCTGGAACATTTTCTAAAACATATTTCAAATCAAATATTTGATCATATTTAATACGCTTACAATTATCATTGCTTCCTTTGTTCGCTGTAATCTTTCTTCAACTGCAGACTTCAATACAAAAAAGCCTGGTTTTGTTATATTTAATTGTACCTTAAATATACCATTGTCAGGACATTTGTTTATGATCAAGGATGCTTTACATGATGTCGTTAATATCTCACAAACTGGTATATAGTCTGTTTTAACTCTAATAAGTCAGAGATTTTCGATACATCAATGATATAGTTTAATTACCTCGTTTGATTTGTATCTTCGCGACATAATATAGTTTGTATAACCTTCTGGAAAAATAAAAGACTAAAATAAGAACAAAGTTTTTAACAACTTTTATCTTGGAGTAGCTCATACCTGCGTGCGATGCCTAACAAATGAAATGACATATGTCTGTTAAATATATTAGAATTCTGGTTTTGATATCTTTTGTATAGGTGGATGATTTTCTGATCTAGTTTTGTTGTCTGAAGTAAAACAAGTTCATTTCTTTAATTTTTGTTCCTTGACTTAGATCTTTGAGCTTTTATGTATCAATATAACTAGAATTAAGAAAGTTGTTTTTTAGTTAATATGCAAACTGGCACGTGAAATTAATTGAATTGCAGACACAGGCTTGAAAACATATTAACGAAGACAAGCAATCGATCACCATAAAATAGCTCTAGAATATTAAACAGATTTCAAAGATAACTTTTTTGTAAATGTCATAACGCATACAACTAATTCTTCATCTGTTACAGATATATCGCAATTACAGTTTGTGTATCACATGTTGTTGGCAAGGCTTACTGTTATGATGCACACTATGTAATATAAATAATCGTGCTTTATATTTGTGCTCATTTTTAAGTTTTGAAGCATCTACGTTCAAGAATACTTTAAACATTCAATGAATTGAGAAAACAATCGAGAAATTTATTTTGGCAAGACGTCACAGTGTCTGTAGAATTATCGTGGCATAAATATTTATTACCCTTCCCTTTAAAGTAGATCGTACAGGTGCATTATTTTAGTTTGTCTATATGCAAACCATTAATTTAAAATAACCAGTTAAGGGAAAAGTGCAAAATAGAATTTGATGATGCGGTCGGCAGTGTAAGTACTAAAAGTTGTGCACATTTGAAAACAAAACTAAAATAAAGTTCTGTAGGTTTTTGATGTGCTCTGGTCAATAGCATTTGTAAGTATACATCGAATTAGCGTTCGTCTACGTATGGCTCTTAAAACTCAAACGAAAACTCTCAAACCTCTAAAAGATTATCTCCTTGTAAGGAAACAAATAATAATTTTCACTGCCAAACTTATGCTTGCGTTGAATAATCAGGCCTGTAAGAACCTGTAAATAATGATTTGTTTTTCCGAAAAAACTGTAAGTATTTGCAACAGTACATTACCGTTTACAGAGTTAGTTTTCAGGGACCAAAAATAGTATTACCAAAAAGTGATAAAGGTGCAGTTTTTTTTTCTTTTAGTTTTTTTTATAAAAATACTACTTTCGACAAATTTATATTGCACATGCCAATTTATAATGTAATTGTTGTACATTCTCTCAATTTTGCTCCCTCGTATATAGGTATTGAGATTTTCAAAGAATAAAACAACAATCCTTTTCAATCAGCCATAAGTTAGTATTCGCTGAATTTGATATAGTGAATGAAAGAATATGTACTATTACATAGACATCTGTTTCCTCAGTAACATTAGATACAGTCAATTTAACGAGGTTGAAGCTACCGAATTAATAATGTAATTAGCCAAACGTTTCGTATTTTAAGGCTTTTTAATAGCACCGGCCATCATTATGACTAAGTTTTCCACCTGGATTCACTTTATTAGACATTATGAAATCTGGTAATTGGAATGGCATTCCTCGTCTAATGAAACCACTTGAATGGGTTCAGTCTGGGAAATCGTAAACTAATCGACTTCCGGTTTCTTGGAATAAGTTACAATTTGACTTGATAAAGGTTTGAAATACGTTACTGGTAAACTGACAAACTCATTGTTATGGCAGTAGCAATTATTCAAGGAATAGACAAATGTTTTTATGCAGAGGCAATGCGAAATAAGAACAGATGCGCCTCAATTTACAATATGCCTATCACATCTTTCTGAATAAGCAAGACCCTTTTAAGTCCAAAAGTTTTGCCACTGGCCGTTCCAAGGCGGTAACCCCACGAGTTCTCATTTTCGTTAATTGTTTGTGGCGTCCTTTTTTAACTGATCACTTTAAAAATCTATGCTCTTTGTTCCTCTTTTTTTGTATGTGTAGAGAAGCTGTGGTTTTTCCTGATATGTGTTTTTTTCTCTTTTTTTTCACTCAATTTGCAAAGATGTTTGAATATATAATTTCTCTTTTATTGATAGTCAGAACGTCTTATTTGTGAATTGGATTTCAAACCAAGGTATTCGTCGAGTGAGAGTTTTCACGTATGTTTCAATATCTAAGTGATTTTTTGTTGACTACGTTCGTATTATTAAGTGCATTGAATTTGCAACTAACGAGTGACGTGTATCGGGTGATATTGGATAAGCTAAGTTGATGTTCTTATTGGAGTCATCTGTTTACAAAGTCGGTTTTGAAACAAAAATTATCCTAGAGCCTTTGCAAATACAAACTTTTAAAGTGTTTGAGAAATATTTTTCAACACAGTCTTATAATTTGCGTCTAGATTAAATGTGTGTAAATAAAAACAGTTGCTGCTACGAAAAAAAGAAGAAAAGAAAACAAGCAATCTAAGAAAGATAAATAGGCTTAGCGTATCACGTAAATATGCTCTCATTACCGGACAATGTTTTAATTCATCATGAATATATAGTTTCAATGTAAAGGAACTCCGGAAAAAACTCCGTCTTCATTGCCTCAAAATTATCAAGTCTTCATAGCCTTTGATTATTTTTTATATATAATTTAATACATAATTTATATATACGTATATATAAATATTTCTAACAGTCTTTGATTATTTTAATATATATCCATTTTTATCAATTGGACGATCTCAAATTTGCCAAATATAAAGAAATATAAGAATACACAGATCCAGTCCGCTCTTTTGATACTAGGGGAAAATATCTACAGTTTTGCTTGAGACATATAAAGGGTTTTAAACAGAATGTCTTCAATGCATATTTACTTAATATAACATAACTATTTACTTAGTTTCCAAACTGGCATTCTTATAAACATTTTCATTGAATGACAATCGAACTACGATACTACATTTTTTTTTCATTCTTCTTTTTTATTAGGTTTAGAATACTTCTAGTTTCTATGAACACCGAGACAGAAGCATATTCATAAACTAACGCAACAGATATCATGCTAAACCTGTGCTTGCCCGATAATCAGGACAGAACAGTCAACGCATATGTAGGTATGTGAAAATTTTAAAAGATACTGTATTGTGAGGCAAATAAAAATGGTGAATTAGTTAAATTGTTTTGCATGCATGAATATACTGCAACAGTTTTATTTGTACGCACTGACATAACGAAGAAAGGATGAGAAATTCTGATACGTTTGACAAAAAAAGAAAAGGTTTTTACTGCTACAGTAATGAAACAGGAAATCAAACTTTCCGTTTAAAGGATCAAAAACAAACGTTAAACAATATACATAAATTAAAATTTTCTCTTCCTAACGACTTTGTAATATACACGTATAAAAAGGTATTTATGGGTACATTGTTTACAGTCTAATTATATGAAAAGAAGGGTCGACATACTTTTACTTTTCTAAAACTAGTAGTCTAGGTATAGATTTCTGCGATAGTAACCTTCTTATATCATCCGATGGTATAAACATGTTTTGTCCGAATACGTCTTCAGTTTGAAGCGTTCTTTACATGGGTATATGTACAGCAAAACACATTGAATATACACATTCTACAAAGACTGTTAAGAAGAGACTTCAAAAACGATAATTCCAATGCTAAACAAGGTAATATCTCACATTAAGCATTTCTGAAACATTATTATGCATCGGTTTATTTAAAATACACTGATTTTTTTTGTGTGTTCATTAAATTTAATATAAGACAGTTTCAGCTGGCTATGTTTTACAGTATGTGATTATCTGTTTATGTTTTGCATGCTTTCATGTATAGCCTTTTTTGTATACAAAACATCTCCACCATATATTGAGAGCAATGGCAGTCATTTGTTATTCTATCCAATATGCTATCTTATCAAGAGTAAATGATTTTGTAGAAAGATTCACTAAATACATTTGCTGTTTTCAATAATAGTTTGACCCTGTGCATGAAATTAAGTACATTTTATTTCATACTCGTTCATAAAAACTACAGGGCATTTTTTTCATCCATGGAGGAATAAGTACAACATGATTACGAAATGTTATAATGCGACATTTTAATTGAAATTAACGTATTTGTGACTGCTATGTTATAGCCTTATATTACGATTGTATTTCCCGCTAGGAAAAGGTTGACGATGAATAAACAGCGACCTGAATTCAAATGCATTCCAATTGCAATTGGATTTGCATTTCTCGCCATTCTTTCATTAAATTAATGTTTTCCATTCGGTATTGATATTGTGTCTGCCTATTCGCAATTTGTGTTGGTAATAAAAGTGTTATTACTTGTTACAATAAAAACATCATTAACTACCGGTGTAGATACTTTGAAAATTCTATGACGTTATTTCGTCTATTTGATGCTATTTGTTGCAATTTTCAGTACCCTTACTATAAATTTCATTTGATACAACAAAATACATCAACGTTTAGCTATTTCTTTGATTAAGAATATTTGTTACTATTATTAAATTATTATTACTATAGTAATATATTATTATTCGTGCATTTTTTTTGACAGACTTTCTATTTTGTTTTCTAAAGTTGTGGGGAACTCGTTTGATGCCTACTACAATTTCGGTGAAAAGTTAACCAGAACTTGAAAAAAAGGGAGACTTTTATTGAAATTTTGTTCAGTGTTCCAATCTACATGATACTTCTAGAATGTCATCATTCAGAAAGAATTACCAATACCACGGTATGTAATCGTTCCGGGTTGATTTGGACTAATTTCCCGTTCCCGAACTGATTCGGATTTCAAGCACCGGATTGATTCAATGACAGCGATCCAAACAACTGAGTCGATTTTCTGATGCTCTCTTAAAAATAGCCTTTAATTTATTTTCACTTTATTATTCGTAATATAACTGGCACCACGGAACATTAAGATGTTTAGTAAGTGTGTAAGCACAAACGTCCTTATATTTTCCTGCTTGCTTTAAAAGATTTAAGTGATTTTTTCAAGAAAAACAACATGTAAACTTAATTTTATTTTTTTTTACTCCTTTTTAAAGCAGAAAAAGATAGAAGAAAATGTGTAACTGAGGTCAGAAAGACCCATTTTGACTAGGAAAGTTAATATTAATAAAAATTAATGCTTAAAACCATTCTGTTATAAAAGAAATTGACAAAAATGCAATTGTCTGGATGGAAACGGGCTGCCTTTGGATCCGGTGCTCCAGATTTTCACAAGGAAGTAATAAAAAGACGAACTACAAATTCATTACTGGATAGAATATTTTAACAAAAACATTAATGTGCAGCGGAATGTATTTATTTATTTCTTAAACCAAAATATAATGAAAAAAAGTATTATTAGGGCGATTTATTTACATTTTTGCGCGTGTTTATGCAATTTTTTTATCAACGTGTGTAATTTGTTTTTCAATTTTAACAATTAAAAGACCGCATATCAACCTTATAGAGTTGTATATATATTTAATTAGTTATATCATGTTCCGTGCAACTAAGATATTGAAAGACGTACAGCTAGAAACGATTTTATTTTATTTTCTCTGCCTTCCCAAAGCTACAATCCATTTTAGATGAATCAATCCGGTGCTTGAAATCCGAATCAGTTCGAGAACGTGAAATTAGTCCAAATCAACCCGGAACGATTACATACCGTGAATACTGAAGTTTATGTGTATCTATAGTTTGTTTTGTTTGAACAATATTTGGTGTATGTAAATGAGCAACTTTCATGAAACAATACAATGATGACATGAGTGAAGTCTTTTCTATCACTCAGACAATAACGTTTTAAACTGACTGGTCAGGAAGATGGATTAGACAATATCTCTGAACATTGTAAAAGAAAGTATAATGGCAGACAGACACAGACGTTAAATAAATAAAGGTTTTTTAATTTTATTTTTATCTACTCGACATGTTCGTTTCCGACAGCGTTTCTTGTCTGTTCCACGTTGTTTTCAGTGCATCTCTATCTGCGCCAAAGATGTAAAGAGAATAAACTGTATCTTAGAACGATTTACAACTTGTTATCGTGTGACCTAACGGTAAAAGTTTAACTTGCCGCAAAAAAAGCTCAACAGTTTTTCGGCGTAAGTGTGTAACCTAACTTTTGACCGTTTTTGGGATGATGAAGACGAATATGTCCACGACTTCTATCGGTATATATTCCTATACTTAGTCAAAACAAAGTACGCTCCATTGTTTCCTGAGCTCGAATATATGTTTCATTTTCACGAAGACTCAAACAACCTATCTCACTAACAATTATTAATCAGACGAACATTACTGCAAATACATTTTTTTCATAATTTCTGTTAAGTGATAGCTGTTCGAAATAAAAAGTAAAAATATGTATGTCTAGTTCTTAAAAAAGTATATACTGATACATTATTGATCAGGCTTCTAGAAAGAAATATATAATAGTCAAGGGGCAGCAATACAACTGTTTTATAACTTACCATTCTGTACAGTCATATAAAACCATTTTAACAACAGAACATAAGTTAAAAATCATTTTGACAAATATACGTGCCACTGGCATTTCGTAGCAGACGTAAGCCATTTTTTTACGAAATACAAACAGTTGTTTTGCATGAGACGAGACATAAACGATATAACCTGTTCCCGAACTGTCTACCTAGAAAGATATCCAACTACTTAATACAAAAAGATAATCCTTTAAAACAATCTACTTAAAAACAAAATTTAAAACATTGCTAAAATGTGTTGTACATTATATGTGGGCTGGTTCTATAGTTCTAAATGAGGTCCCGGATTCAAATACCAGTCATGTGGTCATATAATAATGCTAGACTTTTTCTGTTTTGTTTCACTGATGATCAGTTAAAGTTTATTATGAATTTAAATTGTTTTTGACCATCAATTCTGATTGTAAGCTTGTAACTTTTAAGACAACTGATCTACTTCAAGGTGATATTGTAAAAGGTCGAAAGGTTGAAGAATACGGTATCTTTAGAATTTAATTGTCCATTTTTGAACCATTCATTTTGTTATTGCAAGTTACTCATTGATCAGACAAACAGAGTTTTCATTTTTAGAGATTCTAAAAGACGACTGAAAACAAACTGTTTTTAACAATGTATAAATTACTCTTTCATTTGTATGCTATCACATCGAACTAATTCCGCATATGTTAATGTCAAAATATACAATGACAGATACAAATGAATAGCCGTGTTAATGAAAATAATGTCTAACGGACGGAAAGATGTCGAGTAAATAGAGTGGTACAAAGGTGATGATATGATTAAACTACTATGTATTCCCTAAACAACAACGTTCTAAATTAACTGGTCAAGAAAGATGAATTGGAACATCTATTTTGAAGTATGGGAACATATTCTGGCAGACAGGTTTGCAAAAGAAATAATATATTCTGTGAGGAAAGTGTTTCAGAAAAGTTCTGTACGAAAGACATGTAAAACGTTCAGACTAGACGTTTCTTGAAAACATGTGTTTGCTTTTCCTTAGTATAAGTGACTTTTCCGACTATATTTGTAATGTTATTTTGATCATGTTCAACCGTAATTCTGATTCGATATGAAATAAACATGAAGTGAAACTGTTGTAGAATACGAAGTTATTTTTCTAATAATTCAATAAAGGCAGACGTGTTGCTAGAAACTTTACTCTGTCATCGTAACTTCTGTTTTCTTACGTATTTATAAAACACGAATTTCTCTGGTTTTCTACTTACCTTTATTCATGCGACATTTTTTGTCCGAAAATAAGTATATATATTCTGACACTTTTTAACGAAATGTACGCTATATAAACTTACTAAAAGTTTACAATGGAGATGTAACATGATTTTTGTTGTTTTTGTTGTTTTTTGTTGGGGTTTTGTTGTTGATGTTTGGTTTTTTTTTTGTTTTTTGTTTTTTTGGTGGGGGGGGGGAAGGGGCGGGGATTAACGCAAATTTTAGCAGAACATAATTTGTTAGCACAATATTTAAAAGCGTGCTTTCTAGTGCATCTTTCAGATATAAAGCTAGATATAAAAGCAATGTATTTCTCAGATTAAACAATTTTTTGTACTGTCGCTGATTTCCTTTAAATATGTTGACATTCTAATAAAAGTTTTAATCAGCCATCTCTGTAAACAGTCGATAAAATAGGAAAAAAAGCTTCTCACATGAGAAAAGTTTCATCAGTTTCAGCCTTACCCCTATTTAACATTAAAAAAACATTTGAAGCAAAAGGAGAAGAAAGAGGAAACATTTTTATTAAACTAGAAGAAAATGAAAAATGACTTTGGATAAGTCCCCTTTTAATCACAGTCTAGTGATTATAAATGCATGGCGTAGAAAAACAAACAAAACATAAATAAAAAAGTAAAACAAATTAAATAATAATAAAATGGATACATCGGTATATTTACAAAAACACAACCTTATTTATGTCTTTGAAATTTTCATTATCAAACGCAGATTGAACATGCATGCAAAACTAGTTTTTAATTACCTTTTGTTCGCCCTATCTTCATTATACTAAATTGTACTTAATTTTTCACATAAATCGCTCTGGCTTTACGTCAAGTGTCGGCTTCTTTTCCCTTGACGTATTTTTGATTAGGTTCACTCATTCTGTTTGGCAAATACAGGGCTCATTCCCGTTCTCCTATATTCAAACATGCGGCTAAAAAATCTGAAAACGTTTAATATGAACCAACGGCCTTTTACCTTTATTAAAAATGCAATAGTGTCTCCTTCATAAGACTGAAACTGTCAAGAGTGTTGAAGGTAGATTTTTTTAAAACCTCACATTGATAATATACGTGCTATTCCTACTCACCAACGAACAATAACACAGATCAAAATCATTTTAAGAAGACTCAGGGTATTCTCAAGCGATCGGCTTGATAATTTTCAAGCGTTAGCCCCCAAAAATGTGGAGGCCTTGTCGTGTTGGCTACTCAAACTTGTCGTTCTAGCTGGATAAAATCAAGTAAACACGCAAAATTCAAGGCTTTTCTAAACGACAAATGCAAGTGTTGAGTTGTCATGTTGGCTGGTAAAGAAATGTCGAGTTGGCACCCTAAAAGATGTCGTTCTGACGTATTGGCCGGGCGACAACAACTGAACGACAATCAGCGCGCAAATACAATAGCATTTGTCGTTCTGTCGCGTTCTCTCTCCACCAACACGCTAACACGACAGAACGAAGTGGCAGAAATCAGCCACCACACCCGTCAGTTTGGTAAGATTGTTTCGCATGTGTGTGTTTAAGGCACATATCCTGGTTATATTAGCTTTCCCGCTAAAAGATTAAAGTCAGATCCTCGGAAACGTTCTCAGGACTTCATACATGTTTCATTTTTTCCCTTTTTCATGCCAAGTTATGCGCATGCAGCTGAGAAAGTACTCAGTAGATGCCTCCTTCCTGCCCAATATTGTCGAGATATATTTTCTTGATCCCGCGACTGATCATGCGGAAACCAGTTTCCGTTGTTCGGTAATTTCTGATGATAATCGGTGATAAAATAAAAACATATCCGTCTAACAACATCAGGGCCTAATAAAGATGCTTAGTTACTTGCGTTTACAAAGAATTCTGCATGAACAAAGATTGGTGAAAGAGTTTTTTCTCAAATGATTGCGTTTTTCTACAGCTTCTACAAAAGTGATTGTTGTTGATCTGCGGGACAGTTTTCTTTAGTTCAAGCTGGACACATTTTGAGAACTTTTGGCCGTAATAGGTAAATTAGCTAATTTTGCAGAATCTCATATAACAGTTCAGCGCTAATTCAAGACAGTTACGTGTGTTAGCAGATAATTCCATATGAATGAAAGTTATTTCGAATAATTGCATCTACTGCTTCCCCGCTCTTTCCGGAATGAGTTGTGTTTAAAATGCTGAAAACTTTTGTCTCATAACAAGCCCCATTTCTTTGCAAAACACGTTGTTGTTGATCTGCAGATAGTCTTTCTGTCACATTAGTAAGCAAATTTCAACAACTGATAAATGAAATAGCGTCGTCGAGGGTGCTTACATTCCAATTCGCATACCATTCGTTAACGAAATAACCTCCATAAACGCATACACTCAAACTTTTTTAAATATTCCTTCATATTGCATCAGACGTTAATGATTCTTGATTTGAAAATTGCCACTTCACAGCGTAATTGTAATTCATAATTTAAAAAAATTATATCTTCGTGTCATAAATGATACATTATGTGGGACAAGAAAGTTACATGAGTAACAGAAGCTAGAGATCAGAATTTAAGGTCGGACTTCTAGTTCTGGTGATTGTTTTCAACACAAGCAATCAGAACTTAAGGTCGGACTTCTAGTTCCGGTGATTGTTTTCAACACAAGCAATCAGAACTTAAGGTCGGACTTCTAGTTCCGGTGATTGTTTTCAACACAAGCAATCAGAACTTAAGGTCGGACTTCTAGTTCTGGTGATTGTTTTCAACACAAGCAATTAGAACTTAAGGTCGGACTTCTAGTTCTGGTGATTTTTTTGCAACACGAGCAACAGTCAGATATATAGGAACGCAGGGGAGTTCACGTCATAGATTTAATGACTGGATGTCAGATTTCACCTTGAGAGATCAACTGGTGTTCAACATACGAGATTCAAATAAGTTTGTGGATATGCTGCGAAAGTAAACCTATACCTTTTCATCTTCACGAGAGTTGAAAACACACTTCCACAGTACTTGTCTTGTGATATCTATTCAGTCCTTTTGGTGTAATCACATGAGACGATTTAGGGACGTGGGGCATAGGAAAAAGAATATCTTGTGACATTATTAAGTTGGTAAAATTCTGAGTCGATTGAACAAGGAACACAGCCGAGGGAAGTGTGTAAAGAAGTTTGTTTTCTGATTGATATCGATTCACACACCTTTAAGATTATGAACTGGTAAACACGATGGTCATGAATATTTGTAAAACTGTATTTTCTCCGCATTTTTAGGTGCACTACTAAGCCAAAGCAAGGTAACACCACAATACTGACGAAATACGAAGTCATGTAAAAACTGCAGCTGAATTGTTTATTACGCGGCGTAACATATGAATTGGAGTTTTGCATTATTAACCCTAACGGAAATCTGGGGGGAAAACCGAATTGGTATATTGCTGAAAGTCTGGGTTTTGCAGAGTACAGTTTTTAAATGATTAAGATGTTAATATTTTTAATCCAGGAGTCGTACAAATTAATCTTAAATATACGCAAATGTTTGCCCAATTTTTACAAGTGTCTGGATATGTAATTTTAATAAGATTGTAATTGTCCGTTATTTTTTTTTGGTGCTTCTTGTGATAAAATTGTGCAAATATACAAGTCGTGCAAGTCACTTTCAATGATTCAGACAAGATGTTTAACAAAATCCAAAAAAAATCATGTTCATGTTTCCGACGTTTAGGTTGTATAAACAAACAAGCATGTCAAGTTAAAGTACAAAGTCAGATATTCGATTATACATGTCTATTTACTAGTGTAGCACGTGGAATTTGTTTTGTTTTACGTAGTGCTTAAAAAAACGGCTCCGCTGCTGATAGAGATCGTTTTCCCAAAAGCCTATATGTTTCTCCTTAGACTGGCATATGTCCCATAGAAATCAATGATGAAAAACAGGGCAATTTTCAATTTTCAAGCGGAGCCAGTGTTGACAGTTTTGTCTTGGTTTTGATGCCTTTAGTGTCGTCACTATCAGTTAGTACTGACACACTGTTTACGGTGTCTGGACTTATGTAGGGTTTATTACACAAAAAAACAATTCTTTAACGGTTAAACATTTTTCTACAGATATCCATGTTTCCTTTACGTTTCTTTTTAGGAAAACAAGAAAGAAAAAACAATACAAGCTGTTAAGTTCTGCAGGATATTTATTTGAATCTCATCTGGGACAAATCTGCAATCAGTTATGTCAGAATTGCTAACCTATTAACCAGTTAACCGACCGTTTCATATTTGATTGCTTTTTAACAGTACCTGTCATAAAGTTTGCTTCTTACCTCTCCTGGATTCATTTCATCAGACATTAATTGGTATAACATACCTGCTCTAATGAAATAACCTGAATGGTATCATCATGGAAATAAAGGTATGCTAATTAAGTGTATGCTGGCTGCATGAAAACAAAATGGATTTTTTTTAAAAGTGCTTGTGTTTAACACCTTTTTGCTACTAAGCGATGATCAGTTTGAGCATACAACAGTTAACAATTTACACTCCAAATACCTTTAAACGGCTGAGTCAGTATGAAACAAAATACAATTAATATACATTCATCATTTTGTTTGTGTGAATCTACTCCAATGCAATCTAAACCTAGCTTTCATTAATCTCATGCTCGATCCATGCTAAATTTTGTTGAGAAGTATTAATTAAAATTATATAGGCATTTCAATATTTGTTTTCCTATTGTTATTAAGTCATAGTTTTTTTGGCGATTTTCATGTTTTACTGAAATATCTATATAATAATGATTACTCCTTTATTTTCTCTATTTATTTTTCATTCTTTATAATTTCATAAAGCATTTAAGATTAGAAGCTCAATTTTGTCAATACGATTTGATATAATCTAATTATTCAGCTAAAAGCAATGAATCATAGCAACAGAAAATAACAGCATATTTTGTATCATTACATATTTTTCTTAGCTCTCTTAGCTCACATGTGCACGAAGATTTCAAGGGTAAGCTGTCAAGATTGGTGAATGTCCGTTCCCCGCTCGTCATTTTCCTTGAAACGGAATACTCTCCTAAACTACAATTTCAATCAAACCGAACATGAATGTTCCTGAACTGGTCTTTTTTTAATTTCTCAACAGTAAATGGTTCCCTACTGAACTCTAGTTGCCAATACATCCAGAAGGCAAACCTAAAAAAACACCTTTCTTTCTTAACAATAAACATATATATAAATAAGAACCTTATCTGCAGCAGCTGATATGTATTATATTGGGGAAAAATAAATGTTGCTTTTAATTTAATGAATTCGAAAATTGAGAAACTGTATTTCATGTGTATCATTGCATTTGTTACAGTTATTATTTTACAAAGATAATTTGACAATTTGACAAACTATTCAAACTATTATACAATAAGATCTTAACTCCGTTTAAGAGTAATTATACAAACAGATAAATGTTAGCTTCTGAAAAATGATACCTCATATAATAAAGAGGAGTTTGTCTATTGCACTTTATCATTTAATTTAAAACTATTTTCGATCTTCTGATCCAAATTAAATACATAATTTCTGTCGACATGTACAGGGTCAATCCGGGAAATATTTTGGACAAATTATTCCTTTCAATTGTTACTATCAACATATATACGTTAAATGTTAAAGATGGTCATTGTGGTTCATAGTAACAAGTGAAGTACCGCGGAAAAGGTGTCGACAGTTATCTGTACATCAAAAATCAAGAGAGGTTGTCTTTTTTTCTTCTTTTTTTTGGATATTTTTAGATTCTGGTGTTAAATTGGCAATAAAATCAATTTCCGTAATCCAATTCCAAGTTCTTTTTTGTTATGCAAATATATGCACCAGTGGTGAAATTAATGCAGAAAAAGCAAGGTCGGCGTTTCTAGGGAAAACTTCTAGGAAAATGACATTAACAGACGTTGTTGGCCAGTTCGACTTGTTATTCGCAGATATTTGTATATTGCTTTGTTGTTGTTTTTTTTTTCTTTTTCAAATCACATATTTCATTTTATTTAACGGGTCAACAATTATCATTGCTTCAACAGTGACTTGTAATCTTTCTTTAAGTGCATGCCTACATATATTGAAGCATAGATTCAATAAATTGACATAGCTATTTTGCTTATTTCAATTCGTTTCATATTTTTGTTTTCTTAAACCCTTGTCTGGACATTTCTGTATGACCATTATATGGTCCAGTCAATTTCGCCTAAACTAAAATATAGTCTGTTTTAATTTTATTAAGCCAGAAATTTCCCGGTAAACCAAATATATGTTTTAATCTTTTCGTTTAATTTGTATGTCTTTCACATAATATAGTTTTTTTTGAACTTGTTGCAAAAATAAAACTTAAAACTCAAGGTTAAACTTTAGACAACTTTTATCTTAAAGTTAGTCTAATCTGCAGTCGATGTCTTGCAAGCGGGACGGGAAATTTCTGTAAAATATATCTGCTTTTGATATCATTTAAATATTTTTGGATGATTTAAAAAGGCTTAAGTATTATTGTCTAAAACAAAACAGATACGTTCTGTGTTTTAGTTTCGTTCCCTGGCCTCTAAGGTTTATGTAACAAGACAACTAGAGTTCAGAAAGTTGGTTTCTAGTTAGGAATGCAAACGCACGTGCAATTAATTGAATTATAGACACAGGGCTTGAAAACATGTAAGCGAAAACATGCAATCGTTCATCATAAAATGGCATTTGAATATTAAACAGATTTCCAAGACACTTGACGACAAATTAAATGCATATGCACCTGGAAAAACAATCATGACAAAAAACAAAATAGAAATAAAGAACAAGGTCGTTATTTTCTTGACATTGTTTTAAAGGAAATTCTTTGCGTTGTATGCCGCAGGATGTAAATGATATAAAGGAGGCAAATTTATCTTTCGTAAAAGTATATTTTACCAAATTCTTGGCAATTGTTTGTGAACGCTTGATTTTCAAAACAAACATGCAGAAACAGTTCGTCGCTAAGTAAAATTTTAGTTACTTAAATATATTTTGCTGTTACTTACCAAGTATTAATTATTACATACAAGAAGAAGCAACAATCCTCCTCTATCAGGTAGTAAGTAAGTATCGCTGAATGGACATAATGACTGAAAGAATATGTAGTACAATTTTCCAAACATTTGTATCGTCAGTAACAAGAGATACAGACTGTCAATTTAATGCGGTTGAAGCTACCGTATAAATTAATAATGTTATAAGCCAATAGTCACATATTCAAGACTTTTAAACAGCAACGGTCATAATTAAAGCTCAGCCTGCTACGTGTATTTACTTTATTAGATATTATGACATCTTTTATTTGGAATGGCATTCCTCGTCTAATGAACCCACTTGAATGGTTTCAGTCTGGGAAATTGTAAACTGGCCTAAACTTGCTGGTAACTGACATTCTCCAATAGCAATTATCCAATAAAACATGTCATGTTTCAAACAGTCCGACGCGATGTGAAATAAGAACAGATGCGCAACAATATGCCTTTACCTTATTATAATATGTCTTTGAATACCCAAAGTAAAAACAAAACCTACGATACCGATCTTAATGCTGCAATTCAATAAATAAATAAATAAATAAATAAATAAATAAACCTTTCGCTTACATATGTAGGTAACCAGTTACAAGTTTCCATTACCAAATTATGTGTGTAAAGTTAGCATGCTTGTACTGCAATGAAAAGAAACAAAACGAGAAATCTAAGAGGAAAGTTTCATAGGATAAGCGTATCAACTAAGTTCTCATGACTTGATAATGTTTTAATTCATCAAAAATATATGTTCAGTATAACAGTACTTAAAAAAACTCAGTCCCTATAGGCTAAAAATAACTAAGTCTTCAATTTTTATGTCTTTTTGATATATTAGACGATCTCATATTTGCTAAATAGAAAGTTATACAAGAATACACAGATCCCGTTCACTCTTTAAATGCCAAGTGGATAGTCCTTCAGCTTTGCTTGAGACATTAAAAGCGTTTTACACCGAATGTCTTCAACGCATATTTGCTATATATAAAATGCTTATTCACTAAATGTAGAGGCTCGGAAACGTACGAACTTTTGTATTGAATGACAATTAGACAAGCGTACATAATACATAATTATATATTTTTATTAGTTCTTCTTTTCTTATATGGTCTAGATTATTTCCAATATATATGTATTCCAAGACTGAGACAATTTCAAAAACTTAACGCAATAAATTGAACTGTTTTGAATGCATTTTAACTTCTAATAGAAAAATGGATTTCGCAAGTCTCAAATTCATTTAACTCTGACATGACGTTTAACACAAATTTAAGATATTACAATATTATTGCTATAATAAAAGAATGTGCATAGTAGCTTGTTTTCTACATCTACTTGTACGAGTTCTATATAAAAAAGACTTCCACTGGTCGTTTGTGTTTACAGAACAAATGTTTCTACATTTCAAAAGAGACTGACGGCTAGATTAAATATCCCCAGGCTAGTCTACTTTCGAATGCAGAACTTGAGCGTAAAGCTGATTGAATTACGGACACATAACAAGGACACTGCCAACAGAGACAAGCAATCGATCACAAAACTTACCACAGAATATAAAACAGATTTTTCCGAGACATTTTACAGATATAATGCATATTTAGTTAAATGCGAGCAATTCGTGGAAATGAAGTTAAGGGACGTATCAGTCTGATTATCCTTCACACCATACGTAAGTAAACTATAGGAGTATATAGGCGTATTGGACTCTGATATGAACTGTTGCACTGAATAGTTACTTCCCGTTTCTCAGAACACTGATATAAACTAATGCATTGAATAGTCACTTCCCGTCCCTCAGGGCACTTATATTAACTAATACTTTGAAAATTTGAATAGTTACTTTACACTTCTCAGAACATTCATTTGATACTATCATCCAGCAGTTACCAGAGAAAGTCTCGTCCTCGCCCTACATGATTTTGTTTTCTTTGTTTTGCATTTCCGAAAAGGAGTTCAAGTGATGAAGCATGGGAGAAAACGGATATATTTATGTGTATGTGTGATCAAGTTAACTCTATAAGACGCAACGCAACCAATAGAATGCATACAATGATAAATATGGGAAGAAACTTAGAAACGAGGTTCATTTGTCTAGTCTAGATTTTCTTACTGCTGTTTAAGAAACGAAACAATATATTATCACAACAATCTAAGCTTTATTTTTTGCAATTCAGTTATCTATCTTAAGTTTTGTTACAGCTCTGTTTATATACTTTTATACTTTTTTTAATTTTTACTGTTACAGTAAAAAATGCTTTAAACTTCTCGAAAGTTTACTTGAATAAGAATTTTAGTTCTTTCCTTAAAATGTATGTAAGGTGATAAATAGCGCTGCAGTTGTAAATGTTCGACTATACAATGTTTCAAAGATCTAGTCTAAGAAAAAAGATAGCTCTCCAGAGTAAACATTAAGAACAAAATTAATTAATCAAAATTGTCATAATTCTTCTTTTATAACTTTTAACTTTTAACCAAAATATGAATTTTTATGAAGATCACGAGAATTACATGAAAGATAGAATACATAACGTCAGCAGAATAAACCAGAATCAAAATCCGCCTGATAAAACAAAAAAGAACACACACAATCCATATGTATCACACAAAGGAGGTAACCAATATGAAACTTGAGTGATGTTATTGAAATTATTCCATTCCGGCATTTCATTTTAAAAACATTTTAGATATGTGAGAAAATGCACACCTCCACAAAATCCTCTAGCTGTCATATTTTCTTATTATATTGGATGGAAAGCTTGTGCCTTTAACCTGTTTAACATGTTTAATTCAGAGAGGAAATTAGTTCGAGTCAGCTTCCTTTGCTCATGGGATTTAAGTAGTCTGTATAAACATGGCGTGCTGAAAACAAGCAAATCCAATCGATTTAAAACTCTTGGAAATACACATTGCTGCTGAGTTTAATCATTTCACTATGATGTGAAACCTGTGTCTGCCCCGTAATCAGAACAGAAAAGTCAACGCATATGTATGTTTGGGATAATTATAAAACATACAATATAGTGAGGTAAATAAAAGGAGGTAAACTAATTAATTTGTTTTGCTTGCATGAATATCTCACCGACAAAGTTAAGACGAGTGATTCTGATGCGACCTAAAATAAAGAACAAGAAGAACAAGAACAAGATTTTAATTCGACTTGTACATGGTACATCGTCAATAATACAAGAGGAAACAAAATCATCTAAATGTCATAAGACGGTTAGGCAGTAGTGTATATAAATATATAATTATAATAAATACACAAGTTTATTTGATGAAGTTAAGAGAAAAAAAAACAGGCATAGAGAATAAACTAAACTTAATTGTTAGTATTTAATATAGCCGTTCTGTGCCTTAAAGTGCGTTTCAGATAATATGCAAAATTAAACAGTATTGTTTATTTGAGGATTGAAGTAACTCTAAATATTTGAACACTGATGGCCTAAAGTAAAAATATTTCTTAATGTATTTCTTTCGTAACTTATTATAGCAAGGACATATACATACGAAGTGAAACTCATCTTCTATATCTCTTAATCCACAGCATGTACAGTATCTTTCATTTCTTGGAATATAATTTTTGCCGTAACGACCTGCTTGAATACGTAAAGGTAAAGTAGAACGTCTTAACATTGTACAATATGTTCTGAGACTAGGCGGTAAAATATCAAGGTAGTCTTCATAGACAAGCCCCACAGACAAGCTACAGACTCCACTAATGAAAGACACCCCCAGAGTCTTCCGAGAGGGGGGGAGGATGAAAGACTCACATGGACGGATTTTATGGAATCGACACGGCCTGCCCAATCGACTACGAACTCAGCACCAGGGACAGTAACTTGCCCTTGTGGCAAAGTCTGCAAAAACCAACGAGGGTTACGCATTCACCAGGGGAAGTCTGGTTGCCAGCGCGTGAGGCCACTTGAGCAGCGCATAGCCAGTATGGCTAGTGAGACGCGGGAGTACTCCAGTCAGGAGACTACCCACAGTACTGATGAACTCTCCGCTCAAGAGACAGCGCACGATGCCACCCAGGATCCAATGATGGATGAAGACGACCCCCTCCTAGAGCTACCTAATTACTCGCAGTACACTAGCAGCCAACCACAGGAGCAAGAGGCCGTCCCTGACCGACCACGCCCAATGCCTACCACAAGAACACACAAGATCAAGTGGCCCAAGGCATCTGAGAAGGCACCATGGAAACAGTTTGACGAGGACCTAGAAATCATCCTCGAATCATCCATGCAAGGTCCAGTACACCGGAAGTTACACACCCTTTCCACCCTTGTATACTCTGTTGCAAGGGAGAGGTTTGGGATTAAAGAAACAAAGAAACGCAAGGAGGCTCCAAAGCCGAACCGGAGGCAGCACCGCATAGAGAAACTGAGGAAAGAAATCAGACAGCTGAAGAAGCAGTACCGAGACAGCTCACCAGTGCAGCGCCTTGGCCTGTCCCAACTACGTGACACACTGCGCACACAGTTGAAGTCTCTGCGGCGAGCTGAGAACACGAGGAGAAAAGCGAGGGAGCGAACAAGAAAGAGAGCTGCGTTCACAGCCAACCCATACAAATTTGCGAAGACTCTGCTTGACAAAGAGCGTTCAGGAACATTAGAGACCCCACTTGAAGAGGTTGAGAAGTTCTTGCATGATACGCATTCAGATGTCAACAGAGAAGACGCCCTAGGGGACTGTGACCGGATAGATCCTGCCTTACCTCCAGAGACGCCACTGGTAACCACTGAACCCACTCTGGGAGAGGTGAAGGACGTCGTCAAGAAGGCTCGATGGGGCTCTACTCCTGGTCCTAACGCCATCCCGTACAAAGTGTACAAGATGTGCCCACTCCTACTGAAGAGGCTATGGAGACTCCTCAAGGTGGTTTGGAGGAAAGGGGAAGTACCAGAAGCCTGGAAGGAAGCAGAGGGAATATTCATGCCCAAGGAAAGGAACTCCAAGACAGTCAATCAGTTCCGGACCATCTCGCTACTAAATGTCGAGGGGAAGATATTCTTCGCTATCCTGGCCAGAAGACTTACCTCTTTCCTGACGACCAACGCGTACATCGACACTTCAGTCCAGAAGGGTGGAGTACCTGGTTTCTCCGGTTGTGTAGAGCACACCAGCGCTATCACCCAACTAATTCAAGAGGCGAAGACGGGGAAGAAAGACTTGACAGTAGTTTGGCTCGATCTTGCCAACGCATACGGATCTATTCCCCATCAGCTGATCTACACAGCCCTCCAGCACTACCACGTCGACAACCATGTCCAGAAAATCATCACCAGCTACCTTGACGGCATCAAGCTTCGGTTTTCTGTTGGCGACCAGCTGACGAAGTGGCAGAAGTTGGAGAAAGGTATAGTCACCGGATGTACTGTTTCTGTGGTACTCTTCGTCATGGGGATGAATCTGCTCATCAATGCAGCCATTAGAGAGACCCGCGGACCAAAGACAGAGTCAGGTATCTACCTCCCATCAAGCCGAGGTTTTATGGATTACCTCACGTTGACGACACCAACACACGTCCAGGCTAGATGGATGTTGACAGCACTGACAGACGTCGCGTTATGGGCCCGAATGAAATTCAAGGCCGTAAAGTCCAGGTCCCTCATTATCAAGAAAGGCAAGACGACAGACAGATTCGTGCTTCGAGTACAGAACGAGGAGATCCCATCCATCACGAAGAACCCAATCAAATGCTTTGGGAAGTGGTTTGATGCCAGCCTAGTAGACAAGGACAACGTCAAGAAGCTAGAGAACCAGGTTGAAGACGGGCTGAAGAAGATAGACCGGAGCAACCTACCTGGGAAGTTCAAGGCCTGGCTGTACCAGCATGCCTTACTACCAAGGCTGATCTGGCCAATGATGCTGTACGAGGTACCCAGCTCAACAATAGAAGCCTTAGAGAGAATCACCAGCCGACATCTTCGCAAGTGGCTTGGAATCCCACCCAGTTTCTCCAGTGTTGGACTGTATGGGAAAACCAACAAACTGCAACTCCCACTATCTTCACTGGTAGAAGAATTCAAGACGGCGAAGACAAGACTGGTGCTTACCCTAAGAGACTCCCCAGATGAGCAGATCCGGGAAGCAGGGATCGTTACCCGTACTGGAAGAAAGTGGTCAGCGACAGAGACTGTCAGCCAGGCGGAAAGCTCTCTCATGCACAAGGACATCGTTGGTGTAACGGCTGTCGGACGACAAGGTATTGGTGCAACCAAAACACTCCTATGGAGCCAAACCAACCAGACTGAGAGGCGAGCCCTGATACAGTCAGAAGTACGGAAGGAAGAGGAGAACAAGAGACAGGCCAGAGCGGTAGAGATGGGTGCGCAGGGTGCATGGACAACATGGGAAACCATGGAAAGGAAGCTGACCTGGGAAGACATCTGGAAGTATGAACCACTTCGTCTATCCTTCCTCCTCAGGTCAGTTCATGACCTCCTGCCATCTCCAGCTAACCTCTGCCGATTGGGACTAATCACAGACCCAACATGCAGTCTGTGCAAGAAACCAGGCACTCTGGAACATGTTTTATCTTCCTGCTCCACAGCACTGACGCAGGGCAGATATTGCTGGCGACACGACAACGTCCTCAGAGAGGTTGCCAATTGGCTGGAAGGGGAGAAGAAGAAGCCACGCAGAAGTAACTCACAGGCAGGCCACATCAACTTTGTGAGACCGGGTGAAACTGCGAAGACAGAAGCTTCACAGAAGAAATCGATCCTTGACGGCGCCACAGGATGGAATATGTCAGTCGATCTAGGAAAGAAGCTTGTGTTCCCGGGTATCGTCCAGACCAACTTGAGACCAGACATTGTACTGTGGACCGAGACAGGGAAGAAGCTCGTTGTCATCGAGTTGACAGTACCTTGGGAGACGAGATGTGAAGAGGCCTATGAGAGGAAGAAGGCCAAGTACACTGAACTACTTGAGCAGTGCCGACACCAAGGTTGGCGGACTTGGCTATTCCCCATCGAAGTAGGCGCTAGAGGGTTCTGTGCGCAATCTGTATGTAGACTGATGACAGCTGTTGGCACCACTGGCAGAGACAGGCGCCGGGCAATCCAGAAGCTGAGCCAGGCTGCAGAGCGGGCGTCTAGCTGGCTGTGGCTACGACGCGAGGAGACAAACTGGATGCGATCAACCTCCACACCGTAAGACGGTGGGCCCACCCGCCATTACAGATGTACTTGGATAAGGGCCGAAACATCTGGCGGGCACCAAGCTGACGATGGAGGAAGATCCGCGGTCGAGAACCAGACCTCAGAAAGGTGCGTTTAAGACTGTATTATCCACATAGCTAAACTTTCTTTAAAAAGAACATACTTATCTAAAACTGAATTATTACGAAAATTTTCCATGCCAAGTCTATGTAAACGTATCAATAAGTCTCATTTGAACAACTTAGAAAACCTCCTTGATCGATATTATCAAAATTTTCAGAAACAAATCCAAAACCACAATCATTTAACAACTTTGTCACATTGTACACCCAATTGTTTTCTCCGTAAGCACAATCTTGGACACCCTGTTCATAAAACTTTTTTATAATCAGATTGTCTGTTTTAATTAACTTGCACCAATATCTTATAATTCTTACGTAGCGTGAAATATATGACGGGTATCTGCAAATTCTCTTTAAACAGCAGCGTTGCAGGTATTAGTTTTAACCCAAAAGATGCGTTTACAAAATTTAATATGAATTCGTTCAATTTCTTTCGACTTTGAGAATCCCAAAATTTCTGAAGGTTATCCTAAAATTGACAGGTATTTTAAGACCATGAGTCTAAATATATATAAAAATCGGTTTGACATACTTTAAAATATCTAAACCTGGCAATCAGACTGAAGTTCACAATCTCCCTACGGTTAGATCTGAAGACGACACATTCATTTCTATCTTCTCGATAACCTGTACTTTTCACTATTGTTATTTAAATTCTAGCCAATGACACTGCAGCTTATGTCGCGTCTCGATAGCTTACCTGTACATATGTCGTGTTCAAACAGCCTGTACACCGTCTGTCTTTAGCCAATCAAAGCGATTTATACATATCACATGATAACAAAATGGACGTCAAAAAACTTCAGCAAGGGATGCGTAAATGGACTCGCCCAACCGCCATGTGTGTCGGGTTACTTATTCGTACAACTGAAAAATACCATGATCAATTTACGAACTCAGTACCAGTCTTCAGGCTCTTGCAAGATAAACACAGGATAATCGCAATATTTTTGGCTACATGTCATTTCTAACTAGAGAATGTAATCTAAATAAGAGTATGTTTTGTTTATTTTTCCAAAACTTGCACTTCTAGAAAAAAATAAATGCTTGCTTCCGGGCAATTCTAATCAGGATACAAACTCCCCGCAGCGGTTACATCCCCTGATGAATACAGAAACAGTAGCAAAGCGTGACGAAACCAGAGGAGTTTATTCAGGATATATCCTAGTTTTATATATGCTTGATTAGAGTCAGGGCAATATCGTATTTGTTACCTTAAATTTATTCTGTTTAAATTGCACATGTAATATTCTTATATTCTTTTCACTGCAAAGCATGTTATAAAATTATCAAATTAATGAATGACGAGCATGAAATTCATGCATCTATGGATAAGACGTCATACGTGGCTGAACGGCGATTTCAAGCATTTTTGGAAATGCTAATACTTGTTAGTTTTTACTTTACACAAACTATCTCTACAATATTAGTGCAATTACAAAGTAATTTGTTATTCTATTAAATACGCTTAGGACTTTGCTGTGATATTCAGATTTTAATGACATTTGCTGTTTTAATCAAAAGTTTGACTGTGTGTGTGAGATCAAGTACAATTTATGCTATACTAAGACATAATATTCTAAATAAAAATTTTCTCATTCAACAACAATTAAGTACAAACTAATTACGAAAAATGAATGTTAATAAGCGGTATCTTAATTGAAATTAATGCAACTGTGACTGCTGAGAGCTATGTTAAAGCATTACATTACAATTGTGTTTCCCCTAGGAACACTGATCAAAGGTTGACGATGCAACACATTGAAAGAATAAAAAGCAATCTGAATTTATATGCATTCCATTTGCAATGGGATTTGCATTTCTTGCCATTCAAATTTATGCTCCAGTCGGCATTGATATTATTTCTGTTGTGTTTGTAACAAGTATCTTATTGTCTGTTGTGTTAAAACGTCCATGATGTCAGCGGTTGTTAATTATAGTTAGATACTTAGCAAATTATATGAAGTAATACATTTTATATTTTGATGATCTTTGCTATTTGTTGCAATTTGACATTTCCTAAATATAATTTCATTTGATACAACAACAAAAAACCTTCACTGTTTAGCCATTTCTTTGTACAGAGGCATGGATGGGTCACTAATTCTTTTTAACTAAGAAAAACAAACAAAAATCCTCCGCCCTCAAAAAAAGAACAAATTATATTATGGCCATGAATACTAATTAAGGAAAAAACAGCAACAACAAATTATTTCACGGTAACGAGATAAAAATAAATAAAAGTATTTCAATGTCCCCTTCATGTTTCCGTATCTTTGAATGAGAACTGATTTTTTCTTTGAAAAAGAGATGTTCTTTAGACATAACTATATCATGTATATCGGAATAAAATGTATAGGATCAACCAGTGTTTGATATTTCAGACAAAGTTGTTTAGACGACAAGCATTGAAACACATACTGAAGAGTGATACAATTCACTTTTGCATGTACACGTTTAATACCTTTGCATTTCCTGTTGTCATTGTCCTGTGTACACCGGCCTAGAATTGTATAATATACAACCTCTAACAATTGCGTGAGCAGATCTGTTTTTTTTTGCCCAATGGTTCAATGTTTTGAATCCTGTTCTGGGTGGTCATTCTCAAGATGCATTGCATCTTTTTGTTGCCAACAATCAATATCCGTAAGACTTTTTAATCTGGTTGTTGTTCGTGGTAGATAATGCGACTTCATAGTTGCTTTTTACAGACGTCTTTTAGTACAACTAAATGCGATAAATCAATTATTTCATTACTTTGTTTCATCTTCAAATGTTATTTTCTGCCGTTATGAAACTTCTGAGATTTCTATTAGAAAAAGTAATTTTAAACTCTATTGCAATGTTGCAGAATCTTTCCACGGAATCGCACTTTACTTGTTCATAACTATGTTAGGTCATTTCATAATTGCTTAACAAGCCGCTCTTTGTCAAGAATCAAGAGAAGTGCAACCACAAACCAAGACATTGTCCAGGCGGCACGCTGTAATTTACGTTAAGGTAATCAAATTCCAGTATTTGGAAATACCATCCAAATACTGCATCACAGACAGCTGTAGAAAAGTTATTTATGTTATGTTCAATCTAAAGCTGACAATTAATTTTAGTATTCTTTTTGTGTGAAACCTCACGGCAAAGACTTCTGAATCTTTAGCATTATTATTATTATTATTAATTATAGTATTATTATTATTATCATTATTAGTATTAATTATTATATCCATTTATTATTGTAATGGCTTTAGCATTATTCACACTTTGTCAAGGAAAGTTTCCGATTTTCCAAACGGAGAATGGTACATTTGCCGTACATCAATATGTAAAAGAAATGACATACAATAACCTCAAACTACTCAATCGATTTGAAGTCAAGAAACAAGCAACCGGATTATTGGTTCCAGCTTGATAAAGTCTACCAGATTTATTCAAAAAGAAGATATGAGATATCAAATAAAACATGAAGAGTTTAATCTTGTGTCAGGTTTAAAAATCAACATTCCGGCCTAAAACATTGTTACAGGCATAGATATAAAGAAAATCAAAGATGGCAAAATTTTGTAAACCACCACTGATTTTTGTGTAATGTTTTGACAAATTTCTTCAACCTCAGGCATATCGTTGTTTTATCTAGCAATTATATATAAGGAAACAGATAAATACAGACGTGTAAAGCTATTTTTTTATTATTTAGCTCAAAACGCCAGCAAATGATTTAATTAAATGAATTCCATTGTGTCGCTGCTATATCAAAGTTTTGTTATACATTGTTTCAACTCTAGCATCGTGGAAGTCGGTGACACCGAAATTGACCTGTTGTTGATAGTCCACTCGAAGAATGACTGACATCTCAAAAACAGTACCGCCATATGGTCCATACATACCTAAGATAGCAGAATAAAATGCACAAGAAATAATCTAATGCAAGCTGGAGGTTAAAGCATTGCAAAAAATCTTGTACAGAATCGCACTGTATAAAAAGAATACAACAATATCAAAATTGATGTTTCACATGTTTAAGAGATTCAAAATGATTACATTGTCTTTCATGAATATGTCGTTTCGTTCGCAGTGCATTATCAAAAAACAGTGGATGCATTATAAAGTTTTGTTTTGAAACCATGTACATATATTAAGACCAAATGACCCAGTGAGGCTAGTGGATATCCACAGAGCCAAGTTAAATACTTGGGCTTGATTTGTCTTTGTAAACAGATTAAAATATAAATTATGTTAAAATAGAGTAATTATCACAATACTGTATTTGTCGTCTACTCCTGCTTCGGGAGATGCTTACGATATCATCTTGATAGGAAAATTATTTCGTGTCACTTCCTGCTCATATTGGTTTTCAGTGGTCTGTATAAACATGGTGAATTTGTTTAACAAACCAGAAATTTACTTTGCTCGATCGATTCCAAAATCTAGGTCAAAGCAGTAAGTATTTCTGTTCATTTATTTAAATGTCGAACGTAGACGGTGTCATTTTAAAAATCAGCACAGAAAAGATAAAAACACCTTTTTTTCTTATGTTAAAACACGCAGTTGAGTGACGAAAACAACTATGACAAAAATAACAATTGTCTTGCCATGTATACAACTGTCGTTTATCCTTAAACAATATCAAAAGGAAACTGTGCGACCTACAGCGAATGTTTAAACTTGGTGCTACCGTTTCATTTATTCTGGTTTCGCTGAGACACTGAACTTGGAAAAATTCCCCCCTAATTTGGAATGCAAAGCTTGACATCTGTTTTTTATTAAGTTATGGATACGGAAATTAAACTCTAAAACCAAGACAAGTAATCGATTAAAGAAGGAATGCTATATAATATTTAAGAGATTTTCTAAGACACTGGAGACACTGAATGACAAACACGATCGAATAATTATAGTGTCAGAAATATTACAGGATAATTGAAAGTATAATCTTATTAGTCTAGACTGTGTTGATTATTGAAATCAAATTTATGTATAGTTTTGTATGAGAAACACATGATTTTTAAAAGTCTATCATTAATATCCTCTTCTTTGCATTAAACCATACATTAACTACTGATATTCGTTTGATTTACCAGACATACATATTTAAGCAGTGGAGTTGTAGAAGCACTCGCCGTCTGTCATATACATTATTACATTGCTTTATAATAATTGTTTTCTTTCTAACTAAATATTTTTCTCGTTTACAGTTCAACGCATTCTTATATAAGAAAAACATATTTGCCGTGTGCTATTACCTGTGCATGTAAGTGCAGGTTAAAACGTGTTTATTTAAGAGTTTTGTGTTTGAGTCTGTATTAGCACACTGATAATTATTTCATTAAATCAGATCATATATTTTTGCAAGACTGTTACCAACAAGTTTGGTACTTATATTGATGTTTTAGTTATAGTGTTTTACATGATTCAAAGCTTAATTATAAAATGAATCGGAAGTATTATTAAGCGACCTTTTGATTAAAAATGACGCTACTACGATCATGACCGCTGTGAGGCAACTGTAGCGTTACTCTAAAATATTAATTCTCTCTAGGAACATTTGCTGAAAGAATTTAGTTGCGGCTCAGTCGAACAATATAAAACGACACGAGTTAAAATGCAAATCTTTCAATTTAATTAAGGTCCTTATTCATAAGCTGGTAAGTGTTAGCTAATTTCGATGACAATGGAAGTGCAATTATTTTATGAATTAACAACAAATTTGTCAATACGTATTTCTGAATTTAACTACGAAAAATAGTTGAAATTTTAATTTCCCTTATAATAGATAATTAAATTTGTAAAATTGAAAGCTTCCGTTTAAGATACCTTTTTTTGCAGGTACATTTTAACATTTACTCTGACAAAAAAATATTCATGTTGGTGAAATGATGATTTATGACATAAAAATTGTTTTAACTTTGATAAGGTTTCCAAAACCTCTGCACTATGTTTTCTGTTTTCTTTTGAAAAGCAATTTTTAATCAATTTCGACAAAAGCATTTTGGCATAAAGCATTTGTGTCATTACATCGACGTCAAATAAAGATTATATTTAATAAAACCATGAAACCTCTTATATAAATTGAATTAATGGAGCTGTCATATAAATTTTAAAGCGTATCAGTCGATTCATTTAGAAACGTTTTATAGATTA
Source organism: Cyclina sinensis (assembly GCA_012932295.1). Classification (NCBI taxonomy): domain Eukaryota; kingdom Metazoa; phylum Mollusca; class Bivalvia; order Venerida; family Veneridae; genus Cyclina; species Cyclina sinensis. The sequence continues at coordinate 27,494,580 of JAAONU010000008.1, forward strand.
AAATATCGTATATCTTTGGAAAATACAAATCTAAATACTAATTGCCAAAACATCCTTTAAGGTCAAAGCATTAACTTTCTTTTTGAGTTTTTTATCGTCGCCCATATGACCGACGCTCCCCTGCAGGGATTTGTTATTTAATGATGTGGGGGATAGTGCAAAATATAGAAAACATCCCATTCCAGAGACACCCCTGTTTCTTTTGCATGCTTAGTGTACAGCACTGATATTTGGGACTTCGTTTTAACGTCTCATTCGAAAGACCATGCTAGTGGAGCAGCGGAGGATCGATCTCGGGACCCCTGGGTTACCAGTCCAATGCGTTCCCACTGGACCACTGATCCGCTCCTAAAGCATTAACTTATATATCGTTATGTAGATTACAAAAATATGTCTATATCTTTAGTATAAATGGAGGTTTAATTTCTGGAAAAACTGTTCCGTTGCTGATTTCCTACGCCCAGGATGCAAACAAATGCCCTGACGTCATTGATATTTTCGGTGTTTGTGTTAAACATATTTATACCATTTTGTAAACTATAAGGTGCACTTTTATGTTTATACTATATGTCTGAATCTTCAATTTAAATAGAGGTTTCATTTCTGGCAAAACTGTTCCATTGCTGATTTCTTACGACCAGGATGCAATCTAGTCCTTGATATTGTTTGTACGTGATCTGATAGCTAGCCGGGGCTTCGAAATTAACATGGCGCCAAGTCGCATGGCATCAAGTTTTCCATTATCTAAAGGACACTTTATGTTTCTCCTAGTTAAAGTAGTGAAGACGTAGAATGAAATTGAACACATTTTTTTCGATACATTTGATTAATTGTAACTTAAATATCATTTACTTTAAACAACATAACTGTTGCATTATCATATTTCGTTCAGTTTATCGTAGTCTCCCGAATCTAGTCTACCCAGTTCATGTCTTCTACAAAACAAAATGTCCGAGCATATGCCTTTCTGCTTAATAAAATTCTTTTGATATTTAGAACCTATGCCATTGTCTTGAATTAAACTTAACGGTCTAAATAAGACCTAATAAAGATGACTAGACCTTTTAATGTTGTATTTTTAATGGTTGGCCAAATGACTTGCTAAAATATGCTTTTATATCGCATCTCCCTCATTTCTAAGTATTGATTCAAACAAACACATTCCCGTACGTGCAAAAAGACAAAACAATATTTGTCAACAACAGTCTAAACTTTTCTGAGAATGGCTGAATTAATTTGTTTACTGTGGAAGATTTATGTGATTTTGAGTTTGTTATACAACTGATTGCTTGCAAAGACTTCAGTGTGAAATTTTTTTCTATAATAATTTGTTCAGTAAAACTGCCTTGGAAACGCGTAGCTGGGTATTTTTAAGTAATCTCGGGTTATGTGAAAATAAGTCAGAAGCTTGTACACGGTGAATTGTTATATCTGAATCTGGACGTATTTATCTTACTACAGCATTTAGGGAGACAAATGTGTCATTTTGGAAGACAGAGCTGTGAAAGACCGTAATGTATTTGTCTTTAACAATTTATGTTTGTGTAACTGATTTATTTATTTACCATTTTATCTCAATCTTAAATAATATTGTTGTCTTTTTCTAGGCCATTCGGAACACCTCGGGCGACTTCAATAAGTCACCTTGGAAATAATGTGGTAGGCGCCATATTGGACTATTTTATAATACTGGCGGTGTCTGCTAAATTGAAAACATTTCTTAAAGCCTCTACCTGTTTATACTAACAAGTGAAGTACCACCATTAAGGAAAGGGTGTCGACAGTTATCTGTACATCAAAAATCAAGAGAGGTTGTCTTTTTTTTTTCGTCTTTTTTTAATGATATCCTTAGATTCTGGTGTTAAATTGGCGATAAAATCTTAATTTCCGTATTCTAATTCAAAGTTTTTCTTTGTTATGCAAATATATACACCAGTGGTGAAATTAATGCAGAGAAAGCAAGTCCGGTGTTTCTAGGGAAAACGTCTAGGAAAATGACATTAATAGACGTTGTTGGCCAGTTCAACTTGTTATCCGAGGATATGTGTATATTGTTTTGTTTTTGTTTACGTTTTATTTTTTTTTAATAACACATTTCATTTAATGTTACGGGTCAACAATTGTCATTGCTTCAACAGTGACTTGTAATCTTTCTTTAAGTGCATGCCTACATATATTGAAGCATAGATTCCATATGTTGACATGGCTATTTTGATTATATCAATTCGTTACATATATTTGTTTTCTTAAACCCTTGTCTGGACATTTCTGTATGACCATTATATGGTCCAGTCTATTTCGCCTAAACTAAAATATAGTCTGTTTTAATTTTATTAAGCCAGAAATTTCCCGATAAACCAAATATATGTTTTAATCTTTTCGTTTATTTTGTATGTCTTTCACATAATATAGCTTTCACATATATTTTTTGAACTTGTTGCAAAAATAAAACTTAAAACTCAAGGTTAAACTTTAGACAACTTTTATCTTAAAGTTAGTCTAATCTGCAGTCGATGTCTTGCAAGTGGGACGGGAAATGTCTGTAAAATATATCAGCTTTTGATATCATTTAATTATATTTGGATGATTTAAAAGGGCTTTAGTATTATTGTCTAAATAAAACAGATACGTTCTTTGTTTTTAGTTTCGTTCCCTGACCTCTAGCGTTCATATAACAAGACAACTAGAGTTCAGAAAGTTGGTTTCTAGTTAGGAATGCAAACGCACGTGCAATTAATTGAATTATAGACACAGGGCTTGAAAACATGTAAGCGAAAACAAGCAATCGATCATCGTAAAATGGCTTTTGAATATTAAACAGACTTCCAAGACACTGGACGACAAGTTAAATGCATATGCACCAGGAAAAACAATGACAAAAAACAAAATAGAAATAAAGAACAAGGATGTTATTTTCTTGACATTGTTTTAAAGGAAATTCTTTGCGTTGTTGGTCGCAGGATGTAAATGATATAAAGGAGGCAAATTAATCTTTCATAAAGGTATATTTCACCAAATTATTGGCAAATGTTTGTAGACGCTCGATTTTCAAGACAAACATGCAGAAACAGTTCGTCGCTAAGTAAAATTTTAGTTACTTAAATATATTTTGCTGTTACTTACCAAGTATTAATTATTACATACAAGAAGAAGCAACAATCCTCTTCAATCAGCTAGTAATTAAGTATCGCTGAATGGACATAATGACTGAAAGAATATGTAGTACAATCTTCCAAACATTTGTATCGTCAGTAACAAGAGATACAGACTGTCAATTTAATGAGGTTGAAGCTACCGAATAAATTAATAATGTTATAAGCCAATAGTCACATATTCAAGAGTTTTAAATAGCAACGGTCATAATTAAAGCTCAACCTGCTACGTGTATTTACTTTATTAGATATTATGACATCTTTTATTTGGAATGGCATTCCTCGTCTAATGAATCCACTTGAATGGTTTGAATGGTTTCAGTCTGGGAAATTGTAAACTGGCCTAAACTTGCTGGTAACTGACATTCTCCAATAGCAATTATCCAATAAAACATGTCATGTTTCAAACAAGCCGAGGCGATGTGAAATAAGAACAGATGCGCAACAATATGCCTTTACCTTATTATAATATGTCTTTGAATACCCAAAGTAAAAACAAAACCTACGATATCGATTTTAATGCTGCAATTCAATAAATAAATAAATAAATAAATCAACCTTTCGCTTACATATGTAGGTAACCAGTTACAAGTTTGCATCACCAAATTATGTGTGTAAAGTTAGCATGCTTGTAATGCAATGAAAAGAAACAAAACGAGCAATCTAAGAGGAAAGTTTAATAGGATAAGCGTATAAACTAAGTTCTCATGACTTGATAATGTTTTAATTCATCAAAAATATATATTCAGTATAACAGTACTTAAAAGACTCAGTCCCTTTAGGCTAAAAATAACTAAGTCTTCAATTTTTATATGTCTTTTTGATATATTAGACGATCTCATATTCGCTAAATAGAAAGTTATACAAGACTACACAGATCCCGTCCACTCTTTAAATGCCAGGTGGAAAGTCCTTCAGCTTAGCTTGAGACATTAAAAGCGTTTTACACCGAATGTTTTCAACGCATATTTGCTATATATAAAATGCTTATTTACTCAGTTTTGAGGCTGGGAACTTTTGTATTGAATAACAATTGGACAAGCTTACAAAATTATATATATTTTTTATTAGTTCTTCTTTTCTTATATGGTCTAGATTATTTCCAATATATATGTATTCCAAGACTGAGACAATTTCAAGTTTTGAGGCTGGAAACTTTTGTATTGAATGACAATTGGACAAACTTACATATATATATATATTTTTTTACTAGTTTTTCCTTTCTCATATGGTCCAATATATGTATTCCAAGACTGAGACACCGAATGTCTTCAACACATATTTGCTATATATAAAATGCTTATTTACTCAGTTTTGAGGCTGGAAACTTTTGTATTGAATGACAATTGGACAAACTTACATATATATATTTTTTTTTTACTAGTTTTTCCTTTCTCATATGGTCCAATATATGTATTCCAAGACTGAGACAATTTCAAAAACTTAACGCAATAAAATTGAACTGTTTTGAATGAATTTTAACTTCTAATAGAAAAATGATTTTCGCAAGTCTCAAATTCATTGACCTCTTACATGACGTTTAACAAATTTGAGATATTACAATATTATGGCTATAGTAAAAGAATGTGCATAGTAGCTCGATTTCTACATCTTCTTGTATGAGTTCTATATATAAAAAGACTTCCACTGGTCGTTTGTGTTTACAGAACAAATGTTTCTACATTTCAAAAGAGACTGACCGCTAGATTAAATAATCCCAGGCTAGTCTGAGGACAACACTTGTCTACTTTCGAATGCAAAACTTTAGCGTAAAGCTGATTAAATTACGGACACATAACAGGGACACTGCCAACAGAGACAGCAATCGATCACAAAACTTACCACAGAATATAAAACAGATTTTTCCGAGACATTTTACAGATATAATGCATATTTAGTTAAATGCGAGCAATTCGTGGAAATGAAGTTAAGGGACGTATCAGTCTGATTATCTCTCACACTATATGAGGTAAACTACAGGATTATACAGGCGTATTGGACTCTGATATCAACTGTTGCACTGAATAGTTACTTCCCGTTCTCAGAACACTGATATAAACTAATGCATTGAATAGTTACTTCCTGTCCCTCAGGACACTTATATAAACTAATACTTTGAAATTTTGAATAGTTACTTCACACTTCTAAGGACATTGATACTATCATCCAGCAGTTACCAGAGAAAGTCTCGTCCTCGCCCTACATGATTTTGTTTTCTTTGTTTTGCATTTCCGAAAAGTGATGAAGCATGGGAGAAAACGGACATATTTATGTGTATGTGTGATAAAGTTAACTCTATAAGACGCAACGCAACCAATAGAATGCATACAATGATAAATATGGGAAGAAACTTAGAAACGACGTGCATTTGTCTAGTCTAGATTTTCTTACCGCTGTCTAAGAAACGAAACATTATTTTATCACAACAATCTAAGCTTTATTTTTTTGCAATTCAGTTATCTATCTTAAGTTTTGTTACAGCTCTGTTTATATACTTTTATACTTTTTTTAATTTTTACTGTTACTGTAAAAAATGCTTTAGAGTTCTCGAAAGTTTACTTGAATATGAAATTTAGTTCATTTCCTTAAAATGTATGTAAGGTGATAAATAGCGCCTGCAGTTGTAAATGTTCGACTATACAATGTTTCAAAGATCTAGTCTAAGAAAAAGATAGCTCTCCAGAGTAAACATTAAGATTAAAATTAATTAATTAAAATTGTCATAATTCTTCTAACTTTTAACCAAAATGTGAATTTATATGTAGATCACGAGAATTACATGAAAGAAAGAATAAATAACGTCAGCAGAATAAACCAGAACCAAAATCCGCCTGATAAAACAAAAAAGAACACACACAAGCCTTATATATGTATTACACAAAAGATGTAACCAATATGAAACTTGAGTGATGTTATTGAAATTATTCCGGCATTTCATTTTGAAAACATTTTAGATATGTGAGAAAATGGACACCTTCACAAAATCCTCTAGCTGTCATATTTTCCTATTATATTAGATGGAAAGCTTGTGCCTTTAACCTGTTTAACATGTTTAATTCAGAGAGGAAATTAGTTCGTGTCAGTTTCCTTTGCTCGTGGGATTTAAGTAGTCTGTATAAACATGGCGTGCTGAAAACAAACAAATTCAATCGATTTAAAAATCTTGGAAATACTCATTGCTGCTGCGTTCAATCATTTCAGTATCATGTGAAACTTGTGCCTGTCCCTTAATCAGAACAGAAAAGTCAACGCAATGTATGTTTGGGATAAAACATACAATATAGTGAGGTAAATAAAAGGAGGTAAACTAATTAATTTGTTTTGCTTGCATGAATATCTCACTGACAAAGTTAAGACGAGTGATTCTGATTCGACCTAAAAATAAAGAACAAGAAGAACAAGAACAAGATTTTAATTCGACTTGTACATGGTACATCGTCAATAATACAAAAGGAAACAAAATCATCTAAATGTCACATGACGGTTAGGCAGTAGTGTATATAAATATAATTAGAATAAATACACTAGTTTATGTGATAAATTTAAGAGAAAAAAAACAGGTATAGAGGATAAACTAAACTAAATTGTTAGTATTTAGTATAGCCGTTCTGTGCCTAAAAGCGCCATTCAGATAATATGCAAAATTAAACAATATTGTTTTATTTGCGGATTTAAGTAACTCTAAAAATTTGAACACTGATGGCCTAAAGTAAAAAATATTTCTTAATGTATTTCTTTCGTAACTGATTATAGCAAGGACATATACAAACGAATTGAAACTCATCTTCTATATCTCTTAATCCACAGCATGTACAATATCTTTCATTTCTTGGAATATAATTTTTGCCGTAACAACCTGCTTGAATACGTAAAGGTAAAGTAGAAAGTCTTTAAATTGTACAATATGTTCTGAGACTAGGCGGTGATATATCAAGGTAGTCTTCATAGCTAAACTTATCTTTAAAAAGAACATACTTATCTAAAACTGAATTATTACGAATATTTCCATGCCAAGTCTATGTAAACGTATCAATAAATCTCTTTTAAACAACTTAGAAAACCTCCTAGATCGATATTATCAAACTTTTCAGAAACAAATCCAAAACCATAATCATTTAACAACTTTTTCACATTGTACACCCAATTGTTTTCTCCGTAAGCACAATCTTGGACACCCTGTTCATAAAACCTTTTTAGAATAAGATTGTCTGTTTTAATTAACTTGCACCAATATTTTATAATTCTTACGTAGCTTGAAATATATGACGGGTATCTGCAAAGTTCTCTTTAAACAGCAGCGTTGCAGGTATTAGTTTTAACCCCAAGGATGCGTTTACAAAATTTAATATGAATTCGTTCAATTTATTTCGACTTTGAGAATCCCAAAATTTCTGAAGAATATCCTAAATTGACCCAACGAAGGCATCAAATAATTGGCACAGCATTTTTGGCTTCAATTTATACTTACTACAATTATTCAGTAACGTATTTAATGCCTTTACAGCTTTACCAGCTAAAAATAGCAAATGTTTTTACTCTAATGAAACCGGAAATATAATTTTCTGTTTTAACTTATCATAAATAAATGATAGACACCTAATTAAATCAATATATTTTCTTTCTAACGACTTCGTAATGTACACTTTCTGCAGGTTTATTTTTCTTTTGCAAAAGCACTTTGAAAAGGCCAATTCGATAAGGATGAAATAAATAAAAGGCCATTGCACGTATTGACAGGTATTTTAAGACTTTGAGTCTAAACATATATAAAAATCGTTTTGACATATTTTAAACTATCTAAACCTAGCAATCTGACTGAAGTTCACGATCTCCCTACGGTTAGATCTGAAGACGACGCATTCATTTCTATCTTCTCGATAACCTGTTATTTCCACTATTGTTATTTATATCCCAGCTAATGACACTGCAGCTTATGACGCATCTCGATAGCTTACCTGTACATATGGCGTGTTCACACAGCGTGTAAGCTTATCTAGCATAACAATGTTTGTTATAGGAAACGGGAAATGCTTAGATATTTGAAAAATAATGTTCTACACAAGCATTATTTTCATCATTTTGAAAGATCTTGACAAACAAATTTAACTGAGTTCAGTGGCAGTTTATACATGGCAGATAATTGTTTGGGATCTCAGCTATATAAATAGATTTTCACAAGTTGAACATTTACTTCCATGAGAGTGGAAGCGTTACTCTGATTGGCTGATGGATAAGTCACGAGAAGGTGACATTCTATTGGTTGTTTTCAGATCCTAATAGCATAGCGATGTTTAAGATATGATTTTAACCAGATTGCTAAACCTACTAGTCTAAATACTGTTTACTACGAAAGTAAAGTGTCCGTTTAACATTTGTGTATGTTAGAAGTACAGGAAACATTTCTGATACATTATTATGCATAATTTTATTTTATTTTTATACGCTATAATTATTTTCTTTATGCTTATTAAATCTAATACAAGACAGTTATAGCTGGCTATGTTTTACGATTTATGGTCATCTGTTCATGATATGAAGGTGGAAGCATGCTTTCCTTTTTTAGCTTTTACTTTACACAAACTATCTCCACAATATTAGTGCAATGATGAAGTCATTTGTTTATTTCATTCAATACGCTTCGTACTTTGTTGTGATATTCAGATATTAATTACATTTGCTTTTTTAATCAATAGTTTGACTCTGTGTGTGAGATTAAGTACAATTTATGCTATACTAAGACATAAATATTCAAAATATTTCTCATTCAACAACAATTAAGTACAAGCTAATTAAGAAAGGTTAATAAGCGACGTTTTAATTGAAATTAACGCAACTTTGACTGCTGAGAGCTATGTTAAAGCATTACATTACAATTGTGTTTCCCCAAGGAACACTGATCAAAGGTTGACGATGCAACACATTGAAAGAATAAAAAGCAATATGAATTCAAATGCATTCCAATTGCAATGGGATTTGCATTTCTTGCCATTCTTTAATCAAATTTATGCTCCAGTCGGCATTGATATTATTTCTGTTGTGTTTGTAATAAAAATCTTATTGTCTGTTGCGTTAAAACGTCCATGATGTCAGCGGCTGATAATCATAGTTGGATACTTGGCAAATTATATGACGTAATACATTGCATATTTGCTGTTCTGTGATATTCTTTGCAATTTGCAGTTTCCTAAATATAAATTTCATTTGATAAAACAACTAAAAACCCTTCAATTTTTAGCCATTTCTTTGTACAGAGGCATGGAGGGGTCACTTATTCTTTTTAACTGAGAAAAACAAACAAACAAAAATCCCCCGCCCTCAAAAAAGGAACAAATTATATTGTGGCCATGAATACTAAAGGAAAAAACAACAACAACAAATTATTTCATGGTAACGAGATAAAAATAATAGAAGTATTTCAATGTCCCCTTCATGTTTCCGTATCTTTGAATGAAAATTGTTTTTTTTTCTTTGAAAAAAATTCTACAGCCATAACTATATCGGAATACTGTATTTGTCGTTTACTCCTGCTTCGGGAGATGCTTAAGATATCATCTTGATAGGAAAATTATTTCGTGTCACTTCCTGCTCCGATTGGTTTTCAGCGGTCTGTATAAACATGGTGAATTTGTTTAACAAACCAGAAATTCACTTTGCTCGATCGATTTCGAAAACTAGGGCAAAACAGTAAATACTTATATTCATTTATTTAAATGTCAAACGTAGACGGTGTCATTTTAAAAATCAGCACAGAAGAGATAAAAACACCTTAAGTTTTTTCTTATGTTAAAACACGCAGTTGAGTGACGAAAACAACTATGACAAAATAAGGAATTGTCTTGCCATGAATATAACTGTCGTTTATCCTTAAGCAATATCAGAAGAAAACTGTACGACCTACAGCGTATGCTTTACTTTTGGGCTACTGTTTCATTTATTCTGGTTTCGATGAGACACTGAACTAGGAAAAATTCTCTCCTAATTTGGAATGCAAAGCTTGACATCTTTTTTTTTATTAAGTTATGGGTACGGAAATTAAACTCTAAAACCAAAACAAGTAATCGATTATAGAAGGAATGCTATATAATATTTAAGAGATTTTTGAGACACTTGAGACACAGACTGACAAACACGATAGAATAATTATATTTTCAGAAATATTTCAGGATAATTGAATGTATAATCTTATTAGTCTAGACTGTGTTGTTTATTGAAATCAAACTTATGTATAGTTTTGAATGAGAAACACATGATTTTTAAAAACTCTATCATTAATAGCCTGTACTTTGCATTAAACCATACATTAACTACTGATATTCGTTTGATTTACCAGACATACATATTTAAGTAGTTGAATTGGCATATACATTATTACATTGCTTTATAATAATTGTTTTCTTTCTAACTAAATATTTTTCTCGTTTACAGTTCAACGCATTCTTATATAAGAAAAACATATTTGCAGTGTGCTATTACCTGTGCATGTAAGTGCAGGTTAAAACGTGTTTATTTAAGAGTTTTGTGTTTGAGTCTGTATTAGCACATTGATAATTATTTCATTAAATCAAAACATATATTTTTGCAAGACTGTTACCAACAAGTTTAGCACTTATGTTGATGTTTTTTTTAGTCATAGTGTTTTTCATGATTCAAAGCGTAATTATAAAATGAATCGGAAGTATTATTAAGCGACCTTTGATTAAAAATGACGCTACTACGATCATGACCGCTGAGAGGCAACTGTAGTATTACTCTAAAATATTAATTCTCTCTAGGAACATTGCAGAAAGAATTTAGTTGCGGCTCAGTCGAACAATATAAAACGACTCGAGTTGAAATGCAGCTCTTTCAATTTAATTAAGGTCCTTATTCATAAGCTGGTAAGTGTTAGCTAATTTCGATGACAATGGAAGTGCAATTATTTTATGAAGTAACAACAATACAATAGATAATTAAATTTGTAAAATTGAAAGCTTCCGTTTAAGATACCTTTTTTGCAAGTACATTTTAACGTTCACTCTGACAAAAAATATTCATGTCGGTGAAATGATGATTTATGACATAAAAATTGTTTTAACTTTGATAAGGTTTCCAAAACCTCTGCATTATGTTTTCTGTTTTCTTTTGAAAAGCAATTTTTTAAATCAATTTCGACAAAAGCATTTTGGCATAAAGCATTTGTGTCATTACATCGACGTCAAATAAAGATTATATTTAATAAAACCATGAAAATTCTTTTTATAAATTGAATTAATGGAGCTGTCATATACATTTTAAAGCGTATCATTCGATTCATTTAGAAACGTTTTATAGATTAAAATATCGTATATCTTTGGAAAATACAAATCTAAATACTAATTGTAAAAACATCCTTTAAGGTCAAAGCATTAACTCTCTTTTTGGGGTTTTTTATCGTCGCCCATATGACCGACGCTCCCCTGCAGAGATTTGTTATTTAATGATGTGGGGGATAGTGCAAAATATAGAAAGCATCCCATTCCAGAGACACCCCTGGTTCTTTTGCATGCTTAGTGTACTGCACTGATATTTGGGACTTCGTTTAAACGTCTCATTCGAAAGACCATGTTAGTGGAGCAGCGGGGGATCGATCTCGGGACCCCTGGGTTACCAGTCCAATGCGTTCCAACTGGACCACTGATCCGCTCCTAAAGCATTAACTTATATATCTTTATATAGATTACAAAAATATGTTTATATCTTTAGTATAAATGGAGGTTTAATTTCTGGCAAAACTGTTCCGTTGCTGATTTCCTACACCCAGGATGCAAACAAATGCTCTGTCGTCATTGATATTTTCACTAGTCGGTGTTTGTGTTAAACATATTTATACCATTTTGTAAACTATAAGGTGCACTTTTAAGTTTATATTATATGTCTGAATTTTCAATTTAAATAGAGGTTTCATTTCTGGCAAAACTTCCATTGCTGATTTCTTACGCCCAGGATGCAATCTAGTCCTTGATATTGTTTGTACGTGTTCTGATAGCTAGCCGGGGCTTCGAAATTAACATGGCACCAAGTCGCATGGCATCAAGTTTTCCATTATCTAAACGACAATAATGTTTCTCCTAGTTAAAACAGTGAAGACGTAGAATGAAATTGAACACATTTTTTTTCGATACATTTGATTAAATGTAACTTAAATATCATTTACTTTAAACAACATAATTGTTGCATTATCGTATTTCTTTCAGTTTATCGTAGTCTCCCGAATCTAGTCTACCAAGTTCATGTCTTCTACAAAACAAAATGTCCGAGCATATGCCTTTCTGCTTAATAAAATTCTTTTGATATTTATAACCTATGCAGTTGTTTTGAATTAAACTTTAACAGTCTACATAAGACCTAATAAAGATGACTAGACCTTTTAAAGTTGTATTTTTAATGGTTGGCCAAATGACTTGCTAAAATATGCTTTTATATCGCATCTCCCTCATTTCTAAGTATTGATTCAAACAAACACATTCCCGTACGTGCAAAAAGACAAAACAATATTTGTCAACAACAGTCTAAACTTTTCTCAGACTGGCTGAATTAATTTGTTTACTGTGGAAGATTTATGTGATTTTGAGTTTGTTACACAAATGTTTGCATTGCAAAGACTTCAGTGTGAAATTTTTGTCTATAATAATTTGTTCAGTAAAACTGCATTGGAAAAACACGTAGCTGGGTATTTTTAAGTAATCTCGGGTCATATGAAAATAAGTCAGAGGCTTATACACGGTGAATTGTTATATCTGAATCTGGACGTATTTATCTTACTACGGCATTTAGGGAGACAAATGTGTCATTTTGGAAGAGAGAGCTGTGAAAGACCGTTATGTATTTGTCTTTAAACATTTATGTTTGTATAACTGATTTATTTATTTACCATTTTATCTCAGTCTTAAATAATATTGTTGTCTTTTTCTAGGCCATTCGGAACACCTCGGGCGACTTCAATAAGTCACATTGGAAATAATGTGGTAGGCGCCATATTGGACTATTTTATAATACAGGTAGTGTCTGCTAAATTGAAAACATTTCTTAAAGGGATATACAGGCAAAAGTTTTATGCTTTCTTTCTCATTTCTTCATTCAATATACTATAAATGTGATCGAGATAAATACAATCATCAGTCCCAGTAACAAAGATTTCCTCTTTTTAAATGAAAAACTGGGTGGTTTTCTAACTTGACCCACGTGGGTCAAGATAGAAAATTTAGATTTCGCGCTAAATTTCGCAGTGTATGATTGGACGGTTTAAGTACCTGTTATGTGATCGACGGCAAAAGCAACCCAAGAGAAACGACGATTGGTTGTTTTTGTCACGTGACCTATTTAAAAATAACTCGGTGATTTCGTTCACGTTTTACTTTTTGTTAAAGAACGTTAAAATATCTACGTTCAAGCCCGCTTTTCATTACAAACATATTGGGGAATTTAAAGTTCTTCATATTGACCGTTATCTGAGCAAATAATATCAGTTTCAATTTTGGGGCATTCATTTGCCTGTGTATCCCTTTAAAGCCTCTACCCGTTTATACTTTAAATAAACATTTATTTTCATACTTGAGTTTTGCCATGTTTGTTTATATTTTTATTAAAGCCAGGGCGAATTACCATTTGGTGTATTCATACACTTGCATACGAGGTCTTTATACAAAGTTGTTGGAAAAGGCCGAGTTGTTACGATTGTTTCTAGGCTTGTACTTTGAGTTAAGGTAAATGGGATATTAACGAGACATCTTATGTCATACCAGACTGTCTTTAAAAATCATTCTAAAAATATTGCGATGCTTCGTGTTATTAAAAACCTGTTACAGTAGCGTACAATCGACAGGTACAGGAACGCACTTGATGGCTAACAGAGCTTGAAATAACAGATAAAAAGCAAGTTTGGCTATTTTATATTTCCAAACCGTTTTCTTTTTTGTTTCTTGATTTTCCTTTCACCTCATTGAATCAGGTTTAAAAAACTGTATTTACATAATAAACGTCGGATATAAATGCAAATGCGTCTTAAAAAAGAAATTGTCCTCTCACTTTCTGAAAATACTTGTTTTTAATGAATGCTTGCCACTCGCTATTGAGAGCCTACAATGAAAACAATGCATTGTCTGCTTTCAACATGTCTATGTTTGAACAAATCGTTTAGTTTAATATGGAATGTTATTTAGGTAAAAAAATACACAATCCCTGCTTACTGTTACTGTTTATTTACAACTTGTATGCTGGTTATATCACGATGCTTGTATCATTTTTTTTTCATTTGAGTGTATGACAGTTCAATGTAGGGTAATGGTATATTTCATAATTCCGTGGCTGTCTTGGTTCAGTTGCACTGCATCCAAGAACAAAATACACGAAGTGATTAACCAATATAGAAAATGTTATCTGACACTAGGCAAACAAGAAATATTTGTAAAACATACATGTCCCCCAGCAGCACCTAACTGCTTGTGGTTGGGCCAAAGCGTTCTCTAGTTATTGATCAGAAACCGTTTTTAGGATCAAGGTCTCTATGGCCTTGGCCTTTGACCTAATGACCTCAAAATCAATAGGGGTCATCTACTGGTGATGACCAACCACCATGCCAAGTTTGGTGAACCTAGGTAAAAGCATTCTCTAGTTATTGATCTGAAACCGTTTTTAGGATGAAAGTCTCTGTCAGCTTGACCTTTGACCAAATGACCTCAAAATCAATAAAGTGTCATCTACTGGTAATGATCAACCAGCATACCAAGTTTGGTGAACCTAGGTCAAAGCGTTCTCTAGTTATTGATCCGAAACCGTTTTTAGAATGAAAGTCTCTGTGACTTTGACCTTTGACCTAATGACCTCAAAGTGAATAGAGGTCATCTACTGGTAATGACCAACCAGCATATGAAGTTTGGTGAACCTAGGTCAAAGCGTTCTCTAGTTATTTATCGGAAACCGTTTTTAGGATGAAGGTTCCTGTGAGCTTGACCTTTGACCTAATGACCTCAAAATCAATAGTGATCATCTACTGGTGATGACCAACCAGCATATGAAGTTTGGTGAACCTAGGTCAAAGCGTTCTCTAGTTATTGATCGGAAACCGTTTTTAGGGTGAAGGTCCCTGTGAGCTTGACCTTTGACCTAATGACCTCAAAATGAATAGGGGTCATCTACCAAGTTTGGTGAACGTAGGTCAAAGCGTTCTCTAGTTATTGATCGGAAACGAAGTGTCTACCGACGGACCGACCGACAGACCGACCGACCTACCGACCGACATTTGCAAAACTATATGCCCCCTCATCTTCGATGGGTGGCATAAAAAGAAAAAAAGCATAATGTCAATTCATAATCGTAAGTCGCATTTTGACAACGGGAGGCGCTATGTTCAAATGTTGTTTTTTTTCGTAATTTGAATAATTATTTGTCGGAAAGATACCGAGGATATCCGAATATGTATAGTGATCTAACTGATGTTAAATGGTTTAGGCAACAGCTTATTAAATTCCATCATAGGCCGGAGATTTCCGTTATCTTTCGTGAAAACTACGATACAAATGTGCGCCCCTTGACAAATGCTCAAACAAATCGTTTGATATAACTGATATAAATTATGTTTCAAATATAACTTTTCAGAATGTATATGGTCCAGTAAAACTTGTGTTTTGAATTTATTTATTTTTATTTTTTATTCTTTTAATTTTTGCTGCTGTTGTTGTTTTTGTGTGTGTGCCTTTTTTCATTATTTTTTGTATTTTATTTGACTGTTATTTAATTATATTACAAGCGAGACTTTTAATGGAAATGATATAAAATATATAGAAAAAAAGGTTTTCTTTTTTTCTATTGTTGGGGTTGTTGCGATGGCCGAATTGTCTAAGGCGTTCCTACTTTGCATTGCTAGGCGGTTGATGCCGTTCGGTGCGGGTTAGAGTCCCACTGAGAACTTCACTATTCAGAAGTCATTTGCTTGTTGTATTTCTATGATATGTTTTTTTAATCACCGGAAAAAGACGAAAAACAGTTCATTTTCAAGTGTTTCGTTGTGCACACTATGTATAAACAATAGTAAAATATTGCCGTTTAGTATTACCGAGGACCAGAAAAAAAACAACCACAGCAGAAACCGATTGAGAAAAGAGCGTTGATTTGTAAAATTGTAAGATAATAGGCAAAATTTGGCTATGACGTTTTAAGACACTTATCTTGTGTCGATTTACGTACTGATTTCTATTTTAGTTTGTCTCAGCTATAAGCCTTTCGAGAAAACCCTTGCTTATCCAAAGAAAATAAGCCGACAGTATCACGTTACTTATTCATCTAAAGCATAAGAGAGCGTAGCACTTTAGCCTATGGAACCTTTAAATTTCTTAACGAGTAGCTCGGAAAAAATTTGTTTATTTAAAGTCTTTTGTGTTTCTCTACTTAAAAGCGTTAAAATATAACTTGACGTACACGAATATCGTAAGCACTTTCTATTCATTAAATAAAATTTTCTCCGGCGAAAAGCATGCATACTGAGCCAACTTGCACAAAGTGCCGATATTATTTACCATTGGGTTGAGAATGACCTACATAATAAATGCTTCAAATTATAGCAAAGATATATCTTAATAAAAAACCGTTCCTGCGAAATGTCCAGAAAGGGCCAGTTTATAAACAGGTGTGTTTGAATTCTCTATAGCTAATTGAAGAACATGTGCTCAGAGCAATTGCTTTAAAGATGATTTCTTTTGAGAGATTGAAAATGGGTTGCATTTAGTTAAAAACTAAATCACCACTTAAGATCAAAGACACATTTTTCAAAACAGTAGACGTCAAACTGTTGACCCAGACTTCATAAAAGTTACTAAAATATTGTCATGGATGTGTTTGGGGTTATATGCAGTCAAAAAACTAAGTAACCATAAAAGTTAAGTGACAAGTGTAGAACATTGTGGACTCTGTAGAAGTCGAAGTTTTGCCACACAATTTCCATGAAACCTGTTTCGACAAGTTTAAATGTTAAACATACATATTGATTGGGTACTGCGGAATATATAGAAAGACTAGTTCCCCAGCTCAGAACAGTGGCAAATCTTTGTAAATTTTGTAGGTCAGTCGTGAACCTTTTTGAACATATTTAAAAGCACTTTCCCCTTTAATTTTCATGTAACATGTTAAGATTCTTTGTTTAGATTTTCTCAACGAAACCTTAAAGCTGAATCATGCGGGTTCTAAAACTATGTTCAGTTCCGTGGAAGAACTTCCGAACACTTGCTGTCTCAATCTTTATCAAATTCTAACTATTGTGTAATTTTTATTTTTTTATGGCCACGATACTTTAGCACATGACAATTATTTGTCTGCTTTCCATGGTTTTGGACCTTGACCTTATCTTTAAGTGACAACCTTGGCCCTATTTTGTAAAGAAATGTCCATGCTTTATTCTATGACAATTACTTCTCTGCTTTCCATGGTTTTTGACCTTGAACTTATCTTTAAGTGACACCTTGGCCCTATTTTGTAAAGAAATGTTCATGCTTTTTTATGACAATTATTTCTCTGCTTTCCATGGTTTTTGACCTTGACCTTATCTTTAAGTGACACCTTGGCCCTATTTTGTAAGAAAATGTTCATGCTTTTTTATGACAATTATTTCTCTGCTTTCCATGGTTTTTGACCTTGATCTTATCTTTAAGTGACACCTTGGCCCTATTTTGTAAGGAAATGTTCATGCTTTCTTCTATATAACAATGAAACACTAATTTTATCGGTTATTGCATAAGATAATCTGCGCAAACCATGGTACAGAGGTTTTCCATGATAAATTGTCTGAGTTAAATTACTTTTAAAGAATCCTCACGAAAACGACATTGGGCGTGATTAACGGACAATTCTTTTAAACTTTCTTGAGATATTCATTTGTTTAATAAATAGACCAACCAAAGACGAATCATTAATTAAACCAAGGAGGCAAAATGAGGTCACATGCTCTAATATGAAGTTTTTATTGCTGTTAATCACGCACAGCTTAAACAACACAAACAAAACTCATCATTCCGTGATAGCATAATAGAACAATTTGAGTTTAACCATAGATTGACAGTACAATTTAAGTTTTCTGTATCATGTTTCAGTCCAGAATATTTTGCTGTTGAAAGGATGTACTTAAAATGTTTAATGCACTTTATATTTCATTCGTTTTTCACAATGTTCAAAGGCCATTGTGTTTAAATGATTTAACGTAGATACAATATTTATATAGTTTACAATTCGTGCTGATACCAAGGCAACTTTATATTCAAAGTGTGCATGCATTCTTTGAACACTACTTGTAACGGCAACAATTCGATCACATAATTATGTCCAAACACTTTATTCCGAGCATCTCGACACACTTTGCATTTGCAGTATTCGTTATAATCAGGGTTAAATGTATTCAAAACACAACTAGGCACGCTAAAAGAGAATTAAGAACTTAAAATAACGTTTTATTCAACAGTCTAACATCCAGTAAAGAATTTATTATGAAGTTATTTCGTGTCAATTCCTCATTCTAATGGGCTTGCAGCAATCTGTATAAACATGGTGAATTTGTTAAACAAACAATCAGTTAACGCCACGCGATCGATTTCAAAAACTGGAGCAAAATCATGTCTAGCTAGGTTCTTTCTTCAAATGTCAAATAAAGCCGGTGTCTTTTTTAAAATTCAGTACAGAAAAATCACAGCACATATATTTGTACTGTTATTCCACGCAATTAAGTGACGTAAAACTCATATGACATTGTGTTTTTCATTGAATGTATAAAACGGTTATTTATTCTTTCCAATAATATAAAGTGTATGTGCTGTCTGCAGTAACTTTTTATTACGAAAATACAATTAAAGAAATAACGAGCATAATACACGTGTTTGTAAATCCAGCTGTTCCAGTCTTATAAGTCCTATAATTGTATGTCGAAGGAAATAAAATTTCTTCTCTCCCGATAAAAAGATACGATGCATATGTTTCCTTTTATTACATTAATTTCTGTGCTTATATTTCCCTTTTATTTCTGGTATCGTTAATACACTGAGCTGGAAATAATTGCCTCCTAATTTGGAATGCAAAGCATGACACCTGTTTCGATTAAGTTATGAACTGAACAGAACAGAACGTTTATTATTATATCTTGAACATTTACAATTCATCGTTATACACACATAACTTACACAACAAAGCGAAAGGGAACACTCATTACATTCAATGTTCCTTTTACATATCTGTGTCTCTTTAAATAAATGGTAATACCATTAGACTGGTGTAGCGTATGTTAATACTTACTAATATTTCCTGTTTCTGTTCTCAATTACAAAGCTTTCTTGCAATACAAAGCCACATTTGTTATGAATTTATATACACTATAATATGATATTTTGCCAATAAAATGAATTTTTGTTCACAGTTCTAACATAAAAATCATAGTTGAATAATGCCTACTGTCACTTATTATTTCTACATTTTACTTCGGCATTTTTCCCGAGCTTTGAATTTACATTTCGTATGAATTAGCGCAATGACACAACCGTAAATTGTCTTATTTGGTCAAAGCACATAGTATAAGGGAAGTTTTTCACGTACTTTTGTGAGATTAGCATTTTCTTCATAATTATTGTTTTCGATTCAAGTATTGCCCATAATTAAACGATTTATTGTCCATAATTAAAAGATTTATTATCAAACTAACTTTGTGTGACCAAATGTTACCTGCTGAAATGTAAGAAAAAAAAATGTTTAAAACACACTTGCAGAACTTCATCAAAAATATCTTAATCGTCTGCTTTTGGTAATGTTTGAAACTTTTCCTTTCTCTTAAATAGTATTCTTATGAGATCAAATATATGGTATGTTAAAGTCGGATTAAATCTGTCATAATAATGTTTCAGAAAAAATCTTGTCGGTATGAAAAGAATTCGCTTTTCAAGAACACGGACTGTAAGTCGCACAGATGATGATTTTTTATTATATATGTATATAAAAAATGTCCTGCAAATAAGGCTCCTTCACCAAACAGACAATACCTACTGTACCTCGAAGTGAAGAACCAAAACTTAAATATATATACAAAAACCTTGTCTGAATTTTGGTCTTGTTAGTCTATGGCGTTAGTCGAACAGTTTTATTATCACTGTTGTAGCATATATAGCAAGTTATTTAAAGTTAGTGTAATATAGACTATGGAATATCTGCTGATTACGAACAGTATCGAGCAGTTTGTTGCTTGCCCAGTTATACATCCTTATTGAAAAGAATAAATTGTTTCATTATTATTCCGTACGAGACTTTGAGTGAAGGTAAGTGTGTCCTTGACGAGACCTTTTGTGTCGTACAAAACATAAGATCATTCTCCAATATTGTCATGCTCGGAAATATTAGAAATCCATTGCAGATGGTAGTGACACTCAATCAACATATGTAAAATAGCCGTTGCCAAAAGAGAAGGAAATAACAAGAAAAAAAACAACATGTTTATTTTATTTACAGTATGTTGATCTTTCTGTAAATATTGCATAGAATACTATGTCAGTCTACTGTCTGTCTACAAAACCATTATCTTTTTCATTACCTTTTTTACTTTTGACTTCCTTGAATCGGGTGTTAAAATTGTATTTGAAGTCATTATTATTTACTGGACTAAAACATGGCGGACAAAATGCGGAAGTTTTAGAAAAATGTAAATGTTCTATGTTTTTAGCACTATTTATCAAAGTTCAAGACTGAGGTAAAGATCAAATTAAACAATTAACATTTTCCTTTAAATCTTATATTTTCCCTTAAACGTAACTCGAACGTAGCTCAATAAATCAAAAATGACTTTTTGAATGAAATTTACCTGTATTAAACTAAATAAAGGGTATATATTATGTTTGTTGTTTTTTTTCGATCAAATTGACGTTTTTAATTTCGATCAAATTAACAATCACCTAGCACCTGTGGTCCGTCCCAAAAATGTGATTATTGTAACGCTTAGGATTCGCACTTGAAATGGAAGTGATAATTATATTTTTCTGTTTTCATGGGGATATCAGGTGGGTTGTAAAAAAAAAAACAAGGTATGAAAAAGTTTAAAACAGTATTTTATATGTTCACCTATCAATACATAGTACATACAAAACATGTTAACAGCACTTTATACGCTAGTACATTGAAGGAAATTTATGAGACGTCGGTGAACTTTATCAAGCGAATACAAAATATAACCACATGTTTGACAAGAACAAAATAAAATATAATCACGTGGTTTGTCTATATTAAGTGCCTCGGGATATTTTATGGTATTGAATTAAACGAGTCGGGTGGTTTTATCGTGCTCAGGACACAATCGCTTCGAATGCATCAGCTGACACTTATGAGTACACGGTAAGGAAAACGACCTACCGCGACTGATTTTAGCTATCTAAGCTACTGGAATAAAAAAACCTCTGAGCCTGTAAAAAACGTCTTTGATGGCTGTGTCATCATACAGCTACTTAACTTGATGATAGACTCTTGAACAAAACTTTATTTATTGTTTCTAAAGTACTTCATTCTCCTCTGATAGCGAGCCTAATTGTGTTATAAATACATTAATTCCTCATGATAACTAATTCCGCAAATACAAAGTGTTGAATCGCTCGGAATAAAGTGTTTAGACAATATGTGTGATTGAATTGTTGTTGTTACAAGTGGTGTTCAAAGAATGCTTGAAAATGGAAATAACAAGTCGTCTAGGTAATAGCACGAGTTTTAAACTGTTAATAAAATATTGGGCAGTCTGCGTTTAATTATTTCCACATAGTGGTCGGCAAACCTCTGCTAGTGCAAAATCAATGAAATATAAAGTGTATAAAACTAAGGAAAAATCTTCTAGCAATAACATGCATCCTCACAACAGCAAAATGTAGCGAACTGATAGTCCGCATAAAAGAAAGTTAAATGTCACAGTCAATCTACAGTAAACCTTAAATTGATTTACCATTATTTCAACAATTTCTTTTGTTTTGTTTCAACAATTTATGACAAACATAAATATTTTCATATTTATGAAAATATCTACGTAACTTTCTTTTACCTCTTTTAAATAAATTATGATCTTGTTTCTCTCTTTTTAGGGAGGGTGGTATTTATTAAACAATAAAATATCTAAAACAAAAACTAAAACAACTTTTCATTCATCATGTTCACCATGACCTTTTTAAAAGGATTCTTTGAATGTAATGTGACAACAGCATTAGAAACTTCATCATGCCAGGGATTTCGCAGACTAATTTTTGCAATATCATTTAAAATAACACAAATTATTACTGAAATCGGTAACATTACTGCGATAAAAATGCTTCCAGTAATATTGGTAAGGAAGTATTGCCTTTCATTGTCATACAGAAGAAAACGGAATATATCTTACATACAGAGGGCCATGGTAGGCATACATCATAGGCATCACTTAAAGATAGGATGAAGTTCGGAGTTGTAGAAAGCTGATAAAGAATGAACAAATATCGTCGCCATAAAGAAAATAAAACTTAATTTAGACAGGGGAAAATTACTTGGTGTTCACAGGTGTTTCCACAGAACTGAATTGGTGACATAGTTTAAGAACCCACATAACCTAGCTTAAAGATTTTATAGTGTCACTCGTAACAAAGAACCTGAACATATTTAATGAAAAACGGAGGAGAAAAGTACTTGTTATATGTTTCAAAGGTTTTCGGCTGACTTAAACTTAAATTTCAGCCCCATAAGACAAGTGTTCAAGATCTCTCTTGAGATAAATAAGGCAATAAGTCTGAACAACTTTGAAAAAGATTTTGACAAAATCTCAAACGTCATAATTGTTCCACAAGTTTTACCACTGATCTAAGCTTGTGACCCATTGTTAGGCCCAGATGACCAATGTTGAAATTCATTGATAAATCGTCTCAACAATTTTTATGAAGACTGGCCACTTTACGCGTTGTTGACGTCGTTTCGAGTTACGTATTATCAAGTTTCAAACCTATGCTACAATTGTCAAAGCAGATCTCATTGAAATTGGTTGCAAACTTGTAACATCTAGAGTGTTCACAATGCTTCCGACTGAAACAATTTGTTACCTAGTTTTTCATCCCATTTTACCAAGTTCCAATCTAATCCATAAAAATATAGAAAAAATAAATTAATCTGACCAAGTGTAATGGAGATTTACACATATGATCTCAGGTGTCGTTTTTGTACTAGGGACATACTTCTAGGACGCAAACGATTCAGTTTCGAACTAGTCACTCTCATGCGCGATAACTATGATCCCCACTTTTTATGCCAGTAACTCAGTTCTGTGAGATTGACAGGGTAGTTTGTTCTAAGACACATAACATGTGGCATCTAACGTTAGTATTTGATGAATCATGATGAACTGTCGACGGACAATTTGAAATAACAAAAATCATGCTGATCTTCCTGTGCTGATATGAGTTTAAACATTCCGTAGATCCATACGTCCCTTAATAAAGGCCACCAAGCGTTTGATAAATCGTTTGCAATGTAATGCTTAGCTGTGTTTATGGTCCTGTTTGCTTGCTTTGTATATAGTTTGTCTTTATTTTAGTCCTTACAAAACCTACTTGGTATGCCCTCTGACAACGTGAAAATCAATTTCTTCCATTTCGACTGAGAATCTTAAGCGCTATAATGGTCACATTGCCATGATAGACCACAGCCCTTCAACAAAGAGAAAAGCAATCGGTTAAAGCAAAAAGCGATAGAATAAGAAGACATTATTAAAAGTGACCACAAACTTGAATATATAGAACAACGACCTATAGTTATTTCTTAAAGTTCATCTGTTTCTGTCTTGGTGAACGTGAAACAAAATAATCAGAGAAAGAACTTACGAACTAAATCAGCTAAAGAATTATATTGAAAGAATGACTTTCGCTTAGTGTTATGTGATCTCACAGCAGGTTAACATACTGGGCTGTCAACGATCTTTATAACTTCTATAATTGATTTTATAGTTTGTTTGTCTATGCCCCATTTTTGAACACTTGTTTAATTGTAACCATTATTAAATTAAGCAGTATTAATCTCCCCTATCACAAAAGAAGAAAGAATAAAATTTAGTAAGAAAATGATTGATTGTATTCAATATGTGCTTGACTGATGTAACTACAAGTCGACATAAGAATCTTCTTACTGGTAATTTGATTTTTAGATGGAATGGACTTTTTATTGATGTTCTCTATATTTTGTCTCAATATGTTGTACCAAGAACCTTATCAGAATGCCACAGAGAAGGTTTGCATTCCATTTGTCTTAAATGTGTTTCAGGACTTATATCTTATTTCAGCCTGTTGTAACGACGAAAGCATTATGCTCATTTGACCTAAGTTTTGATCGTGATTACTGAACTCTTTACTGTATTGCTAAGCAAGGTAAAGACTCTGTTCGTGGTACAAAGCTCTTCAAATGGAATGTTTTTATATGATAAATAAATCGTTAAACTTTTAACTCTGAAATTGCTTTTATGGTAATGCCGAAAAAAATCAATTCTTATTACGGATCATTTTCATCAATTACAACTTGACAGACCTTTTCACTTAGTCTGAGAAAGCATGAAATATTTTAAATTAAACTGACAGTTTGTATATATGTATGCTCGGCGTGATTCTTAACCTTGGAAGTTTTTTGGCCTTTGCTGTTATGTATGACTTTACGTCTAACTTTTTGAAAGAAACCCAACATAAAGGATAGTTTATACAATAAAATAGGTGCCTTGACATTGTTGTGATGTTGGCTTAAATATCAAAACTTAAACTAAATTGATCCCTCAGCAAACAACGACCTTTAGGCTATATAGTCCAGTCTATGTTTAAGTTTAACGGTAACCGGAGATGGTAAATAAATTGGTCAGACTTGCCTTAGATGTAAGGTAAACATTGTAAAAATGTTTTTTGGTATTCTTTGCCGAAAATATGATCTCGTATAAGAGTTTTTTCAGCTCAATGACTCCCATCCAACAAGTACAATGTCTTATTATTTAGACTGTATATGTAAAATTATTTGTCATTCGCTCCTGTTGATACCTAAAGGTTAAATATTATGTGTTATTATGTGTTTTCAAAACACGCATATTTCTTTGACGTTTAATTCCCCGAAATGCTGTTGTCTTAGAATATGCATCTTAAGACTGCGCCTGACTGCGGATGTCTTTACTTTTCTACGCTGGCTATCTCTTTGCTTTTTACAATAAGTTGAGCAGATGCAAACACGTGCATTAAAAACAATGAGCAGACATTGCATCAAGGAAAATGATCCTCTGCAAGCAACACAATAGCAACCAAATGACAAATTTCAATAAACAGAACGCTATGAATATTTTGTTAAAGACATATTAAGCATTTTAACTGAAAAAACTAAATTATGTATACTACTCAAAATTTAACAGGGATCACTTTTTATTTCTTAAATATCTTTTTAATGATAACCTCAAGATAACTGATTTTTCTCATACATGTAGTTTATTCATATGGCAAAGCCGACCTGTCCAGCAGACTTTGATTGTTTACCTGTACATGGCTCTAGATGCACGGGAAAAGCGTTACCCCTGGAAAAGTGGTGCACCGCGGGCATGTACCTTCATGTACACATCCATTTTATTCAGACTTCGCTTGTGCATGGTAACGTTTATATCGAACCTAGCACTGGTCATGGCAAATCTACGGCAAAGATGGCGTACTGACGATGAGGAGATGAATAGGGGGGTAGGGATGCTTGAGGCTGTGCGTTCCCAACGGCACGTGGCAGGTGTCCTTGGGGTGTCCCAGAGCACCGTTGCCAGGATGTGGCGACGGTTTCAAACTTACGGGCATGTCACGCATAGGCGTGGCAGAGGGCGTCAGAGGTCCACAACTCAGCGTGAGGACCGGTTTATTGACGTTCAAGCGCGACGTCAGCGCTTTGTTACCGCTACTGCCCTCCAAAATGACTTCCAGAATGCCACTGGTGTAAGACTTTCCACTCAAACTATCAGGAACCGTCTTCATACAGCTGGCATGAGGGCTAGAGGGCCCGCAATCCGAATCCCATTGACGCGAAACCACATCCAGGCACGTCTTTAATTGGCCTGCGATCACGCCAGGTGGACGCTGCATGACTGGACCCTGACGAGTTCACTGACGAGTCTAGATTTTGTGTGGCCTTCACTGATAGGCGAGTTCGGGTATGGGGATCCGCCAATGAGCGTTTGGCACCCATATGTGTTGTTACCCATGACGGTCATGGCGGAGGCTCGGTCATGGTGTGGGCGGGCATTAGCATGCAGGGAAGAACGGACCTGCACATTGTTCAAAACGGCACATTGACGGCTGTACGATACGTCAATGAGATCTTAGATGTGTACATCCGTCCGTACGCTGGTGCTATAGGCCCTGAGTTCATTATAATGGACGACAACACCCGGTCTCACAGGGCATGGGCCACCGACGAGTACCTGGAGGTAGCTGCAATAGAGAGAATGGACTGGTCAGCAAGGTCTCCAGACCTCAATCCAATAGAGCACGCCTGGGACATGCTGCAGACTGCAATATCTGCTCGCCCAGTCCAGCCAACCGCGGTCCCTGGGCTACAGCAGGCCCTTCTGGACAAGTGAGCTCGACTCCTACAACAAAGCATCCGGAGACCCATTAGCAGCATGAAAAGGCGGTGCAGAGCAGTAATCAAAGCAAACGGACACCACATGCGATATTAAAGCAAAATTCATGCCATAGACTTGATTTTTCCAAAAAGTTCCATCTCATCTCCTGTCTGTATTATCCCAAATTTGTGCCCCTCCCACGGCTCAGCCTCTGTCACGCTTCAACGGTTTAAAGACTTACTCATTTTTTGGTACCAAACTGTTGGCATATGAACATATTTTCAGAATCACAACAAAAAATGTAACCTTTCAACCTTATGTAGTAAATATACACATTCTTATAACTGATCCCTATCATATTTTGAGTAGTATATGTCAACAAAATGACTAAATAGGTGGCAAAGTCAACAGCTTAACGGTTGTTTGCATATAATATATACAAGACAGTTTTATTTTGACCACGCAATCGACCATAGCAAAATCTGAATAGCACTTGCTACAAAAACTGGGAATTTTCAAAATAGACAAACTGTCTATTTGGTCTAGACAGATATTAATGAAACGAACGATCTCATCTTAACGAGGAATTTGTAACTATTAATTTAAACAAAAGTATTTATTCACTGAGCAATCAAATATTAATGCAGTTCGGTAAAGTAGCAAAAATATTTGACGATGTTTGTTAAAAGAAATGCTGGATCCCTACAGATATTTACGTAATGTGATATTTACACTTTTAAAAGCTGTTCTTTCCTATGAATGCTATACAGATATAAGAATATCTCAAACACAAATATTGGTGTCAATCATGTGGATTTTATCAATTTGCATAAGCAATTGACATATTTCTAATTAGACTACCTTACAGCTGAGATGAAAAAGTGCAAGTCTTTTTGAATGTTTTGTTAAAGTTTGAATGAAACTACCCATCATCTCAACCAAAAATTTGTAAATAAAATATAAAATAAAATTTAAAAAAAAAAAAATAAAAGAACGATATCTAGACGAGTATTCTTCCGACACCCTAAAAGTGGCTAATATAATATGTCTCCCTGGCCTAGTGGTTAAGGCATCCGCCTTGGGAGCGATAGGTCGAAGGTTCGAATCCAACCAGGGGTCCGTTCCGATGCGGCCGGTTGGTGAGCCGCAAGCTAGTTAAAGAATAGTTACCGTACGCCTACCTGACTGATGACTGGCATTAAAGGATAGGACTAAAGGAGGTAAACGTGCAACAGAATAAGGTGTCTCATAAGTCAGATATGGCTGGCCCTTTCAATAGGGGTGACACTATAATAAACAAACACTTTACCTTTTATAAAAATAAAATAAAATAAAAAAGTAGATAAAAAACGGTAACTGGATGAGTATTCAGCCGCAACCACAAGTGTAAATAACAAGTTAAATAAGAAAAAAAACATAAATAATAACGGTACTCTGTTATATTTTACTCTTTCAGTTCTATGTCCAAGTAATAATAATAATAATCATTATTATTGTTATTATTATTACTATTATAATAACTAGAACTAGAACAATCGCTGAATGCGATTCATAACCCCACCAATGTCACTGATAGAAGATGTCGTGCATATTTGAATAGATGGAAAAGGGGATAACTTTTGTGACATAAAATAGTTGTGTTTTATGGGAAAAGACAACACTTCACAGGTAATGGTAGGAATAAATTTTGAATCATCAAATCAGGAAACAGGTGACCATAACCTTTGATTTTGCAAATTTACTAAAACAATGGAATTATAAGCTAAAAAAAGAATATCATGTATTCAGCCAAGTGAGAACAAATCCTCGTTTCACATTTGATTGTCTAATATTTGACGTTCTAGTGTGACCTTGACCATGAGCTATTATGAGGGCAAAACAAGTCCAACACCATTTCTGCATATTCTCTTCACAAGGGAAACCTTTGAGCTAAATAAAATCCTTCAAGGGGTATAGGATTAAAAGAGCGGACAAAAAATTGTCTGACTTTCCAGTATGACCTTGACCTTGACCTGAAACAAGGGCAACATGGGTTCTGCACATTGCCTTGATGAGTTGAATATTTGAGTCAAGTTAGAACAAAATCCTAGAGAATTTAAAGAGCAAACAAGACACACTGTCTTTTCTTTAATTGTCAGATATTTGACTTTCTAGTGTGACCTTGACTTTGAGCTGACACAAGGCAATATGGGTAATGCACATTGCCTTGTTGAGATGAAAATTTGCAAATTTAGAAGAAAACTAGAAATGGGTTTTTGATTGAACAAAAACATATGTCTCCCCCCCAGCCAGTTGCTGCAGGCAGTATTGAGTCAGACGATTGTAAAATAAGGGGATATGTTTGTCCAATGTACATGATGAACAAGAAACTCATACTCTGTCAAGAAAGGATTGAGCAGAAACCTTGTTTCATTTTGTACAAAATGGTTGTATTCATTCAGTCTAGTACCTGTAGCATGTTGGAATCATGTCGATGGCAGTGCTGTTACATAGATATGGGCAAAAAACATGAAGCCAGTTACAAGGTGTCTTCTTCAAGCACTCAAGTTTAATCTATTTCCATTGATAAGGAGAAAAGTTACATCACGATAGCTGTAGTATGTTGGAACTACTCCACAATGTACAACAGGAGCACTCTTAACATAAATATGATCAGTCAGAGTTTCTTTTATAGTTGTGGGGTTCGAAATTATTTGAAGATATCCAGTGAATGCTTGATTTAGTGACGGACAGACTGACGGACGGACGGACGGACAGACAGACAACCGGGGGAAAAACAATATGTCCCCCCGATGAGGTGAACATCTGACCCAAGTTTGACCTTTACCTTGAGACACCACATCCGCAAAGTGGGTTCTGCACGTCGCCTTGATGAGGTGAACATCTGACCCAAGTTTCATAAAAATCCTTCCAGGGCTTTTGAAGATACAGAGCGACACGATTTTGTGGCATTTGACATTTAACCTCCAAGTGTGACCTTGACCTTGAGACACCACACCCGCAAAGTGGGTTCTGCACGTCGCCTTGATGAGGTGAACATCTGACCTAAGTTTCATAAAAATCTTTCAAGGGCTTTGGAAGATACAGAGCGGACACGATTTTGTGACGGACAGACGGACAGACAGACGGACGGACGGACGGACAGACAGACAACCGGGGGAAAACAATATGTCTCCCCCATTTTTGGGGGGAGACATAATTCTTGTCTTATAATTCATTGTGAAAAATATGACCTCCAAGTGTGACCTTGACCTTGAGCTGGTACAAGTTCTACATGGGTTCTGCACATTTCCATGTTGAGGTTAACATCAACGCATAGTTTGAAAAAAATCCTTCCATTAGTGTATGATTTATTGGGTGGACAAAGTGGAGACGGACTGACCGACAGACCGACGTGACAAAGCGATTCCATTACCCTGTGCTGGGTATCTATCGAATTTATATACAGAATACTTCATCCCTTGTGCAAATTTCGCAGACTATAAATCGTCAGAGTGAATGATTATAACGACACTTTGCGAACTAAGTGCTTTAATTGGCACTTCTTTCACAAACACGCATATTATTACAAAATATAACTACATTAAAAGTATGTTTTTGGAACAACCGTAATAATTGTTTTTGTTACTACTGGAGACAAACGAAAGAGACCTTTTTATGCCCCCAAAGAGAGGCATATAGCATAGAGTAATCGCACTGTCTGTCCGTCCATCCGTCCGTCCGTCTGTCTTGTAAAATCTTGTCTTCGCTTCATTCCAGAACCTCTTGAGGGATTTCATTGAAACTTAACAGGAGTGTTTGTCACAAAGTCTTGTTGTGCATATCGTCAGGAGATTCCGCTCAGTTTATTTTTGGCAGAGTTATGGGCACTTAGTGATTTTTTTACTCTAACTTCTTTATTAAATTCTTGTCCACACTTCATCTCCAAAACCGCTTGGAGAATTTTCATTGAAACTTCACAGGAATGTTTGTCACCAAGCCTAGTTGTGCATATTGTCAGGAGTTTCTACTCGGATTATTTTTGACAGAGTTATGGGCACTTAGTCATTTTTACTATAACTTCTATAATATTAAAATCTTCTCCAAATTTCATCTCCAAAACCGCTTGGAGGATTTCAATGAAACTTCACAGGAATGTTTGTCACAAAGCCTTGTTTTGTATATCTTCAGTTTTTTCTCAGATTATGTTTGGTAGAGTTATGGGCACTTAATCATTTTTACTCTAACTTCTATATTAAATATATAAAATCTTGTCCACGCTTATCTCCATAACTTCTATATTAAATATATAAAATCTTGTCCACGCTTATCTCCAAAACTATTGGAGGATTTCATTGAAACTACACAGGAATGTTTGTCAACAAACCTAGCTGTGCATATCGTCAGGAGTTTCTGCTCAGATTATTTTTGGCAGTGTTATGGACTCTTAGTCATTTTGTACTATAACTTCTATATTAAAATCTTTTCCAAGCCACATCTCCAAAACCGCTTGGGAGATTTTATTGAAACCAGAATGTTTGTCACAAAGCCTTGTTATTTATAAAACATCAGTAGGGGTTGGGAATAAAACAATATTGTTCGTATTCAAGGCCAAACTCACAGTTTTCTATCATTGAATAATTATGTTTTCAACCTTAATATAAGAATCTGAAGCAGAAAAAACATAACTTTACCATTTACCTTCAGTTCATGCTCTATTTTTTTGTCTGATCTCTTTTCCACAGGCATATTCAATTAAATATTTACACCAGTTTCATTTCAAGGCTACATTTCGGGAGCATATGTCAATTTCCAGTGACAGCTCTTGTTTTAATCATTGTTTCGTTATTTTCCTTAATATCTCCGTCCGTATTTTTTTTTTCGATTTTGATCTGCATCTGTAACGAATAAATTGTTAGATACAAACTCTTCAGCTGAAAAAGGAAGTCTGCCAATGATTAAAAAATATTGCTGTCATGAAATTTTAGGGAATAATTAATAATTGTTAGTTAAATTACCTCTGAAAATAATGCAATAATAATATCATTGATACAGCCGTAAATAAAATATCAAAGTTTAAACAATGAGAAATTATAAAAAATATATAATAAATATGATTAAATATTTAATTTATTTTACAAAAAATGATATTGACACTTTTAGCATGACACTCGACATGTTTGCTTATAGTAAACTGTTGAAAGAAATAGATACTAGTATTCGTTTACTCTCGCGTTCAACATTTTTGCCAATGTCTGAAAACTATACACTTACAGGGTGCATCTAAGCCGATTATCTTTTTAAAAGATATTTTTTGTTTCGGTTGGTTTGATTTGCATTACAATAAAGAAAATTTACACACACAAAAATGTGTTGAAAACTTGCTGTAAAGGCAATTATTATAACAAAAGTTTACCAAAATGAAATTGCTATGACTTATTATTTCTTATTGTTATTAATTTCTACGACGTTATATCCTTGTGTCAAATTTCTTATCTTTGCGAATACTCCAAAATATGCATTAAGATCTTTGCAATTTCCTTTGCTGTCATAAGCTTTATCATAAAAAATGTTATTAAAATCTACATGTACGTATATATTTATTTACATATTACCAGTCTAAATAATAAGGCAGAACAATTTATTCAAGTTTAAAATTTTTGATGTCTGTAAGATCTAGCGAAGAAAATATTTTCAAATGGAAAAGCAGAGGAAAGTACATTACTAGAAACTTGATAGCAATTACACCCTAAGCGAAAGTTACATCATGTGTATTAAAAAATGACGTGGAAGAGGCAATTACACTATGCTATGATATGTTAGCGTCTTCTTTTAGATCTTTAGTTTACTGCTTGTTACTTTCCATATTAATTACATGTTGCATAATCTGCACGGTTGCTTGTATATCTGATAAATATTTGGGACACTCATTCAAAGGACCAGTTCTAATACATTCAACAAATGGTTTCTGAAGATTCATGATAAACATATCATGCTGATGATTCTTGAATGAAACAAGTATAATTATATTAGATAAAACTTGCCTTTGAACGTATCTAGTAAACAGCTTTACTTTAAAGGAGTCCCT
This sequence comes from Cyclina sinensis, assembly GCA_012932295.1. Classification (NCBI taxonomy): domain Eukaryota; kingdom Metazoa; phylum Mollusca; class Bivalvia; order Venerida; family Veneridae; genus Cyclina; species Cyclina sinensis. The sequence continues at coordinate 27,527,389 of JAAONU010000008.1, forward strand.
TTATCACGTGTATCTGATTCTTACAGACTGTATTCGACAACATTGAATAGGCTCAGAATAATTTTATGGTAAACACGACGTTTTGAAAGGGTTTTCAATGTATGTTTTTTATATCGCAAAATTTGTCTGACAGCAGAAACAGTACTTCAAACGAAACCAAACTGATGGCGTGAACTGATATGTTTCGTTTTTGAAATCTACAATTTGTATTTAGTCTTTATTTCTTAGAGTTCCTGATTATTTAGATTTAAGCGTATTCGTTCATACAAAACAAAACTGAGCACGATATGTTCTGTAACATTAAATGTAATATTGTTCCTAATTAACATTTAAGGCTGTTAGTCAATAGCCTTAACACTTCATACCAATAATTTAAATCTTTATTCTCAACAATTCACTATCTGCTGGTCTTAATGAACAGCGAGGAAATCAATTAGGGATTCAAAATCCTTAATACCATCGCGAAAGGGAACAGTTCTCTCACGTTAGAAGAAATATTTGTTCATAAACCTGTCTGGCTGACCGGACACTTCCAGTATTCGGCCTAATATAAGTCATAGGGTATTCCGTCCAAATATAGTAACAATCCACAAATATTGTCGTGAAATGGGGTACGGAAAATCTTCTCTAACATAAGTCCGTTTGAATTTTTGCAAGATCATCCTGTTACTTTCAGTTTCGTGACAACGTTCGTTTAGTGGCAATGTTCATGTTAAGTAAATGGAGAATTTTTATGAATATTATTGAAAACAAAATCATGTTTAAAAGGGTAAAATAGAAAAGCGGCATTTGTAGAAGTTAGCTTCACAAAACTGCAAAGTGGAGTTTTATCATCAGAAGTATTCGCTATTGTCAAAATGATGATCTGCCAATTTACTATGATGGTGCATTCAATAACAGAGATTTTACAAAAACAAAATAAAAAAGTAAAAATTGTCGCATTTTATTCTATCGACAGAACGAATGTCGGTCAATATGTCGCAAAAAAAGGGTCATTCGCTGCCATAAAGAGTGTTGCTAAGTAGCATATAAACAATGTAACGGACGCCTTCTCTAATGCTCACCATTCACAAATATTTAGTTACAAATATTTTGCTTTGAAGCACTTTCCGGTCAATATGCCAAAATACCTAAAATTGTTTGTTGTTTCTGGAACGTTGGCCACAAGCTCAAAACCAATTATTTCGAGATTTCGTTATAGAATAAGATGATGTTGTCTCTAGCTGTATCGTAAAATTGACGAGTTTCTTAAGTGTGAAACAATAAAATGGTGCGTATTTATTGTAAGAATTTACGATAAAGATATCTAACTTATAATAATTTCACCTAGAAAACCTAGAAAGTCTGTAATTTTGCTAGAATTTAAATGACATATTATCTGATTTGAAAGCGAAACTTCTGTGATAATCATTAAACACACAAACCGCCTAAGAACTATAAATTTGCTATAATATTTGATTTCAAATGGTGCATGCATTCCAAGGAGACGTGCAGACGCTGTGCCTAAGTTTTTCTTTCAGAAAGTAAGCAACAAATTATCCAAAGACCGTAACAATGACTTTCTGTCGCAAGTTACGCAATTATATACAGACGCCACGAAATAACTACCTGTGAAAATAAGCCACAATCGTTACAACAGTCGGTTTGATAATAAAACTTTGATTTTAACTTTATGAAATGAATGCAGAAATATTTACAGGATTGTTTTCGAGTTAATGCATCTGGCATGAGGCCTGTAGACCAGAGAGAACAGTACAATTCCATGGACGAGCACAACTGGTGCAATGTAAACACTGATACAATTTGGCGTCGGTAGCAACCTGCAATTAATGAAAGGCTTCTGAAATATACATAATCGAAAAAATACGTTTGATAAATATGCATAGTGTCATACTGCGAAATGGAAAATAGTTTATACATTTGATACTGCATTTTTCTATTTTTTTTTTCAAAACGACATTTTACCTTTTTTACAATGGATTAAAGCATTTTCTTAGATATGAGAAGCACGTGCACTTTTAAAAATTATTAGTAAAAAATATAATTTCCCTTTTTTCTTATAGGTTCTGCTGATAGTGCATGACAACGGCGTCACTACACCTAGTTTGTCAAGTGACGTGTAAGGTAAGAAAGAATTTGAACGTTAATTTTAATCGATTATCGTGTTGCTATTGTGCAGTCTGACTATTATGCAGTCTGACTATTGTGCAGTCTGACTATTGTGCATTCTGACTTTGGTGCATTCAGACTTTTGTGCATTCTGACTAGTGTGCATTATGACTATTATGCAGTCTGACTATTGTGCAGTCTGACTATTGTGCATTCTGACTTTGGTGCATTCAGACTTTTGTGCATTCTGACTAGTGTGCATTCTGACTATTGTGCATTATGACTATTGTGCATTCTGACTATTGTGCAGTCTGACTTTGGTGCATTCTGACTAGTGTGCATTCTGACTATTGTGCATTATGACTATTGTGCATTCTGACTAGTGTGCAGTCTGACTATTGTGCATTCTGACTTTGGTGCATTCAGACTTTTGTGCATTCTGACTAGTGTGCATTCTGACTATTGTGCATTATGACTATTGTGCATTCTAACTTTTCATCCATTGTTTGCCTTTTTACATTCGTTGCAAATTAAGACATCACGGTTAGCTAAATATCTTCGTGATAATTGGTTTCGGACGGTGTCTGAAGGTCATGTGTTCCTCACCTCTGATTCAAGTGAGAAAGCAGAGAAATTTGGTAGTAAACTTGTTGGATAATAAGAACACTTGTAAAGTGGAATGAATGACCGTGGGGATATGACTTAATAGAGGTCGAAACTGACATTCAACTAAAATACAAACAGAGAAACAAAACAAATTAAGATCTGCCTACGATCAAATAACTATCCAAGTGAGCTAGATAATATGCATTCAGATCAGTCTTCCAGTTAGTAAAACCGTTGATCTTGGTTTGAGGTTGTATCAAGCCGTATTTTTGGAAATACTTGTTTAAACATGACCGAACCATATGCAGATGGGTATTATTATTAGTGAGAAAATCGCGACAGATCCTCGCTACATGAGGCAAAGCATTATTATCCTGCTGGAATGTGAGGTTGTTTTGCTGCAATAATAGAACAACATGAGGTCGGAGGATCTCATTTCTATACCTAGCGGCACAATCAGTGGTGATTTAACTCTATGTTAGATTCCTCCCCACACTATAAACGATCCACCCCCCCCCCCAAACCTATCCCACTCTACAACGCGGCAGTCGGCAAAACGTTCTCCACGACGTCGGTATACACGACGTCGACCGTTTGGTCGAATCGGGGTGAACCGGGACTCATCAGTGAACAAGACCCGCCTCCACTGCTTCATTGGGAATATTCTGGGGGCATGTGCCGTCACCCAAGGCATACGACGCTGGCGACGAGCAGCTGTAAGCTGCAGACATACGTACGGGTGACGTGCCCACAGAACTTCCCGCAATCGTTTCCTTACAATTTTAGCATGGATAGGAGGTTGTGAGTACCTGTGGTATGAAGGGCAGATTCAGTGGCATTGAGGTGACGATTGCGCCAATGCACGAGACGAATAAACCTGTCCTGACGTTGTGACGTCACACGCAGACGCCCAGACCTAGGCCTGTCAGCGACCCGACCAGTTTCCCTTAGACGTCTAACAAGACGTTCTATAGCTCAAACATGGACACCGAAATGTTTGGCAACCTGTTTTTGCCTTTGACCTTAGATAATCATCGCAACGTCCTGACCCCTCTGAACTTTCGTCAGCCGTGCCATTGTTTAATGCTATCAAAAATAATCAAAATATCGGAAAATGATGTGCCTCTATAAAGACCATGTAGTGGTATGACGAGCTGTTTAACTCAGTGTCACAACACTGCTGTGCACGAGTTTTCCTGTAACATGCTTTCCCCGGGAGACATCGTTACGCAATCCCGTTATGCAACATTCGACAAAAGACCACGTGCACTGTAACCTATAGTTTTGCTTGACCGATTTTCAGTGTTTTTGAACAACGCGTTCGCAAGTCACACTGCGTTTCTTTATCCATTGAGTATATTACAAACAAAAATGCTACTAGTAATAATAAATCAGACATTTTGCCTTTTAAATGTCATATAGGAGAGGTAATGAATATATCTTGTAAAAACAGGGCCATAACACTCATGCATCAAATGTATCACTAAAAGCGCAGGTGAAGATCAAAGTCATGGAAAGCAGAGAAAAAATAGTCATGTGCTTAAATATCATGGCAATAAAGAGAGAAAAACACATTACACAACAGTAACAGTTTGATTTAGACTGGAGCAAAGAGATGACAAAGTATTCGCAGGTTTTTCCACAGAACTGAACTGGTGACATGGTTTTAGAACACACATGACCAAGTTTACAAGTTTCCTAGCGTCAATCAAAACAAAGAATCTGAATCTGTTTCATAAAAAATAGAGGGGAATGTGCCCTCAAATACATTCAAAATTTTTACGACAGACCGAAGCTTGTGATTAAGTTTTTAGTCCCACACGACTTGTGTTCAAGATCTTTCATAAGATAATTAAGACAGTCTGAGCAACGTTGATGAAAATTTGCAAAAACCTTCAGAGCACATGAGTGTTCAAAACTTTGTTTTCCACTGATCTAAGCTGGTGGTCAAGTTTAACCCCACATGACAAATGATAAAAGTCATCCAAGTAATTATAAAAAATCTGATTTTTATTCCAGTAATCGTTTTCTCGCTCATTTGAATCCAAGTGCTCTGGTGTCAGTAAGGTCATTAAATACCTACCCTTTTTGCAATGTCATTAGTATTTTTGTGTGCTTTTGCTTATAACATTGTCGAATGATGGATGGGATGAACTTGTGTTTGTTCTTTAGGGAACCTGATTGGGCAAGCGTGAAGTTGGTGCTCCCTAGAACCTGGTTTAGACCCGCAGTGTTCCAAGCCGCTGGTTCTCATTTTCTTTATTTGATCAGTATATAATTTTATGCTATCTTTTCTTCTCTACTTCTTGACTGTTTAGGGAGGCTGTGTTTTCTGAGTGTGTTTTTCCCCTGATATGCGCTTATCACTTTTTAACAATTTTTATGAAGATTGATCACTGTTATGAACTACTGACCTCGTTTTTAGTTACGTAATACCAAGTTTCACGCCTATGCTTACAATTGTCAAAACAGGTTCCATTGACATTGCGTGCAAACTTGAGATATATGGAGTGTTCACAATGATTCCCACTGAATGTAACCTAGTTTTTGTTTTATTCCATTTTACTAAGTTTCGTACTAATCCATGAACATATTAAAACAATTCATCTGACCAATTTTAATAGACGATTGATAAAAACAATATGACTTCTTTATTTTTAAGATTTGTAACTGATCTGAGCTGGTTACTAAGGTTTTAACCAAACGCAGCAAATATTCAGTTTCTTGAGAGAAACCTTTCAGTCTGAACATACTAAATGAAGATCATTACTTTTATCAGCTGGGTACTGAATTTTTGGACGCATTTGATCCAGTTTTGAACTAATCTATGTCATACGTGATAACTACAATTTCCACTGATTTGTTCCAGTAATCAAGTTCTGGCAGTAAGGCAATTTGATCTAACCAAGTTTCATAAAGACACATAAAATACGGCCTCTAACGTTAAATGCTGATGACTCACGAAAGACAACTGACGAAGGACAATGGAATGTTTAACGCTTACTGCTTAACTATGCTTATTTTCAAATCAACCCGAATCGTTGCGTAACTAGGCCAGGCCACGACCGAAACACACACGAGTAGACTAGCAGACAATGAATAACGTATCTTCTAAACATAACAAAGACTTTGAACAACTGCGCGACAAAATAAAATGCAAAAAGAAAATAGAAAATCCAAAACAACTTTCTCTCAAACCACGATATTTAGAAACGTATTGAATAAGGTAATATCTATATTGCTAAATGATAACTACACTTCTTATTAAATGTTATTTTAAATGATTTAAATAAAAAAAAATGTTTTGGTGATAGGCAGGGAATTCTGATCGTTGATATGTGACTTGTAATAAGTTTGGTGTCCTTTGCAACATTTGGTCGATTACATTCAAGACTTTGTTTTCTTTTTAGAATGAACTATCAGCATTTGGAACACAAAAATGATGGAAAGCGGTATCTATGTCTGATAGTTCATTTATGAAACCTTCCTAAATTGTAAACGACAAGAAAATTAGTTTTGATTATATTGCTGCAATTTTTAACTGATATTATTTTTTTATTAAACTAAGAAAAGAAACGCTCATTGTTATAATGCCTTCTGTTGAGGTTGTTGGCCCTTGTCCATATTTTCGTGTGTGTTACGTGACCTCCCACTTGACTGTCAACAATCTTTATTACGTATATTATTGATTTAATAATTTGTATATGCCCTATTTTTGTAAACTTGTTTTATTGTAACGATTATTAAATCAAGCAGAATAAATCTCCTCTAGCACAAAAGTTGAAAAAATAAAAGTAAGGAAGAAAATGACAGATTCTATTCAATATGTCCTTCATTGATATAGCTTAAAGTCTACCTAAAATCTACATATTGGTAATTTGAATTTTTAAATAGAATGGATTTGTTACAGATGTCGTCTACATTTTGTCCCGTGTGAAATGTCAGACTTTGTTGTACCAAGAACTTTATCAGACGTTACACTGATAAGGTTACCATTTGGTGTAATCATACACTTACATACGAGGTCTTTATACGAAGTTGTCGGAAAAGACCGGGTTGTTACGATTGATATCTTTTTTTTTTTTTTCGCTAGCTATCTCTGTAATGTTTTTTACCGTAACTTGAGCATCTGCAAACATTTGCGTTAAAACACAGTAAACAGATCGCAAAACGGAAATTCATTCTCTGCACACAGAATAACAGCAACAAATGACGATTTTCAATTAACACCACACGTGAATATTATATTGAGAATAAAGTAAGCATTCTAACTGAACAAATTGAATTATAGATGTCAAAGAAATGACCTAATAGTAGGCAAAGTCAACAGCTTAACTGTAAATTCGTTGTTTATATCATATACAACAGAGTTTTAATTTGACAACCCAGACAGACAATCGATCATCACAATAACTGAATAGCATTTTTACAAAAACTGGAAATGTCCTAGGACATTACACACACTGGTTCTTTTTGTCTAGACTGACAGTAGATAAATATCATAAAGAAAAGTGGAACTCAAATTGAAAAAAAAAAGTTCCTCATGCACCGAGCATACAATATTAATACAATTCGTTAAAGTTGCAGAGCAGAAGTATTCAACGATGTTCATTTAAAGCAGGGTTATGTTCCACCTTTTGTGATATCTTAACTTTTGATAATTTCAACCAAAATACATTCAGCACATGATTTCTGAAAATTCATGATAAATCATGTTGTCTATACTCAAATGAAACAAGTGTAATATTAGATAAAACTTGCCTTTGGACGTTTCTAGTAAACAACTTTACTTTAAAGGACGTTCCTCTGAAGAGCCTTTTATCACGTGTAGCTGATGCTTGTAGACTGTATTTGACAACATTGATTAAGTTCAGAACAATAGAATAATTTCATAAAAAATACGTGACGTTTTAAAAGGCTTTTCAATGTATGTTGTTTATATGGCAAAACTGGTTTGACAGAAGAAATTGTACTTCAAACGAAACCTAAATGATGGCATGATTTGATATGTTCCGTTTAAAACAGTGAATTTTGAAATCTTCAAATTGTATTTAGTCTGATTTTTTTAGAATATTGCGCGTAGTTCCTGATTATTTAGACTAAAGGGTTTCTGTTCAAACAGAAGGAAACTGAACGTGGTATCTTTTGGAAGTTGTTCATAATTTATATCAAAGACTGTAAGTCAATAACCTTTAACATTTATATAAATTCTCTAACTAATTAATTGAAATTCTCAATCTCAATAATTTCACTCGTTGTTGGTCTTGATTATCAGCAAGGGCGAGTCAAAACCCGCAGATGCCGATGTGAACGGACGTACTTATCTCATTCAAGAATTGTTCGTTCAGAAACTTGTATGACCGCCCAATTCGTTGGATATTCTTATATGTAAGTCAAAATCGGAAATTATTATCATAAACTGTACTGAAAAAATGATAATGTATGCGCGTTTGAAGTTTTGCATGATCATACGGCTACTTTCAGTTTCTTGATAATATTCAGGTACAGACTATATGGAATATTTTTTGTCTATTTTTAGAGGGAAAAAATGCGCATTTAAAAAAGAAACCGTACAATAGAACAGTGGCATTTGTATTAGATGTCTTCTGAAACTTTCAAGGTCGTATAGAGTTTTTTTATCATCACAAACATTCGATAGATGTTGTTGACAAAATGCTGATCTACCAATCGTCTATCAGGATTGATTCAATAATATCAGATATTTGACAAAACAATTAAAAAAACAACAACAAAAAAACATACTATCGACATAATAATGGTCGAACAATTTCCTTGAGAATTTATTCATCAGGGATTTGACGCAAAATAAAAAGGATCAGTCGCTACCATAAAGAAAGTAGCTAAGTAGCATATACATTCTGTAACGGACGTCTGCAAGTCAATGCCTATCTAATGCTAACACTTTACTGAGTTATAGATATTCTGCCTTATGGTCCATACTGGTCAATGTGCCAAAACTACCTAATATTTGTTTACTGTGTCTGGAACATTGGCTACAAGCTCAAAGCCAAAATTTCCAGAATTCATTATAAAAAAAATGTTATGTTGTCTCTGGCTGTATCGTAAAATTGATAAGTTTCTATAACTTAATTGTGAAACAATAAAATGGTGCATATCTGTTGTAAGAATTGACGATAAAAATATCTAACTTATTACAATTTCAGCCTAGAAAGCTTTTAATTTTCTATGTCGTTTAAAATAATGTATTTGATATTAAATGATTTGAAAACGAAACTTCTGTGATAACTATAAAAGACACGAACTGATTAAGAACTAATATTTCGCTATAACATTTGAATTTAAATGGTACATGCATTCCAAGGAGACGTGCAGACGCTGTGCTCAAGATTTTCTTTCAGAGAGTAAGCAACAGATTATCTAAAGACCGCTTTTAAATGTAGCAAAACAAAGACTTTCTGCCGCAGATCACGCAACTATCTTCAGACGCCAAAAACTAAATCATTGTTAAAATATACTACAATCGTTTAAACAGTATTCTGGCATGAAGTTTGTAGGCCGGGTTGTAGAGCACAATCAAAAAAGCGTGAACAACTGCTGAAATGTAAGCAATGAAGCAATTTTACGTCAGTTCAACTTGTATAAGAGTGTGGGAGGGCGCACCGGACTTTAGCTGGCAAACATTTCAAATAAAGCAAGCCAGACTTCTGAAATATACATATTAAGCGAAACAAATGTTCTTCCCTTCGGGATAAAATATGCATAGTATATGGTCTACGGATAGCCAGGAATACTTGTTAGGTGGACTTACCGCCGGGTACGAGGTAAAGCGAGGTTGAAACTGGCGTGTAACGCCAATAAAAAAAACAACGAACAAACACATTTAGATTTGCAGTCTAATGACTACCCAAGTGACCTAGCTGGCGCTGGTGATGATTTGATGTTGTATTCAGCTGTTAGAATTTTGTAAGTACTTGTTAAAATGTGGCTGAAACACATGATAATTATTATGCAAATTCTGTTATATAAGCATACTTAATATTAAGTATTTAGTATATTTTCATTTGAATAAAACGCGAAATTGTTTGATAACACACGTCTTAAGAACTGCTAGTTAACAACTTCATCTTTTTTTAGTAAGGATCAATTAAAAACAAGGCAGTCTGAAGGACAGCTTTATCCCCTACCGCAGTAGAACATTGGAATGAATAACAAGTACGAGGAAAGAAGGTTAGACCTCCAGATATGACACAGGATAATGATATCTACGGAAAATGGGCAGCTACATTTGGACCTCACATTTGTAAATGATGGAATCATGAAGATGAAATTGCGAGTTATTCAATTGATAAGATATTGAGAATATGGAAAATTACAATAGTCAGTAAGTTATGGAAAAGAAACATTATATTTGACCTCTACTTTGACCTTGGTGTAGCGACCTGGTTTTTTGTCTGTGCACATCGTTTCGATCATTTGTGCCAAGTTATTATAAAAACTTTCAAGCAGTTTAAAAGTTAGGGAGCGGACACCTGATGTGGATTTTCTTATAGATGACATTTAAGTGTGACCTTGAACTTAGGGGTAGCGACCTGGTTTTGCGCTTTGCACATCGTCTCATAATGGTGATCATTTGTGCCAAGTTTTTCTAAAACATTTCCATGAGTTTAAAAGTTCTGGAGCGGGAACGAAAATGTTACGGAATGACAGACTGAAAGACGGATGCCATTCTTTTCATTCCCTCCCCGCTACGCGGCAGAGAATTAAAAATGGCAAAATGAAAAGGAATGCTTGTTTTGTTTCTCATTTTATTGTTTTTGAACAAATTCATAGAATTAATGCATGTACATAATTAAAGGTAAAACTTTAGGCGTTTAAATTAAAACACACAATATATACAATATCAACATAATTGTTACATCAGGCAAGTTTCTTTTTAATTTACTGCAAAAAATGGTAGTTATCACATTGAATTCAGAGTGAACACTCTTGTTTATTTCGGTAATATTCGGCAAGACTCGGAGTATACACGGGTTTAAAGTATATGCAAAAAGAGGCAACAGAAATCAAATCTGGCAAACGAGAACGTTCTCTTGGTTTAAACGACAAATCTGCATTAGAAACAAGAATACTTAAAATCAGTAAGTAAAGGCAGGTCTAGAGTAAGTTGAAACATGGAAATATAGTTAAAGTGTTAAGCAAAACTCACAAGCAGTTTTGAAAAAATACAACAGCGTATTACAATATCTCCTTCAAACATAAAGACCTATCGTTCAGAAAGGAACATGTATTGTCAAATAGTAATTCTATATCTTATGAGGATTAAACTAGTTTCCTTAATAGTTATCATGTTTTATATTCCACACTGGCATATCATTGAAATATTACACACAGGGATCCTGGCTATTCCCTGTGATATAAAATAGTTCACATGAAAAGATATAGGTATGCGAAAGAACTGACAAATATTGCAATGAAGCATATAAAGGACAATAGGTTTATGGATCTGATAATGAAAGAAACATTAACAGGAGATGTTTGTGAAACATCCCCTCATCTGTTTGACATCTACATGGCTTGGATTTATTAACTTATTATGGTCAATCATTGTAAAAAGTTTGATGGTCCTGAGTTCAGTTGTTCTTGGGCTAATGAAATCATTTTCACAGTTTAAGTCCATCTGCTCTTTACTTTAGGCCAAATTTGCCCAAAATTAACCGGGACACCTACTCATCATGCCCCACCATTCTGAAAAATCGAACAGTCATAGTTTCTCTTATTTCAGATAATCCTAATGCATGGGATAAAAGTTGTTATCAGAGAAAACTTACTGAAACAATTAATTTGACGAGAAAGGTAGCATGATTTTTCTTTTAGAACTGTTTGCCTTTTTCACGAAATCAAACGATACATTTTTAATTATGTGCTAAAGTGTAACGTACGCCAGACAATATTTACTTAGAAAGAATGTAAGAAGATAATTCCCTCTAAAAATCGTAAATTGTAAAAAGTGTCAGTATAACTTCAGAACACCTTATCAGGGGAGCTAACTATGGTTATCAGGTATTTCTGTACATTAATTTTCAAAGAACGGAGCAATACCTTGCCAAGTAAACTTCTTTTACAAAGCATATCAATGATATAGATATCCGTGGTTAATTATGCCAATGCAAAGAAGCAAAAGCAAACCAGAATGAATATAGTCCTTGTCTAGAAAGTCCAATCATTTTGAGACAATTACTACCGTTACTTAATGTGAAGAAAGACTTTGTATACAATAACCGAAAATTTGAAGACAATCAAAGTCCTATAGAGCAGACAGTGACTGACGATAAATGAAACTAATAAAATACAAGCCTAAAATAATAGTCAAATACTGCAAATGTATCAAAAACCTATTTTCCACTGTATATAAAAATATCGTGCAAAAAAAAGCAAAAGAAGGTAAACAAAACTATAAGCAGTTGAGGTCTAAAATGTTTGTATTGCTGCAGTAAATATGACTTACCGGATATTCATACGGACAGGTAGACACAGCAATAGCTTTTACCATTCTCAGGACATCAAAAAATTGATGTATCATTTCTTTAATACTATATATACAGCACTTACTAGCTTACACTAAAATGCTACACTTCAAATGTATCATTTACACTTTTTAAACAGGGTAAATGCTTTAAAGTCATGACATGCAGTATGTATACAATCACTATGACATCAAAAGAAAATCAAAACTAATTACAGGGTACAAATAATTCTTCAAAAGGATAGGAAGTTTCGCTAAAATACCGCGCAAGTAAGGTTTCTTCATTCGAATTCTATCTAAAACATATATAATGTACATGGTGAAGAGAACTTAAGTGACTTAGATAGGTTTGCACAACTAAGAATATCTGACACTGTATTTGAAATATCTGACTTTTTGAAATCTAAAATATTAAAAACTTAAGTTACATTTACACATTTTGTCCACTATTTAGATACATCTGTCCGGAAATAGAGTTATCACATATGTATCATTTTTATACTGAACAATATTTTTATCTTTCAATAGTTTTTTTTTGAAAATGTAACAAATTTTCTTTACTTTTTCAGAAAAAAAAACGAAAAAAGGAAAACGCTACTTAAAAATATTATTAAATAATAGATGACAAAGCTATGTAGATGACGAAAATATACAATGATTAAAAGTACCTTTCGTAAACAAGTTTCACTTTATATTTCATAGAAGAAAACCAATCGGGTAAAACAAAAGCGCTCTCTTTTCGAATGCAGAAGTTTGTTGCAATCCTCTACAACAAAAAAGAAAAAAAATATCTGTGCATTATGAAATTGAAATATTGAATATAGGGCGCACCAATTCTTATCCATTTTTTTTCAATCAACAAAGAGATTGCAACGTTTGTCAGTCGACCAAAAACGCCGATTTGTGTATTTCTTTTCAAGATAACAAGTAAACGAGATTTCCTAAGCAACATAATACCCACATAAGTCTGCAAGTCAAAACCCCAGCGGGGAAAACACATAAAGCCCTTAAGTTAAAGTGGAATTTACAGAATATGCTATTTTCTCCTTTATTATAAGAAAACAACATTGTACATATGTCCTGTAAATAGAATCAGAAACAACTGTAGCAGGCTATCAAAACATACTATTTACAATATCAAAAAGATTCTTGTTGGAGTTAATAATATTTAAAGACGGGCGAAACTATCAAAATGTGATATCTGCAATCCTAGGGTGCACTGTAAAACATGCCTGGAATATTTTCGACGGAATGGCTCGACAGAATATCACAGGGAAACAACCAAATAAAAGGAGATTTTGTAATCCTCACAAGGAGTCAGCAGGTGAATATATACAATTTCTGAAAGCCAGCGTTTTACCTTTGCTACAGTGAGAATCGGTATACACATAAAATTAAATAAATCTTGATTTCAGCATACTTTGATCCACATGTTCAAAAATAATGTTAGCGTTAAAACCAGGTCTGATAAACACTATGTCTTCTCAGAAAAATATAATGTCGATAATACAAGTCATGTACACGTTTTCTTCAAAATATTGATAGTAAATAGACTTTCCTTCGAACTATCCTGTATAATTTTTTTAAAAGTTGACAATATCTGGTATTGTTATATTAAAGACATTTTTACCAACAAAAGTGCAGAAACTAATACTTTATGTTGCTGCTGTTGTTGTGATTTTTTCAGGGACAGCTTCAGGACATTATTCAATATACTTTGAATAAAAATCTATCAAAATAAGCACTCACTTAATAATAGTTTGTAATACACTTGGATTGTTAGAGTAAAGAATATATTTATTTTGTTTTATTTTATCATCTGTTCGAAAGTTGCGTTTTACTTGTCCAGTAACAAACATAAAAGGAAATAATACACTGCCGATTCTTAAAATGGACACATAACTCTGCCTTTTTTTCACAAATTTGTTTTATCTTAGATATAAAAATCAAAATAATAACAAGCATTCGTGGTAGAATTTCATTGTCAAAAGAATTAAACGTTATTACCTTTGAACATATCTGACGTACGTTATGAATTGAAAAAAGCGCCCAATTAAACATTAGGGAGCAAGAACTGTGTCCAAGATTGTTCAAATACAAATCTAGTAGAATCTTACATCCTTGTCTCGAGAGCAAAGGTTAGTAAAACCCTCCTAATTACCATATTTTCAGACTGAAGTGTTCTCTAACACAGATAAATTTACACTGTCTCTGTGAAAGATTGGCTTACATATACTGGGTATCGATATGAAATAACTAAATTTCCATTTCAGCAGGTTAGCAGCTGACATTTGATGAACAAAAAGTCTATTCCTGTACTGTTTGTAATGTGACATTGATTAATTAAACATGTGCAAGTATTCCCCCTATACTACCACATCTGCAATGTGTTGTTTTGCCTCACTACCTGTAATATACAGAAGGGGATTTGTTGTATCAAACATACACAGCTGAAGTGGTAATAAATCTGTAATGAAGGCTAAATATTCTATCTAGAACCATATAGACTTCAACTACATTTCTAAATGGGATATTCACAGTCATAAGAACTCAGTAGTAATAATAAACACTTGCCTAAGTTGTAGACATATAATAATTACCTGCCTAAGTTGAAGACATATAATAAAACATTTGCCTAAGTTGTAGACATATAATAAACGTTTGCCTAAGTTGTAGACATATAATAAACATTTGCCTAAGTTGTAGAAATATAATAAACACTTGCCTAAGTTGTACACATATAGGAATCAGCAAGTGGACGTATGCGTACAAAACTGGCGAAGATAATGCACATAGATTTCTATCAGCATTGATAGACAAAAAGTTTGAACTTCATTCCATAACATTTTGTTCTACCTACTGTACATATATATAGGCCTTTCATAATGGAATTTGAGCGTTTCTCGAGGCCAACAATATTTCAAATAAAAATAACAGGCAAATATTTGAAATAATCATCCCCCTGATATTTGCCGGCATGGCTTCACTGTAATATATACACTAATCCATCAATAATAACATCTGTTACACTGAGGCTCTTTTCTTATTCATAAAATGATAATTTGTGGAACTATTTTCATCAATAAATGAATAGATATCTTCCTTTTCATGCGATATGCTGTTCATTGGAAGAAGATGACTTATTCTCGTTGGTGACCGAGTAACCTTGTACCTATGCTTGTCCTTTGAGCGTATGTTATAACAAGAACATGAACACACAGAAATATGGTCATTATATTCTGGATTTTCCTGCGCCTGAGATACTACAGTTCCGTTTCCGGTAATGACGTCACCATCTAGTCTAACAGCCGTTTGTGCTGCTGCAGCAGCTTCTAGCTCGTCTCTACGTTCATCTTCGGTATTCATCGTCAGAAATCGTAAAACAAGCAGATTCATTGCAGCAGATATCACTGTTAGGCCAAATAGAATAAATATCAAACTGAAAGCAACATAATGAGGTTTTAGTTCAAGAGCGTTATTTTTCTGTAGTGCCACGAGATCACCAAAACCAATCGTAGTGAGCGTTATAAAGCAATAATACAGTGAATCTATATATCCCCAACCTTCAAAATGAACAAAGGCTGCAGCACCTGCCGTCAAAACTATCCCACTTAGATTCGTTGTCACTAAAATTAAATTTGTCTGGCTAACTTCCGTTTTCTTCATTCGTAAACACTTTTTTCCTTGCTTCATTAAAAACGTCACAAACGTGTTGAGACGCTCCCCAACGCTTTGGAACATAACGATACACAATGGAATGCCAATTAGGGCGTAGGCCATACAGAATATTTTCCCACCGTCTGTCTGTGGTGTACTGTGTCCGTATCCTGAAAAGAAAAGCAATTATTTAATATTAATGCAGGTTGCCTCAATACGTTTATACTTGATACTACTTCAGCCATTTCTATTGAAGATTTTTTATCTAAAGTTATGAATGACAGATCATTTTACTTAGAACTGCTATGCCGTTTACTTCTACATTTATATATAGTTAAATTCAAACAGCAGCCTTCCTTTGTCTTACACTGTCATATATCTTAAAAACATTTACAGGGCATATTTGGTGCAGTTTCATTAAATAAAATGCGAATACACCAAAAATTGTAATTTCCTAGTAACAGTACAAACATGCTAAGACTTCATGTACAGACATTTTGCATGAAAGTCTTTCAAATCACTCGCACATTTGGCAAATCTCTCTACTAAATATAACAAGTTAAAGCATTCTCAATGTCACCTTACTATTTTACTCTGTCTACCAAATAAAAACAGAAGCACAAAGACAAAGATGAGAAAAAACCGACTGATATCTGTCATAAAAGTTGACAGAAAACAGAACGTATTTGTCCTTCAACTTCCCTGCACATTTTTGCAACACGTCCCTGATCTGAGGAAGGTAATTGCAGTCCCAGCCAGTAAATCAAATATTTATTACAGAAAGTGATTTATTGTCGATTAAGCATCCGAAGGCAGACTTCAAGAAATAAGGCTTCTGATAATATGTCAGGTACATGAGGAAGTATGTGGTCATATTACTGGAAAACAGCTGTTATGAATGTCATGAAAGAGTGGACTTTAAATCAATGAGAACAGATTATCTCAGCTGTTCTTAATTGGCTGTTAATATGTATTTTATAAGGGTTACGTAAATGAAGGAACTGAGAGGCCCCCCATAAAAAAGTTTACAAGTAATACAGATTTAGTCATTAAAGTTCCTGTGTTCGTATCGCTCAAACATTTTCTTTCTTATGACTGATTTATCAACCTGACAAAACCATTTTCAAAAAGTTGTCTAAACACTGACCAATGTTCTCCCTAGCAAACCTACGTTATACCGTGCCGCCCAACAGATTTGTTTATACGAATCTAGCTATTAAAATGGGCAGATTCCATAACCACTCTTTGCTTACCAATTCTCTACCCATGGAAATCTAAGGCGGTCTATTACTCTCCATACGAACCTAGCCTACACCAATATTATAAATACCGTCTGATAATATATGTGTATAGCAAAAAGCAAATGGCAAGAAACATGGAGATCCTTTGTCTAGACTAGCGATAAACTTTCCCTTAAATCAATGTGTCTATATGTTAAATAGTTTGATGACATTCAGAAAGATAAAAGTTTTGCAATAGTTTTACGGAACATTTTTTTTCTATCATGTGCAATTATTGCTTTAGAGTAATTTCATTTCATCCGTACATATGGTAGAAACTTCAGACTTTACGAAATGGCTATCCATATCTTGTATATTCAAAAACAGATTTTTAAACGCACCAACAAATATTTTGTTTTTATCTTTGCGTCATAACAGCGATGTTTTCAATCTAAACACTTCATTTTTATAATGTATTTGTATAACATAAATAAGATAAATTAAGTGGTCACATTACCATTGCAAATGAAACCTTTGTCGAAAGTTCAAGGTGTCAGATACTGATTAAAGAACAGACACAAAAAGGTTCCATGATTGATCCTAGGGATTCATTGAAACCTATCTTCAAAAGCGTGTATTTAATGATTAGACATGATGTTCAAACAGTTTATCTTTGCGAAATTAAGATTTTGCCAGATGTGGTTTTGGATGATGTAAATAATAGGAGAGATGTAACACAAACAATCTGAGTATTAAGACAAGTGTTCACTTCATAGATTCTGTGCTCTGTTAGTAAACATTGCTGTCCTGTTCGCACTGCTCCTATTTATTTTGCAGGTTATTGCTTTGGTTCCTAAACATCGTTGTTTGCGTAGGCTAACTGGGAGATTTTCTGTAATAAAATGCATGCTATCCATTTACCGAGATGGAAACTTAATAAACAAAACAAATAGGCATAGTCTTTACAACCAATTTACAAACGCAGTATCAGTCTTAAGTCTTGGAAACTTTCCGTGATGCGGCTTATGTATTAAGCAATCAGTGTTTATAGTCGTTGAGAAATAAAAACAAGAGACAATCGAGACGGTTGTATTGAACAAAGCGGAAGGATATTTTATTTTGCAAGGGCTTTACTGCTGATAGTTCGTATATATACCTTTATACATTTTTCTTTAAACTGACACAGTTTCAAACAACTAGCCCCGAAGAAAATAAGGCGTATAGGACGATTTATACAGTAATAAGATTACAATATATCAACGTAAAGTCGCCCAGTAAGTCCTATTACCCATTTGTATTTGTATGGTTTAACAGACTACAGCATAGTCACACAGGTCAATTAAAGCGTCATTATGACCACTTCAGCTCATTAGCAGCAATATATTCTAAATGAGATATCATTTTGTCGAAAAGATATGCTCTAAAGCAAACAACATATTATCCATTTACCTGCTTTACACAGACTGAAGCTTAGCTGCTAATTTCATTTTACCACGTGAGATAAACGCAATTAGAGAAGTATGTAACTGAATCCAGATGAAGTAATCTGCTCTAACGATGCCCAGTGTTAACTACAAGCCCACAAAACTGAGTTATTCTGGTAGTAGAAAATTAATTAGGAAACTTAATTGGCTATCAATATTTCCGTTGCTATTATCCGTTGCCAAACTACAGACGTTGTCCTAGATATGCCCTCTATAATTATAGGTAATGTCTACAACAGAGTTTTCGAGATTTGTAAGTAGTTAGGTGTTATTTCTAGTTAGTTTTTTTTAAATGAACACCTTCACTTGAATCCTGTTAAGATATTGTTTAATTGTTCGAATAATAAAAGGTGTGGCGTACGTTAGAAAACAAAAGGTCAATAAACATTTGTGAGAAAATATAAGAAATTTAAGCTTTTCTTGGGGTTAAATGTGCCTTTTTACAATCGCTCATGTTTCCATTTCTTGTAAACAGAATGTCGCACCTTCGTTTTATACTAGCGACAGTTCTAACTTATATATTTCTACATTTTATAACTTACAAACCTGTGTTAACCTGCAATAAAATGTATTCTAAATTACTGCTCAGCTTCATATTAAATGTTGACATAATAGCAAACCAAACACCATTTACAAAAATTGTAAGGCTTCATAAGATAATGTCTTTAAAATGTATAAGACTTCTTAAAGCAGTATCCTTAAAACTTGTAGGGCTTCTTAATATAGTGTCATTATTTGGCTGACAGTGTTTTAAAATTGAGTAAACGGAGATGTTTTTTTTTATGTTTTCGAGGATTAAGTCTCAATATTTCTGTTATTTAGGCCTACGCTGATCTATGTTGGAAACGTATTTTATTTCGCCAAGGGAAGGAAGTGTTTGTTTTGCATGACATTAA
The DNA here is from genome assembly GCA_012932295.1 of Cyclina sinensis. NCBI lineage: Eukaryota > Metazoa > Mollusca > Bivalvia > Venerida > Veneridae > Cyclina > Cyclina sinensis. The sequence goes on from JAAONU010000008.1 coordinate 27,546,866, forward strand.
CACGTATAAAGATCTTAGGGGAGATGTAAATATCACAAAACTTCGTATTTCTAACAGTTTTTGTTAAAGTTAGCGTTGCTATTGCATAATCCAGGACTGAAAGGGAAAGTGTCTTTGCTTTGTTACATAATCAAGTAGAGATAAATGTTTATTATTCTTGCTACAGAGACTGTTCCCTTCTACAGCATGAAATCCTAAGGGAGACTTGTATTTAAACAGTCCATATATTATTATTTGCTTTTTATTTCCAAAGTCATTTTTTTAAATAAAAGAACCAATCTCAAGATAATATATAAGCGTAATCTTAGATTTCAAGAAACTGTTGGTCAAAAAGCTGACTGTCTACGATCAGTTTTATTTCAGTCTAAGGGCAGTTTAGGGCTCAACCAGTAGATCATAAAATGACAAGCTGAAGCATGAAATAAGATGTCTGCTGCTGGTGGGTATCGTCTTCGTAGTTCACAGTGTCTCTTAAGGTGAATGTTAGTCTGTAACTACTGACCTTGTACGCAATGACTCTAAAGGTCTACTTAAGTTATTTGGGTATTTAGGTTATTAGCAAGCTCAGTAAATCGATAATGTCAGCGGACATAATTTTATTTTAACAACAAACCCGGTAAGTGTTAATTGGCGCGCTGTAGAGCGCCCGTCCAATTTCATGTTATTAATCCACACTAATAAGTCTATGTTAAGCCTCTATCTTTAAATAAACAGTTTTATGTATGCACGAAATTCTGATAAATAATCTATCTTGTATGTCGTGCACGCATACGAAATGTATTACAACTGGTCCCATACAAATTCGTTGAATTGTTGTTTTCTGCAGTGCAATGCTTGACACAATCCAGTCTTTTTTGTGCTTGTTAACCATGAATTCGATTAAGAAAACCAAGAATTCCCAGTAACAGAAGCGTCTGTTTACAATTAAGTGGGAGTGGTAATGAAATAGTGTTCGCTTATTAACAGTATGTAAATAATCTCGAGAAAACTGTGAATCTGACGTTGGTAATTTTGTTGTTAATGATGCACAGTGTTCAGCATCACCGGCCGTTCTGTTGTTGACAGAAAGATATTTAGTCCATTTCTAGTGAACATATTCGGCGAGTTTTCATTAACAGAAAATCTCAAGCTTATGTAAAATTAGCGATACTAAGTAGAGGATATATATTTCAGGGGGGAGTTTAGAAAAGTGAATAAACTATCCCTAGTTATTCACATTCTGCCTTACAATCCCTCTAAGTCAATTGCACCATAGCTATGTAGACAGGCGGTATCATCTTTGACCATAAGTTGTCAAGCATAATATTGTTGTTTCTATTTATCTTTTATTCATTATTTCATCTTTGTATTTTCACTATAAAACTTTGATAATAAAATATTATATAATTGCTAATTATTCAGTCTTGTCAGAGTAACAGGAAGGAATGGCTTACTTGTAAAACACTGTTTGAAATTCGCCAGTCGGGAATATTATTGTATATTTTACTATTTTTAAATCGAAAAGTTTTTGGTATAATGGTACAATCAAGATAAAATAGATGGCGCCTTAAAGGCATAAAATCTAAATGAATATTACTCAGAAATATCTAAACAATCTGTAACCAGACAAAAAAATAAAGACAAAATGGTACCATAACAATGTTGTGTTTTACAGAAAGCATTTTATCACCAAATATTGAATCTCGCAAATATCTCTAAAACTGCTTTCAAAAACCAGACTGGAATATACTAGACTTCTAGTATATGAGACTGAATTACTGGAATATTTTTAGCTTCTTTAATTATGCTCTGCTTGAAATCAACAATGTTAACTGCCATACGCAGACAAATAATCATTTCGTGTGATGCACTAGCTGCTAGGGCATTCACTCAAAGGTACGGAAAACAGGTCGGAGATAGCCATTAGTTTGCAATAGTTCATTGAAAAGAAAAAAAATGTGGTATCAAAATGTTTGGATAATTTGAGTATGTTAGTCAAGTTGAAAAAATAAATACCTCTGAAATTCTAAATGTCTTTTATTACACATATCTTGGTTAAAATGATGAGCAAATAAACATGTCTGTGTATCTACAACGAGTTTCAGATTCGTTTTTGTTCTACCGTTCCTTGTTCTAAAATCTAATTGACATGCCATGACTGTCGGTTATAACGGGTCACATTTTCTGCCCTATTTTCAGTTCGAGGATATTTTTTATATATTTTTTTTATTAAATACTGATGCCAATGATTTTGTTATAAAAACAACCCTTTACTAATGAAACCTACATCGAATCTTAGACTGTCACAGAAGCAGCATTATCATCGTAGTGATCCTAAAAATCAAATAACACACAAGACAGTGTAGTATGAAATAAGTGACTAAATTGTTTATTTTAATAAATATCTGTGTCAAATGACAAAACCATAGGGGTTTAACTGTCCAGTACAGCTGTAAGTACTTAGCTTGAGTTCAGTAAAAAACATCATCGCTTTCCAACAAAATTTACAATTTGATCAAACTTTGACGATCACAGCATGTGCTTATGTTAGCTCTTCCGGCCAATATTAACAGCCTCGTGACCAGTTTATCCTTAGATACATCGCACAGCTAAGACTTTTATAAGTTTCACATGATATACATATCAGTACAGCATAAATATATTAAGCAATTTCATCAAATACATAATTTTCAATCTGGAGTGCCATGTATTTAAATGCATTTTCGCGTTTTAAGTAACTTTAGGTATATGATTAAAGTTATAAATCCAGGAAATAATGTGATTCTGAACTGGAAATTAATCTGGTTCCATTAAAGCTGGGACAAAACATGTGAATACTACTTTGGCTTGGTCTTAGAGATGCCTTGGAGGTAATTGATATTCTTTAGACAATAAACTTGGGAACAATGTGCCAGACAGCATAAGTGATTTCTTAATAGCATTGGCGCATTGTCCATACAGGGGTTTCAAAGTAGAATATACAGAATAAGTTATTACATCACAAACGCCCAGCTAACTAAGAATTTATCTGTAACGGGATTTAATGTTTTTTTTTTTTTTTTATTAAATAAAATCACTTTACAGAAGAATTCATTCAGAATAGACTACACATATTCCTCCTGCCAGTGACATAAGCAATATTAATTTTGTAAGCGTAGCAACGTTACGTTGCTTCTTATTTATGGAAAACAGGACTAATTTTACAGTTTTGAAAATTGTACAGTTATGCTTATAATAGCTAAACGGACAATTCTTTTCTTAATCTAATATGATTTTAGTACAGGTTGGTGCTTATTGGTTTGCATTAATAAAACAAAAATTACCAGACACACCTGTCCACAAATTAATTAAACTGGTTGTGCGTACTAATACAAACCTTTTCTTACAGTTTTTACATACTTACGCGTCGAGATGCGTTAGTACTTCTGTTTCCTATTAACATTTGAATATAGACCCAGTATTTTTGTTTTGTTTTTTCGTTTTGATTTTTTTTCAGACGTTCATGATATAACAATATTTCCTTTCTTTCAACATTCACTTAAACATCACATAACTACCCTGGTAGGGCGAATATTAATTTTACTTCGTCAACAAAATGCATGTTTTAAGAAATTCCTGTAATCTTGTTCTTGCTCATTTGAATTCAAGTGCTCTGGTGTCAGTAAGGTCATTAAATACCTACCCTTTTTGCAATGTCATTAGTATTTTTGTGTGCTTTTGCTTGCAACATTGTCGAATGATAGATGTGATGAAATTGTGTTTGTTCTTGAGGAAACCTGATTGGGCAAGCGTGAGGTTGGTGCTTCCTAGAACCTGGTTTGAACCCGCAGTGGCAAATGTTTTGCCACTGACCGTTCCAAGCCGCTGGTTTTCATGTTCTTTATTTGATCAGTATATAATTTTATGCTATCTTTTCTTCTTTACTTCTTGACTGTTTAGGGAGGCTGTGTTTTCTGAGTGTGTTTTTTTTCCTGATATTACTTTTTTAACACTTTTTATGAAGATTGATCACTGTTATGAACTACTGACCTCGTTTTTAGTTACGCAATACCAAGTTTCACGCCTATGCTTACAATTGTCGAAACATGTTCCATTGACATTGTGTGCAAACTTGAGACATATGGATTCCCACTGAATGTAACCTAATTTTTGTTTTATTCCATTTTACCAAGATTTGTACTAATCCATGAAAATATTAAAACAATACATCTGACCAATTTTAATAGACGATTGATAAAAACAATATGACTTCTATTTTTTTAAAGATTTGTAAATGATCTGAGCTGGTTACTAAGGTTTTAACCAAAAGTAGCAAATATTCAGTTTCTTGAGAGAAACCTTTCACTCTGAACATACAAAATGAAGATTATTACTTTTATCAGCTGGGTACTTATTTTTGGACGCATTTTATCCAGTTTTGAACTAATCTATGTCATACGTGATAACTACAATTTTTACTGATATGTTCTAGTTCTGTGAGATCTTCAAGGCAATTTGATCTAACCAAGGTTCATAAATACACATAAAATACGACCTGTAACGTTAAATGTTGATGACTCAGGAAAGACAACTGACGACGGACAATGGAATGTTTAGCAGTGTATAAGGCGCTCTTTACTTCTTTTATATGTTAAAGTGTTTAAAATCAAAGTTTACAAAAAACTGATGGATCATCTTTTTTTATTCGAAATTACAGTTTATTGTAAACTGGTCACGTGCTGCACACGAATTTCACATTAGTAATCTCGATTTTGCAAACTCGGCCACGTTTGACTGCTCTAGAGATAATAGGTTCTTAACGGGTACATTAAAATAATAAGTACGTTTAACCAGGTATATCAATAATTCAGAATAAATATTCAAAAATAAACAGTTAACTATGCTTATTTTCAAATAAACCCGAATCGTTGCGTAACTAGGCCAGGCCACGACCGAAACACACACGAGTAGACTAGCAGACAATGAGTAACGTATCTTCTAAACATAACAATGACTTTGAACAACTGCGCGACAAAAAAAATGCAAAAGGAAAAAAGAAAATCCAAAACAACTTTCTCTCAAACCACGGTATTTAGAAACGTATTGAATAAGGTAAAATCTATATTGCTAAATGATCTCTACACTCCTAATTAAATGTTATTTTAAATGATTTAAATAAAAAAAAATGTTTTGGTGATAGGCAGGGAATTCTGATCGTTGATATGTGACTTGTAATAAGTTTGGTGTCCTTTGCAACATTTGATCGATTACATTCAAGACTTTTTTTTCTTTTTAGAATGAACTATCAGCATTTGGAACACAAAAATGATAGAAAGCGGTATCTATGTCTGATAGTTCATTTCTGAAACCTTCCTAAATTGTAAATGACAAGAAAATTAGTTTTGATTATATTGCTGCAATTTTTAACTGATATTATTTTTTTATTAAACTAAGAAAAGAAACGCTCATTATTTTAATGCCTTCTGTTGAGGTTGTTGGCCCTTGTCCATCTTTTTTTGTGTTACGTGACCTCCCACTTGACTGTCAACAATCTTTATTACGTATATTATTGATTTAATAATTTGTATATGCCCTATTTTTGTAAACTTGTTTTATTGTAACGAGTATTAAATCAAGCAGTATAAATCTCCTCTAGCACAACAGATGAAAGAATAAAAGTAAGGAAGAAATGACAGATTCTATTCAATATGTCGTTCATTGATATAGCTTAAAGTCTACCTAAAATCTACATATTGGTAATTTGAATTTTTAAATAGAATGGATTTGTTATAGATGTCGTCTACATTTTGTCCCGTGTGAAATGTCAGACTTTGTTGTACCAAGAACTTTATCAGACGTTACACTGATAAGGTTACCATTTGGTGTAATCATACACTTACATACGAGGTCTTTATACGAAGTTGTCGGAAAAGACCGAGTTGTTACGATTGATATGTTTATTTGTTTCGCTGGCTATCTCTGTAATGTATTTTACCGTAACTTGAGCATCTGCAAACATTTGCATTAAAACACAGTAAACAGAGATCGCAAAACGGAAATTCATTCTCTGCACACATAATAATAGCAACAAATGACGATTTTCAATTAACACCACACGTGAATATTATATTGAGAATAAAGTAAGCATTCTAACTGAACAAATTGAATTATAGATGTCAAAGAAATGACCTAATAGTAGGAAAAGTCAACAGCTTAACTGTAAATTCGTTGTTTACAACACAGAGTTTTATCTTGACAACAGAGTCAGACAATCGACCATCACAATAACTTTATAGCATTTCTACAAAAACTGAAAATGTCCTAGGCTAGGACATTACACACACTGTCTCTTTTTGGCTAGACTGACAGTAGCGTAAGTCTCATGAAGAAAAGTTGAACTCAAATTGAAAAAAAAAGTTCTTCATGTACCGAGCATACAATATTGATACAATTCGTTAAAGTAGCAGAGCAGAAAGTATTCGACGATGTTTAATAAAAGCAGGGTTACGTTTCTAAACATATTCCCCTTTTGTGATATCTACACTTTTGATAATTTCACCCAAAATACATTCAGCACATGATTTCTGAAAATTCATGATAAATCATGTTGTCTATACTCAAATGATATAAGTGTTATATTATATAAAACTTGCCTTTGAACGTATCTAGTAAACAACTTTACTTTAAAGGACGTTCCTCTGAAGAGCCTTTTATCACGTGTAGCTGATGCTTATAGACTGTATTTGACAACATTTAATAGGTTCAGAATAATGGAATAATTTCATGAAAAATACGTGACGTTTTAAAAGGCTTTTCAATGTATGTTGTTTATATTGCAAAACTGGTTTGACAGAAGAAATTGTACTTCAAACGAAACCTAAATGATGGTGTGATTTGATCTGTTCCGTTTAAAACAGTGAATTTTGAAATCTTCAAATTGTATTTAGTATGATTTTTTTAGAATATTGCGTAGTGCCTTATTATTTAGACTAAAGGGTTTCTGTTCAAACAGAATGAAACTGAACGCGGTATCTTCTGGAAGTTGTTCCTAATTTATATCAAAGACTGTAAGTCAATAACCTTTAACATTTATATTAATTATCTAACTAATTAATTGAAATTCTCATTCTCAGTAATTTCACTCGTTGTTGGTCTTGGTTATCAACAAAGGCGAGTCAAAACCCGAAGATGCTAACGTGAACGGAAGTACTTATCTCATTCAAGAATTGTTCGTTCAGAAACTTGTATGACCGCCCAATTCGTTCGTAGATCATTAGGGGATATTCTTATATGTAAGTCAAAATCGGAAATTATTATTATAAACTGTACTGAAAAAATCATAATGTATGCGCGTTTGAAGTTTTGCATGATCATACGACTACTTTCAGTGTCTTGATAATGTTCAAGTACAGACTATATGGAATATTTTTTGTCTATTTTTGGAGAGAGAAAATGCACATTTAAAAGAGAAACCGTAAAATATAAAAGTGGCATTTGTATAAGATGCTTTCTGAAACTTGCAATGTCGTATAGAGTTCTATCATCACAAGCATTCGATAGATGCGGTTGACAAAATGATGATTTTTCAATCGTCTATCTGGATTTATTCAATAATATCAGATATTTGACAAAACAATTTAAAAAACAGCATTGATTTCATGCTATCGACATACTAATGGTCGGACTATTTCTTTGAGGGTTTATTCATAAGGGATTTGATAAAAAGGGTCAGTCGCTGCAGTAAAGAAAGATGCTAAGTAGCATATACATTCTGTAACGGACGTCTGCAAGTCAATGCCTAACTAATGCTGACACTTCACTGAATTATAGATATTCTGCCTTAAGGTCCCTACTGGTCAATGTGCCAGAACTAGCTAATATTTGTTTACTGTGTCTGGAACGTTGGCTACAAGCTCAGAGTCAAGATTTCCAGAATTTATCATAACAAAAATGATGCTGTCTCTAGCTGTATCGTAAAATTGATTAGTTTCTTTAACTTAATTGTGAAACAATAAAATGGTGCATATCTGTTGTAAGAATTGACGATAAAAATATCTAACTTACAATTTCGCCTAGAAAGCCTTTAATTTTCTATGTCGTTTAAAATAATGTATTAGATATTAAATGATTTGAAAACGAAACTTCTGTGATAACTATAAAAGACACGTACTGATTAAGAACTAATATTTCGCCATAACATTTAAATTTAAATGGTAAATGCATTCCAAAGAGACGTGTAGACGCTGTGCTAAAGATTTTTGTACAGATAGTAAGCAACAGATTATCCAAAGACCGCTATTAAATGTAGCAAAACAAAGACATTCTGCCTTAAATCACGAAATTATCTTCAGACGCCACGAAATAAATAGTTGTTAAAATATACCACAATCGTTTAAACAGTTGGTTTGATAATGAAACTTGGAATTCTACGGCTGTCAAACAGGACCTAGGTAAATGTTCAGAAAAACTGTTCAGGCAAGTGGAAAGATAAGTCGTTCAATTTTTAACCTTTTGAAAATTAACACAAACAAATTTACTGAATAATTTTTCGAGTTAACTTTATGCAATTTATACATGCATGAAGTGTGTAGGCCGGGTTGTGCACCACAATCGAAAAAGCGTGAAAAACTGCTGATATGTAAGCAATGAAGTAATTTGAGTGTGGAAGGGCGCACCGGACTGTAGCTGGAAAGCAAGCCAGACTTCTGAAATATACATCAGCGAAACAAAATTAATGTCCTTCCCTTCAGGATAAAATATGCATAGTGTCAAAGAACAAGTTGAAAATAATCTGTCCTTTTGATACTACTTATTTTTTATGTATATATTTAAAAAACGACAATTTAGTTGTTTTTACAAAGCTTCAAAATAAATAGTTGTTTTAAATACGAGTACCACGTGCACTTTAAACAAACTATCAATCGAAAATATTGTTCCCCTTTTTTCATTTTCATACAGTCAATAGATCATAAAAATGGCGTCACTACATATAAACAAGTGACGTGCCAGCTAAGAACCAATGTGAACATCGATTTTAATAAAAAATCGTATTGAGATTATGTTTGCTGACTTTTCTCCCCTCTTTTACCATGTACTCAGCCCTCGAACATTCCTTACATTTGTAAAAAATTACGACACAAGGACCGGATAAATTTGTTCATGATAATTGATCTCGGACAATGCGTCTAAAGGGCTTTTTTAGGTAAAGAAGCAATCAAGTCACCTGCGAAGAGATTATGTAGTATACTAGCTGGATAACCAGGAAACCTTATGTGGACTGACCGCCGGGTATGACTAAAGTGAGGTTGAAGCTGGCGTTTAACTCCAGTAAAAAAATAGATTTGCAGTCTAATGACTACACAAGTGACCTAGCTGGCGCTGCTATTGATTTGATTTTATATTTAGCCGTAAGAATATTAGAAGTTCTTGTTAAAATATGGCTGAAACATATGATAATTATTATGCAAATTCTGTTAATATATATTAAGCATACTTAAGTTATATAAACATATTTGATATTTAGTATTTTTTATTTGAATAAAACGCGAAATTGTTTGATAACATACGTCATAAGAATCAGCTAGTTAACAACTTCATCTGTATAAGTAAGGATCAGTTAAAAACAAGGCAGTCTGGAGGACAGCTATATCCCCTGCTGCAGTAGAACAGTAGTACGAGGAGAGAAGGTTAGACCTCCAAATATGACACAGGATAATGATTTCTACGAAAAATGGGCAGCTACATTTGGACCTCACATTTGTAAATGGTGGAATCATGAAGACGAAATTGCAAGTTATTCAATTAATGAGATATTGAGAATATGGAAAATTGCAGTACTTAATAATTAATGCAAAAGAAACAAACTGTGGACTTTTTTATATTTGACCTCTACATCTGACTTTGACCTTGGTGAAGCGACCTGTTTTTTCTCTGTGCACATCGTCTCGATCATTTGTGCCAAGTTATTTTAAAAACTTTCAAGCAGTTTAAACGTCATGGAGCGGACACGAAATGTGGACTTTTTTAAAATAGGACCTTTAAGTGTGACCTTGACCTTATGGTAGCGACCTAGTTGTTGCGCTGTGCACATCGTCTCATAATGGTGATCATTTGCGTCAAGTTATTTTAAAAACTTTCCATGAGCTTAAATGTTCTGGAGTGGACAGGGAAATGTTACGGACTGACAGACGGATGCCATTCCTATAATAATTCCCTCCCCGCTATGCGGCAGAGGATTAAAAATAATGGCAAAATGAAAAGGAGCACTTGTTTTGTTTCTCATTTTATTGTTTTTGAACAAATTCATAGAATTAATGCATTTACATAATTAAAGGTAAAACAGGCGTTTAAATTAAAACACACAATATATACAATATCAACATAATTGTTACATCAGGCAAGTTTCTTTTTAATTAACTGCAAAAATGGTAGTTATCACATTAAATTCAGAGTAAACACTCTTGTTTATTTCGGTAATATTCAGCAAGACTCGGAGTATACACGGGTGTAAAGTATATGCAAAAGAGGCAACAGAAATCTGGCAAACGGAAACGTTCTCTTTCTTTAAACGACAAATCTGCATTAGAAAAAAAGAATACTTAAAATCAGTTAATTAAAACAGGTCTAGAGTAAGTTGGAACATGGAAATATAATTATAGTGTTAAGCAAAACTCACAAGCAGTTTTGAAAAAATACAACAGCGTATTACAATATCTCCTTCAAACATAAAGACCTATCGTTCAGAAAGGAACATGTATTGTCAAATAGTAATTCTATATCTTATGAGGATTAAACTAGTTTCCCTAAGAGTTATCATGTTTTATATTCCACACTGGCATATCATTGAAATATTACACACAGGCATTCTGGCTATTCCCAGTGACATAAAATAGTTAAAATGAAAAGATATGTTTATGCGAAAGAACTGACAAATATTGCAATGAAGCATATAAAGGACAATAGGTTATTGATCTAATAATGAAAGAAACATTAACAGGAGATGTTTGTGAAACATCCCCTCGCCTGTTTGACATCTACATGGCTTGGATTTATTAACTTATTATGGTCAATCATCGTAAAAAGTTTGATGGTCCCGAGTTCAGTTGTTCTTGGGCGAGTGAAATTATTTTCACAGTTTAAGTTCATCTGCTATTTACTTTAGGCCAAATTTGCCCAAAATTAACCGGGACACCTAGTCACCATACCCAACCATCCTGTAAAATCGAACAGTCATAGTTGCACTTATTTCAGATAATCCTAATGCATGCCCAGATAAAAGTTGTTATCAGAGAAAACTTACTGTAACATTAATTTGATGAGAAAGGCAGCATGATTATCGCCGTTCCTGGACGATATATACAATCAACAAGATTTGAACAGTTTTGCCTGTACACCGCAAATCAAATCAAAGCATTTCATATCACATGATAACATAATGGACGTCAAAATTCTTCTGCAAGGGATGCGTAAATGGACTCGCCCAACTGCCATGTTTGTCGGGTTTCTTATTCTTACAACTGAAAAATACCATCATCAATGTACGATCTCAGTACCAGTCTTCAGGTTCTTTAGGATAAATACAGGATAATCGCATTTTTTTTGCTACATGTCATTTTTTACTAGAGAATGTAGTCTAAATAAGAGTATGGTTTGTTTGTTTTTTCCAAAACTTGCACTTAAAGAAAAAAATAAATGCTTGCTTCCGGGTGATTCTAATCAGGATACAAACTCCCCTCAGGGGTAACTTCCCCTGATTAGTACAGTAAAAGTAGCAAAGCGTGGCTTGACCGGTGCGAGGAGTTTGATCAGGATTTTTCCGTGTTTTATATATGCTTGATTAGGGTCAGGGCAATATCGTATTTTTTACCTAAAATTTATTCTGTTTAAATTGTACATATAATATTCTTATGGTATTGAAGAACTGTATCTAGCTTTTGTTAAGTATACATTTTTTAGAAATAAATAAAGTTAAAAATTTACGCAAATAGTCAATTAATTATGCGTAGACTGGTTTACGACAAAGCAATATTTACAAGGTTTTAATGCTGCAAATTTTAACATGATGTAAAAAGATATTGGGATGTTTTTCATTAAGAAGCCAAATCGTCAGCTTTCAAAAATAGTCCAGCTACAATAAAAATAGAATGTATATTTCATTTACTTTATAATTTCTGTGTGAAAATTATCAAATATAACTTCGCTTTTCAGTGCAAAGCATGTTGTAAGATTATCAAATTAATGAATGAAGAACATGAAATACATTCATCTATGGATGAGACGAAATGCATGGCTGAACGGCGATTTCAAGCATTTTTGGAAATGCTAATACTTGTTTTTCTTTTAAAACTGTTTGCCTTTCTCACGAAATCAAACGATACATTTTTAATTATGTGCTAGAGTGTAATGTACGCCAGACAATATTTACTTAGAAAGAATGTTAGAAGATAATTCACTCTAAAAATCGTAAATTGCAGAAAGAAGTGTCAGTATAACTTCAAACCACCTTATCGGGAGAGCTAACTATTGGTATCAGGTATTTCTGTACATTAAATCTCAAAGAATGAACCGATACCTTGCCAAGTAAACTTCTTTTAGAAAGCTAATCATTGATTTAGATATTCGTGGTTACTTATGCCAATGCAAAGAAGCAAAAGCTATCCAGAATGAATATAGTCCTTGTGTAGAAAGTCCAATCATTTTGAGACAATTACTACAGTTACTTAATGTGAAGAAAGTCTTTGTATATAATAACCGAAGATTTGAAGACAATCAAAGTCCTATAGAGCAGACAGTGACTGACGATAACTGAAATGAAACTAGTAAAATACAAGTCTAAAATTATAGTCAAATTCTGCAAATGCATCAAAAACCTATTTTCCACTGTATATAAAAATATCGTGCAAAAAACAAAAGAAGGTAAACAAAACTATCGATATAAGCAGTTGAGGTCTAAAATGTTTGTATTGCTGCAGTAGATATGACTTACTGTATGTACATACAGACAGGTAGACACAGCAATAGCTTTTACCATTCTCAGGACATCAAAAAATTGATGTATCTTTTCTTTAATACTATATACAGCACTTACAAGCTTACACTAAAATGCTACACTTCAAATGTATCATTTACACTTTTTAAACAGGGTAAATGCTTTAAATACATGACATGCAGTATGTATACAATCACTATGACATCAATAGAAAATCAAAACTAATTACAGGGTACAAATAATTCTTCAAAAGAATAGGAAGTTTCGCTAAAATACCGCACAGGTAAGGTTTCTTCATTCGAATTCTATCCAAAAAATATATAATGTACACGGTGAAGAGAACTAAAGTGACTTAGATAGGTTTGCACAACTAAGAATATCTGACACTGTATTTGAAATATCTGACTTTTTGAAATCTAAAATATTAAAAACTTAAGTTACATTTACACATTTTGTCCACTATTTACATACGTCTGCCCGGAAATAGAGGTATCACATATGTATCATTTTTTATACTGAACAATATTTTTATCTTTCAATAGTTTTTTGAAAAAGTAACATTTTTATTTACTTGTTCAGAAAAAAAAAAACGAAAAAAAGGAAAACGCTAATTAAAATTATTATAAAATTATAGATGACAAAGCTATGTAGTTGACGAAAATATACAATGATTAAAAGTACCTTTTGTGAACAAGTTTCACTTTAGTTTTAAGGCGAAAAAAACAACCAGGTAAAACAAAAGCGCTCTCTTTTCTAAAACAGAGTTTTGTTGAACTCCAACAATGAAGAAAAACAGATATCAGTACATAATAAAATGGCAATATTGAATATGAGGTGAAACGTTTCTTATCCAAATAAAAAAATCAACAAAGAGATTGCAACATTTGTCAGTCGACCAAAAACGACGATTTGTGTATTTCTTTTCAAGATAACAAGTATACGAAGTTTCATAGGCAACATAAGAACCACATAAACCTGCAAGTCAAAATTCCAGCGGAAAAAAATATATAAAACCCTTAAATTAAGGTGAAATAAATGAATATTCTTTTTTCGCCTTTATTATAAGAAAACAACATTGTACATATGTCCTGTAAATACAGTCAGAAACAACTGTAGCAGGCTATCAAAACATTCTATTTACAATATCAAAAAGATTCTTGTAGGAGTTAATAATATTTAAAGACGGACGAAAGTATCAAAATGTGGTATCTGCAATCCTGGGATGCACTGTAAAACATGCCTGGAATATTTTCGACGGAATGGCTCGACAGAATATCACAGGGAAACAACCAAATAAAAGGAGATTTTGTAATCCTCACAAGGAGTCAGCAGGTGAATATATACAATTTCTGAAAGCCAGCGTTTTACCTTTGCTACAGTGAGAATCATTATACACAGAAAATTAAATAAATCTTGATTTCAGCATACTTTGATAAACATGTAAGCTTTAAAAACAAGGTCTGATAAACACTAAGTCTTCGCAAATAAAAAGAATAAAATGTTGACAATACAAGTAATGTTCACGTATTCTTCAAAATATTGATAGTAAATAGACTTTCCTTCGAACTATCCTGTATAAAATTTTTGAAAAGTTGACAATATCTGGTATTGTTTTATTAAAGACATTTTTACCGACAAAAGTGCAAAAACTAATACTTTATGTTGGTGTTGTTTTGTCTTTTTTTCTTTTTTTAATAAAACATGTGAAAGTATTCCCCCTATACTACCACATCTGCAATGTGTTGTTTTGCCTCACTACCTGTAATACTGTATTCCTAGAAAAGATTTCGCGCTTTTTAAGTTAGCGTTTTTCGCGTCAAGCATAGATCCGCGAATTTTTTCAGCCGCGAAAATGTCACTTCTAACAAAACGCGAACATTTCTAGCTTTTTCTGAACTTGAAATCTATTGTCAGTCAGTGAACTTGTATCCATAAATCCGAATTTACACAAATACATACACGCATTCACAAGTCTGATAAAATAATAATTCAGTCCATTTACTTTTATTTTCCCTCTATTCAGGTTATATTTTTTTACACATTATTCAATATTTACACCGAGGTACAAACTATAAAAAGCAAACGGTAAACTGATAATTTACAAATAAACGTCGACTGTTATATGCATATTGGTTAACACGGGGGTAACACAGGGGATTAATTTGTTACAACACAAAACCTTTATACACAGTTTGCATTACACTTATTGTTTTTAGACAGTCATTTTTATTTACAGTTACCATTTAATAATATTCTTTGATTTTTCAGGTGTAAAGAATTTACGTATCGACATTTTTGCAACCAAGTCTGTTATGATTTCAAATGAGAATAAATAGCTCGGAAATTTGTAAATCGGTACGGCTTAATCCTTTCGTGAAAAGGTAGATATAAGTAAGAAGTGTTCACAAAGTGTCCATGAGATTAGACATTAAATAACGAGTTGTTGAGTGAAAGTAAATCGGGGACTTGAAAGTACAATTATGTATTTTTACCGTAGCGACTTAATATTCGCGGAGTTCGCGGTCGTTATGAGTGCGCGAAAGTTTGTCTCCGCGAAAATGTCGTTGATCAAAAAAACGCGAAAATTTGTATTCGCGAACAATTCTAGGAATACAGTATACAGAAAGGGATTTGTTGTATCAAACATACACAGCTGAAGTGGTAATAAATCTGCATTGAAGGCTAAATATTCTATCTAAAACCCTATAGACTTCAACTACATTTCTAAATGGGATATTCACAGTCATAAGAACTCAGTAGTAATAATAAACACTTGCCTAAGTTGTAGACATATAATAAACGTTTGCCTAAGTTGTAGACATATAATAAACATTTGCCTAAGTTGTAGACATATAATAAACACTTGCCTAAGTTGTACACATATAGGAATCAGCAAGTGGACGTATGCGTACAAAACTGGCGAATATAATGCACATAGATTTCTATCAGCATTGATAGACTAAAAGTTTGAACTTCATTCCATAACATTTTGTTCCACCTACTGTACATATATATATAGGCCTTTCATAATGGAATTTGAGCGTTTCTCGAGGCCAACAATATTTCAAATAAAAATAACAGGCAAATATTTGAAATAATCATCCCCCTGATATTTGCCGGCATGGCTTTACTGTAATATATACACTAATCCATCAATAATAACATCTGTTACACTGAGGCTCTTTTCTTATTCATAAAATGATAATTTGTGGAACTATTTTCATCAATAAATGAATAGATATCTTCCTTTTCATGCGATATGCTGTTCATTGGAAGAAGATGACTTATTCTCGTTGGTGACCGAGTAACCTTGTACCTATGCTTGTCCTTTGAGCGTGTTATAACAAGAACATGAACACACAGAAATATGGTCATTATATTCTGGATTTTCCTGCGCCTGAGATACTACAGTTCCGTTTCCGGTAATGACGTCACCATCTAGTCTAACAGCCGTTTGTGCTGCTGCAGCAGCTTCTAGCTCGTCTCTACGTTCATCTTCGGTATTCATCGTCAGAAATCGTAAAACAAGCAGATTCATTGCAGCAGATATCACTGTTAGGCCAAATAGAATAAATATCAAACTGAAAGCAACATAATGAGGTTTTAGTTCAAGAGCGTTATGCTTCTGTAGTGCCACGAGATCACCAAAACCAATCGTAGTGAGCGTTATAAAGCAATAATACAGTGAATTTATATATCCCCAACCTTCAAAATGAACAAAGGCTGCAGCACCTGCCGTCAAAACTATTCCACTTAGATTCGTTGTCACTAAAATTAAATTTGTCTGGCTAACTTCCGTTTTGTTCATTCGTAAACATTTTTTCCTTGCTTCATTAAAAACGTCACAAACGTGTTGAGACGCTCCCCAACGCTTTGGAACATAACGATACACAATGGAATGCCAATTAGGGCGTAGGCCATACAGAATATTTTCCCACCGTCTGTCTGTGGTGTACTGTGTCCGTATCCTGAAAAGAAAAGCAATTATTTAATATTAATGCAGGTTGCCTCAATACGTTTATACTTGATACTACTTCAGCCATTTCTATTGAAGATTTTTTATCTAAAGTTATGAATGACAGATCATTTTACTTAGAACTGCTATGCCGTTTACTTCTACATTTATATATAGTTAAATTCAAACAGCAGCCTTCCTTTGTCTTACACTGTCATATATCTTAAAAACATTTACAGGGCATATTTGGTGCAGTTTCATTAAATAAAATGCGAATACACCAAAAATTGTAATTTCCTAGTAACAGTAGATACATGCTAAGACTTCATGTACAGACATTTTGCATAAAAGTCTTTCAAATCACTCGCACATTTGGCAAATCTCTCTACTAAATATTACAAGTTAAAGCATTCTCAATGTCACCTAACTATTTTACTTTGTCTACCAAATAAAAACAGAAGCACTAAGACAAAGATGAGAAAGAACCGACTGATATCTGTCATAAAACTTGACAGAACACAGAACGTATTTGTCCTTCAACTCCCCTGCACATTTTCGCAACACGTCCCTGACCTGAGGAAGGTAATTGCAGTCCCAGCCAGTAAATCAAATATTTATTACAGAAAGTGATTTATTGTCGATTAAGCATCCGAAGGCAGACTTCAAGAAATAAGGCTTCTGATAATATGTCAGGTACATGAGGAAGTATGTGGTCATTTTACTAAAAAAGAACAGCTGTTATTAATGTAATGAAAGAGTGGACGTTAAATCAGTGAGAACAGATTATCTCAGCTGTTCTTATTTGGCTGTACATATGTATTTTATAAGGGGTTACGTAAATGAAGGAAATGAGAGGCCCTCCATAACAAAGTTTACAAGTAATACAGATTTAGTCATTAACGTTTCTATGTTCATATCGCTCAAACACTTTCTTTCCTATGACTGATTTATCAACCTGAGAAAACCATTATCAAAAGGTTGTCCAAACACTGACCAATGTTCTCCATAACAAACCTATGTTATACCGTGCCGCCCAAAAGATTTGTTTAAACGAATCTAGCTATTAAAATGGGCATATTCCATTCCCATTCTTTGCTTATCAATTCTTTACCTATGGAAATCTAAGGCGGTCTATTATTTTCCATACGAACCTAGCCTACACAAATATTATAAATACCGTCTGATAATATATGTGTACAGCCAAAGGCAAATGGCAACAAACATGGAGATCCTTTGTCTACTCTAGCGATAAACTTTCCCTTAAATCAATTTGTCTGTATGTTAAATAGTTTGACGATATTCAGAAAGATAAAAGTTTTGAAATAGTTTTATTGAACATTTTTTCCTATGCATGTGCAAGTATTGCTTTAGGGTAATTCCATTTCATCTGTACATACGGTAGAAACGTCAGATTTTACGAAATGGCTATCTGTATCTTGTATATTCAAAAACAGATTTTTAAACGCACCAAAAAATAATTTGTTTTTATCTTTGCGTCACAACAGCGATGTTTTCCATCTAAAAACTCAATTTTTTTAATCTATTTATTTTTGTCCGAGACATAACATAAATAAGATAAATGAAGTGGTCACATTACCATTGCAAATGCAAGCTTTGCCGAAAGTTCAAGGTGTCAGATACTGATTAAAGAACAAATACTAAAAGGTTCCGTGATTGATCCTAGGGATTCATTAAAACCTATCTTCAAAAGTGTGTATTTAATGATTAGATATGATGTTCAAACAGTTTATCTTTGCGAATTCAAGATTTTGCCAGATGTTGTTTTGGATGATGTAAATAAAAGGAGAGAAGTAACACAAACAATCTAAGTATTAAGACAAGTGTTCACTTCATAGATTCTGTGCTCTGTAAGTAAACATTGCTGTTCTGTTCGAACTGCTCCTACATATTTTGCAGGTTATTGTTTTGGTTCCAAACCATCGTTGTTTGCATAGGCTAACTGGGAGATGGAAACTTAATAAACAAAACAAACAGGCATAGTCTTTTCAACCAATTTACAAATACAATATCAGTCTTAAGTCTTAGAAATTTTCAGTGATGCGGCTTTTGTATTAAGCAACCAGTGTTTATAGTCGTTGAGAAATAAAAACAAGAGACAATCGAGACGGTTGTATTGAACAAAGCGGAAGGCAATTTTATTTTGCAAGGGCTTTACTGCTGATAGTTCGTTATATACCTTTATACATTTTTCTTTAAACTGACAAAGTTTCAAACACACAGCCCCGAAAAAAATAAGGCGTACAGGACGATTTATACAGTAATAAGATCACAATATATCAACATAAAGTCGCCCAGTAAGTCCTATTACCCATTTGTATTTGTATGGTTTAACAGACTACAGCATAGTCACACAGGTCAATTAAAGCGTCATTATGACCACTTCAGCTCATTAGCAGCAATATATTCTAAATGAGATATCGTTTTGTCGAAAAGATATGCTCCAAAGCAAACAACATATTATCCATTTACCTGTTTTACACAGACTGAAGCTTAGCTGCTAATTTCATTTTACCACGTGAGATAAACGCAATTAGAGAAGCATGTAACTGAATCCAGATGAAGAAATCTGCTCTAACGATGCCCAGTGTTAATTACAAGCCCACAAAACTAAGTTATTCTGGTAGTAGAAAATTAATCAGGAAACTTAATTGGCTATCAATATTTCCGTTGCTATTATCCGTTGCCAAACTACAGACGTTGACCTAGATATGCCCTCTATAATTATAGGTAATGTCTACAACAGAGTTTTCGAGATTTGTAAGTAGTTAGGTGTAATTTCTAGTTAGTTAATTTAAATGAACACGTTCATTTGAATCCTGTTAAGATAAGCGCGTTGATATTGTTTAATTGTTCGAATAATACAAGGTGTGGCGTACGTTAGAAAACAAAAGGTCAATAAACATTTGTGAGAAAATATAAGAAATTTTAGCTTTTATTGGGGGTTAAATGGGGCATTTTTACAATCGCTCATGTTTCCATTTGTTTGTAAACAGAATGTCGCACCTTCGTTTTATACTTGCAATAGTTTTAAATAATATTATATATTTCTACATTTAATAACTTACAATTCTGTTAAACTGCAATAAAATGTATTCTAAATTACTGATCAGCTTCATATTAAATGTTGACATTATAGCAAACCATTTTTTACACCATTTACAAAAATTGTAAAGCTTCATAAGATAATGTCTTTAAAATGTATAAGAATTCTTAAAGCAGTATCTTTACAACTTGTTTTTTTATGTTTTCGAGGATTAAGTCTCAATATTTCTGTTATTTCGGCTTACTCTGATCTATGTTGGAGACGTATTTTACTTCGCCAAGAGAAGGAAGTGTTTGTTTTGCATGACATTAACACGTATAAAGGTTTTAAGAAAGATGTAAATATCACAAAACTTCGTATTTCTAACAGTGTTTGCTAAAGTTAGCGTTGCTATTGCATAAAGCAGCATTGAAAAGGCAAGTGTCCTTGCTTTGTTACATAATCAAGTAGAGATAAATGTTTATTCTTCTTGCTACAGAGACTGTTCCCTTCTACAGCATGAAACCCTAAGGGACACTTGTATTTAAACAGCCTATATATTCTAAATTGTTTTTTATTTCACAATTCATTTTCTTAAATAAAAGAACCAATCTCAAGATAATATATGAGCGTAATCTTAGATTTCAAGAAACTTTTGGTGAAACAGCTGACTGTCTACGATCAGTTTTATTTCAGTTTAAGGGCAGTTTGCGGCTCAACCAATAGAACATAAAATGACAAGCTGAAGTATGAAATAAGATGTCTGCTGGTGGGTATCGTCTTCGTACTATACACAGTGTTTCTTAAGGTGAATGTTAGTCTGTAACTACTGACTTTGTACGCAATGACTCTAAAGGTGTACTTTGTACCTATAGTGCACAGCAGGAAGCATGTCCTTTAAACAGTCTTGCTTATTTCATTTGAGAATGTGTGTCTTGAATCTAATGAATTCCGAGATCTTAAAAGCGTAAGAAGAGCTTGCATTCTGCCAGAGAAATATATAAATACACAAGGCCTGAACTTAAACGTGATTTTAAAAAACAAATGTGTCTGTCTGTGATTCACATTTTGTATGTATAAAATCTATATGGTTCTTTTCTTGTGATATTATCCGGATCTTTATATAGCGGTTGAAATAATATCTTGTTCATTCCCATCGCAGGGTTCTTCAAATAAGTTATTTGGGTATTTAGGTTATCAGCAAGCTCAGGAAATCGGTAATGTCAGCGGACATAATATAATTTTAACAACAAACCCGGTTAGTGTTAATTGACGCCCGTCCAATTTCATGTTATTAATCCACACTTATAAGTTTAAGCCTCTGTCTTTAAATAAACAGTTGAATGTATGCACGAAATTCTGATTAATAATCTATCTTGTATGTCGTGCACGCATACGAAATGTATTACAATAGGTCCCAAACAAATTCGTTGAATTGATGTATTCTGCAGTGCAATGCTTGACACAATCCAGTCTTTTTTGTGCTTGTTAATTATAAATTCGATTAAGAAAACCAAGAATTCTCAGTAACAGAAGCGTCTGTTTACAGTTAAGTGGGAGTGGTAATGAAATAGTGTTCGTTTATTAACAGTATGTAAATAATCTCGAGAAAACTGTGAATCTGACGTTGGTAATTTTGTTGTTAATGATGCACAGTGTTAAGCATCACCGGCCGTTCTGTTGTTGACAGAAAGATATTTAGTCAATTTCACGTGAACATATTCGGCGAGTTTTCATTAACAGAAAATCAGTAGAGGATATATATTTCAAGCGGGAGTTTAGAAAAGTAAAGAAACTATCCCTAGTTGTTCATAGTCTGCCCTACAATCCCTCTAAGTCAAATAGGCACCATAGCTATGTAGACAGGTTGTATCATCTTTGACCATAAGTTGTCAAGCATTATATTGATATTTCTATTAATCCTTTTATTCATTATTTCATCTTTGTATTTTCACTATTAAAGTTGGTTTTGATAATAAAATATTATATAATTGTTAATTATTCGGTCTTGTCAGAGTAACAGGAAGGAATGATTTACTTGTAAAACAATGTCTGAAAGTTCGCCAGTCTGGAATCATTTCGTATATTTTACTATTTTTAAATAGAAAAGTTTTTGGTATAATGGTACAATCAAGATAAAAAAGATGGCGCCTTAAAGGCATAAAATCTAAATGAATATTACTCAGAAATATCTAAACAATCTGTAACCAGACAAAAAACATACAGAATAAATGGTACCATAACAATGTTGTATTTTACAGAAAGCATTTTATCACCAAATATTGAATCTCGCAAATATCTCTAAAATTGCTTTCAAAAAACCAGACTGGAATATACTAGACTTCTAGTATACGAGACTGAATTACTGGAATATTTTTAGCTTCTTAAATTATGCTCTGCTTGAAATCAACAATGTTAACTGCCATACGCAGACAAATAATCATTTCGTGTGATGCACTAGCTGCTAGGGCATTCACTCAAAAGTACGGAAAACAGGTCGGAGATAGCCATTAGTTTGCAAAAGTTCATTGAAAAGAAAAACAAGAGGGCCATGATGGCCCTGGATCGCTCACCTGAGTACTTTGGCTGTAGGTTTGCTGTTAAGCAGTATTTCATTTTTTAATTGAAAATATGTTAAGTGCCTACAAACCAAATATGTAAAATATCAGTCAATAAAAAAAGGCTCTATGACAGAAAGTAGAAATATCTATTATAAGCTATGGTGACCTTGACCTTGACCCAGTGACCTCAAACCCTACCCATGGGTAGAGGTCCATGCAAGGAACCTCTATACTGAATATCAAAGATATTGGTCTATAAATGAAGGCTCTATGAGGTACAGTTGATAAATCTTCTTTTAGCCTCCGTGACCTTTAACCTATTTCAATAATTTGAAAAAGCTTGATAAAGCTTGCTTCATGCCAAATTTTAAAATTCTAGGTCTTGTGGTTTCAGACAAGAAGATTTTTAAAGATTTTCTTCTATATTGTTATTTAAAACTTGTGACCCCTTGGGCGCGGCAAATAGTGACCCCAGGGACATTTTTCTAACAAACTTGGTAGAGGTCCACTAGACAATGCTACACACCAAATATCTAAGTTCTATAACTTACGGTTTCTGACAAGAAGATTTTTTTAGATTTTCTTACATAACTCTATGTAAAACTAGTGGCCCCTGGGGCGGGGCCATTATTGACCCAGAGGCCAGGATTTGAACAAACTTGGTAGAGGTCCACTAGACAATGCTACACACCAAATATCTAAGCTCTATAACTTACGGTTTCTGATAAGAAGATTTTTTTAAGATTTTCCTATATAACTCTATGTAAAACAAGTGACCCCCGGGGCGGGGCCATTTTTGACCCAGAGGCCAGGATTTGACCAAACTTGGTAGAGGTCCACTAGACAATGCTACATACCAAATATCTTAACTGTAGGCGTTCTTGTTTCTGACAAGAAGATTTTTTAGTTTTTTCTATATAACTCTATGTAAAACAAGTGACCCCCGGGGCGGGGCCATTTTTGACCCAGAGGCCAGGATTTTAACAAACTTGGTAGAGGTCCACTAGACAATGCTACACACAAAAAACAAATATCTAAGCTCTATAACATACAGTTTCTGACAAGAAGATTTTTTAAGATTTTCCTATATAACTCTATGTAAAACTAGTGGCCCCTGGGGCGGAGTCATTTTTGACCCAGAGGCCATGATTTTAACAAACTTGGTAGAGGTCCACTAGACAATGCTACACACCAAATATCTAAGCTCTATAACTTACGGTTTCTGACAAGAAGATTTTTAAAGATTTTCCTATATAACTCTATGTAAAACTAGTGGCCCCTGGGGCGGGGCCATTTTTGACCCAGAGGACAGGATTTAAACAAACTTGGTAGAGGTCCACTAGACAATGCTACACACCAAATATCTAAGCTCTATAACTTACGGTTTCTGACAAGAAGATTTTTTAAGATTTTCCTATATAACTCTATGTAAAACTAGTGGCCCCTGGGGCGGTGTCATTTTTGACCCAGAGGCCAGGATTTGAACAAACCTGGTAGAGGTCCACTAGACAATGCTACACACCAAATATCTAAGCTCTATAACTTACGGTTTCTGACAAGAAGATTTTTTAAGATTTTCTTATATAACTCTATGTAAAACTAGTGGCCCCTGGGGCGGGGCCATTTTTGACCCAGAGGACAGGATTTGAACAAACTTGGTAGAGGTCCACTAGACAATGCTACACACCAAATATCTAAGCTCTATAACTTACGGTTTCTGACAAGAAGATTTTCTAAAGATTTTCCTATATAACTCTATGTAAAACAAGTGACCCCCGGGGCGGGGCCATTTTTGACCCAGAGGCCATGATTTTAACAAACTTGGTAGAGGTCCACTAGACAATGCTACATACCAAATCTCTTAACTCTAGGCGTTGTGGTTTCTGACAAGAAGATTTTCAAGTTTTCCCTATATAACTCTATGTAAAATCAACTGACCCCTGGGGTGGGGTCAGTTTTGTCCCCAGGGACATAATTTGAACAAACTTGGTAGAGGTCCACTAGATGATGCTTCATACCAAATATCAAAGCTCCAGGCCTTGTGGTTTCGGAGAAGAAGATTTTTAAAGATCCAACTTATAAAATCTATTTTTAGCTCCAGTGAACCAGAAATGCAATGGACCAGAACCATTTGAACAATCTTGGTAAAGCTTCATGCAAGGAACATCCCAGGCAAGTTTCATTAAATTTGCCCCATTGGTTTCAGAGGAGATGTCGTTTGAATGAAAAGTTGACGACGGACGGACGGACGGACGGACGGACGACGGACGACGGACGACGGACAAAGACCGATCAGAAAAGCTCACCCTGAGCACTTTGTGCTCAGGTGAGCTAAAAATGTGGTATCAAAATGTTTGGATAATTTGAGTATGTTAGTCAAGTTGAAAAAATAAAGACCTCTGAAATTCTAAATGTCTTTTATTACACATATCTTGGTTAAAATGATGAGCAAATAAACATGTCTGTGTATCTACAACGAGTTTCAGATTCGTTTTTGTTCTACCGTTCCTTGTTCTAAAATCTAACTGACATGCCATGACGGTCGTTTATAACGGGTCACATTTTCTGCCCAATTTTCAGTTCGAGGATTTATATTTTATATATTTTTTTTATTAAATACTGATGCCAATGATTTTGTTATAAAGACAACCCTTTACTAAGGAAACCTACATCGAATCTAAGACTGTCACAGAAGTAGCATTATCATTGTAGTGATCCTAAAAATCAAATAACACACAAGACAGTGTAGTATGAAATAAGTGACTAAATTGTTTATTTTAATAAATATATATGTCAAATGACAAAACCATAGGGGTTTAACTGTCCAGTACAGCTGTTAGTACTTAGCTTGAGTTCAGTAAAAAACATCATCGCTTTCCAACAAAATTTACAATTTGATCAAACTTTGACGATCACAGCATGTGCTTATGTTAGCTCTTCTGGCAAATATTAACAGCCTCGTGACCAGTTTATCCTTAGATACATCGCACAGATAAGACTTTTATAAGTTTCACATGACAAACATATTAGTACAGCATGTATATATTAAGCAATTTCATCAAATACATAATTTTCAATCTGGAGTGCCATGTATTTAAATGCATTTTCGCGTTTTAAGTAACTTTAGGTATATGATTAAAGTTATAAATCCAGGAAATAATGTGATTCTGAACTTGAAATTAATCTGGTTCCATTAAAGCTGGGACAAAACATGTGAATACTACTTTGGCTTGGTCTTAGAGATGCCTTGGAGGTAATTGATATTCTTTAGACAATAAACTTGGGAACAATGTGCCAGACAGCATAAGTGATTTCTTAATAGCATTGGCGCATTGTCCATACACGGGTTTCAAAGTAGAATATTAATCACCCTCCATATTGAGCACAGAATAAATTATTACATCACAAACGCCCAGCTAACTTAGAATTTATCTGTAACGGGATTTGAAATATATTTTTTTATTTTTTCATTTTTTTTTATTAAATAAATTTTAAATCACTTTACAGAAGAATTCATTCAGTATAGACTACACATATTCCTCCTGCCAGTGACATAAGCACTATTAATTTTGTAAGCGTAGCAACGTTACGTTGCTTCTTATTTATGGTAAACAGGACTAATTTTACAGTTTTGAAAATTGTACAGTTATGCTTATAATAGCTAAACGGACAGTTCTTTTCTTAATCTAATATGATTTTAGTACAGTTGGTGCTTATTGGTTTGCATTAATAAAACAAAAATTACCAGACACACCTGTCCACAAATTAATTAAACTGGTTGTGCGTACTAATACAAACCAACCAGTTTACTGGTTGAAAATTATAGTTTGTCAAATGATTGAAATCGTTCGCTTAATTGAGGTACCGGTGACTGTTGTTCGTCTGCAAATTGGAAAAAATACAATTTCAACAATCAGATTTCCGTACTCATTTGCATGTGAACAGCACAGGGATGGGACAATAATGCGAGAAAAGGCAGCGGACAACTTTTTTACCGTAGGGAGATCGTGAACTTCAGTCAGATTGAAAAATCAGTATCGAACATTCGAACAAGGAACATATGAAATTTCAAAAACGATAATTACAGCTTTTCTTTTCAAATATCAGACACGACTGTTATAAGTGAACGTTTTGCTGATTTGTATGTGTCTATTCTTACAGTTTTTACATACTTACGCGTCGAGATGCGTTAGTACTTCTGTTTCCTATTAGGATTTGAATATAGACCCAGTATTTGTTTTGTTTTTTTCGTTTTGATTTTTTTTCAGACGTTCATGATATAACAATAGTTCCTTTCTTTCAACATTCACTTAAACATCACATAACTACCCTGGTAGGGCGAATATTAATTTTACTTCGTCAACAAAATGCATTTTTAATCGTGTTCTTGCTCATTTGAATTCAAGTGCTCTGGTGTCAGTAAGGTCATTAAATACCTACCCTTTTTGCAATGTCATTAGTGTTTTTGTGTGCTTTTGCTTGCAACATTGTCGAATGATGGATGTGATGAGCTTGTGTTTGTTCTTGAGGGAACCTGATTGAGCAAGCATGAGGTTGGTGCTCCCTAGAACCTGGTTTGAACCCGCAGTGGCAAATGTTTTGCCACTGACCGTTCCAAGCCGCTGGTTGTCATGTTCTTTGTTTGATCAGTATATAATTCTATGCTATCTTTTCTTCTCTACTTCTTGACTGTTTAGGGTGGCTGTGTTTTCTGAGTGTGTTTTTCCCTGATATGCGTTTATCACTTTTTTAACACTTTTTATGAAGATTGATCACTGTTATGAACTACTGACCTCGTTTTTAGTTACGTAATACCAAAATTCACGCCTATGCTTACAATTGTCAAAACAGGTTCCATTGAAATTGGGTGCAAACTTGAGACATATGAATGTAACCTAGTTTTTGTTTTATTCCATTTTACCAAGTTTCGTAC
Organism: Cyclina sinensis; assembly: GCA_012932295.1. Taxonomy (NCBI): domain Eukaryota; kingdom Metazoa; phylum Mollusca; class Bivalvia; order Venerida; family Veneridae; genus Cyclina; species Cyclina sinensis. The sequence continues at coordinate 27,574,304 of JAAONU010000008.1, forward strand.
AAATCCATGAAAATATTAAAACAATACATCTGACCAATTTTAATTGACGATTGATAAAAACAATATGACTTCTATTTTTTTTAAGATTTGTAACTGATCTGAGCTGGTATATATTCAGTATCTTGAGAGAAACCTTCCACTCTGAACATACTGAATAGAAAGATTATTACTTTTATCAGCTGGGTACTTATTTTTTGGACGCATTTTATCCAGTTTTATACTAATCTATGTCATACGTGATAACTACAATTTCCACTGATTTGTTCCAGTTCTGGGAGATCTTCAAGGCAATTTGATCTTACCAAGTTTCATAAAGACAAATAAAATATGGCCACTAACGTTAAATGCTGATGACTCACGAAAGACAACTGACGACGGACAATGGAATGTTTAGCAATGTATAAGGTGCTCGTTAATTGCATTATATGCTAAACTGTTTAAAATCAAAGTTTACAAAAAAACTGATGGATCGACTTTTTTCGTCTTAGTTTATTGTAAATTGGTCACGTGCTGCACACGATTTTCACATTTATTTAGTAATCTCGATTTTGCAAACTCCGCCACGTTTTGTCCGCTCTAGAGATAAAACGTTCTTAACGGGTACATTAAAATAATAAGTAAGTTTAACCAGGTATACCAATAATTCAGAATAAATATTCAAAAATAAACAGATACTACTCTCTTCGTCTTAAATATTAAATTTTAACGCTTACTGCTTAACTATGCTTATTTTCAAATCAACCCGAATCGTTGCGTAACTAGGCCAGGCCACGACCGAAACACACATGAGTAGGCTAGCAGACAATGAATAACGTATCTTCTAAACATAGCAATGACTTTGAACAACTGCGCGACAAAAAAATGCAAAAGGAAAATAGAAAATCCAAAACAACTTTCTCTCAAACCACGGTATTTAGAAACGTATTGAATAAGGCAATATCTATATTGCTAAATGATCTCTACACTTCTAATTAAATGTTATTTTAAATGATTTAAATAGAAATTTTTGTTTTGATGGTAGGTAGGAAATTCTGATCGTTGATAAGTGACTTGTAATACGGTTGGTGTCCTTTGTAACGTTGGATCGATTAGATTCATGACTTTTTGTTTTTCGAATGAACTATCAGCATTCTGAACACAAAAAATGATGGAAAGCGGTATCTATCTCTGATAGTTTATTTCTGAAACCTTCCTAAATTGTAAACGACAAGAAAATTAGTCTTAATTGTATTGCTACATTTTTAACTGTTTTTAATTTGTTTTTTTATTAAACTAAGAAAAGAAACCTTCATTGGTATTATGTCTTCTGTTGAGGTGTTTGGCCCTCAACCATCTTTTTTTGTTATGTGACCTCCCATCTCTTTAACATACTTGACCGTCAACAATCTTTTTATGTACATTATTGATTTGATAATTTGTATATGCCCTATTTTTGTAAACTTGTTTCATTGTAACGATTATTAAATCAAGCAGTATAATTCTCCTCTAGCACAACAGATGAAAGAATAAAAGTAAGGAAGAAAATGACAGATTCTATTCAATATGTCCTTCATTGATATAGCTTAAAGTCTACCTAAAATCTACATATTGGTAATTTGAATTTTTAAATAGAATGAATTTGTTACAGATGTCGTCTACATTTTGTCACGTGTGAAATGTCAGACTTTGTTGTACCAATAACTTTATCAGACGTTACACTGATAAGGTTACCATTTGGTGTAATCATACACTTACATACGAGGTCTTTATACGAAGTTGTCGGAAAAGACCGAGTTGTTACGATTGATATCTTTATTTTTTTCACTAGCTATCTCTGTAATGTATTTTACCGTAACTTGAGCATCTGCAAACATTTGCATTAAAACACAGTAAACAGAGATCGCAAAACGGAAATTCATTCTCTGCACACAGAATAATAGCAACAAATGACGATTTTCAATTAACAACACACGTGAATATTATATTGAGAATAAAGTAAGCATTCTAACTGAACAAATTGAATTATAGATTTCAAAGAAATGACCTAATAGTAGGCAAAGTCAACAGTTTAACAGTTAATTCGTTGTTTATATCATATACAACAGAGTGTTATCTTGACAACAAAGTCAGACAATCGATCATCACAATAACTGAATAACTGAATAACATTTCTACAAAAACTGGAATGTCCTAGGACATTACAAACACTGTTACTTCTTTTCTAGACTGACAGTAACGTAAATCTCATAAAGAAAAGTAGAACTCAAACTGAAAAAAAGTTCCTCATGCACCAAGCATACAATATTAAAACAATTCGTTGCAGAGCAGAAGTATTCGACCATGTTCATTTAAAGCAGGGTTATGTTCCACTTTTTGTGATATCTAAACTTTTGATAATTTCAACCAAAATACATTCAACACATGATTTCTGTAAATTCATGATAAATCATGTTGTCTATACTCAAATGTATTTAGTCTGATTTTTTTTAGAATATTGCGTAGTTCCTGATTATTTAGACTAAAGGGTTTCTGTTCAAACAGAAGGAAACTGAACGTGGTATCTTTTGGAAGTTGTTCATAATTTATATCAAAGACTGTAAGTCAATAACCTTTAACATTTATATAAATTATCTAACTAATTAATTGAAATTCTCAATCTCAATAATTTCACTCGTTGTTGGTCTTGATTATCAGCAAGGGCGAGTCAAAACCCGAAGATGCCGATGTGAACGGACGTACTTATCTCATTCAAGAATTGTTCGTTCAGAAACTTGTATGACCGCCCAATTCGTTTGTAGATCATTAGGGGATATTCTTATATGTAAGTCAAAATCGGAAATTATTATTATGAACTGTACTGAAAAAATCATAAATGTATGAGCGTTTGAAGTTTTGCATGATCAGACGACTACTTTCAGTTTCTTGATAATGTTCAGATACAGACTATATGGAATATTTTTTGTCTATTTTTGGAGAGAAAAAATGCACATTTAAAAGAGAAACCGTAAAATATAAAAGTGGCATTTGTATAAGATGCTTTCTGAAACTTGCAATGTCGTATAGAGTTCTATCATCACAAGCATTTGATAGATGCGGTTGACAAAATGATGATTTTTCAATCGTCTATCTGGATTTATTCAATAATATCAGATATTTGACAAAACAATTTAAAAAACAGCATTGATTTCATGCTATCGACATAATAATGGTCGGACTATTTCCTTGAGGGTTTATTCATAAGGCATTTGATAAAAAGGGTCAGTCGCTGCAGTAAAGGAAGATGCTAAGTAGCATATACATTCTGTAACGGACGTCTGCAAGTCAATGCCTAACTAATGCTGACACTTCACTGAGTTATAGATATTCTGCCTTAAGGTCCCTACTGGTCAATGTGCCAGAACTAGCTAATATTTGTTTACTGTGTCTGGAACGTTGGCTACAAGCTCAGAGCCAAGATTTCCAGAATTTATAATAACAAAAATGATGTTGTCTCTAGCTGTATCGTAAAATTGATAAATTTCTTTAACTTAATTGTGAAACAATAAAATGGTGCAGATCTGTTGTAAGAATTGACGATAAAAATATCTAACTTACAATTTCAGCCTAGAAAGCCTTTAATTTTCTATGTCGTTTAAAATAATGTATTAGATATTAAATGATTTGAAAACGAAACTTCTGTGATAACTATAAAAGACACGTACTGATTAAGAACTATTATTTCGCCATAACATTTAAATTTAAATGGTAAATGCATTCCAAAGAGACGTGTGGACGCTGTGCTAAAGATTTTCGTTCAGATAGTAAGCAACAGATTATCCAAAGACCGCTATTAAATGTAGCAAAACAAAGACATTCTGCCTTAAATCACGAAATTATCTTCAGACGCCACGAAATAAATAGTTGTTGAAATATACCACAATCGTTTAAACAGTTGGTTTTATAATGAAACTTGGAATTCTACGGCTGTCAAACAGGACCTAGGTAAATGTTCAGAAAAACTGTTCAGGCAAGTGGAAAGATAAGTCGTTCAATTTTTAACCTTTTGAAAATTAACACAAACAAATTTACTGAATAATTTTTCGAGTTAACTTTATGCAATTTATACATGCATGAAGTGTGTAGGCCGGGTTGTGCACCACAATCGAAAAAGCGTGAAAAACTGCTGAAATGTAAGCAATGAAGCAATTTGACGTCAGCTTACCTTGCAGAAGAGTGCGGAAGGGCGCATCGGACTGTAGCTGGAAAGCAAGCCAGATTTCTGAAATATACATCAGCGAAACAAAATTAATGTCCTTACCTTCGGGATAAAATATGCATAGTGTCAAAGAACAAATTGAAAATAATCTGTACTTTTGATACTACTTATTTTTTATGTATATATTTAAAAAACGACAATTTAGTTGTTTTTACAAAGCTTCAAAATAAATAGTTGTTTTAAATACGAGTACCACGTGCACTTTAAACAAACTATCAATCGAAAATATTGTTCCCCTTTTTTCATTTTCATACAGTCAATAGATCATAAAAATGGCGTCACTACATATAATCAAGTGACGTGCAAGCTAAGAACCAATGTGAACATCGATTTTAATAAAAAATCATGTTGAGATTATGTTCGCTGACTTTTCTCCCCTCATTTATCTTGTACTCAGCCCTCGAACATTCCTTACATTTGTAACAAATAAAGACACAAGGGCCGGATAAATTTCTTGGTGATAATTGATCTCGGGCAATGCGTCTAAAGGGCATTTGTTTAGGTGAAGAACCAGTCAAGTCACCTGCGAAGAGATTAGGTCATATACTAGCTGGATAGCCAGGAAAACTTGTTATGTGGACTGACCGCCAGGTATGACTAAAATGAGGTTGAAGCTGGCGTTTAACTCCAGTAAAAAAATAGATTTGCAGTCTAATGACTACAAAGGTGACCTAGCTGGCCCTGGTGTTGATTTGATGTTGTATTTAGCCGTAAGAATATTGGAAGTACTTGTTAAAATATGGCTGAAACATATGATAATTATTATGCAAATTCTGTTAATATATATTAAGCATACTTAAGTTATATAAACATATTTGATATTTAGTATTTTTTATTTGAATAAAACGCGAAATTGTTTGATAACATACGTCATAAGAATCAGCTAGTTAACAACTTCATCTGTATAAGTAAGGATCAGTTAAAAACAAGGCAGTCTGGAGGACAGCTTTATCCCCTACTGCAATAGAACAGTAGTTCGAGCAGAGAAGTTTAGACCTCCAAACATGACACAGGATAATGATTTCTACGGAAAATGGGCAGCTACATTTAGACCTCTATTTTGTAAATGGTGAAATTATGAAGACAAATCTGCGAGTTATTCAATTATTGAGATATGGAGAATATGGAAAATTGCAATAGTTAATAATTAATGCAAAAGAAACAAAATGTGGACTTTTTTTTATATTTGACCTCTACTTCTGGCTTTGACCTTGGTGAAGCGACCTGGTGGTTGTTCTGTGCACATCGTCTCGATCATTTGTGCCAAGTTATTATAAAAACTTTCAAGCAGTTTAAAAGTCAGGGGGCGGATACGAAATGTGGACTTATTTAAAATGTGACCTTTAAGTGTGACCTTGACCTTATGGTAGCGACCTGGTTGTTGCGCTCTGCATATCGTCTCATAATGGTGATCATTTGTGCTAAGTTATTTTAAAAACTTTCCATGAGTTTAAATGTTCTGGATCAGACAGGGAAATGTTACGGACTGACAGACAGATGCTTTCCTATAATCCCCTCCCCGCTACGCGGCAGAGGATTAAAAATAATGGCAAAATGAAAAGGAGCACTTGTTTTGTTTCTCATTTTATTGTTTTTGAACAAATTCATAGAATTAATGCATGTACATAATTAAAGGTAAAACATTAGGCGTTTAAATTAAAACACACAATATATACAATACCAACATAATTGTTACATCAGGCAAGTTTCTTTTTAATTAACTGCAAAAATGGTAGTTATCACATTGAATTCAGAGTAAACACTCTTGTTTATTTCGATAATATTCGGCAAGACTCGGAGTATACACGGGTTTAAAGTATATGCAAAAGAGGCAACAGAAATCTGGCAAACAAAAACGTTCTCTTGGTTTAAACGGCAAATCTTCATTAGAAAAAAGAATACTTAAAATCAGTAAATAAAAACAGGTCTAGAGTAAGTTGAAACATGGAAATATAATTATAGTGTTAAGCAAAACTCACAAGCAGTTTTGAAAAAAACAACAGCTTATTACAATATCTCCTTCAAATATAAAGACCTATCGTTCAGAAAGGAACATGTATTGTCAAATAGTAATTCTATATCTTATGAGGATTAAACCAGTTTTCTTTAAGAGTTATCTTGTTTCATATTCCACACTTGCATATCATTGAAATATTACACACAGCCGACAGGCATTCTGGCTATTCCCTATGATATACAATAGTTAAAATGAAAAGATATGGGTATGCGAATGAACTGACAAATATTGCAATGAAGCATATAAAGGACAATAGGTTTATGGATCTGATAATGAAAGAAACATTAACAGGAGATCTTTGTGAAACATCCCCTCACCTGTTTGACATCTACTTGGTTTGGGTTTATTTACTATTTATGGTCAATCGTAAAAAGTTTGATGGTCCTGAATTCAGTTGTTCTTGGGCTAATGAAATTATTTTCACAGTTTAAGTCCATCTGCTCTTTACTTTAGGCCAAATTTGCCCAAAATTAACTGGGACACCTACTCATCATGCCCCACCATCCTGTAAAATCGAACAGTCATAGTTTCACTTATCTCAGATAATCCTAATGCATAGGATAAAAGTTGTTATCAGAGAAAACTTACTGTAACAATTAATTTGATGAGAAAGGCAGCATGATTGTTCTTTTTGAACTGTTTGCCTTTTTACATTTTTATTTATGTGCTAAAGTGTAACGTGTGCCAGACAATAGTTCCTAAGAAAGAGTGTAAGAAGATAATTCCCTCTAAAAATCGTAAATTGCAAAAAGTGTCGGTATAACTTCAGAACACCTTATCAGGGGAGCTAACTATAGATATCAGGTATTTCTGTACATTAAATCTCAAAGAATGAACCAATACCTAGCCAAGTAAACTTCTTTTACAAAGCCAATCATTGATTTAGATATTCGTGGTTAATTATGCCAATAAGCAAAAGTTATCCAGAATGAATATAGTCCTTGTGTAGAAAGTCCAATCATTTTGAGACAATTACTACAGTAACTAAATGTGAAGAGAGTCTTTGTATATAATTACCAACGATTCGAAGACAGTCAAAGTCTTATAGAGCAGAAAGTGACTGACGATAAATGAAACTAATAAAATACAAGCCTAAAATTATAGTCAAATACTGCAAATGTATCAAAAACCTTTTTTCCACTGTATATAAAGATATCGTGCAAAAAACAAAAGAAGGTAAACAAAACTATCCATATAAGCAGTTGAGGTCTAAAATGTTTGTATTGCTGCAGTAGATACACTTACTGTATGTACATACAGACAGGTAGACACAGCAATAGCTTTTACCATTCTCAGGACATCAAAAAATTGATGTATCATTTCTTTAATACTATATACAGCACTTACAAGCTTACACTAAAATGCTACACTTCAAATGTATCATTTACACTTTTTAAACAGGGTAAATGCTTTAAAGACATGACATGCAGTATGTATACAATCACTATGACATCAAAAGAAAATCAAAACTAATTACAGGGTACAAATAATTCTTCAAAAGGATAGGAAGTTTCGCTAAAATACCGCACAAGTAAGGTTTCTTCATTCGACTTCTATCTAAAACATATATAATGTACATGGTGAAGAGAACTTAAGTGACTTAGATAGGTTTGCACAACTAAGATTATCTGACACTGTATTTGAAAGATCTGACTTTTTGAAATCTAAAATATCAAAAACTTAAGTTACATTTACACATTTTGTCCACTGTTTAGATACGTTTGTCCGAAAATAGAGGTATCACATAGGTATCATTTTTATACTGAACAATATTTTTATCTTTCAATAGTTTTTTTGAAAAAGTAATATTTTTACTTACTTTTTCAGAAAAAAAAGAAAAACGGAAAACGCTAATTAAAATTATTTTAAAATAACGGATGACAAAGCTATGTAGTTGACGAAAATATACAATGATTAAAAGTACCTTTCGTAAACAAGTTTCACTTTAGTTTTAAGACAAGAAAACCAACCAGGTAAAACAAAAGCACTCTCTTTTCTAAATCAGACGTTTGTTGCAATCCTCTACAACAAAGAAGAAAAACAGATATCGGCATATAATGAAATGGAAATATTGAATAAAAGATGCAACGTTTCTTATACAAAATCTTTAAAAAATCAACAAAGAGACTGCAACATTTGTTAGTCGACCAAAAACGCCAATTAGTGTACTTTGTTTCAAGATAACAAGTGTACGAGGTTTCCTAGGCAACATAAGGACCACATAAACCTGCAAGTCAAAATTCCAGCGGAAAAAATATATAAAGCCCTTAAATTAAGGTGAAATTTACAGAATATGCTATTTTCTCCTTTATTATAAGAAAACAACATAGTACATATGTCCTGTAAATAGAATCAGAAACAACTGTAGCAGCCTATCAAAATATTCTATTTACAATTTCAAAAAGATTCTTGTAGGAGTTAATATACTTAAAGACGGACGAAAGTATCAAAATGTGATATCTGCAATCCTGGGGTGCACTGTAAAACATGCCTGGAATATTTTCGACGGAATGGCTCGACAGAATATCACAGGGAAACAACCAAATAAAAGGAGATTTTGTAATCCTCACAAGGAGTCAGCAGGTGAATATATACAATTTCTGAAAGCCAGCGTTTTACCTTTGCTACAGTGAGAATCGATATACATATAAAATTAAATAAATCTTGATTTCAGCATACTTTGATAAACATGTTGAAAAATAATGTTAGCGTTAAAACCAGGTCTGATAAACATTATATCTTCTCAAAAAAAAAAGAATATAATGTTGATAATACAAGTAATGTACACGTATTCTTCAAAATATTGATAGTAAATAGACTTTCCTTCGAACTTTCCTGTATAAAATTTTTGAAAGTTGACAATATCTGTTTTTGTTTTATTAAAGACATTTTTACCAACAAAAGTGCAGAAACTAATACTTTATGTTGCTGTTGTTTTTTTTCAGAGACAGCTTCAGGACATTATTCAAAATGCTTTGAGTTACAATCTCTCAAAATAAAGACCCACTTAATAATAGTTTATAATACACTTTGATTGTTAGAGTAAAACATCTATTTATTTTTTGTTTATTTTATCATCTGTTCGTTTTATCATTTGTCAAGTAACAAACATAAAAAGGGAATAATACACAGCTAATTCTTAAAATGGACACCTTACTCTGCCTTTTTTCACAACTTTGTTTTATCTTAGATATAAAATCAAAATAATAAGCAAATCTGGGTAGAATTTCATCCTCAAAAGAATTAAACGTTACACCTTTGAACATATCTGGCGTACGTTATGAATTGATAAAAGCGGCCAGTTAAATATTAGGGAGCAAGAACTCTGTCAAAGATTGTTCATATACAAATATAGTAGAATCTAATATGCTTGTCTCGAGGGCAAAGGTTAGTTAAACCCTCCTAATTACCATATTTTCAGACTGAAGAGTTATCTAACAGATAAATTTACACTGTCTCTGTGAAAGATTGGCTTACATATACTGGGTATCGATATGAAATAACTAAATTTCCATTTCAGCAGGTTAGCAGCTGACATTTGTTGAACAAAAAGTCTATTCCAGTACTTTTTCTAATGTGACATTGATTAATTTTTAACAAAACATGTGCAAGTATTCCCCCTATACTACCACATCTGCAATGTGTTGTTTTGCCTCACTACCTGTAATATGCAGAAGGGGATTTGTTGTATCAAACATACACAGCTGAAGTGGTAATAAATCTGCAATGAAGGCTAAATATTCTATCTAGAACCATATAGACTTCAACTACATTTCTAAATGGGATATTCACAGTCATAAGAACTCAGTAGTAATAATAAACATTTGCCTAAGTTGTAGACATATAATAATTACTTGCCTAAGCTGTAGACATATAATAAAACATTTGCCTAAGTTGTAGACATAAAATAAACGTTTGCCTAAGTTGTAGACATATAATAAACATTTGCCTAAGTTGTAGACATATAATAAACACTTGCCTAAGTTGTACACATATAGGAATCAGCAAGTGGACGTATGCGTACAAAACTGGCGAAGATAATGCACATAGATTTCTATCAGCATTGATAGACAAAAAGTTTGAACTTCATTCCATAACATTTTGTTCTACCTACTGTACATATATATAGGCCTTTCATAATGGAATTTGAGCGTTTCTCGAGGCCAACAATATTTCAAATAAAAATAACAGGCAAATATTTGAAATAATCATCCCCCTAATATTTGCCGGCATGGCTTCACTGTATTATATACACTAATCCATCAATAATAATATCTGTTACACTGAGGCTCTTTTCTTATTCATAAAATGATAATTTGTGGAACTGTTTTCATCAATAAATGAATAGATATCTTCCTTTTCATGCGATATGCTGTTCATTGGAAGAAGATGACTTATTCTCGTTGGTGACCGAGTAACCTTGTACCTATGCTTGTCCTTTGAGCGTATGTTATAACAAGAACATGAACACACAGAAATATGGTCATTATATTCTGGATTTTCCTGCGCCTGAGATACTACAGTTCCGTTTCCGGTAATGACGTCACCATCTAGTCTAACAGCCGTTTGTGCTGCTGCAGCAGCTTCTAGCTCGTCTCTACGTTCATCTTCGGTATTCATCGTCAGAAATCGTAAAACAAGCAGATTCATTGCAGCAGATATCACTGTTAGGCCAAATAGAATAAATATCAAACTGAAAGCAACATAATGAGGTTTTAGTTCAAGAGCGTTATGTTTCTGTAGTGCCACGAGATCACCAAAACCAATCGTAGTGAGCGTTATAAAGCAATAATACAGTGAATCTATATATCCCCAACCTTCAAAATGAACAAAGGCTGCAGCACCTGCCGTCAAAACTATTCCACTTAGATTCGTTGTCACTAAAATTAAATTTGTCTGGCTAACTTCCGTTTTCTTCATTCGTAAACACTTTTTTCCTTGCTTCATTAAAAACGTCACAAACGTGTTGAGACGCTCCCCAACGCTTTGGAACATAACGATACACAATGGAATGCCAATAAGGGCGTAGGCCATGCAGAATATTTTCCCACCGTCTGTCTATGGTGTACTGTGTCCGTATCCTGAAAAGAAAAGCAATTTTTTTGATATTAATGCCGGTTGACTCATTACCTTTATTCTTGATACTACTTCAGCCATTTCTATTTAAGATTTTTTATCTAAAGTTATGAATGACAGATCATTTTACTCAGAACTGCTATGTCGTTTACTTCTACATTTATATATAATTCAATTCAAACAGCAGCCTTCCTTTGTCTAACACTGTCATATATCTTTATAAACATTTACAATGCGTATTTGGTGCAGTTTCATTAAATAAAATGCGAATACACCAAAAATTGTAATTTCCTAGTAAGAGTAGATACATGCTAAGACTTCATGTACAGACATTTTGCATAAAAGTCTTTCAAATCACTCGCACATTTGGCAGATCTCTCTACTAAATATAACAAGTTAAAGCATTCTCAATGTCACTTTACTATTTTACTTTGTCTACCAAATAAAAACAGAAGCATAAAGACAAAGAGGAGAAAGAACCGACTGATATCTGTCATAAAATTTGACAGAACACAGAACGTATTTGTCCTTCAACTCCCCTGCACATTTGTGCAACACGTCCCTGTCCCTGACCTGAGGAAGGTAATTGCAGTCCCAGCCAGTAAATCAAATATTTATTACAGAAAGTGATTTATTGTCGATTAAGCATCCGAAGGCAGACTTCAAGAAATAAGGCTTCTGAAAATATGTCAGGTACATGAGGAAGTATGTGGTCATGTTGCAGAAATACAGCTGTTATTAAATTCACGAAAGAGTGGACGTTAAATCAGTGAGAACAAATTATCTCAGCTGTTCTTAGCTGGCTGTTAATATGTATTTTATAAGGTTACGTAAATGAAGGAAATGAGAGGCCCTCCATAAAAAAGTTTACAAGTAATACAGATTTAGTCATTAACGTTCCTATGTTCGTATGGTTCAAACACTTTCTTTCTTATGACTGATTTATCAACCTGACAAAACCATTATCAAAAAGTTGTCCAAACACTGACCAATGTTCTCCCTAACAAACCTATGTTATACCGAGCCGCCCAAAAGATTTGTTTATACGAATCTAGCTATTAAAATGGGCATATTCCATTCCCATTCTTTGCTTACCAATTATTTACCTATGGAAATCTAAGGCGGTCTATTATTTTCCATATGAACCTAGCCTCCACCAATATAATAAATACCGTCTGGTAATATATGTGTACAGCCAAAGGCAAATGGCAACAAACATGGAGATCCTTCGTCTAGACTCGCGATAAACTTTCCCTTAAATCAATGTGTCTGTATGTTAAATAGTTTCATGATATTCAGAAAGATAAAAGTTTTGAAATAATTTTATTGAACATTTTTTCCTATGCATGTGCAAGTATAGCTTTAGGGTTATTCCATTTCATCTGTACATACGGTAGAAACGTCAGATTTTTTGGCTATCTATATCTTGTATATTCAAAATCAGATTTTTAAAAGCACCAAAAAATATTTTGTTTTAATCATTGCGTCATTACAGCGATGTTTTCCATCTAAACACTTCATTTTTTTAATGTATTTGTATAACAGAAATAAGACAAATTAAGTGGTCACATTACCATTGCAAATGCAACCTTTACCGAAAGTTCAAGGTGTGAGATACTGATTAAAGAACAGACACAAAAAGGTTCCGTGATTGATCCTAGGGATTCATTGAAACCTATCTTCAAAAGCGTGTATTTAATGATTAGACATGATGTTCAAACAGTTTATCTTTGCGAATTCAAGATTTTGCCAGATGTGGTTTTGGATGATGTAAATAATAGGAGAGAGGTAACACAAACAATCAGAGTATTAAGACAAGTGTTCACTTCATAGATTCTGTGCTCTGTTAGTAAACATTGCTGTTCTGTTCGGTTTGCTCCTATTTATTTTGCAGGTTATTGCTTTGGTTCCTAACCATCGTTGTTTGCATAGGCTAACTGGGAGATTTTCTGTAATAAAATGCATGCTGTCCATTTACCGAGATGGAAACTTAATAAACAAAACAAAAAGGCATAGTCTTTTCAACCAATTTACAAATACAATATCAGTCTTAAGTCTTAGAAATGTTCAGTGATGCGGCTTATGTATTAGGCTACCAGTGTTTATAGTCGTTGAGAAATAAAAACAAGAGACAATCGAGACGGTTGTATTGAACAAAGCGGAAGGGAATTTTATTTTGCAAGGGCTTTACTGCTGATAGTTCGTATATATACCTTTATATATTTTTCTTTAAAATGACACAGTTTCAAACACACAGCGTTGAAGAAAATATGGCGTATAGGACGATTTAAACAGTAATAAGATTACAATATATCAACGTAAAGTCGCCCAGTAAGTCATATTACCCATTTGTATTTGTATGGTTTAACAGACTACAGCATAGTCACACAGGTCAACTTCAGCTCATTAACAGCAATATGTTCTAAATGAGATATCATTTTGTCGAAAAGATATGCTCCAAAGCAAACAACATATTATCCATTTACCTGCTTTACACAGACTGAAGCTTAGCTGCTAATTTCATTTTACCACGTGAGATAAACGCAATTAGAGAAGTATGTAACTGAATCCAGATGAAGTAATCTGCTCTAACGATGCCCAGTGTTAATTACAAGCCCACAAAACTGAGTTATTCTGGTAGTAGAAAATTAATTAGGAAACTTAATTGGCTATCAATATATCCGTTGCTATTATCCGTTGCCAAACTACAGACGTTGTCCTAGATATGCCCTCTATAATTATAGGTAATGTCTACAACAGAGATTTCGAGATTTGTAAGTAGTTAGGTGTAATTTCTAGTTAGTTTATTTAAATGAACACGTTCACTTGAATCCTGTTAAGATAAGCGCGTTGATATTGTTTAATTGTTCGAATAATACAAGGTGTGGCGTACGTTAGAAAACAAAAGGTCAATAAACATTTGTGAGAAAATATAAGAAATTTTAGCTTTTCTTTGGGTTAAATGTGCCTTTTTACAATCGCTCATGTTTCCATTTCTTGTAAACAGAATGTCGCACCTTCGTTTTATACTAGCGACAGTTCTAACTTATATTATATATTTCTACATTTTATAACTTACAAACCTGTGTTAACCTGCAATAAAATGTATTCTGAATTACTGATCAGCTTCATATTAAATGTTGACATAATAGCAAACCAAACACCATTTACAAAAATTGTAAGGCTTCATAAGATAATGTCTTTAAAATGTATAAGACTTCTTAAAGTAGTATCCTTAAAACTTGTAGTGTCATTATTTGGCTGAAAGTGTTTTGAAATTGATCAATCGGAGATGTGTTTTATGTTTTCGAGGATTAAGTCTCAATATTTCTGTTATTTAGGCCTACGCTGATCTATGTTGGAAACGTATTTATTTTACTTCGCCAAGAGAAGGAAGTGTTTTTTTTGCATGACATTAACACGTCTTAAAGCATAAAGGTCTTACGGGAGATGTAAATATCACAAAACTTCGTATTTCTAACAGTTTTTGATAAAGTTAGCGTTGTTATTGCATAATGCGGCATTGAAAGGGCAAGTGTCTTTGCTTTATCAAGTAGAGATAAATGTGTATTATTCTTGCTACAGAGACTGTTCCCTTCTACAGCATGAAACCTTATATTTTAAATTGCTTTTTATTTCACAAGTCATTTTTTTTTAAAAAAGAACCAATCTCAAGATAATATATGAGCGTAATCTAAGATTTCAAGAAACTTTTGGTGTAACGGCTGAGTGTCTACGATTAGTTTTATTTCAGTCTAAGGGCAGTTTGGGGCTCAACCAGTAGATCATAAAATGGCAAGCTGAAGTATGAAATAAGATGTCTGCTGGTGGGTATCGTCTTCGTACTACACGGTGTTTCATAAGGTGAATGTTAGTCTGTAACTACTGACCTTGTACGCAATGACTCTAAAGCTGTAGTTTGTACCTATAGTGCACAGGAAGCATGTGCATTAAATAGTCTTGCTTTTTTCATTTGAGATTGTGTGTCTTGAAATCTAATGAATTCCGAAATCTTAAAAGCGTAAAAAGAGCTTGCATTCTGCCGGAGAAATATATAAATACACAAGGCCTGAACATAAACGTGATTTTAAAAAAATGTGTTTGTCTGTGATTCACATTTTGTATGTATAAAATCTATTAGGTTCTTTTCTTGTGATATCATCCGGATCTTTATATAGCGGTTATAAAGAAATTATATCTTGTTCAGTCCCATCACAGGGTTCTTCAAATAAGTTATTCGGGTATTTAGGTTATCAGCAAGCTCAGTAAATCGGTAATGTCAGCGAACATAATATAATTTTAACAACAAACCCGGTTAAGAGTTAATTGGCGCGCTGTAGAGCGCCCGTCCAATTTCATGTTATTAATCCATACTTATAAGTCTATGTTAAGCCTCTATCTTTAAATAAACAGTTGTATGTATGCACGAAATTCTGATAAATAATCTATCTTGTATGTCGTGCACACATACGAAATGTATTACACTAGGTCCCAAACAAATTCTTTGAAGTGTTATATTCTGCAGTGCAATGTTTGACACAATCCAGTTTTTTTTGTGCTTGTTAATTATGAATTCGATTAAGAAAACCAAGAATTCCCAGTAACAGAAGCGTCTGTTTACAGTTAAGTGGGAGTGGTAATGAAATAGTATTCGCTTATTATGTAAATAATCTCGAGAAAACTGTGAATCTGACGTTGGTAATTTTGTTGTTAATGATGCACAGTGTTCAGCATCACCGGCCGTTCTGTTGTTGACAGAAAGATATTTAGTCAATTTCACGTGAACATATTCGGCGAGTTTTCATTAACAAAAAATCAGTAGAGGATATATATTTCAAGGGGGAGTTTAGAAAAGTAAAGAAACTATCCCTAGGTGTTCATAGTCTGCCTTACAATCCCTCTAAGTCAAATAGGCACCATAGCTATGTAGACAGATTGTATCATCTTTGACCATAAGTTGTCAAGCATTATATTGATATTTCTATTAGTCCTTTTATTCATTATTTCATCTTTGTATTTTCACTATTAAAGTTGGTTTTGATATAAAAAATATTATATAATTGTTAATTATTCAGTCTTGTCAGAGTAACAGGAAGGAATGATTTACTTGTAAAACAATGTCTGAAATTTCGCCAGTCTGGAATCATTTCGTATATTTTACTATTTTTAAATCGAAAAGTTTTTGGTATAATGGTACAATCAAGATAAAACAGATGGCGCCTTAAAGGCATAAAATCTAAATGAATATTACTCAGAAATATCTAAACAATCTGTAACCAGACAAAAAACATACAGGATAAATGGTACTATAACAATGTTGTGTTTTGCAGAAAGCATTTTATCACCAAATATTGAATCTCGCAAATATCTCTAAAATTGCTTTCAAAAATCCAGACTGGAATATACTAGACTTCTAGTATACGAGACTTAATTACTGGAATATTTTTAGCTTGTTAAATTATGCTCTGCTTGAAATCAACAATGTTAACTGCCATACGCAGACAAATAATCATTTCGTGTGATGCACTAGCTGCTAGGGCATTCACTCAAAGGTACGGAAAACAGGTCGGAGATAGCCATTAGTTTGCAATAGTTCATTGAAAAGAAAAAAATGTGGTATCAAAATGTTTGGATAATTTGAGTATGTTAGTCAAGTTGAAAAAATAAACACCTCTGAAATTCTAAATGTCTTTTATTACACATATCTTCGTTAAAATGATGAGCAAATAAACATGTCTGTGTATCTACAACGAGTTTCAGAATCGTTTTTGTTCTACCGTTCCTTGTTCTAAAATCTAACTGACATGCCATGACGGTCGTTTATAACGGGTCACATTTTCTGCCCAATTTTCAGTTCGAGGATTTATATTTTATATATTTTTTATTAAATACTGATGTCAATGATTTTGTTATAAAGACAACCCTTTACTAATGAAACCTACATCGAATCTAAGACTGTCACAGAAGCAGCATTATCATCGTAGTGATCCTAAAAATCAAATAACACACAAGACAGTGTAGTATAAAATAAGTGACTTAATTGTTTATTTTGATAAATATCTGTGTCAAATGACAAAACCATAGGGGTTTAACTGTCCAGTACAGCTGTTAGTACTTAGCTTGAGTTCAGTAAAAAAATCATCGCTTTCCAACAAAATTTACAATTTGATCAAACTTTGACGATCACAGCATGTGCTTATGTTAACTCTTCCGGCAAATATTAACAGCCTCGTGACCAGTTTATCCTTAGATACATCGCACAGCTAAGACTTTTATAAGTTTCACATGATATACATATCAGTACAGCATGTATATATTAAGCAATTTCATCAAATACATAATTTTCAATCTGGAGTGCCATGTATTTAAATGCATTTTCGCGTTTTAAGTAACTTTAGGTATATGATTAAAGTTATAAATCCAGGAAATAATGTGATTCTGAACTGGAAATTAATCTGGTTCCATTAAAGCTGGGACAAAACATGTGAATACTACTTTGGCTTAGTCTTAGAGATGCCTTGGAGGTAATTGATATTCTTTAGACAATAAACTTGGGAACAATGTGCCAGACAGCATAAGTGATTTCTTAATAGCATTGGCGCATTGTCCATACAGGGGTTTCAAAGTAGAATATTAATCACCCTTCATATTGAGCACAGAATAAATTATTACATCACAAACGCCCAGCTAACTTAGAATTTATCTGTAACGGGATTTGATATGTTTTTTTTTGTTTTTTTTTTATTAAATAAAATCACTTTACAGAAGAATTCATTCAGTATAGACTACACATATTCCTCCTGCCAGTGACATAAGCACTATAAATTTTGTAAGCGTAGCAACGTTACGTTGCTTCTTATTTATGGAAAACAGGACTAATTTTACAGTTTTGAAAATTGTACAGTTATGCTTATAATAGCTAAACGGACAATTCTTTTCTTAATCTAATATGATTTTAGTACAGGTTGGTGCTTATTGGTTTGCATTAATAAAACAAAAATTACAAGACACACCTGTCCACAAATTAATTAAACTGGTTGTGCGTACTAATACAAACCAACCAGTTTACTGGTTGAAAATTATTGTTTGTCAAATGATTGAAATCGTTCGCTTAACTGAGGTACCGGTGACTGTTGTTCGTCTGCAAATTGGAAAAAATACAGCAGTGCGATGGGACGAAATAAAATTTCAACAATCAGATTTCCGTACTCATTTGCATGTGAACAGGATAGGGATGGGACAATAATGCGAGAAAAGGCAGCGGACAACTTTTTTTTTGCTTGAGAAATGATGGTCAATACCTTCTTTCAATATGAAAACGACTAAATTCCTTTTCGAACACTTTTAAGCAAAGCAAACATATTTTTATAACATATAAAGTCAAATCCGAATAAGGAACAACATGATCACTTAAGCAATTGCTTCTGACATCCGGGGAAAAAAACTCCGCAAATGAGATAAGAAAAAAATCAGCAATCTGATTAGAATCATATCCTAAACATTGCTGTGCTAACCGTAGGGAGATCGTGAACTTCAGTCAGATTGAAAAGCTGTATCGAACATTCGAACAAGGAACATATGAAATTTCAAAAACGATAATTACAGCTTTTCTTTTCAAATATCAGACACGACTGTTATAAGTGAACGTTTTGATGATTTGTATGTGTCTATTTTTACAGTTTTTACATACTTACGCGTCGAAATGCGTTAGTACTTCTGTTTCCTATTAGGATTTGAATATAGACCCAGTATTTGTTTTTTTTTTTTTTTTCGTTTTGATTTTTTTTCAGACGTTCATGATATAACAATAGTTCCTTTCTTTCAACATTCACTTAAACATCACATAACTACCCTGGTAGGGCGAATATTAATTTTACTTCGTCAACAAAATGCATTTTTAATCGTGTTCTTGCTCATTTGAATTCAAGTGCTCTGGTGTCAGTAAGGTCATTAAATACCTACCCTTTTTGCAATGTCATTAGTGTTTTTGTGTGCTTTTGCTTGCAACATTGTCGAATGATGGATGTGATGAACTTGTGTTTGTTCTTGAGGGAACCTGATTGGGCAAGCATGAGGTTGGTGCTCCCTAGAACCTGGTTTGAACCCGTATTGGCAAATGTTTTGCCACTGACCGTTCCAAGCCGCTGCTTGTCATGTTCTTTGTTTGATCAGTATATAATTCTATGCTATCTTTTCTTCTCTACTTCTTGACTGTTTAGGGTGGCTGTGTTTTCTGAGTGTGTTTTTCCCTGATATGCGTTTATCACTTTTTTAACACTTTTTATGAAGATTGATCACTGTTATGAACTACTGACCTCGTTTTTAGTTACGTAATACCAAAATTCACGCCTATGCTTACAATTGTCAAAACAGGTTCCATTGAAATTGGGTGCAAACTTGAGACATATGAATGTAACCTAGTTTTTGTTTTATTCCATTTTACCAAGTTTCGTACAAATCCATGAAAATATTAAAACAATACATCTGACCAATTTTAATAGACGATTGATAAAAACAATATGACTTCTATTTTTTTAAGATTTGTAACTGATCTGAGCTGGTATATATTCAGTTTCTTGAGAGAAACCTTCCACTCTGAACTTACTGAATAGAAAGATTATTACTTTTATCAGCTGGGTACTTATTTTTAGACGCATTTTATCCAGTTTTGAACTAATCTATGTCATACGTGATAACTACAATTTTCACTGATTTGTTCTAGTAATCAAGTTCTGGGAGATCTTCAAGGCAATTTGATCTAACCAAGTTTCATAAAGACACATAAAATATGGTCTCTAACGTTAAATGCTGATGACTCACGAAAGACAACTGACGACGGACAATGGAATGTTTAGCAGTGTATAAGGCGCTCTTTACTTACTTTATATGCTAAACTGTTTAAAATCAAAATTTACAAAAAACTGACGGATCGACATTTTTCGTTTCGAAATTACAGTTTATTGTAAATTGGTCACGTGCTGCACACGATTTTCACATTAGTAATCTCAATTTTGCAAACTCCGCCACATTTTGTCCGCTCTAGAGATAAAACGTTTTTAACGGGTACATTAAAATAATTAGTAAGTTTAACCAGGTATATCAATAATTCAGAATAAATATTCAAAAATAATCAGGTACTACTCTCTTCGTCTAAAATATTAAATTTTAACGCTAAATGCTTAACTATGCTTATTTTCAAATCAACCCGAATCGTTGCGTAACTAGGCCAGGCCACGACCGAAACACACACGAGTAGACTAGCAGACAATGAATAACGTATCTTCTAAACATAACAATGACTTTGAACAACTGCGCGACAAAAAATGCAAAAGGAAAATAGAAAATCCAAAACAACTTTCTCTCAAACCACGGTATTTAGAAACGTATTGAATAAGGTAAAATCTATATTGCTAAATGATCTCTACACTTCTAATTAAATGTTATTTTAAAATGATTTAAATTAAAAAAATGTTTTGGTGATAGGCAGGGAATTCTGATCGTTGATATGTGACTTGTAATAAGTTTGGTGTCCTTTGCAACATTTGGTCGATTACATTCAAGACTTTGTTTTCTTTTTAGAATGAAATATCAGCATTTGAAAAACAAACATGATGGAAAGCGGTATCTATGTCTGATAGTTCATTTCTGAAACCTTCCTAAATTGTAAACGACAAGAAAATTAGTTTTGATTATATTGCTGCAATTTTCAACTGATATTATTATTTTATTTAATTACGAAAAGAAACGTTCATTGTTATAAAGTCTTCTGTTGAGGTTGTTGACCCTTGTCCATCTTTTTTTGTGTTACGTGCACGTGACCTCCCACTTGACTGTCAACAATCTTTATTACGTATATTATTGATCTAATAATTTGTATATGCCCTATTTTTGTAAACTTGTTTTATTGTAACGATTATTAAATCAAGCAGTATAAATCTCCTCTAGCACAACAGATGAACGAATAAAAGTAAGGAAGAAAATGACAGATTCTATTCAATATGTCTTTCATTGATATAGCTTAAAGTTTACCTAAAATCTACATACATGTATTGGTAATTTGAATTTTTAAATAGAATGGATTTGTTACAGATGTCGTCTACATTTTGTCCTGTGTGAAATGTCAGACTTTGTTGTTCCAAGAACTTAATCAGACGTTACACTGATAAGGTTACCATTTGGTGTAATCTTACACTTACATACGAGGTCTTTATACGGAGTTGTCGGAAAAGACCGAGTTGTTACGATTAATATCTTAATTTTTTTCGCTAGCTATCTCTGTAATGTTTTTTACCGTAACTTGAGCATCTGCAAACATTTGCATTAAAACACAGTAAACAGATCGCAAAACGGAAATTCATTCTCTGCACACAGAATAACAGCAACAAATGACGATTTTCAATTAACACCACACGTGAATATTATAATGAGAATAAAGTAAGCATTCTAACTGAACAAATTGAATTATAGATGTCAAAGAAATGACCTAATAGTAGGCAAAGGCAACAGCTTAACGGTAAATTCGTTGTTGATATCATATACAACAGAGTTTTATCTTGACAACAAAGTCAGACAATCGATCATCACAATAACTGAATAACATTTCTGCAAAAACAATAATTTCCTGGGACATTACACACACTGTCAATTTTTTTCTAGACTGACAGTAACGTAAATCTCATAAAGAAAAGTAGAACTCAAATTGAAAAAAGTTCCTCGTGCACCGAGCATACAATATTATTAAATTCGTTAAAGTTGCAGAGCAGAAGTATTCGACGATGTTCATTTAAAGCAGGGTTATGTTCCATTTTTTGTGATATCTAAACTTTTGGTAATTTCAACCAAAATACATTCAACACATGATTTCTGAAAACTCATGATAAATCATGGTGTTTATACTCAAATAAAACAAGTATAATTTTAGATAAAACTTGCCTTTGAACGTATCTAGTGAACAACATTACTTTAAAGGACGTTCTTCTGAAGAGCTTTTTATCACGTGTAGCTGATGCTTGTAGACTGTATTTGACAAGATTGAATAGGTTCAGAATAATAGAATAATTTCATGAAAAATACGTGACGTTTTAAAAGGCTTTTCAATGTATGTTGTGTATATGGCAAAACTGGTTTGACAGAAGAAATTGTACTTCAAACGAATTCAAACTGATGGCATTATTTGATATGTTTCATTTCAAACAGTGAATTTTGAAATCTTCAAATTGTATTTAGTCTGTATTTTTTTAAAATACTGCGTAGATCCTGATTATTTAGACTAAAAAAAGATTTATGTTCAAACAGAAGAAAACTGAAAGCGTTATCTTCTGGAAGTTGTTCCTAACCTTTTATGTTTATATTAATTATCTAACTAAAGAATTGAAATTCTCATTCTCAATAATTTCACTCGTTGTTGGTCTTGGTTTTCAACAAGGGCGAGTCAAAACCCGAAGATGCTAACGTGAACGGAAGTACTTATCTCATTCAAGAATTGTTCGTTCAGAAACTTGTATGACCGCCCGATTCGTTCGTAGATCATTAGGGGATATTCTTACATGTAAGTCAAAATCGGAAATTATTATTATGAACTGTACTGAAAAAATGATAATGTATGCGCGTTTGAAGTTTTGCATGATCATACGGCTACTTTCAGTTTCTTGATAGTGTTCAGGTACAGACTATATGGAATATTTTTGTCTATTTTTGGAGGGAAAAAATGCGCATTTAAAAAAGAAACCGTACAATAGAACAGTGGCATTTGTATTAGATGTCTTCTGAAACTTTCAAGGTCGTATAGAGTTTTTTTATCATCACAAGCATTCGATAGATGTTGTTGACAAAATGCTGATCTACCAATCGTCTATCAGGATTTATTCAATAATATCAGATATTTGACAAAACAATTAAAAACACAACAACAAAAAAACATACTATCGACATAATAATGGTCGAACAATTTCCTTGAGAATTTATTCATCAGGGATTTGACGCAAAATAAAAAGGATCAGTCGCTACCATAAAGAAAGTAGCTAAGTAGCATTTACATTCTGTAACGGACGTCTGCAAGTCAATGCCTATCTAATGCTGACACTTTACTGAGTTATAGATATTCTGCCTTATGGTCCATACTGGTCAATGTGCCAAAACTTCCTAATATTTGTTTACTGTGTCTGGAACATTGGCTACAAGCTCAAAGCCAAAATTTCCAGAATTCATTATAAAAAAAAGTTATGTTGTCTCTAGCTGTATCGTAAAATTGATAAGTTTCTATAACTTAATTGTGAAACAATAAAATGGTGCATATCTGTTGTAAGAATTGACGATAAAAATATCTAACTTATTACAATTTCAGCCTAGAAAGCCTTTAATTTTCTATGTCGTTTAAAATAATGTATTTGATATCAAATTATTTGAAAACGAAACTTCTGTGATAACTATAAAAGACACGAACTGATTAAGAAGTAATATTTCGCCATAACATTTGAATTTAAATGGTACATGCATTCCAAGGAGACGTGCAGACGCTGTGCTCAAGATTTTCTTTCAGAGAGTAAGCAACAGATTATCCAAAGACCGCTTTTAAATGTAGCAAAACAAAGACTTTCTGCCGCAGATCATGCAACTATCTTCAGACGCCAAAAACTAAATCATTGTTAAAATATACTACAATCGTTTAAACAGTATTCTGGCATGAAGTTTGTAGGCCGGGTTGTAGAGCACAATCAAAAAAGCGTGAACAACTGCTGAAATGTAAGCAATGAAGCAATTTTACGTCAGTTCAACTTGTATAAGAGTGTGGGAGGGCGCACCGGACTTTTGTTGGCAAACATTTCAAATAAAGCAAGCCAGACTTCTGAAATATACATTTACAAGCGAAACAAATGTTCTTCCCTTCGGGATAAAATATGCATAGTATATGGTCTACGGATAGCCAGGAATACTTGTTAGGTGGACTTACCGCCGGGTACGAGGTAAAGCGAGGTTGAAACTGGCGTGTAACGCCAATAAAAAAAACAACGAACAAACAAATTTAGATTTGCAGTCTAATGACTACCCAAGTGACCTAGCTGGCGCTGGTGATGATTTGATGCTGTATTCAGCTGTTAGAATTTTTAAGTACTTGTTAAAATATGGCTGAAACACATGATAATTATTATGCAAATTCTGTTATATAAGCATACTTAATATTAAGTATTTAGTATATTTTCATTTGAATAAAACGCGAAATTGTTTGATAACACACGTCTTAAGAACTGCTAGTTAACAAATTCATCTTTTTTTAGTAAGGATCAATTAAAAACAAGGCAGTCTGAAGGACAGCTTTATCCCCTGCCGCAGTAGAACATTGGAATGAATAACAAGTACGAGGAAAGAAGGTTAGACCTCCAGATATGACACAGGATAATGATATCTACGGAAAATGGGCAGCTACATTTGGACCTCACTTTTGTAAATGATGGAATCATGAAGATGAAATTGCGAGTTATTCAATTGATAAGATATTGAGAATATGGAAAATTACAATAGTCAGTAAGTTATGGAAAAGAAACATTATATTTGACCTCTACTTTGACCTTGGTGTAGCGACCTGGTTTTTTGTCTGAGCACATCGTTTCGATCATTTGTGCCAAGTTATTATAAAAACTTTCAAGCAGTTTAAAAGTTAGGGAGCGGACACCTAATGTGGATTTTCTTATAGATGACATTTAAGTGTGACCTTGACCTTAGGGGTAGCGACCTGGTTTTGCGCTTTGCACATCGTCTTATAATGGTGATCATTTGTTCCAAATTTTTCTAAAACATATCCATGAGTTTAAAAGTTCTGGAGCGGGAACGAAAATGTACGGAATGACAGACTGAAAGACGGATGCCATTCTTTTCATTCCCTCCCCGCTACGCGGCAGAGAATTAAAAATGGCAAAATGAAAAGGAATGCTTGTTTTGTTTCTCATTTTATTGTTTTTGAACAAATTCATAGAATTAATGCATGTACATAATTAAAGGTAAAACTTTAGGCGTTTAAATTAAAACACACAATATATACAATATCAACATAATTGTTACATCAGGCAAGTTTCTTTTTAATTAACTGCAAAAAAATGGTAGTTATCACATTGAATTCAGAGTGAACACTCTTGTTTATTTCGGTAATATTCGGCAAGACTCGGAGTATACACGGGTTTAAAGTATATGCAAAAAGAGGCAACAGAAATCTGGCAAACGAGAACGTTCTCTTGGTTTAAACGACAAATCTGTATTAGAAACAAGAATACTTAAAATCAGTAAAAAAAGGCAGGTCTAGAATAAGTTGCAACACGGAAATATAATTATATTGTTAAGCAAAACTCAGAAGCAGTTTTGAAAAAAATACAACAGCGTATTACAATATCTCCTTCAAACATAAAGACCTATCGTTCAGAAAGGAACATGTATGTCAAATAGTAATTCTATATCTTATGAGGATTAAACTAGTTTCCTTAAGAGTTATCATGTTTTATATTCCACACTGGTATATCATTGAAATATTACACACAGGCATTCTGGCTATTCCCTGTGACATAAAATAGTTTAAATGAAAAGATATGGGTATGCGAACTGACAAATATTGCAACGAAGCATACAAAGGACAATAGGTTATTGATCTGATAATGAAAGAAACATTAACAGGAGATGTTTGTGAAACATCCCCTCGCCTGTTTGACATCTACATGGCTTGGATTTATTAACTTATTATGGTCAACCATCGTAAAAAGTTTGATGGTCCTGAGTTCAGTTGTTCTTGGGCTAATGAAATTATTTTAACAGTTTAAGTCCATCTGCTCTTTACTTTAGGCTAAATTTGCCCAAAATTAACCGGGACACCTACTCATCATGCCCAACCATCCTGTAAAATCGAACGGTCATAGGTTCACTTATTTCAGATAATCCTAATGCATGGGATAAAAGTTGTTATCAGAGAAAACTTACTGTAACAATTAATTTGATGAGAAAGGTAGCATGATTTTTCTTTTAGAACTGTTTGCCTTTTTCACGAAATCAAACGATACATTTTTAATTATGTGCTAAAGTGTAACGTACGCCAGACAATATTTACTTAAAAAGAATGTAAGAAGATAATTCCCTCTAAAAATCGTAAATTGTAAAAAGTGTCAGTATAACTTCAGAACACCTTATCAGGGGAGCTAACTATGGTTATCAGGTATTTCTGTACATTAATTCTCAAAGAACGGAGCAATACCTTGCCAAGTAAACTTCTTTTACAAAGCATATCAATGATATAGATATCCGTGGTTAATTATGCCAATGCAAAGAAGCAAAAGCAAACCAGAATGAATATAGTCCTTGTCTAGAAAGTCCAATCATTTTGAGACAATTACTACAGTTACTTAATGTGAAGAAAGACTTTGTATACAATAACCGAAAATTTGAAGACAATCAAAGTCCTATAGAGCAGACAGTGACTGACGATAAATGAAACTAATAAAATACAAGCCTAAAATAATAGTCAAATACTGCAAATGTATCAAAAATCTATTTTCCACTGTATATAAAAATATCGTGCAAAAAAAAGCAAAAGAAGGTAAACAAAACTATAAGCAGTTGAGGTCTAAAATGTTTGTATTGCTGCAGTAAATATGACTTACCGGATATTCATACGGACAGGTAGACACAGCAATAGCTTTTACCATTCTCAGGACATCAAAAAATTGATGTATCATTTCTTTAATACTATATATACAGCACTTACTAGCTTACACTAAAATGCTACACTTCAAATGTATCATTTACACTTTTTAAACTGGGTAAATGCTTTAAAGACATGACATGCAGTATGTATACAATCACTATGACATCAAAAGAAAATCAAAACTAATTACAGGGTACAAATAATTCTTCAAAAGGATAGGAAGTTTCGCTAAAGT
This sequence comes from Cyclina sinensis, assembly GCA_012932295.1. Taxonomy (NCBI): domain Eukaryota; kingdom Metazoa; phylum Mollusca; class Bivalvia; order Venerida; family Veneridae; genus Cyclina; species Cyclina sinensis. The sequence goes on from JAAONU010000008.1 coordinate 27,601,545, forward strand.
ACCACACAGGTAATGTTTCTTCATTCGAATTCTATCTAGAAAATATATAATGTACATGGTGAAGAGAACTTAAGTGGCTTAGATAGGTTTGCACAACTAAGAATATCTGACACTGTATTTGAAATATCTGACTTTTTGAAATCTAAAATATCAAAAACTTCAGTTACATTTACACATTTTGTCCACTATTTAGATATGTTTGTCCGAAAATAGAGGTATCACATAGGTATCATTTTTATACTAAACAATATTTTTATCTTTCAATGGATTTTTTGAAAAAGTAACATTTTTACTTACTTTTTCAGAAAAAAAAGAAAAAAGGAAAACGCTAATTAAAATTATTATAAAATAACAGATGACAAAGCTATGTAGTTGACGAAAATATACAATGATTAAAAGTACCTTTCGTAAACAAGTTTCACTTTAGTTTTAAGACAAGAAAACCAACCATGTAAAACAAAAGCGCTCTCTTTTCTAAATCAGACGTTTGTTGCAATCCTCTACAACAAAGAAAAAAAACAGATATCGGCATATAATGAAATGGAAGTATTGAATAAGAGATGCAACGTTTCTTATACAAAATCTTTAAAAAAATCAACAAAGAGATTGCAACATTTGTTAGTTGACCAAAAACGCCAATTAGTGTATTTTGTTTCAAGATAACAAGTGTACGAGGTTTCCTAGGCAACTTAAGAACCACATAAACCTGCAAGTCAAAATTCCAGCGGAAAAATATATAAAGCCCTTAAATTAAGGTGAAATTTACAGAATATGCTATTTTCGTCTTTATTATAAGAAAACAACCTAGTACATATGTCCTGTAAATACAATCAGAAACAACTGTAGCAGGCTATCAAAACATTCTATTTACACTATCAAAAAGATTCTTGTAGGAGTTAATAATATTTAAAGACGGACGAAAGTATCAAAATGTGATATCTGCAATCCTGGGATGCACTGTAAAACATGCCTGGAATATTTTCGACGGAATGGCTCGACAGAATATCACAGGGAAACAACCAAATAAAAGGAGATTTTGTAATCCTCACAAGGAGTCAGCAAGTGAATATATACAATTTCTGAATACCAGCGTTTTACCTTTGCTACAGTGAGGATCATTATGCACATAAAATTAAATAAATCTTGATTTCAGCATACTTTGATAAACATGTTTAAGTAAGTGTTAAAACCAGGTCTGATAAACACTTCTCTAATGTTGATAATACTAGTTAATAATAATGTACACGTATTCTTTAAAAATATTGACAGTAAATAGACTTTCCTTCGAACTTTCCTGTATAAAATTTTTGGAAAGTTGACAATATCTGGTATTGTTTTATTAAAGACTTTTTTACCAACTAAAGTGCAGAAACTAATACTTTATGTTGCTGTTGTTGTTTTTGTTTTCAGGGACAGCTTCAGGACATTATTCAAAATGCTTTGAGTTACAATCTATCAAAATATAGACCCACTTAATAATAGTTTGTAATACACTTTGATTGTTAGAGTATAACATATATTTATTTTTTGTTTATTTTATCATCTGTTCGTTTTATCATTTGTCAAGTAACAAACATAAAAAGGGAATAATACACAGCTAATTCTTAAAATGGACACCTAACTCTGCCATTTTTCACAACTTTGTTTTATCTTAGATATAAAATCATAATAATAAGCAAATCTGGGTAGAATTTCATCCTCAAAAGAATTAAACGTTATACCTTTGAACATATCTGGCGTACGTTATGAATTGATAAAAGCGGCCAGTTAAATATTAGGGAGCAAGAACTGTGTCAAAGATTGTTCATATACAAATATAGTAGAATCTTATATGCTTGTCTCGAGGGCAAAGGTTAGTAAAACCCTCCTAATTACCATATTTCCAGACTGAAGAGTTCTCTAACAGATAAATTTACACTGTCTCTGTGAAAGATTGGCTTACATATACTGGGTATCGATATGAAATAACTAAATTTCCATTTCAGCAGGTTAGCAGCTGACATTTGTTGAACAAAAAGTCTATTCCAGTACTGTTTCTAATGTGACATTGATTATTTTTTAACAAAACATGTGCAAGTATTCCCCCTATACTAACACATCTGCAATGTGTTGTTTTGCCTCACTACCTGTAATATGCAGAAGGGGATTTGTTGTATCAAACATACACAGCTGAAGTGGTAATAAATCTGCAATGAAGGCTAAATATTCTATCTAGAACCATATAGACTTCAACTACATTTCTAAATGGGATATTCACAGTCATAAGAACTCAGTAGTAATAATAAACATTTGCCTAAGTTGTAGACTTATAATAATTACTTGCCTAAGTTGTAAACATATAATAAAACATTTGCCTAAGTTGTAGACATAAAATAAACGTTTGCCTAAGTTGTAGACATATAATAAACATTTGCCTAAGTTGTAGACGTATAATAAACACTTGCCTAAGCTGTACACATATAGGAATCAGCAAGTGGACGTATGCGTACAAAACTGGCGAAGATAATGCACATAGATTTCTATCAGCATTGATAGACAAAAAGTTTGAACTTCATTCCATAACATTTTGTTCTACCTACTGTACATATATATAGGCCTTTCATAATGGAATTTGAGCGTTTCTCGAGGCCAACAATATTTCAAATAAAAATAACAGGCAAATATTTGAAATAATCATCCCCCTGATATTTGCCGGCATGGCTTCACTGTTATATATACACTAATCCATCAATAATAACATCTGTTACACTGAGGTTCTTTTCTTATTCATAAAATGATAATTTGTGGAACTATTTTCATCAATAAATGAATAGATATCTTCCTTTTCGTGCGATATGCTGTTCATTGGAAGAAGATGACTTATTCTCGTTGGTGACCGAGTAACCTTGTACCTATGCTTGTCCTTTGAGCGTATGTTATAACAAGAACATGAACACACAGAAATATGGTCATTATATTCTGGATTTTCCTGCGCCTGAGATACTACAGTTCCGTTTCCGGTAATGACGTCACCATCTAGTCTAACAGCCGTTTGTGCTGCTGCAGCAGCTTCTAGCTCGTCTCTACGTTCATCTTCGGTATTCATCGTCAGAAATCGTAAAACAAGCAGATTCATTGCAGCAGATATCACTGTTAGGCCAAATAGAATAAATATCAAACTGAAAGCAACATAATGAGGTTTTAGTTCAAGAGCGTTATGTTTCTGTAGTGCCACGAGATCACCAAAACCAATCGTAGTGAGCGTTATAAAGCAATAATACAGTGAATCTATATATCCCCAACCTTCAAAATGGACAAAGGCTGCAGCACCTGCCGTCAAAACTATTCCACTTAGATTCGTTGTCACTAAAATTAAATTTGTCTGGCTAACTTCCGTTTTCTTCATTCGTAAACACTTTTTTCCTTGCTTCATTAAAAACGTCACAAACGTGTTGAGACGCTCCCCAACGCTTTGGAACATAACGATACACAATGGAATGCCAATTAGGGCGTAGGCCATGCAGAATATTTTCCCACCGTCTGTCTGTGGTGTACTGTGTCCGTATCCTGAAAAGAAAAGCAATTTTTTATATTAATGCCGGTTGACTCATTACTTTTATTCTTGATACTACTTCAGCCATTTCTATTTAAGATTTTTTATCTAAAGTTATGAATGACAGATCATTTTACTCAGAACTGCTATGTCGTTTACTTCTACATTTATATATAGTTCAATTCAAACAGCAGCCTTCCTTTGTCTAACACTGTCATATATCTTTATAAACATTTACAGTGCGTATTTGGTGCAGTTTCATTAAATAAAATGCGAATACACCAAATATTGTAATTTCCTAGTAAGAGTAGATACATGCTAAGACTTCATGTACATACATTTTGCATAAAAGTCTTTCAAATCACTCGCACATTTGGCAGATCTCTCTACTAAATATAACAAGTTAAAGCATTCTCAATGTCACCTTACTATTTTACTTTGTCTACCAAATAAAAACAGAAGCACAAAGACAAAGAGGAGAAAGAACCGACTGATATCTGTCATAAAATTTGACAGAACACAGAACGTATTTGTCTTTCAACTCCCCTGCACATTTGTGCAACACGTCCCTGTCCCTGACCTGAGGAAGGTAATTGCAGTCCCAGCCAGTAAATCAAATATTTATTACAGAAAGTGATTTATTGTCGATTAAGCATCCGAAGGCAGACTTCAAGAAATAAGGCTTCTGATAATATGTCAGGTACATGAGGAAGTATGTGGTCATGTTGCAGAAATACAGCTGTTATTAAATTCACGAAAGAGTGGACGTTAAATCAGTGAGAACAGATTATCTCAGCTGTTCTTAGCTGGCTGTTAATATGTATTTTATAAGGGTTACGTAAATGAAGGAAATGAGAGGCCCTCCATAAAAAAGTTTACAAGTAATACAGATTTAGTCATTAACGTTTCTATGTTCGTATCGTTCAAACACTTTCTTTCTTATGACTGATTTATCAACCTGACAAAACCATTATCAAAAAGTTGTCCAAACACTGACCAATTTACTCCCTAACAAACCTATGTTATACCGTGCCGCCCAAAAAATTTGTTTATACGAATCTAGCTATTAAAATGGGCATATTCCATTCCCATTCTTTGCTTACCAATTCTTTACCTATGGAAATCTAAGGCGGTCTATTATTTTCCATACGAACCTAGCCTCCACCAATATAATAAATACCGTCTGGTAATATATGTGTACAGCCAAAGGCAAATGGCAACTGTGAGATCCTGTGTCTAGACTAGCGATAAACTTTCCCTTAAATCAATTTGTCTGTATGTTAAATAGTTTGACGATATTCAGAAAGATAAAAGTTTTGAAATAGTTTTATTGAACATTTTTCTATGCATGTGCAAGTATCGCTTTAGGGTAATTCCATTTCATCTGTACATACGGTAGAAACGTCAGATTTTACGAAATGGCTATCTGTATCTTGTATATTCAAAAACAGATTTTTAAACGCACCAAAAAATAATTTGTTTTTATCTTTGCGTCATAACAGCGATGTTTTCCATCTAAAAACTCAATTTTTTAATCTATTTATTTTTGTCCGAGACATAACATAAATAAGATAAATGAAGTGGTCACATTACCATTGCAAATGCAAGCTTTGCCGAAAGTTCAACGTGTCAGATACTGATTAAAGAACAGACACAAAAAGGTTCCGTAATTGATCCTAGGGATTCATTAAAACCTATCTTCAAAAGCGTGTATTTAATGATTAGATATGATGTTCAAACAGTTTATCTTTGCGAATTCAAGATTTTGCCAGATGTTGTTTTGGATGATGTAAATAAAAGGAGAGAGGTAACACAAACAATCTAAGTATTAAGACAAGTGTGCACTTCATAGATTCTGTGCTCTGTAAGTAAACATTGCTGTTCTGTTCGAACTGCTCCTATATATTTTGCAGGTTATTGTTTTGGTTCCAAACCATCGTTGTTTGCGTAGGCTAACTGGGAGATTTTCTGTAATAAAATGCATGCTATCCATTTACCGAGATGGAAACTTAATAAACAAAACAAAAAGGCATAGTCTTTTCAACCAATTTACAAATACAATATCAGTCTTAAGTCTTGGAAATTTTCAGTGATGTGGCTTTTGTATTAAGCAACCAGTGTTTATAGTCGTTGAGAAATAAAAACAAAAAACAACCGAGACGATTGTATTGAACAAAGCGGAAGGGAATTTTATTTTGTAATGGCTTTGGAAAACTATACTGCTGATAGTACGTACATATACCTTCATACATTTTTCTTTAAACTGACACAGTTTCAAACACACAGCCCCGAAGAAAATAAGGTGTATAGGACGATTTACACAGTAATAAGATTACAATATATCAACGTAAAGTCGCCCAGTAAGTCCGATTACCCATTTGTATTTGTATGGTTTAACAGACTACAGCATAGTCACACAGGTCAATTAAAGCGTCATTATGACCACTTCAGCTCATTAGCAGCAATATATTCTAAATGAGATATCATTTTGTCGAAAAGATATGCTCCAAAGCAAACAACATATTCTCTATTTACCTGCTTTACACAGACTGAAGCTTAACTGCTAATTTTATTTTACCGCGTGAGATAAACGCAATTAGAGAAGTATGTAACTGAATCCAGATGAAGTAATCTGCTCTAACGATGCCCAGTGTTAATTACAAGCGCACAAGAATGAGTTATTCTGGTAGTAGAAAATTAATTAGGAAACTTAATTGGCTATCAATATATCCGTTGCTATTATTCGTTGCCAAACTACAGACGTTGTCCTAGATATGCCTTCTATAATTATAGATAATGTCTACAACAGAATTTTCGAGATTTGTAAGTAGTAAGGTGTAATTTTTTAGTTAGCTGAATAAAACGAACACTTACACTTGAATCCAGTTAAGATAAGGGCGTTGATATTTTTAATTTTTCGAATAATACAAGGTGTGGCGTACATTAGAAAATAAAAGGTCAATGAACATGGACATTTGTGAAAATATAAGAAATTTTAACTTTTATTGGGGGTTAAATGGGGCATTTTTACAATCGCTCATGTTTCCATTTGTTTGTAAACAGAATGTCGCACCTTCGTTTTATACTAAGAATAGTTCTAAATAATATTATATATTTCTACATTTTATAACTTACAATTGTGTTAAACTGCAATGAAACGTATTCCAAATTAGTGATCAGGTTAATATTAAATGTTGACATTATAGCAAACCAAACACCATTTACAAAAATTGTAAAGCTTCATAAGATAATGTCTTTAAAATGTATAAGACTTCTTAAAGCAGTATCCTTAAAACTTGTAGGGCTTCTTAATATAGTGTCATTATTTGGCTGACAGTGTTTTAAAATTGATTAAACGGAGATGTTTTTTGTTTTCGAGGATTAAGTCTCAATATTTCTGTTATTTAGGCCTACGCTGATCAATGTTGGAAACGTATTTTACTTCGCCAAGAAAAGGAAGTGTTTGTTTTGCATGACATTAATACGTATAAAGGTCTTAAGGGAGATGTAAATATCACAAAACTTCGTAATTCTAACAGTTTTTGCTAAAGTTAGCGTTGCTGTTGCATAATGCAGCATTGAAGGGCAAGTGTCTTTGCTTTATCAAGTTGAGATAAATGTTTATTATTCTTGCTACAGAGACTGTTCCCTTCTACAGCATGAAACCCTAAGGGAGACTTGTATTTAAGCAGCCTATATATTATAAATTGTTTTTTTATTTCACAAGTCATTTTTTTAAATAAAAGAACCAATCTCAAGATAATATATGAGCATAATCTAAGATTTCAAGAAACTTTTGGTGAAACAGCTGACTGTCTACGATCAGTTTTATTTCAGTCTAAGGGCAGTTAAGGGCTCAACCAGTAGATCATAAAATGACAAGCTGAAGTATGAAATAAGATGTCTGCTGGTGGGTATCGTCTTCGTACTACACAGTGTTTCTTAAGGTGAATGTTAGTCTGTAACTACTGACCTTGTACGCAATGACTCTAAAGGTGTAGTTTGTACCTATAGTGCACAGGAAGCATGTGCATTAAATAGTCTTGCTTATTTCATTTGAGAATGTGTGCCCTGAAATCTAATGAATTCCGAAATCTTAAAAGCGTAAAAAGAGCTTGCATTCTGCCAGAGAAATATATAAATGCACAAGGCCTGAACTTAAACGTTTAAAAAAATGTGTTTGTTTTCTGTGATTCACATTTTGTGTGTATAAAATCTATATGATCCTTTTCTTGTGATATCATCCGGATCTTTAGATAGCGGTTGAAATTATATCTTATTCAGTCCCATCGCAGGGTTCTTCAAAATAAGTTATTTGGGTATTTAGGTAGATTTGTGAAGTTAGCGGCCTAGCGGCCTAGCGGCCTGGCAGCGTGAAGTTAGCGGCCTGGCGGCCTAGTGGCCTGGCGGCGTGAAGTTAGCGGCCTGGCGGCGTGAAGTTAGCGGCCTAGCGGCGTGAAGATGGCTGCCTTTATCACAATTTAGGTTGATCTTAAAAACGGATTGAAATCTATTTTTACAGCATATAATGTGAATTGCAGGGGTGTATAAGAAAGTTATCGACATGATTTAGCTTTTATTTTTTAAAATAAATTATTTAACAAAGTTCTAGCTTATCTGCAAAGACGACTCGGAATCTCTTTGTACATTTACTCCCATGTACTCTATGTAAATTACATTTCAGTTGATGATTAAGTAAAATATCAACAAGAACTAGCTTTGATTTTCTTTAACTTTTCGAAGCCTGGCGGCCTTATTTTGCTTATTCACCCCTGAATTATGATAAATATTTAGTTTAGGCCGCTAGGCCGCCAGGCTTCGAAAAGTTAAAGAAAATCAAAGCTAGTTCTTGTTGATATTTTACTTAATCATCAACTGAAATGTAATTTACATAGAGTACATGGGAGTAAATGTACAAAGAGATTCCGAGTCGTCTTTGCAGATAAGCTAGAACTTTGTTAAATAATTTATTTTAAAAAATAAAAGCTAAATCATGTCGATAACTTTCTTATACACCCCTGCAATTTACATTATATGCTGTAAAAATAGATTTCAATCCGTTTTTAAGATCAACCTAAATTGTGATAAAGGCAGCCATCTTCACGCCGCTAGGCCGCTAGGCCGCTAACTTCACGCCGCCAGGCCGCCAGGCCGCTAACTTCACGCCGCCAGGCCGCTAGGCCGCCAGGCCGCTAACTTCACGCCGCCAGGCCGCTAGGCCGCTAGGTCGCTAACTTCACAAATCTTATTTAGGTTATCAGCAAGCTCAGTAAATCGATAATGTCAGCGAACATAATATAATTTTAACAACAAACCCGGTTAGAGTAAATTGGCGGGCTGTAGAGCGCCCGTCCAATTTCATGTTATTAATCCATACTTATAAGTCTATGTTAAGCCTCTAAATAAACAGTTGTATGTATGCACGAAATTCTGATAAATAATTTATCTTGTATGTCGTGCACGCATACGAAATGTAGTACAACAGGTCCAAAACAAATTCGTTGAATTTTTTTATTCTGAAGTGCAATGCTTGACACAATCCAGTCTTTTTTGTGCTTGTTAATTATGAATTCGATTAAGAAAACCAAGAATTCTCAGTAACAGAAGCGTCTGTTTACAGTTAAGTGGGAGTGGTAATAAAATAGTGTTCGCTTATTAACAGTATGTAAATAATCTCGAGAAAACTGTGAATCTGACGTTGGTAATTTTGTTGTTAATGATGCACAGTGTTCAGCATCACCGGCCGTTCTGTTGTTGACAGAATGATATTTAGTCAATTTCACGTGAACATATTCGGCGAGTTTTCATTAACAGAAAATCAGTAGAGGATATATATTTCAAGGGGGAGTTTAGAAAAGTAAAGAAACTATCTCTAGTTGTTCATAGTCTGCCTTACAATCCCTCTAAGTCAAATAGGCACCATAGCTATGTAGACAGGTTGTATCATCTTTGACCATAAGTTGTCAAGCATTATATTGATATTTCTATTAGTCCTTTTATTCATTATTTCATCTTTGTATTTTCACTATTAAAGTTGGTTTTGATAATAAAATATTATATAATTGTTAATTATTCAGTCTTGTCAGAGTAACAGGAAGGAATGATTTACTTGTAAAACAATGTCTGAAATTTCGCCAGTCTGGAATCATTTCGTATATTTTACTATTTTTAAATCGAAAAGTTTTTGGTATAATGGTACAATCAAGATAAAATAGATGGCGCCTTAAAGGCATAAAATCTAAATGAATATTACTCAGAAATATCTAAACAATCTGTAACCAGACAACAAACATACAGAATAAATGGTACCATAACAATGTTGTGTTTTACAGAAAGCATTTTATCACCAAATATTGAATCTCGCAAATATCTCTAAAACTGCTTTCAAAAAACCAGACTGGAATATACTAGACTTCTAGTATACGAGACTGAATTACTGGAATATTTTTAGCTTCTTAAATTATGCTCTGCTTGAAATCAACAATGTTAACTGCCATACGCAGACAAATAATCATTTCGTGTAATGCACTAGCTGCTAGGGCATTCACTCAAAAGTACGGAAAACAGGTCGGAGATAGCCATTAGTTTGCAATAGTTCATTGAAAAGAAAAAAAATGTGGTTTCAAAATGTTTGGATAATTTGAGTATGTTAGTCAAGTTGAAAAAATAAAGACCTCTGAAATTCTAAATGTCTTTTATTACACATATCTTGGTTAAAATGATGAGCAAATAAACATGTCTGTGTATCTACAACGAGTTTCAGATTCGTTTTTGTTCTACCGTTCCTTGTTCTAAAATCTAACTGACATGCCATGACGGTCGTTTATAACGGGTCACATTTTCTGCCCAATTTTCAGTTCGAGGATTTATATTTTATATATTTTTTTATTAAATACTGATGCCAATGATTTTCTTATAAAGACAACCCTTTACTAAGGAAACCTACATCGAATCTAAGACTGTCACAGAAGTAGCATTATCATTGTAGTGATCCTAAAAATCAAATAACACACAAGACAGTGTAGTATGAAATAAGTGACTAAATTGTTAATTTTAATAAATATATGTGTCAAATGACAAAACCATAGGGGTTTAACTGTCCAGTACAGCTGTTAGTACTTAGCTTGAGTTCAGTAAAAAACATCATCGCTTTCCAACAAAATTTACAATTTGATCAAACTTTGATGATCACAGCATGTGCTTATGTTAGCTCTTCTGGCACATATTAACAGCCTCGTGACCAGTTTATCCTTAGATACATCGCACAGCTAAGACTTCTATAAGTTTCACATGACAAACATATTAGTACAGCATGTATATATTAAGCAAGTTCATCAAATACATAATTTTCAATCTGGAGTGCCATGTATTTAAATGCATTTTCGCGTTTTAAGTAACTTTAGGTATATGATTAAAGTTATAAATCCAGGAAATAATGTGATTCTGAACTTGAAATTAATCTGGTTCCATTAAAGCTGGGACAAAACATGTGAATACTACTTTGGCTTGGTCTTAGAGATGCCTTGGAGGTAATTGATATTCTTTAGACAATAAACTTGGGAACAATGTGCCAGACAGCATAAGTGATTTCTTAATAGCATTGGCGCATTGTCCATACACGGGTTTCAAAGTAGAATATTAATCACCCTCCATATTGAGCACAGAATAAATTATTACATCACAAACGCCCAGCTAACTTAGAATTTATCTGTAACGGGATTTGATATATATTTTTTTTATTTTTTCATTTTTTTTATTAAATAAAATCACTTTACAGAAGAATTCATTCAGTATAGACTACACATATTCCTCCTGCCAGCGACATAAGCACTATTAATTTTGTAAGCGTAGCAACGTTACGTTGCTTCTTATTTATGGAAAACAGGACTAATTTTACAGTTTTGAAAATTGTACAGATATGCTTATAATAGCTAAACGGACAGTTCTTTTCTTAATCTAATATGATTTTAGTACAGTTTGTGCTTATTGGTTTGCATTAATAAAACAAAAATTACCAGACACACCTGTCCACAAATTAATTAAACTGGTTGTGCGTACTAATACAAAGCAACCAGTTTACTGGTTGAAAATTATAGTTTGTCAAATGATTGAAATCGTTCGCTTAACTGAGGTACCGGTGACTGTTGTTCGTCTGCAAATTGGAAAAAATACAATTTCAACAATCAGATTTCCGTACTCATTTGCATGTGAACAGCACAGGGATGGGACAATAATGCGAGAAAAGGCAGCGGACAACTTTTTTTTGCTTGAGAAATGATGGTCAATACCTCCTTTCAATATGAAAACGACTAAATTCCTTTTCGAACACTTTTAAGGAAAGCAAACATATTTTTATAACATATAAAGTCAAATCCGAATAAGGAACAACATGATCACTTAAGCAATTGCTTCTGACATCCGGGAAAAAAAAAACTCCGCAAATGAGATAAGAAAAAAATCAGCAATCTGATTAGAATCATATCCTAAACATCGCTGTGCTAACCGTAGGGAGATCGTGAACTTCAGTCAGATTGAAAAATAAGTATCGAACATTCGAACAAGGAACATATGAAATTTCAAAAACGATAATTACAGCTTTTCTTTTCAAATATCAGACACGACTGTTATAAGTGAACGTTTTGATGATTTGTATGTGTCTATTCTTACAGTTTTTACATACTTACGCGTCGAAATGCGTTAGTACTTCTGTTTCCTATTAGGATTTGAATATAGACCCAGTATTTGTTTTGTTTTATTTTCGTTTTGATTTTTTTTCAGACGTTCATGATATAACAATAGTTCCTTTCTTTCAACATTCACTTAAACATCACATAACTACCCTGGTAGGGCGAATATTAATTTTACTTCGTCAACAAAATGCATTTTTAATCGTGTTCTTGCTCATTTGAATTCAAGTGCTCTGGTGTCAGTAAGGTCATTAAATACCTACCCTTTTTGCAATGTCATTAGTGTTTTTGTGTGCTTTTGCTTGCAACATTGTCGAATGATGGATGTGATGAACTTGTGTTTGTTCTTGAGGGAACCTGATTGGGCAAGCATGAGGTTGGTGCTCCCTATAACCTGGTTTGAACCCGCATTGGCAAATGTTTTGCCACTGACCGTTCCAAGCCGCTGCGTGTCATGTTCTTTGTTTGATCAGTATATAATTCTATGCTATCTTTTCTTCTCTACTTCTTGACTGTTTAGGGTGGCTGTGTTTTCTGAGTGTGTTTTTCCCTGATATGCGTTTATCACTTTTTTAACACTTTTTATGAAGATTGATCACTGTTATGAACTACTGACCTCGTTTTTAGTTACGTAATACCAAAATTCACGCCTATGCTTACAATTGTCAAAACAGGTTCCATTGAAATTGGGTGCAAACTTGAGACATATGAATGTAACCTAGTTTTTGTTTTATTCCATTTTACCAAGTTTCGTACAAATCCATGAAAATATTAAAACAATACATCTGACCAATTTTAATAGACGATTGATAAAAACAATATGACTTCTATTTTTTTAAGATTTGTAACTGATCTGAGCTGGTATATATTCAGTTTCTTGAGAGAAACCTTCCACTCTGAACATACTGAATAGAAAGATTATTACTTTTATCAGCTGGGTACTTATTTTTTGGACGCATTTTTATACTAATCTATGTCATACGTGATAACTACAATTTCCACTGATTTGTTCCAGTTCTGGGAGATCTTCAAGGCAATTTGATCTAACCAAGTTTCATAAAGACACATAAAATATGGCCACTAACGTTAAATGCTGATGACTCACGAAAGACAACTGACGACGGACAATGGAATGTTTAGCAATGTATAAGGTGCTCTTTAATTGCATTATATGCTAAACTGTTTAAAATCAAAGTTTACAAAAAAACTGATGGATCGACTTTTTTCGTTTCAGTTTATTGTAAATTAGTCACGTGCTGCACACGATTTTCACATTTATTTAGTAATCTCGATTTTGCAAACTCCGCGACGTTTTGTCCGCTCTAGAGATAAAACGTTCTTAACGGGTACATTAAAATAATAAGTAAGTTTAACCAGGTATATCAATAATTCAGAATAAATATTCAAAAATAAACAGTTACTACTCTCTTCGTCTTAAATATTAAATTTTAACGCTTACTGCTTAACTATGCTTATTTTCAAATCAACCCGAATCGTTGCGTAACTAGGCCAGGCCACGACCGAAACACAAATGAGTAGGCTAGCAGACAATGAATAACGTATCTTCTAGACATAGCAATGACTTTGAACAACTGCGCAACAAAAAATGCAAAAGGAAAATAGAAAATCCAAAACAACTTTCTCTCAAACCACGGTATTTAGAAACGTATTGAATAAGGCAATATCTATATTGCTAAATGATCTCTACACTTCTAATTAAATGTTATTTTAAATGATTTAAATAGAAATTTTTGTTTTGATGGTAGGTAGGAAATTCTGATCGTTGATAAGTGACTTGTAATACGGTTGGTGTCCTTTGTAACGTTGGATCGATTAGATTCATGACTTTTTGTTTTTAGAATGAACTATCAGCATTCTGAACACAAAAAATGATGGAAAGCGGTATCTATCTCTGATAGTTTATTTCTGAAACCTTCCTAAATTGTAAACGACAAGAAAATTAGTCTTAATTGTATTGCTGCATTTTTAACTGTTTTTAATTTGTTTTTTTATTAAACTAAGAAAAGAAACCTTCATTGGTATTATCTCTTCTGTTGAGGTTTTTGGCCCTCAACCATCTTTTTTGTGTTATGTGACCTCCCATCTCTTTAACATACTTGACCGTCAACAATCTTTTTATGTACATTATTGATTTGATAATTTGTATATGCCCTATTTTTGTAAACTTGTTTCATTGTAACGATTATTAAATCAAGCAGTATAATTCTCCTCTAGCACAACAGATGAAAGAATAAAAGTAAGGAAGAAAATGACAGATTCTATTCAATATGTCCTTCATTGATATAGCTTAAAGTCTACCTAAAATCTACATATTGGTAATTTGAATTTTTAAATAGAATGAATTTGTTACAGATGTCGTCTACATTTTGTCCCGTGTGAAATGTCAGACTTTGTTGTACCAATAACTTTATCAGACGTTACACTGATAAGGTTACCATTTGGTGTAATCATACACTTACATACGAGGTCTTTATACGAAGTTGTCGGAAAAGACCGAATTGTTACGATTGATATCTTTATTTTTTTCGCTAGCTATCTCTGTAATGTATTTTACCGTAACTTGAGCATCTGCAAACATTTGCATTAAAACACAGTAAACAGAGATCGCAAAACGGAAATTCATTCTCTGCACACAGAATAATAGCAACAAATGACGATTTTCAATTAACACCACACGTGAATATTATATTGAGAATAAAGTAAGCATTCTAACTGAACAAATTGAATTATAGATGTCAAAGAAATGACCTAATGGTAGGCAAAGTCAACAGTTTAACAGTAAATTCGTTGTTTATATCATATACAACAGAGTTTTATCTTGACAACAAAGTCAGACAATCGATCATCACAATAACTGAATAACTGAATAACATTTCTACAAAAACTGGAATGTCCTAGGACATTACAAACACTGTTACTTCTTTTCTAGACTGACAGTAACGTAAATCTCATAAAGAAAAGTAGAACTCAAACTGAAAAAAAGTTCCTCATGCACCAAGCATACAATATTAAAACAATTCGTTGCAGAGCAAAAGTATTCGACCATGTTCATTTAAAGCAGGGTTATGTTCCACTTTTTGTGATATCTAAACTTTTGATAATTTCAACCAAAATACATTCAACACATGATTTCTGTAAATTCATGATAAATCATGTTGTCTATACTCAAATGTATTTAGTCTGATTTTTTTTAGAATATTGCGTAGTTCCTGATTATTTAGACTAAAGGGTTTCTGTTCAAACAGAAGGAAACTGAACGTGGTATCTTTTGGAAGTTGTTCATAATTTATATCAAAGACTGTAAGTCAATAACCTTTAACATTTATAAAAATTATCTAACTAATTAATTGAAATTCTCAATCTCAATAATTTCACTCGTTGTTGGTCTTGATTATCAGCAAGGGCGAGTCAAAACCCGAAGATGCCGATGTGAACGGACGTACTTATCTCATTCAAGAATTGTTCGTTCAGAAACTTGTATGACCGCCCAATTCGTTCGTAGATCATTAGGGGATATTCTTATATGTAAGTCAAAATCGGAAATTATTATTATGAACTGTACTGAAAAAATCATAATGTATGAGCGTTTGAAGTTTTGCATGATCATACGACTACTTTCAGTTTCTTGATAATGTTCAGGTACAGACTATATGGAATATTTTTTGTCTATTTTTGGAGAGAAAAAATGCACATTTAAAAGAGAAACCGTAAAATATAAAAGTGGCATTTGTATAAGATGCTTTCTGAAACTTGCAATGTCGTATAGAGTTCTATCTTCACAAGCATTCGATAGATGCGGTTGACAAAATGATGATTTTTCAATCGTCTATCAGGATTTATTCAATAATATCAGATATTTGACAAAACAATTTAAAAAACAGCATTGATTTCATGCTATCGACATAATAATGGTCGGACTATTTCCTTGAGGGTTTATTCATAAGGCATTCGATAAAAAGGGTCAGTCGCTGCAGTAAAGAAAGATGCTAAGTAGCATATACATTCTGTAACGGACGTCTGCAAGTCAATGCCTAACTAATGCTGACACTTCACTGAGTTATAGATATTCTGCCTTAAGGTCCCTACTGGTCAATGTGCCAGAACTAGCTAATATTTGTTTACTGTGTCTGGAACGTTGGCTACAAGCTCAGAGCCAAGATTTCCAGAATTTATCATAACAAAAATGATGTTGTCTCTAGCTGTATCGTAAAATTGATTAGTTTCTTTAACTTAATTGTGAAACAATAAAATGGTGCATATCTGTTGTAAGAATTGACGATAAAAATATCTAACTTACAATTTCAGCCTAGAAAGCCTTTAATGTTCTATGTCGTTTAAAATAATGTATTAGATATTAAATGATTTGAAAACGAAACTTCTGTGATAACTATAAAAGACACGTACTGATTAAGAACTATTATTTCGCCATAACATTTAAATTTAAATGGTAAATGCATTCCAAAGAGACGTGTGGACGCTGTGCTAAAGATTTTCGTTCAGATAGTAAGCAACAGATTATCCAAAGACCGCTATTAAATGTAGCAAAACAAAGACATTCTGCCTTAAATCACGAAATTATCTTTAGACGCCACGAAATAAATAGTTGTTGAAATATACCACAATCGTTTAAACAGTTGGTTTTATAATGAAACTTGGAATTCTACGGCTGTCAAACAGGACCTAGGTAAATGTTCAGAAAAACTGTTCAGGCAAGTGGAAAGATAAGTCGTTCAATTTTTAACCTTTTGAAAATTAACACAAACAAATTTACTGAATAATTTTTCGAGTTAACTTTATGCAATTTATACATGCATGAAGTGTGTAGGCCGGGTTGTGCACCACAATCGAAAAAGCGTGAAAAACTGCTGAAATGTAAGCAATGAAGCAATTTGACGTCAGCTTACCTTGCAGAAGAGTGCGGAAGGGCGCACCGGACTGTAGCTGCAAAGCAAGCCAGACTTCTGAAATATATATCAGCGAAACAAAATTAATGTCCTTCCCTTCGGGATAAAATATGCATAGTGTCAAAGAACAAATGAAAATAATCTGTACTTTTGATACTACTTATTTTTTATGTATATATTTAAAAAACGACAATTTAGTTGTTTTTACAAAGCTTCAAAATAAATAGTTGTTTTAAATACGAGTACCACGTGCACTTTAAACAAACTATCAATCGAAAATATTGTTCCCCTTTTTTCATTTTCATACAGTCAATAGATCATAAAAATGGCGTCACTACATATAATCAAGTGACGTGCAAGCTAAGAACCAATGTGAACATCGATTTTAATAAAAAATCGTGTTGAGATTATGTTCGCTGACTTTTCTCCCCTCATTTATCTTGTACTCAGCCCTCGAACATTCCTTACATTTGTAACAAATTAAGACACAAGGGCCGGATAAATTTCTTGGTGATAATTGATCTCGGGCAATGCGTCTAAAGGGCATTTGTTTAGGTGAAGAACCAATCAAGTCACCTGCGAAGAGATTAGGTCGTATACTAGCTGGATAGCCAGGAAAACTTGTTATGTGGACTGACCGCCGGGTATGACTAAAATGAGGTTGAAGCTGGCGTTTAACTCCAGTAAAAAATAGATTTGCAGTCTAATGACTACAAAGGTGACCTAGCTGGCCCTGGTGTTGATTTGATGTTGTATTTAGCCGTAAGAATATTGGAAGTACTTGTTAAAATATGGCTGAAACATATGATAATTATTATGCAAATTCTGTTAATAGATATTAAGCATACTTAAGTTATATAAACATATTTGATATTTAGTATTTTTTATTTGAATAAAACGCGAAATTGTTTGATAACATACGTCATAAGAATCAGCTAGTTAACAACTTCATCTGTATAAGTAAGGATCAGTTAAAAACAAGGCAGTCTGGAGGACAGCTTTATCCCCTACTTCAATAGAACAGTAGTTCGAGCAGAGAAGTTTAGACCTCCAAACATGACACAGGATAATGATTTCTACGGAAAAAGGGCAGCTACATTTGGACCTCTATTTTGTAAATGGTGGAATTATGAAGACAAAACTGCGAGTTATTCAATTATTGAGATATGGAGAATATGCAAAATTGCAATAGTTAATAATTTATGTAAAAGAAACAATGTGGACTTTTTTATATTTGACCTCTACTTCTGGCTTTGACCTTGGTGAAGCGACCTGGTGGTTGTTCTGTGCACATCGTCTCGATCATTTGTGCCAAGTTATTATAAAAACTTTCAAGCAGTTTAAAAGTCATGGGGCGGACACGAAATATGGACTTATTTAAAATGTGACCTTTAAGTGTGACCTTGACCTTATGGTAGCGACCTGGTTGTTGCGCTCTGCACATCGTCTCATAATGGTGATCATTTGTGCTAAGTTATTTTAAAAACTTTCTATGAGTTTAAATGTTCTGGAGCAGACAGGGAAATGTTACGGACTGACAGACAGATGCTTTCCTATAATCCCCTCCCCGCTACGCGGCAGGGGATTAAAAATAATGGCAAAATGAAAAGGAGCACTTGTTTTGTTTCTCATTTTATTGTTTTTGAACAAATTCATAGAATTAATGCATGTACATAATTAAAGGTAAAACATTAGGCGTTTAAATTAAAACACACAATATATACAATATCAACATAATTGTTACATCAGGCAAGTTTCTTTTTAATTAACTGCAAAAATGGTAGTTATCACATTGAATTCAGAGTAAACACTCTTGTTTATTTCGGTAATATTCGGCAAGACTCGGAGTATACACGGGTTTAAAGTATATGCAAAAGAGGCAACAGAAATCAAATCTGGCAAACGAGAACGTTCTCTTGGTTTAAACGACAAATCTGCATTAGAAACAAGAATACTTAAAATCAGTAAGTAAAGGCAGGTCTAGAGTAAGTTGAAACATGGAAATATAATTATAGTGTTAAGCAAAACTCACAAGCAGTTTTGAAAAAATACAACAGCGTATTACAATATCTCCTTCAAACATAAAGACCTATCGTTCAGAAAGGAACATGTATTGTCAAATAGTAATTCTATATCTTATGAGGATTAAGCTAGTTTCCTTAATAGTTATCATGTTTTATATTCCACACTGGCATATCATTGAAATATTACACACAGGGATCCTGGCTATTCCCTGTGATATAAAATAGTTCACATGAAAAGATATAGGTATGCGAAAGAACTGACAAATATTGCAATGAAGCATATAAAGGACAATAGGTTTATGGATCTGATAACGAAAGAAACATTAACAGGAGATGTTTGTGAAACATCCCCTCACCTGTTTGACATCTACATGGCTTGGATTTATTAACTTATTATGGTCAATCATTGTAAAAAGTTTGATGGTCCTGAGTTCAGTTGTTCTTGGGCTAATGAAATCATTTTCACAGTTTAAGTCCATCTGCTCTTTACTTTAGGCCAAATTTGCCCAAAATTAACCGGGACACCTACTCATCATGCCCCACCATTCTGAAAAATCGAACAGTCATAGTTTCTCTTATTTCAGATAATCCTAATGCATGGGATAAAAGTTGTTATCAGAGAAAACTTACTGAAACAATTAATTTGATGAGAAAGGTAGCATGATTTTTCTTTTAGAACTGTTTGCCTTTTTCACGAAATCAAACGATACATTTTTAATTATGTGCTAAAGTGTAACGTACGCCAGACAATATTTACTTAGAAAGAATGTAAGAAGATAATTCCCTCTAAAAATCGTAAATTGTAAAAAGTGCCGGTATAACTTCAGAACACCTTATCAGGGGAGCTAACTATGGTTATCAGGTATTTCTGTACATTAATTTTCAAAGAACGGAGCAATACCTTGCCAAGTAAACTTCTTTTACAAAGCATATCAATGATATAGATATCCGTGGTTAATTATGCCAATGCAAAGAAGCAAAAGCAAACCAGAATGAATATAGTCCTTGTCTAGAAAGTCCAATCATTTTGAGACAATTACTACAGTTACTTAATGTGAAGAAAGACTTTGTATACAATAACCGAAAATTCGAAGACAATCAAAGTCCTATAGAGCAGACAGTGACTGACGATAAATGAAACTAATAAAATACAAGCCTAAAATAATAGTCAAATACTGCAAATGTATCAAAAACCTATTTTCCACTGTATATAAAAATATCGTGCAAAAAAAAGCAAAAGAAGGTAAACAAAACTATAAGCAGTTGAGGTCTAAAATGTTTGTATTGCTGCAGTAAATATGACTTACCGGATATTCAT
Source organism: Cyclina sinensis (assembly GCA_012932295.1). Classification (NCBI taxonomy): domain Eukaryota; kingdom Metazoa; phylum Mollusca; class Bivalvia; order Venerida; family Veneridae; genus Cyclina; species Cyclina sinensis. The sequence continues at coordinate 27,622,031 of JAAONU010000008.1, forward strand.
ACGGACAGGTAGACACAGCAATAGCTTTTACCATTCTCAGGACATCAAAAAATTGATGTATCATTTCTTTAATACTATATATACAGCACTTACTAGCTTACACTAAAATGCTACACTTCAAATGTATCATTTACACTTTTTAAACAGGGTAAATGCTTTAAAGACATGACATGCAGTATGTATACAATCACTATGACATCAAAAGAAAATCAAAACTAATTACAGGGTACAAATAATTCTTCAAAAGGATAGGAAGTTTCGCTAAAATACCGCGCAAGTAAGGTTTCTTCATTCGAATTCTATCTAAAACATATATAATGTACATGGTGAAGAGAACTTAAGTGACTTAGATAGGTTTGCACAACTAAGAATATCTGACACTGTATTTGAAATATCTGACTTTTTGAAATCTAAAATATCAAAACTTAAGTTACATTTACACATTTTGTCCACTATTTAGATACATCTGTCCGGAAATAGAGTTATCACATATGTATCATTTTTATACTGAACAATATTTTTATCTTTCAATAGTTTTTTTTGAAAATGTAACAATTTTTCCTTACTTTTTCAGAAAAAAAAAACGAAAAAAGGAAAACGCTACTTAAAATTATTATTAAATAATAGATGACAAAGCTATACGAAAATATACAATGATTAAAAGTACCTTTCGTAAACAAGTTTCACTTTATATTTCATAGAAGAAAACTAATCGGGTAAAACAAAAGCGCTCTCTTTTCGAATGCAGAAGTTTTTTGCAATCCTCTACAACAAAAAAGAAAAACAAATATCTGTGCATTATGAAATTGAAATATTGAAATAGGGCGCACCAACTCTTATCCATTTTTTTTCAATCAACAAAGAGATTGCAACGTTTGTCAGTCGACCAAAAACGTCGATTTGTGTATTTCTTTTCAAGATAACAAGTAAACGAGATTTCCTAAGCAACATAATACCCACATAAATCTGCAAGTCAAAACTCCAGCGGGGAAAACACATAAAGCCCTTAAGTTAAAGTGGAATTTACAGAATATGCTATTTTCTCCTTTATTATAAGAAAACAACATTGTACATATGTCCTGTAAATACAATCAGAAACAACTGTAGCAGGCTATCAAAACATTCTATTTACAATATCAAAAAGATTCTTGTAGGAGTTAATAATATATAAAGACGGACGAAAGTATCAAAATGTGATATCTGCAATCCTGGGGTGCACTGTAAAACATGCCTGGAATATTTTCGACGGAATGGCTCGACAGAATATCACAGGGAAACAACCAAATAAAAGGAGATTTTGTAATACTCACAAGGAGTCAGAAGGTGAATATATACAATTTCTGAAAGCCAGCGTTTTACCTTTGCTACAGTGAGAATCGGTATACACATAAAATTAAATAAATCTTGATTTCAGCATACTTTAATAAACATGTTGAAAAATAATGTTAGCGTTAAAACCAGGTCTGATAAACACTGTGTCTTCTCAAAAAAAGAATATAATGTCGATAATACAAGTCATGTACACGTTTTCTTCAAAATATTGATAGTAAATAGACTTTCTTTCGAACTATCCTGTATAATTTTTTTAAAAGTTGACAATATCTGGTATTGTTATATTAAAGACATTTTTACCAACAAAAGTGCAGAAACTAATACTTTATGTTGCTGCTGTTGTTGTGATTTTTTCAGGGACAGCTTCAGGACATTATTCAAAATACTTTGAATAAAAATCTATCAAAATAAGCACTCACTTAATAATAGTTTGTAATACACTTGGATTGTTAGAGTAAAGAATATATTTATTTTGTTTATTTTATCATCTGTTCGAAAGTTGCGTTTTACTTGTCCAGTAACAAACATAAAAGGAAATAATACACTGCCGATTCTTAAAATGGACACATAACTCTGCCTTTTTTTCACAAATTTGTTTTATCTTAGATATAAAAATCAAAATAATAACAAGCATTCGTGGTAGAATTTCATTGTCAAAAGAATTAAACGTTATTACCTTTGAACATATCTGACGTACGTTATGAATTGAAAAAAAAGCGCCCAATTAAACATTAGGGAGCAAGAACTGTGTCCAAGATTGTTCAAATACAAATCTAGTAGAATCTTATATCCTTGTCTCGAGAGCAAAGGTTAGTAAAACCCTCCTAATTACCATATTTTCAGACTGAAGTGTTCTCTAACACAGATAAATTTACACTGTCTCTGTGAAAGATTGGCTTACATATACTGGGTATCGATATGAAATAACTAAATTTCCATTTAAGCAGGTTAGCAGCTGACATTTGATGAACAAAAAGTCTATTCCAGTACTGTTTGTAATGTGACATTGATTAATTAAACATGTGCAAGTATTCCCCCTATACTACCACATCTGCAATGTGTTGTTTTGCCTCACTACCTGTAATATACAGAAGGGGATTTGTTGTATCAAACATACACAGCTGAAGTGGTAATAAATCTGCAATGAAGGCTAAATATTCTATCTAGAACCATATAGACTTCAACTACATTTCTAAATGGGATATTCACAGTCATAAGAACTCAGTAGTAATAATAAACACTTGCCTAAGTTGTAGACATATAATGATTACCTGCCTAAGTTGAAGACATATAATAAAACATTTGCCTAAGTTGTAGACATATAATAAACGTTTGCCTAAGTTGTAGACATATAATAAACATTTGCCTAAGTTGTAGAAATATAATAAACACTTGCCTAAGTTGTACACATATAGGAATCAGCAAGTGGACGTATGCGTACAAAACTGGCGAAGATAATGCACATAGATTTCTATCAGCATTGATAGACAAAAAGTTTGAACTTCATTCCATAACATTTTGTTCTATCTACTGTACATATATATAGGCCTTTCATAATGGAATTTGAGCGTTTCTCGAGGCCAACAATATTTCAAATAAAAATAACAGGCAAATATTTGAAATAATCATCCCCCTGATATTTGCCGGCATGGCTTCACTGTAATATATACACTAATCCATCAATAATAACATCTGTTACACTGAGGCTCTTTTCTTATTCATAAAATGATAATTTGTGGAACTATTTTCATCAATAAATGAATAGATATCTTCCTTTTCATGCGATATGCTGTTCATTGGAAGAAGATGACTTATTCTCGTTGGTGACCGAGTAACCTTGTACCTATGCTTGTCCTTTGAGCGTATGTTATAACAAGAACATGAACACACAGAAATATGGTCATTATATTCTGGATTTTCCTGCGCCTGAGATACTACAGTTCCGTTTCCGGTAATGACGTCACCATCTAGTCTAACAGCCGTTTGTGCTGCTGCAGCAGCTTCTAGCTCGTCTCTACGTTCATCTTCGGTATTCATCGTCAGAAATCGTAAAACAAGCAGATTCATTGCAGCAGATATCACTGTTAGGCCAAATAGAATAAATATCAAACTGAAAGCAACATAATGAGGTTTTAGTTCAAGAGCGTTATGTTTCTGTAGTGCCACGAGATCACCAAAACCAATCGTAGTGAGCGTTATAAAGCAATAATACAGTGAATCTATATATCCCCAACCTTCAAAATGAACAAAGGCTGCAGCACCTGCCGTCAAAACTATTCCACTTAGATTCGTTGTCACTAGAATTAAATTTGTCTGGCTAACTTCCGTTTTCTTCATTCGTAAACACTTTTTTCCTTGCTTCATTAAAAACGTCACAAACGTGTTGAGACGCTCCCCAACGCTTTGGAACATAACGATACACAATGGAATGCCAATTAGGGCGTAGGCCATGCAGAATATTTTCCCACCGTCTGTCTGTGGTGTACTGTGTCCGTATCCTGAAAAGAAAAGCAATTATTTGATATTAATGCCGGTTGACTCATTATTCTTGATACTACTTCAGCCATTTCTATTTAAGATTTTTATCAGTTATGAATGGCAGATCATTTTACTTAGAACTGCTACGTCGTTTACTTCTATATTTATATATAGTTCAATTCAAACAGCAGCCTTCCTTTGTCTTACACTGTCATATATCTTTATAAACATTTACAGGGCATATTTGGTGCAGTTTCATTAAACAAAATGCGAATACATCAAAAATTTTAATTTCCTAGTAACAGTACAAACATGCTAAGACTTCATGTACAGACATTTTGTATAAAAGTCTTTCAAATCACTCGCACATTTGGCAAATCTCTCTACTAAATATAACAAGTTAAAGCATTCTCAATGTCACCTTACTATTTTACTTTGTCTACCAAATAAAAACAGAAGCACAAAGACAAAGATGAGAAAGAACCGACTGATATCTGTCATAAAACTTGACAGAACACAGAACGTATTTGTCCTTCAACTCCCCTGCACATTTTTGCAACACGTCCCTGACCTGAGGAAGGTAATTGCAGTCCCAGACAGTAAATCAAATATTTATTACAGAAAGTGATTTATTGTCGATTAAGCATCCGAAGGCAGACTTCAAGAAATAAGGTTTCTGATAATATGTCAGGTACATGAGGAAGTATGTGGTCATATTACTGGAATACAGCTGTTATTAATGTCATGAAAGAGTGGACTTTAAATTAATGAGAACAGATTATCTCAGCTGTTCTTAATTGGCTGTTAATATGTATTTTATAAGGGTTACGTAAATGAAGGAACTGAGAGGCCCCCCATAAAAAAGTTTACAAGTAATACAGATTTAGTCATTAAAGTTCCTGTGTTCGTATCGCTCAAACATTTTCTTTCTTATGACTGATTTATCAACCTGAAAAAACCATTTTCAAAAAGTTGTCTAAACACTGACCAATGTTCTCCCTAGCAAACCTACATTATACCGTGCCGCCCAACAGATTTGTTTATACGAATCTAGCTATTAAAATGGGCATATTCCATAACCACTCTTTGCTTACCAATTCTCTACCCATGGAAATCTAAGGCGGTCTATTACTCTCCATACGAACCTAGCCTACACCAATATTATTAATACCGTCTGATAATATATGTGTATAGGAAAAAGCAAATGGCAACCTATCTTCAAAAGCGTGTATTTAATGATTAGACATGATGTTCAAACAGTTAATCTTTGCGAAATTAAGATTTTGCCAGATGTGGTTTTGGATGATGTAAATAATAGGAGAGATGTAACACAAACAATCTGAGTATTAAGACAAGTGTTCACTTCATAGATTCTGTGCTCTGTTAGTAAACATTGCTGTCCTGTTCGCACTGCTCCTATTTATTTTGCAGGTTATTGCTTTGGTTCCTAACCATCGTTGTTTGTTTAGGCTAACTGGGAGATTTTCTGTAATAAAATGCATGCTATCCATTTACCGAGATGGAAACTTAATAAACAAAACAAATAGGCATAGTCTTTACAACCAATTTACAAACGCAGTATCAGTCTTAAGTCTTGGAAACTTTCCGTGATGCGGCTTATGTATTAAGCAATCAGTGTTTATAGTCGTTGAGAAATAAAAACAAGAGACAATCGAGACGGTTGTATTGAACAAAGCGGAAGGATATTTTATTTTGCAAGGGCTTTACTGCTGATAGTTCGTATATATACCTTTATACATTTTTCTTTAAACTGACACAGTTTCAAACAACTAGCCCCGAAGAAAATAAGGCGTATAGGACGATTTATACTGTAATAAGATTACAATATATCAACGTAAAGTCGCCCAGTAAGTCCTATTACCCATTTGTATTTGTATGGTTTAACAGACTACAGCATAGTCACACAGGTCAATTAAAGCGTCATTATGACCACTTCAGCTCATTAGCAGCAATATATTCTAAATGAGATATCATTTTGTCGAAAAGATATGCTCTAAAGCAAACAACATATTATCCATTTACCTGCTTTACACAGACTGAAGCTTAGCTGCTAATTTCATTTTACCACGTGAGATAAACGCAATTAGAGAAGTATGTAACTAAATCCAGATGAAGTAATCTGCTCTAACGATGCCCAGTGTTAATTACAAGCCCACAAAACTGAGTTATTCTGGTAGTAGAAAATTAATTAGGAAACTTAATTGGCTATCAATATATCCGTTGCTATTATCCGTTGCCAAACTACAGACGTTGTCCTAGATATGCCCTCTATAATTATAGGTAATGTCTACAACAGAGTTTTCGAGATTTGTAAGTAGTTAGGTGTAATTTCTAGTTAGTTTATTTAAATGAACACGTTCACTTGAATCCTGTTAAGATAAGCGCGTTGATATTGTTTAATTGTTCGAATAATACAAGGTGTGGCGTACGTTAGAAAACAAAAGGTCAATGAACATTTGTGAAAATATAAGAAATATTAGCTTTTATTGGGGGTTAAATGGGACATTTTTACAATCGCTCATGTTTCCATTTGTTTGTAAACAGAATGTCGCACCTTCGTTTTATACTAGCGATAGTTCTAAATAATATTATATATTTCTACATTTAATAACTTACAATTGTGTTAAACTGCAATAAAATGTATTCTGAATTACTGATCAGCTTCATATTAAATGTTGACATAATAGCAAACCATTTTTTACACCATTTACAAAAATTGTAAAGCTTCATAAGATAATGTCTTTAAAATGTATAAGACTTCTTAAAGCAGTATCTTTACAACTTGTAGGGCTTCTTAATATAGTGTCATTATTTGGCTGACAGTGTTTTGAAATTGATTAAACGGAGATGTTTTTTATGTTTTCGAGGATTAAGTCTCAATATTTCTGTTATTTAGGCCTGCGCTGATCTAGGTTGGAAACGTATTTTACTTCGCCAAGAGAAGGAAGTGTTTGTTTTGCATGACATTAACACGTATAAAGGTCTTAAGGAAGATGTAAATATCACAAAACTTCGTATTTCTAACAGTTTTTGCTAAAGTTAACGTTTCTATTGCATAATGCAGCATTGAAAGGGCAAGTGTCTTTGCTTTGTTACATAATCAAGTAGAGATACATTTTTTATTATTCTTGCTACAGAGACTGTTCCCTTCTACAGCACGAAACCCTAAGGGAGACTTGTATTTAAACAGCCTATATTTTATAAATTGCTTTTTATTTCACAAGTCATTGTTCTAATAAAAGAACCAATCTCAAGATAATATATAAGCGTAATCTAAGATTTCAAGAAACTTTTGGTGAAACAGCTGACTGTCTACGATCAGTTTTATTTCAGTCTAAGGGCAGTTTGCGGCTCAACCAATAGAACATAAAATGACAAGCTGAAGTATGAAATAAGATGTCTGCTGGTGGGTATCGTCTTCGTACTACACAGTGTTTCTTAAGGTGAATGTTAGTCTGTAACTACCGACCTTGTACGCAATGACTCTCAAGGTGAAGTTTGTACCTATAGTGCACAGGAAGCATGTCCTTTAAACAGTCTTGCTTATTTCATTTGAGAATGTGTGTCTTGAAATCTAATGAATTCCGAAATCTTAAAAGCGTAAAAAGAGCTTGCATTCTGCCAGAGAAATATATAAATGCACAAGGCCTGAACTTAAACGTGATTTTAAAAAAATGTGTTTGTCTGTGATTCACATTTTGTATGTATAAAATCTATATGTTTTTTTTCTTGTGATATCATCCGGATCTTTATATAGCGGTTGAAATTATATCTTGTTCAGTCCCATCACAGGGTTCTTCAAAAAGGTTATTTGGGTATTTAGGTTATTGGCAAGCTCAGTAAATCGATAATGTCAGCGGACATAGTATAATTTTAACAACAAACCCGGTTAGAGTTAATTGGCGCGCTCTAGAGCACCCGTCCAATTTCATGTTATTAATCCATACTTATAAGTCTATGTTAAGCCTCTATCTTTAAATAAACAGTTGTATGTAACTGTGCCTGAAATTCTGATAAATAATCTATCTTGTCATTCGGAACACCTCGGGCGACTTCAATAAGTCACCTCGGAAATAATGTGGTAGGCGCCATATTGGACTATTTTATAATACAGGTGGTGTCTGGTAAATTGAAAACATTTCTTAAAGCCTCTACATGTTTATACTTTAAATTAACATTTATTTTCGTTTTTTTCTAATGCATAAGACAAACACTGCTTGAATTCTGCCATGTTTGTTTATATTTTTATTAAAGCCGTGGGTAATTACCATTTGGTGTATTCATACACTTACATACGAGGTCTTTAATACGAAGTTGTCGGAAAAGGCCGAGTTGTTACAATTGCTATCTTGTATGTCGTGCACGCAAACGAAATGTATTACAATAGGTCCCAAACAAATTCGTTGAAGTGTTATATTCTGCAGTGCAATGTTTCACACATCCAGTCTTTTTGTGCTTGTTAATTATGAATTCGATTAAGAAAACCAAGAATTCCCAGTAACAGAAGCGTCTGTTTACAGTTAAGTGGGAGTGGTAATGAAATAGTGTTCGTTTATTAACAGTATGTAAATAATCTCGAGAAAACTGTGAATCTGACGTTGGTAATTTTGTTGTTAATGATGCACAGTGTTCAGCATCACCGGCCGTTCTGTTGTTGACAGAAAGATATTTAGTCTATTTCAAGTGAACATATTCGGCGAGTTTTCATTAACAGAAAATTAGTAGAGGATATATATTTCAAGGGGGAGTTTAGAAACGTAAATAAACTGTCCCCAGTTGTTCATAGTCTGTCTTACAATCCCTCTAAGTCAAATAGGCACTATAGCTATGTAGACAGGTTGTATCATCTTTGACCATAAGTTGTCAAGCATTATATTGATATTTCTATTAGTCCTTTTATTCATTATTTCATCTTTGTATTTTCACTATAAAACTTTGATAATAAAATATTATATAATTGTTAATTATTCAGTCTTGTCAGAGTAACAGGAGGGAATGGTTTACTTGTAAAACACTGTTTGAAATTTGCCAGTCGGTAATATTTTTGCATATTTTACTATTTTTAAAATCGAAAAGTTTTTGGTGTAATGGTACAATCAAGATAAAATAGATGGCGCCTTAAAGGCATAAAATCTAAATGAATATTACTCAGAAATATCAAAACAATCTGTAACCAGACAAACAACATACAGGATAAATGGTACCATAACAATGTTGTGTTCTACAGAAAGCATTTTATCACCAAATATTGAATCTCGCAAATATCTCTAAAATTGCTTTCAAAAAAACCAGACTGGAATATACTAGACTTCTAGTATACGAGACTAAATTTCTGGAATATTTTTAGCTTGTTAAATTATGCTCTGCTTGAATCAACAATGTTAACTGCCATACGCAGACAAATAATCATTTCGTGTGATGCACTAGCTGCTAGGGCATTCACTCAAAGGTACGGAAAACAGGTCGGAGATAGCTATTAGTCTGCCAGAGTTAATTGAAAAGAAAAAAAATGTGGTATCAAAATGTTTGGATAATTTGAGTATGTTAGTCAAGTTTAAAAACTAAACACCTCTGAAATTCTTAATGTCTTTTATTACACATACGGTTACCTTGGTTAAAATGATGAGCAAATAAACATGTCTGTGTTTCTACAACGAGTTTCAGATTCGTTTTTGTTCTACCGTTCCTTGTTCTAAAATCTAACTGACATGCCATGACGGTCGTTTATAACGGGTCACATTTTCTGCCCAATTTTCAGTTCGAGGATTTATATTTTATATATTTTTTTATTAAATACTGATGCCAAAGATTTTGTTATAAAGACAACCCTTTACTAAGGAAACCTACATCGAATCTAAGACTGTCACAGAAGTAGCATTATCATAGTGATCCTAAAAATCAAATAACACACAAGACAGTGTAGTATGAAATAAGTGACTAAATTGTTTATTTTAATAAATATCTGTGTCAAATGACAAAACCATAGGGGTTTAACTGTCCCGTACAGCTGTTAGTACTTAGCTTGAGTTCAGTAAAAAACATCATCGCTTTCCAACAAAATTTACAATTTGATCAAACTTTGACGATCACAGCATGTTCTTATGTTAGCTCTTCCGGCAAATATTAACAGCCTCGTGACCAGTTTATCCTTAGATACATCGCACAGCTAAGACTTTTATAAGTTTCACATGATATACATATCAGTACAGCATGTATATATTAAGCAATTTCATCAAATACATAATTTTCAATCTGAAGTGCCGTGTATTTAAATGCATTTTCGCGTTTTAAGTAACTTTAGGTATATGATTAAAGTTATAAATCCAGGAAATAATGTGATTCTGAACTGGAAATTAATCTGGTTCCATTAAAGCTGGGACAAAACATGTGAATACTACTTTGTCTTGGTCTTAGAGATGCCTTGGAGGTAATTGATATTCTTTAGACAATAAACTTGGGAACAATGTGCCAGACAGCATAAGTGATTTCTTAATAGCATTGGCGCATTGTCCATACAGGGGTTTCAAAGTAGAATATTAATCACCCTCCATATTGAGCACAGAATAAATTATTACATCACAAACGCCCAGCTAACTTAGAATTTATCTGTAACGGGATTTGATATGTTTTTTTTTTATTATTAAATAAAATCACTTTACAGAAGAATTCATTCAGTATAGACTACACATATTCCTCCTGCCAGTGACATAAGCACTATTAATTTTGTAAGCGTAGCAACGTTACGTTGCTTCTTATTTATGGAAAACAGGACAAATTTTACAGTTTTGAAAATTGTACAGTTATGCTTATAATAGCTAAACGGACAATTCTTTTCTTAATCTAATATGATTTTAGTACAGGTTAGTGCTTATTGGTTTGCATTAATAAAACAAAAATTACCAGACACACCTGTCCACAAATTAATTAAACTGGTTGTGCGTACTAATACAAACCAACCAGTTTACTGGGCGAAAATTATAGTTTGTCAAATGATTGAAATCGTTCGCTTAACTGAGGTACCGGTGACTGTTGTTCGTCTGCAAATTGGAAAAAATACAGTAGTGCGAAGGGACGAAATAAAATTTCAACAATCAAATTTCCGTACTCATTTGCATGTGAACATCACAGGGATGGGACAATAATGCGAGAAAAGGCAGCGGACAACTTTTTTTGCTTGAGAAATGATGGTCAATACCTTCTTTCAATATGAAAATGACTAAATTCCTTTTTGAACCCTTTCAAGCAAAGCAAACATATTTTTATAACATATAAAGTCAAATCCGAATAAGGAACAACATGTTCACTTAAGCAATTGCTTCTGACATCGGGGAAAAAACTCCGCAAATGAGATCAGAAAAAAATCAGCAATCTGATTAGAATCATATCCTAAACATCGCTGTGCTAACCGTAGGGAGATCGTGAACTTCAGTCAGATTGAAAAATCAGTATCGAACATTCGAACAAGGAACATATGAAATTCCAAAACGATAATTACAGCTTTTCTTTTCAAATATCAGACACGACTGTTATAAGTGAACGTTTTGATGATTTGTATGTGTCTATTCTTACAGTTTTTACATACTTACGCGTCGAGATGCGTTAGTACTTCTGTTTCCTATTAGCATTTGAATATAGACCCAGTATTTGTTTTTTTTCGTTTTGATTTTTTTTTCAGACGTTCATGATATAACAATATTTCCTTTCTTTCAACATTCACTTAAACATCACATAACTACCCTGGTAGGGCGAATATTAATTTTACTTCGTCAACAAAATGCATTTTTTAAGAAATTCCTGTAATCGTGTTCTTGCTCATTTGAATTCAAGTGCTCTGGTGTCAGTAAGGTCATTAAATACCTACCCTTTTTGCAATGTCATAAGTATTTTTGTGTGCTTTTGCTTGCAACATTGTTGAATGATGGATGTGATGAAATTGTGTTTGTTCTTGAGGAAACCTGATTGGGCAAGCGTGAGGTTGGTGCTCCCTAGAACCTGGTTTGAACCCGCAGTGGCAAATGTTTTGCCACTGACCGTTCCAAGCCGCTGGTTCTCATGTTCTTTATTTGATCAGTATATAATTTTATGCTATCTTTTCTTCTCTACTTCTTGACTGTTTAGGGTGGCTGTGTTTTCTGAGTGTGTTTTTTTCCTGATATGCGATTATCACTTTTTTAACACTTTTTATGAAGATTGATCACTGTAATGAACTACTGACCTCGTTTTTAGTTACGCAATACCAAGTTTCACGCCTATGCTTACAATTGTCGAAACATGTTCCATTGACATTGTGTGCAAACTTGAGACATATGGATTCCCACTGAATGTAACCTAGTTTTTGTTTTATTCCATTTTACCAAGATGTGTACTAATCCATGAAAATATTAAAACAATACATCTGACCAATTTTAATAGACGATTGATAAAAACAATATGATTTCTATTTTTTTAAAGATTTGTAACTGATCTGAGCTGGTTACTAAGGTTTTTACCAAACGCAGCAAATATTCAGTTTCTTGAAAGAAACCTTCCACTCTGAACATACTAAATGAAGATGATTACTTTTATCAGCTGGGTACTTATCTTTTGAACGCATTTTATCCAGTTTTGAACTAATCTTTGTCATACGTGATAACTACAATTTCCACTGATTTGTTCCATTAATCAGGTTCTGGAAGATCTTCAAGGCAATTTGATCTAGCCAACTTTCATAAAGACACCTAAAATACGGCCTCTAACGTTAAATGCTGATGACTCACGAAAGACAACCGACGACGGACAATGGAATGTTTAGCAGTGTACAGGGCGCTCTTTATTTGCTTTATATGCTAAACTGTTTAAAATCAAAGTTTACAAAAAACTGATGGATCGACTTTTTTCGTTTCGAAATTAGAGTTTATTGTAAATTGATCACGTGCTGCACACGATTTTCACATTAGTAATCTCGATTTTGCAAACTCCGCCACGTTTTGTCCGCTCTAGACATAAAACGTTCTTAACGGGTACATTAAAATAATAAGTAAGTGTAACCAGGTATATCAATAATTCAGAATAAATATTCAAAAATAATCAGTTACTACTCTCTTCGTCTAAAATATTAAATTTTAACGCTAAATGCTTAACTATGCTTATTTTCAAATCAACCCGAATCGTTGCGTAACCAGGCCAGGCCACGACCGAAACACACACGAGTAGACTAGCAGACAATGAATAACGTATCTTCTAAACATAACAATGACTTTGAACAACTGCGCGACAAAAAATGCAAAAGGAAAATAGAAAATCCAAAACAACTTTCTCTCAAACCACGGTATTTAGAAACGTATTGAATAAGGTAAAATCTATATTGCTAAATGATCTCTACACTTCTAATTAAATGTTATTTTAAATGATTTAAATAAAAAAATGTTTTGGTGATAGGCAGGGAATTCTGATCGTTGATATGTGACTTGTAATAAGTTTGGTGTCCTTTGCAACATTTGGTCGATTACATTCAAGACTTTGTTTTCTTTTTAGAATGAACTATCAGCATTTGGAACACAAAAATGATGGAAAGCGGTATCTATGTCTGATAGTTCATTTATGAAACCTTCCTAAATTGTAAACGACAAGAAAATTAGTTTTGATTATATTGCTGCAATTTTTAACTGATATTATTTTTTTATTAAACTAAGAAAAGAAACGCTCATTGTTATAATGCCTTCTGTTGAGGTTGTTGGCCCTTGTCCATCTTTTCTTGTGTGTTACGTGACCTCCCACTTGACTGTCAACAATCTTTATTACGTATATTATTGATTTAATAATTTGTATATGCCTTATTTTTGTAAACCTGTTTTATTGTAACGATTATTAAATCAAGCAGAATAAATCTCCTCTAGCACAAAAGTTGAAAAAATAAAAGTAAGGAAGAAAATGACAGATTCTATTCAATATGTCCTTCATTGATATAGCTTAAAGTCTACCTAAAATCTACATATTGGTAATTTGAATTTTTAAATAGAATGGATTTGTTACAAATGTCGTCTACATTTTGTCCCGTGTGAAATGTCAGACTTTGTTGTACCAAGAACTTTATCAGACGTTACACTGATAAGGTTACCATTTGGTGTAATCATACACTTACATATGAGGTCTTTATACGAAGTTGTCGGAAAAGACCGGGTTGTTACGATTGATATCTTTTTTTTTTTTTTCGCTAGCTATCTCTGTAATGTTTTTTACCGTAACTTGAGCATCTGCAAACATTTGCGTTAAAACACAGTAAACAGATCGCAAAACGGAAATTCATTCTCTGCACACAGAATAACAGCAACAAATGACGATTTTCAATTAACACCACACGTGAATATTATATTGAGAATAAAGTAAGCATTCTAACTGAACAAATTGAATTATAGATGTCAAAGAAATGACCTAATAGTAGGAAAAGTCAACAGCTTAACTGTAAATTCGTTGTTTACAACACAGAGTTTTATCTTGACAACAGAGTCAGACAATCGACCATCACAATAACTTAATAGCATTTCTACAAAAACTGAAAATGTCCTAGGCTAGGACATTACACACACTGTCTCTTTTTGGCTAGACTGACAGTAGCGTAAGTCTCATAAAGAAAAGTTGAACTCAAATTAAAAAAAAGTTCTTCATGTACCGAGCATACAATATTGATACAATTCGTTAAAGTAGCAGAGCAGAAAGTATTCGACGATGTTTAATAAAAGCAGGTTACGTTTCTAAACATATTCCCCTTTTGTGATATCTACACTTTTGATAATTTCACCCCAAAATACATTCAGCACATGATTTCTGAAAATTCATGATAAATCATGTTGTCTATACTCAAATGAAATAAGTGTTATAATATATAAAACTTGCCTTTGAACGTATCTAGTAAACAACTTTAAAGGACGTTCCTCTGAAGAGCCTTTTATCACGTGTAGCTAATGCTTATAGACTGTATTTGACAACATTCAATAGGTTCAGAATAATGGAATAATTTCATGAAAAATACGTGACGTTTTTAAAAGGCTTTTCAATGTATGTTGTTTATATTGCAAAACTGGTTTGACAGAAAAAATTGTACTTCAAACGAAACCTAAATGATGGTTGTGATTGATCTGTTCCGTTTAAAACAGTGAATTTTGAAATCTTCGAATTGTATTTAGTATGATTTTTTTTTAGAATATTGCGTAGTGGCCTTATTATTTAGACTAAAGGGTTTCTGTTCAAACAGAATGAAACTGGACGCGGTATCTTCTGGAAGTTGTTCCTAATTTATATCAAAGACTGTAAGTCAATAACCTTTAACATTTATATTAATTATCTAACTAATTAATTGAAATTCTCATTCTCAATAATTTCACTCGTTGTTGGTCTTGGTTATCAACAAAGGCGAGTCAAACCCGAAGATGCTAACGTGAACGGAAGTACTTATCTCATTCAAGAATTGTTCGTTCAGAAACTTGTATGACCGCCCAATTCGTTCGTAGATCATTAGGGGATATTCTTATATGTAAGTCAAAATCGGAAATTATTATTATAAACTGTACTGAAAAAATCATAATGTATGCGCGTTTGAAGTTTTGCATGATCATACGACTACTTTCAGTTTCTTGATAATGTTCAAGTACAGACTATATGGAATATTTTTTTGTCTATTTTTGGAGAGAAAAAAGTGCACATTTAAAAGAGAAACCGTAAAATATAAAAGTGGCATTTGTATAAGATGCTTTCTGAAACTTGCAATGTCGTATAGAGTTTCTATCATCACAAGCATTCGATAGATGCGGTTGACAAAATGATGATTTTTCAATCGTCTATCTGGATTATTCAATAATATCAGATATTTGACAAAACAATTTAAAAAACAGCATTGATTTCATGCTATCGACATAATAATGGTCGGACTATTTCCTTGAGGGTTTATTCATAAGGGATTTGATAAAAAGGGTCAGTCGCTGCAGTAAAGAAAGATGCTAAGTAGCATATACATTCTGTAACGGACGTCTGCAAGTCAATGCCTAACTAATGCTGACACTTCACTGAGTTATAGATATTCTGCCTTGAGGTCCCTACTGGTCAATGTGCCAGAACTAGCTAATATTTGTTTACTGTGTCTGGAACGTTGGCTACAAGCTCAGAGCCAAGATTTCCAGAATTTATCATAACAAAAATGATGTTGTCCTCTAGCTGTATCGTAAAATTGATTAGTTTCTTTAACTTAATTGTGAAACAATAAAATGGTGCATATCTGTTGTAAGAATTGACGATAAAAATATCTAACTTACAATTTCAGCCTAGAAAGCCTTTAATTTTCTATGTCGTTTAAAATAATGTATTAGATATTAAATGATTTGAAAACGAAACTTCTGTGATAACTATAAAAGACACGTACTGATTAAGAACTAATATTTCGCCATAACATTTAAATTTAAATGGTAAATGCATTCCAAAGAGACGTGGTAGACGCTGTGCTAAAGATTTCGTACAGATAGTAAGCAACAGATTATCCAAAGACCGCTATTAAATGTAGCAAAACAAAGACATTCTGCCTTAAATCACGAAATTATCTTCAGACGCCACGAAATAAATAGTTGTTAAAATATACCACAATCGTTTTAAACAGTTGGTTTGATAATGAAACTTGTAATTCTACGGCAGTCAAACAGGACCTAGGTAAATGTTCAGAAAACTGTTCAGGCAAAGGGAAGATAAGTCGTTCAATTTTAACCTTTTGAAAATTAACACAAACAAATTTACTGAATAATTTTTCGAGTTAACTTTATGCAATTTATACATGCATGAAGTGTGTAGGCCGGGTTGTTGCACCACAATCGAAAAAGCGTGAAAACTGCTGAAATGTAAGCAATGAAGTAATTTGAGTGTGGAAGGGCGCACCGGACTGTAAGCTGGAAAGCAAGCCAGACTTCTGAAATATACATCAGCGAAACAAAATTAATGTCCTTCCCTTCGGGATAAAATATGCATAGTGTCAAAGAACAAGTTGAAAATAATCTGTCCTTTTGATACTACTTATTTTTATGTATATATTTAAAAAACGACAATTTAGTTGTTTTTACAAAGCTTCAAAATAAATAGTTGTTTTAAATACGAGTACCACGTGCACTTTAAACAAACTATCAATCATGCGTCTAAAGGGCTTTTTTAGGTAAAGAAGCAATCAAGTCACCTGCGAAGAGATTAGGTAGTATACTAGCTGGATAGCCAGGAAAACTTATGTGGACTGACCGCCGGGTATGACTAAAGTGAGGTTAAAGCTGGCGTTTAACTCCAGTAAAAAATAGATTTGCAGTCTAATGACTACAAGTGACCTAGCTGGCGCTGCTATTGATTTGATTTTATATTTAGCCGTAAGAATATTGAAGTACTTGTTAAAATATGGCTGAAACATATGATAATTATTATGCAAATTCTGTTAATATATATTAAGCATACTTAAGTTATATAAACATATTTGATATTTAGTATTTTTTTTTGAATAAAACGCGAAATTGTTTGATAACATACGTCATAAGAATCAGCTAGTTAACAACTTCATCTGTATAAGTAAGGATCAGTTAAAAACAAGGCAGTCTGGAGGACAGCTTTATCCCCTACTGCAATAGAACAGTAGTTCGAGCAGAGAAGTTTAGACCTCCAAACATGACACAGGATAATGATTTCTACGGAAAATGGGCAGCTGCATTTGGACCTCTATTTTGTAAATGGTGGAATTATGAAGACAAAACTGCGAGTTATTCAATTATTGAGATATGGAGAATATGGAAAATTGCAATAGTTAATAATTTATGCAAAAGAAACAATGTGGACTTTTTATATTTGACCTCTACTTCTGGCTTTGACCTTGGTGAAGCGACCTGGTGGTTGTTCTGTGCACATCGTCTCGATCATTTGTGCCAAGTTATTATAAAAACTTTCAAGCAGTTTAAAAGTCATGGGGCGGATACGAAATGAGGACTTATTTAAAATGTGACCTTTAAGTGTGACCTTGACCTTATGGTAGCGACCTGGTTGTTGCGCTCTGCATATCGTCTCATAATGGTGATCATTTGTGCTAAGTTATTTTAAAAACTTTCCATGAGTTTAAATGTTCTGGATCAGACAGGGAAATGTTACGGACTGACAGACAGATGCTTTCCTATAATCCCCTCCCGCTACGCGGCAGGGGATTAAAAATAATGGCAAAATGAAAAGGAGCACTTGTTTTGTTTCTCATTTTATTGTTTTTGAACAAATTCATAGAATTAATGCATGTACATAATTAAAGGTAAAACATTAGGCGTTTAAATTAAAACACACAATATATACAATATCAACATAATTGTTACATCAGGCAAGTTCTTTTTAATTAACTGCAAAAATGGTAATTATCACATTGAATTCAGAGTAAACACTCTTGTTTATTTCGGTAATATTCGGCAAGACTCGGAGTATACACGGGTTTAAAGTATATGCAAAAGAGGCAACAGAAATCAAATCTGGCAAACGAGAACGTTCTCTTGGTTTAAACGACAAATCTGCATTAGAAACAAGAATACTTAAAATCAGTAAGTAAAGGCAGGTCTAGAGTAAGTTGAAACATGGAAATATATTATAGTGTTAAGCAAAACTCACAAGCAGTTTTGAAAAAATACAACAGCGTATTACAATATCTCCTTCAAACATAAAGACCTATCGTTCAGAAAGGAACATGTATTGTCAAATAGTAATTCTATATCTTATGAGGATTAAACTAGTTTCCTTAATAGTTATCATGTTTTATATTCCACACTGGCATATCATTGAAATATTACACACAGGGATCCTGGCTATTCCCTGTGATATAAAATAGTTCACATGAAAAGATATAGGTATGCGAAAGAACTGACAAATATTGCAATGAAGCATATAAAGGACAATAGGTTTATGGATCTGATAATGAAAGAAACATTAACAGGAGATGTTTGTGAAACATCCCCTCACCTGTTTGACATCTACATGGCTTGGATTTATTAACTTATTATGGTCAATCATTGTAAAAAGTTTGATGGTCCTGAGTTCAGTTGTTCTTGGGCTAATGAAATCATTTTCACAGTTTAAGTCCATCTGCTCTTTACTTTAGGCCAAATTTGCCCAAATTAACCGGGACACCTACTCATCATGCCCCACCATTCTGAAAAATCGAACAGTCATAGTTTCTCTTATTTCAGATAATCCTAATGCATGGGATAAAAGTTGTTATCAGAGAAAACTTACTGAAACAATTAATTTGATGAGAAAGGTAGCATGATTTTTCTTTTAGAACTGTTTGCCTTTTTCACGAAATCAAACGATACATTTTTAATTATGTGCTAAAGTGTAACGTACGCCAGACAATATTTACTTAGAAAGAATGTAAGAAGATAATTCCCTCTAAAAATCGTAAATTGTAAAAAGTGTCAGTATAACTTCAGAACACCTTATCAGGGGAGCTAACTATGGTTATCAGGTATTTCTGTACATTAATTTCAAAGAACGGAGCAATACCTTGCCAAGTAAACTTCTTTTACAAAGCATATCAATGATATAGATATCCGTGGTTAATTATGCCAATGCAAAGAAGCAAAAGCAAACCAGAATGAATATAGTCCTTGTCTAGAAAGTCCAATCATTTTGAGACAATTACTACAGTTACTTAATGTGAAGAAAGACTTTGTATACAATAACCGAAAATTTGAAGACAATCAAAGTCCTATAGAGCAGACAGTGACTGACGATAAATGAAACTAATAAATACAAGCCTAAAATAATAGTCAAATACTGCAAAATGTATCAAAAACCTATTTTCCACTGTATATAAAATATCGTGCAAAAAAAAGCAAAAGAAGGTAAACAAAAACTATAAGCAGTTGAGGTCTAAATGTTTGTATTGCTGCAGTAAATATGACTTACCGGATATTCATACGGACAGGTAGACACAGCAATAGCTTTTACCATTCTCAGGACATCAAAAATTGATGTATCATTTCTTTAATACTATATACAGCACTTACTAGCTTACACTAAAATGCTACACTTCAAATGTATCATTTACACTTTTTAAACAGGGTAAATGCTTTAAAGACATGACATGCAGTATGTATACAATCACTATGACATCAAAAGAAAATCAAAACTAATTACAGGGTACAATAATTCTTCAAAAGGATAGGAAGTTTCGCTAAAATACCGCGCAGTAGGTTTCTTCATTCGAATTCTATCTAAAACATATATAATGTACATGGTGAAGAGAACTTAAGTGACTTAGATAGGTTTGCACAACTAAGAATATCTGACACTGTATTTGAAATATCTGACTTTTTGAAATCTAAAATATCAAAACTTAAGTTACATTTACACATTTTGTCCACTATTTAGATACATCTGTCCGGAAATAGAGTTATCACATATGTATCATTTTTTATACTGAACAATATTTTTATCTTTCAATAGTTTTTTTTTGAAAATGTAACAAATTTTCCTTACTTTTTCAGAAAAAAAACGAAAAAAGGAAAAACGCTACTTAAAATTATTATTAAATAATAGATGACAAAGCTAGTAGATGACTAAATATACAATGATTAAAAGTACCTTTCGTAAACAAGTTTCACTTTATATTTCATAGAAGAAAACCAATCGGGTAAAACAAAAGCGCTCTCTTTTCGAATGCAGAAGGTTTTTTGCAATCCTCTACAACAAAAAAGAAAAACAAATATCTGTGCATTATGAAATTGAAATATTGAAATAGGGCGCACCAACTTCTTATCCATTTTTGTTCAATCAACAAAGAGATTGCAACGTTGTCAGTCGACCAAAAACGTCCGATTTGTGTCATTTCTTTTCAAGATAACAAGTAAACGAGATTTCCTAAGCAACATAATACCCACATAAATCTGCAAGTCAAAACTCCAGCGGGGAAAACACATAAAGCCCTTAAGTTAAAGTGGAATTTACAGAATATGCTATTTTCTCCTTTATTATAAGAAAACAACATTGTACATATGTCCTGTAAATAGAATCAGAAACAACTGGTAGCAGGCTATCAAAACATCTATTTACAATATCAAAAAGATTCTTGTAGGAGTTAATATATATTAAAGACGGACGAAAGTATCAAAATGTGATATCTGCAATCCTGGTGTGCACTGTAAAACATGCCTGGAATATTTTCGACGGAATGGCTCGACAGAATATCACAGGGAAACAACCAAATAAAAGGAGATTTTGTAATCCTCACAAGGAGTCAGCAGGTGAATATATACAATTTCTGAAAGCCAGCGTTTTACCTTTGCTACAGTGAGAATCGGTATACACATAAAATTAAATAAATCTTGATTTCAGCATACTTTGATAAACATGTTGAAAAATAATGTTAGCGTTAAAACCAGGTCTGATAAACACTATGTCTTCTCAAAAAATATAATGTCGATAATACAAGTCATGTACACGTTTCTTCAAAATATTGATAGTAAATAGACTTTCCTTCGAACTATCCTGTATAA
The DNA here is from genome assembly GCA_012932295.1 of Cyclina sinensis. Classification (NCBI taxonomy): domain Eukaryota; kingdom Metazoa; phylum Mollusca; class Bivalvia; order Venerida; family Veneridae; genus Cyclina; species Cyclina sinensis. The sequence goes on from JAAONU010000008.1 coordinate 27,643,378, forward strand.
TTTTTTAAAAGTTGACAATATCTGGTATTGTTATTATAAAGACATTTTTACCAACAAAAGTGCAGAAAAATACTTTATGTTGGTGTTGTTTGTTTTTTCAGGGACAGCTTCAGGACATTATTCAAAACTTTGAATAAATCTATCAAAATAAGACCACTTAATAAAGTTGTAATACACTTGATTGTTAGAGTAAAAATATTTATTTTGTTTATTTTAATCTGTTCGAAAGTTGCGTTTTACTTGCCAGTAACAAAAAAAAGGAAATATATACACTGCCGATTCTTAAAATGGACACATAACTCTGCCTTTTTTCACAAATTTGTTTTATCTTAGATATAAAAATCAAAATAATAACAAGCATTCGTGGTAGAATTTCATTGTCAAAAGAATTAAACGTTAGACCTTTGAACATATCTGACGTACGTTATGAATTGAAAAAAGCGCCAATTAAATATTAGGGAGCAAGAACTGTGTCCAAGATTGTTCAATACAAATCTAGTAGAATCTTATCCTTGTCTCGAGAGCAAAGGTTAGTAAACCCTCCTAATTACCATATTTTCAGACTGAAGTGTTCTCTAACACAGATAAATTTACACTGTCTCTGTGAAAGATTGGCTTACATATACTGGGTATCGATATGAAATAACTAAATTTCCATTTCAGCAGGTTAGCAGCTGACATTTGATGAACAAAAAGTCTATTCCAGTACTGTTAATGTGACATTGATTAATTAAACATGTGCAAGTATTCCCCCTATACTACCACATCTGCAATGTGTTGTTTTGCCTCACTACCTGTAATAACAGAAGGGGATTTGTTGTATCAAACATACACAGCTGAAGTGGTAATAAATCTGCAATGAAGGCTAAATATTCTATCTAGAACCATATAGACTTCAACTACATTTCTAAATGGGATATTCACAGTAATAAGAACTCAGTAGTAATAATAAACACTTGCCTAAGTTGTAGACATATAATAATTCTGCCTAAGTTGAAGACATATAATAAAACATTTGCCTAAGTTGTAGACATATAATAAACGTTTGCCTAAGTTGTAGACATATAATAAACATTTGCCTAAGTTGTAGAATATAATAAACACTTGCCTAAGTTGTACACATATAGGAATCAGCAAGTGGACGTATGCGTACAAAACTGGCGAAGATAATGCACATAGATTTCTATCAGCATTGATAGACAAAAAGTTTGAACTTCATTCCATAACATTTTGTTCTACCTACTGTACATATATATAGGCCTTTCATAATGGAATTTGAGCGTTTCTCGAGGCCAACAATATTTCAAATAAAAATAACAGGCAAATATTTGAAATAATCATCCCCCTGATATTTGCCGGCATGGCTTCACTGTAATATATACACTAATCCATCAATAATAACATCTGTTACACTGAGGCTCTTTTCTTATTCATAAAATGATAATTTGTGGAACTATTTTCATCAATAAATGAATAGATATCTTCCTTTTCATGCGATATGCTGTTCATTGGAAGAAGATGACTTATTCTCGTTGGTGACCGAGTAACCTTGTACCTATGCTTGTCCTTTGAGCGTATGTTATAAACAGAACATGAACACACAGAAATATGGTCATTATATTCTGGATTTTCCTGCGCCTGAGATACTACAGTTCCGTTTCCGGTAATGGACGTCACCATCTAGTCTAACAGCCGTTTGTGCTGCTGCAGCAGCTTCTAGCTCGTCTCTACGTTCATCTTCGGTATTCATCGTCAGAAATCGTAAAACAAGCAGATTCATTGCAGCAGATATCACTGTTAGGCCAAATAGAATAAATATCAAACTGAAAGCAACATAATGAGGTTTTAGTTCAAGAGCGTTATGTTTCTGTAGTGCCACGAGATCACCAAAACCAATCGTAGTGAGCGTTATAAAGCAATAATACAGTGAATCTATATATCCCCACCTTCAAAATGGAACAAGGCTGCAGCACCTGCCGTCAAAACTATTCCACTTAGATTCGTTGTCACTAGAATTAAATTTGTCTGGCTAACTTCCGTTTTCTTCATTCGTAAACACTTTTTTCCTTGCTTCATTAAAAACGTCACAAACGTGTTGAGACGCTCCCCAACGCTTTGGAACATAACGATACACAATGGAATGCCAATTAGGGCGTAGGCCATGCAGAATATTTTCCCACCGTCTGTCTGTGGTGTACTGTGTCCGTATCCTGAAAAGAAAAGCAATTATTTGATATTAATGCCGGTTGACTCATTATTCTGATACTACTTCAGCCATTTCTATTTAAGATTTTTATCAGTTATGAATGGCAGATCATTTTACTTTAGAACTGCTATACGTCGTTTACTTCTATATTTATATATAGTTCAATTCAAACAGCAGCCTTCCTTTGTCTTACACTGTCATATATCTTTATAAACATTTACAGGGCATATTTGGTGCAGTTTCATTAAACAAAATGCGAATACATCAAAAATTTTAATTTCCTAGTAACAGTACAAACATGCTAAGACTTCATGTACAGACATTTTGTATAAAAGTCTTTCAAATCACTCGCACATTTGGCAAATCTCTCTACTAAATATACAAGTTAAGCATTCTCAATGTCACCTTACTATTTTACTTTGTCTACCAAATAAAAACAGAAGCACAAAGACAAAGATGAGAAAGAACCGACTGATATCTGTCATAAAACTTGACAGAACACAGAACGTATTTGTCCTTCAACTCCCCTGCACATTTTTGCAACACGTCCCTGACCTGAGGAAGGTAATTGCAGTCCCAGACAGTAAATCAAATATTTATTACAGAAAGTGATTTATTGTCGATTAAGCATCCGAAGGCAGACTTCAAGAAATAAGGTTTCTGATAATATGTCAGGTACATGAGGAAGTATGTGGTCATATTACTGGAATACAGCTGTTATTAATGTCATGAAAGAGTGGACTTTAAATTAATGAGAACAGATTATCTCAGCTGTTCTTAATTGGCTGTTAATATGTATTTTATAAGGGTTACGTAAATGAAGGAACTGAGAGGCCCCCCATAAAAAAGTTTACAAGTAATACAGATTTAGTCATTAAAGTTCCTGTGTTCGTATCGCTCAAACATTTTCTTTCTTATGACTGATTTATCAACCTGAAAAAACCATTTTCAAAAAGTTGTCTAAACACTGACCAATGTTCTCCCTAGCAAACCTACATTATACCGTGCCGCCCAACAGATTTGTTTATACGAATCTAGCTATTAAAATGGGCATATTCCATAACCACTCTTTGCTTACCAATTCTCTACCCATGGAAATCTAAGGCGGTCTATTACTCTCCATACGAACCTAGCCTACACCAATATTATTAATACCGTCTGATAATATATGTGTATAGGAAAAAGCAAATGGCAACCTATCTTCAAAAGCGTTGTATTTAATGATTAGACATGATGTTCAAACAGTTAATCTTTGCGAAATTAAGATTTTGCCAGATGTGGTTTTGGATGATGTAAATAATAGGAGAGATGTAACACAAACAATCTGAGTATTAAGACAAGTGTTCACTTCATAGATTCTGTGCTCTGTTAGTAAACATTGCTGTCCTGTTCGCACTGCTCCTATTTATTTTGCAGGTTATTGCTTTGGTTCCTAACCATCGTTGTTTGTTTAGGCTAACTGGGAGATTTTCTGTAATAAAATGCATGCTATCCATTTACCGAGATGGAAACTTAATAAACAAAACAAATAGGCATAGTCTTTACAACCAATTTACAAACGCAGTATCAGTCTTAAGTCTTGGAAACTTTCCGTGATGCGGCTTATGTATTAAGCAATCAGTGTTTATAGTCGTTGAGAAATAAAAACAAGAGACAATCGAGACGGTTGTATTGAACAAAGCGGAAGGATATTTTATTTTGCAAGGGCTTTACTGCTGATAGTTCGTATATATACCTTTATACATTTTCTTTAAACTGACACAGTTTCAAACAACTAGCCCCGAAGAAAATAAGGCGTATAGGACGATTTATACTGTAATAAGATTACAATATATCAACGTAAAGTCGCCCAGTAAGTCCTATTACCCATTTGTATTTGTATGGTTTAACAGACTACAGCATAGTCACACAGGTCAATTAAAGCGTCATTATGACCACTTCAGCTCATTAGCAGCAATATATTCTAAATGAGATATCATTTTGTCGAAAAGATATGCTCTAAAGCAAACAACATATTATCCATTTACCTGCTTTACACAGACTGAAGCTTAGCTGCTAATTTCATTTTACCACGTGAGATAAACGCAATTAGAGAAGTATGTAACTAAATCCAGATGAAGTAATCTGCTCTAACGATGCCCAGTGTTAATTACAAGCCCACAAAACTGAGTTATTCTGGTAGTAGAAAATTAATTAGGAAACTTAATTGGCTATCAATATATCCGTTGCTATTATCCGTTGCCAAACTACAGACGTTGTCCTAGATATGCCCTCTATAATTATAGGTAATGTCTACAACAGAGTTTTCGAGATTTGTAAGTAGTTAGGTGTAATTTCTAGTTAGTTTATTTAAATGAACACGTTCACTTGAATCCTGTTAAGATAAGCGCGTTGATATTGTTTAATTGTTCGAATAATACAAGGTGTGGCGTACGTTAGAAAACAAAAGGTCAATGAACATTTGTGAAAATATAAGAAATATTAGCTTTTATTGGGGGTTAAATGGGACATTTTTACAATCGCTCATGTTTCCATTTGTTTGTAAACAGAATGTCGCACCTTCGTTTTATACTAGCGATAGTTCTAAATAATATTATATATTTCTACATTTAATAACTTACAATTGTGTTAAACTGCAATAAAATGTATTCTGAATTACTGATCAGCTTCATATTAAATGTTGACATAATAGCAAACCATTTTTTACACCATTTACAAAAATTGTAAAGCTTCATAAGATAATGTCTTTAAAATGTATAAGACTTCTTAAAGCAGTATCTTTACAACTTGTAGGGCTTCTTAATATAGTGTCATTATTTGGCTGACAGTGTTTTGAAATTGATTAAACGGAGATGTTTTTTATGTTTTCGAGGATTAAGTCTCAATATTTCTGTTATTTAGGCCTGCGCTGATCTAGGTTGGAAACGTATTTTACTTCGCCAAGAGAAGGAAGTGTTTGTTTTGCATGACATTAACACGTATAAAGGTCTTAAGGAAGATGTAAATATCACAAAACTTCGTATTTCTAACAGTTTTTGCTAAAGTTAACGTTTCTATTGCATAATGCAGCATTGAAAGGGCAAGTGTCTTTGCTTTGTTACATAATCAAGTAGAGATACATTTTTTATTATTCTTGCTACAGAGACTGTTCCCTTCTACAGCACGAAACCCTAAGGGAGACTTGTATTTAAACAGCCTATATTTTATAAATTGCTTTTTATTTCACAAGTCATTGTTCTAATAAAAGAACCAATCTCAAGATAATATATAAGCGTAATCTAAGATTTCAAGAAACTTTTGGTGAAACAGCTGACTGTCTACGATCAGTTTTATTTCAGTCTAAGGGCAGTTTGCGGCTCAACCAATAGAACATAAAATGACAAGCTGAAGTATGAAATAAGATGTCTGCTGGTGGGTATCGTCTTCGTACTACACAGTGTTTCTTAAGGTGAATGTTAGTCTGTAACTACCGACCTTGTACGCAATGACTCTCAAGGTGAAGTTTGTACCTATAGTGCACAGGAAGCATGTCCTTTAAACAGTCTTGCTTATTTCATTTGAGAATGTGTGTCTTGAAATCTAATGAATTCCGAAATCTTAAAAGCGTAAAAAGAGCTTGCATTCTGCCAGAGAAATATATAAATGCACAAGGCCTGAACTTAAACGTGATTTTAAAAAAATGTGTTTGTCTGTGATTCACATTTTGTATGTATAAAATCTATATGTTTTTTTTCTTGTGATATCATCCGGATCTTTATATAGCGGTTGAAATTATATCTTGTTCAGTCCCATCACAGGGTTCTTCAAAAAGGTTATTTGGGTATTTAGGTTATTGGCAAGCTCAGTAAATCGATAATGTCAGCGGACATAGTATAATTTTAACAACAAACCCGGTTAGAGTTAATTGGCGCGCTCTAGAGCACCCGTCCAATTTCATGTTATTAATCCATACTTATAAGTCTATGTTAAGCCTCTATCTTTAAATAAACAGTTGTATGTAACTGTGCCTGAAATTCTGATAAATAATCTATCTTGTCATTCGGAACACCTCGGGCGACTTCAATAAGTCACCTCGGAAATAATGTGGTAGGCGCCATATTGGACTATTTTATAATACAGGTGGTGTCTGGTAAATTGAAAACATTTCTTAAAGCCTCTACATGTTTATACTTTAAATTAACATTTATTTTCGTTTTTTTCTAATGCATAAGACAAACACTGCTTGAATTCTGCCATGTTTGTTTATATTTTTATTAAAGCCGTGGGTAATTACCATTTGGTGTATTCATACACTTACATACGAGGTCTTTAATACGAAGTTGTCGGAAAAGGCCGAGTTGTTACAATTGCTATCTTGTATGTCGTGCACGCAAACGAAATGTATTACAATAGGTCCCAAACAAATTCGTTGAAGTGTTATATTCTGCAGTGCAATGTTTCACACATCCAGTCTTTTTGTGCTTGTTAATTATGAATTCGATTAAGAAAACCAAGAATTCCCAGTAACAGAAGCGTCTGTTTACAGTTAAGTGGGAGTGGTAATGAAATAGTGTTCGTTTATTAACAGTATGTAAATAATCTCGAGAAAACTGTGAATCTGACGTTGGTAATTTTGTTGTTAATGATGCACAGTGTTCAGCATCACCGGCCGTTCTGTTGTTGACAGAAAGATATTTAGTCTATTTCAAGTGAACATATTCGGCGAGTTTTCATTAACAGAAAATTAGTAGAGGATATATATTTCAAGGGGGAGTTTAGAAACGTAAATAAACTGTCCCCAGTTGTTCATAGTCTGTCTTACAATCCCTCTAAGTCAAATAGGCACTATAGCTATGTAGACAGGTTGTATCATCTTTGACCATAAGTTGTCAAGCATTATATTGATATTTCTATTAGTCCTTTTATTCATTATTTCATCTTTGTATTTTCACTATAAAACTTTGATAATAAAATATTATATAATTGTTAATTATTCAGTCTTGTCAGAGTAACAGGAGGGAATGGTTTACTTGTAAAACACTGTTTGAAATTTGCCAGTCGGTAATATTTTTGCATATTTTACTATTTTTAAAATCGAAAAGTTTTTGGTGTAATGGTACAATCAAGATAAAATAGATGGCGCCTTAAAGGCATAAAATCTAAATGAATATTACTCAGAAATATCAAAACAATCTGTAACCAGACAAACAACATACAGGATAAATGGTACCATAACAATGTTGTGTTCTACAGAAAGCATTTTATCACCAAATATTGAATCTCGCAAATATCTCTAAAATTGCTTTCAAAAAAACCAGACTGGAATATACTAGACTTCTAGTATACGAGACTAAATTTCTGGAATATTTTTAGCTTGTTAAATTATGCTCTGCTTGAATCAACAATGTTAACTGCCATACGCAGACAAATAATCATTTCGTGTGATGCACTAGCTGCTAGGGCATTCACTCAAAGGTACGGAAAACAGGTCGGAGATAGCTATTAGTCTGCCAGAGTTAATTGAAAAGAAAAAAAATGTGGTATCAAAATGTTTGGATAATTTGAGTATGTTAGTCAAGTTTAAAAACTAAACACCTCTGAAATTCTTAATGTCTTTTATTACACATACGGTTACCTTGGTTAAAATGATGAGCAAATAAACATGTCTGTGTTTCTACAACGAGTTTCAGATTCGTTTTTGTTCTACCGTTCCTTGTTCTAAAATCTAACTGACATGCCATGACGGTCGTTTATAACGGGTCACATTTTCTGCCCAATTTTCAGTTCGAGGATTTATATTTTATATATTTTTTTATTAAATACTGATGCCAAAGATTTTGTTATAAAGACAACCCTTTACTAAGGAAACCTACATCGAATCTAAGACTGTCACAGAAGTAGCATTATCATAGTGATCCTAAAAATCAAATAACACACAAGACAGTGTAGTATGAAATAAGTGACTAAATTGTTTATTTTAATAAATATCTGTGTCAAATGACAAAACCATAGGGGTTTAACTGTCCCGTACAGCTGTTAGTACTTAGCTTGAGTTCAGTAAAAAACATCATCGCTTTCCAACAAAATTTACAATTTGATCAAACTTTGACGATCACAGCATGTTCTTATGTTAGCTCTTCCGGCAAATATTAACAGCCTCGTGACCAGTTTATCCTTAGATACATCGCACAGCTAAGACTTTTATAAGTTTCACATGATATACATATCAGTACAGCATGTATATATTAAGCAATTTCATCAAATACATAATTTTCAATCTGAAGTGCCGTGTATTTAAATGCATTTTCGCGTTTTAAGTAACTTTAGGTATATGATTAAAGTTATAAATCCAGGAAATAATGTGATTCTGAACTGGAAATTAATCTGGTTCCATTAAAGCTGGGACAAAACATGTGAATACTACTTTGTCTTGGTCTTAGAGATGCCTTGGAGGTAATTGATATTCTTTAGACAATAAACTTGGGAACAATGTGCCAGACAGCATAAGTGATTTCTTAATAGCATTGGCGCATTGTCCATACAGGGGTTTCAAAGTAGAATATTAATCACCCTCCATATTGAGCACAGAATAAATTATTACATCACAAACGCCCAGCTAACTTAGAATTTATCTGTAACGGGATTTGATATGTTTTTTTTTTATTATTAAATAAAATCACTTTACAGAAGAATTCATTCAGTATAGACTACACATATTCCTCCTGCCAGTGACATAAGCACTATTAATTTTGTAAGCGTAGCAACGTTACGTTGCTTCTTATTTATGGAAAACAGGACAAATTTTACAGTTTTGAAAATTGTACAGTTATGCTTATAATAGCTAAACGGACAATTCTTTTCTTAATCTAATATGATTTTAGTACAGGTTAGTGCTTATTGGTTTGCATTAATAAAACAAAAATTACCAGACACACCTGTCCACAAATTAATTAAACTGGTTGTGCGTACTAATACAAACCAACCAGTTTACTGGGCGAAAATTATAGTTTGTCAAATGATTGAAATCGTTCGCTTAACTGAGGTACCGGTGACTGTTGTTCGTCTGCAAATTGGAAAAAATACAGTAGTGCGAAGGGACGAAATAAAATTTCAACAATCAAATTTCCGTACTCATTTGCATGTGAACATCACAGGGATGGGACAATAATGCGAGAAAAGGCAGCGGACAACTTTTTTTGCTTGAGAAATGATGGTCAATACCTTCTTTCAATATGAAAATGACTAAATTCCTTTTTGAACCCTTTCAAGCAAAGCAAACATATTTTTATAACATATAAAGTCAAATCCGAATAAGGAACAACATGTTCACTTAAGCAATTGCTTCTGACATCGGGGAAAAAACTCCGCAAATGAGATCAGAAAAAAATCAGCAATCTGATTAGAATCATATCCTAAACATCGCTGTGCTAACCGTAGGGAGATCGTGAACTTCAGTCAGATTGAAAAATCAGTATCGAACATTCGAACAAGGAACATATGAAATTCCAAAACGATAATTACAGCTTTTCTTTTCAAATATCAGACACGACTGTTATAAGTGAACGTTTTGATGATTTGTATGTGTCTATTCTTACAGTTTTTACATACTTACGCGTCGAGATGCGTTAGTACTTCTGTTTCCTATTAGCATTTGAATATAGACCCAGTATTTGTTTTTTTTCGTTTTGATTTTTTTTTCAGACGTTCATGATATAACAATATTTCCTTTCTTTCAACATTCACTTAAACATCACATAACTACCCTGGTAGGGCGAATATTAATTTTACTTCGTCAACAAAATGCATTTTTTAAGAAATTCCTGTAATCGTGTTCTTGCTCATTTGAATTCAAGTGCTCTGGTGTCAGTAAGGTCATTAAATACCTACCCTTTTTGCAATGTCATAAGTATTTTTGTGTGCTTTTGCTTGCAACATTGTTGAATGATGGATGTGATGAAATTGTGTTTGTTCTTGAGGAAACCTGATTGGGCAAGCGTGAGGTTGGTGCTCCCTAGAACCTGGTTTGAACCCGCAGTGGCAAATGTTTTGCCACTGACCGTTCCAAGCCGCTGGTTCTCATGTTCTTTATTTGATCAGTATATAATTTTATGCTATCTTTTCTTCTCTACTTCTTGACTGTTTAGGGTGGCTGTGTTTTCTGAGTGTGTTTTTTTCCTGATATGCGATTATCACTTTTTTAACACTTTTTATGAAGATTGATCACTGTAATGAACTACTGACCTCGTTTTTAGTTACGCAATACCAAGTTTCACGCCTATGCTTACAATTGTCGAAACATGTTCCATTGACATTGTGTGCAAACTTGAGACATATGGATTCCCACTGAATGTAACCTAGTTTTTGTTTTATTCCATTTTACCAAGATGTGTACTAATCCATGAAAATATTAAAACAATACATCTGACCAATTTTAATAGACGATTGATAAAAACAATATGATTTCTATTTTTTTAAAGATTTGTAACTGATCTGAGCTGGTTACTAAGGTTTTTACCAAACGCAGCAAATATTCAGTTTCTTGAAAGAAACCTTCCACTCTGAACATACTAAATGAAGATGATTACTTTTATCAGCTGGGTACTTATCTTTTGAACGCATTTTATCCAGTTTTGAACTAATCTTTGTCATACGTGATAACTACAATTTCCACTGATTTGTTCCATTAATCAGGTTCTGGAAGATCTTCAAGGCAATTTGATCTAGCCAACTTTCATAAAGACACCTAAAATACGGCCTCTAACGTTAAATGCTGATGACTCACGAAAGACAACCGACGACGGACAATGGAATGTTTAGCAGTGTACAGGGCGCTCTTTATTTGCTTTATATGCTAAACTGTTTAAAATCAAAGTTTACAAAAAACTGATGGATCGACTTTTTTCGTTTCGAAATTAGAGTTTATTGTAAATTGATCACGTGCTGCACACGATTTTCACATTAGTAATCTCGATTTTGCAAACTCCGCCACGTTTTGTCCGCTCTAGACATAAAACGTTCTTAACGGGTACATTAAAATAATAAGTAAGTGTAACCAGGTATATCAATAATTCAGAATAAATATTCAAAAATAATCAGTTACTACTCTCTTCGTCTAAAATATTAAATTTTAACGCTAAATGCTTAACTATGCTTATTTTCAAATCAACCCGAATCGTTGCGTAACCAGGCCAGGCCACGACCGAAACACACACGAGTAGACTAGCAGACAATGAATAACGTATCTTCTAAACATAACAATGACTTTGAACAACTGCGCGACAAAAAATGCAAAAGGAAAATAGAAAATCCAAAACAACTTTCTCTCAAACCACGGTATTTAGAAACGTATTGAATAAGGTAAAATCTATATTGCTAAATGATCTCTACACTTCTAATTAAATGTTATTTTAAATGATTTAAATAAAAAAATGTTTTGGTGATAGGCAGGGAATTCTGATCGTTGATATGTGACTTGTAATAAGTTTGGTGTCCTTTGCAACATTTGGTCGATTACATTCAAGACTTTGTTTTCTTTTTAGAATGAACTATCAGCATTTGGAACACAAAAATGATGGAAAGCGGTATCTATGTCTGATAGTTCATTTATGAAACCTTCCTAAATTGTAAACGACAAGAAAATTAGTTTTGATTATATTGCTGCAATTTTTAACTGATATTATTTTTTTATTAAACTAAGAAAAGAAACGCTCATTGTTATAATGCCTTCTGTTGAGGTTGTTGGCCCTTGTCCATCTTTTCTTGTGTGTTACGTGACCTCCCACTTGACTGTCAACAATCTTTATTACGTATATTATTGATTTAATAATTTGTATATGCCTTATTTTTGTAAACCTGTTTTATTGTAACGATTATTAAATCAAGCAGAATAAATCTCCTCTAGCACAAAAGTTGAAAAAATAAAAGTAAGGAAGAAAATGACAGATTCTATTCAATATGTCCTTCATTGATATAGCTTAAAGTCTACCTAAAATCTACATATTGGTAATTTGAATTTTTAAATAGAATGGATTTGTTACAAATGTCGTCTACATTTTGTCCCGTGTGAAATGTCAGACTTTGTTGTACCAAGAACTTTATCAGACGTTACACTGATAAGGTTACCATTTGGTGTAATCATACACTTACATATGAGGTCTTTATACGAAGTTGTCGGAAAAGACCGGGTTGTTACGATTGATATCTTTTTTTTTTTTTTCGCTAGCTATCTCTGTAATGTTTTTTACCGTAACTTGAGCATCTGCAAACATTTGCGTTAAAACACAGTAAACAGATCGCAAAACGGAAATTCATTCTCTGCACACAGAATAACAGCAACAAATGACGATTTTCAATTAACACCACACGTGAATATTATATTGAGAATAAAGTAAGCATTCTAACTGAACAAATTGAATTATAGATGTCAAAGAAATGACCTAATAGTAGGAAAAGTCAACAGCTTAACTGTAAATTCGTTGTTTACAACACAGAGTTTTATCTTGACAACAGAGTCAGACAATCGACCATCACAATAACTTAATAGCATTTCTACAAAAACTGAAAATGTCCTAGGCTAGGACATTACACACACTGTCTCTTTTTGGCTAGACTGACAGTAGCGTAAGTCTCATAAAGAAAAGTTGAACTCAAATTAAAAAAAAAGTTCTTCATGTACCGAGCATACAATATTGATACAATTCGTTAAAGTAGCAGAGCAGAAAGTATTCGACGATGTTTAATAAAAGCAGGTTACGTTTCTAAACATATTCCCCTTTTGTGATATCTACACTTTTGATAATTTCACCCAAAATACATTCAGCACATGATTTCTGAAAATTCATGATAAATCATGTTGTCTATACTCAAATGAAATAAGTGTTATAATATATAAAACTTGCCTTTGAACGTATCTAGTAAACAACTTTAAAGGACGTTCCTCTGAAGAGCCTTTTATCACGTGTAGCTAATGCTTATAGACTGTATTTGACAACATTCAATAGGTTCAGAATAATGGAATAATTTCATGAAAAATACGTGACGTTTTAAAAGGCTTTTCAATGTATGTTGTTTATATTGCAAAACTGGTTTGACAGAAAAAATTGTACTTCAAACGAAACCTAAATGATGGTGTGATTTGATCTGTTCCGTTTAAAACAGTGAATTTTGAAATCTTCGAATTGTATTTAGTATGATTTTTTTTTAGAATATTGCGTAGTGCCTTATTATTTAGACTAAAGGGTTTCTGTTCAAACAGAATGAAACTGGACGCGGTATCTTCTGGAAGTTGTTCCTAATTTATATCAAAGACTGTAAGTCAATAACCTTTAACATTTATATTAATTATCTAACTAATTAATTGAAATTCTCATTCTCAATAATTTCACTCGTTGTTGGTCTTGGTTATCAACAAAGGCGAGTCAAAACCCGAAGATGCTAACGTGAACGGAAGTACTTATCTCATTCAAGAATTGTTCGTTCAGAAACTTGTATGACCGCCCAATTCGTTCGTAGATCATTAGGGGATATTCTTATATGTAAGTCAAAATCGGAAATTATTATTATAAACTGTACTGAAAAAATCATAATGTATGCGCGTTTGAAGTTTTGCATGATCATACGACTACTTTCAGTTTCTTGATAATGTTCAAGTACAGACTATATGGAATATTTTTTTGTCTATTTTTGGAGAGAAAAAAAGTGCACATTTAAAAGAGAAACCGTAAAATATAAAAGTGGCATTTGTATAAGATGCTTTCTGAAACTTGCAATGTCGTATAGAGTTCTATCATCACAAGCATTCGATAGATGCGGTTGACAAAATGATGATTTTTCAATCGTCTATCTGGATTTATTCAATAATATCAGATATTTGACAAAACAATTTAAAAAACAGCATTGATTTCATGCTATCGACATAATAATGGTCGGACTATTTCCTTGAGGGTTTATTCATAAGGGATTTGATAAAAAGGGTCAGTCGCTGCAGTAAAGAAAGATGCTAAGTAGCATATACATTCTGTAACGGACGTCTGCAAGTCAATGCCTAACTAATGCTGACACTTCACTGAGTTATAGATATTCTGCCTTGAGGTCCCTACTGGTCAATGTGCCAGAACTAGCTAATATTTGTTTACTGTGTCTGGAACGTTGGCTACAAGCTCAGAGCCAAGATTTCCAGAATTTATCATAACAAAAATGATGTTGTCTCTAGCTGTATCGTAAAATTGATTAGTTTCTTTAACTTAATTGTGAAACAATAAAATGGTGCATATCTGTTGTAAGAATTGACGATAAAAATATCTAACTTACAATTTCAGCCTAGAAAGCCTTTAATTTTCTATGTCGTTTAAAATAATGTATTAGATATTAAATGATTTGAAAACGAAACTTCTGTGATAACTATAAAAGACACGTACTGATTAAGAACTAATATTTCGCCATAACATTTAAATTTAAATGGTAAATGCATTCCAAAGAGACGTGTAGACGCTGTGCTAAAGATTTTCGTACAGATAGTAAGCAACAGATTATCCAAAGACCGCTATTAAATGTAGCAAAACAAAGACATTCTGCCTTAAATCACGAAATTATCTTCAGACGCCACGAAATAAATAGTTGTTAAAATATACCACAATCGTTTAAACAGTTGGTTTGATAATGAAACTTGTAATTCTACGGCAGTCAAACAGGACCTAGGTAAATGTTCAGAAAAACTGTTCAGGCAAGTGGAAAGATAAGTCGTTCAATTTTTAACCTTTTGAAAATTAACACAAACAAATTTACTGAATAATTTTTCGAGTTAACTTTATGCAATTTATACATGCATGAAGTGTGTAGGCCGGGTTGTGCACCACAATCGAAAAAGCGTGAAAAACTGCTGAAATGTAAGCAATGAAGTAATTTGAGTGTGGAAGGGCGCACCGGACTGTAGCTGGAAAGCAAGCCAGACTTCTGAAATATACATCAGCGAAACAAAATTAATGTCCTTCCCTTCGGGATAAAATATGCATAGTGTCAAAGAACAAGTTGAAAATAATCTGTCCTTTTGATACTACTTATTTTTTATGTATATATTTAAAAAACGACAATTTAGTTGTTTTTACAAAGCTTCAAAATAAATAGTTGTTTTAAATACGAGTACCACGTGCACTTTAAACAAACTATCAATCATGCGTCTAAAGGGCTTTTTTAGGTAAAGAAGCAATCAAGTCACCTGCGAAGAGATTAGGTAGTATACTAGCTGGATAGCCAGGAAAACTTATGTGGACTGACCGCCGGGTATGACTAAAGTGAGGTTAAAGCTGGCGTTTAACTCCAGTAAAAAAATAGATTTGCAGTCTAATGACTACACAAGTGACCTAGCTGGCGCTGCTATTGATTTGATTTTATATTTAGCCGTAAGAATATTAGAAGTACTTGTTAAAATATGGCTGAAACATATGATAATTATTATGCAAATTCTGTTAATATATATTAAGCATACTTAAGTTATATAAACATATTTGATATTTAGTATTTTTCATTTGAATAAAACGCGAAATTGTTTGATAACATACGTCATAAGAATCAGCTAGTTAACAACTTCATCTGTATAAGTAAGGATCAGTTAAAAACAAGGCAGTCTGGAGGACAGCTTTATCCCCTACTGCAATAGAACAGTAGTTCGAGCAGAGAAGTTTAGACCTCCAAACATGACACAGGATAATGATTTCTACGGAAAATGGGCAGCTGCATTTGGACCTCTATTTTGTAAATGGTGGAATTATGAAGACAAAACTGCGAGTTATTCAATTATTGAGATATGGAGAATATGGAAAATTGCAATAGTTAATAATTTATGCAAAAGAAACAAAATGTGGACTTTTTATATTTGACCTCTACTTCTGGCTTTGACCTTGGTGAAGCGACCTGGTGGTTGTTCTGTGCACATCGTCTCGATCATTTGTGCCAAGTTATTATAAAAACTTTCAAGCAGTTTAAAAGTCATGGGGCGGATACGAAATGAGGACTTATTTAAAATGTGACCTTTAAGTGTGACCTTGACCTTATGGTAGCGACCTGGTTGTTGCGCTCTGCATATCGTCTCATAATGGTGATCATTTGTGCTAAGTTATTTTAAAAACTTTCCATGAGTTTAAATGTTCTGGATCAGACAGGGAAATGTTACGGACTGACAGACAGATGCTTTCCTATAATCCCCTCCTCGCTACGCGGCAGGGGATTAAAAATAATGGCAAAATGAAAAGGAGCACTTGTTTTGTTTCTCATTTTATTGTTTTTGAACAAATTCATAGAATTAATGCATGTACATAATTAAAGGTAAAACATTAGGCGTTTAAATTAAAACACACAATATATACAATATCAACATAATTGTTACATCAGGCAAGTTCTTTTTTAATTAACTGCAAAAATGGTAATTATCACATTGAATTCAGAGTAAACACTCTTGTTTATTTCGGTAATATTCGGCAAGACTCGGAGTATACACGGGTTTAAAGTATATGCAAAAGAGGCAACAGAAATCAAATCTGGCAAACGAGAACGTTCTCTTGGTTTAAACGACAAATCTGCATTAGAAACAAGAATACTTAAAATCAGTAAGTAAAGGCAGGTCTAGAGTAAGTTGAAACATGGAAATATAATTATAGTGTTAAGCAAAACTCACAAGCAGTTTTGAAAAAATACAACAGCGTATTACAATATCTCCTTCAAACATAAAGACCTATCGTTCAGAAAGGAACATGTATTGTCAAATAGTAATTCTATATCTTATGAGGATTAAACTAGTTTCCTTAATAGTTATCACGTTTTATATTCCACACTGGCATATCATTGAAATATTACACACAGGGATCCTGGCTATTCCCTGTGATATAAAATAGTTCACATGAAAAGATATAGGTATGCGAAAGAACTGACAAATATTGCAATGAAGCATATAAAGGACAATAGGTTTATGGATCTGATAATGAAAGAAACATTAACAGGAGATGTTTGTGAAACATCCCCTCACCTGTTTGACATCTACATGGCTTGGATTTATTAACTTATTATGGTCAATCATTGTAAAAAGTTTGATGGTCCTGAGTTTAGTTGTTCTTGGGCTAATGAAATCATTTTCACAGTTTAAGTCCATCTGCTCTTTACTTTAGGCCAAATTTGCCCAAAATTAACCGGGACACCTACTCATCATGCCCCACCATTCTGAAAAATCGAACAGTCATAGTTTCTCTTATTTCAGATAATCCTAATGCATGGGATAAAAGTTGTTATCAGAGAAAACTTACTGAAACAATTAATTTGATGAGAAAGGTAGCATGATTTTTCTTTTAGAACTGTTTGCCTTTTTCACGAAATCAAACGATACATTTTTAATTATGTGCTAAAGTGTAACGTACGCCAGACAATATTTACTTAGAAAGAATGTAAGAAGATAATTCCCTCTAAAAATCGTAAATTGTAAAAAGTGTCAGTATAACTTCAGAACACCTTATCAGGGGAGCTAACTATGGTTATCAGGTATTTCTGTACATTAATTTTCAAAGAACGGAGCAATACCTTGCCAAGTAAACTTCTTTTACAAAGCATATCAATGATATAGATATCCGTGGTTAATTATGCCAATGCAAAGAAGCAAAAGCAAACCAGAATGAATATAGTCCTTGTCTAGAAAGTCCAATCATTTTGAGACAATTACTACAGTTACTTAATGTGAAGAAAGACTTTGTATACAATAACCGAAAATTTGAAGACAATCAAAGTCCTATAGAGCAGACAGTGACTGACGATAAATGAAACTAATAAAATACAAGCCTAAAATAATAGTCAAATACTGCAAATGTATCAAAAACCTATTTTCCACTGTATATAAAAATATCGTGCAAAAAAAAGCAAAAGAAGGTAAACAAAACTATAAGCAGTTGAGGTCTAAAATGTTTGTATTGCTGCAGTAAATATGACTTACCGGATATTCATACGGACAGGTAGACACAGCAATAGCTTTTACCATTCTCAGGACATCAAAAAATTGATGTATCATTTCTTTAATACTATATATACAGCACTTACTAGCTTACACTAAAATGCTACACTTCAAATGTATCATTTACACTTTTTAAACAGGGTAAATGCTTTAAAGACATGACATGCAGTATGTATACAATCACTATGACATCAAAAGAAAATCAAAACTAATTACAGGGTACAAATAATTCTTCAAAAGGATAGGAAGTTTCGCTAAAATACCGCGCAAGTAAGGTTTCTTCATTCGAATTCTATCTAAAACATATATAATGTACATGGTGAAGAGAACTTAAGTGACTTAGATAGGTTTGCACAACTAAGAATATCTGACACTGTATTTGAAATATCTGACTTTTTGAAATCTAAAATATCAAAACTTAAGTTACATTTACACATTTTGTCCACTATTTAGATACATCTGTCCGGAAATAGAGTTATCACATATGTATCATTTTTATACTGAACAATATTTTTATCTTTCAATAGTTTTTTTTTGAAAATGTAACAAATTTTCCTTACTTTTTCAGAAAAAAAACGAAAAAAGGAAAACGCTACTTAAAATTATTATTAAATAATAGATGACAAAGCTATGTAGATGACTAAAATATACAATGATTAAAAGTACCTTTCGTAAACAAGTTTCACTTTATATTTCATAGAAGAAAACCAATCGGGTAAAACAAAAGCGCTCTCTTTTCGAATGCAGAAGGTTTTTGCAATCCTCTACAACAAAAAAGAAAAACAAATATCTGTGCATTATGAAATTGAAATATTGAAATAGGGCGCACCAATTCTTATCCATTTTTGTTCAATCAACAAAGAGATTGCAACGTTTGTCAGTCGACCAAAAACGCCGATTTGTGCATTTCTTTTCAAGATAACAAGTAAACGAGATTTCCTAAGCAACATAATACCCACATAAATCTGCAAGTCAAAACTCCAGCGGGGAAAACACATAAAGCCCTTAAGTTAAAGTGGAATTTACAGAATATGCTATTTTCTCCTTTATTATAAGAAAACAACATTGTACATATGTCCTGTAAATAGAATCAGAAACAACTGTAGCAGGCTATCAAAACATACTATTTACAATATCAAAAAGATTCTTGTAGGAGTTAATAATATTTAAAGACGGACGAAAGTATCAAAATGTGATATCTGCAATCCTAGGGTGCACTGTAAAACATGCCTGGAATATTTTCGACGGAATGGCTCGACAGAATATCACAGGGAAACAACCAAATAAAAGGAGATTTTGTAATCCTCACAAGGAGTCAGCAGGTGAATATATACAATTTCTGAAAGCCAGCGTTTTACGTTTGCTACAGTGAGAATCGGTATACACATAAAATTAAATAAATCTTGATTTCAGCATACTTTGATAAACATGTTGAAAAATAATGTTAGCGTTAAAACCAGGTCTGATAAACACTATGTCTTCTCAAAAAAAGAATATAATGTTGATAATACAAGTAATGTACACGTATTCTTCAAAATATTGATAGTAAATAGACTTTCCTTCGAACTATCCTGTATAAAATTTTTGAAAAGTTGACAATATCTGGTATTGTTTTATTAAAGACATTTTTACCAACAAAAGTGCAAAAAACTAATACTTTATGTTGGTGTTGTTTTGTCTTTTTTTCAGGGACAGCTTCAGTAAATTATTCAAAATGCTTCGAGGTACAATCTATCAAAATGAAGACCCACTTAATAAAAAATTGTAATACACTTGAATTGTAAGAGTAAAACATATATTTATTTTTGTTTAATTTAACATCTGTTCGAATGGTGCGTTTTACTTGCCCAGTAACAAAAATAAAAGGGAAGTATTATAATACACAGCTAATTCTTAAAATGGACACATAACTCTGCCTTTTTTCACAAATTTGTTTTGTCTTATATATAAGAATCAAAATAATACGCATTCAGGGTAGAATTTCATTGTCAAAAGATTTAAACGTTAGACCTTAGAACATATCTGACGTACGTTATAAATTGATAAAAGCAGCCAATTAAATATTAGGGAGCAAGGACTGTGTCCAAGATTGTTCATATACAAATCAAGTAGAATCTTTTTATGTTTGTCTCGAGTGCAAGGGTTAGTAACACCCTCCTAATTACCATATTTTCAGACTGAAGTGTTCTCTAACATAGATAAGTTTACGCTGTCTCTGTGAAAGATTGGCTTACATATACTGGGTATCGATATGAAATAACTAAATTTCCATTTCAGCAGGTTAGCAGCTGACATTTGTTGAACAAAAAGTCTATTCCAGTACTGTTTCTAATGTGACATTGATTAATAAAACATGTGAAAGTATTCCCCCTATACTACCACATCTGCAATGTGTTGTTTTGCCTCACTACCTGTAATAAACAGAAGGGGATTTGTTGTATCAAACATACACAGCTGAAGTGGTAATAAATCTGCAATGAAAGCTAAATATTCTATCTAGAACCATATAGACTTCAACTTCATTTCTAAATGGGATATTCACAGTAATAAGAACTCAGTTGTTATAATAAACACTTGCCTAGGTTGTAGACATATAATAATTGCTTGCCTAAGTTGTAGACATATAATAAAACATTTGCCTAAGTTGTAGACATATAATAAACGTTTGCCTAAGTTGTAGACATATAATAAACATTTGCCTAAGTTGTAGACATATTATAAACACTTGCCTAAGTTGTACACATATAGGAATCAGCAAGTGGACGTATGCGTACAAAACTGGCGAAGATAATGCACATAGATTTCTATCAGCATTGATAGACAAAAAGTTTGAACTTCATTCCATAACATTTTGTTCTACCTACTGTACATATATATAGGCCTTTCATAATGGAATTTGAGCGTTTCTCGAGGCCAACAATATTTCAAATAAAAATAACAGGCAAATATTTGAAATAATCATCCCCCTGATATTTGCCGGCATGGCTTCACTGTAATATATACACTAATCCATCAATAATAACATCTGTTACACTGAGGCTCTTTTCTTATTCATAAAATGATAATTTGTGGAACTATTTTCATCAATAAATGAATAGATATCTTCCTTTTCATGCGATATGCTGTTCATTGGAAGAAGATGACTTATTCTCGTTGGTGACCGAGTAACCTTGTACCTATGCTTGTCCTTTGAGCGTATGTTATAACAAGAACATGAACACACAGAAATATGGTCATTATATTCTGGATTTTCCTGCGCCTGAGATACTACAGTTCCGTTTCCGGTAATGACGTCACCATCTAGTCTAACAGCCGTTTGTGCTGCTGCAGCAGCTTCTAGCTCGTCTCTACGTTCATCTTCGGTATTCATCGTCAGAAATCGTAAAACAAGCAGATTCATTGCAGCAGATATCACTGTTAGGCCAAATAGAATAAATATCAAACTGAAAGCAACATAATGAGGTTTTAGTTCAAGAGCGTTATGTTTCTGTAGTGCCACGAGATCACCAAAACCAATCGTAGTGAGCGTTATAAAGCAATAATACAGTGAATCTATATATCCCCAACCTTCAAAATGAACAAAGGCTGCAGCACCTGCCGTCAAAACTATTCCACTTAGATTCGTTGTCACTAAAATTAAATTTGTCTGGCTAACTTCCGTTTTCTTCATTCGTAAACACTTTTTTCCTTGCTTCATTAAAAACGTCACAAACGTGTTGAGACGCTCCCCAACGCTTTGGAACATAACGATACACAATGGAATGCCAATTAGGGCGTAGGCCATGCAGAATATTTTCCCACCGTCTGTCTGTGGTGTACTGTGTCCGTATCCTGAAAAGAAAAGCAATTTTTTTATATTAATGCCGGTTGACTCATTACCTTTATTCTTGATACTACTTCAGCCATTTCTATTTAATATTTTTATAAGTTATGAATGACAGATCATTTAACTTAGAACTGCTACGTCGTTTATTTCTACATTTATATATAGTTCAATTCAAACAGCAGCCTTCCTTTGTCTTACACTGTCATATATCTTTATAAACATTTACAGGGCATATTTGGTGCAGTTTCATTAAACAAAATGCGAATACACCAAAAATTTTAATTTCCTAGTAACAGTACAAACATGCTAAGACTTCATGTACAGACATTTTGTATAAAAGTCTTCCAAATCACTCGCACATTTGGCAAATCTCTCTACTAAATATAACAGGTTTAAGCATTCTCAATGTCACCTTACTATTTTACTTTGTCTACCAAATAAAAACAGAAGGACAAAGATGAGAAAGAACCGACTGATATCTGTCATAAAACTTGACAGAACACAGAACGTATTTGTCCTTCAACTCCCCTGCACATTTTTGCAACACGTCCCTGACCTGAGGAAGGTAATTGCAGTCCCAGACAGTAAATCAAATATTTATTACAGAAAGTGATTTATTGTCGATTAAGCATCCGAAGGCAGACTTCAAGAAATAAGGTTTCTGATAATATGTCAGGTACATGAGGAAGTATGTGGTCATATTACTGGAATACAGCTGTTATTAATGTCATGAAAGAGTGGACTTTAAATCAATGAGAACAGATTATCTCAGCTGTTCTTAATTGGCTGTTAATATGTATTTTATAAGGGTTACGTAAATGAAGGAACTGAGAGGCCCCCCATAAAAAAGTTTACAAGTAATACAGATTTAGTCATTAAAGTTCCTGTGTTCGTATCGCTCAAACATTTTCTTTCTTATGACTGATTTATCAACCTGAAAAAACCATTTTCAAAAAGTTGTCTAAACACTGACCAATGTTCTCCCTAGCAAACCTACATTATACCGTGCCGCCCAACAGATTTGTTTATACGAATCTAGCTATTAAAATGGGCATATTCCATAACCACTCTTTGCTTACCAATTCTCTACCCATGGAAATCTAAGGCGGTCTATTACTCTCCATACGAACCTAGCCTACACCAATATTATTAATACCGTCTGATAATATATGTGTATAGGAAAAAGCAAATGGCAACCTATCTTCAAAAGCGTGTATTTAATGATTAGACATGATGTTCAAACAGTTAATCTTTGCGAAATTAAGATTTTGCCAGATGTGGTTTTGGATGATGTAAATAATAGGATAGATGTAACACAAACAATCTGAGTATTAAGACAAGTGTTCACTTCATAGATTCTGTGCTCTGTTAGTAAACATTGCTGTCCTGTTCGCACTGCTCCTATTTATTTTGCAGGTTATTGCTTTGGTTCCTAACCATCGTTGTTTGTTTAGGCTAACTGGGAGATTTTCTGTAATAAAATGCATGCTATCCATTTACCGAGATGGAAACTTAATAAACAAAACAAATAGGCATAGTCTTTACAACCAATTTACAAACGCAGTATCAGTCTTAAGTCTTGGAAACTTTCCGTGATGCGGCTTATGTATTAAGCAATCAGTGTTTATAGTCGTTGAGAAATAAAAACAAGAGACAATCGAGACGGTTGTATTGAACAAAGCGGAAGGGAATTTTATTTTGCAAGGGCTTTACTGCTGATAGTTCGTATATATACCTTTATACATTTTTCTTTAAACTGACACAGTTTCAAACAACTAGCCCCGAAGAAAATAAGGCGTATAGGACGATTTATACAGTAATAAGATTACAATATATCAACGTAAAGTCGCCCAGTAAGTCCGATTACCCATTTGTAATTGTATGGTTTAACAGACTACAGCATAGTCACACAGGTCAATTAAAGCGTCATTATGACCACTTCAGCTCATTAGCAGCAATATATTCTAAATGAGATATCATTTTGTCGAAAAGATATGCTCTAAAGCAAACAACATATTATCCATTTACCTGCTTTACACAGACTGAAGCTTAGCTGCTAATTTCATTTTACCACGTGAGATAAACGCAATTAGAGAAGTATGTAACTGAATCCAGATGAAGTAATCTGCTCTAACGATGCCCATTGTTAATTACAAGCCCACAAAACTAAGTTATTCTGGTAGTAGAAAATTAATTAGAAAACTTAATTGGCTATCAATATATCCGTTGCTATTATCCGTTGCCAAACTACAGACGTTGTCCTAGATATGCCCTCTATAATTATAGGTAATGTCTACAACAGAGTTTTCGAGATTTGTAAGTAGTTAGGTGTAATTTCTAGTTAGTTTATTTAAATGAACACGTTCACTTGAATCCTGTTAAGACAAGCGCGTTGATATTGTTTAATTGTTCGAATAATACAAGGTGTGGCGTACGTTAGAAAACAAAAGGTCAATGAACATGGACATTTGTGAAAATATAAGAAATTGTAGCTTTTCTTGGGGGTTAAATGGGGCATTTTTACAATCGCTCATGTTTCCATTTGTTTGTAAACAGAATGTCGCACCTTCGTTTTATACTAGCGATAGTTCTAACTTATATTATATATTTCTACATTTTATAACTTACAAACCTGTGTTAACCTGCAATAAAATGTATTCTGAATTACTGATCAGCTTCATATTAAATGTTGACATAATAGCAAACCAAACACCATTTACAAAAATTGTAAAGCTTCATAAGATAATGTCTTTAAAATGTATAAGACTTCTTAAAGCAGTATCCTTAAAACTTGTAAGGCTTCTTAATATGGTGTCATTATTTGGCTGACAGTGTTTTCAAATTGAGTAAACAGAGATGTTTTTTATGTTTTCGAGGATTAAGTCTCAATATTTCTGTTATTTAGGCCTACGCTGATCTAGGTTGGAAACGTATTTTACTTCGCCAAGAGAAGGAAGTGTTTGTTTTGCATGACATTAACACGTATAAAGGTCTTACGGAAGATGTAAATATCACAAAACTTCGTATTTCTAACAGTTTTTGCTAAAGTTAGCGTTTCTATTGCATAATGCGGCATTGAAGGGCAAGTGTCTTTGCTTTGTTACATAATCAAGTAGAGATAAATATTTAATATTATTCTTGCTACAGAGACTGTTCTCTTCTACAGCATGAAATCCTAAGGGAGACTTGTATTTAAACAGCCTATATATTAAAAATTGCTTTTTATTTCACAAGTCACTTTCTTAAATAAAAGAACCAATCTCAAGATAATATATGAGCGTAATCTAAGATTTCAAGAAACTTTTGGTGAAACAGCTGACTGTCTACGATCAGTTTTATTTCAGTCTAAGGGCTCTTTAGGGCTCAACCGGTAGATCATAAAATGACAAGCTGAAGTATGAAATAAGATGTCTGCTGGTGGGTATCGTCTTCGTACTATACAGTGTTTTTTAAGGTGAATGTTAGTCTGTAACTACTGGCCTTGTACGCAATGACTCTAAAGGTGAAGTTTGTACCTATAGTGCACAGGAAGCATGTCCTTTAAACGGTCTTGCTTATTTCATTTGAGATTGTGTGTCTTGAAATCTAATGAATTCCGAAATCTTAAAAGCGTAAAAAGAGCTTGCATTCTGCCAGAGAAATATATAAATACACAAGGCCTGAACTTAAACGTGATTTTAACAAGAGGGCCATGATGGCCCTGTATCGCTCACCTGAGTATGACTGCTTTTAACAAAGTTGCTATGGACCTTTTTAATTGACCCCAGATAACCCATATTCGAACTTGACCTAGAAATTATTGAAACAATCTCTTTGACAAATTTGCAGGATATTTGGACTGAAAAAGTAGCATCTAGAGTGTTAACAAGGTTTCTCGATATTTAGACTCTGTGACCTAGTTTTTGACCCCAGATAACCCATATCCAAACTTGAGCTACAAATCATCAAAACAACCTATCTGACAGATTTCCAGGACATTTGGACTTAAAATGTAGCCTCTAGAGTGTTTACAAAGTTTTTCCATATTTGGGCTCTGTGACCTAGTTTTTGACCCAAGATGACCCATACTCCAACTTGAGCTAGAAATCATCAAAAAAACCTGTCTGACAAATTTCTAGGGTATTTGGACTGAAAATGTAACCTCTGGAGTGTTAAAAAGTTTTTTACATATTTGCACCATGTGACCTAGTTTTTAATCCCAGATGACCCATATCCAAATTTGAGCTAGAAATCATTGAAACAACCTTTCTGACAAATTTCAAGGACATTTGGACTAAAAATGTAACCTCTAGAGCTTTTACAAGGTTTTTCTACTTTCGGGCTCTGTGACCTAGTTTTTGACACCAGAATACCTATATTCAAAACTGAGCTAGAAATCATCCATAGAATCTTTCTGACAAATTTCCAGGTTATTTGGACTGAAAATGCTACCTTTAGAATATTAACAAGGTTTTTCCATATTTGGACTCTGTGACCTAGTTTGTGACCCCAGATGACCCATACTCAAACTTGATCTAGAAATCCTTAAGGCAATTTTTCTGACAAATTTCCAGATTATTTGGGCTGAAAATGTAACCTCTAGAGTTTTAACAAGATTTTTCTATTTTTGGGCTCTGTGACCTAGTTTTTAAACCCAGATGACCCATATTTAAACTTGTGCTAGAAATCTTTGAAGCAACCTTTCTGACAAATTTCCAGATTATTTGGGCTGAAAATGTAATCTCTAGAGTGTTAACAAGATGTTTCTATTTTTGGGCTCTGTGAACTAGTTTTTGACCCCAGATGACCTATATTTAAACTTGACCTAGAAATCATCAAAGCAATCTTTCTGACAAATTTCAAGATTATTTTGGCTGAAAATGTAACCTCTAGAGTGTTAACAAGGTTTTTCTATTTTTGGGCTCTGTGACCTAGTTTTTAAACCCAGATGACCCATATTCGAACTTGAGCTAGAAATCATAGAAACAACCTGTCTGACAAAATTCCAGATTATTTTAACTGAAAATGTAACCTCTAGAGTGTTAACAAGGTTTTTCTATTTTTGGGCTCTGTGACCTAGTTTTTGACCCCAGATGACCTATATTCGAACTTGAGCTAGAAATCATAGAAACAACCTGTCTGACTAAATTCCAGATTTTTTGGACTGAAAATGTTACTTCTCCTTCTACAAGAAGATTTTCAAAGTTTTCACTATATAAGCCTATGTAAAACCAATGACCCCGGGCTGGGGCCAAATTTGACTCCAGGGGTATAATTGGAACAAACTTGGTAGAGGTCCACTAGACAATGCTATATACTAAGTCTAAAGGCTCAGGGCCTTGTGGGTCAGACAAGAAGATTTTTCGAAGTTTTTCCTATACAAGCTTATGTAAAACCAATGACCCCAGGGTGGGGCCAAATTTGACCCCAGATGTATAATTTGACGGACTTGGTAGAGGTCCACTAGACAATGCTACGTACCAAATATCTAAGCTCTATGCCTTACGGTTTCTGATAAGAAGATTTTTAAAGTTTTTCCTATATAACTCTTTGTAAAACAAGTTACCCCTGGGGCGGGGCCATTTTTGACCCCAGGATCATAATTTGAACAAGCTTGCTAGAAGTCCACTAGACAATGCTACATACCAAATATCTTAGCTCTAAGCCTTTTGGTTTCTGATAAGAAGATTTTTTAAGTTTTTCCTATATAACTCTATGTAAAACAAGTTACCCCTGGGGCGGGGCCATTTTTGACCCAGAGGCCATGATTTGAACAAACTTGGTAGAGGTCCACTAGACAATGCTGCACACCAAATATCTTAGCTCTATGCCTTACGGTTTCTGACAAGAAGATTTTTAAAGTTTTTCCTATATAACTCTATGTAAAACAAGTTACCCCTGGTTCGGGGCCATTTTTGACCCCAGGATCATAATTTGAACAAACTTGGTAGAGGTTCACTAGACAATGCTACATACCAAATATCTTAGCTCTATGCCTTACGGTTTCTGACAAGAAGATTTTTAAAGTTTTTCCTATATAACTCTATGTAAAACAAGTTACCCCTGGGGCGGGGCCATTTTTGACCCAGAGGCCATGATTTGAACAAACTTGGTAGAGGTCCACTAGACAATGGTACACACCAAATATCTTAGCTCTATGCCTTACGGTTTCTGACAAGAAGATTTTTAAAGTTTTTCCTATATAACTCTATGTAAAACAAGTTACCCCTGGGGCGGGGCCATTTTTGACCCCAGGATCATAATTTGAACAAACTTGGTAGAGGTCCACTAGATGATGCTTTATACCAAATATCAAAGCTCCAGGCCTTGTGGTTTCTGACAAGAAGATTTTTAAAGATCCAACTTTTAAAATCTGTTTTTAGCTCCTGTGACCCAGAAATGCAATGAACCGGAACCATTTGAACAAACTTGGTAGAGCTTCATGCAAGGAACATTCTAGGTAAGTTTCCTTAAATTTTGCCTGGTGGTTTCAGAGGAGATGTCGTTTGTATGAATTGTGGACGACGGACGGACGGACGGACGGACGCCGGACAATCAATGATCCTAAAAGCTCACATGAGCATGCTCAGGTGAGCTAAAAAAAATGTGTTTGTCTGTGATTCACATTTTGTATGTATAAAATCTATATGGTTCTTTTCTTGTGATATCATCCGGATCTTTATATAGCGGTTGAAATAATATCTTGTTCATTCCCATCGCAGGGTTCTTCAAATAAGTTATTTGGGTATTTAGGTTATCAGCAAGCTCAGGAAATCGGTAATGTCAGCGGACATAATATAATTTTAACAACAAACCCGGTTAGTGTTAATTGACGCCCGTCCAATTTCATGTTATTAATCCACACTTATAAGTTTAAGCCTCTGTCTTTAAATAAACAGTTGAATGTATGCACGAAATTCTGATAAATAATCTATCTTTTATGTCGTGCACGCATACGAAATGTATTACAAAAGGTCCCAAACAAATTCGTTGAATTGTTGTATTCTGCAGTGCAATGCTTGATACAATCCAGTCTTTTTTGTGCTTGTTAACTATGAATTCGATTAAGAAAACCAAGAATTCCCAGTAACAGAAGTGTATGTTTACAATTAAGTGGGAGTGGTAATAAAATAGTGTTCGCTTATTAACAGTATGTAAATAATCTCGAGAAAACTGTGAATCTGACGTTGGTAATTTTGTTGTTAATGATGCACAGTGTTCAGCATCACCGGCCGTTCTGTTGTTGACAGAAAGATATTTAGTCCATTTCTAGTGAACATATTCGGCGAGTTTTCATTAACAGAAAATCTCAAGCTTATGTAAAATTAGCGATACTAAGTAGAGGATATATATTTCAGGGGGGAGTTTAGAAAAGTGAATAAACTATCCCTAGTTATTCACATTCTGCCTTACAATCCCTCTAAGTCAATTGCACCATAGCTATGTAGACAGGCGGTATCATCTTTGACCATAAGTTGTCAAGCATAATATTGTTGTTTCTATTTATCTTTTATTCATTATTTCATCTTTGTATTTTCACTATAAAACTTTGATAATAAAATATTATATAATTGCTAATTATTCAGTCTTGTCAGAGTAACAGGAAGGAATGGCTTACTTGTAAAACACTGTTTGAAATTCGCCAGTCGGGAATGTTATTGTATATTTTACTATTTTTAAATCGAAAAGTTTTTGGTATAATGGTACAATCAAGATAAAATAGATGGCGCCTTAAAGGCATAAAATCTAAATGAATATTACTCAGAAATATCTAAACAATCTGTAACCAGACAAAAAACATAAAGACAAAATGGTACCATAACAATGTTGTGTTTTACAGAAAGCATTTTATCACCAAATATTGAATCTCGCAAATATCTCTAAAACTGCTTTCAAAAACCAGACTGGAATATACTAGACTTCTAGTATATGAGACTGAATTACTGGAATATTTTTAGCTTCTTTAATTATGCTCTGCTTGAAATCAACAATGTTAACTGCCATACGCAGACAAATAATCATTTCGTGTGATGCACTAGCTGCTAGGGCATTCACTCAAAGGTACGGAAAACAGGTCGGAGATAGCCATTAGTTTGCAATAGTTCATTGAAAAGAAACAAAATGTGGTATCAAAATGTTTGGATAATTTGAGTATGTTAGTCAAGTTGAAAAAATAAATACCTCTGAAATTCTAAATGTCTTTTATTACACATATCTTGGTTAAAATGATGAGCAAATAAACATGTCTGTG
Organism: Cyclina sinensis; assembly: GCA_012932295.1. NCBI lineage: Eukaryota > Metazoa > Mollusca > Bivalvia > Venerida > Veneridae > Cyclina > Cyclina sinensis. The sequence continues at coordinate 27,673,604 of JAAONU010000008.1, forward strand.
TATCTACAACGAGTTTCAGATTCGTTTTTGTTCAACCGTTCCTTGTTCTAAAATCTAACTGACATGCCATGACTGTCGTTTATAACGGGTCACATTTTCTGCCCTATTTTCAGTTCGAGGATTTATATTTTATATATTTTTTTTATTAAATACTGATGCCAATGATTTTGTTACAAAAACAACCCTTTACTAATGAAACCTACATCGAATCTTAGACTGTCACAGAAGCAGCATTATCATCGTAGTGATCCTAAAAATCAAATAACACACAAGACAGTCTAGTATGAAATAAGTGACTAAATTGTTTATTTTAATAAATATCTGTGTCAAACGACAAAACCATAGAGGTTTAACTGTCCAGTACAGCTGTTAGTACTTAGCTTGAGTTCAGTAAAAAACATCATCGCTTTCCAACAAAATTTACAATTTGATCAAACTTTGACGATCACAGCATGTGCTTATGTTAGCTCTTCCGGCAAATATTAACAGCCTCGTGACCAGTTTATCCTTAGATACATCGCACAGCTAAGACTTTAATAAGTTTCACATGATATACATATCAGTACAGCATGTATATATTAAGCAATTTCATCAAATACATAATTTTCAATCTGGAGTGCCATGTATTTAAATGCATTTTCGCGTTTTAAGTAACTTTAGGTATATGATTAAAGTTATAAATCCAGGAAATAATGTGATTCTGAACTGGAAATTAATCTGGTTCCATTAAAGCTGGGACAAAACATGTGAATACTACTTTGGCTTGGTCTAAGAGATGCATTGGGGGTAATTGATATTCTTTAGACAATAAACTTGGGTACAATGTGCCAGACAGCATAAGTGATTTCTTAATAGCATTGGCGCATTGTCCATGCAGGGGTTTCAAAGTAGAATATTAATCACCCTCCATATTGAGCACAGAAAAAGTTATTACATCACAAACGCCCAGCTAACTCAGAAAATTATCTGTACAGAAGAATTCATTCAGTATAGACTACACATATTCCTCCTGCCAGTGACATAAGCAATATTAATTTTGTAAGCGTAGCAACGTTACGTTGCTTCTTATTTATGGAAAACAGGACTAATTTTACAGTTTTGAAAATTGTACAGTTATGCTTATAATAGCTAAACGGACAATTCCTTTCTTAATCTAATATGATTTTAGTACAGGTTGGTGCTTATTGGTTTGCATTAATAAAACAAAAATTACCAGACACACCTGTCCACAAATTAATTAAACTGGTTGTGCGTACTAATACAAACCTATTCTTACAGTTTTTACATACTTACGCGTCGAGATGCGTTAGTACTTCTGTTTCCTATTAGCATTTGAATATAGACCCAGTATTTGTTTTTTGTTTTTTCGTTTTGATTTTTTTTCAGACGTTCATGATATAACAATATTTCCTTTCTTTCAACATTCACTTAAACATCACATAACTACCCTGGTAGGGCGAATATTAATTTTACTTCGTCAACAAAATGCATTTTTTAAGAAATTCCTGTAATCGTGTTCTTGCTCATTTGAATTCAAGTGCTCTGGTGTCAGTAAGGTCATTAAATACCTACCCTTTTTGCAATGTCATTAGTATTTTTGTGTGCTTTTGCTTGCAACATTGTCGAATGATAGATGTGATGAAATTGTGTTTGTTCTTGAGGAAACCTGATTGGGCAAGCGTGAGGTTGGTGCTCCCTAGAACCTGGTTTGAACCCGCAGTGGCAAATGTTTTGCCACTGACCGTTCCAAGCCGCTGGTTCTCATGTTCTTTATTTGATCAGTATATAATTTTATGCTATCTTTTCTTCTCTACTTCTTGACTGTTTAGGGTGGCTGTGTTTTATGAGTGTGTTTTTTTCCTGATATTACTTTTTTAACACTTTTTATGAAGATTGATCACTGTTATGAACTACTGCCCTCGTTTTTAGTTACGCAATACCAAGTTTCACGCCTATGCGTACAATTGTCGAAACATGTTCCATTGACATTGTGTGCAAACTTGAGACATATGGATTCCCACTGAATGTAACCTAGTTTTTGTTTTATTCCATTTTACCAAGACTTGTACTAATCCATGAAAATATTAAAACAATACATCTGACCAATTTTAATAGACGATTGATAAAAACAATATGACTTCTATTTTTTTAAAGATTTGTAACTGATCTGAGCTGGTTACTAAGGTTTTAACCAAACGCAGCAAATATTCAGTTTCTTGAGAGAAACCTTCCACTCTGAACATACAAAATGAAGATTATTACTTTTATCAGCTGGGTACTTATTTTTAGACGCATTTTATCCAGTTTTGAACTAATCTATGTCATACGTGATAACTACAATTTCCACTGATTTGTTCTAGTAATCAAGTTCTGGGAGATCTTCAAGGCAATTTGATCTAACCAAGGTTCATAAAGACACATAAAATACGACCTGTAACGTTAAATGTTGATGACTCAGGAAAGACAACTGACGACGGACAATGGAATGTTTAGCAGTGTATAAGGCGCTCTTTACTTGTTTTATATGTTAAAGTGTTTAAAATCAAAGTTTACAAAAAACTGATGGATCATCTTTTTTTTATTCGAAATTACAGTTTATTGTAAACTGGTCACGTGCTGCACACGATTTTCACATTAGTAATTTCGATTTTGCAAACTCGGCCACGTTTTGTCTGCTCTAGAGATAATAAGTTCTTAACGGGTACATTAAAATAATAAGTACGTTTAACCAGGTATATCAATAATTCAGAATAAATATTCAAAAATAAACAGTTAACTATGCTTATTTTCAAATAAACCCGAATCGTTGCGTAACTAGGCCAGGCCACGACCGAAACACACACGAGTAGACTAGCAGACAATGAGTAACGTATCTTCTAAACATAACAATGACTTTGAACAACTGCGCGACAAAAAAAAATGCAAAAGGAAAATAGAAAATCCAAAACAACTTTCTCTCAAACCACGGTATTTAGAAACGTATTTAATAAGGTAATATCTATATTGATAAATGATAACTACACTTCTTATTAAATGTTATTTTAAATGATTTAAATAGAAATTTTTGTTTTAGTGGTAGGCAGGAAATTCTGATCGTTGATACGTGACTTGTAATAAGTTTGGTGTCCTTTGCAACATTTGATCGATTACATTCAAGACTTTTTTTTCTTTTTAGAATGAACTATCAGCATTTGGAACACAAAAGTGATAGAAAGCGGTATTTATGTCTGATAGTTCATTTCTGAAACCTTCATAGTTTTGATTATATTGCTGCAATTTTTAACTGATATTACTTTTTTTTTATTAAACTAAGAAAAAAAACGCTCATTATTTTAATGCCTTCTGTTGAGGTTGTTGGCCCTTGTCCATCTTTTTTTGTGTTACGTGACCTCCCACTTGACTGTCAACAATCTTTATTACGTATATTATTGATTAAATAATTTGTATATGCCCTATTTTTGTAAACTTGTTTTATTGTAACGAGTATTAAATCAAGCAGTATAAATCTCCTCTAGCACAACAGATGAAAGAATAAAAGTAAGGAAGAAATGACAGATTCTATTCAATATGTTCTTCATTGATATAGCTTAAAGTCTACCTAAAATCTACATATTGGTAATTTGAATTTTTAAATAGAATGGATTTGTTATAGATGTCGTCTACATTTTGTCCCGTGTGAAATGTCAGACTTTGTTGTACCAAGAACTTTATCAGACGTTACACTGATAAGGTTACCATTTGGTGTAATCATACACTTAGATACGAGGTCTTTATACGAAGTTGTCGGAAAAGACCGAGTTGTTACGATTGATATGTTTATTTGTTTCGCTGGCTATCTCTGTAATGTATTTTACCGTAACTTGAGCATCTGCAAACATTTGCATTAAAACACAGTTAACAGAGATCGCAAAACGGAAATTCATTCTCTGCACACAGAATAATAGCAACAAATGACGATTTTCAATTAACATCACACGTGAATATTATATTGAGAATAAAGTAAGCATTCTAACTGAACAAATTGAATTATAGATGTCAAAGAAATGACCTAATAGTAGGCAAAGTCAACAGTTTAACAGTAAATTCGTTGTTTATATCATATACAACAGAGTTTCATCTTGACAACAAAGTCAGACAATCGATCATCACAATAACTGAATAACATTTCTACAAAAACTGGAATGTCCTAGGACATTACAAACACTGTCACTTTTTTCTAGACTGACAGTAACGTAAATCTCATAAAGAAAAGTAGAACTCAAATTGAAAAAAAGTTCCTCATGCACCGAGCATACAATATTAAAACAATTCGTTGCAGAGCAGAAGTTTCGACGATGTTCATTTAAAGCAGGGTTATGTTCCACCTTTTGTGATATCTAAACTGATAATTTCAACCAAAATACATTCAACACATGATTTCTGAAAACTCATGATAAGTCATGTTGCCTATACTCAAATGAAACAAATGTTATATTAGATAAAACTTGCCTTTGAACGTATCTAGTAAACAACTTTACTTTAAAGGACGTTCCTCTGAAGAGACCTTTATCACGTGTAGCTGATGCTTATAGACTGTATTTGACAACATTGATTAAGTTCAGAACAATAGAATAATTTCATGAAAAATACGTAGTAATATCTAGTAAACAGCTTTACTTTAAAGGAGTCTTTTATCACGTGTATCTGATTCTTACAGACTGTATTCGACATCATTGAACAGGCTCAGAATAATCTTATGGTAAACACATGACGTTTTAAAAGGCTTTTCAATATATGTCGTTAATATCGCAAAACTGGTTTGACAGAAGAAACTGTACTTCAAACGAAACCTAAATGATGGCGTGATTTGATATGTTCCGTTTAAAACAGTGAATTTTGAAATCTTCAAATTGTATTTAGTCTGTTCTTTTTAGAATATTGCGTAGTTCCTGATTATTATAGATATTCTGCCTTAAGGTCCCTACCGGTCAATGTGCCAGAACTAGCTAATAATTGTTTACTGTGTCTGGAACGTTGACTGCAAGCTCAGAGCCAAGATTTCCAGAATTTATTATAAAAATGATGTTGTCTCAAGCTGTATCGTAAAATTGATTTGTTTCTTTAACTTAATTGTGAAACAATAAAATGGTGCATATCTGTTGTAAGAATTGACGATAAAAATATCTAACTTATTACAATTTCAGTCTAGAAAGCCTTTAATTTTCTTTGTCGTTTAAAATAATGTATTAGATATTAAATGATTTGAAAACGAAACTTCTGTGATAACTATAAAAGACACGAACTGATAAAGATATTTCGCCATATCATTTAAATTTAAATGGTAAATGCATTCCAAGGAGACGTGCAGACGCTGTGCTAAAGATTTTCTTTCAGAGAGTAAGCAACAGATTATCCAAAGACCGCTTTTAAATATAGCCAAACAAAGACTTTCTGCCGCAGATCACGCAAATATCTTCAGACGCCAAAAACCATATCATTGTTAAAATATACTACAATCGTTTAAACAGTATACTGGCATAAAGTTTGTAGGCCGGGTTGTGGAGCACAATCAAAAAAGCGTGAACAACTGCTGAAATGTAAGCAATGAAGCAATTTTACGTCAGCTCACCTTGCATAAGAGTGTGGAAGGGCGCACCGAACTGTAGCTGGAAAGCAAGCCAGGCTTCTGAAATATACATCAGCGAAACAAAATCGAATTAAATGTCCTTTCCTTCGGGATAAAATATGCATAGTGTCAAAGAACAAATTGAAAATAATCTTTACTTTTGATACTACCTAATTATATGTTTAAAAAACGACAATTTAGTTGTTTTTACAAAGCTTCAAAATAAATAGTTGTTTTAAATACGAGTACGACGTGCACTTTAAACAAACTATCAATCGAAAATATTGTTCCCCTTTTTTTCATTTTCATACAGTTAATAGATCATAAAAATGGTGTCACTACATATAATCAAGTGACGTGCAACCTAAGAACCAATGTGAACATCGATTTTAATAAAAAAATCGTATTGAGATTATGTTCGCTGACTTTTCTCCCCTATTTTCCATGTACTCAGCCCTCGAACATTCCTTACATTTGTAAAAAATTAAGACACAAGGGCCGGATAAATTTGTTCATGATAATTGATCTCGGACAATGCGTCTAAAGGGCATTTGTTTAGGTGAAGAACCAATCAAGTCACCTGCGAAGAGATTAGGTAGTATACTAGCTGGACAGCCAGGAAAACTTGTTATGTGGACTGACCGCCGGGTATGACTAAAGTGAGGTTGAAGCTGGCGTTTAACTCCAGTAAAAAAATAGATTTGCAGTCTAATGACTACAAAGGTGACCTAGCTGGCCCTGGTGTTGATTTGATGTTGTATTTAGCCGTAAGAATATTGGAAGTACTTGTTAAAATATGGCTGAAACATATGATTATTATTATATTATTATGCAAATTCTGTTAATATATATTAAGCATACTTAAGTTATATAAACATATTTGATATTTAGTATTTTTTATTTGAATAAAACGCGAAATTGTTTGATAACATACGTCATAAGAATCAGCTAGTTAACAACTTCATCTGTATAAGTAAGGATCAGTTAAAAACAAGGCAGTCTGGAGGACAGCTTTATCCCCTACTGCAGTAGAACAGTAGTTCGAGCAGAGAAGCTTAGACCTCCAAACATGACACAGGATAATGATTTCTACGGAAAATGGGCAGCTACATTTGGACCTCTATTTTGTAAATGGTGGAATTATGAAGACAAAACTGCAAGTTATTCAATTATTGAGATATTGAGAATATGGAAAATTGCAATAGTTAATAATTTATGCAAAAGAAACAAAATGTGGACTTTTTTATATTTGACCTCTACTTCTGGCTTTGACCTTGGTGAAGCGACCTGGTGGTTGCTCTGTGCACATCGTCTCGATCATTTGTGCCAAGTTATCATAAAAACTTTCAAGCAGTTTAAAAGTCATGGGGCGGACACGAAATATGGACTTATTTAAAATGTGACCTTTAAGTGTGACCTTGACCTTACGGTAGCGACCTGGTTGTTGCGCTCTGCATATCGTCTCATAATGGTGATCATTTGTGCTAAGTTATTTTAAAAACTTTCCATGAGTTTAAATGTTCTGGATCAGACAGGGAAATGTTACGGACTGACAGACAGATGCTTTCCTATAATCCCCTCCCCGCTACGCGGCAGAGGATTAAAAATAATGGCAAAATGAAAAGGAGCACTTGTTTTGTTTCTCATTTTATTGTTTTTGAACAAATTCATAGAATTAATGCATGTACATAATTGAAGGTAAAACATTAGGCGTTTAAATTAAAACACACAATATATACAATACCAACATAATTGTTACATCAGGCAAGTTTCTTTTTAATTAACTGCAAAAATGGTAGTTATCACATTGAATTCAGAGTAAACACTCTTGTTTATTTCGGTAATATTCGGCAAGACTCGGAGTATACACGGGTTTAAAGTATATGCAAAAGAGACAACAGAAATCTGGCAAACAAAAACGTTCTCTTGGTTTAAACGGCAAATCTTCATTAGAAAAAAGAATACTTAAAATCAGTAAATAAAAACAGGTCTAGAGTAAGTTGAAACATGGAAATATAATTATAGTGTTAAGCAAAACTCACAAGCAGTTTTGAAAAAACAACAGCTTATTACAATATCTCCTTCAAATATAAAGACCTATCGTTCAGAAAGGAACATGTATTGTCAAATAGTAATTCTATATCTTATGAGGATTAAACCAGTTTTCTTTAAGAGTTATCTTGTTTTATATTCCACACTTGCATATCATTGAAATATTACACACAGCCGACAGGCATTCTGGCTATTCCCTATGATATACAATAGTTAAAATGAAAAGATATGGGTATGCGAATGAACTGACAAATATTGCAATGAAGCATATAAAGGACAATAGGTTTATGGATCTGATAATGAAAGAAACATTAACAGGAGATCTTTGTGAAACATCCCCTCACCTGTTTGACATCTACTTGGTTTGGGTTTATTTACTATTTATGGTCAATCGTAAAAAGTTTGATGGTCCTGAATTCAGTTGTTCTTGGGCTAATGAAATTATTTTCACAGTTTAAGTCCATCTGCTCTTTACTTTAGGCCAAATTTGCCCAAAATTAACCGGGACACCTACTCATCATGCCCAACCATCCTGTAAAATCGAACAGTCATAGTTTCACTTATTTCAGAGAATCCTAATGCATATGATAAAAGTTGTTATCAGAGAAAACTTACTGTAACAATTAATTTGATGAGAAAGGCAGCATGATTGTTCTTTTTAAACTGTTTGCCTTTTTACATTTTTATTTATGTGCTAAAGTGTAACGTGTGCCAGACAACAGTTCCTAAGAAAGAGTGTAAGAAGATAATTCCCTCTAAAAATCGTAAATTGCAAAAAGTGTTGGTATAACTTCAGAACACCTTATCAGGGGAGCTAACTATAGATATCAGGTATTTCTGTACATTAAATCTTAAAGAATGAACCAATACCTAGCCAAGTAAACTTCTTTTACAAAGCCAATCATTGATTTAGATATTCGTGGTTAATTATGCCAATGCAAAGAAGCAAAAGTTATCCAGAATGAATATAGTCCTTGTGTAGAAAGTCCAATCATTTTGAGACAATTACTACAGTAACTAAATGTGAAGAGAGTCTTTGTATATAATTACCAACGATTCGAAGACAGTCAAAGTCCTATAGAGCAGAAAGTGACTGACGATAAATGAAACTAATAAAATACAAGCCTAAAATTATAGTCAAATACTGCAAATGTATCAAAAACCTTTTTTCCATTGTATATAAAGATATCGTGCAAAAAACAAAAGAAGGTAAACAAAACTATCCATATAAGCAGTTGAGGTCTAAAATGTTTGTATTGCTGCAGTAGATACACTTACTGTATGTACATACGGACAGGTAGACACAGCAATAGCTTTTACCATTCTCAGGACATCAAAAAATTGATGTATCATTTCTTTAATACTATATACAGCACTTACAAGCTTACAGTAAAATGCTACACTTCAAATGTATCATTTACACTTTTTAAACAGGGTAAATGCTTTAAATACATGACATGCAGTATGTATACAATCACTATGACATCAAAAGAAAATCAAAACTAATTACAGGGTACAAGTAATTTTTTAAAAGGACAGGAAGTTTCGCTAAAATACCGCACAGGTAAGGTTTCTTCATTCGAATTCTATCTAAAAATATATAATGTACACGGTGAAGAGAACTTAAGTGACTTAGATAGGTTTGCACAACTAAGAATATCTGACACTGTATTTGAAATATCTGACTTTTTGAAATCTAAAATATTAAAAACTTAAGTTACATTTACACATTTTGTCCACTATTTACATACGTCTGTCCGGAATTAGAGGTATCACATATGTATCATTTTTTATACTGAACAATATTTTTATCTTTCAATAGTTTTTGGAAAAAGTAACATTTTTACTTACTTGTTCAGAAAGAAAACGAACAAAGGAAAACGCTAATTGAAATTATTATAAGATAATAGATGACAAAGCTATGTAGTTGACGAAAATATACAATGATTAAAAGTAAAACAAAAGCGCTCTCTTTTCAAAATCAGAAGTTTGTTGCAATCATCTACAACAAAGAAGAAGAACAGATACTGGCACATAATGAAATGGAAATATTGAATAAGAGATGCATCGTTTCTTATACAAAATCTTTAAAAAAATCAACAAAGAGACTGCAACATTTGTTAGTTGACCAAAAACGCCAATTAGTGTACTTTGTTTCGAGATAACAAGTGTACGAGGTTTCCTAGGCAACATAAGAACCACATAAACCTGCAAGTCAAAATTCCAGCGGAAAAAATATATAAAGCCCTTAAATTAAGGTGAAATTTACAGAATATGCTAGTTTCGCCTTTATTATAAGAAAACAACATTGTACATATGTCCTGTAAATACAATCAGAAACAACTGTAGCAGGCTATCAAAACATTCTATTTACAATATCAAAAAGATTCTTGTAGGAGTTAATAATATATAAAGACGGACGAAAGTATCAAAATGTGATATCTGCAATCCTGGGATGCACTGTAAAACATGCCTGGAATATTTTCGACGGAATGGCTCGACAGAATATCACAGGGAAAAACCAAATAAAAGGAGATTTTGTAATCCTCACAAGGAGTCAGCAGGTGAATATATACAATTTCTGAAAGCCAGCGTTTTACCTTTGCTACAGTGAGAATCGGTATACACATCAAATTAAATAAATCTTGTTTTCAGCATACTTTGATAAACATGTTGAAAAATAATGTTAGCGTTAAAACCAGGTCTGATAAACACTATGTCTTCTCAAAAAAAGAATATAATGTCGATAATACAAGTCATGTACACGTTTTCTTCAAAATATTGATAGTAAATAGACTTTCCTTCGAACTATCCTGTATAATTTTTTTAAAAGTTGATAATATCTGGTATTGTTATATTAAAGACATTTTTACCAACAAAAGTGCAGAAACTAATACTTTATGTTGCTGCTGTTGTTGTGATTTTTTCAGGGACAGCTTCAGGACATTATTCAATATACTTTGAATAAAATCTATCAAAATAAGCACTCACTTAATAATAGTTTGTAATACACTTGGATTGTTAGAGTAAAGAATATATTTATTTTGTTTTATTTTATCATCTGTTCGAAAGTTGCGTTTTACTTGTCCAGTAACAAACATAAAAGGAAATAATACACTGCCGATTCTTAAAATGGACACATAACTCTGCCTTTTTTCACAAATTTGTTTTATCTTAGATATAAAAATCAAAATAATAACAAGCATTCGTGGTAGAATTTCATTGTCAAAAGAATTAAACGTTATTACCTTTGAACATATCTGACGTACGTTATGAATTGAAAAAAGCGCCCAATTAAACATTAGGGAGCAAGAACTGTGTCCAAGATTGTTCAAATACAAATCTAGTAGAATCTTACATCCTTGTCTCGAGAGCAAAGGTTAGTAAAACCCTCCTAATTACCATATTTTCAGACTGAAGTGTTCTCTAACACAGATAAATTTACACTGTCTCTGTGAAAGATTGGCTTACATATACTGGGTATCGATATGAAATAACTAAATTTCCATTTCAGCAGGTTAGCAGCTGACATTTGATGAACAAAAAGTCTATTCCTGTACTGTTTGTAATGTGACATTGATTAATTAAACATGTGCAAGTATTCCCCCTATACTACCACATCTGCAATGTGTTGTTTTGCCTCACTACCTGTAATATACAGAAGGGGATTTGTTGTATCAAACATACACAGCTGAAGTGGTAATAAATCTGTAATGAAGGCTAAATATTCTATCTAGAACCATATAGACTTCAACTACATTTCTAAATGGGATATTCACAGTCATAAGAACTCAGTAGTAATAATAAACACTTGCCTAAGTTGTAGACATATAATAATTACCTGCCTAAGTTGAAGACATATAATAAAACATTTGCCTAAGTTGTAGACATATAATAAACGTTTGCCTAAGTTGTAGACATATAATAAACATTTGCCTAAGTTGTAGAAATATAATAAACACTTGCCTAAGTTGTACACATATAGGAATCAGCAAGTGGACGTATGCGTACAAAACTGGCGAAGATAATGCACATAGATTTCTATCAGCATTGATAGACAAAAAGTTTGAACTTCATTCCATAACATTTTGTTCTACCTACTGTACATATATATAGGCCTTTCATAATGGAATTTGAGCGTTTCTCGAGGCCAACAATATTTCAAATAAAAATAACAGGCAAATATTTGAAATAATCATCCCCCTGATATTTGCCGGCATGGCTTCACTGTAATATATACACTAATCCATCAATAATAACATCTGTTACACTGAGGCTCTTTTCTTATTCATAAAATGATAATTTGTGGAACTATTTTCATCAATAAATGAATAGATATCTTCCTTTTCATGCGATATGCTGTTCATTGGAAGAAGATGACTTATTCTCGTTGGTGACCGAGTAACCTTGTACCTATGCTTGTCCTTTGAGCGTATGTTATAACAAGAACATGAACACACAGAAATATGGTCATTATATTCTGGATTTTCCTGCGCCTGAGATACTACAGTTCCGTTTCCGGTAATGACGTCACCATCTAGTCTAACAGCCGTTTGTGCTGCTGCAGCAGCTTCTAGCTCGTCTCTACGTTCATCTTCGGTATTCATCGTCAGAAATCGTAAAACAAGCAGATTCATTGCAGCAGATATCACTGTTAGGCCAAATAGAATAAATATCAAACTGAAAGCAACATAATGAGGTTTTAGTTCAAGAGCGTTATTTTTCTGTAGTGCCACGAGATCACCAAAACCAATCGTAGTGAGCGTTATAAAGCAATAATACAGTGAATCTATATATCCCCAACCTTCAAAATGAACAAAGGCTGCAGCACCTGCCGTCAAAACTATCCCACTTAGATTCGTTGTCACTAAAATTAAATTTGTCTGGCTAACTTCCGTTTTCTTCATTCGTAAACACTTTTTTCCTTGCTTCATTAAAAACGTCACAAACGTGTTGAGACGCTCCCCAACGCTTTGGAACATAACGATACACAATGGAATGCCAATTAGGGCGTAGGCCATACAGAATATTTTCCCACCGTCTGTCTGTGGTGTACTGTGTCCGTATCCTGAAAAGAAAAGCAATTATTTAATATTAATGCAGGTTGCCTCAATACGTTTATACTTGATACTACTTCAGCCATTTCTATTGAAGATTTTTTATCTAAAGTTATGAATGACAGATCATTTTACTTAGAACTGCTATGCCGTTTACTTCTACATTTATATATAGTTAAATTCAAACAGCAGCCTTCCTTTGTCTTACACTGTCATATATCTTAAAAACATTTACAGGGCATATTTGGTGCAGTTTCATTAAATAAAATGCGAATACACCAAAAATTGTAATTTCCTAGTAACAGTACAAACATGCTAAGACTTCATGTACAGACATTTTGCATGAAAGTCTTTCAAATCACTCGCACATTTGGCAAATCTCTCTACTAAATATAACAAGTTAAAGCATTCTCAATGTCACCTTACTATTTTACTCTGTCTACCAAATAAAAACAGAAGCACAAAGACAAAGATGAGAAAGAACCGACTGATATCTGTCATAAAAGTTGACAGAAAACAGAACGTATTTGTCCTTCAACTTCCCTGCACATTTTTGCAACACGTCCCTGATCTGAGGAAGGTAATTGCAGTCCCAGCCAGTAAATCAAATATTTATTACAGAAAGTGATTTATTGTCGATTAAGCATCCGAAGGCAGACTTCAAGAAATAAGGCTTCTGATAATATGTCAGGTACATGAGGAAGTATGTGGTCATATTACTGGAAAACAGCTGTTATGAATGTCATGAAAGAGTGGACTTTAAATCAATGAGAACAGATTATCTCAGCTGTTCTTAATTGGCTGTTAATATGTATTTTATAAGGGTTACGTAAATGAAGGAACTGAGAGGCCCCCCATAAAAAAGTTTACAAGTAATACAGATTTAGTCATTAAAGTTCCTGTGTTCGTATCGCTCAAACATTTTCTTTCTTATGACTGATTTATCAACCTGACAAAACCATTTTCAAAAAGTTGTCTAAACACTGACCAATGTTCTCCCTAGCAAACCTACGTTATACCGTGCCGCCCAACAGATTTGTTTATACGAATCTAGCTATTAAAATGGGCAGATTCCATAACCACTCTTTGCTTACCAATTCTCTACCCATGGAAATCTAAGGCGGTCTATTACTCTCCATACGAACCTAGCCTACACCAATATTATAAATACCGTCTGATAATATATGTGTATAGCAAAAAGCAAATGGCAAGAAACATGGAGATCCTTTGTCTAGACTAGCGATAAACTTTCCCTTAAATCAATGTGTCTATATGTTAAATAGTTTGATGACATTCAGAAAGATAAAAGTTTTGCAATAGTTTTACGGAACATTTTTTTTCTATCATGTGCAATTATTGCTTTAGAGTAATTTCATTTCATCCGTACATATGGTAGAAACTTCAGACTTTACGAAATGGCTATCCATATCTTGTATATTCAAAAACAGATTTTTAAACGCACCAACAAATATTTTGTTTTTATCTTTGCGTCATAACAGCGATGTTTTCAATCTAAACACTTCATTTTTATAATGTATTTGTATAACATAAATAAGATAAATTAAGTGGTCACATTACCATTGCAAATGAAACCTTTGTCGAAAGTTCAAGGTGTCAGATACTGATTAAAGAACAGACACAAAAAGGTTCCATGATTGATCCTAGGGATTCATTGAAACCTATCTTCAAAAGCGTGTATTTAATGATTAGACATGATGTTCAAACAGTTTATCTTTGCGAAATTAAGATTTTGCCAGATGTGGTTTTGGATTATGTAAATAATAGGAGAGATGTAACACAAACAATCTGCGTATTAAGACAAGTGTTCACTTCATAGATTCTGTGCTCTGTTAGTAAACATTGCTGTCCTGTTCGCACTGCTCCTATTTATTTTGCAGGTTATTGCTTTGGTTCCTAACCATCGTTGTTTGCGTAGGCTAACTGGGAGATTTTCTGTAATAAAATGCATGCTATCCATTTACCGAGATGGAAACTTAATAAACAAAACAAATAGGCATAGTCTTTACAACCAATTTACAAACGCAGTATCAGTCTTAAGTCTTGGAAACTTTCCGTGATGCGGCTTATGTATTAAGCAATCAGTGTTTATAGTCGTTGAGAAATAAAAACAAGAGACAATCGAGACGGTTGTATTGAACAAAGCGGAAGGGAATTTTATTTTGCAAGGGCTTTACTGCTGATAGTTCGTATATATACCTTTATACATTTTTCTTTAAACTGACACAGTTTCAAACAACTAGCCCCGAAGAAAATAAGGCGTATAGGACGATTTATACAGTAATAAGATTACAATATATCAACGTAAAGTCGCCCAGTAAGTCCTATTACCCATTTGTATTTGTATGGTTTAACAGACTACAGCATAGTCACACAGGTCAATTAAAGCGTCATTATGACCACTTCAGCTCATTAGCAGCAATATATTCTAAATGAGATATCATTTTGTCGAAAAGATATGCTCTAAAGCAAACAACATATTATCCATTTACCTGCTTTACACAGACTGAAGCTTAGCTGCTAATTTCATTTTACCACGTGAGATAAACGCAATTAGAAAAGTATGTAACTGAATCCAGATGAAGTAATCTGCTCTAACGATGCCCAGTGTTAATTACAAGCCCACAAAACTGAGTTATTCTGGTAGTAGAAAAATAATTAGGAAACTTAATTGGCTATCAATATATCCGTTGCTATTATCCGTTGCCAAACTACAGACGTTGTCCTAGATATGCCCTCTATAATTATAGGTAATGTCTACAACGAGTTTTCGAGATTTGTAAGTAGTTAGGTGTAATTTCTAGTTAGTTTATTTAAATGAACACGTTCACTTGAATCCTGTTAAGATAAGCGCGTTGATATTGTTTAATTGTTCGAATAATACAAGGTGTGGCGTACGTTAGAAAACAAAAGGTCAATGAACATTTGTGAAAATATAAGAAATATTAGCTTTTATTGGGGGTTAAATGGGACATTTTTACAATCGCTCATGTTTCCATTTGTTTGTAAACAGAATGTCGCACCTTCGTTTTATACTAGCGATAGTTCTAAATAATTTTATATATTTCTACATTTTATAACTTACAATTGTGTTAAACTGCAATAAAATGTATTCTGAATTACTGATCAGCTTCATATTAAATGCTGACATAATAGCAAACCAAACACCATTTACAAAAATTGTAAAGCTTCATAAGATAATGTCTTTAAAATGTATAAGACTTCTTAAAGCAGTATCTTTACAACTTGTAGGGCTTCTTAATATAGTGTCATTATTTGGCTGACAGTGTTTTGAAATTGATTAAACGGAGATGTTTTTTATGTTTTCGAGGATTAAGTCTCAATATTTCTGTTATTTAGGCCTACGCTGATCTAGGTTGGAAACGTATTTTACTTCGCCAAGAGAAGGAAGTGTTTGTTTTGCATTACATTAACACGTATAAAGGTCTTACGGAAGATGTAAATATCACAAAACTTCGTATTTCTAACAGTTTTTGCTAAAGTTAGCGTTGCTATTGCATAATGCGGCACTGAAAGGACAAGTGTCTTTGCTTTGTTACATAATCAAGTAGAGATAAATATTTAATATTATTCTTGCTACAGAGACTGTTCCCTTCTACAGCACGAAACCCTAAGGGAGACTTGTATTTAAACAGCCTATATATTATAAATTGCTTTTTATTTCACAAGTCATTTTTTAATAAAAGAACTAATCTCAAGATTATATATAAGTGTAATGTTAGAATTTAAGTAACTTTTGGTGAAACAGCTGACTGTCTACGATCAGTTTTATTTCAGTCTAAGGGCAGTTAAGGGCTCAACAAGTAGATCATAAAATGACAAGCTGAAGTATGAAATAAGATGTCTGCTGGTGGGTATCGTCTTCGTACTGCACAGTGTCTCTTGAAGTGAATGTTAGTCTGTAGCTACTGATCTTGTACGCAATGACTCTAAAGGTGAAGTTTGTACCTATAGTGCACAGGAAGCATGTGCATTAAATAGTCTTGCTTATTTCATTTGAGAATGTGTGTCTTGAAATCGAATGAATTCCGAAATCTTAAAAGCGTAAAAAGAGCTTGCATTCTGCCAGAGAAATATATAAATACACAAGGCCTGAACTTAAACGTGATTTTAAAAAAATGTGTTTGTCTGTGATTCACATTTTGTGTGTATAAAATCTATATGGTTCTTTTCTTGTGATATCATCCGGATCTTTATATAGCGGTTGAAATTATATCTTGTTCATTTCCATCGCAGGGTTCTTCAAATAAGTTATTTGGGTATTTAGGTTATCAGCAAGCTCAGGAAATCGATAATGTCAGCGGACATTATATAATTTTAACAACAAACCCGGTTAGTGTTAATTGACGCCCGTCCAATTTCATGTTATTAATCCACACTTATAAGTTTAAGTCTCTGTCTTTAAATAAACAGTTGAATGTATGCACGAAATTCTGATAAATAATCTATCTTGTATGTCGTGCACGCATACGAAATGTATTACAAAAGGTCCCAAACAAATTCGTTGAATTGTTGTATTCTGCAGTGCAATGCTTGACACAATCCAGTCTGTTTTGTGCTTGTTAATTATAAATTCGATTAAGAAAACCAAGAATTCCCAATAACAGAAACGTCTGTTTACAGTTAAGTGGGAGTGGTAATGAAATAGTGTTCGTTTATTAACAGTATGTAAATAATCTCGAGAAAACTGTGAATCTGACGTTGGTAATTTTGTCGTTAATGATGCACAGTGTTCAGCATCACCGGCCGTTCTGTTGTTGACAGAAAGATATTTAGTCAATTTCACGTGAACATATTCGGCGAGTTTTCATTAACAGAAAATCTCAAGCCAATGTAAAATTAGCAATACAAAGTAGAGGATATATATTTCAGGGGGGGGGGGGGGGGGGGGGGGGGGGGTTAGAAAAGTAAATAAACTATACCTATTTATTCATTGTCTTTCTTAAAATCCCTCTATGTCAAATGCGCTAAAGGTATGTAGACAGGTTGTATCATCTTTGGCCATCAGTTCAAGCATTATATTGATATTTCTATTTATCTTTCATTCATCATATCATCTTTGTATTTTCCCTATAAAAGTTGGTCTTTGATAATAAAATATTATATAATTGTTAAGTAGTCAGTCTTGTCAGAGTAACAGGAAGGAATGGTTTACTTGTAAACAATGTTTGAAATTCGCCAGTCGGGAACATTTTTGTATATTTTACTATTTTTAAATCGAAAAGATTTTGGTGTAATGGTACAATCAAGATAAAATAGATGGCGCCTTAAAGGCATAAAATCTAAATGAATATTACTCAGAAATATCTAAACAATCTGTTACCAGACAAAAAACATACAGGATAAATGTTACCATAACAATGTTGTGTTTTACAGAAAGCATTTTATCACCAAATATTGAATCTCGCAAATATCTCTAAAATTGCTTTCAAAAAACCAGACTGGAATATACTAGACTTCTAGTATACGAGACTGAATTACTGGAATATTTTTAGCCTGTTAAATTATGCTCTGCTTGAAATCAACAATGTTAACTGCCATACGCAGACAAATAATCATTTCGTGTGATGCACTAGCTGCTAGGGCATTCACTCAAAGGTACGGAAAACAGGTCGGAGATAGCCATTAGTTTGCAATAGTTCATTGAAAAGGAAAAAAATGTGGTATCAAAATGATCGGATAATTTGAGTATGTTAGTCACGTTAAAAAACATAAAGACCTCTGAAATTCTAAATGTCTTTTATTACACAGATCTTGGTTAAAATGATGAGCAAATAAACATGTCTGTGTATCTACAACGAGTTTCAGATTCGTTTATGTTCTACCGTTCCTTGTTCTATAATCTAATTTCTTAAAAAATGCATTTTGTTGACGAAGTAAAATTAATATTCGCCCTACCAGGGTAGTTATGTGATGTTTAAGTAAATGTTGAAAGAAAGGAAATAATGTTATATCATGAACGTCTGAAAAAAAATCAAAACGAAAAAGAAAACAAATACTGGGTCTATATTCCTTATTCAAATCCTAATAAGAAACAGAAGAACTAACGCATCTCTGCGCGTTTGTATGTAAAAACTGTAAGAATAGACACATACAAATCATCAAAACGTTCACTTATAACAGTCGCGTCTGATATTTGAAAAGAAAAGCTGTAATTATCGTTATTTTGGATGCATAATTTCATTTATTTTATGCCTACCAATGAAATATAGGGAAATATCAGTGAGATAAAAGTGATAATCCCCTGTTTTGAATCAGTGAAATTACCATTTTGATAATCCACTGTTTGTGCCGGAACTACTTTTCAGGAATTTCCCCACCACGTAAATACAAGAGAATACGCTGTATTTCAGACAGTGACAGCGAGTGAAATTTATTTACCTTGTTAAATCCAGTTATAATATTGAATTCCTGAGCCTAACTAGTTGTGAACAATGATGAAATTCGCCATAATTTATTTAAAATGTCTGATTTGTTTACATAACTCACAAGGACATTATCCAATATGGCCGACTTTCAATTCAATTGATTGAATATTACTCGGTATTAATCCGCTTTTATAATTAAAGTATGTATGGCTAAAATTCAATAAATATTGATAAACTGTGTAGAGAAAAATAAATGTTATTTGATGAAAGTGTATTCAGTTTATTTCAGCAGAAGTAAAGTTATCATATGTATTGGAGACTGTCTGCACCTTTTTTGTGTGCGGAGTAACGGTTTGACCAAAG
The DNA here is from genome assembly GCA_012932295.1 of Cyclina sinensis. NCBI lineage: Eukaryota > Metazoa > Mollusca > Bivalvia > Venerida > Veneridae > Cyclina > Cyclina sinensis. The sequence continues at coordinate 27,693,088 of JAAONU010000008.1, forward strand.
TACGCATTAACTGATTTGGGGCTCACCATGGGTAATTTATTGAAGGCCCTGAGTAAAAATGTCATAAAATACCCATTTTTGACGTGTTGGCATAAAATAAAAAGAAAATTTGTTTGTTTTTTAGTGGAAGATGGGAATTTATTTCATCTCGTGAACACCATATGTTTATATTTTCACTCGTGGCTGCGCCACTCGTGAAAATATCACATATGGTGTTCACTCGATGAAATAAATTTTCATCTTCCACAAAAACAAACAAATATCCTCTATATGTTCCTTGTTCGAATGTTCGATACTGATTTTTCAATCTGACTGAAGTTCACGATCTCCCCATGGTTAGCACAGCGATGTTTAGGATATGATTCTAATCAGATTGCTGATTTTTTTTATCTCATTTGCGGAGTTTTTTTTCCCCGGATGTCGGAAGCAATTGCTTAAGTGATCATGTTGTTCCTTATTCGGATTTGACTTTATATGTTATAAAAATATGTTTGCTTTCCTTAAAAGTGTTCGAAAAGCAATTTAGTCGTTTTCATATTGAAAGGAGGTACTGACCATCATTTCTCAAGCAAAAAAAAAAGTTGTCCGCTGCCTTTTCTCGCATTATTGTCCCATCCTTGTGCTTTCCACATGCAAATGAGTACGGAAATCTGATTGTTGAAATTTTATTTCGTCCAATCGCATTGCAGTATTTTTTCCAATTTGCAGACGAACAACAGTCACCGGTACCTCAGTTAAGCGAACGATTTTTGTTTTATTAATGCAAACCAATAAGCACCAATCTGTACTAAAATCATAGATTAAGAACAGAATTGTCCGTTTAGCTATTATAAGCATAACTGTACAATTTTCAAAACTGTAAAATTAGTCCTATTTTCTATTTCCTCAAATAAGAAGCAACGTAACGTTGCTAAGCTTACAAAATTAATAGTGCTTATGTCACGGGCAGGAGGAATATGTGTAGTTTATACTGAATGAATTCCACTGTAAAGAGATTTTATTTAATGAAAAAAAAACTAAAAAAGAAACAATGAAAAAAAAACATTAAAACGTATCAAATCCCGTTACAGATAAATTCTAAGTTAGCTGGGCGTTTGTGATGTAATAATTTATTCTGTGCTCAATATGGAGGGTGATTAATGTTCTACTTTGAAACCCCTGAATGGACAATGCGCCAATGCTATTAAGAAATCACTTATGCTGTCTGGCACATTGTTCCCAAGTTCATTGTCTAAAGAATATCAATTACCTCCAAGGCATCTCTAAGACCAAGCCAAAGTAGTATTCACATGTTTTGTCCCAGCTTTAATGGAACCAGATTAATTTCCAGTTCAGATCACATTATTTTTTGGATTTATAACTTTAATCATATACCTAAAGTTACTTAAAACGAAAAAATGTATTTAAATGCATGGCACTCCAGATTGAAAATTATGTATTTGATGAAACTGCTTAATATTTTCATGCTGTACTGATATGTATATCATGTGAAACTTATAATAATCTTAGCTGTGCGATGTATCTATTAAAGGACTTTCTGTATAACAAAGTCATTGGCATCAGCATTGAATAAAAATATTAAAAAATAGAAACCCTCGAACTAGAAATAGGGCAGAAAATGTGACTAATTTCAAACGACCGTCACGGCATGTCAGTTTAACAAATGGTTCTACATCTCATCACTGTGGTAAGTCATTGAAACATTTACAGAACAAAATGCAACAGTAATAATACAGGGAATCTTTTTGCGTTAAAATGTTGGAGAATTATTGTCAAATTATCATTTTCTTGTTGAAGTGTTTTTACCTTCAATCTTTAACATAAACTTGATTCTTGCATGTTAGAAGTGATGTTCCCTCCCATTGTAGTACATAAAATTTGACAGAATAGCTATCTTGGAAGAGGCAGCTTACTTTGAACACATGCAGTCAGATCCATGACTTGTTTGACCTAGTCAGATCCATGACTTCCTATCACTTAATTGGTCAACAAACTGACATGGTTTTTATTTGACAAGTAACAGTACGCAATGCATCACAGCTACTGTAACGATGACAATAAAACAGACTTCCATCTAAATTATATGTTTTGGTAAAGGTAAGTGTTTACTAGTACACTTTGGTGAAATTAAATTTGGTAATGACGGCGCATAAAATTACATTTTGTCTACTGATTAAAACTGATCGTTTAACTAAGCCAGCGGTGTATGCTGACCATCAGGGATGGATTACTCGTACTCGTACTTAAGTACTATTAGTAACAGTAATGTTTTTTCCAGTACTTACCTGTACTCAGAACTTATGCAAAAATTCGGTACTTGTACTCATACTTACTCAAGTACTGCCTCTCAGATACTCAGTACTCACCAGTATTTCATAAGTACTGATAAGTACTTTGACCATTTTTTGACTTTTACAATGATTTAGATATAAGTGAATTTGTGTTTTCTTGAAATACACTATTTCTCAACAGTTTTAATGACACCTTTCAAACTTATTAAATGTCAGTTCAGCAAGTGTGAAAAAAATGTTCTTATTTTCTTGTGTGGAGGAGAAACAGGTCATTTAAGTGGCTATTATGATAGTATTACCTTTAACAGTTTAATCTATTGTGGTCAATATGCATGACAATCAAGGGTTCAGTTATTGTGGTAAGTGGTTATTGAACAAAATCTGAATTTAACTTATCATATTTCATGGGCCCAATCCGTTAATAGGCATATACAAGAGGCAATTTACTTTGTCAAATACAAGTGTGGTATGATCCCCTGAAGATGTCAAAATCTGCAGTGCTCAAACATTTTGATATTTCCAATGTTACTGTAAGCGAAGTTTAAACAAAATGCAACCATTCACATGTATGCTTGTCATGGTATTAAGCATGTGTTTGTAAAGTAAATCAAGAGTTATGGATCTTATGATCAGAAGTACTTATTGTGTACGTATAACTACCGTGAGTACTACTCAAGTACCACTACTGTTTAAGAAAACTGTACTTGTACTTGCTGAGTAAGTCCTCAGTCATCAAATTCTTGAGTAGTACTTGAGTACTGATTCTCAGTATTCGACCCATCCCTGCTGACCTGCCAAAATCAACTTTCAACAAACTTGAGAAATAGTACAGCTGATGTTTTAAAATATCATTTAAAGCACATATTCCAATTCCATTTTCTTGACAGTTTGTGTAAGCATGTCATCCTCAACCCACTAGCTCAGTTAATCCGATTTCAGTCAGCCGACAAAATATCATTTCAACCGCTGAGCCGATTATAAATATCATGCCTGGCGCATTAAAAATTTTATCAATGCCTACCATAAAATGCTAACCTATACACGCCTTAAATTATTAAAAGTATTGCAAATAGTCTTGAAATATAACAGCAGCAGGTTAAACATGGATACGTCAATTTTTCGTCTGCTTTTATTGAACGAAATGCATCTCATCTAATCTACCCTAATAGCAAGACCGACGTAGCATGCTTAATTTGCCTTCTGATATATTGTCAATATTAATTCTGTTTTATTTCTTTGCTGTCTGAGACAATGTCTTTAAGCAAGAGTTGAACAACTTAAGCACGCATAAAAACGTCAACAGTAATGAACCTCAAGGTATTTTACCTTATAAGGGCTGTTTTATTGCATGACTTTTCCAGACGTTAAAAGGGCATTTTTTATGGAAAACAAGACGATTAGTTACCCTGTTTTAACTAGATTACCTTATGTAGGAGGTACGCTTAGATAAAGTCGAATCCGTGTCCGTATGAGTTACACATGTATGGATTCTTTAACATTGCACTCTTGAAATAGTACTTTAATTCATGCAAATTAGAACTGCTTTAACGCTGACAAAAGCACCATCTGTATTTAAAGTAATGCGTGTAATCTATAGAGGCCATTCAAGATCAACTGTATGGCATTTGTCAGGCTTTGTTTGCAGTATGCAATTGTCTCAAATAAATCTGTCTTCAATTAATTACTATGCCAAGTTCAATGAACAGCTGTAAGTTATGTTTAAAATGCTTTTCGATGACGTCACTTAACGTGATCAGGCAATTTCAGGCAGAATTAATGTGCCGCCCTTAATAATAAACATTCATTCAATTTAAAGTAAAGTTTTCGACAAAATGAAAGAGCGAATACCAAATTCATTTATAAACCGTTGTCGATAACAACTTAATTTGCCTTAAACTGAGATGAACTTTATCTAATGCAGTTTTCTCCCTTTCATTATGTTGGCTAAAATCGATACAGTCTCCAATCTTCTGTTGCTGAATCATGCAACAGGTGACTATTTGTTCAACAGCAAGTCTATTAGTTGTATTACAAAAGCAAAACACTGCTTGCTGGCGATACCATTTTTTTCCTGACGTCATGTATTTCACACACAATAACGTCTGCAAACGGCTGATAATTACATGAACTCAGTGACCGTTCAATATTTTGTCATATTTGTCTTGTCTAAAAATCTGATGACTCAAAAATAATGAAAATAAAGAACATAAAAACTAGTTTAATTTAAAAGCTAATAGCAGTAAAAATATGGCTACCACATAAAGAAGTTAGATATTTACTTCTTTAACTTACCTATAGTTGTAATCACAGTTAGAGCAAAATAAAAGGCTCCAGCGAATTTCCACTGCGTTCCCGCCTTGTATGGCACTGATCTGATAATGTTCTTTCTCAGCACTTGAAAGTCAGCGTCCGTCATATTATATTTTGATGTAATGGTGTATTCCTGATGCTTTAACTTTCGACTATTTTCTTTTTCGAATTCTGATTCTAAAGCATCAAACACTGCAGCCCCGACAAGTAGGTAGGTGAAGGTACAAACGATCAGAGATAATGTTCGAACGTTTTGTTTCTTCATTCTAAACCACGTGATAGTCATGTGACAATCTCGCGCATGCGCATATTCTAGCCCTGCGCGCGGTGGTCCTTTCCAATTTTGCCATTAATTGTAGGCAAACTTTGTCTTTACCACTGATTCTGACCATAAACAAAATCGGTTGAACTAAACTACGTAAGCTTTTCCGATTTATATTGCACTATATTTAACAATAACACCACAACTTTCCAGGGGAAGTAACTGAAAGTTCTAATTTATAATCCACTATTTGAACAAGATTAATTCAAGCGGAATATAACGAACTTATCTTTTCAACTAATTCGTACTACACAATATTATTTTCAAGCTTTCATCCTTACTCTTGCCAATTTTAATGGAATGACAATCCAGCCAGTATCACAAATGCTATTCTCACGCATTATTATTCCTACGACATCCATTTGGAATTCCCTCGGCTCTTTTAGTGACATTCATTTTAAAATCCATTTTCTTGATTCATATATCTGCACCTTGTGGTTATTGCTGTGGTACTCTTTATCCCGAACAAAGATTTTTTGAGCCGTATCTCAGCGAGTAAAGATGTTCAGATATCTTACAAATGAGCCATTCAAAACCTGCCTACGTCAATATATTTGATCACTTTTGATTCATGTTGTAAAATCCACGTTCTAGTTTTTCACCTTTGGTAGTACGTTGTTTTCTGTGTAGGTTTAATATCTGTCGAATATCTGCGAGAAACATCATCCCCGTGTCCTGCTTCCAGTTGCTGATTAGATCTGGAATTAGAAACATACATATGTCAGATGGTTTTATAATTCACAATCTAATGGAGTAAACACTTGTCATTACGTTACAGTCGTGACAAAAGATTACAAAGGATTGCTTACAAAATATTGGAATATTGTTATTTGACAATATGACAGTCACGTACAATGTGTACTTTTCAGCAGTTCTGCTTTGCTCCATCAAAATCCCAGACAAGTTGAAAACAACACAACCCAACTCATTTAGAAATCGAAATGAACATAACCACTTCGTCCAAATTTTCAATTTTGTTTTCATCATTACGATTATACGTAACAGATCTGTTCCTGTTACTGCTGGTATGTGTACTGCTGCTGCTACTACAATTCCTGCTGCTACTTCTATAACTGCTGAAACTTCTATTGCTACGTCTGCTGCTACAACTACTCCTGTCTCTTCTACTTCTGCTGTCCAAGCTACTTCTTATCGGACTAAAAAAATCAAATGAAGCACAATACATATAAAATGGTGTTTTTATTCCATCAGACTTGTTCTCTGATCGAAATAAAAAGTTTAGCCGTATTACAAATTTCCTTAGGTTGAAAGTAAAAGTACGCCGAATATGTGATACTGCTGAAAATGCAATGCAAATCTTTTTATCACATCTGCACAAATTTCACTGAATTTTCGCGATGACGTCATATGCACTACGTCGCACGTTCTTATCTACTGATAGCTTTTGATAAAACAGCATGTCTACCTCTGCATTCACAGGTGGAATTAAATGATATCCCTTCTTAATAGTTCATTAAATCCTCACACGTGAAGTAAAACATCTCTGATTCATCGTCTGCAATTTCCCGCCAACGTTTGACCCCAATGTGTAGTGCATATCAAGGCCATAAGATAAAATGTTAAAACTATCATAGGAACAAATCTTCATGATAAATGAAGTATACAGAGGCTTCCTGTTAACAGAATATAACTGTATATGAAATCAGGCTATGAAAAATACGATGCCCTTAAACCTGTAAGAAAAATTAAGTGTTCATTGATTCGGTACATATAAGGCATCTGTTTTACAATCTAGATACCAAACGGCAAAATAGTAATGAGTGAACTGCGCAATTGTTGTAAACGTTTGTTGGAAACAAATATTTAGACACACAACTTTTAAAGCGATTAAAAAAAAACCATGACACCTTTCTCAATAACAAATGTTAAAAGCTTCTCTAGCTTTTCCAGCAATCGTATTCAAATCCTCATTTCATTTTGTAATATTTATCTAAAGTGCACTTCTGCTTCGCTTCATTCAACAGTTCCAAGCATTCAGTGTTTTCTGACACTGTCTGATGTGATCTGACATATTGCAAAATGTTTAAGACATCAATTGCTTTGCAAGCGTATCTGCGCAAATAATTGCCTGTTACACGTTTATTGGTAAGACTTCGAATTACTAGCAAAGAAGCACGCAAAATACATGAAATTTGTTCATCATAAAAATGCGATGCAATGAGCGCTTAGGAGGAAAAGAAATTCTCAATGGAGAAATGGGAAAAAATCAACATCGGGGATTCGTTAATATTGTTAACATATTGTCTGCTTTTTATGCAATAGAACATTAAACAATGTTTATTTACTCTATGACTTCTTTGTTTACTTACTATCTTCTGTAAGTGATCCGTATGTCATTTCTGACGTAAAACTGGCACATATAAAACAATTCATCATAACAGATAATTTTCATACCACACTACAGTTATTTAAATGTTACTTAAATGTCAATTTAACCTAGGAAAATTATCAGAAGAAGACCTCCACCCAGACAAGATGAAAAGGTTAACATGAAAAGTTAACCAATTTCCTTATGGTACAAAAATAGTCTTCACATATACGGAGACTGTATGTTGTCAAGAAAACAATATTGAATAAATATTTCTCTAGATTTATTGGACTTATGTTATGTAACATCAAAACGTTAACATTTACAGATAGATAAAGGGAAAGCACCTTAGAAAAATGTAAGTTTTATAGGGAATCTATCTTTCAGAGATTTAAGAAGATAATAAAAAGGTTATACAACTACCCTTAGAGTAAATCTATTTGACGCAAACCCTAGTCAAGTGATTCAGATAGACATTTTCATTGCGTAATTATGAAGGCTTTGTCTACACCAAAAACATGTCCTTGAATGTTTCGTTACTCTTGAGTGAAGATTTGTTTTCAGGCAAATTACATTTTATTTAATAGATTATCTATTACATAACGCCGCACGGGAAATTCCCCATTTGTTTATTGGATTATTTATTAGTACTTACATAAGCAATTTGTTATTTACTTTTTTACATAAAAAGTGCACTGTCAGTGTTTACGTAAAGTTACTTCACAGCTTATTTTGTACAACTTGTGTTGTGACAATCAATCTCATCTATAAATAGATGCACCCACAGTTATTAGTTTATCAAAAGAGTTATTACTGAGTAATACGTTCTGTCATTCCATTAACAATCAAAACGAAAATATATGTTTATATGTATCGCCAAAGATACAAACGTATACTTACGTATTTTATCTCGTGCTTTTCATTTCAACTGCTTTTTGTCGCATTACAACGTATGTTATTTGACGTCACAAACTTTTTCATGTCGACTGGCATTTATATGTTAGACCTTAAAAAACAGACTCAATGACATTGTTTTTTTACCTCTTTATGTTGTTGCCTGGCACTTTTTTTCAATTTATTATATCAGTGAACCAAACACATTTCTATTTCTTGTAAGAAACATCCTTTATGTTGTAAAATGACAAACTGAATTATGTCTGACGATACAATAAGATTTCGAAGGCAAAGTTTGTCAAGTATTTCAAAAGGTACATAAAACACAGAACAAGTTATGACAGACTGCGATTTATCTTATTCAACAGAAGTTAATTACAGGTTAAGCTTTCCAGCCATAACAGAGGGAATCTCAAAAAAGTTCTTATCCAATACAAAAAAAATGAAATTTCCTGTACTATAACATAATTTCAACTCCTACTCTGCAATATTTCAAAAAGAGGAATGTAACATTGTGCACACTAGTTGGATTTTATTTTTCATTTATTTACGAGTTATCAAATCTTTATAAAAGGCGGCTTTCTATCAGGTCTGAAAAGGTCGGCAAAGGTCTGCAAATACTTCCTGTTTAGTTTCCTGAACCTCATACCGTCTTTTTTTTTTAAAAAAAAAACGTTTTCACGTCTGCTCCCCCAACATATTACATGTATACGTACACACAATAATATATTGTCTGTTAAAACGAAATTTGTCAAAAGAGGTGCTGCCATACTTCCATAGAAATTTTAACGTCATCTCAAAACTGTCAGAAATCGGACTTGCCGAAAGATAAAGATAGAGTTAGCAATAAAGTCGGTCAAAGCTCACATGTTATTCACACGAAATGATTTTGTCGTTAGCGTTCTCTTACGTGTATTTTGTTTAAAGTGTTAAAATACGAGCTTTCACCTACACAGCAGACGATTTCCCATTTTACAAACTTCTTGCAACTATCCACTCCCATTTTAATATCTTATTTCTAAAATGTTGATTTTAACGAGATGGATTTGCAAAACGCGTCTTCAAACACACCTTCAATGCATAAGTTTGCATAAGTCTGTAAATCGTTCTTAACAATAAACCCGTGTCCCTTGAATTTTCCATCATTATGTTATATATACGATGAAATGTGTGCTCCTCTGACGTACATTTATGTTATTAGGCTAAGTAATTTGGTTACGTATAACACTATTTTGATTGAGAATAATGGTGCAAAATTCCATCTAATAAACCCCCAGCAAAAAAGAAAACAAATAGTTACACAAATCATCATCACCAAAATCATCACCAAAATCATCACCATCGTCATCATCATACCTTTGTATTTTTTGTGATAAGTAAGTGTGCATTCGTCATATCGATTTTAATATCTCTCATTTCGTGTCATTTAGCAGCAGTTTGTTAAAACATTTTGGTTGACAAATATACAGTGTTATCTAAAACAAAAAGGCTTTAGCATTCCATGTTAAGATGCTGACTGTCATATGGTACCTAAATATAGTTATACTAATCTGTTATTAGTGTATTTTCATCTAAACGTGATTATGTTAACACGTGACTTTTTTCTATTAACCTGTTTTATTTATTTCTAAGTTAATTCATTAAGAGTCTTACACTGTATTAGCGTATATCCTTCAGAGGAAATTAACACCACACCTTCATCTCTATAATCAATTTCAGATATATGTTCACCCCCTGTTGACAAGAGAATCTTCGCAGACATTATCAACCTTATACCAAGAAAACGGCAGTTCGCGAATGGTAATGGAAGGATTTTATCATCACTTACTGTGTATAAGAAAATTACTAGAAAAAGCCGCAGGACAAGACGATATCGTTTTCCGAAAGAAAAAAAAAGTGATTGTAAAATCCTTTCTTTACAAACATATCTGAATGTATATTTCAAGAGAAAGCTATAAATATTTGCGACAATCATATGAAATTTTTATAAAAGGACAATAAAAGAGAGCATATAAGTCTCAGAAACAAATACTAGATTGTGTAAAACTCGTTATTGTAAAAACTGTACAACGACACAGTAAATTTGTTGATTGATGTTCGTGATTTGGCAAGAAACACAACGCTCGCTCTTTTTCTTATCGCAACGTGATCAACAAGAATTGTTGTTAGGTACGATAGCACTGCATGTAATGCCTGAAATTCTGATAGTAGTTAATGTATCAAACAATTGCTAAAACTTCCGATTTTGTTTTATTTGAGCCAACGAAAATATCGTTGTCTTGTTGGAAAACAGCGACAAGAAACAGCATTTTTTCCCTGAATGAATGTTTCGATTTAAATACTCTTCATGAGCACAATCCTACGTTATTATCTTCCACCGGAACCGTAACTTCTCAAATGTTCATTTACAATAAGGTCGACCCTCATATAAATACGATTATTTACATAATACATAGACAAAATATCGATCCATTCACAACCATTACCACCGCTGTGATGGTGCAGAGAGAAAGAAAATGTTATTTTATCAACCAAGATTGAAAAATGCAGTGAACGAGACATGATATTGCATTGTGGATTTCTTAGAGTACGTGTTGGTAGCTGAAACTGCACTGAATACTTAATACTTTAAACTGTATACTTGTGTTCAGACATATTTGTTTGGAATCCATACAGCGATTATGACCTCAAATTCACTGCCTCGCATGTTCTTTTACAGCTGATGGTTGTTGATAACACTGCATGTGTATGACTTTTTCACATTCAATGATATTCCTAAGTGTATCCTCTAGTACCTCTAATAGGTAGGAAATTTGCAAGCTTCAGGCTGTGGGAAGTTGCACTTCATGGACACATTTCAAGCGTGATATGAACAACAAATTAACTGTAGTACAAATTGCATGTGTTTTGATAAAACTGAACAAACAGGAAGACACGTTCTGATTGTATTTACAATTTGTATGCTGGGACTTACGTTTGGCGTTACAAAGTCTTTCTTTTTTTTAAAGTATTTAGAGTGAGTGAAATTTAGGCATGCTAGTCTTATTAAACTAACCTAGATACTCATTTGTCTCCTCAATAGAAGAAACGCTCGGAACCAGCCTGTTTTCGAAAATTACATAAAACTGTAAATTGTCTACAAATGTGCCATACGTTTCCATGAAGGTCATAGCGTTTTAATTCAATAGTTATTCAGCTCGAAAATTCAGAACACTACATTCAAGTATCAACGAAGCATGGAAGAAACAATTTTTTTACAACTTAACATTTTTTTCTCATCTCACTTGCTCCTTTAAAACAGCGCGTAACTAACGTAATGTCATAGTTTTGTTTGTTTGTTTGTTTGTTTTCTTTCTTTCTTTGTTTCTTTCTTTCTTGCGTTTGTGCATGTTTTCTTTCTTTTTCAAGATGAGTTTCAATTAAAATGATCAAATGATCATGACAAATGCTATAAAATACAGTCCAGGCACATATTAGGTGTTTGTTGTTGTTGTTTTAATCATTATGGGTTATCATACACAATACAACATATGTTAAAAATTGCCTTTCAGAGAAGAATTGTTGCAAAGTGGTTCCTAATTTAGGTCGCCTTATTTACCAACCATTTAACGCCAATGTTTAACTGAATAAATCTACCTGTAACTTTAAATTATCCGTGATAAGAGGGTTTGGAGGCAATTTGTTTTATTTGTTAATCATATCATTTATTGACACTTACGTGATCTTATATCATCAATATTCTTAACAACATTTCCTTCGGGTTTTATTATCAGCTCTTGGGTAAGGTACGTAACGATTAAACTACCAGGGAAAGAAATTTACGACAACAAAATCATTTGTTGGGGCCATAAATCGATGTGTACGTTATTATCAAATCATTAGCGAAATACTCGTTAAATACTTCAATTTAGCTAAAATTATGTGAGAAAGTCGCTATCAGAATTACTGCACGCACTTCATAAATATATGATGTACTTTGCCATGTTTTATAGAGTATATGATCCTTTAGTGCAATCTGAAATATCCAATCAAGTTTTAGAATTTTAGATGCACAAGGGCATAGAAACTTAATTCTTACACAATCAGTAAGCACCACGTCATTCGTAGGTTACAATGATTTCCGGCTTTGGTCTCTATGGGCCGCGATAAACAAGTGGTTGTAGCGCTCCCGTCATGTTCGGAACGCCCTAGGTTCGAATCATTGTCGGTACCGGAGTCAATGCTTGTCATGTCTTTGGACAAATGACAAGTTCAAGTCCTGCAAGCTGTTAAAAGGTACCTTTAATGAAAGTTATTCTCTCTTCCCTCAAGCATCTGGTTTCCATCTTGGGTGGCGACTTGAGTGCAATTTGAATTAGCAAAGACATCTTTCATCCGATTTAGTTAAAATAAATGCATTCTGACTTGAACCTAAAAAAGCCTTCCAACCTGTCACTGCCCACCATCTTTTATATGTAACAAAATCATTTATTGTTTAAGAAGGGGGTATCATTCTGCCTCAATCAACAATCAACTTCGATTTTCAACATTTTTTTTTTATTTCAAAGGGTGAAGTAAAGCTTATACAGGAATCCAAGTTTATTCAACAAAAAAGACCATGATCAATTGAGAAGTCTTCAGAATGCATGCAAAGCACAACCACATATAGTCTGCCGATCAAATGAGAATAACCAAGAAAACCTCTAAAAACATTATATCCATTATTTCTTTATACCTGCATTAGATCAGTTTGCAAAATAAATGATTTTTTCATTCAATTCTTAAACTCTGACGTCAAAAAATGTAAGGATTTGAAAACAACTTCAACAGATGACAAATTGTAGGCATTTTTAAACCGAGTTTATGGGATGTCGTGTACTAAATTACTGTCTGTACAGCAAACGTAAGATTGATGTTGTCACAAGCATATAATATATATAAAGCCAGTATATAAGATTTCTATAATAAATTGCGTATTTAACAGCCCGCTGGTTTATGGGCTGTATCTGTTATTCATGGTAAAATAAAAACGATGAATTTATGTGTCATACTGAAAGAACAACTGAGGCAGTTATCCCTACACGCTATAAAATTTGCTGCGCTTTATATGACGACATATTATCATTTATCATGTTTGAAATATTAAACTAGTCCCATTTGGACTAACCCGCATTTTCAACCGATTTCAGATACACTGCATGGCAAATAATCAAGTAATAAAAACTAACAATTTTATTTGACATATCTAGGGATGTGATAAGTCAGTCAAGCAAGCTCTTTGTGTGGCCTTCACCCAGAACATTTTTTTTCTAAAGCTGCATTGCCATTTAGTCCTACAGACTCGAACTAATATTGCCAGTTTCAAACAACTAACTTGACCTATAAAACACCATTTCATTAAAATCATTAAAATGTTTACTATAAAATATCAAACGCCACATTTTTATCCCTAAGATATTATTGATATCTGATTAAAAATTGCTTGAGAGGAAAACATCCATAGAAAAAAATGGAGGAATTATGGCTGGGTTGTAACACACGTTTTGTATCCACCCCTTATACCACCTTTAATTTTGTATCGCCCCTCATATTGAACAGCCACGTGATATTGTCAACATATGAATATCTTATGACCTGATTATTAAGTATCAGTTTTTTCCCATATGAACTATGGGCTAATTCATTGCAAGTCTTAATGTGAATCCGTATATCCTCCAGGGGGAAATTTACACCAAACCTGTAGCTTTATTATTAATGTTCAGAATTACTTGAACCCCCCTGTCGATAAAGTTCCGAGGAAATTTGCGTTGTAGTATTAACATTTTTATCAATAACTCAGAGTTTTATCTAACACTTATTAATACGGTAAAAATGTGACTAGTAAACGCTATAGGGAAATATTTGTATGCGAGTGACGTTATACAAACGTAAACGTGATTCAATATTTGATCAAATCTTCACATTTCTTCACTGCTATGACAAAAATGTAGATGTATTTTAGTTTTACGAGCAGTAGATCAGAAAAGAAATGACAAGAAAAATGCAAAGGTTAAAAAATGATCAATAAATTTTGAAAATGAATTTCCAGCAACAAACATTCCAAGACTTATCTCATGAGCCGAAACATTGAACGAATTAATGTTTCAATGGCAATGCACGTGTTGGCAAGAACTACCTGCTTGCTTCTTTATCTTAATGAAATCAACAGAGATGGTTGCAAGCGTAGATAAAAACACTGTATTATATGCCCCGTAAGCCAGGATTATAAACGTTTACCTTTTTTTCTTTCGTTCTTGTTTTGTGAACTAAATAAACATGGAGCAACTATATTCTGAACTTACTTGAAACATGAAAAGAAACAAATCAATGAAAACAACAACTTACATTGACTTAATGATAAATTCTACAATACACTTGCACGTCCATAAGAATATAAATAAACGGTGTGTTGTGTTTCTTTGTCGGAGTACTGATACAATAACGGAATTCAGTAGAGCTCAATGGTCTGTCCATATAATTTAGGTTCAAACAATTTAAGTAGAAAACCCAGTTCTAACTGGCTTGTAAGTTGCTTAGTCGCATTAAAGTATTATTCGAACGTTGATGTTAGTTTCCTTTGATCTTTTAACCTTTTGTCACACTTAACTTATTCTATCGATAAAACTATAATTTCAGCCATGAAGCCGGTTTTATGCGTTTGGCAATTTTATTTTCGAATATACATTACAAGATACTTATTTATTCTTACGAACATGAAAATCCGTAACAGAAAGATGCAATGAGTCTTAGAATACACAAACCAGAGCGGGATTCGAACACCAATCTTAGCACATCGAAGACCAACACTCTAACCACTGAGTGAAAGAATCGATTCTCTGACGCAGTTGTCAGAGGTTGTATAAATGCAATTACAGAAAGGTATGCACTACACCGTAACACTTTCCAAAAAGACGCAGATCTAACAAGTTGAATCTCATCAAGTAATCTAGCAGGTAACATAACATTTGATCCCATTTTGTGCCATGCTGATAGAGAAGATTAGTTACAGATTAGCGACACAAACACGAAGGCCTTATTTTACTTATCTCCACATTCACAGAAACATCGCCTTAATTGTGTAAATAAGAAATTTGACACGTCCGACATTCGGTGATAAAATGCTGTGTTAAAAGATGCATTTTTTTTCAAAGATAAGAGATACACCAATGACGCAAAAACCTAAGGAAATCTTATGTTCTTGTAAAAGTACCACTCAAGCTGAAAACGATAGAAATAACAAGTATAAGAAAACACCCGTACAAATTCTATAGAGCTGCTTTTCGAGAAAGAAGAAAGTGCAGATTTCAATAATTGTAAGTAAAACATTGAACAACAAAGAATCTTGAGTTAAAATGTATGTAACAATTTACTGAAGATATAATCACGGTGCATAACCATATTGGCAGTCAGAAATCTGTCTTTTTTGGCGGTCTCTCTGCGTCGCACTTTTGTAATTAACACAATGATCGATAGAAGACTCCCTTCCTGCTCAGATCTATCGCAGGCAGAGAGCCTGCCCGTGCTGTATGCAGACAGCCTGTCTGTGGTGTATGCAGAGAGTGTACCTGTGCTTTGAAAGCTGCTGTGCAGAGAGACCTCCTGTGCACCATCAAAACCGAAAGTATAGAGAGTGTACAAGATTTCTAAATAAATAGCGACCAGTTTATTAGTATTTTCTTGAAGAATATTGAACAGTGATTACGTTTGATGGGATTGTTATGTGCGTTATAAAAGTAATAACTCGTTTCAGCCGGTAGAAAGTGCCGAAGTTCTGTTCATTTCAGTACACCATTGAACAATCTGTCCGAGTTTCGGAGCGCAGTGACTGATAATTGAAAAGTAGACACGCGTATACCTAGCAAAGATATTCTAATGTTCCGTGAACTTATTAATTTTAAGCAACTCAGCTGTTTGAACTGATGTCTGTCCGATATTTCTGATGGTCTTCCATCACAAACTGTGTTTACAGCAGAGAATAACCGCTGCCGACGCAGAGAGATCGCCAAAAAGACAGATTTCGCAGAGAGACTGCCGATATGGTTATGCACCGTGATAATGTGCATTACCGATACAAATATTACTGAAGTATATGCTGTAAATCATAGAGCTCGATATTTTACGCACCAAAATAAGACAATATCCTTATCAATATTGCAAATACATTTATTTTGATTGTCCTACTTCAAGTCAATTTTGCACGAGGATATGTAAAACAATAGTAAAAAAGGTATATTGACTCTTTATTTTTCTACTTTCATAAATGTGTCATTAAAACACTCTATTTCCTAAAAGTACAAGCGGCCCTTTCAACAACTGATCAATAACAACCAGACAACTGTATTGTTAAAATCAGATCATCTAGCAAAGACCTGTCTAGACCATCCAGCAAAAATAAAAAAAAAACATTTAATGTACCATGTACGTCGCAAATTAGATGATAACAATGTAACCATAATATAAATTACGGAATTTAAAGAGATCAGTGAGGCAGAATTCAAATCGCCTATTAAACGACAAAAGCTTTGCTTTTACCTTAAAGCGACTGCCTCACAGAATTAAGCTGAAACTTTTTTTCTTTAAAATTTAAGAGAAGTTAATATACTATGGGGGAAAACATATAAGATGCTTCTATACACCATGAAAACTGAAAAAAGGTATGTTCTTCACAATTACAGCAAGAATTCCAAGATGTATATAAACATTTTTATAAACATCGTCGGTCCATCTGTGAGTCAGTCGCTTTAAACTGACAAGTGAATCTTTCTAACACAGATATCAATGTGCTTTTGTTCTGAATCAGCACTTCATTATAAGGATTGTCGTATCGAGGTTAGTGCTCCTAAAATAGGACACAATCACTTTCATGTATGTTTCTATTGTAGATCAGGTCTGTACAGTTCGCTTAGCTGATTTTATTAAGCGGACAAAGACGTTTCACATTTGTAACCAGAACAAACAGTGTCAGATTACAAGGAACGAAGCATTAATATTTTCTGTTCATTCACCTATGCAGAAAGATTAATAATTATAGTTCAGTTCTTCGCACATGTTTTCTTGTTTTACAAGTCACTGTGAGTTACCATAAAATATGTAAACATTCAACATGAGTAACAGAAAAGTATTCAGAATTGCATGTGATCTGTTTATGACACTTAATTCAGAACGGATAAAAAGGCTTTAAACTGACCTCATTTTCGTACTGCTGATAAGCCTTTTGATCATATCTTTTCTTCACATCATCATTTATATCCCCGAATCTACACGTAATATAAGGCTTCGAATTGTAGAATACAAATAACGAGAAATATCAATGTCCTCGAAAAAGTCGACCTCTTTGTAATTGCATTATTATTGGTTGGAGAAAATTGGGAATTGAGGAAAACTTGAGGGATATCTTAATCTGCAAGCAATGTGAATATACGTATTTTGCAATAAATAATAAAATCTAGTATTCAGAATATGTAGTCTCTGGAAATATACTGATAAAGTATTACAGACAAATATACCAAAAGGCACAGTAATGGCAAAAATATAAACACATATATCAAGTTGTATTTTCGCGCCGTCTCCTGAAAAAAAAAATACCATTTTCTACACATTAAAGTTAATTAAGTCGTAAACGCTCTTTAGAAAAAAGAAAATAATAATAACATGAACAATCAAATTTGGGCGAAATGTCAAGAAATTTCACTCACATACAATTTCATATCACTAAAACATATGGGACAGTCGTTAATTGATATTTTATATTTAGCTTAACAAAACTTGTCTCCCTTATCAGAAAAGTCTTTGAAAACTGTTTCTTAATACTCGAACAATACGTTTGAAGCAGCTTCATTTTACAAGATTACCCACTATTCCCCTGTACTATCTCTCAAACCACCTCAGGTTCGAAATATTTCAAGGTAACATTACTTTCTTCTGTAAGTACGCCAAGCATTTGCGTTGCTTTTTAGCGCATGTGTTGGCAAAGAACTACCTGTATGTTTTCCTATCTCATTCAAATCACCAGAAAATGTTTTTAGCTAAGATAGAACAACGCTTAACGTCGATATCATGAACGCTGGACGTAACTGCACAACGCGTTAAGTTGGATTATCAATTAATAATCAGCATTAAGCTAATAGAAACAATGAAAGGGCAGAGCTGATGATACCAGATGAAACGATAGACGAGAACATTATGCACGGACCCCACAAACAATCGTTCCTGGAAGAAGGTACAGAAGAAGCGTTTGTGTTATCATTTGAACAAGTACAGCGATTTATCGACGCTCTGCCTCATCAAACAACATTAAAATAAAACTGTCGGTATCTAGAATGGTGGTAAAATAAAAGCATATGAACTAACAGAAAGCAGGTTGAAAGATACAAAAAATTAAGGAAAAAATCGTAATTCGGAAAAATGGCCAAACTGGCTTTCCAAAAAGTCAAACCCAATGTAAAGTGTATTTGAAGTGTTCACGTTATATCTGACACAATACGATAATTTTGGTTATGCACTTGTACAAGAGTATATATGAATGGCCATCTTGTTATTTTGTAAGACAGTTTTTTAAGCCGAAACATGTGTAAAATAATGTTTCGTGACGTTATCCCAAGAAGACAAATCTAGAAGAAAGTTTGTATCACTTTTATACAATTCATACAGACATTCGATACAATCTCCAGAATCGCTTTTATAAATGTTCTTAAGCTATTGCGTTAATATTATACAAGTATACATCTAATATATAATCCTTAAATTACACCATGTATATTGCAAGCTGATCTAAAGCCGAGCATTCTCATTATGTTAAAGTCCCTCAGAAAGTCTTTAAATGCACGTACAATTTTTTTACCCGTATGAATAAAAAAATGGACCAGCATTCTAAAACTCCCGTTTAAAACTACCAAAGTATTGAAAATCATGAAATGAAAGCATATCCGCTAAAGACCTTACCGTAATTATAGTCTTTGAGAAAGATACTTTATTGTTCGTCTGGGCCCTGTAGAATATTTGCTGATAAATAGGACTTTAGACAGCCTTACAACTTATATAATCATCCTCAATTTTAAATCTAATTAGATCAAATAAGCTTTGAAATCAACTAAAATTTTGAACTGGATGGCGTACGCTTTGTTTAAAGCGACTGGCTCATACATGGGTCGACAATGCAATAAAAAAATGATACAATGAAATTTTAGTAAACCAAAACTAAATAACTGTCTCCTTTCGTACACAAAACACGTCATAATAATATTTACATACTTTTATTGCCCGCAGTCACGGGGTAGATACTCTGTTTGTATTATTAATTTTGTTATTAGATTCAAATGTAGACCCGGTGCCTCAGTGGTTTAGCTCTCCACTCTTAATATTTTTGACTGGAAGTGCATGGGTTCCAATCTTGTTGAAATCAAATATTATTTTCTTCAGTTTTCATGATTAATAGAAGCACAAAATAATGTTGTTTTTTCTATAGTGTAATAACTTTTAACTTTAAAGAAAATCATTTGTAAGCTAAATTCTGTGAGCCAGGCGCTTTAAATGAACTCAGTTTTGCGGTGTTCATCTTTTTTGCTACCTAAAATGAATATCAAAAGGATAAAGAGTGTGTGTTTGTTATTGTATGTCTATAAACATGTATCTTAATACTAAGCTATTGTTTGTTCACCTGAATTGAATGTATCAATCGACTAGAGTTTGTCCAATGACACTGCAGATAAGCGTGTCAAAAAGACCATAAACTTTGAAGATTTGACTATAAAGATGATATTGTATATCCTTTAATAACAACAGTGACATAATTATGGGTGCAATTTTCTCCCTTATGTTAAGGACGTTAGTCCAAAATGCTCGAATAATTCATCTGTTAATCGACAGGTGGCGTTTCGATATTTTAAAAAGCCTCACAGAAACGATCAAACACCGAAGATCAGAAGTTGTTTCGGACTGTCCACTCTGTTTTTCATACGTGCATATGAAAAAAATATTAACCGATAAAATGTTTCTTAAAGGAAAAGAAAAAGTGAATGTATCTGTTTGCTAAATGTTGTCCATACTCGTGCTAAGCAATTAGTGTGTGCTTAATCTGAAGGTTAGATCTTTCGAACAAGTAATTTACTCAAAAATATTTTAACAATTTGATTTTAGTTTCATGTAGAGTTGTAGTTAAAAACTATTTATCCCTAGCAAACTACGTTCACATTCCTGGTCAAGTCTCTCTATGGATTAAAACGAGGCAAGTACGAATTGAGACAAATATCAATGTCCTCTATACAGACAGTGAACCAGAAAATTATTGCGATTTTACTGGTCTGTGTAAGTAGGATCGCAAATGAAACTTGACAAAATCTATTACGAAGAGTAATTCAAGGACTTTACAATCACTAATCACGTTTAGAATTTTGAACTTAAACTTTATTCAATCACTAAGGACAGGTCAATAAAGACAAAAATCACCTGTGTAAGAAGTCAAAACTTATTGTCTATATATTATCAATGCAAACAATTCATGGTGAAACCTATGTCAAAACTTTTCTTCAAAATGGTTCCGTATTCTATTGAAAATGTTTTTGCGCTGATTATAAAGATGTACAATACGGAAGCGATGACCTGCCGTCCTAGATTTGAAATTCGATTATCAGACATAGGAGCACAAATTACCATAATTGTGTTAAATAGATGCGTTATGTGCAATCAAGCGGTATTGTGTAACCCTGACCTTAATCAAAGCGACGGAAAGGCTAATAACCTAGACATTTTCTTGAAGCGAATCTTAAACTAAGAATCACTGGTCAATGTTGAACTCGGAAATCAAACGCTTTTGCACTTTCTCTCTTTGCATAATTTTGCAGAGCAAATAATCTGTGTTTTTTGGGGTTTGAACTAACTGTAACCAGTGATAATATTTACAAAACTCATGAAAAATCTAGTGGTTGCATAGGGCTATAACTTATAGCTAATATTATAAATAGATGGCTATATAACCTATCAGTACTTCTTACTTCGCGTAATCTTACTACACAATAAGTAACCAAACTCTGCAGCGAATTAACGATTGGTCATTTTTGCAACACAACTTAAAAGTAAATTGCATACCTTTGAATTAAACATTCCAGCCAAGAAAGACACAAGAACACAAAAGAAACGACAAATATTTGACGTGAAGCTAAACAACATAAACGAAATGAGTCACAAACCACTTATAACATGAACATTAAGATACTTGCCATTACTACACAAATGTTTTGTAAACGTGTCACATCATTAGATTACTTCTGACATAAGTGCCGTATACAAAGCATTTAGGATAATAAGCAATTCATGAGTAAATAAGCAATGATAATGGTGCACCTATATAACAAAGTAATTCAATAAAGGCCTCCAACACTGTCAATTATTTTAACAATATGTTATTTTCTGAGTTATGGATGGGCGTGATATGTAGTTTAGAACATATTTACTTCAGTTTAGGAATGTCAGTACAGATATCCGTAATAAAATGTTAAAAGTAATATTATCAGGGCTGAGGAGAAAGGATTGATGCCCATAATGTGTGTTTAGTATTATAGCTTGGGTTGCTAAATCAAATTGTTCGTTGTAAAGGTATATGCAAGTAATTAAGTCCTGAATTCCACCAGGTAAGCTTCTTTTACTCTAGAGGATTTAAAGATTTTACGATAACATTTGCAAATCTATTCACCTATCAAAGGTAACTGACTCTTCTCCGGCTAATGTAATCGTAAAATCATATAATGCCATGATCTAATTAACCTGCGACAGGATCAAGGTCGGAAGTCTGCAGAGGAAAAGCAAACATCAGGATGTTTTTGCTTGGCACAACTTGTTCCAGGCGATTTGTAAATACTGGTACAAGCCAAGAAAGAGTGGAAAAACATCCGACACAACGCTTTTAAAATGACTGTAATCGTTAACCGTGTATACACTGAGTGACAGATAAAGCTTTTTAGCATTGTCAAGAAAATCTGAATATTTTGTTAACAATATCATAAATGTAGGTCACTGTAATGTCTGCATAGGTATTATAACAAATAGCGTTTAGAAGCAGTATCTCCTTGTATCTTGCACTATTATAACTGACAAATATTTCTAAGAGGAAGCTTTAACTCGATTAGATACTCATAATTATAATTGAACCCTCCAAGTTTGACTGATTACAGTTTTTTTTTAATTTTCATTTCGTTTCCACCCTACAATATCACAAATGAAACGGATACAGCAAGTGTGTCTACTTGCATACATTTAGCAAGAATCCTTGTCCTGCTGTAGAATTAATTATTTCGTTGACAACCTACCAGGTATAAGGTTATTCTTGTTACCTTATTTGGAGTGAAACGCCCCTAGCTCACCAACAGGAATGTTGCAAAGGATTGCTTTAACAAATATAATCGTTATAAAACTGCAATTATTTTCACACAGACAGAGCAAGGGAGGTAATGTGACACGACTGGAAAGAAGGTGATGTTATAAGAAAAGGGGATATTTCAAGGTATGGTCGGGAAGGGTTATCAATATGTGAATTAGCTATACTATTATTTAACATTACAGTCCGATATTAGTTCTGTAAAAAAATAAAAATTACACAAAAATTTTAAAACATGTTCTGACACAATTGTACATTGCGTATGGACAAGGGCCTCTCTTAAAATGTTCTAGGGAGAATACAAACAGGAACATGGTCGTTCCTCGAATCCAATATCCTCATTAAGGTAAAGTAGCATTCTTAAATGTTTGACAATGAATGTTCCCAAGAAATCATTTTTCTGAATGGCCAAAATAATTTAAATAGCATTTATTTCGTACTGGCCCGTACAGGTTAAACGTTAGACCCGAAACATGATTCAACACTGATTTATGTTGAGGAGTTAAGTGTTTATTCGAATGTTTTTTTGCTTTGATATAAACGCAAGTTGTTGGCAAGAACTACCCTGTAACATTTCGTTATCGTGTATAATTGTATAATATCGCTGAATTTTATTTACTTCAGCAGAAAGTGCTTGTTATCGCTTAGCGATTGCGGCGTACTGTTTCATGTTCTCACCAGCCACATGCACAGATGAAAGTGCAAACAATATAACATATTTATTTATTTTGATGAACTATGGAACTAGGAACTTTTAAGTCGTACACCAAAAAACAACGGACCAAGTGGTAGTATAATTGTTTCGTTCCCCAGTTTTTGCAGTAAATGTTTAATCTTATCTAGTCTAACGTGATTTTTTTTGCTACGAATTTTTTTTTATACTTTTGTAATACATTAGGAAATATTATAATAAAAGTGCAGGACAAAACCTTGGGTTGATAAACGATATAAAGGAAAGGAGTCTAAATGTATCGTTGTCATTATCCTAGACATGCTAGACACTATTATTATAAAAAAGTCTTCAGAATTATCCTTTATGCCGTCCCTGTTTCTGTAAAATGTTACGCAATGTATATTTAAAGCTGACTGAAGTCGAGATTGTAAGAGCGTTATCGAGGTCAATTATCAAGTTAGAATCCGTAACTGTACCTAAAGTTTGAAAATGTAGTAATCAAATGTATAATTTCTGTACACATTTAACTGAATGTGGGTTAAATTTAAGCCTTTCAAAATGATCACATTTAATTTAATGAAATACTTACGGTCGGAAATCGGTAGGCTAATAATTTTACCTATGCAAATACACTGAAATGAGATTTTAAGACTTCATTTAAGGTACTGTTAGTGTGGAAAATCAGTAAGAAACACGAACGTTTCTAAAAACAAATATTCTTGTCTGCTTTCAATTCTTCAGGTAAGTCATGCTGGGGCTTTTGTACAGACCTACACAAAGAAAGATTACAAACTTTATATGCTAATGTCATTCAGTGTGGCGATTACAATCTCTTTTACTATTATACCAGTCTTAGAGTCAGTTTCGATCAATCGTCACTATTTAACCGAGATATTTTATGCCCCAACCCCAGTCGAAGATTAGGGGGCATATGTTTTTACAAATGCGGTCTGACGCTGGGTCGGTAGACACTTTGGTTTCCGATGAATATCTAGAGAACCCTTAGACCCACCTTCCTCATTCTCAATATGTAGCTTGGCCGTGACCAGTAAATGACCCCTATAGTTTTTCAGGCCACCATGTCAAAGGTCAAGGTCACAGTCACCTTGAAGAGCAAAACACTTTCCGATCAATTACTATAATCCCCTTCGTTCCCTGCTGTTCAAACTTAGTGTGTATGATAATCATGATAACTAGAGGACCCTTATAGTTTTTTCAAGTCACCAGGCCAAAGCTCAAGGTCACAGTGATATTGAATAGCAAAACGGTTTTATATCAATAACTAAAGAAGACTTGGTCCCAGGTTCTTCATACTTAATAAGTAGATTGGTCATGGCCAGTTGATAACCCCTTTGGTTTTTCACGTCACCAGGTCTAAGGTCAAGGTCAAAGTGACCTTATATAGCAAAACGGTTTCCAGTCAATAACTTTAGAATCCTTAGTCTCAGGTTCTTCAAGCTTAGTGTGTAGATTGGCCATGATTAGTAGATCACTCACATTGTGTTTTAGGTCACTTGGTCAAAGGCCATGGTCTCAATGTCCTTGAATAGCAAAATGGTTTTCGCTCATTATCTATTGAACGCTTGGTCCCAGCCCCTCAAAACTTCATGGCTGCCTCTAGGGATAAGGCGCTAGGGGTGATATATGTTTTACATACATTTCTTGTTTTATTGTGAAATGCAATCGGGGATACATCCGACTTCAATTTTCAAGTAATTGAATATTGCTTAGAACAGATATTAACCACATTCAGTAAATACAAATAATATTTCTCAAGAGCATGAGAGGTTGAAACGAATGCGTGAACAAAGTCCTCCTCAGCATTTAGTTTCTGATAGAAGTTTTCTTTAATATAATCTAGAAAAGTCGGGAAAAGATCTGATATAGCATGTATGTTTATACAAGTTTATATCAAACGATAACTGTTACAATGCTAACTCCTGTCGAATATTCCGTCATTAACTAATATTTTTTTGTACTTTTAAGCTTAAAAAGAGGCAACAACCTACTAAATTCTTAAACATAATGAATATAACATTTTCGTGATCGTTAAAACCAATCACAAGGTATTGACGTGACAAATAAAAGTCACTAGCGATAAGTCCATTGTCACGCAATTAGCTATGAATATAAACAGCTATGACAAAAAAGCTAAAATATTCTTTGACAAATCAGGTGAGTTAGTCGAGTTGCACACTAAAGCTCATGAAAGTCTGTAACAGAAAGATGCAGTGCATAACAACGTGCAGATAAAATGTATTTGTTGATCGTTCAAACGCGGTCATAGTTCTGAAAAAAAAAACGCTCTGTTTTCTCTGACATATTAAACTTGTTTTGCTAAGATTCTTGATTTTTCTTGAGTGATTTATGCTTATTCATCCCAGAATAGATAGATAGGCAAGTTTCATAGAAGTTAGAATATCAGTGCCAGACATGTTCATTAATCTAAAAACCTCTTTTTTTCTGAGCCGGAAAGAATCCAACCCGATTGGTGTCAACATTTGGGAACCTTCTATGAGCATATATTCAGCTCTTAGAAATAATTGTTTCACAGGCCTTCATTACGCCGCCTGCAGACATGCAAATAATCACACGTTGCTATGATGACGATATTGATGAAGACATAAGAAACGCCATGTTCCACACCCTATTTCAAATGGCTGTGAATTAACATATTGTCGACAGACCGAAGTCTTTCGCTTGTGTGAAACAGCTTGTAATATTCATCATAATTATGTTCCTTGTATTTTAAATTCTATGAACACTTACTTTTATCTAGCATGCTCTGTAATATCAATAGTCAACAAAAACTAGCATTTTTGGAAGTCGTAAAAAATAAATAAATGCATATTAAGTTTTCACATTAAACTGATTTGCTCTTCTCAAATTGCATTTTGTTTAGATTAGCATCGCCAGGGAAGAGGAAACATTTCAATGTGTCTTTGAAATTTCATTTCAGCATAACACGTCTCCAAGATACACATGAGACAAGTCTTTGACTTCATAATGTTCAAATAAGACACGACGGTTGCAGCAAGAGATATTCAGAACAATGTGACTTTAGAATTGGTTTCAAAACTCGAAAAGGATACTCTTGCATGCGTATACATCATACCAAGATAACAGTTGAAAGCCTAGTTACACTGTAAACAGTGATGGTTTCACAACCTTGATTAACATGATGATGCATCCACTGAATGCAAATGAAGTACGGTCATACGGGTACTTACGAGAAAGCCTCGTTACACAGGAAGCAGCAACGGTTTCACTAACTTGATGATACATCCACTGAATGGAAATGAAGTACGGCCATACGGGTACTTACGAGAAAGCCTAGTTACACAGGAAACAGCAACGGTTTCACTAACTTGATGATACATCCACTGAATGCAAATGAAGTACGGTCATACGGGTACTCACAAGAACCTAGACTAAACTTACCATAAACAAAAGGAATGTCCAATGTCTATTATTAATTTATTTGATTGCAAGGTGAATAGTTGTAGTAAATATTATTTACGTACGGACCTGGGTCTTTGAACAAAACGACAAATGAAATATGTCTCGTGTGAATCTTGAGGTTATTCGGTGAGATTAGAAAACATATGGAGAGTCCTCGTCTGACTCTACTCATTAAACGCAAGAACTTTTAAAGTACTCAACATTAAACTTTGCATTATCTTTTTCTGTTTGGTAGTAAAGTCTGAGGACTTTGTGTTATCAGCTCATTTAATGGAATGCGTGGATGATGTGTACCCATTACCGTATTATTTGGATTGCTAGTTTCTATTAAAATGTACTTTTTGAGTTTGTTTATCATCGGTGCCGGTAACTCGAATGATAAACATATACTTACAGGAAGAATTTGGAAAATGACATTTAACTCATCTCGCGGTCGGTGGACTGGCTAGTTATGATATAGAATTTTGTAAAAGCTGGTCACCACTTTCAATAATAGTCTTATAAATTTTCTGTATTTTGTACACGAAAAAGGAATCATTCCTCCACGAAAACTGTTATATTTTGTGTAATAATGTACCTTTCACGTAACGATCTAAAATACATAGGAAAAAATTTTCAAAAAATAAAGAAGCAAGAAAAAAAAGATGATCTACTAAACAAATATTACCAAAATTATTAAGATCCTTTCTAGTACGCCATTCTCTGCTTCTTATCGTCGACTACATTTAGAACATTCAATCGAATTGTATTTGCGTACTTTGTGGATAAAACAATGAAATGATCAGCTTTAGTCGCATTAATGCATATGCGGAACCACTTGGAGATTCCTGAATTTTCTGTTTATTTACAAGATAAAATTTAAGAAGCATAAGATATTTCATATGTATAAACAAAGCTGTACAACCTCTTATGCCAAAACAAATAGGGCAATAATTTTAGGGTAATATTTAAAAATAAACATTTAGGGCTACAATATGATAATTAGGGCAATGTTTAAGAAATTCTAGGGCTAAACTCTTGAGTTTTAGTATTAAAATATGCCGATCTAAGACCTCGAAGTGGATTTTACCTTACAGTTTGCATATTTGACATAAAAGTAACTCACACATAATGCTTCAGTTACAACAAAAGTGTCTGCTAATGTACTGTGGTCATCAGCTTCATCAAACTAAATTAAACATACTTCGTATGAAAACATTTTAAAACTTGTAAGTATTCTTGTAGTAAAAGATTGTTTGGACAGCTTGATAAATACGTTCAAGCAAGTACAAAATGTAAATGTCTCATCATAAACCATTATGTTAAATACAAGCTGTTGTCTAATGACTTCTTATCGAAAATTTCAACAACTGAACAGAAACTGCGCAGTATAGGAAACTTAAGGAGGCGTGCCATGTCTGAACAAGCTGTAAGGATGTTTTAAATAATAGGTTCTAAGTATTCTTTGATAGTAATAACATTTAAAACCCCTTTCAAGTAATAAGAAACACAGAAAGTCGGAGCAAATTTATCCATGAGTAGCGTAAATCAAAGAATGTTCTAATTCCTTCTGTCACAGAATTTTCACTATTGTAAATAAAAATCAGAAGAATAAATATGCAATAGTGGTTCCAATAATATAATTTTCAAATATGCTATGGTATAAATATGATAAATCATTGAGAAGCTGAAATTCCCTTAGTGTTTAATATCTATTTGAATTTCTGTATCCTGACCATTCCAGATCATCAATATAGAGACATAAGCAAAGACATTATGTAAGTAAAAAATACTTGTACTTCAATCTGAAGGAATAAGCAAAAGCGTTGAAACGGAACTTTTCTCCACAACAAGTTACAAGTAAGGCTCTTCCAAAATTTGATAAAAAATAGAGAAACAAAAAGAAAAAACTAAGCCCATAGAATTTTTTCATTGGCTTAAAGGTACATTTGGACTGGAAGTAGTTTCGTTTTTTTATCAAACAACGAATACATGCAAATAAGCATAGTTTTTTTTTTTGTAAAAAAACCTACTTATTTTGTATGTGATTTTTTTTTCGGCTGAGAAGAGAGGTATATATAGCTTCTACTAAACTCTTCAATCATTATGATGTTTAAATCATCAAGGTGCATGATTATTAACATCTATATTCAACTGATGCTTCTATTCTGTACAATACTGACGAAAAAACCTAATTATATATATTGCCACAAATTACAGTGTAGATATTCAATCGACAATCTCGATATGGACTTTCTATGGGTGCAGATAGGCACAACTAATACAGACAAATGTCTATGTTCATTGGACAAAAGACCACTGAATAACTGCGTTTCAATTGGTCTAGTCAAGCAGGATGTCGAAGAAAACTTCATTAAAACTATAACTTCAAGT
The DNA here is from genome assembly GCA_012932295.1 of Cyclina sinensis. Classification (NCBI taxonomy): domain Eukaryota; kingdom Metazoa; phylum Mollusca; class Bivalvia; order Venerida; family Veneridae; genus Cyclina; species Cyclina sinensis. The sequence goes on from JAAONU010000008.1 coordinate 27,722,128, forward strand.
TATTCAAGGAGCTTTGAAATCAATAAAGGATGATATTTAAGGACTATTAACATCATCTTAAGCAAACGATTCAGTACAAACCATTAAATCGTCCTAAGCTCTTTTGCGACTTAATATAAATCGAACAAGTTAACATGTGTCGGTGATTACATCATATCTATTGATTTAAACATCCGTTTTCTTGTTGAAAATGAAAATACAAATATGTACGTTGACAATACAAACATATGACACAGAACAGCTCTACAATATGTACATTTTGCTCGATTTATTAAATTTGTGAATTTTTGAGCAAAAAAAAAAACAACAACAAAAAACTCTGTAGATTTTAAATACGAATGTATTGACTTGGGCGGTGACTACATCGAGAAGAATTGAACTGCGACGTCACATCATGACGCTAAATAGTTACGCTGACGGAATGGCATTATGACGTCGTGACGAGCTGCCCCGCGTAAGCTATCCCCTGTGTATGTCTACCATGTATAGATTCCGACCCAGATGCCGTACAGACGTAGAATATCCTGCACTAATGCAATAAAGGTGCATTTTGGTCCTGGTAATTTTTGTTTGTTTTGATAGGTATTCGTTTTTGAGATATAACAAAAGTCTACGTAATTCTGGGTCACCCCTTAATGAAAGATGATTGATTGAGATGCATAACCGAAACTTTGTTGATTAGATACGATATGTGAAATTATTTCTTTATTTCGCCCTGTATTATGAGGACATTATCCTGTAAATAAACCAAACAACTTATTAACCTGTCTCTCCTTTCTCGCAAGATTCTTTAAATATCATTTCTTGTTATACCATACACGCTATTGGTATTTCTATGAAATTACTTTTCTTTTAATTACTTGAACCGTTACTGTTATGAAGATTTTATGGATGTATCAACTTGTTTGAATTTTTAAAATACTTGGTAAAAGAATAGTTATAACACAGTAATTAAATATGTATCTTTTAGGCATTTTTTCGTTAGTGACATAAGATCTTTAAAACATTTTTTTTTTCACAATAAAATTATACCCTTTTATATGAACAATAACAAATGCTTTCTAGCGGCATGATTTAAATGAACCTACATGAATTGCTACACGGGACAAAACACACACGTTGAAGTACAAGTTTGCTGCAGTTATTTTGTATGCAGTATGTAACCTGTCATTATCTGCCTTACACTTGCCAAACACAAGTGCCTGTAAGTTGTTAAGATCATTAAACATAAGTATCATTCGTAAAATGTGTTGAATAGAAGGATACATCATAAAACATTGTTGCAAAAGTGAGTAATATTACAGAAGCTTTATTGCTTACCGATTTGCGTCCTTGAACCAAAGTAACCATGCAGTAACCAAGAAACTAAGACACATTTTTTCAACTGTCCAACATTTTGTATTATTCGAAACATAAAAACCGATATCAAATATACTTTTATTACCATAACAAAAAAGCAACATCAACAACAACACAATAAACAACAACAACTTGGTCTTGTGAATAATGTAGTAATTACTCTAAAGGATATCGTAAGACATTTGCATTTTTATGTTATCAAATGTAACTTTTTCGATTATCGTATTTCAAGAGAAAAGCATGACATTAATAACAACATTTATAGCATAAAATGTTGAAGACTGACTACACAAATAAGATATTTTGCTATACCAATCTTTACAAATATAAATGCTTTGAAGTTCATTATGTGTAATTTACTTACTAAGTTCGATGAAAAATATTGTTGACCTTTTTCTCTAAAGTTACTGAACAATCTCACTTCTGCAAATGCCTTCATTAAAACAAAAACAAGCCATGCTTGAAGTTTCCTGAAAAACAATATCTGTGAAAAGATTTTATAGTTCAGAAACACGGAAATAATCTTCCTGATTTTGCTTTGCTCAGCTTAATCAAACAAAACTATAGTTAAAATAATCTGTATAGGTTGTCACGAGAGGCAGTTTGATCGAAATTCAAGATAACATTAATTCGGAAATTCTAATATTTATGTTTCTGGCATGTCAAATTGTCTCAGAATTCTGCAAAAGTTCAAAAGTAAATTGGAAGTTTAGGAACGATGTATATAATTTATATTTGCTTTGAACTGAATAACAGTTTGATGACACCATAGAACAAACAGGCTTAGTGTAAGTCTCTAATAATGCTAACTGTTTAAAATATCCTGCTGTGGGGGAGGGGGGGGGGGGTTGTTACAAAATAGAAAACTGCAGATCTGCGCAATGTCTTGTCATGAGATCTCCAAGGTTTCTACAAATCTCTTCATTCAACAATGAATGGTGCTGTCTAAACTGAGTGATGGATCAGACCAGTTTAGAAATTTAGAAGGACAGGTGTAAGAGTAACGTCGCTGACGCGAAATACACTGCAAGTTTTCACAAAGAATAAAGTACGTACTTCCCCAAAATTGATTCTATCTACCCATTCCTATACGACAAGCTGTATAAACGTTTCAAATATCAATACATACACATATAGTGTCCGACAGTTCATTATTCTAACAGACTTTAGTCTTACAATACTATACTGTTTGCATTAATCAACTCAAGACATTACAATCATTTTACAGACCACAATTGCCCGCTTAAAATGATTTGGTGGCGCTTTTCAAACTGTTTAATTAAGTAATTAAAGTACATTGGTATCACTACTGAAAATGAATTGTAACTTATATGCCAAAATATGTTTCGGAGAAGGTAGAAATAATTTTTTGTCAACAGTACTGACGGAATGGATATTCAATATCTTTAGAATACTGCTTGTATAACAAAGAAAATCTGTTTAGATATGATATGTTGGCTTTGATTAAAGGGAATATGCAATCTACTAGAATGTTGATATCTAAGCTGATACAACCGCATCAACATACGCACGAATTTCGATTTTGCAACGATATAAACGCTTTTCTTGGCAAGAACTACCTGTTTGCACCATCCATCTTCTCAAATCAAATTGAGTTCAACAGAAACTGCAATTTATCATAGGACGATCGGTTTTCACGTAATCTTGGATGCCGACATATGCCATAAATAGAGCAACAAAGTGCAGAAATTTCCTTTCTTTCTTTTTTTGCACTGATAAATGATGCAAACAAGCATATATAAACAAGAGCGATCCGTGATCACATGTGTCGCCTGGTGATAGCCAAGTAAGCAGTTGTATTAAGGGGGTGACTGGACAGTTTGTTGGAAAAGTAAATTGAGGTTCCGATTAATCCTGTAACATTTCATTCAAAATGCATTACTTGTATAAGAGAAGTAGTCCGGACAAACTTTAAAAATAAAACTCATTAAAGGATCATAACTCTGACAAAAATCACTAAACTGGAAAATGCCGATGACATGCACAACTAGACTTGGTACTGATCATTCCTGTAAAGTTTGGATGAAAATTGAAATAAACCAAATGAAGTTTACGGAAATATTTACAAGGAAGCAGAGAAAAACTAAGATATACCAACTCTTTGTCTATAGATTAAATATATTCTATCTGATACAGTTAATGTCATAACCTAAAATAAGAAAGTAATTAACTTTTCTTGGACTATTAGGAATTTAGTTTCCGGCTTATTACAGAGTACATATGCGCAAAGGAAGTTGTCTGAAATTATTTCTTTTCCTTTAGTATCATATTGTCTCTATTCATCACACACAAGAATACAACTGCACTAAAATATAGCAAGGACTTCTGGATAGTTTATTTTGGCAGAAATTTAGAATTCCTAAGCTTTTCTGACGGGAACAGATTTTGTTTTCGTGAAGATGGTACAGAAAAAAATACTCGAACATACACATTTAGTTAAGAAACAAAAGACCTCCGAATGATGGAAGCAAAGGTATAAAGTTAGTCTGCAAAATAAGCAAAAGCTGATATTAATATTTTTCTTCTAAGCTAAGAAAATTGTGATAATCAGTTTGTACGAACCTTCTTTAAGATTCTTAACCCATTAATGTCTAGCGTCCACAAAATTAGACATAGGCAAACAGTGTAGAACCAGATCAGACACTGCAACATGCGGCGCCTGATCAGGGTCTACACTGTTTGCATAAAGGACCTCCTTCCCTATATAGAATTAAATTGAAAATTTATATCAGAAACCCTTTCATATTGAAAATGGACTCGTCCAACTAACAAGGATGGCATAATCCATTAAGCATAAAGGGGTAATGATTTGTAGACATATCTTATTTCAAATCACCATTTGATTCCCTTCACATAACCTTTTAAGCTTCGGATCAAGAAAAAAAAAACTAATTAAGAAGACTATCCGTGTTCTCTAGACAGTGGACCAAAAAGTGATAGCATTTTTATGTGACTGAGTAAACAAGATACCACAGAAAACTTGACAAATGCTATTATATCCAGTAATTTGAGGACCTTTGTAATCAATATTGATGACTTTCGAGGACTGTAAACTTCATCTAAGCCAGACAATTCAGGGCAGAACATTAAATTAAAAGGGACGATAGTGTCAATTGATACAGTACATGTACATGTAACCTAATTTAAATATATCAAACACCCGTTGAAACTTATGCCACAAGTAAATACACGTCTGCAATGCTTTTCAAGTGCTTTACAAATTTTATATTTTTGACGTTTCTATATTTTACATCAGAACCATTTTTTACATCACACTGTTTACATCAGAACCACTTTTTACATCAGAACCACTTGCTTCATTGTAGCAACATTGCATTTCCTTCTAAACGCTTCTAAGATTTTACTACAAGTGTTTGAAATAAGTGTAAAAATGAAAGCAAAGAAAGCTGTACTTTGTAAATGTGTGCCTGGTCCATTCAATATACAGCCTGAAAGCAAACACTTGTCATTAGATTCAAAATGATTGAAGTTGCAGTTCAAATGAAACTTGATAATTTACCGAACTATGTTGATTTCAAACCAAGAGGAAGTTTGCCTTTCTACATGAAGAAGGATTCCTCGTGCAAATATTACAATAATGAAAATAATGATACCTTTTTATTCGAATGTGAATAATACCGATTACCAAGTCGTGCTATAATTACATATACAGTATATCCGAAAGAGCCAAGGAATTGCCATTCACTATATACGATATAATGTTCAACATCTAACTAAGTATCCGGAGCATATTAATTGATATCTACTTGAAAACAGACATTGTAACTATAATTGCAAAAGTGTTTTACAAGTGCTGCAAATACTTTGTTATATTCTGTATAACACTTTAAACTTCAAGTGCCTCATAAAACAGCCAAGATTATGGGCAATAATGTTGTAAAATTAATTAGAAATAACATTGAAACACGCCTATTCTAATTTGAGTTCATGTTATTGTTTAAAAGTAGAGAATGGATTTTTATTGTTGTTGTTGTGATTTTTTGTCAGGTGAACACGCACTCGGAACACCTCGGACGACTTCTAAAAGTCACTTCGGAAATAATGTGGTAGACGCCATATTGGACTATTTTATAATACAAATGGTGTCTGCTAAATTGAAAACCTTTCTTGAAGCCTCTACCTGTTCATGCTTTAATTAAAATTCAGTTTCATTTTTCTAATGCATAAGACAAACACTGCTTGAATTCTGCCATGTTTGTTTATATTTTTTTATTAAAGCAGGGGCGAATTACCAGTTGGTGTATTCATACACTTACATACGAGGTCTTTATACGAAGTTGTCGGGAAAGGCTGAGTTGTTCCGAATGGTGAGCACGCTCGGCAATGTTGAAACTCAATATACAACAGCATTCGGAACACCTCGGGCGACTTCTAAAAGTCACCTCGGAAATAATGTGGTAGCCGCCATAATGGACTATTTTATAACGCAAATGGTGTCTGCTTTATTGGAGACATTTCTAAATGCCTCTACCTGTTCATGCTTAAAATTAAAATTTATTTTCATTTTTTTTCTTATCCATAAGACAAACACTGATTGAATTCTGCCATGTTTGTTTATAATTTTATTAAAGCCGAGGCGAATTACCATTTGGTGTATTCATACACTTACATACGTGGTATTTTTACGAAGTTGTCGGGAAAGGCCGAGTTGTTACGATTGGTGAACACGCTCGGCAATGTTGAAACTCAATATACAACAGGTGTGAGCATCTGCGTTACTTATGTTAAGGAAAAAAATCAATCAAAGGGCTGAGATATCAGTGACTTGGACCTCTGTCATCGTCTTAATTATCATTCACAGGCATGCAACCATCAAACAGTCTGTGCTGAAAACTAATTCTATTTTCTATTATAAACCTGTTATTTTTCTTATTAAGAAACACTTAGGTGGGAGGGAGGAAATGTACCTTTATATACGGCTATCCATATTCCAAATTCAATTTCGATACAATGTCTTGTATTTTTTTTTATTATTATCATAAACCTGGGAATTTTTGTATCAAGATACACAGAAAAAAAATGTACTCATAAATACGGTTATCCATGAAAACACTTGCAACCATCTTACAGTTTTGTTTTATAACAAACCTGTAAACATCTTAATAAGAAACAGTAGAGAAAAATATGCTTTAAAATACGACCAGCCATATTACAAATTGCACGATGTTCTCTAGTGCATGTACGTGTCCTTTGAAAAGTTTATAACGGAACAAAAGCAATCGAGTTTTGTGAATAGTTAAATATACAACCAACTTGAACGGACAAACAGATCAATGCATAGTGATATTACTCCGGTTGCCGGTTGTAATCGAGTTTGTTTGTTTTTTCACTGCTTAATCAAGTGTTTCATGTCACGTTTAATCAAAAGATAAATGAATTCACTGTTGAGCTAACATTTCGCATTATTAATTTATTATTTAGACAGATTTATTAATATTTTAATAATGGTATTGTTGTGAACACAAATGTAGAGATATTCAATACAGATTTTATTGTGACAACCGAATTTAATCTCTGGTAACTCAAGTCTGTGAAGTTGGCTGTGGGATCAACATTCGACATTCGACATTCAATGTCCCGCAGTGCATTGGACATTCAGCAGGACATTCGATTTCATGCATGTTTTTGAATGTCCAGCACTGCATTTGACATTGGGCAGGACATTCGATTTGATGTATGTTTCTGAATGTCCAGCAGGCATTCGACATTCAGCAGGACATTCGATTTAATGCATGTTTTTGAATGTCTCGCAGTGCATTCGACATTCAGCACGACATTCGATTTCATGCATGTTTTCAAATGTTCTGCAGTGCACTGGACATTCAGCAGGACATTCGATTTGATGTCCAGCAGTGCATTGGACATTCAGCAGCACATTCGATTTCATGCATGTTTTTGAATGTCCAGCAGTGCATTGGACATTCAGCAGGACATTCGATTTCATGCATGTTTTTGAATGTCCTGCAGTGCTTTCGACATTCAGCAGGAAATTCGATTTCATGCATAGTTTTGAATGTCCTGCAGTGCTTTCGACATTCAGCAGGAAATTCGATTTCATGCATGGTTTTGAATGTCCCGCAGTGCATTCGACATTCAGCAGGACATTCGATTTGATGCATGTTTTTGAATGTCCAGCAGTGCATTCGACATTTAGCAGGACATTCGATTTCATGCATAAATTGCGGGACATTCAAAAACATGCATGAAATCGAATGTACTGCTGAATGTCGAATGCACTACAGGACATGTAAAAGCATGCATTAAATCGAATGTCCTGCTGAATGTCGAATGCACTGCGGGACATTCAAAAACATGCATGACATTGAATGTCCTGCTGAATGTCCAATGCACTGCAGGACATTCAAAAACATGCATGAAATCAAATGTCCTGCCCAATGTCGAATGCACTGCTGGACATTCAAAAATATGCATTAAATCGAATGTCCTGCTGAATGTCGAGTGCAATGCTGGACATTTAAAAACATGCATGAAATCGAATGTCCTGCCCAATGTCGAATGCACTGCGGGACATTCAAAAACATGCATTCAATCGAATGTCCTGCCCAATGTCGAACGAACTGCGGGACATTCAAAAACATGCATGAAATCGAATGTCCTGCTGAATGTCGAATGCACTGCTGGAAATTCAAAAACGTGCATGAAATCGAATGTCCTGCCCAATGTCGAATGAACTGCGGGACATTCAAAAACATGCATGAAATCGAATGTCCTGCTGAATGTCGAATGCACTGCTGGACATTCAAAAACATGCATCAAATCGAATGTCCTGCCCAATGTCGAATGCACTGCGGGACATTCAAAAACATGCATGAAATCGAATGTGCTGCCCGATGTCGAATGCACTGCAGGACATTCAAAAATATGCATTCAATCGAATGTCCTGCTGAATGTCGAATCCACTGCTGGACTTTCAAAAACATGCATGAAATCGAATGTCCTGCTGAATGTCGAATGCACTGCTGGACATTCAAAAACATGCATCAAATCGAATGTCCTGCTGAATGTCCAATGCACCGCGGGACACTGAATGTCGAATGTTGATCCCACTGCCAACTTCACAGACTTTGGTAATCCTTGAACTTGTTTAAAACTGATATGATGCAATACTGCTGTTCATGTTTAAAAATTAATATGGTGCAATACTGTTGTACATGTTTAAATTTGATATGATGCAATACTGTTGTATAGAAACTTGTCTTGTACGATCGCAAATTGAGAGCATGACTGTAACAATTTCATTTGAAGATTTTTTTCGCAAAAGAGGTAAAGAAACTCATAAAATTTCATGTTTATGCCATGACTGCATGTTAGCAATCAGAAGAGAAGTCTGCAAGATTGAAAACACAATAATTAATTACATGACTAGTATTGTTATTGCCATAACATCACGCTTTATACACTTGAGAATATTCTATGATTATGTCAAAAACATCTTGTTCATTAGAGTTTCCACTTTATAGTTGCAACATAGCCTAGTGAAAAACATTCCTGTTTAAAAATATTGTTGCTTGGCACGTCAGATATGACGTGCAAGTACTTTTCAGAATTAATACGTTTCATCTCATGCAAAATATACAAAGAGAACAAAAAGCGAGATATGTTTTCAAACAGTACCATTAACCAGGTTAGGGCGTCAATAATTTCAATGCTTAAAATACAGTCAACCAATTGAAAAGTACAAAATACCCAGAATATATTGATCAGAACTAAATACACAATATCAGCAAAAATAGAATAAAACAAAACATCACGGATCCTTTCAAATATTCAAAACCCGAAAGGAAACGATTTTCTTTTTTCCGCTAGTTTATTAACCAATAACTATTTTGCGAAAAATATTTGCAGTTTTATTCGTCTACCCTTCGCCATCGAATAATTAATTTTATGCAATCGTAAACACACACAATGTCTGAATATTTCTGATAATTAATTTCTGTGACGGGATCACGTTGGTGAACATGAACAATTTAATGCAACCAAGCACCGATGCTAAATGGTTTTGCATTTTTATTGTATATTATAAACTAAAAATTGAAATTTATATATCAAAATCGCCCTCTCTATCTCTCTCTCTCTCAGAACAAAATGATAAGAACGCACTAAACGCTCCCTAAACATGCAAGCAAACCTATTCCACTTTTAAAACAAAGCATATATTTGCATTGTTTAAGCAAATACATCATCTATTGTAATTCAGATTTGTGTTTTGATATAAGGACTCTCGAGTAAGCCGATCTATGCTTTGTCATAAAAGTTTCCGTGCTCTAAAGGTTGCTTTTGATATAAGAGCTCAGCTTGGCAAGAACTACCTGTATGCGCCAGCTATCTACTCAAATCTAATTAAATCTAACGGAAGTTGCATTTAATCACACAGTGATCGGATTGTATCTAATACTGGATGCCGATGTCTGCCACAAACAAAGAAATAAAGTGCAATTAATCTAGTCTTTGATAAACGACTGAAACACAAAAAAAGTGAAATAATATTTTAAGGAAAAAAGAAATTTTAAGTGATCTGTTACCTCGTTTAAATTTCAGAGTCTAAAGCATTTAGGATTTTATTGATTCAACAAGGATTTAATTCTGATTTAAAATAATATTATCTCAATGAATAAATAAAAAAACTATATGGTTGATACACATTGCAAATATCTACGTCTAAAAAGATGGTGAAATAAATCAAATGATCATTAATTATGTTTTTTTAAAAAAAGTTTCTAACAATTTCATAGATTAATAATTAAGTGAAAAAAAGAACTCCTAACATGTGTAAAACATGATAAAATGGAATAATTATTCACAAATGACAGACTAACATAAACGAAAATGCTCAAAACCAGTCTAAAAAAGCACGTTCTTTAGAAACGTAGCTTCCTAAAAAATGTGGGAGAGCTATCAATGTTCACTTAACTCTAAACATTTTGCTGGCTGCACTAGCAAAGTTTGTCTGTAAACCTTTTTACCTAGACTGGTTTCAGACCCAGCAGTTAATGCTATTCCTTAAGTAATGTTAAGCTAATGATTATTAAGTTCCTTCCTAACTACAGACTTATCTTTTCTTGGCTGAAATTGCTGGCTATATGATCGTCAGCAGAGGGAAAATGTTGCTATTAGAGAGGTAAAAACATTTAATGTATCAATGCAATAACATAAACAAAAAGGACCATATAGCCTGCAGCCTGGCTACTTTTTACCTAAATCACAACAAAATGAAATCCAAGAGTTGAGAGGATGGTTAGAAGATATCGAACCCAATCTTATTACGAACAAATGAGATTACAGATTTCATCATCTGTACTGTAAGACCGGAAAATCCATTCACAATAGTTAACCACGAATGTGTGCAGAAGGCAAACACAATTATCTGTTTATGATTCTTTAAACAAGATAGAGTGCTTTGGCACAGGCTTACTTTGAAATGATATAATGATCTTTACACGATAATAATGTCTAATACATCAGTTTATATTAATGATATTTCCTAGAACATCAGAGAATATATTCTACGTGAATGTCTTTGTTTCCTGTTAGCAGAATGTTAGCGAAGTCTTTTGAAAAAGTGTACCAGGAAAGCAGAAGAACGCGTACTTGCAACTTGTTTCTAAATTAAAATAGATTGAAATTAACAGGAAATACGTAGAACCAATAGTATCTGTCAGTATATCACTTCTAGTTTAAACCGGAACTACGTAGAACCAATAGTATCTGTCAGTATATCACTTCTAGTTTAAACCGGAAATACATAGAACCAATAGTATCTGTCAGTATATCACTTCTAGTTTAAACCGGAAATACATAGAACCAATAGTATCTGTCAGTATATCACTTCTAGTTTAAACCGGAAATACATAGAACCAATAGTATCTGTCAGAAAATCACTCTATTTCCCTCTTTTTGTCACCTCAACACCCAGATTGTGCATATGCTGTAATGTTTTGTTTCTGACTTTTTTAATTATTTCGTTTACCTGTTAACTTCCTTACCCTCAGGAAACAAACATTCTACTGTCGTCACAATGTACTACAATTAGAACCTTTGATTTAATTTACCTCCGTAAAAATAATTCATCCCTATTATTTAGCAAATGGTACTATATCCTCCCCTGCTAAATGATGTTTTAATACATATGAATAACTTACCTGGTTTTAATAACAATATGATTAAAAGGTGTTACATGCTTTGTAATTTGATTTGAGAGCCAAGTAATCGATAATGAAGCACCATATGTTTGCATTTATATTTTTTCCATGGATCACTTAAGGACATTCTAATCGCCTTTGTGACAAAGACTTAACACTATAATTCACTGTGTTTTATTATTTCTTCCTAACTGTTGGCTTTTATATGCACTTTGCATCAAGTTCCCAGATGTCGACCTGACCCTTGACATCTTGATTCTGTATCATCAACGGACAACATATTTTTTTAACTTTTACATAAGAACAAAAATCATTTCACATCAGATTTCAACGAGACATACCATGACTACGATCAAAATCGATTATAATTAACGAACATCATATTAAATTTTTTATTTCACTTTAAATAGCTTTTCTCAAATTATGTTTTAATTTTATTGCTTTAAGAGCTAATGTACGAGATTCAATTTGAAATCCAGTTCAAAGATAACACCTCGAGTCTCGACTTTGATTTTATTCCTCAGCAGCAGCATCAACGCTTAAATAAAAACGTATCTTAATGTATTCAATTCAACTGGTGTAGTTGAAATTTTACAAACAGAATTATTGCCATTCGTTCTATCCACAGTTAAACATTTTTGAAAGAAACATAATGTACCAGCTTTTCGGATATGTCTCTTCATATCGGATAAGATAAAACTAAAAGAGAAAAACGTTGTATTTCAAGCTGTTGTTTACTTAACAATAACAAAGATTTGTTTTCATTCTGAAGAATGTTTATTCTAAACCCGATCTCAAGTCTAACAAATCATTCGAAAACAACAAATAGTTTCCGACCTCTGTCCGCGTTACTCATACGCAGAGAAAGTAGTCCGCAGGAAGTGTTTTTGTCCGACGAATGAGTATTCTGCTTAACTGAGATATAGAATAACGTGAAAGCATAAGATATTTCCCGTAATACATCTGAAGTATTTTGTTTGCCGAGACATACATGTAACAATATCAACGTCATACAAACATTAGTTCCAAATACAGAAAAAAACAGGTTTTTCATTGAAATGCCTTAACTGACCTGACCTAGCAGTTTTCAAAGTGTTTTGTACTAGTTCGAGTTTGTGCTGTGCCGTTTTCGTTTCGTGCGATCTTATTGATGAATTCTGAGCATTTACCGTTATATTCATTGTAAATCCTAATTAGTACATGCAATTTAGATGCAATATTCATCTGTTTGTGTGTAGATGTACCCGTCCTGTTTTCGTTTAAAGTACAGTGCAAAGAACAAACTTACTACTGAATATAGCACAATATTAAATGTGCAACACAGACTAGTAAATGAACTTAACGAGCTATTGTACCAAAATTACAAATAAGGGTCTTCACAGAATTTAACATCGAGTACTAACTAGTGCCGGTACAGAACAAACTGAAAGTCTCTACAACAAATGATTATCAAGTTACATGACCGAAATGGTGTTCAATGTTAAGGTCACTGTGATCTTGACCTTTAACCTACTGACCCCAAAATCAATAGAGGTCATTCACTCAATGTGTGCAACCATTATGTGAGTTTTAAAATCTCTATGACAAAAGGTTGTCGAGTTACAGAGTGTAAATGATTCAAAACATTTAGGTCACTGTGACCTTGACCTTTGACATACTGACCCCAAAATGCAAAGGGGCATCCAATCAATGTGTGCAATCATGATATAAAGTTTGACATCTCTACAACAAATGGTTGTCAAGTTACATGGCGGAAAAGGTTTTCAATGTTACGGTCTATGTGACTTTGACCTTTGAGCTACTGACTCCAAAATCAATAAGGGTCATCCACTCAATGTGGGCAATAAACACATGAAGGTAAAAGACTGTAGGCCAAATAGTACTCAAGTTATCCTCCAAAAACCAAATTGCTAACGGACGGACCGACGGACGGACGACCTGGACCATAATATAATATGCCCCCTTCGAGCATATAAATAGAAAATAACACAACACAAACTAGAAAATGGACATAACAAACTGCCTAATGTACTTTATAGATTAGGGCCTACCCCTGGTATAATGCAAAATGCACACGACACACTTTTACTTGGACAGCATAAACTAAAAACTAGTAATTGTACAGCACAAACTACAAAATCAACATAACAAATCTGCATAACAAATTAGGATTTACCCCTAACATAACAGTAAAATGCACAAAACAAAACATCAGTAGAACCGAACAAGTTGAAGAAGGCACAACACAGACCAGTAAACGGGCAAAACAAAATCGAATGAGTACATAAATATTTCTGAATTTTTTTGGTCAAGGCTGTTGAGGCGATGTAAATGCAGTTGCCTAATGCCCTATTGTGAAATAGTTTGGGTGATATTCAAATTTATTTTCTACATTTTATTTTACAGAGTGGCTATAAGCAAGAAGTAGCTTGTTTCAAACTTCATCTAGAACATCAAAAGGCCTTTCAGTTCCTTCTTACGATATTGTAGGAATTCATAACTTGACGGACATCGATGGCCTGAGATGTAGTTTAGTAACATGTTACAAAGTATTTTCAAAATCTCAAAACTTTAAGGCTTATTTATTTGATCAGACCCCCATAATACGTAAACCAAAAGCTTGCAAAATATGGACATGAAAACACTTTGTTGGTCCTTTTTTCTTTTCTTTTCTTTTCTTTTATTGTAAGCCCTGTAAAAATGTTGGACTAAATCTTGGACAGTTGGATAGACAGAAAAGTACAATTAAGCCTCCATGTGCGTCATATCGTCTGACATTTATCATCTTCGTCGATCATTTATACATCAGGGACTTTTGGACCAAGTTCTTAAAAATATTGGTATTTCCTGATATAGACGTCTCTTTCCTTGGGCGAAAGCCAATCATTATATCAATAGTTTTGCCATTTCCCTGCACAGACTGACTCTAGATACATAACGATGGTAACACATGATGTACTTGAACTGTGTCACACATGTTTTAATATCAAAGACACCATATGGACATAAGGATTGTTCAGCAGTTCAATAGAATTCTTACAGAACAGAACGTTTGTTTTGACAAACTTTAATTAGAAAACTCAGACTCAACATACAAAAAATTCATATCAAGGTTTTTTGGTTAATTAAAGATGCGATCACTTATGTTTAACTGTTGAATGTCCTAAGATAACTGTAAATCACTATACAACAATAATTTATGAAGATAATATTTTCAAACCTTAAAGGGACTGACTCACAGAAGGGCCGACAATGAAAAAAAAAGAACATGTTTATACATCTAGAAATTCTAGGTGTAATTGTGAAGAACATATCTTAACTAAGTTACTGACTCATTTTTTGTTACAGAAAAAACATCACGATATAAAGTTTAACACACTTTTACCGGTGAAAAAAAAATTACCCTGTTAGTCACGTGGTAAATACTTTAGTTATATCAAAAATTTTGACACATCTCGACAACGAGTCTCTGTGACATAGTGGTATAGGTCGCCGCTCTATATTTTACTGACCGAAAGGGCTCTATTCCTGGTAAAATCAAAACTTTTTGTTTAGTTTTCATGGTGTATAGAAGCACAATATTGTGGGTTTTTTTCACCGTATATTAACTTCTATTCAGTTTAAAGAAAAAAGGTTCAGCAAAACTCTGTGAGTCAGTCGCTTTAAAGCTTAAACGATTCTCAAAAAAAAAAGAAACAAAAAGAGCACAAAAACACAAAAAAGAGCACAAAAACACAAAAAGAGCAAGTGCTGTTGAAATCAATTAAGGATAATTTTCAAATTTAATCTGGCGCTTAAGTACAAACAATATGTAAGATAAGTATCTTATCTAGTTTCGTATCATGTTAATATGTGATGTCATTGAGGATTTCTGTATTAGTATATGATCTATGCCGAATAAAATCTATGTAACAGTTATGTTATATGAATTGGTCCTTTCTAACTATTTTGAGTGGCTTTGTATATTGTGAATGGTTGCTAAATGGGTAATACATATGCTTATTTGCACAAAACAAGAGACTCAAACAATAAAATCTAAAAATATATCTATTAAAAGTAAAGACCTGCTAATAACACCACTTTGATTTATTTTTTCAAAATTATGTGAAAATTAGCGATTTGTAAGAACCGTAAAATCTAGAAATAAATTAGACCCGCTTCCAAGACCAATTAATTGATAAGAACAATTTTTGCTGGTCTTCATAGCGAGTCTTAATTGTACAAATAGCAAACTAAATATCTCATATGTCTTTAAATCTGTATTAGGATTTAGAGATATAATCAATAGATAATCTGCTCTGAATAGCCAGGTCATATAGTCGAAAATAATTTACAACTTAATGCAGCCGCATATATTTTGCAGTACGATTCATATCAAATAGTTACTGACCATAGTCTTTTATGAAAAAGTACTAAGCACCGTCGCCAAAGTGATCAAAGGCCGATAGTGAGGCGATAAACATAAGGGAATGTTAGATAGCCTCTAAGTGGACATCTATTGTTAGCTGTCATTTAAGAGGGAGACAGCCAGGTATTAATATATATAATTTGCTGGTTAAGAGTTCTGTGATTTACGGGTTAAGAGTTCATATATAATTGTGCTAAAAATGATTTTCGACTTGTTTTGGTCAAAAATATTGCTAAGCATTTTGTTTCCAATTTTGAGTAATTGCTTTATAGTCAGGAATGGTGGGTAATTATAACAGTCACATAGTGTTTACAAGGTCTGGTGCCAATTTATTATGTTTATTCGTATTTATGAAATTATTTGGCTTAAAGTTTGCACTTATATTGTTCTCTGCTGACAATGTCAACGATTTTGAACAACTGACAAAAATATCAGCGAGGTTGATCCAGTGACTTTCTCTGGTCGAATTGGTATAATATGCAGCCATGGAAAAGTGTAACTGCACACGTTCCTCTCGAGACATAAGGTTCACACTATGGGGAGCTTAGTTATGTAACCTTCACACTTTACCAATACCACAGTCGCTAGTTCTGTGAGTCAATGCCGTACAGTGGCAAAAGTAAAAGAAGCTATTTCTGTGAGACAAAGCCGTACAATTGACGAAGTCTCATGATAAAATATATTCAGGAAAAAATGTGATTTATTCATGGAATGGTTCTTATAGCATTCTGAATAGAATGCAGTTTGACAAAGGGAATGAAACTACATTACACTTTTTTATTTCAGAATTTTTACAAAGTAATTTCTAAATCATATCGCAGACTGTTTTAACAGCATTTACATCACATTTAAGTTAGGTATAGATAGTTTAAGGCATTTGTTCTTATTTACTGGACTTCATGTTGAGCTTTTAACCACACTGTATATACTGATACATGGGACCTCGGTTAATCGTCTCATCCGAAAGAAAAATATTAATGTCAGTGGAGGAGCGGGGTATCGATATCGGGACCTCTAGGTTACCAGTCAAGCGCGTTACCACTGGACCAGACCGCTCCATTAACCCTTGATTTTGTTAATCAAATGTATAATAGTCGTAACGCTAATTATTATGAAGGTACGTAAATGTACGACTTATATTACAAAAATTTCCTTCAGGTTGACCTAGCACTATTGTTTTTTTTTCATGCCTGTTTACAAATGATAAACAACATACATATTTTCTTATTGTGAACATATCAAGGCAGGAAAAGTTTGGAGAAAATACTACATCATTCTTAGGGAACTTGTGTCATTACTGATGACAATAAAGGGAGACAACACTGCATATATTGATCATGACGGGAATCATACTTTCAGGTAACAAATACTTTTACTGATTCAGTTAAAAGCGAGAATGTCGTTCGGTAAGCCAGCAATCACATTTGATCCAATCGTTTGCTCCCTCAGAAACAAGGCAACAGGTTTAGAGAGTCTTTAGGGAAATAAATGAGATAATATTGTGTCATTAATTTGTCGACGTAGTGGTAACTCCCGTTGCGAGTGATTGAGAATTCCCGTCACAGACTATGATATATGGCAGGAAAGATCAAGCAGTCGAAATAATCGGGCAACAAGATGAGATCCAAAGGCATATACATGTCGAGAGAAAGAGGCTTTTTCTATGACTGAACCTAACGTTACTGTTGGCTTTTATTCAGCAAAAAAACATTAGGCGATTAGTATATCGTAAAATGATTTAACAAACGATTTTATTTCAGATCTTGGCAAGTTGCAAGTGCTCCCTATAAAATCTAAATGGTGACGTTTTACCGATAATCTTATCTTATTCAGCCTCAACCCAAATTTCACCTCAGACTACCTTTCACCTAAGACCACCCAGATTTCACCTCAGACTACCTTTCACCTAAGACCACCCAGATTTCACCCCAGACTACCTTTCACCTAAGACCACCCATCTTTCACCCCAGACTACCTTTCACCTAAGAACACCCATCTTTCACCCCAGACCACCTCGGTCCATCTTTCACCACACACCACCATTCACCTCAGAAATCATTCTACCTCAGACCACCTTCCACCACAGACCACCATTCACCTCAGAAATCATTCTACCTCAGACCACCTTTTACTTCAAACTACCTTTCACCTGAAGTCATCTGTGACCTCAGACCACCATTCATCTAGAACACCATTCACCTCAGGTCACCTTTTACATCAGCCAATTTTTGGCTCAGACTATCTTTTTCCCACGACCACCTTTCATTTCAGACCACCATTCAACTCAGACCACCATTCAGCTCAGACCACCTTTTACCTGAAATCACCTTTGACCTCAGACCACCATTCACCTAAGAACACCATTCACCTCAGGTCACCTTGTACCTCAGCCGACTTTCGTCTCAGACCACCTTTTACCTACGGCCATATTTTAATTCAGACAACCATTCACATAGAACCACCACTCTCCTCAGACCACCGTTCACCTCAGACCATCATTCAGCTCAGATCACCCTTTACCTGAGACCATCTTTTACCGCAGACTCGCATTCACCTCAGGTCACTTTTTACCTCATATCACCTTTCACCTCAAAACCACCATTCACAAAGAACTACCATTCTCCTCAAACCACCATTCACCTCAGAACACCTTTTATCTCAAACCATCATTCATCTCCGAATACATTTCACCTCCGACCACATTTCACGTGGGACTACAATTCCAATTTAGACAACATTACATCGTAGAATACAAACGGTGCGCTTATTAATCGATTAGATGAGGGATTAAAGGTGCAATTACTTAATTAATCGAATAAACACTTCAACCCGATTTGTCAGAAAACTAAATAGGCAGATCTAAATGAAATAAAACAGAGTTTCGATTTTAGTTTCATTACTTCAGTTATAACAGTAACAGTTATTATAAATGAGTTGACTTTCGGCCACAAGTTAACACGGTGTTTAACCTATGTATGCCCAATGGATTATGCCATCATTGTTGGACGTTAGTTGGATTGAGTCCCTTTTCAATTAGGAGGGTTTCTTGTACAAATTTTCAATTTGATATTATTTAGGAAAGAAAGTCCTTTATACAAACACTTTAGACCCTGATCAGATACCGCGTACTGCGGCGTCTAATCTGGGTCTGCACTATTTGCCTATGTCTAATTTTGCGGACGCTGGGCATAAATCGGTTAAAGCAATAAAACTAATGTGAAAGTGTTAAGTTGTGTTTGGTATTAACTTGTTCGAACACTTCAATAGTACAACTACTTCTTTTTATCGAATAATATTGTAAACAACTGGTTTTCCCCGATGGTTTGAACAGCTTGTCCAACGCCCTAGGAGTTATTTAAAAATGTCAACGATTTCAGTGCATTTTACGATAGGTTTTACCATCATCAACTTAATTCAGTTTTTGCATCATTTTGTTAGACACTCAATGTTTGTTTTTTTCAAAACCAAAATCAAATTACTGACTATCAATAGTTCAAGGGATACAGAAGACTTGGGTGTATTTTGCATGTTGTCGTCTGCAAATTCAATCAAATGACTCATGACTAAACTCTTGATTAATCGACGTCGTTTTCAGCCTCGATTTCAACCACTAAAAATTTTTTAAATGATTTAAATCTAAATCAGAACAAATTGTATGTTTGAACAAAGTTGATCACCTTTTCCCCCAAGACACACTTCAACTTAGAAATAGTTTGACCCATACAACCTAATGCCCTAGATCTCCAGTATTCAGCTCTACAGGGAGATACTTTCCTCTGGGAATAATTAATCTGAGAAACCAAAAACTGAATCTCGTAACATTATGTAGAGTTAATCTTTTGCAAAAACTCTGACGTAAAATCCTCTCTTTTTCCCCGATTAACCCAGTTGCATTTTATTCTAAGGCTATAAAATCCCCTCTTTTTACGATCGGAATTAATTAGATTTCCATGCTAAATCCCGTTGTTTATAAAAAATGTCTCGGGACTTGCAGTATTTAGTCTAAAAGGCCATATCGTATTCCTGTCTCTAATTTCTTGAAATATTTCGTAAAAAAGAATTATCTTATATAACATCATCAACACAGTATTTTTGTTTCAAAAAGCCATGGGGTTTTGTACTGGAGTACAAATTCGTGTCTGTAATGAGATTCTTTTTATGAGATTATTCTGAATATGACACTGTATTCTTAGTATTGTGGCTACGTGATTCTGTACACGCACGCAGTTCAAAAGGTAGTCATATGCTTTGAGCGTGCCATGCTGAATTTATAAACGTGAAATAAGCAAAAACCAGCGACATTTTCTTTCAGAAGGTATGTCTAACATTTGTGTGTAGTATCGGCAGTTCAAGCGCAATTCATTTAGTTTTTGTCCCGACTTTGTCCACTATGTGGGACAAAAACTAAATGAAGATAACAATGTTGAAATACAAAAAAAACTGTCTATGGATAATATTTACATAAAATCTTCCACCTCTAATCTGGAGAGAGAAAAAAAACAAGATAAAACGAGAAGGTAGGCGCGGCGGGTTTAAAATTGTCCATCTACACCTATATACTGACTAAATATTTGAATCCTTTTGAAAATAAAAGTTTGAAAGAATTTCCCTTAAAAGGTAAGCTGGTCCTTTAGACCAACTACACAATTCATCAATGACAGACCTGGCCCTTATCGATGCATAAAACGTATGAAATCCTGTTCACTTTGCAGAACATAGAAATAAAACCAAGGGAGAACACTCGGGCTTAGCTTTAATGATGTCTTTAGATTCGAATCCAGTTAAAAAAGGATCCTGCCTTTGTAGATTTGAATTTATACCCTGGAATCCCGTGAACTTGTCCATTTTGATATTTCTTACAGGAGATACGTGTACACCACTGCTAAATTCGATTATTTGGTGGAAGCCACACCTTTCTAGCTACTTAGATTGAGATATCCTTTTTATCAGTTCTCTGTGGCGCTTTTAAATTTTTGAATTTACTTATCTTGTTACGAGGTAGACAAATTTAATGCATCATCATGCGTAAGGGATTAGGGAATGTCGGTGACCTTCTTTAAAAAGACAGACACTCCTGTGTGCGTGGAGTAGCTGTTGAAATTAAGCCATGTAATCAAGACGAAGAGATTATAAAAAGAAAATAATGCTGTTTTCTTTCACTACAGCGCAGATTTGCAGACAGATAATGCCTTCTATCTGCGTACAGACTGTATGTGGGAGAAAGGTGAATGTATTTAAACTTTCCACACGGAATGACATATAAATTACAGGCAGTTTAATCAGACGATACAATCTTATATTGCTTCGGTATGGACTTACTTCAAGGCAACGTTAAAAATAAATAAATGAATTAATAATTTAAAAAAATAAAGCAACTGCACTTGATACATTGCTGTGGAAACAATAATTCTAAAGGTTCAGTCAGATTAAATGTATGACATTGTCTACGTTTGCTTAACCCATTAATGCTAACGTCCACAAAATTAGACATAGGCAAACATTGCAGACCCAGATCAGACGCCGCAAAAATGCATTATGCGGCGTCTGATCTGGGTCTACACTGTTTACATAAAGAACTTTCTTCCCTAAATAGAATGGAATTGAAAATTTATACCAGAAACCCTTTTAACTGAAAGTAGACTCGTCCAACTAACAAGGATGGCATAATCCATTGGTCATGAATGGGTTAAAGTGTAAGTCACTGATTTTCTAAATATGTGTTTGAATTTGACCAATCAATATTGCGTATGTTTCGCTGAGTAAAATTTCTTACCACAATTCATGTAAAACGTGTAACTGTATTAATAAATAAAACATTATAATACAATGTTTAAGCTAATAAGTCTCTGAATATACATTTTACTTAGACATATATTGTAACAAAAAAACAATTTGAAAATGCTATAAAGCCCGCTCGAACTTAATAAATACTTTTAATATAACATCTACAGGCTTTCACTTACTGTTTGCCAAAAATAACAACAGAACAAATTTAGAATCAAAATCTCAGTTTGCTAATCTGTCGCATCTCAAAACAGTACGAAAGCCGTAGAATCAAAATGTATTCCGATACAAAACGACCCATTATCTTGACTCACGGCCATCTGTTTTCACTATATAAATTGAGAACAAACGAGCCATACCGAATTCTGGGGAAAATTTGTAACATAACCAACGCGTAACATATGTTTTTAATATCCCATGGCTTGTTTTCGAAAGAGATGTATTTATTTTTTTGAGCAGACGGGTAAGAGGTCTGTAAAATATGAATTTATTTACATCAAACGGCTAGAGGAAATATAAAGTTTCGTATGGTGTGGTAAAAGAAAATGAATATAGCGGTAAAGTCTATATAGTTTATGTTTTTGGCAAGATACGAAAAACACACAGACCTTCCGATTTTGTTGGCAAAACATTTTTTTTATCTTACTGTGTGATTTCAAAAGTTTGATGAAACAGAACAGAATAATATAAAAAATCGTATTCGTTCCAGAGGTTTATCTTTTTTCTTAAGTTTGCCCTTTTTAATCTCACATATGAAATATGCCAATGTTCACACTAGCGTGACGTTAGTTACTAGCAAATAAACAGGCTCAACGACGGGGTGATCGGTGGTCCAATGGTAACGCGCTGGACTGGTAACCCAGAGGTCCTGAGATCGATTACCCGCTCCTCCACTTACATTACTAATTGTCTTTCAGATGACACGTTAAACCGAGGTCCCGTTTTGTATCTTTCATTATCCCCTACAAAATAAAATAACCAATCTTTGCAGAGGGCGTCGGTCATATGGGCAACCGGTACCGACGATAAATAAACTCAGACAGATAGATAGATAGATAGATAGATAGATAGACAGATAGAGGGTGATCAAAGCAGAACTACCGTTTTACCAAAACTACCATTTTCAATATAACCAAACTTGCCGCTATAAAACAAAAATGTCCGCTATACGATTTCACTATTTTCCCTAGGGTCACAAAAACAGTGATTTACTGGGCAATAAAACTAAATCTGATATTCACGCTAATATATATGGTGTTTCTAGTACAATAAACGTTAATTGAAGGACACTGAAGATTCAATAGAAGTTAGTATCTGCTGTTAACAATGTGCGATTATTGATAAAAAAATATCGATAAATCGCTGGCATTTATCTGTCATTAGCGATGTTTTGTGTTCAGTATATTTTTTTCTATACGAAACGAGATATTTATCTATGAAATAAACTACAAATAAATCAACAATAACCACAAAATCATCCCAGCTAATAATGCTTTCAGAATTCCCATTTACTGATATAAGGATATGATACAGCAACCACAAAATCCCATCTAATAACGTTTTCAAAATTCCCATTTACTGATAAAATACTCTTGTTCAACAAACTATGGCATAACAGAAAAGAGGCAAAGTAAATTAGAAATTAAGCATTACTGTTGTTGTTGTTGTTGTTGTTGTACGTATCTATCCCGCCAAACTATTTCATCAGATAAGTAAAAATATCAAATACAAGTGTAATTCTGTCGACAAAACATGCCTGGGAAAGTAATTTGTATGCCGTTTAGCAATAAGTAATTACTGGAAACCTTACATTTCTAAAGACTTGAGTGCAATCTGCATTATTCCGGTTTCTTTGTCAACAAAGTCGCATTATTTTAAACAATAGGTAAAAAGTTTGTATGTTTTCTATCTCGATCGAGTCCTTGAAGAACAGATCATAAACATTGGATAAAATATTCATTAATTCTACTGGAAAACATAATTTCTGTAATGTTAAATGCATTTTTTGTGATAACTATGGAACGATACAATCGTCTCAATGTAAAAAAAGAAAGTATGCATGTGCAAAGATTACTTTTTTACGATTATCTTTGTATATTTATCAATATTCACACAGTTCCATACAGTGTTTGCATTATATTGGAGCCAAAATGTTAATACAACTAAAATCAAGGCTTACTAAAATAAACATGTTTGTTTGTCAATCAGCACAGAAGTAAAATTGAGTATCTATACTAGCTATATCAAAGAAAATGGATCATAAACATAAGTAAACACAAGACAGCCACAGCGTTCCATAGATATCTTTTTCACATGATAGCATCTCTCATTTGCATCAATAACATTTTCATGAATAATATTTGCATTTAAATATGCATGGCTAGTTACGACAGTGTGTAGGAAACTGCCAAAGAACATAAAATTTCCTCTATGAAAATCTTTTGATGCAGTCTTCAGATATTTTACAAGTATCACACCTTTGTTATTGATTCATTTCAGGTTTTCGGTTCTTACAAACAAACATAGATGGTAAATATTATTTTGTATAGTATGTTTCTTAAGTTTTACGTACCTGCTGTAAGGCATACGGAAGTATGGGTAAAATTCTCATTCAAAAAAGAAATCAGAAATTAGGGACTGACTTAATCAGACACTACGGAAGAATGGTACTGACGTCATGATTATCAAAACTATGAAGTGGTACTCACCAAATTTACAGATGTTTTTAATATGTGATGCATATGTTTTGTATTAGTACATCCTCTAAATTGAAACAAAAACTGATGACCATTTAAGTCATTTTCCCCCTAGAGGTTTATAGACACTAAAATGTTCTTTTGTAATAAAGCAGTCCCCAATCAAGTTTTAACTACAACAACTTTCAGTATAGAGGCTTATATTTCAAATGAATTTAGGTTAACTGTAGAACTTTGGATTTATTAATTAAACTTTGCCATAATGTATAGACTCTCTCAGCTCCGCTGACATTTATTTGGCTTTGAAGGAAATGAAAGTCTCTCGAATTTTGGGTATTCCTCGTTAAATGATTACCACGGACTGCCGAATAAAAATACACGTTTTTGATCGTATACACTTGAATTTCAAAACTGTCGTTGCTTATTTAATCTAACATTAGTCTAGAATCTGCTATCCACTTAGTCTGTTTGACAGCCAGAAAAGGCGAAGACAGACACATCCTTTGTGTTTAATTCAATTTTCCCCGACAACACTGCGGCCGACAGTCGTAACAAATGACATGCGTTTTCTTCCTTCGTATTACATGTTATAAGGGCAGACATATAATCATTCAAATTTTACTTCTGGGATTTCTGGATGTATATTAAGTGTTAGATTGTTGAAAATAAACACATTACATCTTTCCAGTTGTCTGCCATAGACAAGTATTGGTACCATTACGACAAAATTTGTTTGGTGCATTTGTTATGCTGTATTCTCCGGAGTGCATGTGTGAGTGCAAAACATGTCTCTTAATTATGAAGTCTGTGGTAACTAAAACAGCCTTTCAAAAGCTTATGGAACAATCCAGATCTATTTACATATCGGCGTTCTTTTCTGTCAGTGCAATTGTTTCAATTTCTCATTATCTTAAATTCTATGAAAATTGTACAGAGCCAATGCTTCAATACCCAATCATTGTGCATAAATGTAACAGGCAAAAATCCATGCTCTGCGATTAATGTAATGCCTAACTCCGCGATTAATGTAATGTCTAACTCCGCGATTAATGTAATGTCTAACTCCGCGATTAATGTAATGTCTAGCTCCGCGATTAATGTCATGCCTAACTCCGCTTATTGCAAGTCCCAAGACAAGACACACGCATAATTTCTATCATCTTAGACAACCCTTTCCCGTCCACTTCAGTGCCAATCGCAGACACACGCATATACAAAATGTCATTCTCAACAACCGCCTTATTCTTAATCAATAGCCTGTCACATATGACGGAAATATTTGAGGAATTATGTGAGAAAAATAAACTCCATGCCCTATATATACAAGACTGCTTGATGGGAATGTCTATAGAATTATCGAAAATCAATTTTCGGATGATATTGTTGTCATCTTACCAGATACACTTAAAAGCTGTCGATAGAGTGCTCTGATTGTTTCAAGACTTATTTTAAAGTAATTACAGAGGTTGCGTGGTTTACTTAATTAATCAAGAGGCTATCGTGTCTATATAGACTTTGCACAACGGATAATGAACAAATTAGTCCAGAAAATTAGGAACGTTGTTTTTCGCAATTTTTCCATGACGTGTCTGTTATTTGATTGTGATGAAAAGGGGGCTGTTTAATCACTTCCTATATTTTATGTACTGGTTCATTATTTGTAAGGACATTCCTACAGATAGGTACGTGAGCGGCGTTAGAATGATATTCGATATTCCTTTCTGGCAGCGACACATTTCAACAATTTTTAAACACACCGAAAAATACGGCAGAAATTTGGTTAGAATTACCAAGTAAAGAATTGTTTTTTGACATGAAAAGAAAATATAGAATGTTTTGTAGTCAGTGAGCGGCCATTTTGACTTGCATGCGATTAAAGTAGACTAAGAAAAAAGTGTAATTTGTGTATGGTTGATGGAAGCGTTCATGGTCGTTTTCCACGTGAAACCAAATTTTTTATCCGCAATCTAATATAACTGGGCTTAAAGAAATTTAGTTTAGATTATTGTCTTGAAACCCGCTACAGAATATTGCTGTTGTTGTTTGAAAGTTTGCATCTTACGCCAATAAAGAGGGTTTATGTTTTGACATTCTTAGAACTGAGGCATGCAAGCGCTCTCCCACGTGACTAAAGTGCCGCTGAACTACATTAAACAGATGCAATTTAAATCTTTTTACAATTATTCCAAAATGAGTTTTAAATATCCAAGTGGCAACGAGTGAAGTCAAATTTCACTTAGAAATCCGAAGGTGTCAATTTAGTTTTTGTAATTATATCAAATCGACGCATTATTTTTCCTCTCAACTAGGAAGTGTTGGAATCGAAAAGAAATTAAATTCACTTCGACGAGGATAAAATGTGATACAAATAAATGTCAAAGGTACCCAACCACTCTTTTAATTCCACTTTCGATTTTTGACTGAGATCTCGACGTCCTAAATGAGTTCAAACTAAAGTGTATCTCACGGACAGGCATTGGTTTTTTTATACATACTTTTTAGAATAAACGTGATAGGAATAGAGCAAAAGGTCAAACAATACCGAAGAAATATATACTTCTGAAAACAAAGAAATGGTTTCAAAGCATTCATCTAAATCCATAAATATACCGCTCATTAAAACCTTGAAAACAGAAAATACAGATTTCAAGTACAAAATCTCTAATACAATGTTGGCTCTAATGTTCCCTCAAATCGATCGATACTCATTCGATATAAGAATGACTGTCATAAAACAAGTGTAATCTACAGGAAGTTCCAAAGGTCATGCTTTGATGGTAATCCTTAGCTCCGGGAAATCGCGTTTGCATATTCTGAATAAGAAACAGATGTTTACAAGAAAACTTAGAAGGTTAACTACTGAAATTCTAGAGCATTGTCCTCGTTGAACTGATCAGGAGGCTGATTTTTGAAACAAGGGTAAACTGATTAAAAGGGCCTCGGAGATGCTCAAAATTATTTGCCCAAAAAACGTATTTCAGCCAATCGTATTTCGTTCTGTGGTAATAATTCCTCTCTTACGTAAGTCGCCAAAGTAAATTTATTGCAATTCAAACATGAGACTATGAAAGAAAAAAAATCTCTATTTCCGGAAACTTCTGTGAACAAGGTAGATAGTTCGGTATTAACAAGTATCATTTTCTTTCACGCCTAATTTGATATCATTTCCTGAATGGCACAACTCCCTTTCAGAAATTTTGGCTAAAGGGTCACCGGTCATTACTCATATTTCTTGAAAACTTTCGAGTTTAAAGCATTTTCTGAGTTTTTTCTCTGTATAATCAAGATACAGTAAAAAAAACTCCGTTTTATTCTAGGTGGACAGTAGTTCGGTCCTGCGGTAACGCAAATGAATTGCTATTAAAAGGTCACGAGTTTGATCCACCGTTTTTCCACTAAAACAACTGTCTTTAAGTCAAGACGTTCACTGAAACTTTAATTAACGTCAAAAGCAACGTAACAGAACCAGGAGTGTCTATGGAATGGGCTGTGCACTGAAACTTGCACTGAATAGTTACTTTTTGATATCTTAAGCGACTGCAAATGTTGTTCTCAGTTCCCGCGTTTTGCAAATGAGGGTACTATTTCTCAATACTTTATATAAGCTTAACTGTGGCTAACAAGTAAGCGTTAAAAGATGCATCAAAACTGATGAAGCGAAAAAAAAATGCAAGTGCACTCACGTGCCGAACAAATGATACGGTAAACTGGCGGCGCCATTTCTACTTTATAAGAATTTAAGTACGTTCTATTTTCGAAGGAGTGAATTAAGTAGGCGTTGCTTATTAACTGCTTAACGTGATAAATGATGTTTGCATATAATTCACTCATTTGGCAGGCTAGTGCTCCAATAAGACAAGCTGGTGTAAATAATACATTCTAAATCACAGTGCAAGAGGATACACTGGTAAACCTTTGACGCTATATCTCTTTGTATATGTGAACACGAAAAAGCTAAGCTTCAGCACTTTTTATTCTGACATCCAAGCTTTTCAGATTAAAAATACTTTATTTTATCATTTCTGTTTGTTTGTTTGTTTTTTTTTTTTGTTTTTTTTTTTTGTTTTTGTTCTTTTGTTGTTGTTGTTGTTTTGCAGGTTTTTGTTGTTGTTGTTGTTGAAATTGTTGTTGTTCTGTTGTTCTAGAAGTTGCTATTGTTGGTTTGACAGCATGAACAAAAATGCAAAACGTTACATCAAGCATATTTGTATCCATGACAACAATGGTGAATACTATAGAAATCAGTGCTTGAATTCCGCGGACAATAAGCTATAAACTGCTAATATAATGTGGGCACATTTTATAGATCGCCAAATCCCCCTTGCTAATCCGTGTTTGTGAAAGACGCCTACAGCAATCAATGAACCTAAATGAAGAATAATGACCACAATTCACAACTAAAGACACAAAAGGACATGGATCCAATGACACGAAAAGAAGGAAAACTACATAAAAGAAGAATATTTAATATCATCTTAACGCGCATGAGCATTAATTCAGTGAGAAAGATTACATCCGTCAGACATTTATTCTCTGCCTACTGGAATTCCTGTCTGGTTTACGACCCCAGAAAAAGGTATGTGGGATCGTCTGATGGTTTTACGAAGTCAAAACGTAGGTGATACAGAAATAGTTTGTATTTGTTAATAAAACCGTCAAACTAAACTTAAGTCATTTTATCACGGGATATTTGTCTGCAAAACATACATCCAGTGTCAGCTTTGATGCATATATGCTGTTTTGATGTTTATCAACTGGAATCGTATGTTATACATGTATCCTTATGATTGTATCGCTTTCAACAGATTTCCCTAGAAATTAAAGACGAAACGTTTGTAAAATCAAAACATTATCAGGCAACAGGGACTATCTAGCATGTAAGAATTTCATGAGTAGATCTATTAAATGGCGTGTTTCAACCGGAAACACGCCATACAATGAATACAATGTCATTTAAATATTGTCTTGCATTGTTTGAAAAATCAACATCATTGAAATTCATAGAATGGCAACTTGTATTGATTTCTCGTAAACAATAAAACTGACATGCACAGATACTCTATTATTCACAACAAAATCCTAGCTTTAGCACACAAATACGCCATCATATGTATGACATTTATTGATTTCCGTAATACATACGAAACACGTGATGTTATATGAGCCGAATTCGAATATCCGAACAAAGTGACGGAAAGACATTCCGAGACCTAAAATCATGCTCCACCTTTAACAACAATTAGAATTTATTGAAGAATACCTGCTAAATGTCTGAATCACCTGTAGCGTATAATTAACTATAAAACTGAACAGTTTTACAACGTATCCATTAATCTATTTGTTTCAAACGTGATACTTTAAATGATATTCCTGTAAGTTCTTCGCCTACCTGTAGCGTTAACTGCTGCATCTCAGACAAATTAAATACTTTAAGACACTCTTAACTTGTATGATTATCAGGGATGTCTAGTTTAATAATGAAACGATGGCTGAGTTATATCTATAATCGGAAAAAAATGACAACAACACAAACAAATAAAACAAGACACTATGTAACAGAGCCAGTGGTCAATATTTCTAAAATTATAATATTAAACAAAATGGACGTCAAAGAATGCGTTCCTTTGTCCATGCTTTAGACCATATAAATATACCTAAACTCACACAGTTATTAGAAAATATTCTATTTTATTGATCCGACCTCATCAGACCGGCACACCTTCCATTTTGAAACGAAACTAAAGAAGCTCGAGGGACCTTATTGTGTAAAAAGCAATCTCATACTTAAACAACAAAAACAAGCTCGCTTATTAACTTAAAACAGTACTGAATTATTTAACAAAATTGGAAACAACTAAAATCGATTGAAATATTATCAACAAAAACCGATTCATCAGTCCATCATGTCTATCATTGCCCGTATGACCGACGCCTCTGCAGAGTTAAGCTATCTGAGGTGGAGGGTGCAAGATACAGAAAGCATCCCATTCCAGAGATGCCCATGGTACTTTTCTATGTTTAATTTATGAAACTTATACACGTGAACTCCGTTTAACGTGTTATCAGAAAGACAAATAGTAGTGATAGTGGAGAAGCGGGGGATCAAACTTTCAACCCCTGGATAACCAATCCAGTGTGTTACCACATCCTGCCCCGCATTCCCTCGCACCTCTCCACCACCGTTATCGCCCCGCCTCCATCCGCCCCACTTTGGCCCCGTCCAGCATGTACTTGGTATGTCTGTTTATATTAAATTTAACTGAAAGTTATTGCAATATCTTTGTTTAACTAAGTTTAACTTGATACGTTAGTTTTATTAGTAGTGAAACATGGTTATACAGGTCGATACAAAAAGAAGCATCAACTTCATTTCTATTTTTTTCTTTTCTTAGGGATGTAAGCGGTACTGCTAAACTCAAAGCCATTACACCATTGTTTCCAAACTAACAAAGCAAACCAAACAAAAACTGAAAAGAAAGAAAAAAAGAAAAGCCATGTTAAACAGCAAAACGTTTCCAGAAAAAAAAATGGTGACGCATTACGTTGGATTGCAAAACAGTGAATTAAACTCCTTGAAGTTTGTAATTAAACAAAAGTTTTAAAAATAGAATGCACGCGCACATGTCCGAGGCAAATTAAGAATCGTAGCATCCGTGACCAAAAATTTAATGTCTAATTATTTTTTTCTTCCCTTGCTTATGTTAATATAAAAACATTATTCCATTAAAATGGGCGTTTCGAGGAAAATCTTAACCAGACGACAAGCGTTCCTTGAGACAAATGATGCATAAAAAGCAGTAGGCAGCCTGGGATTTTATTTCTGACGAAAAAATATACCGGATAAACCTGGTCCTACTTTTTATGCGGCAATTTGTATGTTTACATAACTCTCAGGTTCACTCATCTGCCTTAAGTGTTATACTGAAATTAATACGCTGTGAAAAAAAAAATCTTTCATGTTCTTTAGAAAGCTACTTTTTTGTTAATTAAATCGTTTCGGTTTTGATCATGGCTCTCCACTGAGAAAGTTATTGAAAGGATTGTATGTCTATTACTTTGATTAATTTAGTGCAAACGAAAGGTAACAACACATATGAGCTGTATGATGATAATTTTGGGGAAAAAACAACAACAACAAACAAACTTATACCTTGATGTTTCAATCGAATTTCAGTGCAACAAGTTTCATACTGGTTTATAATCAAAGAGGTACATTTTATTCTGACTCATCAACAATCATAATGCTAATCAGTTAAAAACGATAAATAAATATAAAAGAAAGAAAAAAAAAGCTCAAAGGCGGACAAATGAACGAAAGAACGGACGATCTTATTTCAGAAAAGTGGGTGGAGGAACAATCAAAATGACACAATGGACAAGCATATTAACTTGCAAATGGAACGGCGAAACAAACAATGAAAGGCTGAATGAATGAATGATGGAATGAATGACAAGAACCATCGAATAAATGAATGAATATAAGGCAGCAAACTAAAGAACGAACGAATGAATGAATAGTTGAACGAATGGATAAATGAAGGAAGGACGGAAAAAAGAAAGAAAGAATGAATGAATGAATGAAAGAGCGAAATACCCAAATTAAACAAAAGAATGAATGAATATAATTTATTTACTTATATGCCTTAACTAAACGAACGATCAAAAATGTATGAAAGAAAGAACAAAGAAGAACGAAAGGAAGGAACAATGAATGAAAGAAAATTCTACGAACGAGAAAAAGAATGACTGAAAGACAGAAATAAAGAATGAGTGAATGTAAAGTAACGAACGTCCGTAAAGAAACGATGATCTCAAGAATATATCGTAGGAAAGAACGAGACTTTATGTAATTTTCTTTACCGTTACGGTTTAAAATCGACTGCACTGATTTATTCTACGCAAATGCTGTCTTAACATCTGGCTGTGATATAAATCAGCTAAAAAAGACCCTTCGTTTTGCCTGTAGACTTAGTTCTCAAAGCTACTGTGAAATTTGTTGCCGCAATATAAAATCAACTAGAAGCAAAGGCATATTTCCGCTATTAACAAAATACATGTCGCTAGAGACGTTTGTTGGTAATAGTGATAACTCAGATTTTAATTCGTATAACAGAGTCTATTGTCTTAGAGACGATATGTAGTATGTGGTATATATGTACAATATCTTTAAGATTGACTACGTCTGAATTAACATAACAGCTGTTGCAAAAACTATCCCCTACTTCCTTAATGAGAATGACACTTAAGTACCGAAAATTCAGCAAAAATCAGAGAGAAAATTAAATTACCTTATTTGTATGTAATTCCGAACAATTTGTTGAACACATCTGGGTGATATTTTCCAAGTTTTATGTTCACTATTAATTTTCCACACTATATAAACAATGAAAATCTTCCAACAGCTAAATTCCCACGAGCTACGTTCTCTTATTGATTCAAACCGAGTAGATTTTCCACGATAGACGGCTGTTACAGCGACATTGTTGATGACACATTGCAACTTTCACGATATTGTATTTTCTACAGCCGCACCGGTTACGGTAGCATCTTTCTACTTCCGATATCAGCTTCCAATATTGACACACGTGCTGTCGGACGACTCGGTAAATTCCATTATTTATAAATTCTCTTTTCGTTTTCAGATTCAAAAATCGATACAAGTAGAATTTGCATTTACTTTACCAGGATGTCTTTTCTTTTATCCCAAAATGGCGAATTTTCACAATGTTGCGTTATCAGTCAGGCAGTGGTTTTGTTGAGCGTTTCAATGATTTATTGTAAGACATTCTCCCTGGATGAAATATTACTAGAACATGTAGCTAACAAGAATTCGTTTTGACGCAGAAACCAATAAGCGTCTAATGCGATTCAGCAAGCTTTTCTATGACTGGGAGCATGTAAATCCAATACCAACGCAAGACGAAATACTAGAAGACACATTTGTCACAAATGCTCTACTGATCGCGAGTCACTGCAATAAAGTATTAAATATTTGCTTTTTGAAATTATATAATTTGTGTCATTTGGATTTGGGACGTGCAAGAAACGATGTTTTTCAAGCTTAAACTTTTGGCGGCGTATTGAAAAAAAAGTAATAAAATACTATTTCAGATGAAATATTACAATTTAAAAGATATCCATAAAATCAGGAAGACATTTTATGATATGTTCCAAATTTTATTGTATTCAGTAGATATTCGCAGTACCAACATGTTATTGAATGTGCCATGAACTGCTCGTTGAAAGAAAGAAAAGAAAAACATTATAAAATCTGAATTTTATTTTTTCTTAAAAACTGCTTAGTCGTCAAAGGTTACACTGTATTACACTAATCATTTTTTAGTTAACACGTTTTGCCACCAGATTCAGGTTGCAATACATGGCATGTTTTAAAGTTCAAATTTTCATAAAGCAAGTACTTGGCCATGTATATACTTATAGCTATAATAAATACAATAGTAACTGCGTGTTACCGTACAATTCTCAAGAGTATTTTGTAAAGTTGTATAGACGAGCTAATACGGGGGAACGTTTCAAGAAGGATATAATTACTTACGGCTGGGACATCTTACTCGCTAGGCACAGTGATTATTTCGTATTTATTCATCAAACGATTCCAGGAATTAATCTCCATTAATCATCGTTCGGGCATTATCGGAAGAAAAATGGTAGCCAAAAATTGTAGTGAGATGACGTATATAATAATTTGGGCAGTCTGGGCTTAAATGCTGGTCATTTATTCCGCAATGCCAAGTCAATAACGCAAACTGCAGTTATTCTCGTCGATATAAGACATTTATTTCCTGTTCAGAATAATCTTTTATAGTATGTCAAAGTTTCAGACACACAACTTCCAGACACGAAATGTAGCCATTCTTTGGACAAAAGAATCCAACTGGTACAACCTTGCATAGGTATTTCCGTTTTTCATAACATTTTCTCTCCTGGTAGTGACTGCTTTGCAATGACTGCACGGCACAATCAGACTGCACATCCGCGTAGTCTTATAGAGACTTGAACTTGTCACTGTTCATGCAATTTGTTTGCAAGTAATACCCTTATCAATGGGTCTGCGCAAACTGAATGGCGGGCATGTTTAATTTAGAAATTTAGCAGGGTAAAAGAAAAGGTACCGGTTGAACAAGACTAAAGGAGATTGTTTTTTAACATGAGTATCATAAAAAAGGTTAACCTTTTGATTTTTGAAAACGTATATCTACTTGAAGGTTGATTTTGTCACTCACAACCCAGCAAACAAAATATATGGGCCCCATTTGGGTCACCATATGGGTCCTATATGGGCACCCCATGTGGGGCCTACATGGGATGTGCAACCGGGCACCATGAGGGGCCCATATGGGCTTGCTATATGGGCAACATATGGGCCCTATATGAGTCCCTTATTCAGACATCTGGGCAGTATATGGGCCCTATATGGGTCCCTTGTTCAGACACCTGGGCAGTATATGGGCCCTATACGGGTCCTTTGTTCAAACATCTGGGCAGTATATGGGTCCTATATGGGTCCCTTGTTCTCAAATCAGGGCAATACGGCCCCTATATGGGTCCTGTTTTAACATATTCGCCTTTTATGGGTCCCTTGTTTTGACATTTTCTGTTAATGGGCAGTGTGTACGTCCACTGTGTATGCTACAATCGTCCATGGTAATCCTGGATTCAATTATGAAATTGTCCAAGCATGTTTTTCATTTTCTGGAAGTCAACATATCTTAATATTGTACAACTTAAAATAATTGAAATTCCACAAAAACAACTAAGATAAGAATTGATAACATTTAATAACTTGAAAAGAAAACAGTGAACCTAGTTAAAGTCATTGGAATTAGCAAATCCGTTGAATTCATATCCTACGCCAAACAGTGTTGATTAGTCACTGCTACCATTTGTTCATAAAAGGGTTTTTTCTTATATACAATACAGTCAAATAATGAACAAAGAACTAAACAATTTATACACCAAAATTCCCGCAAAATAACCAATAACTTACAGGTGAATAAATATAGAAAAAAGTTATTTCGGACATTAGACACAGAGTTGTGACCTTGACGAGAGACAAGTTTTGTTTATCTGAATTTGCCTTGTTCTTGTGATGTGAAACATTTGTGTGAAAATTTATAAAAGATTAATCAAAATAATTACAAAATCAACTGAAAAATACCAAAGATATTTATGAAATATGGCAAAACTGTTCAAATTCATTATCTTTGATTTCAAGCCGTGACCTTGACACCCCATATTGTTTCTGTGAATTTGTCTAGTAATGAAAACATTTGTGCCTACTTATTTAAAAATCCATCCAAACATACTCAAGTTATTACAAACTGTAAATTTTTCAAAGATTTAATATACCTCTGCCTATGTTGAGGGATAAAAAATACAATCACAAATATCAAAATTATGCACTTAATACTGTTGGTGCAACAGAAGTATTCATCAAATAATAGACATATGTTATGTCGAATAAACATAATCAAACTATGCCCAAGTTAAACAAGAGCACCACTTTAAACAAATATAATTGTCTATTAAGAATACAATGTATTACTAACTAGATATTGTGTTACACTATTATGTGATTTAATTGTAAAAAGTAAAACTGATTACTTACAATGTAGATAATGCAAAATAAAACATTGTAAAAGAACAATGAACATATACATGTATATACACAAATGACTTTACAGTGAAATTTTACTGACAATGTACGTAAAATTGCCTTACAACATCAAGACATACACACAGATTTTTAGTTTAAAAAAATAATGTGAACTAAACTTTAAATTGGTATTCATGAAATTTTGTGTATATCAGGTAGACTATTTAACTGACATTTCAAATGGACACAAATATAATGAAATACTAATTTCAATACTATACTATAGTCAAAATCAACAATGATGCCTGGTCTAAGTTATATTCAAGCTTCTTTATCAACAAAAAACATACCTTTTAAATAAAGCACGTTGTTTGTTTTCACCGAGCCAGCTTCCTCCTATCGGTTGCGCGCGCAATTCAAACGCCAGTTTTCAAAACAAACGAATTTTCTTTTTTTCAAACTTGATTTATTTCTTTTTATTTATTATTATTTATTTATTACAATGATGCTGCCGCATTTATTTGATATACCGATGACTGTTTTTAACTTAAACTTTTTGTGATTTTAACATGTTTAATCACGTGTATTATAATTAATGTTTAAATGTATTTTTGCTCCCTTTGCAGATTAAAAGTACACATGGGACCCACATGGGCCCATTATGGGAACATACACATGATTTTTGTATATGGGTTCCTAATGGGTACAACATGGGCATACCCATATACATTTGGATTGTTATATTTAACTTCAAATCATATTTTTGATATGTTTTTTTTGTAATAAATTAGTATATTAGAACCTCATGGACCCATTATGAGCACACTCATATGGGTTTGTTCATATGGGTCCCATATGGGTACTGTATGGGCAAACCCATATCGGCTTGCCAGGATGTTGCCCTTATGGGACCCATATGAACATGTTTGCTGGGAACAAGGTGACCTCTTAAATAGGCATAATCTTAAATTTGGAACATTCCATTTTCTTAAAACTTGTATAAATGTGAACGATATTGGACGAATCTTTACTTTATTGCACAAAAATATAATTACAGGAGGCAAACAGTATAAAATTTACATAATTTTTTTCGCAAATACGCGATTGCACTTCACACGCAGGTCTACGGCCTTCAGCTAGTATAAATTGCATGTATAGAAATAATACTGTAAATATAATTTGATCCTAACAGTGCTTCATGGGTTTGTGGTCAAAAGCGAAATGATAACGGTTCATTCTTACGTTTTAACTTATATCAAATCACTGAATGGATCTCACAATTACATCAACTTATATTTGATTGCAAATATCATTCATTGTTCATCAGATATATAGATTAAGAAGTAACGCAACAACGTAAAATTAAGCTTACGCTTTATATTGTGAGTCACCCTGACGACACATTGTGTTGATGACAATTATTACTGAAGAATGTACAAACGAAAAATAAAACTGAAAACATTCTCTACTAGTATTGCTTTCCTGTCATGTCACACTTGTATCGCTTTGTATCTGTAGAGTGGTGGCTGCTTAATTAACAACTTTCTTACTAAACACTTTATCACCAAATACTGCTAAAATAGAAATTAATTTATATTGTTCTTGTTATTATTTATATTGTTGTTGTTGTATGTTCTTATATAAACAGGCACGGTTCCGATCATTATGTCTAACCCTGTTTGTGCTAGAATGAATTGATAAAATGTATGAAATGTTGCATTTCTGTTCTATTATTTTATGATCACATTTGGGATCGATCCCATGTTACTAAGGACACCGAACTTAATGCAAATCACCTATCAACATTTACTACCAACAACAAATAGTTCTATATATTCACACATTGAAAATAATTAATTAATAATAATAAGTAATCAGAAGTTACTGATCATTAAGCAATATAAGGATTACTTAATTTAAAACGTGTCTATCTACAGTGGTATTTGATTTACAAGAATTTTTTAATATGGATTCAATGACAATCGATCCATCGATTGTTTTTTTTTTTTTTTTTTTTTTTTTTTTTTGTAACAAAAAAAAAATAATAATAATTTCTATAATGATTAAAGGAATACAACTTATAATAAAAATACTAAAATGGTGTAGTCAAAATAAATGCTACTGTTAAGGAAATAAAGATTATCTCCCTTTAAAGCCTTTCATCTAAGCTAAAAAAATTAGAATTACATAAACAATGATTTCTTTAAATCTCTCGCATAATTCATTCAAGAAAAATCTAAAAGCAGGCTCAGTATTTTAAAAGACTTTGATGCATTGTTTTACTGTACGCAAGATAATCCCTATGACATTAACTGATATTTTCCATTGGCTTAGCGGACGTAACTTGTTCCCGATGCCAAAAAGCGATATTTTCATTGACTAAGTGGACGTAACTTATACCCTGTGACACTAAGCGATACTTTTCAGTTTATTTTGTGTACGAAACTTATTCCCTGTGACATTAAGCGATATTTTCCATTGTCTCAGTGAACGTGACTTATTCCCTATGACATTAAGCGATATTTTTAATTGACTAAGTGGATGTTACTTATTCCCAGTGACATTAAGCGATATTTTCCATGGTCTTATTGGACGTGACTTATTCCCTATGACATTAAGCGATATTTTTTCCATTGTCTTATTGGACGTGACTTATTCCCTATGACATTGAGCGACATTTTTTCCATTGTCTTAGTGGACGTGACTTATTCCCTATGACATTAAGCGATATTCTCCATTGTCTTAGTGGACGTGACTTATTCCCAGTGACATTAAGCGATATTTTCCATTGTCTTAGTGGACGTGACTTATTCCCAGTGACATTAAGCGATATTTTCCATTGTCTTAGTGGACGTGACTTATTCCCAGTGTCATTAAGCGATATTCTCCATTGTCTTAGTGGACGTGACTTATTCCCAGTGACATTAAGCGATATTCTCCATTGTCTTAGTGGACGTGACTTATTCCCAGTGACATTAAGCGATATTTTTCATTGTCTTAGTGGACGTGACTTATTCCCAGTGACATTAAGCGATATTTTCCATTGTCTTATTGGACGTGACTTATTCCCTATGACATTAAGCGATATTCTCCATTGTCTTAGTGGACGTGACTTATTCCCAGTGACATTAAGCGATATTCTCAATTGTCTTAGTAGACGTGAGTTATTCCCAGTGACATTAAGCGATATTCTCCATTGTCTTAGTGGACGTGACTTATTCCCAGTGACATTAAGCGATATTCTCCATTGTCTTAGTGGACGTGACTTATTCCCAGTGACATTAAGCGATATTTTCCATTGTTTTAGTGGACGTGACTTATTCCCAGTGACATTAAGCGATATTTCCCATTGTCTTAGTGGACGTGACTTATTCCCAGTGACATTAAGCGATATTCTCCAATGTCTTAGTGGACGTGACTTATTCCCAGTGACATTTAGCGATATTCTCCATTGTCTTAGTGGACGTGACTTATTCCCAGTGACATTAAGCGATATTTTCCATTGTCTTAGTTGACGTGACTATATCCAGTGACATTAAGCGATATTTTCCATTGTCTTAGTGGACCTCTCTTATTCTCTTTGACATTAAGCGAAATTCTCCATTGTCTTAGTGGACGTGACTTATTCCCAGTGACATTAAGCGATATTCTCCATTGTCTTAGTGGACGTGACTTATTCCTAGTGACATTAAGCGATATTCTCCATTGTCTTAGTGGACGTGACTTATTCCTTTTGACATTAAGCGATATTTTTTATTGACTAAGTGGATTGGATGCAACTTATTCCCTGTGACTTGAAGCGATATTTTTCAGAAAATGTAGTGTACGTGACTTATACCCTATGA
Source organism: Cyclina sinensis (assembly GCA_012932295.1). Taxonomy (NCBI): domain Eukaryota; kingdom Metazoa; phylum Mollusca; class Bivalvia; order Venerida; family Veneridae; genus Cyclina; species Cyclina sinensis. Next base: position 27,762,039 of record JAAONU010000008.1, read on the forward strand.
CATTAAGCGGTATTTTTCCATTGACTTAGTGGACGTGACTTATATCGTATGACATTAAGCAATATTTTCCATTGACTTAGTGTACGAGACTTATTCCCTATGACATTAAGCGATATTTACCATTTACTAAGTGGATGTAACTTATTCCCTATCACATAAAGCGAAATTTTTCAGTTGACTTAATGGACGTGACTTATATCCTATGACATTCAGCGATATTTTCCATTGGCTTTGTGTACAAAAGTTATTCCCCATGACATTAAGTGATATTGTTCCGCGGCCTTTATGCTTTGTCTTAATGATCGCGAGAAATTCCGCATAACATTAGGCGATATTTTTCAGTTGACTTAGTGCATGAGAGTTATTCCCCATGACATTAAGCGCTATTTTTCAGTGACTTTCAAGCGTTGTCTTAATGTAGTCGAAATATTCCCTTTGACATAAAGCGATATTTTCAGTGACATTAGTGTTGTCGTTTATAAAAGAGTAATGCAACATACATCAACATGAAAGTTTTGCAATTAAGCCATCATATTTTTGTTATTGTTTCTTAACTGTGCTTTTCGTTTGTTTTAAACATACGATAATTAATCTGTCATTGTTGAACAGGAGGTGAGTTTTGCAGTGTTAAAGGAGTAATGCACATTAAATGCGAATGCCACATTCTCAACGACTAACTCTTACTAGTTAAAATCTACATAAGTCCTTTTTTGATTAAAATCAAATTTGGCCAACTGGCTTAGTCGTATAGATATATACATTGTGGTTACTAGAAAATATACTTCATTTGGATCAAATACATAAATTGGACGATACCTTTTGTTGTCAAAGATGTAAGTCAGCATTTGAAGCAGCAGTTGTGTCGGAGTAATTCGCTTCTGTGGTGAACTCTAGCTACCACTATAATTAAGTTTAATAATGGAATTATGCACAGAAATAGTCCAACGAACATAGGCGTATTCTTTTCACGTTAAAGATTTAGTAGTTTATAACCTCAGGCGTTCTCTTTGAGAATAGAAAACTTCTTTACCTTAAATTACCTATATAATTTGGTTCAGTAATTTAAGGATAGTAGATATTGCCAAAAGTGCATGATTATATTCTGAGTTCACAGCTTTGTTGTTCTCATGTTTCGTGATAAGTAGTTTTCTGCCTAAACGATTTTCTTTACAAAGCTGTTGATGTTAGTTTTTAGTTCTAAACTTGTCTACAGAGGTTCAGAAATGAATATTTTTAAAGTACTTTTACATAAAATGAAAATCCGGTATCAGATGAATGTTCTTATAACATTTATCTTCAAACAATACAGTTTCCGCTTACCACACAGGGTTAAAGCGGCTGACACACAGATGGGTCGATGATGCTTAAAAAAGAAAGTCTTTAAAAATGTTGTCTGTAGTTTGCGAAGAACATACCTAAACTAAGTTTCTGTTATTTGTTACAGAAACACGTCATAATATAATTTTTTTCACACTTTAATCGGTAAAACATTTACCTCGTTAGTCATGGGGTAAGTACTTTGTTTATATTGTTAATTTTGATATAAGTAAAGAACATGCCGCAATGGCTCAGTGGTCTATGTCGTTGTTTTTTATTAGTTTACTGGCTTGGAGGGCATGGGTTCCTGTTATTATCAAATTCTTTTTTCTTCAGTTTTCATTATGTATAGAAGCATGAAAATTATTTTTTTTCATTGAATATTAACTTCTCTTTAATTAGGAAAAAAGCTATATTCTGTGAGTCATTCTATATTCTGTGACTTATTCTGTGTTTATTTTATTTAACACATACTTCTATATAATGATCATTTAAAGTCGCAGTATAATAAAAAAAAGAATAATATTATCTATGTTGAGCTTTTAATACTTATCATGATCATAAAAAAAAACCTTTTCTGTTCAATGTACAGCAATCTCGCAACTGCCAACCAGAAATACATTTGTATAAGTTCTGTTTCTATACCCTTACTTTAAAACATGTGAAACCCTGACTATCTCTGCTTACCTGTTGGACTTGGAGACAAAATAACATGGACGTAACTTCTGTTCTGGCATAGCCATTCTTCTACTCAGAAAAAAAAACTAGGCAAAGGGTTATGAAACTTGGCAGAATGTTTTTTTTTTTTTTTTGCGCGAAGGTCTACCAAAGTTGTTCAAAGAATCCTATTTCCTGGAACGTTGAAGAATTTAAATTGCTATGGTTACTTGATTTAACATTTTTTAAATTCTTCTTGTCTAGAACTACTAGTCTAAGGGCTCTGAAACATGGTATGTGGCACTGTCTAATAGATCTCGATCAAGATTGTAAAATTATATCCAAGAAGATACTTTTGGCTCCAACACAGGTGTCAATGCTTTATACATATATTCAAAGGAAACACATTTATGGTCGACTTCTTTGAAACCTCAGAGCCTGGAGTCCAGATATGGTAATTGTAGCATTTTTAGACCTCTATCATGATTGTTCAAATGATGATCCTTTGGTTAAAACAGGCCCTGCCCCAAGAATCACGTTAGACTGGAGTAGAAGAAAACATCTTCAAGACCTGGAGCTTAAATATATAATGTGTGGCACTGTTAGTATTTGGCGGTATAGGTGAACGGACGGACGGTCAGAGAGGGATGGTTTTCGTCACGTTTTCTCTAACTGGTAAACATTTGTGTCAGTTTATTTCAATTTTCTTTAAGTATCATAGCGTTACTTAGCGGAATTGAATATTAAGCGTGGCAGTATTCTTTGTAATTTGGACAGTGACTACAAGTATTAACTTTCGTTTGATTTCCAATTCTTGATGAGGATACTTCGTCTCAATGTGTCGCTTCTTTGCCCCCCCCCCTTCGGTTTCTTCATTTGATAGCCTCTATCTTATACTTCTAACGTTATAGTTAATACTAAGAATTGTGCAAATAAATGCTTAGGATTCTATTGTCTATGAAAGATTGTCTCAAATTCTGAATCAACTTTCAAAAACTAGCTTGAAGTCTGAGTTTATGTTAGACAACCTAATTCGATTAATTTCATGAAAACAGATATTTGTTAAGAAAATCGGAAAAATACAAATGACCCAAAAATTAACAAAAATCCACGGATAGCAGGTAACTGACAACTACAAAAGTTGCGGGTACAATAAGGCGTAGCCAGATACCCTTTATTAAAATAAATTATACCTAATATAAATATGTTTACTTCAGATAAAAAGTGGTCCATAAATCAGCGTGGTGTGAGAGGTTTGGTTCAGCAGTCACTATACTCAATCCGAGATCGGTCACTAACTGAGCATTGTTGCCTGCTTGAGATTACCTTTGTGTATTTTTTTTTACAACGCAATATTTTTAGATACACTTGTTGATTGAATCTTCTAAATATTTATCATTTATTGCTTAGTTCTGCTTCAGAAGTTAAGTTGAACAAACACATTTGTGGTATTCGGCTTCAGTGTTTTCGAGCTGACTGGTCGGTCACTGTTGTAGGCCAGAGGGTGTGTACTACTAGTATTTCTTAACTATTACAATTGAAACATTGTATACGCATCTGTAAACTAAATAGTGATGGTACTTCTTTATCGGAAGCGAATTAAAGAATATCTTAAAAATGAATGTATTTTTATTAATTTACAGTCCACTACGTAATAATCAACTTTCTAACTGCAGTTTTGTAAGCTAACAACAATCTCTTTCTCAGTTTAAGGTATTAAAATACTAATAATCATTTTGTCAGCCCTCATTGACTTGAGCTTTTTTAAGAAATATACTATCCCAAGACACAATATAGACCATATAAGACACAGATACCCAATTTTCATCAATTTACCATGTTGAAAAGCCTTATTACAATTGAACGGAAGAAACTGAATTGAAATTCCATAAAAGTTACTGTTAAACAATGTAAAACTGCCAAACGTCTGTAGAAAAAATGGCTTGAGTGGGGTTTAAACACATGGACTTCCGTGAAAATGTGTCGATCCTACACAAATTAATAGAATTGAATACTCTTCAGAGTGAAGAAGGATACTAGGAATCTAATATCTTAAGGGTATAGTCAATTTTAGACCAACATGAAAAAAGAAAAACAAAAGTATGTTGTAGGTAGAGATATTACAAACATACAAGGTCTTTGATCTGAGATTATGACAGAAAACCCATAGCATTTTTATTGTTTTTTATTGCTTTTTATTACTATACCTCTTAGTAAAACCATCTCTAGAGCAAAAAGCTGTTAGAATTTATCGAATAACAGCTCCAGCCATAACTTGACGTGTATACCCGACTTCAAAGACTATTGGCCGTTTTCTCAGCATTGTGCAAATACCAACTTTCTTCTGATAACCATCAGAAGACCTGTCAGATTCTGCTAAACAAGCGAGAAAATGATTATTTACTACAGATTTACTCAGTCAGGAACTGATGAGTCGAAACAATCAAGATAAGAAGTATTTCGCCATGTAAAAGCTTTAAGTTATCAGAATTGTTTTGCTTGTATGCATGCCTTTCACAAAGTCAAAAGGTAAATAACAAAACCGTTGTATTCGCATTTATTTACTGCTTAAAAATAGATTTCATTGTAGGCATTTCTTTAAATAAGCTTTATTTTTTTTGAAATTGTTCAGCAAAATGTTTAGATGTTAGAACTTGAGCTTGACGGAAAGTCTGGCTTTTAGTTTCTAATAGAGAAGTTATAAAATGTTCACATCTGCTTCAGACCTTGTGACTTAACACATGACCATAGCTAATTTGCATTTAATGTAAACCTCGGACCTTAATGTAGATCACAATGAGTTGTCAGAATAACAGGAACAATAGGCTGGTTCCACAACAATCTTTGTTTGTTTTTGGGTTTCAACGCCGATTTCAACATATAGGTTATATCTCGGCGGTCAGTCCACCTAACCGGTTTTCTTGGATAACTAACCAGTAATTGCCAATTTCTCCGCAAGTGACTGACTACTGTTCCCACATGGTCTACTCTGAATCAGCGGTGAGAGACAAATGAACATTAGACTCAATGTCTGAGATCGATTGTCGCGGAAAAATTTTGCCCTGCCCAGGGGCCGAACCAACGACCGATGGATTACTAATCCAGTGCTCTACCTATTGAGCTAAGCGGGCGGGCTGTTAACAACAATCTTCGTCTTTAAAAGAGTTCAAAAGCAATCAATGTGGCAATGCAAAAATGAAATAAAATAAATAAATAACACGAGCCATGAAAAAACAACTAAATCATGATTTCAAAAATGAGGATTAAAAGGAAAAGGTTAAGACACAAATACAGGACAGAAAAAAACATCATTTTCTGAAATTTTAAACATGAGCAATTACCGTAACATGAGCCTAATTTCTCCCCAAATTGTTCTGTGCAAGGTTAAAGTTACAATGTGAAATCAATAAAAGTCATTTTAAGAATGTCAAGTTCTTAATTATTTTTTCTTTGCTGTTTACCATGTTAATATCAGTGAGCATTATATTCTGTAGTTTGGAAGGTTTAATATTGTTCTAGTAGCATGCCAAGGGAGAAATGGCCTAGAAACGTGACAACTCAAGAAATGACATGTAAAATAGATTTATAGTTTTACTTTCAACAATCTGTTTCGTTTTGTCTTACATTAAGATCAATAAAAATAGTCCAAAGAAACTGACAATATATTATAGAAAACACACACATTGATAAGCTTACTTTATACTTTTGTACATTTTCAGCCTGCAATATATGCTTATTTGTTTTTTTCTAATTCTCCATTTAATATTATGAACTTTGATAAAGCGCAAATCAGGTATATTACTATTTAGTGTAATTACAGAATGAATACTTGAATTTACCCTTTATGTAATCTTATGAGGATAAAACCAAGCTTTTTCTATATAAAAAATAAAAATTCTCAAGGCAATATATAAGACAAAATAGGTCTTTGATTTAATGATGAGAATACTTCATTGGGAATATGTTGCTCATTTTTTATTTTTCATTTGAACGGTAAATAAGTCAAAAAGCGGAAACAAATAGTTGACGGATGAACGGTGACCATAACAATATGCAGACCTTCATGGAAACAAAAAGATAAAACATTCCTCTTACAATCCTGATCAAAAAAAGAAATCTCACGATACGAATAAACTGTAGAAATGTTAGAAAACCCAAATAAATGACAGATAAATTATCGGCTTTGTCTCTAACAACAACAGAATTAACAAGCACATCTTAAGGAAAATAATAGCTTTTTGACATGTTCTTCAGTTTAGAATTACACAATACAATCAATAAATGTCTTAACTGAAGTACAAAGTCTCCGGTCACTTTAATAATATCAAGGCAAACGAATGTCAATTAAAACGTATTGTTCATACTGTTTTCAAGGCTGTCTCAGGACTGGTGGACGTTTGGAGAAAATGCAACATACTCAAAAAAATAAATAAATAAAAGAAAGAACAAATCAACGCTCATAGATTACAGGTATAAAACCTAAACGGAAGTTGCGTAACACTAACACACTTGAAACTCGAATATCAAAAGTTTATCAGATTTGCCTAACCACATCTATTATAAGTGAAAAAATCGAAGTGAAAAAGTATGTGCATCTGATGTGAACCGAGTAAGGGTGATACCACCTTAACATACTCGAAACAAAAGCAAATCAATTCGAGACAGCTGGGCGAAATCAATTTTTTAACATTTTACCAAAAAAATAGATAAATAAATAAAAAAAATAAATAAATAAAAACAAAACAAAAAACCAACAAAAAACTAATGTAAGTAATGGAATGGAGGGCTTATCATAAAGGATAAGAATTTTCACAAAATAATTTTAGATTCATGAATTTGAAGCCCTAGAAATATGTCAAATTTAACTTTCCGGAATACATTATAGTAACTTATTTATTTCAAGCAAGTTAGAGAGGGTATAGTAAACTGAAAGACCAATATGAAAGTAGCAAATTTGTTTTCAAAAAGGCTGATTTAGGTAAAGAATTAAAAAAACATACAAGGTCTTTGATCTGAGTTTATTGCAAAGAACCATTGGCAATCGTATTGTTATTCTTCTTAGTAAACGCACCTCTAGAGGAAGTAGGACAGGATATATAAACATGTATACCCGACTTCAAAGACTATTTTCCCATTTCTGAACATTGTGCAAATGCCAACTTTCTTCTGATAACCATCCAAAGACCTGTTGGATTGCACAAAACAAGCAAGAAAATGATTATTTACTACAGATTTTCTTGATCAGTAGCTGATGAATCAAAACAATCGAGATAAGAAGAATTTGGCTCGTATAACCTTTATCAGAATTACATTGCGTTTCTCGAGTATGACCTTCACAAATGCAAAATGAACATTAAAAATCCGTTGTTTTTACTTTTGATTTATTGGGTTTTTTTCAAAGAGGTACAATATAGACTTCATTCTAAGCATTTCGCTTAGTTTCGTTATAATAAGACTAAAACGGTATTTTGTTCAGCAAAAGGTCCAAAAGTACGACCGGTATAAGGCAAGGATTAGGCTTTTTTTTCAGCAAAGAGAAAATTTATAAAGTGTTTACTGATAAAATATTCGCACGAATTTATGAAGAAAAGAGATGATTCGTGTGAATTTCATTTGACGGACACAGGACCTACTCAAGTTACCTTTTTGTAAATGACAATGAGTTGTCAAAGGGCCGGCGCGACAACAACCTACTCCTTAAACAGAGTTCAAAACCAATCACTGTGGCGGTGCAGATTCAAACAAACATTCAATTAAAAATAAAAAAAATGACACAAGAAAACAAAAAGCTTAAGACACAAATATGGGACAGAATAAATTACATCATTTTCTAAAATTTTAAATGTCAGCAATTACCGTTAATGTAAACTAATTGCTTCGAAATTGTTCTTCACAAGCTTGACGTTACAAATCAATAAATGCATTGTTAAGAATATCAGGTTTTGAATTTTATGTCCTAGTGCTGTCAGACATTCGAACAACCTGTTGACACTGTAAACATTTTAGTTTAATCACTTCGTTTGCTTTCGACTCGGAAATGTGTTATGTTTGTTTTAAATTTACATCTGCCAAAGGCCTTGTGACTTACCATATGATCGTAGCTAATTTGTATTTAATGTATATAACTGCTGGTTAGTACAACTGTGGTGTTACGATGATTTGAGGTTGTATTCAGTCGACATTTAAATTCTGGACATTTAGATGCCTAGTTGAACATAAACATAATTCCTGGCGGTTAAGTCATTGTATCGTTAAAGTAAACCTGATCCTTAAGGGCCAGCTGGCAAGCTAGTATAAACCGAGTAATGCCGGGATCAGATAAATTCGTATATGGAGGATATTAATACTTATTTTATTCACATTGATAATATGGTAAAGACAAAAGTGAAAAGAAACTGCACGTGCTTTTTGACAGTGTAAAACAATTGACCATCTCTTAACTTTAAAGATATTAGTTTCAAAGATATGAAATTAAATGGGACAGCAACTTAAAAGGGGAACATTTTATTATTTCATTGCCAGGATTTACTTTCGACCACCACTGTTTGCAGTGAATACTTTACTGAAAGGGAAGTTACTGTGGGAACTATGCCAAGATATAGACTCTTCATATGTGCATATAACAACTTATACCCCCTGATAATCATCAGATGACATGATGGATTGTGTAAAACGAGCGAAACTAACTATGTTCAAAAAAGTATGTTGTCAATCCCTGAACACCATAAACAATGATAGTAACCATTCAGATGAACAGATTTCGGAATTAAGGATACGAAAACATTGCAGAAAATGCTTGATAATAATCAGAACATGGACATACTATAACAACAGGACCAAATAATCCAGGGTCGCTCACCTGAAAAGAAACTATCATTCACAAAAAACAACAACAACAACGGGCAAGGAGGAGCAACTAAGGCATATGTCAAATGGCTGACGGTTCAAATACCACATCAGATATCAATTTTTTAAAAATATATTTAAATGAAGAAAGATGGTCAACATTTCAAGGTAAACTGAAGTCAAATTTGAAGTCTGTATGCAAACTTATACAAATAGTTAAAAATTCAATGATACATCTTCAAAAACTAGGAAGTAGGTCAGTAGCTCAAGGTCAAGGTAAGCCATTGTCAAAGTTGAAGCCAGTATGTAAAATTATACAAATAGTTCAAATATCTTTGATTTTGCTTACAAAAAACAAGTAAGTTGGTTAGGAGGTCGCATGAGGTCAAAGACAAAGGTGGATGAAGGTTAAGTACCTTCCATTTTTTTTTATCCTGAAGTGGGGATACCCAGTAAAGGTGGTTGGTAGCTGAGTACCATGGTAAGGGCCAAGATCTTCCAAAGCTCATTTCATTAACTAGACAATGCTGAACCATATATATCTAAGCTCAATGTCACTTTCTGTCAGGAAGACTTTTTAAAACTTTTTTCCTATATAACTATATGTAAAACCATGTGATCACTGGGGCGGGGCCAAATTATCCAGGGGAAATATTTGTACAAACTTGGTAGAGGTCCATTAGACAGTGGTACACAAGATATATCTAAATTAGGCTTAATGGTTTCTGACAAGAAGTGTTTTTTTTTCTTTATCTTTTCCTATACAAGTCTGTGTAAAATCAAGTGATCCCTGGGTTGGACCAGTTCTGACCCGAGAGCCAAGATTTATGCAATTTTGGTAAAGGTCCACTTGGGCGGGGCCATGATTTGTATAAACTTGGTAGAGGTCGAATAGACAATCATACACTCCAAATATCTTAACTATAGGCATTATGGTTTCTGACAAGAAGATTTTTAAAGCTTTTCCTGTATAAGTCTATGTAGAATCAAGTGATCTCTTGGTTGGGCCAATTCTGACCAAAGAGCCATGATTATGACATTGATAGAGGTCTACTAGATGATGTTGTCAACAAAATATGAAGCTTTAGGCCTTGTGGTTTCAGAAAAGATTTTTAAAGTTTTTCCTTTAAGTTGCCATGGCAACCAGAGTTCCGCATACAATTCCACATTTTTATATAATTTTAAAAGAGTACCATTCAAGGATCATTTTTCTAAAGCTTAGTTGCAACTGACCCAATGGTATAGGAGGATATGTTGTTTGAAGTTAATTGTGGACGACGGACGGACGACGGACAAAATAGCATACTAAAAACTACACCTGACCTTTGGTCGGATGAGCTCAAAATATTGATTTAAGAGTCAGAATGTTCTATCATAATGACAAAGAAATACGTATATGGGGTATAGAAAATATGCGTTTTATGCTGAATAATAGGTCAAAAGGACAAGAATTCAGGTATTTTTCATTATTTTTCTTCAGAAGTTTTGGAAGCGTATCGTTCACAATCATATTGATAATTTGCTTCCTTTATTATGACCTTCATGTGTTTTGTTAAAAGGAATTAATAAAGGCGGTTGTTTTTAACGACAGCAGTTTTTGATCAACTATAAAGAGCGCAGTACTTAGGACTGACGAAATAATGTCACCAATGTACGAAGTCTGTAAAAATATGTTAGGAACTAGCAGATTAACACAGATGATAAAATTACAGGCGTTGACATTATGGCCTGTGTTGCATCACAGATTAGCCCAGTCTCCGGTTATTGGTAGAGAAACATTTAAGGTTGTTATTTTGCCATCTGGCTCCTGGCTCTCGAGTCAGCATTAAAATAATATTGTGTAGTCCCCCCTCCCCACACCTGTCTTGGAAAAAAGAAAACAATCTTTCTGAAAATAACAAAATCGGAAAACAAAAGAAGAAAAAAAAATACTTTCGACAATATCCATTATTTTTTTAATCGTTATGTAAATGGTTCTTATTTGTATTAAGTAAACACATGTTCATAAGAAGCAAATCGTGTCAAATACTGTGAGATTTTTATTTGATAAATGGAATTACTTTGACCAAAACAAAAGATAGTAACGAAAAACTGATAAAAATTTCTTAGCTGAAATTTTGACTTAAATACATACATGTTGTATTATCCTTTTCTTGAAAAAACATCAATAACTAAAAAGATTAAGTCCCCCCCCAAAAGAAGTTTTATTTGTTAGTTACTGGATAAAGAATAACATAATTGTAACTTGTAACAAGGCTTTTGTATCCTGATTCTCTGACATTAATTATCTAAAAATCTCAGAACAATGATAATGATTCGGCTTAATTTCTGTTCCAGGAGAAGAATAAATAAGGCTAATTAAACTCAATTTAAGCTCATATCGGGTTATCGGGCCCTAAATCAGTTTTTCATTTCGGCTATACCCCCACCCCCCGGATATATTAGTTTCTCATCTTGATATTTTCATAAAAATATGGCGCGTTTTGATATAAGACCCCTGATGGGTGTGCATAAAGAGATTTCAGAATAACGTTGGAAAAATACCTGTCACTAAGATCAAGATGCATAACAATTTCGGTGGTCTCTTCACGAAATCTGCTGTAACTAGATAGAGTTTTTGAAACAAAAACATAGGTCTACCACCACCCCCCATCCCGCTGGAAATATATATAAGGTCTTTTCGATACCTGAACTTGGACATATATTTAGAGCACTGTCTAAACACCTCCATTTCAGTGTTATTTTGAAAAAAGACCCAGTTTTTGACGTTTGACCTCTAAATATGACCTTGATCTTGGAGGTACGGACCTGGTTCTTGCACATGAGACATCGTCTTATGGTGGTTAACATTTCTGCCAAATAATTTCAAAGTCAATCAAGGAAAGTCAAATGCATGGAGCGGACAAGAACAAAGACCTAATTTTTTACCTCTATGTGTGACCTTGACCTTGGAGGTACGAACCTCGTTCTTTTGCAGTACTTCCAGTATCTCATGGTGGTTAACATTTCTGCCAAATTATTTTAAAATCCATTGTGGAATAACAAAGTTACGGTGCGGACACAATTTGTGACATCCAGACATCTATCCAAACAGAAAACATCATCAAAATATCTCCCCCTACAAATACTGCAGGGGGTGGGGGTAATGAGTATTAAATTTTAAAAGGTTTGTATGGTTTCAGTTCTAGGAGATACGCTGTTATTTGTCTAACTTTGTAAAATGAATTAAGTTAAAAAAAGGATAGTTTCTTGTATATATAATTCAGAGATTTCCCAAGGCGCTTTAAGCACATCGGTGGCGATGTGCTTAAATTCCCGATGCGCTTAAAATTCCGTCAGCGCTTAAAAATTGGCCAAGATGTTTCAACTCTATTTTTGACAGTCATAAATCTGAGATAACTGCTCCTTGAATAAATAACATGATGCGGCATTAGATAAGCTCCGTCCTAAAAGAAAACGGACAGCAAGTGAGCAGAAAACGTCGACCAATCACGACTCTAGTTACATTTTACCATGGAAATTGAATATATTTTGTACATCTGTGTCAGTATCGCGTGGATTTAAAAAAAATCAAGCAAATAAATGTCTTGATAAATTAATTGAATGCTTAATTCCAAAGGCAAAAGGTTAAACATCTTTACATATTTACCAGTGCTATTCTTACCTTTCAAACAAGGTACCAAAATAAAAAAAAAATAAAAAAAGAAAAATGACCAAAATTTTTAATGTACATATTTTTGTTTTAATATCGGATTTATTTATAAGAAAAACTTGCAGCGAGTGAAAATCTTGGATATATTCCGTTTGTCATATATTTCCGCGACCTCGCCGCATTTTAATATTTATAGAACAGTGTCTTATAAGGCAAACTTACAGCATTCGAATGGTTTATAATAAAGATAAGTGGTCATGATTTGATTATAAGCACCAGTTTGCATTTATGTAAATTTTATCATATTTGTAGTCTAAACTCTGCATTATTTAGATATCTAAGTAAGAAAATTAAAAAAAAGAGAGGGTTGCGTCTTGTTCAGATGCATTTTTGTGTGTTAGAGGAATACGAGTGACGGTCATAATGATCATAATGATAGTGACGTAACTCTGAATGAAAGAGAAGTATGTTTTGTTGTTGTGGTAATTCTAGTGATGTGATGCAGCCATCATCTGTGCACTGTCAAAGCAGGGGACAGATGTTGCAATGAAAACTGTGATCATACATATTGTTTTAATATTCTTAAGTTAAGAAGGTGTTCTCCTGTGAAAGAATTGTAATTTATATTACCCCACCTATCATCTAGGGTAAGACATATAGATACATGATGTGCATTTAACAATTAACAAAACTAAATATTTCCTTCTAAAATACAACTTAAATCAATCGCTGGCAGAGAGACCTCCTGTGCACCTTCAAAACCGAAAGTTTACGGGTGTACAAGAATTTCATATATTTATTGGCCGATTTGTAAGTAATTTCTTGAAGAATGTTTGATGTGATTGTTATTATATGTTATCAAAGCAATAACTCGTTTCCACCTGTATAATGTACTGATGCTCTGTTTCATGTCAGTACACCATTAAACAAATTCTCCGAGTTTCGGAGTAAAGTGATTGATAATTAAAAATAGACATGAGTAAACATAGCAAAAATTATTCTTATGTTCCATGCACTTCTTAAGTTCAAGCAACTCACCTGTTTGAACTACTATCAGTCCGAATTGTCAGACTGTCTTCCAATCTTAAACTGTATTTACAGCAGAAAATGTTAAAATTAGTGCCGACGCAGAGAGACAGCGAATAAAGCAGATTTTCGAAGACCATCGATATGGTTATGCATCTTGAAGATATGACTTTGTCTCTTAAATTACTTTGTAAGCAATCATGCATACTTTTATACTTTATCAATATGATATATATATTCCGAAAATTATATGCATAGAACATAATTTCTGGAACAGAAAACATTCATTTTTTCCAGATTATGTTAAAAACCATGTTTGGAAGGCCTTTTCTGTCATGACGCATCACATTCGTTTTGCCTTACGCGCTCATTGCTTAACTGCTTATTATATGACCTCATGTTTTATACAATTTTTTCTTCGATAAATAAAACAAAAAGCCCCCCCCCCACACACACACACACGCCTCCTATAGGTAACTCTTTCATTCATTGCAAATATTGTATTGATCTATATGCCTCGTGTGCTTTTTTAACGGTTCTAGACTTCAATATAACTTTTTAGTAAGTACACACCAGAGGGGACTCATATATGTAATTAAAGATACTACTCGAAACAAGTATTAGCATTTCCAAAAATGCTTGAAATCGCCGTTCAGCCATGCATTTCGTCTTATCCATAGATGAATGTATTTCATGTTCTTCATTCATTAATTTGATAATCTTACAACATGCTTTGTATTGAAAAGCGAAGTTATATTTGATAATTTTCACACAGAAATTACAAAGTAGATTAAATATACATTGTAATTTTTATTGTAGCTGGACTATTTTTGAAAGCGGACGATTTGGCTTCTTGAAAAACATCCCAATATCTTTATACATCATGTTAAAATTTGCATTAAAACCTTGTAAATATTGCTTTGTTGTAAACCAGTCTACGCATAATTAATTGACTATTTGCGTAGTTTTTTAACTTTATTTATTACTAAAAAATGTATACTTAACAAAAGCTAGATACAGTTCTTCAATACCATAAGAATATTATATGTACAATTTAAACAGAATAAATTTTAAATAAAAAATACGATATCGCCCTAACCCTAATGAAGCATATATAAAACACGGAAAATCTTGATCAAACTCCTCGCACCGGTTAAGTCACCCTTTGTTACTTTTACTGTACTAATCAGGGGAAGTAACCCCAGCCGGGGTTTGTATCCTGATTAGAACCGCCCGGAAGCAAGCATTTATTTTTTTCTTTAAGTGCAAGTTTTGGAAAAAACAAACAAACCATACTCTTATTTAGCCTACATTCTCTAGTTAAAAATGACATGTAGCATAAAATATTGCGATTATCCTGTGTTTATCCTACACGAGCCTGAAGACTGGTACTGAGATCGTACATTCATGATAGTATTTTTCAGTTGTAAGAATAAGTAACCCGACAAACATGGCGGTTGGGCGAGTCCATTTCGCATCCCTTGCAGAATAATTTTGACGTCCATTTTGTTATCATGTGATATGAAACGCTTTGCTTTGATTGGCTAAAGGCAGGCGGTGTACAGGCAAAACTGTTCAAATCTTGTTAACTGTATATATCGCCGTCCAGGAACGGCGATAATAAACACTCTACCTCAACGTTACTTTACTCTTGATACTATCTCTGATTTCATGTATTTTAGCATATATGTGGACAAGTGTTTACCAAAGCTCGAGAAATATGGAGATTCTAGGCAATTACATAAAACGTTATCAAGTGATTTCTTTTGGGGTTCATATCTGAGAAAGATGATCAAATCTAGTTGTTTACCCTAAGGTATAATTGCAACAAACAATTCTGCCGTTTGCAATTGTTTTATACATTTAAACCTTCTAGTGTTGACATAGTATCTCTGATTTTATAGCCATTGGTTACAAAAACACTGAATTAAGACCTTATTGGTCAAAATACGAGAAAACAACAATGGATTGATCAGTGCAAAACTATTGCATATCCTTGTTATTCTACGTATATGCAGATACAGTAGTTTTGCAATGAACCATCGAATTGCTCATTTTATTCACAGAACTTCTCTTTGTTCTTTAGTCTCTACGATTCACATCTTTGCCAAATCGTTTTCACCAGGTTATTGACTGTGATATCTTATGCTTGTGTAGTAGTTACCGGAGGTCTTTCGTGAAGCAAATGAAAGGCAGCTGAAAGGTATATTTGAAACAGCTCAAAGTAACCACAAATTGTTCTGTTTATTTATAATTCACTCCGCAACAGCCGCCCCCGTCCCTTCCTTCTTCCTTTGTTCTTGATCGAATCAGCAACTAGGGATTTTCAAATATTTGATGATTGGCGTAGGACTTTTGTTTCATTTTCAATATCTTAAGTGATATAATTAGAAACCCTTTCAGGTGACGTCAAATCTATTCCGCCTATTAAGTAAATGACATTGCACGACTCTTAGATGAACTAAGTGGGCAAATTTCACATATCAGAATTTAAGCAAACAAAGTGCTTCGGTCGCTCGCACTTCTTTGCTTTTAATTTGTTTAGAAATCCCGATAGATTAACTTCAACCAACATTGTTTACTAGCACGCTTTTATAAAATTAGATCGGTCTGCGCCACGCAACTAATAAATAATGGCACGTGCACAGACCAAGCTTTAGAGCATTTATCACTGTTTTGCAAGCTTGTTTTGAGATGAATTTTAGAATTAATCTTACAATGTTAGGATTGGCAAGAGACTGAAGTAACACGGCAGCATGTTGTTCTTTCATGTGATTTCTTTGGTGATTATTTTTTTCAAATATTTTTGATCTTAACAAAACACGCATATGCACATCTCCCAAATGTCAAACACACATTTGGATCGACCCGAATCAGTTAACATAAATTTATAAAAGATACTGACAGATTTATGTGGATTTTTTATTAAACATCTATCAATAGGTTCTTAGAAAATCTGGAAAATAGTTTGCTTACACAACAGATTAATTTCATAAGAGCGACTGTCTCACAAAATTTAGATGATTTTATTTTTCTTTTAAATTTAAGAGAAGTTGAAAAAACTGATTTAGAACCCATGCCTTTTCGGTCAGTAAAATAAAAAAGGCGATTTACACCAGTTAGCCACAGAAGACTGTTATTTAAGAATTGTCAAAATTAATAATATAAATAAAGTACCCCGTGACTAACGGGGTAAATTTGTTACCGATAAAAATGTGTAAAACTTTATACTGTGATATGTTTCTGTTACAAAATATGTTTAGATATGTTCTTCACAATTACAGCTAGAATTTCTAGAAGTATAAACATTGTTTTGCATCGTCGACCCATCTGTGAGTCAGTCGCTTTAAAGACCATTCAAAGAAATGAAATTGGCCGATAATTTATAATCGAGTTTCATAGTTGAAGAGGTGAACAACGAAAACAAATCAGGGCAAAAACAAACAAATCAGGGCAAAAACAAACAAATCAGGGCAAAAACATAAGACCTGCGACTGAAGATGTCTTTAACATGTATAAATATAAGAGCAATAATTTACTGTCCAGGAAGATAATTGATTCTTGAATTAATTTCCGCTAGCTTAAACTTACACTATGAAATCAATAAAAGTCATCTCGAGAATATCATATTCCTAATTAGTTGTTCGTGCCTGCTTATAATTAAAAAGATAATGCAAAACTGAAAAAAAAAGATGTTTTCACATTTGAGAAGGTTTCATTTTGTTCCACTATGCTACGGAAAAAAATGACTTCAACAGAGGGAATTTATGTGTTGCTTTAGGGTTACCATATTGCAAAGAAGGCCTAATTTAATGATATAATGTAACTATACGTTATAAACATATTAGGCATATACGAGTATGTCTGTTCTAACCTTTTGTGCGTATTTTAACTTGTTTCAAAACAATATTTTGTTCAATATACGTTTTCGCTTCGAATTGTGAAAATGTTTTGCCTATTGCAATGTGTTATATTAAAAGATTTATAGAAACTTCATTTAAAATTCAGAAAGATGCCAACATAAGACAGCATTGTTAAAAAAGAGGGCCTTGTGTTAGTGTGTGTGTGTGTGTGTGTGGAGGGGGAGGGATGCGTCAGTCATAAAGGCAACACATACCGACAACAATGAAGAATAAATAGATAAATAAAGCTTCGTGTAAGAAATATACGGAGTGAAAAGTTATGGCTTGTTATACCTATGGCTTCTGACAATATTACCTAGTAAATAAATACCGGTGTAATTTCTGTAACCAATAAAAGATCTGGTTGTGGTTATAAAACGAATAAAAGATTATTCATCAACGACAGATTTCATCAGTCATTTATAAATGATGATAAGGAACAATTGAGATAAATCAACATCGTTATGCACACTCTCGCATTTAGCTTTTGACTCGCATTAATTTCACTATCTCCCCATCAGCTAAAACCCCTAAAATACTGTTTATGAAATCTTGCAAAATGTCTTAATTATGTACGAAGCAGTTTCAAAATGACTTTAATTATACTGGTTCTATTTCTGATACAAAGTAAACAAGAGCTTTCACAGTAATTGACAAATGCCCCTGAATGGTATTGTCTGTTTTTTGCAGTATTGACTTGGATCCGTGCCATTTAAGTAAAATGATATATCAGGATATAAACAGAGAAGGAAGCAGCACGAACAAAAGACAGACAGACAGACAGACGTATGAATTAACAATTTATGACATATTACCTCAATGTGGTGAATTTGACTTCAAAACATGTAATGTACCAATGAGTTACAGAACAATTACAAACAAACAGGTATGAATTATACTATACTATTTGGCTGCATATAAACGTAGGACAGAAATGGACTGATAGTTGCATATTGCCTCGATCTGGGGAAATTTGTGCCACGTTTTCTTAAAAACCTGTGACATACAGAACAGACGCAAAATGCAGGTAGGTAGTCATTTGTATCATTTGACTGTGCTGACGACAGACAGATTTGTGACACATTGCTTCATTCGTTGGAACATTCTACCATTTTATTTTAAAATCCTGTCATGTTAAAATGAGATATAGAACGGACATTCAGTACTCCCTGTTATTTGGTATAACAAACAAGAGGGCTATGATGACCCTAGATCGCTCACCTGAATACTTTGCCATTGGGTCTTCTATTGAGCTAACATCAAATTAAAGCTTTTTTAAGAATCTCCTTATATAAATCTATATGAATACAAGTGACCCCAAGCACAAGGCCAAATTTCACAAAAGGGGCATAATTTGAACAAACTTGGTAGATGACCTCTAACTGATGCTCCATTAGAAATATCTAAGTTCTAGGCTCTGTGGTTTCAGCGATCCCAAAAGCTCACCCTAAGCAGTGCTCAGGTGAGCTTAAGGAATCGAAAGCAGTGGACAAAGATGACTGATAGTATGCAAAATATTTCTTTATCAGAAGAAGAATGGTGTCCTGTTATTTCTATTGATGCATCAGAGAGCTTCAGAGCATGAACAAAAACAAAAGCTTAAGGCTTGCAATAGTCTGTAGTTATTACTTGTTTTATTTGAACAGTGATTGCTAATCCTTGCTATTGGAAACTGGGTCTAGTTTACGACATATTGCTTCCATGTAATGAACATTTCTTAACTTAAAGTCCTATAAAAATGACAGAGATAAAGAGCGGATAGGATTTGTTTATGGATTTTCAATGTGATCTTGGCATTGCAGACAAACAGACAAATGGACAAACGGACTGTTTTTGACTCGTTACTATCTGATGAAATTTTGTTCAAGTTATTTCAAAGTCCTTGATGGTATCACAGTGTTCCAAATCGGAGGAGGACCTAAAGACTGATAGTTTTCTTTATTATTTAAACAATGATTTATCAAAACTCGGGTCGTATTCGTAACGCGTTGCTCTATGTAAGTGTACATTGCACATGGCCAGTCTATGATATCTGTTGAAACAGAAGAACGTACAGGCGGAAGTTTTAAGACACATTGTTCCTATCTGGGAAAAATTTAGCCAAGTTATTTCAAAATCCGTTGATGTATCATAGAGCTACAGATGAAACTTTAACTTAAATGTGGGAAGCATTCTATCTTATTTGGACAAAAATATCTGCGGTTGGCCGTGGAAACATAGGTCTAACAAGCAACAAGTCGTCTAAATCTGATGGATGTTTGTGGCAAGTTTAATCAAAATCCTACATAAAATGACTGAGAAACAGACCGGAGACGAATTGTTACGAATGGACGGACTGGCAGGCAGACAAAGGTAACGGACAGACAGGCAGGTAGATGAAGGTAGAGATTTACTAGATGCACGTTTTCGGTGAGAGGGGGTGTATAAACAGAGCATTAGGCTGGTGAAACAAATGATACAGCTTGTTAAATGAAACGACTCTTAGAGGAACAAATTCAACAAACTCCTTAGTAACTCTGTCAGTGCATTAATGCAAGAACAATTGAATGAGCTAGGCAAGATAATTATTTCTTAAATTGCACTTCTGTGGATGTTTAGTGAAAAATTGATTCAATTAAGTACAAATTTGAAACAATTTGTTTTCTAATTATTTTCCTAATCGTGGTCCTCTGATTAACCAGAGAGAAAGTCACTTCAGTCTTTAGAAGTTATCTTTTTGTTTCTATTGAAAATGATACACTGCAAAAAAGTAAAGAAGACCTGTGAGAAATACAAATGCTATAATGAAATGTTCCCTAATTTGAGTATAACAAAAGGGAGAAGTCGTTCGATTGTTTGTTCTATACAATACTTGATATATAACTGTTCCAAAACTAGAAATTTGCACTGATGATATCTTGCCTAAGTATTATAAAAAAGAAAAAAAAAAGAGAAAAAAATATTTATTTATTTATTTGTTTTTGTTTTTTTGTGTCTGTTGTAAATTTGGTAGAAATGTCAGTGACGAATTCAAAAGTTGAGAGTGGAAGAAAACATTCAGGACTAAATATTAATCTGCTGTAGTAATAGCGATGAACGAATTAGGAAATAAATTTTAGAAAAGTAAGAATTACATACCATCGGATATATCACTGCTTCGTGTTCAGATACGCAATAATTTAATCACGAAGGCCGTAGGCGTGATTAAATAATTATGCATCTTAACGAGAAACCGTGATATATTTGACGGTAAATCACAAAACCTAGTACTGTTAAATCTATTTCCATTCTAACGCATATATATATTTTAAAGGACGCAAGTATGTTCGCTACGTATCGTGCCATTTTTGACTATTCGCTTCCTTATAGCTATTCCGTTTACCCCGCTATTCATTTCCCTCAAGAAATTGAAAAAGAAAAGAAAAAAAAAAAAAGAATGAAAGGCCGAAGTAGTTTGCAGTGACGTCATTGTCGGCAAAAATCCGGATAGAGTTAGAATGTGTATTTGAAAATTTGGTCATCTAAGTCACGATACTTGATGTATAAGAACAATGCTGTTTAGCAACTTAGTTTTAGTCGGTTGAACTTTCCAAACTTGTATAATTGTGGAATACAGTTCTATAAATTACTATTTTGCTTAGCTTTTTCGCAAGGATAACGTTTGGGATGGATATATACATAAACACTTTTTACTTACTTTTTTTGTTTCTCTACAAGTTATAGTCCTTCAAGGTTTCAGGTAACCTCCGTTTTTGAACAATTGTTAAGATGCGTTAGGATGAATTCATAGGCAAAATACTGGAGGAGTTCCAGCTTCTCGTTACGTAGACTTTTGTTTTTTTTTCTTCTGTTTTTTTATTTTTTCATTTTTTTTTTCAAAGTCAGCAATAAATCTTTTAAAAATATGGTTAAATGAAAGTGTACTTTACTAAGATGGCGTTCCTTTTCTTCCCAGAGAAAGACTAACTACACTGAAAAAAAAAGCGGTGTAGTCATTATAAAATATTTAAATGAAAAAAATGATGATTTCTGCTGGAAAGCCCAATTAATAATATTATTGTTCGTCTGTTTATTATAAAGAACAAGAAGAGTTATGTTTCCTTTACATTTCTTTGCCTTCTTGGAAAATACTCCTGAAGACCAGTTTTATTCATATTCTTACTCCGAAAATGAAGTGTTTAGAATGTTTTCCGAAATAATTTCAGTTTAATGAATTTAAAGTTAGATAAGTACATTTGACGTGTCAGTTAAAAGGATTGAAAAGGGTACTAACCCTTGGGAACATTTTGAACCAGTAAAAATGGTACCCGTATGAAATTTGATTGTCATTATAAATGAAGTGGTCCACTTGCGTCAAAAAAATGAAAAATTTCACTGCCATACTTTAACAGAGCACTCCCAACGTTTACAAATTCGAAACTATGCAACTGGATTTTGAATAGCACCAACTATGTGCTTGGCCTTGTTTATTTTCTTTGTTCTTTTCACTTACCATGTCTATATACACGTAACTGTGATACGTGATAAAATACCTGTGTTAAGACGACGAACTACATGTATAGGTCTAATTAAAAGTCGGTTCTGTTCTGTACTGTTCATACAATAAATTATATATAAAGCTTATTTTTAAACGTCATCTGTTCCGACGTAAACTTGATCACAGTGACAAAAGAATTAACTACACTACATGTAACCTTTAAAAGAAACGAGACCTTAATCTGGACAACATGCACACTAACGTCAGGGTGTTACCACTTAATAGGGTCGCACATAAACGGGACCATTAGGGTTTCCATTTCATACAGATTATTGCATAGTAAATAAAAGCAACATACCGTCTGCCTTTAAGTAAACCGTTTTGTTCACGATTTTTATAAATGTATCTACATTGATACATATCATTTTAACACATTCTTTTACAATCTCATACTTAATTACTCAATAATAGCGAATTTGGGAAAATTAAAACACTTCTTCACGATAAATTGTTTTTAACTATCGCAGTTTAATGATTATCTTAATTCATTACAAAGTTCTTCCGCCTGTAACAAACTTAATAGCTCTCAGTGGCTTTTGCCCTAGGCTGTAATTAAGTATGGATCAATTTGATTTGATCAAGGAAGGAACGTTCTTGAAAAAACTTGAATAAAGTTTGGCAGAATGTTGGCATATCTCTTCTCCGTGTGACGTATAAACGTTATCCGATATTCTTATGAGAAAGAGCTTTAAGGCATGGCACAATGTTAACCTTGTCAAAATCACTTGTCATTCATGTACTAAACAGTAGCCAAGCGGTCGCTTTAAGCCGGATGGAATAGTCAGTTGATCTTGGCATTTGAATGACGAAAGATAAAGAATCGCAGAGCTCTCTTGAGAGGAGGAAATGGGGTAGGTCGGATGCAGGAAAAAAGAGAAAGAGAGAAAGATATAGATATTTTCGAGCAAGCCTTTTTTTGTTGATACATTTTTTTTATCAATTCTTTGCTGCAAATAGGCAAATGCATATACATCTATAACGATAAAAACATCAAACATATCAACAACAAAAACACAAATTGAACATTGTTCATGCGTAGTGACAGACACTAGAAAGGGAAGAAACAGCAGTGCTGCTCAGGTCAGTTAAGACAGAAAAACACGTTGTTTTGATAACTGGCTGAATTAAAGATCCGTTTAAACAAAACTTATAGTGTATTTGTTTCAGTTTCCTATGCTAATACATCCTGTGAACTAAAGCATTTGACATTCAATATTTTCCCTTGGCCATTTTACCACCTTTCATAAAATATTATACGCCTTTAATAAAAGAATGACAGTGAAAGAGTCACTTGATTTGATAACTTTCGGTTTTTCGAAACCTGATGCAGCCTTAAAGGAATAGGAATGGATATGTCAGCAGTTTCCAGTTATTAAACATCACTAAAATAGTAGCATTATGACAAAGCTTACATTGAAATAAACTTTTCAAGAAAAAATGAATTGGAGTTAATTCATCAAAATGTATTACGCAGTGGTAGAAACCAGTGTGAAGCCATTATCGCGAAGTCTAGTTACTCCTTTGTCAGGCAGTTTTCGAGAGTACTATAGGCATAACTACTTTTGTCTTGTGAAGAAAGGTGTTTGTCAAATACAGATCTGTTGGCAGCGTATTGAATATATACATTCCTTGATAATGCAAGGATATTGTTTTAGTTCCACCTCCTTGGAATAGTGGTTAAGATTGCTGATTTATTAACACTGAGCCTCTCAATGAGTATTGCTATATGTTCGAGCCCCACCGTCGACGATTACTATTCTGTGAGAAATTTTGAAGTTTCTAGCTAAATCTGACCCTTCAAGAAATTAGGTTTAGCTAAAATTACCGAGTAATATGATTTTGTCTATAAACGGCTCTTAAGCTCAGCTTAGCCAAACAAATCTTGTCACTTTGAAACTATACGCGCTTGTTTTACCTAGTGGATGCAAATTCTGTGATAAACACTTGACACTGCGCAGATTTAATTATTTTGTTTACAGCGAAATTGTTTGTTTTGCTTTACAAACTGTAACTATGTAATTTAATGTGTTACTATTTGTAGACCAGTTAAATTAAATGAGAGTCAATTCAACGTTTAAATGATTTTTTGCCTCTTAAACTCTGTAACTATCATTAAAAGCGTTACTATATTTAGACTGTTTTACTATAAACAGACAAGATTATTATAAAAATCGATAACATTCGACAGAAGTGAGCTAAGAACAGATCACCGATCGCTATTTGTGTCTAACTATCGTTTTCCCTAATACGAGAGAAAATCCGTTGCTATAGCAACAAGTCTGTTTCTGAGATTTCCATTATAGCCCAATTTCTGTAACAAGAATAAACAGCTTTTGCTATCAGATTGAGTAGGATTCTAATTCTTACACAATGACGCTTTGGAAGAGGCAAAAACAGAACTTATTACGGAGGTGTAAATTCTTCCGATTATTAAATGGGTGTGACGTAATGGCGACCCTCTTTTTCACTGCAATTTTCACTCTAAAATGAATCACTCGTAGGTTTGGCAGACACGTTTTTATGCAATAATATAATAATACTTTATACTTGTAATATAGGATTTTAAGTGTCGTCTGCGTCATAAATAAATGGCCGTTCTAAAATTAGAATAAGCGTGAACCGTGCAATATAATGCAGTTATTTTCTAATGTTGAGGACAATATGTACATTTACGGACCTGTAAAATGACATTTTTACTTCGTCCTCGGTCAATATCAGTTTTACAGGTCCGTAAAACACACACACTGACCAAAACATAAGTCTTTGATTTGAATTTATTTATCGTCGGTACCGGTTGCCTTTATGACCGACGCCCCCACCCACCTTCCCCCTGCAGAGATTAGTTATTTATGATGTGGGGGATAGGGCAAGATACAGAAAGAATCCCGTTCCAGAGACACCCCTGATTCTTCTTCATGCTAAGAGAACAGCAGTGATACAAGGAACCACTGTTTAACGTCTCATCCGAAAGACAATTAGTAATGATAGTGGAGATGCAAGGGATCGATCTCGCGACCCCTGGGTTACCAGTACAATGCGTTACCACTGGACCACTGATTCGTGCACTGATCTCAGTCTATAAGTGTTATATACTATACAGACGTGCAACTCTCTCGACCAATGAAATGAGTGCATTTCATGTCGGTATATGATATTTTAAGTTATATTTTTGGCCAAAGTGATTCTAAAGATAAAAAGTTAGTACTTACAGAAAAGAAAACAAACGTTACCAATCTCTCTACTTGTATAAATATTCATTGTGAAAACAATTTTCTCCAATTAAACAAAGGTGATTTAGATAAAAAAGAAAGTTGTGAAGTCAAAGGGAAAAAAACAATAGAAAATTATCACTTCGTTTAACGCACGATGGATTATTTAAAATTTTAATAGTAATTAGTTAAGCAAGCAATCTGATTAAAATCATATCCTAAACATCGCTACGCTAACCGTAGGGAGATCGTGAACTTCAGTCAGATTGCTAAGCAAGTATCTTTGCATCGCTTCTTTCAAATGGTAATCTCAACATTAGAACCATTAGGAATGATTAATTAGGTTAATGGAAAGGTTAGGCTACTGCTAGTAAAAACAAAATTCATCCGCGGAGGAAGAAACTTTTAAAGATGTAGAGTGACGTGAAAGAAAGGGTGAAAAATCATTACACATGAAAACGTCCCTATTATCAATATTAAAAGCGTTCTGAACAAGAAAATTTAAAGGGAGAGAGAGAGACAGAGAGAAAAACGCATTGAAGGGAGTTAATGCAAATCATGGTCTAGATAAAGTAGTTTAAGTATTACTTCCCTTACATTGTGTATTATTGTACATGACAATCAATATCTAATATAAAATCAAAATGACAATGTTTGACCCTGACCTTGAACTAAAAAAATCTGGAATTTCTGCCAAGTATTTTCAATTACCTTCAATCGGTTCAAGATAAGACACATTTAATCATAATGACTATGTGTGACCTTGAACTTGATCCCAGGAGGCCAAAACCTGCGCTCTGAACACTGCATGATCATTTTCAACATTTCTGCCAAGTGGTTTCAATTTCCTTAAATCGGTTCAAGAAATACCTACTGGACAAGAAACCTGACACATTAAATCATAATGACTATGTGTGACCTTGACTTTGACCCAAAAAAGGTGTAACGTGCGCTGTGCACATCATCTCGTTATGGTTAGCATTTCTGCCAAGTTATTTCAATTTGTTAAATAATTTCAAGAGATACAGAGCGGATACAAAATTTGACATATTAAATCATAATGACTAACTGTGACCTTGACCTTAATCAAGAGATACAGAGCGGACACGAAATTTGACACATTAAATCAAACCGACTTAGTGTGACCTTGATCTCAGAAAGCTGGACCCAGCTCTGCACATCATCTCATTACGGTTAACATTTCTGCCAGGTAGATTTAATTTGATTAAATCGGTTCAAAAGATACAGAGCGGACACGAAATTGCTAACGGACGGACAGACGGAGAACCAGGGGTATAAGATAATACGTCCCTTTGGGCATATAACACACACACACACACACACACACCATTAAACATTCTTAGAATATGTTACTTGAACATTTCGTACTAATGTCTTACTTGAATGTTTCTTATGGTCATAATAATTAATGCATTTATCCTGATGACCTTAGCTAAGAACAAACATTGAAATAAGAGCATTTATAAATTTGAATACATGTATAAGCATTAAAATTAGCTGAAGCTATAAACACACATACGCTTCCTTTCGAATAGCGTTTAAGGTGTCAAAAGAAACTGTTTGCCATCAATAATACATATCAGCCGCGGATTCAGCCACGAGCTTCAGGGCAGCCCCCCTCCCCCCCGCCCCCGATCTCGGCCCAAAGATACGTTTTCCAGCTGGGCTGGTATATTTTAATGTATTTATGGTTCGTAATGTATTCCGTTATCAAAGCAGTTAATTGCTATCATCCAATTGTTAATCTCTTGCCTGGGGCCTTGGTTGAGAGTGTAATTATCGATACACCCCTAATTGACATGACCGTTGGAAAGGTGTATTTAATTGGCTGATTATTTTACAATCATCCAATGGAAATAACAGTTACAAAAAGCGGCGAAGCTTTGATACAGTTAGCAGTTTGTTTACATGTGAAAATCTTTAAAAACTAATAGTTCCTGGCTAGATTGCGGCTTTTATCATATAATCCATGTATTAAATGAATTATGAATTTTAAACTTGAATATAAGCATGCTTTATGTGAAATTTCATAGGGACTGTTTGTCAATTTGTAATTTGTAGTTCTCTGCAGATGAATTAATTATCTTGATTTTTTTAGCATTCATATCTGAGTATTAAAGATTTATAAAGTTGTATTTCATCTTGTTGTCTGTTGTTTGGTAATCTGTGCAATAATGATTGCAATAAAAGGCCCAAAAATGCACCAGAATGCACCATTTTAGATATTTTTTTTTAATTTTCCGGGGGAGGCCCCCGTACCCCCACCGACGGGAGAGGTGTCCCCTCCCGTACCCACCCAATGTAGTTCTACCTTTCACGTCAGCCCCCCTGGCAGCCTTATTCTGTATCCGCCCCTGCATATCCTTTCCAAATGCCTTATCCAAATGCCACATTTCATACAAAACACTTTTTAAATGGTATTACTGTAGAGCTATTCAATATTTCTTTTCATATAACCATTTATTAAGTAAACCTTATATTCTGCTTTTTCGGGTATGTTTATAAATGTCAGGCGTACATGTTAAGATGGTGAAGTCTTGATCTCAAGTATGGACCGAGGACACTTTTTTAATGAAACCTTTGGCCTAGGTTTGTATGAATCAGTCTCAAAACGTTTGACAGAAAAAATAAAAAAAACATTCTTGACCATCAACACCAACCATCATCATCATCATCATCATCGTCATCGGTATCATCATTTAAGACAGCCCGTTGCATTCATCAGCATTTACGTCCATGTTTAACGAGATTCGATTGATTTTCAGTACCACTTCTTTTCAGTCATTTTTTTGTGTACCGTTCACTTACTTTTCTCACATCATTTTCATAGTTCCAGGAACCCTCTTACACAGGACATTCTACGCCAAAAAAAAACATGATCGTGCTGCCTTGACCTTCAAAATTGCCAGATATTTCACTCATTGAACATCAATGGGACGTTCGGGAGACTTGTATACCGCCCCCTTTTTTTAATAAGGGGTGGGTGGTTTTGTTTAAATCGTTATTCAAAAAAGTAAAGACATACAGACAAATGTTTTTGATAATGACAGTTCCATGTTGGAACCTGACTTCTCTACTTTTGTTGACACAAATACAGGTTTGCATTTTATCCTGATTAGCCAAGTCATTTTATATTCAACCGTCGGCAGGAATAACTGTTCAGAGAAGACACAGGTTATCTAAAATTATAATTGGTTAGTCGACATACTGTCGTGACGAGGCCCTTCCAAACCCGCCGTTACGAGAACACTATATGGCATAAATCAGCCACCATAATAGTCCCCTATACCAAGACGTGTGAAAATAGATAATTTGGTTATCTCAAAACTTTCAAAAAATATCTAACAAAATGCATTTTAACTAAGTCCTTAATGAATTTCCCAAATGCGTCTTAGACACAGTACGATTAAGTATGTCTATGACACTGGAAAAGCTTTAGAATCTCAAGTCATACTAAAAAGAACACAAGTTATAATTAAGTATATACATAACAACACAATAGGTCGTTAGTTAGTTATCGAAGTAAATATAAGGGAGATGCTGAAACAACTTTTTACAGATATTCTAAAGTTTTATTGATGTAATTTCAGTTTCAATTTTCAACTGAAAAAGAAAAATTATCATAGAAGATGGGCGGAGAATCGAACTCCCGAAACTTTCATCACTAGTCCGCTGCTCCTTCAGGATTCCGGCATTAAATAGAAATTGTGTTGAAATGTGACAACAACTAGATGGGTGTTCGGCGGAACATTTGTGTCGCCCTTGGGTACTCTGTTTGAATAACTAAAAAGGTAAACAAGAGCCTGCTGGAAAAGACAGCATGCTAGTCAAAGTACAACAATACCTGTCTACAGACACCATGCTCCACTTTTCTCAGTGCTAGATAATTAATTATAAGCCAAGTTAAACAAGAGGCCCAAGTGAAAAAAATTTGACTGGGGCAGGGCAAGTACCTAGTCATACAAGATGAAACAAAAAAATTGGGTCAAGTAGTTATGTATTTAAAAAAAAAAAATGGACCCCAATAGTGGTGTGTGTGTGTGTGTGTGTGTGTGTGTGTGTGCGTGTGCGTGTGTTTTTCGTTGAAACTCACTACAGTAACCTGAAAACACACCAACAAAATGACGACATTTTGGAAAGTCACTACATACACTAGTGTAGTGACTTTCCATATCCCTCAAAATATACTAAGAGCTTCATATTTTGTATGATAGTGCAAAATTTTGAGTATGTGTCATTTTCCATGTTTTATCAACATTTTTTACACACTTCTGTTGGCTGATTTTTCGGCTCATACACACTTTACCCAAACGCGCACCTGCTACCGGTGTCAGGGTAAGAACATCTGACGCAACGTTCGCCATTTTGAATTGCCCGGATTTCCAAGGTCGAGACGTGTTCTTCGAAGCTGCACAATATTACAGCATTATCAGGTAAATATTTTTCTATAAAAAATCGCCAACGGTTAAAAAATAAGAATGATATCGGGATCTCCACTTTCCAGACTTTATTTCCGAAAGTAAAGATAATTCCCGAACTTGGATTAGAGTTGTTTACAAAGTAGCTGATAGCTTAGGTGACTTTCGCTGCTCAAGACTTCAAAATGAGAACTCTGTAAATGTTCAGTAGGCAAAATATCTTGAATCGTGTAGTTACAAAGTACAGTATAAGTGTAAGAAACATGTATACATAGTTTATGTTATTTGTTTTGATGTCATCCGAAATTATAGCTACTTACCAGACTTGTTGAAAAGACATCGAGAAAAATTTTGACTAGCGATATCTTTTTTCCAATTATAACCACAAGTTGCATTTTATGGCATTTATGGAAAATGCCCTTTTTTAAGTCTTTGGAATTGATTACAAATGTAGCAGACTTTGGGAGAAATTACCAACATGAACTTTTAGTGAAACAATTTTTATAGAAGTTTCTGAAATTATATAATTTTTCTATGAACAATTTCAGAAATATCATAATTGACTAAAGTTTCAATAGCAGCACTAATCGTCTTGTGGGCCATTTCTGAATGACTGTTTATGAAGTTTTTTTTACAAGAATAGTAATTTAATATATTGAGTTATATAATGAAATATTATGTACTTTCAAACTTTAGGGGAAAATCAGTGATGAATTTATATATAACAGAAAAAATCAACCAAAACCACCGCCAGTGTTGCAGCTAAATGTTCCATGCTTAAAAATGTCAGTTACAATTAGACGTAACAGTTTCGCAGTAATTAAAAAATGTCTGTAAAATGGGTCAAAGCATCAGTGCCAAATTAATTAGGCTAAAACACATGCTGCTTATTTATTAACATCTTGCAGTGATTTTATGTGGTTCATGAACCTATAATAACCAAACCAGTATTTTATTACTTTACCTGCTGCTGATCTGAAATATTCTGTTATATATTTTCATTTGCAAAATAACATTGGTCAATCGGTATAATACAAATCTCCGGAAGCTTTTGTTCAGGTTTTTGTGAGAAATGACTACTGTTTTAATACATAAATCAAAACAAAATACATGTGGCAAAGAAATCATGCTTACGTTAAATATTTTACTATAACTGTTTACATTTCAAAACTTAATTTTTAATGGTATTGAGCACAATAACTGACTGCTATATCTTTAAATCCCCTACTACATAACTTTGTTTAAAACACATGTGCTAGACACACTATCAATATACCTTATTTTACGCTACTATACTATTTACAGAATGTAGTATATAAGCGTTGAATAAGATATACATTTATTGGTAGAGTGTCTAGTGCCTTTGGTCTACAATAAAAAAAAAACTCAAATGTTTTGGTTAATCCTAGTCAGTTTATTTTTTATTGTTTAGTATTGAATTTATTAGTTTATTAGTTTAGTATTGAATGAACTTTGGAAAATTATAAATTACTTGTGTGAAAAGCAGCAAAACTTTTCATGATCAAAATATTTTTTATGTTCTTTTGAAAATATATCAAACGTTGTCAAGAAAAACAACAAGTATCATATTTTGTGAAAGAAAATTGTGTCAGTTGTGTAATTGTGAAGATCACCGGAAGTTATCAAAAATGTTTTTATGGTGGTAAAAATGAACTTATATTATGAGGTAGAACGTATACCATATTCAGACAGTAGAGAAGTTTGACACTTAAAAGGTTTGAAGAAAAGGACAGGTAATATTTGGTGGTCTGTGACCTAGAGAGGCTTTGTTTATATCTGTAAGTTTTAAATTTTCCTACAAGAAGAAATGTTCACCGGCAAATAACTATCAGGATTGGAATAGGAACTGTTGCAGACATTTATCCTATTGTACTTATCCATATTACGTTTATCTATTGCACAGACTGATTGTTTTTACGAAGTGTACCAGTATCCGGATGTTGAAAGCTTTCCGATTTTCTGCAATGATTCTGCTGCTATATCACATGGCCATCTAACTTTTTTATAAATACTTTATTGATTTGAAAACATGTACATCATACAAGATACAATATATTAATACAATTAAAATGTTGCAAGAAACATTGATAATGATAGTCTAGATATTTTTGCTGTGAGGTTGAACCAGAATTAAATAATTATTATCCTTTAATAGTGATACTTAAACTAGTGTAAACAATTAGGATTAGGATTTTCCTATATTAAGGTCAGAGTCATTTGACAATGATATTGCAGGTCTTCTTAACAACATAGTGTTATTAGTAAACAAGTCAGTGTTTTCATACATCAATTTGATGTAAAATTTTATGGTGTTTGATAAAATAAGCCCTAACAGTGGGATCTTTTTTACTGTTTGATAAATTAGTGTAGTCTATATACTGCCAGAATCAGGGGAGTTAATACATGTATGCAAAAATTAATACCGTATGTGATGTTTCACATGTTTTTTTATTAAAACTCGCCAAATACGGGGGTGTCCGCGTACTGGTAGCGTCCGCGTACTATTCCAGTCTGTCTAGACTGCATATCAAAAGAGGAATTTATTTCATTGATAAAAAGAGTTTTTTAAGTGTATAAAAATTTTCAGATTTTGTATAATTTTATCATTTCCTCAGAAAATGTTTATATTGTTGTTTTATGATAATTTTAAATAATAGAATACATATTTTTTTAGTAATGTTAATTATAGACCATTATTTAATTAAAGAAACCACCAGCCAACTCTTCTGTTTTGATATATTTTCAGTAAAGATAATCACCTGTTTTCAGTAGAGCGCAGGAAAAAAATGCTTGCTGTTTCCCATAATTTAAAATTGTCAGTGTTTAGTATTCTTTTAAAGTTTAATTCATTTTCTGCAGGTGTTTCATTCCGGATTAACATTGTCATCTTTGTCAACAATTTATTGGAAGAACTCTAAAACCAAGACAGACTTTGTATGAATAGTTCTTGAGTGAATCTCTTCTAATTCACTAAAGTTTATCAAGTCATTATAGATATGGTCACTGTAGAGGCTGAAAACTTAATCAGGGTCCAGGCATTTTCATATGTTAGGATATTGTAATGTTTGAAAAAAATTCCTGTTAAAAATCACTGATTGTATTTTCTTTTGTGGTTCTCTGCCATAATGCTTCAACATATACTACTCAAAATTTGATAGGGATCACTTTTTGTGTCGCCCTTTCGAAGAAAAGGTGATACATAGGGATCGCTTTGTCCGTCGGTCCGTCACGAAAACTTAACGTTGGCTATAACTTTGCCATTTCTAAACATTATCTTATCAAACTTTCAAATTGTATTGCTTATGACAACAGGGTCAGGTTGATGCCAAAATTTCTAGGTCAAGGTTACATTTGACAGAGTTATGCCCCTTTTTATACATGGATTTTGTCATGAAAACTTAACGTTGGGAATAACTTTGCCATTTTTTAACATTTCAACATCAAACTTCCAAATTATATTGCTTACGACAACAGGGTCGTGATGATGCCAAAATGTACAGGTCAAGGTCACAATTGACAGAGTTATGCCCCTTTTTGTACTTGGATTTTGTCATGAAAACTTAACATTGGCTATAACTATGCCATTTCTTAATGTTTCTTCATCAAACTTTCCAGTTTTAATGCTTACAATTAGATCACTTAAGACAACACCATTTCTTAAGGGTAGATAACCCTCAAATTTTTTTTTGCAATGTTATGCCCCTTTTTCAAGTTAAAATTTCTTGGTTAACCTTTTTCTTTATGTCCATGTTTCAAAAAGTGTCAAGGATATTCCATTCAAACTTGGAATACTTGATCACCAGCAAGACCCCTGCAAAGATTGTTGGTACCCATGTCCCTGGGATCACAGTTAGCCCCACCCCCGGGGTCACTTGATTCTGCTTAAACTTATATATAGGAAAAAAAACTTCTAAAGCCTAGAAATAAAATATTAACTGACATGAGATGGGTAAGTACTCCCTCCCATTGTCCCATGCAGAGGGAATCCGCGGCCCTCCCCCCTCCCCCGAGGCCCATTTTTTTTTTTTTTTAATTTTAAAACATAGGTACTTTACTTCCCATCCTACCTCATCCCCCCTCCCCCCCCCCCACCCCCCCCCCCCCCGGCCCAATTTTTTTTTTTTTAATTTTAAAACATATGCTCTTTATTCCCCCTCCCTACCTCAAACCCCCCCCCCCCCCCAACCAGTCATTCCCCTCCCCCCCCCCTGGGGCCCAATTTTTTTTTTTTTTTAAAGTTTAGAACATATGCACTTATTCCCCACCCGCCTCCCTCCCAAGCAGTCACCCCCCCCCCCCACCCGGGCCCAATATTTTTATTTTATTTTTTTTAATACATAGGTACGTGACTCCCCATCCACCCTCAAATCCCCCCCCCCAACCACCATTTTTTTTACCCCCCCTCCCCCCTTTTTTTATTTTAATTTTAATACATAGGTACTTGACTCCCCATTCACCCTCAAACCCCCCCCCCCCCCCCCCCCCCCCCCCCGCTCCCCAACCCCCCAACCAGTCACCCCCCCCCCCTTTCATTTTTTTAACCCCGCACTCCTGCGCCTTTTTTTTTTCTTTAAACATAGGTACTTTACTCCCTACCCCCCCCCCCCCCCCCCCCCCCCCCCCCCCCCCTAATTTTTTTTTTTTTTTTTTTTTTTTAAATTTTAATACATAGGTACTTGACTCCGCATCCACCCTCAACCCCAGCAGGCTCTTGTTACCTTTTTAGTTATTTTTACAGAGTACCCTAGGGCGACACAAGTGTTCCACTGAACACCCATCTAGTTATTTCTTAAATATCTTTTTAATGATAACCTCAAGATAACTGATTATTTTTCATACATGTAGTTTATTCATATGGCAAAGCCGACCTGTCCAGCAGATTTTGATTGTTTACCTGTACATGGCTCAAGATGCATGGGAAAAGCGATACCACTGGTAAAGTGGTGCACTGCGGGCATGTACCTGCATGTACACATCCGTTTAATTCAGACTTCGCTTGTGTATGGTACGTAACGTTTATATCGAACCTAGCACTGGTCATGCCAAATGTACGGCAAAGACGGCGTATTGACGATGATGAGACGAATAGGGGGGTAGGGATGCTTGAGGCTGGGCGTTCCCAACGGCACGTGTCCTTGGGGTGTTCCAGAGCACAGTTGCCAGGATGTGGCGACGGTTTCAAACATACGGGCATGTCATGCATAGGCATGGCGGAGGGCGTCAGAGGTCCACAACTCAGCGTGAGGAGTGGTTTTTTGTTGTTGAAGCGCAACGTCAGCGCTTTGTTACTGCTACTGCCCTCCATAATGACTTCCAGAATGCCACTGGTGTAAGACTTTCCACTGAAACCATCAGGAACCGTCTTCATACAGCAGGCATGAGGGCTAGAAGGCCAGCAATATGAATCCCATTGATGCAAAACCGCATGTCTTCAATAGGCCCGCGATCATGCCAGGTTTACGCTGCATGACTGGACCCCAGTGCTGTTCACTGAGGTTTTGTGTGGCTTTCACTGATGGGTGAGTGCGGGTATGGAGATCCGCCAATAAGCATTTGGCACCTGTATGTGTTGCTACTGATGACTGTCATGGCGGGGGCTCAGTCATGGTGTGGGTGGGCATTAGCATACATTACAGGGAAGAACGGACCTGCACATTGTTCAAAACGGCTTATTGGCGACTGTACAATACATCAGTGAGATCTTAGGTGTGTACGTTCGTCCTTATGCTGAGTGCTATTGGCCCTGAGTTCATTTTAATGGACGACAACGCCCGGCCTCACAGGGCAAGGGTCACCGACGAGTACCTGGAGGCAGCAGCCATAGAGAGAATAGACTGGCCAGCAAGGTCTCCTGACCTCAGTCCAATAGAGCACGCCTGGGACATGCTGCAGGCTGCAATATCTGCTCGCCCAGTCCAGCCAACCACAGTTCCTGGGCTACAGCAGGCCCTTCTGGACAAGTGGGCTTGACTCTCACAACAAAGCTACCGGAGACTCATTAGCAGCATGAGAAGGTGGTGCAGAGCAGTAATACAAGCAAATGGACACCACATGCGATATTAAAGCAAAATTCAGGCCATAGACTTGATTTTTCCAAAAAGTTCCATTTCATCTCCTGTCTGTGTCACCCAAATTCGTGCCCCTCCCACGGCTCAGCCTCTGTCACGCTTCAACGGTTTACAGACTTACTCATTTTTTGGTACCAAACTGTTGTCATATGAACATTTTTTCAGAATCACAAAAAATGTAACCTTTCAACCTTATGTATTAAATATACACATTCTTATAAGTGATCCCTATTAAATTTTGAGTAGTATACTTTGATTTGTTTCAGTTGGTGGGTGAAGGCTTCTGCCTAGCATGAGTAAATGAAAACTAAAAGATAGGACTGTCTTAATTTTATGCCACCAGCATAAAATTATTGAACCGCATGTCCACACATCCTTTCGGTTAATTTGTTACTGCAAGTTGGACATTTTTCCATTTCTACAAATAGCAATAGCATGAACATTTACACACTTCTGCAACAGTGCACTGGTCATTACTCTGACACACTGTATAACTGTGGCTAGCTATTTCTTAGGAAATCTCTCCCACTTTGTACTTTGGAGAAATAGTTAACCTTTTTGGAAAGTTGGATATTTCTCAATTTGTACAAATACATGCAGCAGTTGCGTGAAAGTTTACACTTTTACTTAACAGTGCACAGGTCATGTCCCTGACAAGAAACATAATTGTGGCTACCTTACTTCTTGGGTAATCTTCCCATTTGGTACTTACCAGTAGTGAAATGGTAAACCTCTTTCAGAAAGTTAGAGATTTCTCAATTTCTACAAATAGAAGTGCCGTGAAAGTTTACACAGTAACTTTACAGTGTAAAGTAACATAACTGTGGTTTCCTTTTTATGCCCCTGGCATCTAGTGATTGAACCATATGTCTGCACTTTCCTTGGGTTAACCTGTTTTGGCAGGGTAGATATTTTTCCATTTCTACATACATGTAAAGCAGTGGCATGAACATTCACACACTTTCTTAACAATAACGGTGCACAGGTCATGACCTTGACAAGTTACATAACTGTAGATATTTTGAGATGTATTTTTTGGGTAATCTCCCCATGTTGTACTTAGAGAGAAATGATTAACCTCTTTTGGCAAGTTGGATATTTCTTAATCACATACTCAAGTGCACATGTTATGATCCTGGCTATGCTACCGGGGGGGCATATGTGTATTGAAAATAGTGTCTTTGTTGAATGATTGACCAATTGCAAAATTGTATAGTATCATTTGAATTTTGAAAATATTGCCAATATAGTCTACCAAACTCTAATGAGCAATCTAGATGTAAAGTCATTTAGCCTCTTGTTTTACTTTTCAGCTGTTTTTGATTAACTTCTTTGAACAGAAGAGACGAATTAGGAGTTGGGAGACATTTTCAGTTTTAGACAGAGATTTCAGAATTGAAATATCAAAGAGAGGTAAGTGTTATATTTTCAATGACAGTATCAAATGTAAGAATTATGAGGGGGGAAATTGTACAACATGATCAATAATGTGTTGATGTGCCATTAAACTGCTTGAATGAGATAAAAAAATTAATTGAGATGGTTCAGTATCTAGGACACAAATGAGGATATTAAGTCTGACATTTTGTTGTGATTTGATATGCTAAACTCAAGTTGCAAATCCTTTGACATACCACAGTTGTATATAGTACATAGGGCAAGACAGATATGCATACCAGATTACCAGCCAGGAATTTTGTATTTACAAAGAAAGTAAAAGTATAAAATGTCGAACTCACTTTGACAGGGATTGAATAGGGACCTTTCTCATATACGTTGGATTACTTCGCAGTAGCCAATGTTGAATAATGATGAGTTGCGTATTACTTCAATATAGATTAAAGCTTTTGATAAACTGCCAGTCATTCCTTGCAAGGGAATTGCCAGCCAGTCTGCTGATTGGGCCCTATCATGTTTACCTGGTTAATTTTTGTGTCGCCCTTTTGAAGAAACGGCGATACATAGGGATCACTTAGTCCTTCGGTCCGTCCCGAAAACTTAACGATAGCTATAACTTTGATATTTCTTGACATTTCCTTATCAAACTTTCAAATTGCATTGCTTATGACAACAGGGTCATGATGATGCTAAAATATTTAGGTCAAGGTCACATTTGACAGAGTTATGCCTCTTTTTGTACTTGGACTTTGTCATGAAATCTTAACATCAGCAATTACTTTACTATTTCTTAACATTTTGTCACCAAACTTTCACAATATAATGCTTATGATTGTATCACTCAAAACAACACCATATCTTAGGAGCAGATAACCCTCAGATTTATTTTTGCCATGTTATGCCCCTTTTTCAACTTAAAATTTTTTGGTTAACCTTTCTGTTAATGTCCATTTCTCAAAAAGTGTCAAAGATATTCATTCCATTTACATGTAAACTTGGAATACTTGATCACCACCAAGACCTCTCCAAAGATTGTAGGTACCCATGTCCCTGGGGTCACAGTTAGCCCCACCCCAAGGGGTCACTTGATTTTGCTTATACTTATATATATTAAGCCTAGAAATAAAATATTGACTGACATGAGATGGATAAGTACTCCCTGCTTTCTCCCCTCCCCTCTGCAAGGGGACCCCCCCCCCCCCCACACACACACACCCTGCCCATGTTATCCCCCCCCCCCCCCCCCCCCCTCTGGCCGTATATATTTTTTTTAAATACATAGGTACTTGATCCCCATCCACCCTCAACCCCCCCCCCCCCCCCCCCCGCCCCCACTCCAATTTTTATTTTAACCAGGTTTTCCGAAGGAAAAAACTGGTTATTAGTTTGAGGTATGTCAACGGGCGGGTGGGCGTAAACAATTTCTTCTGCGCGCAACTCCTCCTACATTTGTCAAGGGATTTTGACCAAACTTTCACTGAAGCTTTGTCATCAAGTGCCCTGACGCATATTATGGGGGTTTTGTGATTCATTAATTTTTCACCTCATTATGGCCTTTTGTTTTTTTCCTTATATGGAATATATAGTGAACAATTTCTTCCATGCGCAACTCCTACATTTCTCAAGGGATTTTGACCAAACTTTCACAAAGGCTTTGTCATCAAAAGCCCTGGCGCATATTTTCAGGGTTTTGTGATTCCGTAATTTTTCACCTAATTATGGGCCTTTGTTTTATTTCCTTATATGGGATATATAGTGAACAATTTCTTCTGTGCGCAACTTCTCCTACATTTCACAAGGGATTTTGACCAATCTTTCACAGAAGCTTTGTCATCAAGTGCCCTGGCGCATATTGTCGGGGTTTTGTGATTCGATAATTTTTCACCTTATTATGGCCTTTTGTTTGTTTTCCTTATATGGAATACATGTATGTAGTGAACAATTTCTTC
This sequence comes from Cyclina sinensis, assembly GCA_012932295.1. Lineage (NCBI taxonomy): Eukaryota > Metazoa > Mollusca > Bivalvia > Venerida > Veneridae > Cyclina > Cyclina sinensis. Next base: position 27,801,039 of record JAAONU010000008.1, read on the forward strand.
TGTGCCAAATTCCTACATTTCTCAAGGAATTTTTACCAAACTTTCACAGAAGCTTTGTCATCAAGTGCCCTGGTGCATATTTTTCGAGATTTTGTGATTTGGTAATTTTTGACCATATTATGACACTTTTTTTTTCATATATGCATTTTTCAGCCTACTGAATTAGTTCAATTCTGTCCAGTACTCACACAAAAGAATTGGGAATAGAAGGTACAAGTATGGTGCTTTGTAAGTGCAATAAACTCTATGAAGTCATCTCTGTCTACTGTAATCCACCAGGAAATATCAACAAAATATATACAGCTGCCAAAAAACTACATCAGCAGAATATACCAGGGCTTTTCATCCTTTTATAACAGAGGCTGATATTCGGCCACTTCCCAATCCGAAAAATGTAGATTTTTTCCCAGTTGTGGCAGAGTTTCTTCCCAAAATGCAAGACATGATTTCCCAAAATCTTAGAAATTCCCCCTAGATTAGTTTAAAAAACGATCAGTTTACATTTGTTATATCCGGAAGAAGCGTATGTCTGGTATCGACTTTTTTGTCGTACTATAGCCAAACAACGCACGGTACCCGTGTTACGCAAAACCAGCCTAATCCGTTAAGTTCCGATAGACTCTTACTCAGTAGTTATCTGTAAATAAAAGTAGAAACATGCGCAGTGAAACAGTCAAACGTTCCAAAGGTCTGGATTTTATTCCGTTTCAGGGGAGATAAATCAGTGTTTATTTCCGGTTGCAGAAAAAAATGTCTCATAAATTTCCCAAAATGAACAATTATCGCGCATAAATTTCCCAATTCAAAAGGCCAGGGCCTCTTCCCAATTTCCTGATGAAAAGCCCTGTGCTTTAGTCATTGTTGGTGACATGAACATTGACCAGCTTCAACTCTCAAAATGCCAGAAACTGTATGATTTCTTGAAGAATGAAGCTAATGCTGTACCGGCTCTATGCATGGAGACCACAGATTATCATTCAGCACTTGATCATATTTACACCACAGAAACCAGCTACAAGACAGGTGTATTAGAAACATGCAGGAGTGACCATATGATGACCTGGATTTCATTCTTGGATTAAGGATATGATAAGAAATAAGTTAGATTTATTTTTATGATTTATATCATAACTTTTATACCCTTCTTTAAAAAGATTTTGATTTTTTATCTCCCTTTTGACAGTATGTAGGTGTTGGTCAAAGACACTCCCCATCATAGAGCAATGGTAAATGTATGTATCAAATAACAAACACTGAAATGTAAAAAGCAAACAAAATGACCAAGCAACATAATAATATTCTACTATAATGGAATGAATATTTTAGTATTATGAATAAAATTGACTTGTACCTAAGTTTGTTGTTGGCAATAATGTGCATATAATTAGATACAATTACCATTTCAGATCTGTAGAACTATAAAAAATACATATTAATGTTCATCTATTTATTATACATGTAAAAAATTAAAAAGGCCATAATTCCACCAAAAACATTTCAGTTAAAAAAAATGCTCACAATGTGCACCATATTGTGAAACAATAATGTTGAAAACCTGGTTTTGTCGCATTGCGATGTTTCTTGTTTTTGTTTTTTTTTTTTAATTCTGACATTGGTACTTGACTCCCCCACTCAATTTTTTTTCACTTGGGCCTCTTGTTTAACTTAGCTTTTATTTAATTATCCAGCACTGAGTAAAGTGGGGCATCCTGTCTGTAGACAGGTCTTGTTGTACTTGGACTAGCATGCTGTCTTTTCCAGCAGGCTCTTTACCTTTTTAGCTCACATGTCACGTAGTGACAAAGTGAGCTTTTGTGATCACCTGTAGCTGTCCGTTCATCATCTGTCCACAATTAGTTTGTTAACACTCTAGTGGTTACATTTTTCCTCAATTGTCATGAATGTTTGTCTCATTAATTTTTCCGACGAGTTCGAACATGGGTTATCTGGGTTGAAAAACTAGGTCACAGAGCCCAAATATCGAAAATCTTTTTAACACCCTATAGGTAACATTTTCAGTCCAAATAACCTGGAAATTTGTCAGAAAGATTGTTTCAATGGTTTCTAGCTAAATTTTGAATATAGGTTATCTGGGGTCAAAAACTAGGTCACAGAGCCTAAGAGTAGATAAACCTTGTTAATGCTCAAGAGGTTACATTTTCAGTCCAAATGTCCTTGAAATTTGTCAGAAAGGTTGCTACGATGATTTCTAGCTCAGATTTGGATATGGGTCATCTGGGTTTAAAAGCTAGGTCACAGAGCCCAGACTGCAGGGGAGCATCAAAGGTTGTCAGTTTTAACATGATATTAGCTCTGTATAAGGTTATAATATTTATGTAAACAGTTTGAAGTTTGTTATCTCTGAAGTGTTTAAATTTTAAAACAGATTTATATTAAAAGTGTGAACAATATTTTTTATTTAACTTGTGACTTTTTTACTAGTTTAATATCAATGTCAAAAAACTGATTCTGTTGCTTTTCTTCAAAAACAGGTGTTCACAAAGACAAGGGAAATGATACAGAAGCTGAACTGAGTGAATCAGAGGGTCTTTGTGTAGTGCAAGGTAAACTTTACAAAATGTAGTGAATATTAAGGTTTTGATGGAGTAACACACATTTTGTAGCCAGACTCCTGTTTTTGAAGAAAGTGTGTAAATTGATCAACTGCAGGGGAGCATCCAAAGGTTGTAAGATTAAACTGAAAAATATCATATTAGCTTTGTATATGATTGTAGTATTTATGTAAACACTTCAGAAGATTTTTTACTCTGAAATCTTTAAAGTTTTAGACTGGATATATTTAAAATGTGTAGAAAATATTTAAAATTTACTTGTGACCTTTTTTCTGGTTAGATATTGATGTCAAATAACTGATTCAGTTGCTTTTTTACAGAAACAGGAGTTGACACTGACAAGGCAATTAATATAGAAGCTGAACTGAGTGAATCAGATGGTTTCTGTCTACTGCAAGGTAACTTTTACAAAATGTAGTGAATATGAAGGTTTTGATGGAGTAACACACATTTTGTAGCCAGACTCCTGTTTTTGTAGAAAGTGTGTAAATTGATCGACTGCAGGGGAGCATCAAAGGTTGTAAGATTAAACTGTACTACATCATATTAGCTTTGTATATGGTTGTATTATGTAATAAAGCAGTTTAGAGTTTTTTATCTCTTAAATGTTTAGATGAAAGACAGGATATATCTTAAAATGTGAAGAAATGTATAACTTGTGTCCTTTTAACTGGCTAAAAATCAATGTCAAATAACTGATTCTGTTGTTTTTCTACAGAAACTGGTGTTGACACTGACAAGGCCATTAATACCTTGTAAGATTTAACATGATATTAGCTTTGTATAAAGTTATAATATTTATGTAAACAGTTTGAAGTTTTTTATCTCTGAAATCTTTAAATTTTAAGACAGGATAATTTGAATGTGTAGAAAATATTTAAAATTTACTTGTGACCTGTTCTCTGGTTAAATATCAATGTCAAAAAACTGATACTGTTGTTTTTCTACAGAAACTGGTGTTGACACTGACAAGGCCATTAATACAGAAGCTAAATTGAGTGAATCAGATGGTTTCTGTCTAGTGGAAGGTAACTTTTACAGAATGTAGTGAATATGAAGGTTTGATGTAGTAACACACATTTTGTAGCCAGATTCCTGCTTTTTCTGTAGAAAGTGTGTAAATTGATTGACTGCAGGGGAGCATCTAAGGTTGTAAGATTAATCTGTAAAACATCATATTAGCTTTGTATATGGTTGTATTATGTAATTAAGCAGATTGAAGTTTTTTATCTCTGAAATGTTTAGATTTAAGACAGGATATATTTTAAAATGTGAAGAAAATATTTGAATTTAACTTGTGTCCTTTTTTCTGTTTAAATATCAATGGCAAATAACTGATTCTGTTGTTTTTCCACAGAAACTGGAGTTGACACTGACAAGGCAATCAATACAGAAGCTTAACTGAGTAAATCAGATGGTTTTTGTCTAGTGCAAGGTAACTTTTACAAAATGTAGTGAATATTAAGGTTTTGATGGAGTAACACACATTTTGTAGCAAGACTCCTGGTTTTTTGAAAGTGTGTAAATTGATCGACTGCAGGGGAGCAATTGTAATACATTCTGTTAGCTTTGTATATGGTTGTAGTATTTATGTAAACACTTTTGAAGTTTGTTATCTCTGAAATGTTTATATTTTAAAACAGGATACATTTTAAATGTGTAGAAAATATCAAAAATTTAACTTGTGACCTTTTTACTGGTTAAATATCAATGTCAAATGACTGATTCAGTTGCTTTTCTACATAAACTGGTGTTGACACTGACAAGGCAATTAATACAGAAACTGAACTGAGTGAATCAGATGGTTTCAGTCTAGCACAAGGTAACTTTTACAAAATGTAGTGAATATGAAGGTTTTGATGGAGTAACACACATTTTGTAGCCAGACTCCTGTTTTTGTAGAAAGTGTGTAAATTGATCGACTGCAGGGAGCATCAAAGGTTGTTAGATGAAACTGTAAAACATCATATTAGCTTTGTATATGATTGTATTATGTAATGAGGCAGTTTAAAGTTTTATATCTCTGAAAAATTTAGATATAAGACAGGATTCATTTTAAATCTGTAATAAATTTTTAAATTTAATTTGTGACCTTTTTACTGGTTAAATACTACTGTCAAATAACTGATTTTTTTTTTTCACAGAAAGAGGTGTTCACACTGACAAGGCCATTAATACAGATGCTGAACTGAGTGAACCCGATGGTTTCTATCTAGTTCAAGGTAGCTTTTACAGAATGTAGTGAATATTAAGGTTTTGATGGAGTAACACACATTTTGTAGTCAGACTCCTGTTTTTGTAGAAAGTGTGTAAATTGATCAACTGCAGGGGAGCATCAAAGTTTGAAAGATTAAACTGTACTACATCATATTAGCTTTGTATATGGTTGTAGTATTTTTGTAAACAGTTTGAAGTTTTTTTATCTCTGGAATCTTTAAATTTAAGAAAGGTTATTTTTCTTATGTGTAGAAAATATTTAAATTTAACTTGTGACCTTTTTACTGGTTAAATACCAATGTCAGTTAACTGATTCTGTTGTTTTTCTACAGAAACTGGAGTTGACACTGACAAGTCAGATAATACAGAAGCTGAGCTGAGTGAATCAGATGGTTTTTGTCTAGTTCAAGGTAACTTTTACAAGATGTAGTGAATATGAAGGTTTTGATGGAGTAACACACATTTTGTAGTCAGACTCCTGTTTTTGTAGAAAGTGTGTAAATTGATCGACTGCAGGGGAGCATCAAAGGTTGTTAGATGAAACTGTAAAACATCATACTAGCTTTGTATATGGTTGTATTATGTAATTAAGCAGATTGAAGTTTTTTATCTCTGAAATGTTAAGATTTAAGACAGGATTCATTTTATTTCAGTAATAAATTTTTAAATTTAACTTGTGTCCTTTTTACTGTTTAAATATCAATGACAAATAACTGATTCTGTTGTTTTTCCACAGAAACTGGAGTTGACACTGACAAGGCAATCAATACAGAAGCTGAACTGAGTAAATCAGATGGTTTTTGTCTAGTGCAAGGTAACTTTTACAAAATGTAGTGAATATTAAGGTTTTGATGGAGTAACACACATTTTGTAGCAAGACTCCTGTTTTTTCGAAAGTGTGTAAATTGATCGACTGCAGGGGAGCAATTGTAATACATTCTGTTAGCTTTGTATATGGTTGTAGTATTTATGTAAACACTTTTGAAGTTTGTTATCTCTGAAATGTTTATATTTTAAAACAGGATACATTTTAAATGTGTAGAAAATATCAAAAATTTACTTGTGACCTTTTTACTGGTTAAATATCAATGTCAAATGACTGATTCAGTTGCTTTTCTACAGAAACTGGTGTTGACACTGACAAGGCAATTAATACAGAAACTGAACTGAGTGAATCAGATGGTTTCAGTCTAGCACAAGGTAACTTTTACAAAATGTAGTGAATATGAAGGTTTTGATGGAGTAACACACATTTTGTAGCCAGATTCCTGTTTTTGTAGAAAGTGTGTAAATTGATCGACTGCAGGGGGGCATCATAGATGAAACTGTAAAACATCATATTAGCTTTGTATATGATTGTATTATGTAATGAGGCAGTTTAAAGTTTATATCTCTGAAATGTTTAGATATAAGACAGGATTCATTTTAAATCTGTAATAAATTTTTAAATTTAATTTGTGACCTTTTTACTGGTTAAATACTACTGTCAAATAACTGATTTTTTTTTCACAGAAAGAGGTGTTCACACTGACAAGGCCATTAATACAGATGCTGAACTGAGTGAACCAGATGGTTTCTATCTAGTGCAAGGTAACTTTTACAGAATGTAGTGAATATTAAGGTTTTGATGGAGTAACACACATTTTGTAGCCAGACTCCTGTTTTTGTAGAAAGTGTGTAAATTGATCGACTGCAGGGGAGCATCATAGGTTGTAAGATTAAACTGTTCTACATCATATTAGCTTTGTATATGATTACATTATGTAATGAGGCAGTTAAAAGTTTTTTATCTCTGAAATGTTTAGATTTTAAGACTGGATTCATTTTAAATCTGTAATAAATTTTTAAATTTAATTTGTGACCTTTTTACTGGTTAAATATTACTGTCAAATAACTGATTTTTTTTTCACAGAAAGAGGTGTTCACACTGACAAGGCCATTAATACAGATGCTGAACTGAGTGAACCAGATGGTTTCTATCTAGTGCAAGGTAACTTTTACAGAATGTAGTGAATATTAAGGTTTTGATGAAGTAACACACATTTTGTAGCCAGACTCCTGTTTTTTTTCGAAAGTGTGTAAATTGATCGACTGCAGGGGAGCATCAAAGTTTGAAAGATTAAACTGTACTACATCATATTAGCTTTGTATATGGTTGTAGTATTTATGTAAACAGTTTGAAGTTTTTTTATCTCTGGAATCTTTAAATTTAAGAAAGGATATATTTCTTATGTGTAGAAAATATTTAAATTTAACTTGTGACCTTTTTACTGGTTAAATACCAATGTCAGTTAACTGATTCTGTTGTTTTTCTACAGAAACTGGAGTTGACACTGACAAGTCAGATAATACAGAAGCTGAGCTGAGTGAATCAGATGGTTTTTGTCTAGTGCAAGGTAACTTTTACAGAATGTAGTGAATATGAAGGTTTTGATGGAGTAACACACATTTTGTAGTCAGACTCCTGTTTTTGTAGAAAGTGTGTAAATTGATCGACTGCAGGGGAGCATCAAAGGTTGTTAGATGAAACTGTAAAACATCATATTAGCTTTGTATATGGTTGTAGTATTTATGTAAACAGTTTAAAAGTTTTTTATCTCTTAAATCTTTAAATTTAAGAAAGGATATATTTCTTATGTGTAGAAAATATTTAAATCTAACTTGTTACCTTTTTACTGGTTAAATACCAATGTCAAATAACTGATTCTGTTGTTTTTCTACAGAAACTGATGTTGACACTGACAAGGCAGATATTACAGAAGCTGAACTGAGTGAATCAGATGGTTTTTGTCTAGTGCAAGGTAACTTTTGCAAAATGTATTGAATATGAAGGTTTTGATGGAGTAACACACATTTTGTAGCCAGATTCCTGGTTTTTTTCGAAAGTTTGTAAATTGATCGACTGCACGAGAGTATCAAAGGTTGTTAGATTAAACTGAAAAACATCATACTAGCTTTGTATATGGTTGTATTTGTAATTTAGCAGTTTGAAGTTTTTTTATCTCTGAAATGTTAAGAATTAAGACAGGATTCATTTTAAATCTGTAATAAATTTTTAAATTTAACTTGTAACCTTTTTATTGGTTAAATATCAATGTCAAATAACTGATTTTGTTGTTTTTCTACAGAAACAGGTGTTCACACTGACAAGGCCATTAATACAAAAGCTGAACTGAGTGAATCAGGTGGTTTTTGTCAAATGCAAGGTAACTTTTACAAGATGTAGTGAATATGAAGATTTTGATGGAGTAACACAAATTATGTAGCCAGACTCCTGTTTTTGTAGAAAGTTTGTAAATTGATCGACTGCAGGGAGCATCAAAGGTTGTTAGATGAAACTGTAAAACATCATATTAGCTTTGTATATGGTTGTAGTATTTATGTTAACAGTTTAAAGTTTGTTATGTCTTAAATGTTTTAATTTAAGACAGGATACATTCTTAATCTGTAGAAAATATGAAAAATTTTACTTGTGACCATTTTACTGGTTAAATACCAATGTCAAATGACTGATTCAGTTGTTTTTCTACAGAAACTGGAGTTGACACTGACAAGGCAGATATTACAGAAGCTGAACTGAGTGAATCGGATGGTTTTTGTCTAGTGCAAGGTAACTTTTACAAAATGTAGTGAATATTAAGGTTTTGATGGAGTAACACACATTTTGTAGCCGGACTCCTGTTTTTTTTCGAAAGTGTGTAAATTGATCGACTGCACGGGAGTATCAAAGGTTGTAAGATTAAACTGAAAAACATCATACTAGCTTTGTATATGGTTGTATTATGTAATTAAGCAGTTTGAAGTTTTTTTTATCTCTGAAATGTTTAGATTAAAGACAGGATTCATTTTATTTCAGTAATAAATTTTTAAATTTAACTTGTAACCTTTTTATTGGTTAAATATCAATGTCAAATAACTGATTTTGTTGTTTTTCTACAGAAACAGCTGTTCACACTGACAAGGCCATTAATACAAAAGCTGAACTGAGTGAATCAGATGGTTTCTGTCTAATGCAAGGTAACTTTTACAAGATGTAGTGAATATGAAGGTTTTGATGGAGTAACACACATTTTGTAGCAAGACTCCTGTTTTTTTTAGAAAATGTGTAAATTGATCGACTGCAGGAGTGCATCAAAGTTTGTAAGATTTAACTGTGCTACATCATATTGGCTTTGTATATGGTTGTAGTATTTATGTTAACAGTTTAAAGTTTGTTATCTCTTAAATGTTTTAATATAAGACAGGATACATTCTTAATCTGTAGAAAATATGAAAAATTTTACTTGTGACCATTTTATTGGTTAAATATCAATGTCAAATAACTGATTCTGTTGTTTTTCTACAGAAACTGGAGTTGACACTGACAAGGCAGATAATACAGAAGCTGAACTGAGTGAATCAGATGGTTTTTGTCTAGTGCAAGGTAACTTTTACAAGATGTAGTGAATATGAAGGTTTTGATGGAGTAACACACATTTTGTAGCCAGACTCCTGTTTTTGTAGAAAGTGTGTAAATTGATCGACTGCAGGGAGCATCAAAGGTTGTTAGATGAAACTGTAAAACATCATATTAGCTTTGTATATGATTGTATTATGTAATGAGGCAGTTTAAAGTTTTATATCTCTGAAAAATTTAGATATAAGACAGGATTCATTTTAAATCTGTAATAAATTTTTAAATTTAATTTGTGACCTTTTTACTGGTTAAATACTACTGTCAAATAACTGATTTTTTTTTTTCACAGAAAGAGGTGTTCACACTGACAAGGCCATTAATACAGATGCTGAACTGAGTGAACCCGATGGTTTCTATCTAGTTCAAGGTAGCTTTTACAGAATGTAGTGAATATTAAGGTTTTGATGGAGTAACACACATTTTGTAGTCAGACTCCTGTTTTTGTAGAAAGTGTGTAAATTGATCAACTGCAGGGGAGCATCAAAGTTTGAAAGATTAAACTGTACTACATCATATTAGCTTTGTATATGGTTGTAGTATTTTTGTAAACAGTTTGAAGTTTTTTTATCTCTGGAATCTTTAAATTTAAGAAAGGTTATTTTTCTTATGTGTAGAAAATATTTAAATTTAACTTGTGACCTTTTTACTGGTTAAATACCAATGTCAGTTAACTGATTCTGTTGTTTTTCTACAGAAACTGGAGTTGACACTGACAAGTCAGATAATACAGAAGCTGAGCTGAGTGAATCAGATGGTTTTTGTCTAGTTCAAGGTAACTTTTACAAGATGTAGTGAATATGAAGGTTTTGATGGAGTAACACACATTTTGTAGTCAGACTCCTGTTTTTGTAGAAAGTGTGTAAATTGATCGACTGCAGGGGAGCATCAAAGGTTGTTAGATGAAACTGTAAAACATCATACTAGCTTTGTATATGGTTGTATTATGTAATTAAGCAGATTGAAGTTTTTTATCTCTGAAATGTTAAGATTTAAGACAGGATTCATTTTATTTCAGTAATAAATTTTTAAATTTAACTTGTGTCCTTTTTACTGTTTAAATATCAATGACAAATAACTGATTCTGTTGTTTTTCCACAGAAACTGGAGTTGACACTGACAAGGCAATCAATACAGAAGCTGAACTGAGTAAATCAGATGGTTTTTGTCTAGTGCAAGGTAACTTTTACAAAATGTAGTGAATATTAAGGTTTTGATGGAGTAACACACATTTTGTAGCAAGACTCCTGTTTTTTCGAAAGTGTGTAAATTGATCGACTGCAGGGGAGCAATTGTAATACATTCTGTTAGCTTTGTATATGGTTGTAGTATTTATGTAAACACTTTTGAAGTTTGTTATCTCTGAAATGTTTATATTTTAAAACAGGATACATTTTAAATGTGTAGAAAATATCAAAAATTTACTTGTGACCTTTTTACTGGTTAAATATCAATGTCAAATGACTGATTCAGTTGCTTTTCTACAGAAACTGGTGTTGACACTGACAAGGCAATTAATACAGAAACTGAACTGAGTGAATCAGATGGTTTCAGTCTAGCACAAGGTAACTTTTACAAAATGTAGTGAATATGAAGGTTTTGATGGAGTAACACACATTTTGTAGCCAGATTCCTGTTTTTGTAGAAAGTGTGTAAATTGATCGACTGCAGGGGGGCATCATAGATGAAACTGTAAAACATCATATTAGCTTTGTATATGATTGTATTATGTAATGAGGCAGTTTAAAGTTTTTATCTCTGAAATGTTTAGATATAAGACAGGATTCATTTTAAATCTGTAATAAATTTTTAAATTTAATTTGTGACCTTTTTACTGGTTAAATACTACTGTCAAATAACTGATTTTTTTTTCACAGAAAGAGGTGTTCACACTGACAAGGCCATTAATACAGATGCTGAACTGAGTGAACCAGATGGTTTCTATCTAGTGCAAGGTAACTTTTACAGAATGTAGTGAATATTAAGGTTTTGATGGAGTAACACACATTTTGTAGCCAGACTCCTGTTTTTGTAGAAAGTGTGTAAATTGATCGACTGCAGGGGAGCATCATAGGTTGTAAGATTAAACTGTTCTACATCATATTAGCTTTGTATATGATTACATTATGTAATGAGGCAGTTAAAAGTTTTTTATCTCTGAAATGTTTAGATTTTAAGACTGGATTCATTTTAAATCTGTAATAAATTTTTAAATTTAATTTGTGACCTTTTTACTGGTTAAATATTACTGTCAAATAACTGATTTTTTTTTCACAGAAAGAGGTGTTCACACTGACAAGGCCATTAATACAGATGCTGAACTGAGTGAACCAGATGGTTTCTATCTAGTGCAAGGTAACTTTTACAGAATGTAGTGAATATTAAGGTTTTGATGAAGTAACACACATTTTGTAGCCAGACTCCTGTTTTTTTTCGAAAGTGTGTAAATTGATCGACTGCAGGGGAGCATCAAAGTTTGAAAGATTAAACTGTACTACATCATATTAGCTTTGTATATGGTTGTAGTATTTATGTAAACAGTTTGAAGTTTTTTTATCTCTGGAATCTTTAAATTTAAGAAAGGATATATTTCTTATGTGTAGAAAATATTTAAATTTAACTTGTGACCTTTTTACTGGTTAAATACCAATGTCAGTTAACTGATTCTGTTGTTTTTCTACAGAAACTGGAGTTGACACTGACAAGTCAGATAATACAGAAGCTGAGCTGAGTGAATCAGATGGTTTTTGTCTAGTGCAAGGTAACTTTTACAGAATGTAGTGAATATGAAGGTTTTGATGGAGTAACACACATTTTGTAGTCAGACTCCTGTTTTTGTAGAAAGTGTGTAAATTGATCGACTGCAGGGGAGCATCAAAGGTTGTTAGATGAAACTGTAAAACATCATATTAGCTTTGTATATGGTTGTAGTATTTATGTAAACAGTTTAAAAGTTTTTTATCTCTTAAATCTTTAAATTTAAGAAAGGATATATTTCTTATGTGTAGAAAATATTTAAATCTAACTTGTTACCTTTTTACTGGTTAAATACCAATGTCAAATAACTGATTCTGTTGTTTTTCTACAGAAACTGATGTTGACACTGACAAGGCAGATATTACAGAAGCTGAACTGAGTGAATCAGATGGTTTTTGTCTAGTGCAAGGTAACTTTTGCAAAATGTATTGAATATGAAGGTTTTGATGGAGTAACACACATTTTGTAGCCAGATTCCTGGTTTTTTTTCGAAAGTTTGTAAATTGATCGACTGCACGAGAGTATCAAAGGTTGTTAGATTAAACTGAAAAACATCATACTAGCTTTGTATATGGTTGTATTTGTAATTTAGCAGTTTGAAGTTTTTTTATCTCTGAAATGTTAAGAATTAAGACAGGATTCATTTTAAATCTGTAATAAATTTTTAAATTTAACTTGTAACCTTTTTATTGGTTAAATATCAATGTCAAATAACTGATTTTGTTGTTTTTCTACAGAAACAGGTGTTCACACTGACAAGGCCATTAATACAAAAGCTGAACTGAGTGAATCAGGTGGTTTTTGTCAAATGCAAGGTAACTTTTACAAGATGTAGTGAATATGAAGATTTTGATGGAGTAACACAAATTATGTAGCCAGACTCCTGTTTTTGTAGAAAGTTTGTAAATTGATCGACTGCAGGGAGCATCAAAGGTTGTTAGATGAAACTGTAAAACATCATATTAGCTTTGTATATGGTTGTAGTATTTATGTTAACAGTTTAAAGTTTGTTATGTCTTAAATGTTTTAATTTAAGACAGGATACATTCTTAATCTGTAGAAAATATGAAAAATTTTACTTGTGACCATTTTACTGGTTAAATACCAATGTCAAATGACTGATTCAGTTGTTTTTCTACAGAAACTGGAGTTGACACTGACAAGGCAGATATTACAGAAGCTGAACTGAGTGAATCGGATGGTTTTTGTCTAGTGCAAGGTAACTTTTACAAAATGTAGTGAATATTAAGGTTTTGATGGAGTAACACACATTTTGTAGCCGGACTCCTGTTTTTTTTCGAAAGTGTGTAAATTGATCGACTGCACGGGAGTATCAAAGGTTGTAAGATTAAACTGAAAAACATCATACTAGCTTTGTATATGGTTGTATTATGTAATTAAGCAGTTTGAAGTTTTTTTTATCTCTGAAATGTTTAGATTTAAGACAGGATTCATTTTATTTCAGTAATAAATTTTTAAATTTAACTTGTAACCTTTTTATTGGTTAAATATCAATGTCAAATAACTGATTTTGTTGTTTTTCTACAGAAACAGCTGTTCACACTGACAAGGCCATTAATACAAAAGCTGAACTGAGTGAATCAGATGGTTTCTGTCTAATGCAAGGTAACTTTTACAAGATGTAGTGAATATGAAGGTTTTGATGGAGTAACACACATTTTGTAGCAAGACTCCTGTTTTTTTTAGAAAATGTGTAAATTGATCGACTGCAGGAGTGCATCAAAGTTTGTAAGATTTAACTGTGCTACATCATATTGGCTTTGTATATGGTTGTAGTATTTATGTTAACAGTTTAAAGTTTGTTATCTCTTAAATGTTTTAATATAAGACAGGATACATTCTTAATCTGTAGAAAATATGAAAAATTTTACTTGTGACCATTTTATTGGTTAAATATCAATGTCAAATAACTGATTCTGTTGTTTTTCTACAGAAACTGGAGTTGACACTGACAAGGCAGATAATACAGAAGCTGAACTGAGTGAATCAGATGGTTTTTGTCTAGTGCAAGGTAACTTTTACAAGATGTAGTGAATATGAAGGTTTTGATGGAGTAACACACATTTTGTAGCCAGACTCCTGTTTTTTTCGAAAGTGTGTAAATTGATCGACTGCAGGGGAGCATCAAAAGTTGTAAGATTTAACTGTAAAACAGCATATTAGCTTTGTATATGGTTGTAGTATTTATGTAAACAGATTGAAGTTTGTTATCTCTGAAATGTTTATATTTTAAGACTGGATTCATTTTAAATGTGTAGAAAAAAGCAAAAATTTACTTTAGACCTTTTTACTGGTTAAATACCAATGTCAAATAACTGATTTTGATGTTTTTCTACAGAAACTGATGTTGACACTGACAAGGCAGATAATACAGAAGCTGAACTGAGTGAATCAGATGGTTTTTGTCTAGTGCAAGGTAACTTTTACAAAATGTAGTGAATATGAAGGTTTCGATAGAGTAACACACATTTTTGTAGACTCCAGTTTGTAAGATTAAATTTCATATTCGCTCTGTATAATGGTTGTAGTATGTATGTAAACAGAATATCTCTGAAATGTTTAAATTTTAAGACTGGATATATTTTGAATTTGTAGAAAATTCAATTATATTCAATTATATTGTTACAATTTATTGCAATGATTAAAAAAACAACATGTAAATAGTAATAAGTGGCCAGTTATTTTATGTCTAGTGACATTTTATGAAACTGAAGAAATATCATCAGTTACCTTCTAGAATGCCTATTTTGTTTTAATGTTCATTAAGCCTTACCTAAATGCTTTCTCCATGTAGAACTGCATACATTTATTTAAACTAGATTAATGTTGGTATATGGAATTTAGATTCTGATATATTATCAATTAGCAAACAAAATATATATATATATATATATATATATATATATATATATATATATATATATATATATATATATATATATATATATATATATATATATATCTATATATATATATATATATATATATATATATATATATATATATATATATATATCAAGAACACATTAACAAAAGATTATCAAGATTAACAACTAATTTTCAGTTATTGGTGATGGGGAAGCCCAGGAGCAAACAAAAGGAAAAAAAGAGGAAGCTAATTCATTCAACAGATATTTCAAAGTTTAACGTGTTAAAACATCAGAAAAATATGTATGGAGACCAACCCAAAAGATTGCACTTGAACAACAGTTTGCAAAAAATATTAGATAAGAAAAGGTTCCTGAAATACTGGACTGTTCAAATGCTCAGAGAAAGTGTAGTGTTTTAAGTGCACTTCCATGGAAGAAAATAAAGTCTGCTATTTAAAGACAGATTAAATAAAATGTAGACATTACAATAAAGAATCTGTTACAGGTATACTCGAAACAGCTTGGCCTTCTGGACATCGCGTTTTGCTTGTTTGGGGGATAACTCAAAAAGTATTGGAGGTATTAACTCGAATATTCAGAAGTTGAGAGAGGTCATTGAGGCGATGAGCAGTGCCCAAGGGCCATAACTCTCTTGGTTATTTTTGGGGTTATTGTACTTGGTAATTTTTCTTACTTTATTTTTATCTGGAGCTTAATCAAATAAGTAATTGAGGTATCAGGTCGAAACTCATATACTCATCGTGGGCTTAGCGCAAAACGGTTGTAACTGAAATTTTAGAAACTTTTCAGGAGAGTGAAAAAGCTTCACCATTATCTTTAGATTTTGATGAAAAACATGTTCTTTTGTAAATAAGAAGGTTTTTGCATTAATTTTATATTAAGAGTTTTGATGTTTATTCAATTAATGTATTAAACAAGAAGTTTGTGAAAAACTGACTTACGACTGTTTTGCGCTGAAAATGACAAATTGTTTGAAAACATTTTTTTTGCAAAACAGTCGTATCTGAAACTGAATCTAAAATTTTATCATTGAAAGTTTATATTTAACTGCTAATTTTTTTTTTTAAGTTTCTTATTTCATATGTAAAAAATAATTACTCAGAAATATTGCATTTAATTAAGGTTACAAATGGATTATCTGTAATGTCAAGCATTGAGAAGCTGATATCTAACACAGGAAAAGAATGAAATAATACAATTTAATTATCTGCAATGTTTACTTCATTCTGTATAATGCAAGGCACAAAGTACTTCTTCAGTATACACAACAAACTAACAATAAAAGGTCTGTCATTTATCTGTTGGTTTACATTTTGCTCTTGTAACTGGTAAACACTCAGCCCTCAATTATCCCAGAATAACAGCTAAAGGAATTAGGACAGTGTTTCTAGAATGATAGAAAAGGTCGAAAGTGTTACATAACTAATATTTAAGAAAAATGAACATAGTTGGGGGGACTCTTCATCAAGAGCAGGGTTCCTCAAGAGGAATGGCCGACAGTGTGTCACAAATGCTTTGACAGCTGTTTTTGAAAGCCAAAAATATCCTCCAAGATTATGGGCATCAGAAGACTTTGACTAGATCTTAACAAAATTAATGGAGATAATCTTTATGATTGTGTCCTTGATTGGAGAAACTGAAGTCAATTATCTTAACATTGATAACATTCCTGCAACAGTTGCAACAACATCTAGTCTTCCTCATTGCACCTTACAGACTTATTCAACTAGTGCTCTATTCCATTCTTTAAATGATGCTGTTGATTCTCTTATGAAAGCTCATGTGATGACAGGTTGTTCATTGACTATAGGAAAGTCTGAACATTGTTATTCTACCAACATCCTTAAAAATGTAGATTGTTATTATCTGTTTGACTTGCACAGCAGAAATGATTTAGGTATGTTAGCCCCAGATGGCACAGCATATCTGAAGGAACACAAATATATATCTTTAATTTGTGTAACTTTATTTGGCATCTTCAATGCTTCCTTTCTAAATTTGGAACAACCCACTCCTTTTGAAATTGCTGCCATTGCTAAGCCTATTACACAAAACATAATCAAAAGCAGTGAAAATACAACAGATAGTGACATTAGTTTTAGCCTTTCTTAACCAGTGTCTGATGGTTAATACAGTTGAAAGTTTTACATGGCAATGAAGCAATAGCAAAGGCAAAATTCGCTCTTGTTGTAGATTCTGATTCAGATGACAATAGCTACAGATTTGAAAAAGCAATTAATAGCTCTAGAGCTGAAGACTTGGATAATATAAGTAGTAAAGTTGAAGCAGTTCTATCTGAATTGGACAACAGTGATAAGATCCTTAGATGTACTGACAGTTATTTATTAGATGACAGTCATTATGATGAAAGTAGCAATGTTATTGGTAATAGCAGTCTTGATAGTAAAAAACTGATGTAGGTGCTGATAGTGAAAATACTGATGTAGGATCTGATAGTGAAAATACTGATGTAGGTGTTGAGAGTGAAAATACTGATGTAGGTGTTGAGAGTGAAAATACTGATGTAGGTGTTGAGATCGAAAATACTGATGTAGGTGTTGAGAGTGAAAATACTGATGTAGGTGTTGAGAGTGAAAATACTGATGTAGGTGTTGAGAGTGAAAATACTGATGTAGGTGTTGAGAGTTAAAATACTGACGTAGGTGTTGAGAGTGAAAATACTGATGTAGGTGTTGAGATCGAAAATACTGATGTAGGTGTTGAGAGTGAAAATACTGATGTAGGTGTTGAGAGTTAAAATACTGACGTAGGTGTTGAGAGTGAAAATACTGATGTAGGTGTTGAGATCGAAAATACTGATGTAGGTGTTGAGAGTGAAAATACTGATGTAGGTGTTGAGAGTTAAAATACTGATGTAGGTGTTGAGAGTGAAAATACTGATGTAGGTGTTGAGAGTGAAATATGATGTAGGTGCTGATAGTAAAAATACTGATGTAGGTGTTGAGAGTGAAAATACTGATGTAGGTGCTGATAGTGAAAATACTGATGTAGGTGCTGATAGTGAAAATACTGATGTAGGTTTTGAGAGTGAAAATACTGATGTAGGTGCTGATAGTGAAAATACTGATGTAGGTGCTGATAGTGAAAATACTGATGCAGGTGTTGAGAGCGAAAAGACTGGTGTTGGTGTTGGAGTGAAAATTATGAAGTAAGTGTTGAGCATGAAAATACTGATGTAGGTGCTGAAAGTGAAAATACAGATTTAGGTGTTGAAAGTGGAGAGACCATTGTAGGTGTTGAGTGTGCAAATACGTATTTAGGTAATGATAGTGATAATACTGATGTAGGTGTTAAGAGTAAAAAGACCAATGTAGGTGTTGAAAGTGAAAAGCCCGATGTAGCTGTTGAGAGTGCAAAATTTAATACTGATCTAGATTTTGAGAGTGAAAATACTATTATTACCTAACGCTCTATATAACTTGTAATTCATTATTTTTGCCTGTTTCCTGGCATTTTTCCATCTTTCAAATATGCCAGAAACACTTTATTCAGGTCCAGGCAACAGTTCAAACATTTGACTGGGCAATAGTTTGAACTGTTTCATAGTTGACTTTTGAACCAATCATATGCTTTCATTGTGCACAATAGGATGCGCAATAGGATGTTATAAAGTGAAAGTTACTATAATTGAATACATGTATGTTTTTCAAGGACCCTGACGACACTTTACGTCCATTTAATTCCATTTCATATTTTTATTGTACCCGAGTTGGGTGTTGGATCTGTACCGGCTTTTAGCCCAAACAAACCAAGCATTTACATATGATGATCAGTCCTCAGCCAACAACTGGTGAAAAAAATCTTGATTTGGTCAAATTGTATTGAATATTAGGTGTTTAAACAGTTATATAGAGCATTAGGTAATAAAACAGTTATTTCATGTGTGTTTTAGGGGAACAGTCAAAACTATTGTCCCAAAGACGTTTTGAACTGTTGCCCAAGGCCTAATGGCGACTAACTGCTTCTTCAAATCTGTAGCTACTGTCATCTGAATCAGAACCTACACCAAAAACACAATTTGCCTTTGTTATTGCATCATCTGCCATGTAAAGTTTGCAACTTCTTACGAACATGAAAGTTCATAACAGAAAGATGCAACACATCAAAGAACGCACAACCCAGAGGTGGATTTGAACCTCGATTTCCTGCATGACACGCCAACGCTCTAACCACTGAGCCAAAGAATCGATTCCCTGATACAGTTGCCAGAGGTTGTATTTATACAAATATCGATGGTGTGCACTAGACCGTAACACATCCCCTCTTGAGAAAGTCATCATTTATGATGACGAATGGTATTGTGTATTTTGTAAATCAATGGATCAGACAGAAATTTTGAAAGATTCTATTTTAGAATCAATTTTTACAAGAAGTATAGGACAGGTCATCCAAGATGAGCCCCCATCTTACAAACATGAGAGTTCATAACAGAAAGATGCAGTGCATCTTAGAATACACAACCTAGATCAGGATTCGAACCCTGATCTCCTGCCTGACACACCAACGCTCTCACCACAGAGCCGAAGAATTGATTCCCTGGTGCAGTTGTCAGAGGTTGAATTTATACAATTATCGAAGGTGTGCACTAAACCTTAACAAACTATATTCATCATAAGATCAGACACTGGTTCAAGAAGTCTAAAGCTAATGCCACTTCTAATGATGTGCTCATAATCATAATCAAAAAGCAGCTGTCAAAGCATATGTGACACATTGTCGGCCATTCCCTCTAAATGAACCCTGCCCTTGATGAAGAGTTCCTTTAACTATGTTCATTTTTTCTTAACATTAGAAATTGTGTATGTAAAGGAAGTTTCGAATAAGGTCTATCATTTACTAGGGTGCAAAATAAGTATTTTGTTTACCATTATAAAAAGTCTGAACTCACAGACCTATAAACATACAGTTTGATACAAAGCATATTTTTATTCAAAATGCATTTTGCTTTAACCTGAAGTTTAACTGATGGATCCATATAATAAATAGGTAATAATGAATATCAAATAGAGTTATCTAAATTCATACATATTTCCATAAAGTAACTGCAAATCTTTTAAGATTCATTTTATCTACTTCTTTGTTATATTCATGGATAATCACTATTTCAAAGTATAGCTTTTAGTCATTTGCCAATTTCTTTCCTTTTCTTACATTTTAAGCAACATGTGTGACCAAACAGTAAGGACAAGGTCAAATAAACAAAATACAATAACATCATCACTTATGTCAGTGATGAGGTCATATGTATAAAAATTAGTTGCTTCCCTCTCAGTTCATTTACATCTATTTTTAGATTCAAAACGGTCGCAACTGCAGTTACGACCGTTTTGCACTAAAGCAGTCTGATACAACCTTATGCCATCTGACTATTTTAACAGGTTTCTGTGCAGATATAAATGTTAATTTTTTCACAGGTAAAAGACACCTTTAAAATAATAGGAAAAAAGAAAAAAAAACATTTTTTTTAAAAATGTCAGTTACGACCGTTTTGCGCTAAGCCCACGTCATAGATGTTTTTGTTGAGAAGCGCTGTATATATGAACCATAACTCCTTTTGCATGATATTGGAGATCTTGCCTTTTGTAATTTGTCATGATTATTTTTTTGTATGGAACATAGCTCCAAAAGTATTGGAGGTATCAACTTGAAACACCATAAGTATTTTGCTTATGTACTATAATTTTTCTTTTGGAGTTTCGAAGAAAAAAAGTGAAGCTTTTGTCATGACCCCCTCGTCGGCGTCAGCATTGGTTAACATTTTTGTTTAGGTCCATTTCTCAGAAACTATAATAGCTACATGTTCACTATCCAAATGTGACACCATTTCACAAGGGCAGATAACCCTCAAATTTATTTTTGCAAAATTAGGCACCTTTTTTCAACTTAAAATTTCTTCATTAACCTTTTTGTAAATGTCCATTTCTCAAAAAGTGTCAAAGATTCATTCAATCTTTGAATACTTGATCACCAGCACCCTGCAATGATTATTGGTACCTATGTTCCTTGGGTCAAAGTTAGTCGCACCAAAGGGGTCACTTGATTTTGCTTATATATAGAGAAGAAAACTCCTTAAGCCTAGAAATAAACTTTAACTTACATATGATGGGTAAGTATTCTCCAGCCTCCGCCCCCCCCCCCCCCTCTCACCCCCGGCATTAACCCCCACTCCATATCTTTTCTCATTATGATTATCTTTTTTTTTTTAAATATTTAAGTACTTGACACCTCCTGACAATATACGGGACCCCAACCCCAGTGTAACCCTCCCCCCTCCTGCATTTTTTTTTCTTTTTTTTTTTTTAAATATGTAGGTATGAAGTGACTACTCCTTCCCCCCACTCCCCCCCGATGGTCATTACCTCCACCCCTAATATTTATTTTTTTCATTATAATTATCTTTTTTTCTTTTTAAATATGTAGGTACCCCCACCCCCACACACACACCCATGTATGGGACCCCCCCCCCCCTCTCCCCATTTTTTTTAAAAAAAAATCTTTTTTCTCCTGTATTGGAAAAGAACTTCTTAAGCTTTGAAATAAACTTAACTTACATGAGATGGGTCAGTACTCCCCCGCACCAACTCCATCTCACCCACCAAATTTTTTTCCATTATATTTTTTAAATACATAAGTACTTGACTCCCCAGTGCATGGGAACCCCCTCTCTACTTACCTCCCCACCATATTAACCCCCCCCCCCCTTTCCATTTTTTTGTTTATTAGATTTTCTTATTTGACTAGCTACTTACCCTCCCCCTCTCGATTTTTTTTTCACTTGGGCTTCTTGTTTGACTTCGCTTATAATTTATTATCCAGCACTGAGAAAAGTGGAGCGTGCGGACTGGTTTGGTGATGGGATAGGGAGTCAAGTACCTATGTATTATATAAAAGAAAAAAAATTGGGCCCGGGGTGGGGGGGGTGAGGGTCGATGGGGAGTCAAGTACCCATGTATTAAAATTTAAAAAAAGGGCCCGGGGCGGGGTAAAAAAAATGGGGGGGGGTGTGACTGGTGGATGGGGAGTCAAGTACCTATGAATTTAAAAAAAAAATTGGGCCCGGGGGGGGGGGGGGCGTGACTGGTTGGTGGGGGGTTTGAGGTAGGATGGGGAGTAAAGTACCTATGTTTTAAAATCTAAAAAAAAAATTGGGCCCAGGGGGGGGGGGTGACTGGTTGGGGGGGGAGGGTCCCCATGCAGAGGGGACGGTGGGGGGGAGTACTTACCCATCTCATTCTCATGTCAGTTAATATTTTATTTCTAGGCTTAAGAAGTTTTTTTCCTATATATAAGTATAAGCACAATCAAGTGACCCCTGGGGGTGGGGCTAACTGTGACCCCAGGGATATGGGTACCAACAATCTTTGCAGGGGTCTTGCTGGTGATCAAGTATTCCAAGTTTGAATGGAATATCCTTGACACTTTTTGAGACATGGACATAAAGAAAAAGGTTAACAAAGAAACTTTAACTTGAAAAAGGGGCATAACATTGCAAAAATAAATTTGAGGGTTATCTGCCCTTGAGTAATGGTGTTGTCTTAAGTGATACAATTGTAAGCATTACAACTGGAAAGTTTGATAAAGAAAAATTAAGAAATGGCATAGTTATAGCCAATGTTAAGTTTTCATGACATCCATGTACAAAAAAGGGTATAACTCTGTCAATTGTGACCTTGACCTACACATTTTGGCATCATCATGACCCTGTTGTCGTAAGCAATATAATTTGAAAGTTTGATGTTGAAATGTTAAGAAATGGCAAAGTTATTCCCAACGTTAAGTTTTCATGACAAATCCATGTATAAAAAGGGGCATAACTCTGTCAAATGTGACCTTGACCTATAAATTTTGGCATCAACCCGACCCTGTTGTTATAAGCAATACAATTTGAAAGTTTGATAAGATAATGTTTAGAAATGGCAAAGTTATAGCCAACGTTAAGTTTTCGTGACGGACCGACGGACCGACGGACAAAGCGATCCCTAAATATCGCCTTTTCTTCGAAAGGGCGACACAAAAAGGCAAAATACAATAGTTTTGTTTCAAATGTGTAAAGTGTAAGTCCTGTAAAATATAAATTTATTATGTTGTTCTCTTTTTAATAGTTTTCCCTTTTTAAGCTTTATTAACGATCCTTTAATTATTTTCTGAAATTAGATCATGGTAACTGAGTTCTAAAAGATTATTGTTAATATTATATTCATCATATCCTGTGCTTGTAAAGACTAAGCATATCGTATTTTGTAATAAAATTACTACATTTACACTCTGACAATATTTACAAACATTGACACAACCATTTAAGTGTCGCCGGATAAAGAACACCAATGGTCGACAGTTTACTTAGACAGGTACACTCCTACATTACAAAGGTAAACAAACCAAGACCGCTGTACACATACACATTTCAACAAGATACAGATCTATATAATAAATAAACCTTATTACCTGAAGATATATGAATTTATAACTGTATAAAATGAGTTACTGCACATAAAATGACTTGTTTATGTGTTTCAAAAAATGCGCCTGTCGATTGTGATTGGTTAATAGTCAAAATTTATTAGTCTAAACAAATATAAGTATTTTAAAGAGACATTTCTTGTTTGTTTCATCTTATCACATGATTTCGTGGCATTTAAGAATAACAATATCTCTATATATAATGATCAAAACAATAAAGGAATGTGAAGAAATAAACACTTCTTAAAATAGATTTTACATAATGCATCGTGTAATTCTGACTCAAATGAAATTGGTCATACAGGCAGTGGGTACTGATGTGCTAAATACACAATACCGATAATATTTAAAATGTTTTCAAGTACTGATTTTTATCAAATGTAAACAAAATTCCGCACGTGTCACCCAATGGCTGTTGTCATTTTTTTTTCACAAACTCGGACGAAAAATTCCTGATCTTTGATATACCAAACGTACGTTCGCGCGGATGTTCTCAACATTTCGCACTTCGCACAAAAATTAACAATTCTGCCGTTTAGAGACGTTTGTGATTTATCATTGTTATCCTCCTTAAAATAACTATATTTCAATATATCATTGATCAAAACAGGACTCAGTGAAATGTAAAATTTTACAAGCTTTTGCTCATATCTGTAGTCAGGCGTAAACAGACGTAACAAAATCTTCACTGCATCTTTAAAATAACCAATATGTCACTATATTTATGAAAAAGAAAGAAAATGTTGGTGTTAAAGTGGCACGTCCTGTATTCCGTTGTTTTTGCGATTTTAGAATGGAGAGGTTCAGGTAAACACTTAATTTGATGCTACTTTAAGTTTACAAAGAACGGCAACCTTTTCAATGATCAGCTAAAATATTACTGAAATAAGTAAATGATTTCCCACCCACTAGAAAATTATGTATGAGAATAGTAAATGGGAGTTACACCAACATTTGGATTGAAAACAATGAAGTGAATCACAATTGTTTTCGTTTGGTGATGATAATTTTGTTTCTTTCCATGAAATGTTTTGAACCTACGTTTAAATGTTGATTCAAACAAGATAAGTGAAAAAGTGTCCCCTGTCTATATTCGATTCAGAAGGTGTGTCTTGAGCATGACTATAACATCTTTTAACACTTTGCCGAACAGAAATGAACGTACAAGAAAATAAATAATGGAAGGCTCACTCAAGAAGTGGTAATAACAGAAAAAAAACCCTTAATATTGCTACAGGTATACTTTAAACATGTAAAATTTAAAAGGCAACTTCTGATAGGTGTTTCACATGAAATATGTCATACGAATAAGCATTTGTTGTAAGAATATGTTTTATGAACTGTTCTTGTTTTAGCATACGTCAGTGGTGACATAAACAGTGATGACAAAAAACTGCTCATGGCATTTCAAAATGCTCTTGAAAAGGTAGTGTATGTCTGTCTATAGATTCCGTGAATTTTTGATGCTCACATTTAAATGTATATATGCTTTACTTTCAACAGTTGTTTCTAGCTAATGCTGTCAGGATTATAATAAATTAAACATTATGACTATAGGCCATTATTGCTTTGATAGCTTGAAGATTGACGCTCTTTGGACGCTTATATATCACTGTTTCTTAAATCTTCATTCAGCAAAGCAGAGTAGATGTGGTAAAAGACATACAGGTGAATAGTTGTGGAGATGGTAGTTGCATGCTGGAGACTGATGATAATTCTACTATCGATGACACGTGTACAGAGGTTTGCTCGGGCAATAGTGACGTTCAATACTGTATCAATGAATGCACGAAATGTGCTAATGACTGTATCGAAGAAACAAGCTTTCATGATTGTATGGTGGATTGCACGGGGTTTTATCCTGACTAGACAAGTTGCAAACTGTCTTTATATGTCTGCGAAATTCACATTTTCTTTCTGGCAAGTGGACAACGAAAGCTATATTTTCTTTCGTTCTCCAATTATATTTTCTGAAGCAATCATTTTGATATATCCGTCAAGCAACTTTAACCAAAGAAGATTTCTTTTGAAAACCAAGAGTTTCTGTGGTGTCACTTTTTATAAAAAAATTTCACAGGTTAGGATGTTATTTGTTATGTTGTTTTAGATCCTGGTCATCTAAGACGGATGACTTTTTTCGAAAGCAGCGATTGCCACAGTTGCAATGGCTACATCAGACATTCCTCTTGATAATGTATATTGTATATATTTCCGGCATGGTTACAAGATAAAAAATATATTGTTAATATTTCTTTTTGAGTTGTTCAGTCAAGAATGAAAGTGGAAAATTAAAGATTTACCTTCCATATACCGCCTTGAGGTGAATCCATTTAATATAAAAGATTTGGTGATAACTCAAACACGACAAAATTGTTTCATCTTTTTAAGGACATGCCTTTAACATTCTGAATCGTCTCTTATTGCAATCTGCGATAGTGTGAACCTTTCTTTGTCTGAAAGGATCCATTTACGCTATTTCACTCTTTGTCTTGTTCGGTCAAGACGGTTTCAGATCGTTCAGACGGGGTTTAGACCGATCTTATATCTGTTTACCTCCCTTGACAATTATTTGCACATCATGCGAATTGTTATTTTCTCGACATAACTAGTCGTGTAGATTCCGTGTAAACTCTTGCACAGGCTAGCATGATGCACCACGTCATAATTTGGTAAAATATCTTTTATTCCATATTATTAAGTTCTAATTCTACTTAAATTATCAGTAGAATTTTAATATTCGATTAAACCGGAGTCGCTGATTCGTACCTTAAAATTTCGTCATCAGTAAATTTTGTGTTTTAATTCCTTTATGATAAAAAAAATGCTAGATTTTTATTTTACAGTAATGAATAACAAGAACAAACTTGTAAAACATTTCTTTATATCATTTTTGTATGATTTCAATTATGTATTTGTTAACAATCAACTGTTTCATTTGTCAAATCGCGTGTATTTTAAGTTCTTAGTAAACATATTATAAAGTAGTCAATACTCCATACAATTTACAAATCGAAGAAAAGGACATATGGTTTTCTGTTCCCAAAGACATTACACTCCTCTTAGGCCAGATTCGTGCTTGTTCTTGAATGGAGTTTTATGGCCTGTCGACAACTACGGTATTTTGGGCGAAAATACCAGATTCGTGCTTAAGATGATTTTAAAACAAATCTGCCAAACATCTGACGGCTATTCAGTTCTTAAACTTATTCAAAATATATACATAACTCATTCAGTCAAAGATGTTATTCATTTGCTAAAATGTTTTCATTGTTTTTATTTTTCAAAATTTTATCAGAAGTTATTGGCAAAATCTGCTGGAACAGAAAAACAAGGATTTGTGAAAACTTTCCTCAGCTTGTCTTGAACATACGTTTCAGTAAGTCACATGAGTAACCTTTATGCTTAGACGTCTCTTCAAAGTCATTTAGGGGTAGGCATATTCGTTTTTTAACCTCAATTATGATAATAATAGTTTAAATGGTGAGAAAAAATGCTGATGATTTTGATATTAAAATGATCGATGGAAGAAAATGATTAGAAAGATTTTAACGACGACGATGGTGACGCTAAAAGTCTTGATGATATATGTGAAATATGACCCACCAAATCCTTACCTATCAATGTATCAAAAAGTACAAACTCCTGATTCTATAAATGCTTAGATATATCCCATTCTTTTGTCGCTTTTAGTAGAGAATAAAAAGTTGAACATTTGATAACATTTCGAAATTATAGGCTATATTTATAAGTGCTGCGGGAAAACTTTGAAGAACCTTAGATCAAATTTGTTACAAAATGTGACAGTTCTGGTGATAGTTTGTGTTTGGGTATAAAAAATTTTAATCTAATATTTCGCTGTTAAAAGGGAAAAGATGATTTTATGTTATGCTTTTTAATCATCTTTCCGAGATATTGTGATTTACATTTAAAAACAAAATAGCTTTGGTGTCGTATTGTTCACATGATATTGCTTACATTCTCTCACCGGCCCGGCTAGCTCGGTAGGTAGAGCATCTGATTGTCAATCTTGACGATCCCGGTTTAACCCCATCAGGGCCGACAAAATTTCTCCGTGATAATTGACCTCAAACAATGCGACTCTATTGGTCAATCGTCCCTCACAAAGTGAGGAAGTAGTCAGTCACTTTCGGAGAATTGGTTAGTAAACTGATTGGATACCCAGGAACACAAGTTAGGTGGACAGACCGCCGGGATATGACCTTAGCTGTTAAAACTGGCGTTAAACAACAATAAAACTGAACTAAAACCTTTATTCCCCATAACATAAAAAAATATCGTGTGAAATTAAGACACCATCTGACGACCTTGAAAATATTATATATTGTAATATCTTACAATTTTATACCCAGGCGAATATACACTTTTATACTCGGTGGGTAGTGTAGGGTGAAATTAAAAAAAAAATCACTATGCAAAGTGAAAGACG
The DNA here is from genome assembly GCA_012932295.1 of Cyclina sinensis. NCBI lineage: Eukaryota > Metazoa > Mollusca > Bivalvia > Venerida > Veneridae > Cyclina > Cyclina sinensis. The sequence continues at coordinate 27,828,879 of JAAONU010000008.1, forward strand.
TTGTAATATTACACACTGTTGACAAACCGAAACCGATATATTGACAAGTATTTCGTTTTCAAACAGGAATAAATTATTTGGTGCACACTACTTGTTATCAAGATATTTCATTTGAAATTTTCTTCATTTTTTATCATTTCTGTCTTTCTCGGTCGGTTGCTCTCAAGGAGTATCACCTAAAACAAACTTTTGCAACGCTTCAATTCACACTACATTTAGTACATAAAACGTAAATATCACGGGCTAATTTCAAGATGAAAGCCGCCGATACCATCTTTAAGTCATCTTTTCGTCCCACGTTAGTAATTAAAGACCGTTGAAATGATTAGGGTATATGTGACGCTGACAACTAATAAAAGGGATAGGGGAATTAGAGACATTCCTGATAACAAATTATCTCCCTTACTCAAATAACATCAAAGGTAGACCAAATTGCACATTTGTCCTTTCAGTTGGAATCCTCTAACTTTATCCTTGTTTCTCTTTGTGATAGTCTTAACTTTTAGTTGTGAAAATCGTCACGTATAAATTAAATAAAAAGTAAGGATTATCAAAAAAACAAACAAAATGGTGTAAACAAAAGATGTTGCTAAACTAAATGTGTAACCTGACTACCATTGTTGCAGATAACCAGGGTTATCATCGCCATATAAAAAAATGACGAAAATAGAGAAATCCAAATAGAAGGACCAATGTAAAATTAGAGAGTATTCAGGGAAGACAATCCACTAACGTCCCCCATTCGGTTTTGAAAATTAATGATTTGAAGATACCAGAATCAGTTAAAACGATACCAGGTTGAGTAAGACTAGGACTAAATGTAGTAACAATAGTACAAAGTGTTGAAATTATGGTACCGAGTTTGATAAAACTGTACCAAAACGAATTAGAAATGTATCAAGCTGAGCTTAAAGGAACACATTTAAGTTTAATTTAGTTATAATTTCAAAAACCTCAGTTGGCAACGTGCTAAACGAATGAGAAGTTATCATGCTGAGTTAAAAGTTTCGGTTCGCTAGACCGTCTCAAAATGGCCGCCATTCATTTTGGTTTAAACACTGCGTTAGAAAGTGCAATCGCTTATTGTCGTCTAAGTCTGAAGATGAAACTGTTGCCATCTATTTGTATGCAGAATCTACATGGAGTGCCAAATTACAAAGTAAAATTAGCTTACTCAGGTCGTATGATGAAAATTGATTGTTTTATTAATACATCAATGTTCATTTATATCATTTTTTAAAATCTAAATTTGAAGCTTATGTGTATCTTCTTCTGTCCATTATGAGTGATAAGTGAGTCCTAAATTATCAATATCTGAGAAACGATTATCATTTTATATGTTGTTCTTTAGTGTTACAATGTCTAACATTTTGAGAAAAAAAATACAGCAACTTATTTCATGCTTTCCAGTGTTTTATTGTAAAATATCAGATGATTATATTCTGATAAACCACTAGTGATATCTACAAATTATAATTTTCACTGTGCCGGACTACTTATTTCCCCTCACTGCACCCCAATTACAAAGAAACACAGTTCGACCGGCATATAAACGTATCCGCATGATAGAATCAGATGACAGTGATTGAATTTTTGATAAAACTCTTACTTAATTCCAGATGAATAAGAAAACACTTTTTATTTTGTTCAGTTATCGTTTAAAGAGCTTAGTGGACCAGAACGCGATTTTACTGTTAAAGAAACTGTAATCAATATGGCGGACGTTTCAATTTTGCGTTATGTCCTGACGCGGAGGAATATATTTCATTGATGTATTTGCAGTTTCTGTAATATTTCGTTAGATTGAATTAATATTAAAAATGTGTTGTTGAAATGTTATTTTTGTGCTTGTGAGTGAAGAAATACCACTGAAAGCCCAGATTTTCATTATTTTTTATCGAATTTCTTGGAACAACTTTGAATAGCGTCTCGCACGTGCAGACATAGTAAATACTTGGGTGCGCCACGGGTGGATAAGATGTTCATGTTATCGCTGTTTTACCCTTTTTTCCGAAATAACACTGAAAAGCATGAAATAAATAGATTTTTTTTTTCAGTGTATGATCGAAATTTATTTCACTCGTGACCATCAGATTTTAAATATTTTCACTCGTGGCTACGCCACTCGTGAAAATATAAAAATCTGATGGTTACTCGTGAAATAAATTTTTGATCACACACTGAAAAAACGTCAAATATCCTCTATATTCTTAACACTATTGCAATAATACAATCAGAATAATAACTTAAGCCAACAAAATAGCCAAACAAACCATTCATATCACGACACAATAATGTTACAACATTCAGAGAACAATTATGTGTGTGTGGTTTGAGTGGGGGCATATTGACTAACTGACTGCCTATCCATGATCAGGGGAGGAGAATCCTTCGTCTTGTAGCTACATAGATCATGTTTTTATTGGTCTTTTTCCTTTGAAATTACCAAAAAAAACGTTTTGCACGATTTTTTAAATAATAGATGTCACATACATTAATGGTATACCATTGGTGACAACATCAAACAGGAAAAACTTGAAGAGTGGTTGAAGTCGCTAAATTTTTAATTATTGAAACTAATTAATAAATTGCACACAATCATTTATGTGAAAACAGTTGGAAGTTTCTTACAGAGAATGCGAGTCAAGTACTAGTTATTATTCCAAGGAGCGTAGGCAAAGCAGAGGGACACAATAATCATTTATAAAATTCGTTAACACACTATTTTTGCAAACATACATTGCAGGAATGCCAGTTTTGTTACCATGTATTGATAGTATGGGCAAAGAATGATGCGTCTTTGACAAACGCTTATCCTTACACTACAGATATAAAAATAAAGAAAAATATAAGAGATATAATATATTTCGAGGATGTTTCAGAATCACTTCACATAGAAAACATATAAATCATAAAAGAACAGAATTACTTATAAGATCTGAAGAATAAAACGAGTAAGATACTCATGGATATATTTTGTTTGTTTGTTTGTTTCTTCTCTTTTGGTAGTCATGCGATCTATAACATCTTATTTCTTTCCCCACCATCGTCTCACCGGCGGAATGCGAACAGGGGGAATGCGTACCGGAGGAATGCGTGGAATTGGCGGAATGCGTGGAATTGGAATGCGTGGAATTGGCGGAATCCGTGGGAACCTTATGCCAAAGATTTTCTTCTGGGGGCCATTTACATTTTCACTGAAAAATATACATAAATGAATGATTATATGCGGTTATCCAAGAAAGAGACATCGACCTTCGGAAACAAAAAAGAGCATTTTAGCTTAGTTATAAACAAATCGTTTCAAAAAGATAATTTTGATCAATTAGTCAAGGGGCTAAAACTGATTTCAAAATAACAAATATACTTAAATAATAACATGTGGCAAAACAAGTATTCTTTAAAATAGCTATGAACTCACTTTTTGGCCTCTTGCATCCTAGCAACAAGCTCCATCCTCTGCAATTAAAAAACAACAACAACATAACAAATAAAATGCTGATGTCGTATAATATGAACTCAGACACAATTAAAAAGTCGCAATTTTAAACTAAAGTCCTTAGACACAGTTACATGCAAAAGAAATAACGACTCCTAACATCTGAACAAACGAAAAACACAGTCCGTTAGACAAAAAAAGTTAACAACTTAATTTAGCCGGTGTAAAAATTTGACATAGGAAAAGAAATCCGACGGAAGGCGGTCGACAAATCAAATTAAATGTCTCACCTTGAGTCTTTGAAGGTTTGCTATATAAAAATACCAGACTGAACAAAAAGAAAAAGAACTTACTCTCTCCAACTCTTTGTCTTCGGCACAATCTCTTTTACACTGTTCATCATTTCCGCATACTTCTGCGCAATCTAATTCTCTTTGGGACTCCTTTAATCAGAAAAGAACAAATTCTTTTGAAATAAGATATTTTGCAGACGATTCAAAAATACATTTTTGATGTCATAGTGGAATGCAGAAATACACGTTTCATGGTATGTAATTTGTTTTAGGTTCTCTACGGATAATGGTCTTGTAAATTGATAATTTATATTCTTTTACAATGTGATTATAAATATAGTTACTTTATTTGTTTGTTTGTAACAATTAGCCATTTAATAGCAAGGAAAAGTAAATATCTTGTGCACATTTCTGTTACGGACAAGTCTTAATAGTTCTTTCTGAAACCTTCAGTAGAAAAAAAACAAAATGTATTAACCTCGCCAATTACATCTTCAAGTGCCTTAAACAAGCGCTTTTCTTCCTCATCCAGTTCTTCGTCTGCTACCACTGAAAAGAAATATACGTCTTTAATTGTTACAGGTCATATGGTTTAAATTTTGTAAGAAGATGCATTTCCATATATTTCGAAGAATAGCCTTTGTTACTAACAGTGTAACTCCACTGTTAAAAAAGATACCGATATAAAACCGGACATATTTTTTTCCTAAACCCCATAAAGCCTGTAGCGAATATTATTGAATTATAAGAATCTTCAAATAATATGAATTTTCACAGGCGTGTCCAAAAGCAGTCAAAAATATAATAATAAGCAAAAAACAAGAACTATTTTGAATTATTGTCTTTTTTCTAACAAGACATTTTAATATTTATTCTAACGTTGTCTTTCTTGGTACAATTTCTTTAAATATATTTTATTTGAATGGCACTACACTGGTGTGTTTCAAAGCATTTAAGTGTTTTAAAGAGAGAAGTTTCATAAAACTGAGTAAATAGTTTTATGAATTATAAGCATTTTTCGAACTCTTGCAATAAAGAGCGCAATCTGGTGCCAGTAAAATCATTAACAGATACATGGAAGTGGACCAGACTTGAATTCGCTCTGCATGTAATAGATTTTACAGTATAAATACATACCGATAAATCCTGTAAAATTTATTAACAAATATAAGGACATCCAGTTTCCAGGATTTACACCATATATTTATGTGTGGCTTTTTTATTTCCTTAAAGGACGTCCCGAACATAATTTTTGATAAAGGCGCACAAAAAGGCTTAGTAAGGCAAACATAATGGTGTAACATAATCATCGATAAATAGCTCACCATAGTTCTCGACAAAAATTCTTAATAATGTAAACAGATAATGTTGTAATATAATAATCGATAAATAGTTCTTCATAATTCTTGACAATGGCGCTTAGTAAGGTAAACAGGTAATGGTGCTACAGGGCTATCTAACTGATGAAAATCAGTTGGCCAATGCTAACTCTAAAGAAGTTTAGTTGAATTAAAAACATACGATGAACCATAATTATTGGCAAACTACAAACCACATCTTCACCAAACACCGTATTGTATTTTATGAAAACTAGATAATATAAAACACGACTAATGACATACGGGGCAATATTTTAAGTGAATTTTGTTATTTCGTAAATTGGATCACATTGTTGTTCTCATAACACCCAACAGTAAAACAGTGGGAGCAGGGGCACACATCAGTCCGTGAAGTCTATAAAAAAATCATTGAGCTAGAGGGCAGTGTGGTAAGTTTGGCTTGAATTAGTTTGCATCTGAAGTCATTAGTCTGAAACTTTCAAAATAAGGGCAATACAAGATCTGTCCATTTCACGGTGATTGAATTAATAGATCTAGCGTGCAGACAAAAGATAGTGTCTCTTATTGAACACATTGGTAATATTTAGGTGTAAGTCAGATTTTTATTTTGCTGTAAAAAGCCTTAAAGTCTTCTTGAAAATAGGACAGTGTCTTATTTAATAATTATATTTATTTTGAATACCTGCAAAGACATTTGATATAACAGTGCATTTGGATCACTGGTCTAGAGTGTTACTTTTTCACACTGCACATGATCCAAACATTCAATACTTTTTTGGAATAAACAATTTAAGGAAGAATTAACTAAATGCTACCAAACGAATTCAGAAGTTCATTCTTTTTTCACCAGATAGATAAATTCGAATAAAAGATCACAACAAATTAAAATTGTTCGAAATTAATTCAAAAACTGTTTACCACAAAGTTCTCGTAGAAAATTTCAAATGTCGAAAACTGATCGTTTCAACGTCTAAAAACATAAAAACATAATGAAATATGAGAAGAAATAATCTTATTACATTATTATTGACAAAGCCAATGTGGATGTTTCTTGAAGAAAAATTTAATCAGAATAAGTTATTGACTTTTAAAGCACTTTAATTTCTGCTTTTTCAACAAATTTTAATGTACAAAAGAAAAACCATACGTATCTTCGAAGCACATTCGTGATAAATAAATTATCACAGAAAACGTCCATTTAAAATTTTCGAGAAAAAAAAAACAACTTCTAAAATCCTTTACCGACTTTAAATGTCGCATTTTTATTTATTTATTTATTTATTTATTTATCATAAAATGAATACAAAATGTCTTACCATTCACGCTCCATTTTGCAATTGCAAAAGCAAGGAAACACACGCTTATCCACCTGAGCATCATTTTGAAAAACGCCCAAGTTAGGAGTAAGGGTATATGCGAAGTTGTCTGCTTATATTTAATGTTACACCCCTTGATTTGTCCAAGAGGCGTGACGTCTCAACTGAGTAGTTTGACAAAAATAGCTTAAGGTACAAATTTAGATCCATCTAAGCGGTTTCTTCCTCTCTTTTTTCGGCGTAGTTGCATTAAAATCGATTTTAACCAAAATTTGTAACGAATGAAATTGTACGATACAAAACCTTCAGCTGTAGATGGAAGTTTGCCATTGATTAAAAGTACTGATGTTATGAAATTTTAGAGCAGTGTTCGTAATTGTTAGTTTATTGCCACTGAAAATAATGCAATAATGAAAAAATTAAAGCAGTCGTTATTCAAAAATCAAAACGTTTTAATTATGAAACAATATACTAAATGGAATAATTATTTAATCAATATGACTAAAATTTGATTTTTTTTTACTAAAAATGATATTGACACGTTTAGCACTAAACTCAACATTTTTGTTTACAGCCTAAACAGTTATGGTCATAGGACATTCGATTACTTCACGTGTCAAATGTTTGTCAATGACCGAAACCTATACTCTTGTGGGACATTAATTTTGTGCTGTATCTACGCCTATCACCTTTTTAAAGATATTTTTTGTTATCAATATATAGATTTTTTGTAAACCTTTTGTAGAATTTAAGTAAAGGGTAAACCTTCGTACCAGTTATATATGCTGGATAGACAGCCAGTAACCACTATTTCAATAACTGGTGGCAGAACTCCTTTTTAACATTTTTACACTGCTTGCAACCAGTATCCTTTATTTCGAACTTTTTTCCTCCAGTACACCTGTATTTCCTTACAGAACAACAACAACAACAACAACAAATCAATATTTATTGCAAAAGTGGTATCTCTTTAGTTGTCTAATACATTAGTTGTCTAATAGTGTGAGTCGTATTTCTTTTAAAGCACAAGAAATGTTGCCCTGTCCATAGGAAAAATTCTGTACTGTTATGCTCTGTTCTGATAAAGCTCTTGAACCTTACATAGCATAAAATTTAAAAATTAAAAAAAAATCATTTTTTTCGTTGATTTTGTTGTTTCACTATGTCACTAACATAACAAGAGGGCCATGATGGCCCTGTATCGCTCACCTGAGTATGACTGCTTTAAACAAAGTTGCTATGGACCTGGTTATTTGACCCCAGATGGCCCATATTCAAACTTGACCTAGAAATTATTGAAACAATCTCTTTGACAAATTTCAAGGTTATTTGTACTAAAAATGTTATCTCTAGAGTGTTAACAAGATTTTTCCATATTTGGGCTCTATGACCTAGTTTTTGACCCCAGATTACCCATATCCAAACTTGAGCTACAAATCATCAAAACAACCTTCCTGACAAATTTCCAGGACATTTGGACTAAAAATGTAACCTCTAGAGGATAAACAAGGTTTTTCTACTTTCGGGCTCTGTGACCTAGTTTTTGACCCCAGAAAACCTATATTCAAAACTAAGCTAGAAATCATCGATAGAACCTTTCTGACAAATTTCCAGGTTATTTGGACTGAAAATGCTACCTTTAGAATGTTAACAAGGTTTTTCCATATTTGGACTCTGTGACCTAGTTTGTGACTCCAGATGACCCATATTCGAACTTGATCTAGAAATCCTCAAGGCAACTTTTCTGACAAATTTCCAGATTATTTGGGCTGAAAATGTAACCTCTAGAGTGTTAACAAGGTTTTTCCATATTTGGGCTCTGTGACCTAGTTTTTGACCAAAGATGACCCATACTCCAACTTGAGCTAGAAATCATCAAGGAAACCTGTCTGACAAATTTCCAGGATATTTGGACTGAAAATGTAACCTCTGGAGTGTTAAAAAGTTTTTTACATATTTGAACCATGTGACCTAGTTTTTGATCCCAGATGACCCATATCCAAATCTGAGCTAGAAATCTTTGAAACAATCTTTCTGACAAATTTCAAGGACATTTGGACTAAAAATGTAACCTCTAGAGGATTAACAAGGTTTTTCTACTTTCGGGCTCTGTGACCTAGTTTTTGACCCCAGAAAACCTATATTCAAAACTAAGCTAGAAATCATCGATAGAACCTTTCTGACAAATTTCCAGGTTATTTGGACTGAAAATGCTACCTTTAGAATGTTAACAAGGTTTTTCCATATTTGGACTCTGTGACCTAGTTTGTGACTCCAGATGACCCATATTCGAACTTGATCTAGAAATCCTCAAGGCAACTTTTCTGACAAATTTCCAGATTATTTGGGCTGAAAATGTAACCTCTAGAGTGTTAACAAGGTTTTTCCATATTTGGGCTCTGTGACCTAGTTTTTGACCCCAGATGACCCATATTTGAACTTGACCTAGAAATTGTCAAAGCAACCTTTCTGACAAATTTCCAGATTATTTGGGCTGAAAATGTAACCTCTAGAGTGTTAACAAGGTTTTTCCATATTTGGGCTCTGTGACCTAGTTTTTGACCCCAGATGACCCATATTTGAACTTGACCTAGAAATTGTCAAAACAACCTTTTTGACAAAATTCCAGATTATTTGGGCTGAAAATGTAACCTCTAGAGTGTTAACAAGATTTTTCTATTTTTGGGCTCCGTGACCTAGTTTTTGAACCCAGATTACCCATATTTGAACTTGAGCTAGAAATCATCAATAGAACCTTTCTGACAAATTTCCAGGATATTTGGACTGAAAAAGTAGCCTCTAGAGTGTTAACAAGGTTTTTCTATATTTGGGCTCTGTGACCTAGTTTTCCAACCCTGATAACCCATGTTCGAACTCGTCCGAGATATCAATGAGACAAACATCCCGTGCAAGTTTCATGACAATTGAGGCAAAAATGTGACCACTAGAGTGTTAACGAACTAATTGTGGACGGACGGACGGACGGACTGACGGACGGACGGACGGACGGACGGACGGACGACGGACGACGGACAAAAGGTGATCAGAAAAGCTCACTCTGTCACTACGTGACAGGTGAGCTAAAAATTCACAAATGCAATTACTTAAAATGAACTTTTTTGCTGTAAACGTAGGATCGTGACAGCGAGAGTTATTATACAGATGTATAAGCCAGAGTGGTTATGATCAATATTGATATCTCAAATCCGGTTTCAGTGTATTTCACTAGAGGCTATGTATTTGGCTAGCATAAAAATAGAGCAATCAGATCAGTTAATTAACCATGTCTTTTTAGGAGACGCTCTCAGCTTCAAAAAATATGTAAGAATTGAAAGTATGAAAGCATCAATTGGTGATAGGTACGACCCTACCTGCGTATCTTGAGGTGTTGGCGATTATATTTACTTGAAAAAGCCCATGTCATACTTTTGTATTATTAATCCAAACATATTTGGCCATTGAACAACTAACATTTGTTTAATGACTTTCTGCGCATTTCGGGCATTTGGCAATGAAAAGTAAAGAAATGGTAAAGGAATATGATGCGTATTATCAGTATAATAGCTATTCCTGGATCACTCTGTGATTCTTTATAATAGCAGTGTCAATAGCAGTTACATCCACTGACTTCAGTTGCTTTAGGCACATCTAGAGCTGCTAAGGTTCCATATCCGTTAAGGCAACCAAGACACAATGACTACGCAAGTTTAGACGTTAATTGTATTTTTCGGGCTTATATGCACAACGAACACGGAGAAATGCAATTTGAGATGTAAATCTTCACCATGGATATTTTATAAGAGCATGTATACTTGTTACAATTAATACTGACATATGATATATAGGATTTTAACTGTACATGCTGAAGGTCTCATATAACTCAGTTTTTGAGTGGCAATCCATAGAATTGTTTTAGTAAATGTTTATTTTTATGTATTAATGAGACGGAAATAAACTAATAAAAATATGAGTAATCTTGATGAAACTCTAGAATTCTGTGCATAAACGTTTCAAGGTAATTAATATTGCCTCGCATCCTTTAACAAGTTCATTTTAATAATTGTGAATAGAGCACGTTGTTGGTTCCAAGAAGGAGAAAAAGTATTTTTGAGCCCAATATCGTCAAGAAACTACGATCAATTGTTGATGTATTAAACATCTCTGCATTTCTTCGGAAACTACTTGTGTTAATATGGTCCATTTGCCAGAAACTACGTACATATTATAATATTTTGTTTGATGTGCAACATTAAAGATCTATTTATAGTTAATTCACATCAAATATTAATACGAAGATGAAGCGATAAACGATATATATATAAAAATTTAGAATAATTTCATATTAAAATGCACAATTACTTATCCAAGTGTTTCGAAAGCACTACTTGCAAGGTAGACGATACAATTATAGAAAATGCAAAAAATACAATAATAAACGCTTGAAATATAGAAATATATATATTGAAACATAAAATTGTTTCAATACTGCATTCTTTTCAATACAAATAGCCACATTTATGCTGAGGCGTACATAAAATTTTGACTATGTCGACTTAACTTTTTTCACGAAACCTGGTCCTAAATGTTGGTATTTTCTATTCATTTGTTTTAAGAAACATACAGTGACAATATGTTTTTGTAGCAAAGTGGTGTACTGCGTATCCTCTTTTCTCATATGACGCGAAGATCAAACCTCCGACAGGGTCAGGTGAAAAATAGAAAGAATTCGCATATTAAAGCAGCAGCTGTCATATACATATACACACAAAAATATTTTTAAAATATTTAGAATAATTAGTAGAAAAAAAAAGCATCCTTAATTTTCTAAAATTATCATTTCTAAAAGTTGTATTTATGTAAACTATGCGATGTTGAAAATGTATTGTAAAGCGAATTCCCAAAAATTAAAGTTCTGGCCCGACATAAATGTAATAAAAAGCAGTTAACTGGTTTGTCCTAACGTGTAAATGAATTCAAATTTAGATCGCATCTTAGTGATAAAATGGGACGTTAAACACGTATTCGTTTTCTGATTGAACTGCTTTCAAATAGTTTTCAATAATGTACTTGAAGTATATCTTGAAAGACAGCAAAAACTCATGCAAGCTGCACAGCTAGATAGACGTTATATCTGTGATTTTTATGAAGTTAGAGCTATTAATAAACCATGAAAGTTCCTTAAGGTAAAGGAGAACATATGTTTAGTTTTGGCAGTCTGAATCTACCTTGACTTCCGATTTACTGTAAAGAAGTATAACTGCTAAGATTTCATTGGTGGACAAAAGGAAACATCGACAATTCATTGGACACTTGCCACGAAAAGTAAATGACTTTCTGATACGGACACTTAGGCTTTTGTCTCTAAACCTTAATGTTATCTTGAAGGTTCACAAGCAGTTTTCAAATTGCTTTACATTTACAGCACATTCGATATTAACGAAAGAAAGAAGACGATGATATATTATCTGCGAAAAAATCGTGAAGGTCTAATTCAACATTTTCTCTTTTATCTATCGATAATGAAACAAAATTTGCGAGCGAATACTTTGACATCACAGAGCCAGTAACCTTACTCGTACTATAGTGCTGCAGCTCTTGTACTGAAAATGTCAGTGAATTAATTCCCAATTTCATGTGTCTTTGTATCACGGCCACATATCTTTTTTTCAAAGATACTTCATGTTTTCCTTTAAGCGTTAAGATACTTAGAAATTGTTCGCTATCCACCAATACAACAACTTTTATATAGAAAGACTAATATGAATTCATTAAATGTTGCACCTAGATTTTTTTTATTGACACCTTAGCATCCTGTCAGATCTTAAATTGCTTCAGAAATGCTGAACTCAAATCCGTAAAACAAGTCGTCAATGCCATGTGATCAAATTTGAATAGCAAATTACGCGATAAAAACAAAATTGACGAAACGTTAACTAAACTAGATATTTAGACCAACTTTACTAGGAAAGATGTGTCCACACACCGCTTTTGGTTAACATCTTAAACAATGCACTAAATGTTGACTTTTTCTATCTTTCTTATGTTCATGAAACAATATACGAAAGCATTAAGACGGTTCAGCAAAATTGAAATTACTTATTCCATATTTAAAGTTCAAAAGGCGAAAAATCGCGATAAAGGCACTTAAAAACTATATATGCTTAAGGGGGTCCACTCGTGACGAATTTGAGTGTCCTCCGCAGATTTCGCGCATGGATGTTGTAAAATTGAAACTTGCTCTTAACGTATTAATTTTTTATTAGAAAGGATAAAAGAAATTTCACTCAAACGGTCTTTCTGCGTTACCGCTTTTATTTTGCAAAATGTTGGACAAAAAACGTCTGATAGTTTTTGGACGACAATGAGAGTTTCCTCCCTTAAATCTAGACGTTTTTTTGGTTATCTGAAACATGTAAACATTAAAAAACGTTTGCATGTAAAGAGAAAGACATGAATAAAGTGCTGATATCAGAGAAAATGATCTAAACAACAACCAGCAGTTCATGTACGTATAGACTTAACAGTTGTTATTATTTTCCGTAAATTGTAGAGCTGTTTCTGCAAAACGAAAGTATTTCGTCATTTCCTTTTTCATTTTTTTTCCAGTTATGAGTTAGCATTAATGGGTTTAACTGCTTGGTACTCAAAGGAAATGCCCCACTTCTCAGCCTTAAACTGAACAGTTTATGCTAACAACATTAGTAATTACTTGCAAGAAGTAAGAAAGGCAACTTATTGTTCAGCTGCAAAGGCCTGTTTGTTTACTCATACTGGGACCATGAACCACAACAGTCAATTACACTGTGCATGCTAATGATGGATGTATATATTTTTACAGATGAGTGGCTGATTGGTAAAAGTTATGAATCATACTATGCTACTGTAGTTCGTGTTGTTGTAGATGATCGCTTCCTGTTTAGTAAAACTGAAACATACTGAATTCAAAAACATATTTTTGATTGAATTGGACCTGTGAAGAGTTACTTGAATGGTTTCAATTACTTCCACATAATCCAAATAATACACACAGTTGTAGAGTTATTTGTACACGATTGAAATGCTATAAATTACATAGTTTCAGATTTATCTCTAACATTAACTCCTAATCAGTACTGAATTTTGAAGATTCATGAGCTCAACAAAGGAATAACAAGAAAAGTATAACACTGACGTGTTATATGTGGACGACATTTAAGTGATTTGAGATATTGGGTGAAAAGGTGGCCAGCAAGCAATGATATACTGTAAATAAACAAATATTAGAGTGGAAAAGTTTTTGTTCTTGATTGACTATTGAGGTATTTTCATGGCCTCGTGTTGAAGTTAAAATTTGTATACAGGATATTTATTAAACCTTGAGATTGAACTGGCCAGGTTAGAACATGGGTTCTGCATATCATCTTGATGGGCTGAACATTTGATCAGTTTCATGGAATTCATTCCAGGGGTGAAAAAGATATGAAGCGGACATGAAACACATGGCTCATATCTTAAGACACCACTGGTGACCTTGACCTGGCCAGGTTGGAACATGACATCGGACACAGGGTGACCACAATAGCTCACCCTGAGCATTTGCTCAGGTGAGCTAAAATCACCCGTCGGGCATATAATGCTCCGCCTAGCGGTGCTCTTGTTGACTTATTTTCTACTAAAATGAAATTTCTGTTCATTTAAAGAAACATGCTTAGATTTTGTTTTCATATTTTGCATGTGTGTATATCTTATGAAAATACAGGTTACTTGCAAAATTGGGCAGTACATCTCCAAATTTGTCAGAGTTTTGACCTTTATAGACTAAATTTCTAATAACAACCAAAATGTCTTTGTGTTTTGTAACATGCTGTTCATTATATAAATGTAACAATTATACTGCTTTTGACACTCCACATTCTTCTTTAATTTTTATCATCTGCTTATGATACATGGCTGGGGCAAATGTGTCCCATGGACACATTTCTAGTGAATTGTTGTTTTTGATAGTCTTATTTTTTTAAATAAAGATAATGTTAACAAGTATTTCTTTCTTGTGTTTGTGGTAAACTTATTGTCAGCTAGAGTTTTACCTCCTCTTTACAGTTGTATTCATATCAGAGTCAGTTTACCTTCCTAAAATTACTGGAAAGAACATGTACTAGACTGCAAATGTTACCAGTAAACTACCAACAGAACTTACAATATTGGTCAGTATGCATAAATCATGGTTGGTATAATAGTACTCTTGTACCTTTCTAGAACATTATTGTTGGAGTACCACAGGGTTTTAGAAAAATACGTGGAATTGTCAATACTTAATTTGATAAATAAGTGTTGAAAATGATCAAGATCAGTGATGGTCGGTATTGATTAGAGTGTTCAGTAATTATGTACAAAAAAATTTCCAGTGAAGTTGGACTATAATTTATGGCAAAGCAGGTAAAAAAGATTTTTATCATATTCAGCTTAATGAGACTAGCTCCAATGGACCTCTATTGTACAGAGATAAATTCTCTCGGATAAAGTTTTGCATTACATGCATGTATCCATTACTTGAAAACATAAACCCAGCACTACGCGACAGGTTTTGCAGTACTTTCAGTGCTTTGATTTAATGTACATGTGTTTATCAGTTTAACTCCATCTTTGAAATACAGCGGGGTCAGTTCAACATTATCACAAGAAATCAATTAATACGCCGAATTATCACTACACATACGGTTTCGAGGGTACATTGATTCGCATCTAAACGATATTTTCTACATACTTAAACATAAAATTTTATCAAAGAAGACCCATAGCTCTAACATAATTTAACAAGAAAACTTCACATAATCAACCAAATATAAGAAATTACGTTGAAATCTTCCCTTATTTGCATAAAAATTGGTACCCACGTTCAACAACGCCAGACAATCGCTGGTACCTCACTATCGCTGTAAATGTATATCTAAAGCCGGATACATTATTAAAAGAGATGTTCAAAAAGTTTATCTGTCCTCTCACGTTAACTCGGACATTTTCCCATTATAAACTAAATGTTTCTCTTTACGTAAATTTCCAAAAATAATAGAAATCATTAATAAAATTAACATTCTCTTGAAAACTACAGAATTTTCAACATCTTTTTATGACACAAACACAAAACACATATTTTCCTAAAACAAACCCACAAACACGGTACTTTTTTAGTAACTCTCATGTCTTTCTTGGGCCAGAATAGATGTACGTTGTAAAGGTCATCTAGTAATAGTTAATAGTACTTATAATTTATGACCCATAATTAGTCCAGAAAAATAATACCAAATATAAATAGCCTGGAATTTTAACATTGACACCAGTGCAACGCACCCTAAAATTTTATTAAGCCTAAGCGTACATAGTTTATTTATGAAATGTTGAAAATTCACACTGTTTCCTATCATGTCAGCTGTAAATCTTTTTAACATATAAAACAACATGTAAAATTAAAGAACAAACTGCAAAATGTTGTGCTTTTTGTGTAAAAATTACATTGAGTCATTTTAAAATGTAGGACCTCAGATTAGATTGTCATTACGTATTTCATACCCCTATCCCCCGAAGAAAACTAAATAAAGAAACAAAGTTTGCAGATTATGCCGTAAGTAGTTAATGTCATCAACAAATCAAATATGTAACTTACCACTTTGTTTTTATATTTTAGATTAACTAGTGTCTTCATTCAGATAGATGAATGAAGAAACATCGAGAAACCACCCAAATAACAATGTTATGAACATAGAGATGAACCTTTTAATCATCTTGGTTAACCGCCTTTTAACTGCCTTTGTAAGTACTTTTTTAGAAATATTATCTTTACAGAAGCTGATTTTTCTCATTTTCATCAAGTTTCTGCAGATTTGTTTTTATTTTGTTGGTAGATTTATTTCAGTATTAAATTTTGTAGGGGACTGTTAGTTGGACCCTTCTTGAGTTTTTCCTTATACAATTTTATGGGAAGTATGAATGTATATCACTTTCTAATTGATTTGAATGCACTCAGCTGGGATTCAAACCAGGAACTCAGTGTACGCCATCATTTAAATTTCTGACTTTTTATGTGAATGATCCAGGCTATCAAAACAGTTATTGCTCCTTATTTGAGCTACCTTTAACACAAAATTTCGTGAGGAAAAATTGAGCAAAGGAATAGAAAAAATGAGCTTTGAATGTAAAACTCTTGACTTGTGGACATATTGCATTTTTCATAGTCATCTTGTCCCTAAAGGTTATATTTATGTGCATAAATATGTAGTAGATATTTCTTCTGCAATTTTTGTTTTAATTGATCCCTTGATAAATAGTCAAACATTACATTATATTAAAAACTGTGTCGCAGTGCCAGAAAGCAGAAGAACTTGGTACAAGCACAGATTTTACAACGCTATCTTGATACATGTAATTTAGTTTGTCCTTTGTTTACAGGAAGAGGTTCTTCTAAAGCCTAGACTGCTGCTAGTGCTCAGACTGATCAACAGCATTTTATGCCAAAACTTCTTTCCAGACAGGAATCCTGCATTACTTTGAACTGGGAATCTGAGGGATAAATGAAAATTAAACTATAGGTGACAATATAGAAACCTTTGACTGTCATCACTGTAAGAACTCTCTTGTACTTTTACAATGGGGATGAATAAAATGAAGATGGAAAAATGCTTAGACAAATTAATCTGAAGACTTTTTACTCGAGCTTCTGTAGAGATTTTACTTCTTGATGAATATTAAGGTCAAAAAGGAATAAGTAGAATACTTTTATTATAATTAGTTAACTTGTGTAAAATGATGTGAAATCATGTTTAGTGCACAGATGACACAAGGTAAAATTTCTTATCAAGAGAAACTAAAGAATTAGCAGTCTTCCTGCTATGTAGTTAACTGTTATTCAGGGCAACTAAAACTGATTCTGTAAAAGAGAAACTGTAATCCTTCAACTTTATATAGCTCCAAGATTTGAAATTTTTTGGCAGCCTTCTTGACATTATGTTGTCAGAAACTGTTCTAGTGACTGCTTAGGCTATTTACCTCTATTCGTGAAAGGTTGTTTGTTGAAATATGTATGAATTGATGAATATGTTATCTTAGGCTGATCTGTTCATAAGGCATTAGACATGGTAAACGCATCAACCTTTGTTTGGTAATTAACCACGTTCAAGTACTTCCAAAAGGCCTATAATCAATATGAAAGTTGTAAATATGCATGTGATTTTAGGGTAAATGTACATCTGATTGTTTCAATTTCTTTCAACAAGTCATGTTTAAGAAGTGCAGATATACTATTTGAAAAACAAAATTATTTTTGCTATGCAAAACATAGTGGATGGGGTAAATTGCTACCTATTTTCAACATATTTGGCTAACTGAGATATATGACATACATCCATCTAAAGTGTTTTTTATACTTAAATATGTTGTATATGTATCGATTGTACCTATTTTCCAAAATCAGATGCATCAAATATAATAAATTAATCCAAAGTATACATATGATGTTTTGTCTGTTACAGGATGGGTCATGATAGGTCATATGATTTTTATTGATAGCTCTTAAAGAGGAACGGTGACATACCCTTTTTATTACATATTTAGAATGGCCATAGAAATATCTATAAAATATCATTTTATTATGAATTTGTTTTATTATGCCATTACTATTTTTTCAAGTGAAATTTGCTTAAAAAGGTGGATTTTGTTTCTTAATTGTGGACTTTATAGAATAGTAAATTGAAATTTTACATTGTATGCCAATGTTGAATTTTTTTTATTTAAT
This sequence comes from Cyclina sinensis, assembly GCA_012932295.1. Classification (NCBI taxonomy): domain Eukaryota; kingdom Metazoa; phylum Mollusca; class Bivalvia; order Venerida; family Veneridae; genus Cyclina; species Cyclina sinensis. Next base: position 27,847,031 of record JAAONU010000008.1, read on the forward strand.
AGGGGTTATACTGATAATTTTCTTAATATTTCGTAAATTGAATACTCTTTATTATTAAAATATTTGAATTTTTGTCAGTTACTGCTAAATTTCAGCCAGTTTCAGAGTCAAAAAGCCTAATTTATACTGCATAGCTGCCAGTTAAATGTGTGAAAAAGTTCATTCGGCAACCTAGTATGATATTTTTTTAGAAATCAACTTCCAATAAGTTAATCTTCATAAAAAACACAGACAGAAAAAAAGGTGTTAGTTTGAATTTCACCAGTGGACTCCCTTAAAAGTAAAAGTAATTGACGTAAAGTTGCCAGATGATACAATTTAACCTCAGGTCATTGAGAATAGTCTATTAAACATTGAATAAAAAGAATTTAGCTCGTCCGCTTTCGAAACAGAATCACTGTTTTCAAATTGTCCTGTTTTTATAAGGTTGATCTGTTATTTTCCTAAATAATGAAGTAATATTTTTGATAAGACATGTTTTAGGAATTCTGATTATTGTAAATCCACAAAGCTCATAGCTCTCTATGAAGAATAATTCTTGAATAATTACCTTAGTGTTTTGTTTCTGTACAAGTCTTTTGTCCACTTATTAAGGGAATATCTGTCCACTTATTCAGGGAATAATATAACAAAAAAAATACAAATACTTTGGAAAAATAACTATATGTATCAATTAATATATAATTATATTATTCAGGGAAGTCTCTGACACATGCGTTAATGTTTTTAGCAGGGATATCAGAATAACTTATGGAGGACGATTGTTTCAGACTGTCATATGTAGGAAAATGAAATGGTTTTGAATCTTTTTGCAGTTCAACAAAGATTGCAAACTGATAACCCATCCATATTTGCAGTGATTTATGATACTTCATTGCTGACGTACAAATGGACAAGCGAACGCTTGTTTCACAGTTTAAAGAGTCTGTTTTAAATACCTTACTATCATTGATGGCTATCTAAAATCCGGTTTCAGACTATTTCGGTGGTAATGTATTTGATGATCTTCAAACTTAGATAAAGCTCAGTTAATTATACTTTACTTTCTTAAATTTATATCAAGATACAAAAATATCCTACTTATTTTAAAAGAAAACATTTAAATTGATTAAGATACTATCCTTAACACTACTGCAATAATACAGTCAGAATAATAAATAAAGCCAACATGAGAGCTTTAGAAATTACAGAGAATTCATAAACAAAACATTCATACTACAACACATTTTATACCGTTATAACATTCAGAGAAAAATTTTGTTTGTGTGGTTGGGATGGGGGAATATTGACTAACTGACTGCCTATTCATGATCAGGGGAGGAGATTCCTAAGTCATGTTTTTATTGGTCTTCTTCCCCTGAATTTCCCAGAAACGTTTGACACGAAGTTTTAAACAAAAGAGGTCACATACATAAATGCTATACAGTTGGTCACAACATCAAACATGAATAACAGTGGTTGAAGTCGCTGAATTTGTAATTATTGAAAGTAATAACTGAATTGCACACAATCATTTATATGAAAAAATGTTGGAAGTTTCTTACAGAGAATGCGAGTCAAGTACTAGTTTTTATTCCAAGGAGCAATAAGAGAATAAGCAAAGCAGAGAGACACAATAATCATTTATAAAATTCGTTAACACACTATTTTTGCAAACATACATTGCAGGAATGCCAGTTTTGTTACCATGTATTGATAGTATGGGCAAAGAATGATGCGTCTTTGACAAACGCTTATCCTTACACTACAGAAATAAAAAAAGAAATATTTAAGAGGTATAATATATTTCGAGGATGTTTCAGAATCACTTCACATAGAAAAAACATATTATACATAAAAGAACAGAATAACTTATAAGATCTGAAGAAAAAAACGAGTAAGATACTCATGTATATTTTTTGTTTGTTTGTTTGTTTCTTCTCTTTTAATAGTAACAAACATTTTTGATTGGCTGAAATTTGTCATGCGATCTATAACATCTTATTTCTTTCCCCACCATCGTCTCACCGGCGGAATGCGAACAGGGGGAATGCGTACCGGAGGAATGCGTGGAATTGGCGGAATACGTGGAATTGGAATGCGTGGAATTGGCGGAATCCGTGGGAACCTTATGCCAAAGATTTTCTTCTGGGGGCCATTTACATTTTCACTGAAAAATATACATAAATGAATGATTATATGCGGTTATCCAAGAAAGAGACATCGACCTTCGGAAATAAAAAAGAGCATTTTAGCTTAGTTATAAACAAATCGTTTCAAAAAGATAATTTTGATCAATTAGTCAAGGGGCTAAAACTGATTTCAAAATAACAAATATACTTAAATAATAACATGTGGCAAAACAAGTATTCTTTAAAATAGCTATGAACTCACTTTTTGGCCTCTTGCATCCTAGCAACAAGCTCCATCCTCTGCAATTAAAAAACAACAACAACATAACAAATAAAATGCTGATGTCGTATAATATGAACTCAGACACAATTAAAAAGTCGCAATTTTAAACTAAAGTCCTTAGACACAGTTACATGCAAAAGAAATAACGACTCCTAACATCTGAACAAACGAAAAACACAGTCCGTTAGACAAAAAAAGTTAACAACTTAATTTAGCCGGTGTAAAAATTTGACATAGGAAAAGAAATCCGACGGAAGGCGGTCGACAAATCGAATGAAATATCTCACCTTGAGTCTTTGAAGGTTTTCCATATAAAAATACCAGACTGAACAAAAAGAAAAAGAACTTACTCTCTCCAACTCTTTGTCTTCGGCACAATCTCTTTTACACTGTTCATCATTTCCACATACTTCTGCGCAATCTAATTCTCTTTGCGACTCCTTTTACCAGAAAAGAACAAATTCTTTTGAAATAAGATATTTTGCAGACGATTCAAAAATACATTTTTGATGTCATAGTGGAATGTAGAAATACACGTTTCATGGTATGTAATTTGTTTTAGGTTCTCTACGGATAATGGTCGTGTAGCTTGATATTTTATATTCCTTTACCATGTGATTATACATCTAGTTACGTTATTGGTTTGTTTGTGACAATTAACCACAAATAGCAAGGAAACGTCGATATCTTGTGCAGATTTCTGTTACGGACGGGAAGTCTTACTAGTTCTTTCTTAAAACTTCAGTAGAAAAAAACAAAATGTATTAACCTCGCCAATTACATCTTCAAGTGCCTTAAACAAGCGCTTTTCTTCCTCATCCAGTTCTTCGTCTGCTACCACTGAAAAGAAATATAAGTCTTTAATTGTTACAGCTCATATGGTCTAAATTTTGTAAGAAGATGCCTTACCGTATATTTCGAAGAATAGCCTTTGTTACTAACAGGGTAACTCCACTGTTAAAAAAGATACCGATATAAAATGGGTTTGAAACCGGACCTATTTTTTCGTAAACCCCACAATGCCCGTAGAGAATATTATTGAATTATAAGAATCTTCAAATAATATGAATTCTCGCAGGCGTGTCCAAAAGCATATTTTGAATTATTGTCTTTTTTTCTAACAAGACATTTTAATATCTATTCTAACGTTGTTTTTCTTGGTACAATTTCTTTAGATATGTTTTATTTGAATGGCACTATACTGGTGTCTTTCAAAGCATTTAAGTGTTTTAAAGAGAGAAGTTTCATCAAACTGAGTAAATAATGTTATTAATTATAAGCATTTTTCGAACTCTTGCAATAAAGAGCGCAATCTAGTGCCAGTAAAATCATTTAATATAAACAGATACATAAAAGTGGACGAGACTTGAATTCGCTCTGCATGCAATAGATTTTACAGTATAAATACATACCGATAAATCCTGTAAAATTTAATGGCAAATATAAGGACCTCCAGTTTTCATGATTTACACCATATATTTATTTGTGGCTTTTTTATTTCTTTAAAGGACGTTCCGAACATAATTATTGATAAAGGCGCACAAAAAGGCTTAATAAGGCAAATATAATGGTGTAACATAGTCATCGATAAATAGCTCACAATAGTTCTCGACAAAAAGCCTTAATAGTGAAAACAGGTAATGTTGTAATATAATAATCGATAAATAGTTTTTCATAATTCTTGTCAATGACGCTTAATAAGGTAATTGGATCACTGGTCTTGAAAGTTACTTTTTCATAACGCACATAATCCAAACATTCTATCCTTTGTTTGGAAAAAAAAAACAATTTAAGGAGGTATTAACTAAATGCTACAAAATGAATTCAGAACTTCATTCTTTTTTTTACCAGATAGATAAATATGAATAAGATCAAAACAAATTAAAATTGTTCGAAATTAATTCAAAAACTTTTACCACAAAGTTTTCGTAGAAAAATTTCAAATGTCGAAAACTGATTGTATAAACGTCTAAAAACATAAAAGCAAAATGAAATATGAGAAAAAATAATCTTATTACATTACTATTGACAAAGCCAATGTTGATGTTTCTTGAAAAAAAAATTAACCAGAATAAGTGATTGACTTCTGAAGCACTTGTCTGCTTTTTCGACAATTTTTAATGTACAAAAGAAAAACCAAACTTATCTTCGAAGCACATTCATGATAAATAAATTATTACATAGAAAACGTCCATTTAAAATTTTCGAAAAAAAACTTAAAACTTCGACAATCCTTTGCCGACATTAAATGTCGTACTTTTATTTATTTATTTATTTATTTATTTATTTATTTATCATAAAATGAAGAAAAAAGTCTTACCATTCACGCTCCATTTTGCAATTGCAAAAGCAAAGAAACACACGCTTATCCACCTGAGCATCATTTTGAAAAACGCCCAAGTTAGGAGTAAGGGTATATGCGAAGTTGTCTGCTTATATCTAATTTTTCACCCCTTGATTTGTCCGAGAGGCGTGACGTCTCAACTGAGTAGTTTTATAGAAATAATATAGATCGATCTAAGCGGTTTCTTCCTCTCTTTTTTCGGCATTGTTGCATTAAACTCGATTTTAACCTAAATTTGTAACGAATGAAATTGTACGATACAAAACATTCAGCTGTAGATGGAAGTTTGCCATTGATTAAAAGTATTGATGTTATGAAGTTTTAGAGCAGTGTTCGTAATTGTTAGTTTATTGCCTCTGAAAATAATGCAATAATGAAAATATTAAAGCAGTTGTAACAATATACTAAATGGTATAATTATTTAATCAATATGACTAAAATTTGATTTATTTTACTAAAAATGATATTGACACGTTTAGCATTAAACTCAACATTTTTGTTTACAACCGAAATTGATATGGACATTGGACATTCGATTATTACGCGTGTCAATTATTTACCAATGACCGAAAACTATACTCTTGTGGGACATTAATTTTGTGCTGTATCTACGCCTATCACCTTTTTAATGATATTTTTGTTATCAATATATAGTTTTTTGTAAACCTTTTGTAGAATTTAAGTAAAGGGTAAACCTTCGTACCAATTATATATGCTGGATAGACAACCAGTAACCACTATTTCAATAACTGGTGGCAGAACTCTTTTTTTAACATTTTTTACACTGCTTGCAAGCAGTTTCCTTTATTTCGAACTTTTTTCCCTCCAGTACACCTGTATTTCCTTACAGAACAACAACAACAACAAAAATCAACTTTTATTGCAAAAGTGGTATCCTTTTAGTTGTCTAATACATTAGTTGTCTAATAGTGTGAGTCGTATTTCTTTTAAATCACAAGAAATTTTGCCCTGTCCGTAGGAAAAAATTCTGCTCTGTCCCGATAAAGCTCTTGAACCTTACATAGCATAACATTTAAAAATTAAAAAAAAAAACATTTTGTTCGTTGATTTTATTGTTTCACTATGTCACTAACATTATAAAAAAATCATAAATGCAATTACTTCAAATGAACTTTTATGCTGTAAACGTAGGCTCGTGACAGCGAGAGTTATTATACAGATGTATCAGCCAGAGGGGTTATGATCAATATTGATATCTCAAATCCGGTTTCAGTGTATTTCACTAGAGGCTATGTATTTGGCTAGCATAAAAATAGAGCAATCAGATCAGTTAATTAACCATGTCTTTTTAGGAGGCGCTCTCAGCTTCAAAAAATATGTAAGAATTGAAAGAATGAAAGCATCTATTGGTGAAAGGTACGACCCTACCTTCGTACCTTGAGGTGTTGGCGATTATATCTACTTGAAAAAGCTCATGTCATACCTTTGTATTATTAATCCAAACATATTTGGCCATTGGACAACTGACATTTGTTTAATGACTTTCTGGGCATTTCGGGCATTTGGCAATGAAAAGTAAAAAAAGAATGGTAAAGGAATAATCAGTATAATAGCTATTCCTGGATCACTCTGTGATACTTTATAATAGCAGTTACGTCCGCTGACTTTAATTGCTTTAGGCTCATCTGGAGCTGTGAAGGTTCCATACCTGTTAATGCAACCAAGACACAATGACAACCCAAGTTTAGACGTTAATTGTATTTTTCGGGTTTATATGCACAACAAACACGGAGAAATGCAATTAGAGATGTAAATCTTCACCATGGATATTTTATAAGAGCATGTATACTTATTACAATTAATACTGACATATGATATATAGTATTTTAACTGTACATGTTGAAGGTCTCATATAACTCAGATTTTTAGTGGCAATCCATAGATTTGTTTTAGTAAATGTTTATTTTTATGTATTAATGAGACGGAAATAAACTAATAATAATATGAGTAATCGTGATGAAACTCTAGAATTCTGTGCATAAACGTTTCAAGGTAATTAATATTGCCTCGCATCCTTTAACAAGTTCATTTTTAATAATTGTGAACAGAGCATGTTGTTGGTTCCAAGAAGGAGAAAAGTATTTTTGGGCCCAATATGGTCAAGAAACTAAGATCAATTGTTGATGTATTAAACATCCCCGCATTTCTTCAGAAGCTACTTGTTTTTTGATGTCCAGAAACTACGTACATATATTTTTGTTGGGTGTCCAACATTAAAATACAGTAATAAACGCTTGAAATATAAAAATCTATATATTGAAATATAGAATTCTTTTCAATACAAATGGCAAAATTTATGCTGAAGCGTACATAAATTTGTGACTGTGTCCAATGACATTTTTCAGGAAACCTGGTCGTAAATGTTAATATTTTCTATTCATTTGTTTTAAAAAACATACAGTGACAATATGTCTTTGTAGCAAAGTGGTGTACTGCGTATCTTTCTTCTCATTTCTAAAAGTTGTATTTATGTTAACTATGCGATGCTCGAACGCATTGACAGTATACGTTGAAAATGTAGTGTAAAGCGAATTCCTAAAATTTAATGCATCTGGCCCGACATAAGTGTAATAATAAGCAGTTAACTGGTTTATCCTAATGTATAAATGAATTCAAATTTACATATTTAGATCGCATCTTAATGGTAAAATGGGACGTTGAACACGGTTTCGTTTTCTGATTGAACTGCTTTCAAATAGTTTTCAATAATGTACTTGAAGTATATCTTGAAAGACAGTAAAACTCATGCAAACTGCACAACTTGAACGGACACTGAGAGACGTTATGTCTGGGATTTTAATGAAGTTAGAGCTATTAATAAACCATGAAAGTTCCTTGAAGTAATGACTTGATAAGGTAGAGGAGAACATATGTTTATTTTTTGGCAGTCTGAATCTACCTTGACTTCCGATTTACTGTAAAGAAGTATAACTGCTAAGATTTCATTGGTGGACAAAAGGAAGCATCGACATTTCATTGGACACTTGCCACGAAAAGTAAATGACTTTCTGATATGGACACTTACGCTTTTGTCTCTAAACCTTAATGTAATCTTGAAGGTTCACGAGCATTTTTCAAATTGCTTTACATTTTCAGCACATTCGATATTAATGAAAGAACGGAGACGATGATATATTATCGGCGAAAAATTCGTGAAGGTCGAAATCAACATTTTCTCTTTTACCTATCGGTAATGAAACAAAATTTGCGAGCGCATCCTTTGACATTACAGAGCCAGTAACCTAACTCGTGCTATAGTGCTGCAGTTCTTGTTCTCAAAATGTCAGTGAATTAATTCCCAATTTCATGTGTCTTTGTATCACGGCCACAAATCTTTTTTCAAAGATACTTCATGTTTTCCTTTAAGCATTCAGATGCTTAGAAAGTGTTCGCTATCCACCAATACAACAACATTTATATAGAAAGACTAATATGAATTCATTAAATGTTGCACCTAGATGTTTTATTGAAACCTTAGCATTCTGTCAGATCTTAAATTGCTTCAGAAATGACGAACTCAAATCCATAAAACAAGTCGTCAATGCCACGTGATCAAATTTGAATAGCAAATTTCTCGATAAAAACAAAATTGACGAAACGTTAACTAAACTAGATATTTAGACCAACTTTACTAGGAAAGATGTGTCCAAACACAGCTTTTGGTTAACATCTTAAGCAATGTACTAAACGTTGGCTTTTTCTATCTTTCTTATGTTCATGAAACAATATACAAAAGCATTAAGACGGTTTAGCAAAATTGAAATTACTTATTTCATATTTAAAGTTCAATATGCGAAAAATCGTGATAAAGGCACTTAAAAGCTATATATGCTTAAGGGGGTCCACTGGTGACGAATTTGTGTGTTCTCCGCATATTTCGCGCATGGATGTTGTAAAGTTGAAACTTGCTCTTAACGTATTAATTTTTTATTAGAAAGGATAAAAGAAATTTCACTCAAACGGTCTTTCTGCGTTACCGCTTTTATTTTGCAAAATATTCGACAAAAAACGTCTGATAGTTTTTGGACGACAATGAGAGTTACCTCCCTTAAATCCAGACCGTTTTTCGGTTTTCTGAAACATGTAAACATTAAAAAACGTTTGCATGTAAAGACAAAGACATGAAAAAAGTGCTGATATCAGAAGAAATGAACTAAACAACAACCAGCAGTTCATGTACGTATAAACATAACAGTTGTTATTATTTTCCGTAAATTGTAGAGCTGTTTCTGCAAAACGAAAGTATTTCGTCATTTCCTTTTTCAATTTTTTTCCAGTTATGAGTTAACATTAATGGGTTTAACTGCATACAATTTCTGCTTGGTACTCAAAGGAAATGCCCCACCTGTCAGCCCAAAACTGAGCAGTTTATGCTAACAACATTAGTAATTACTTGCAAGAAGTAAGAAAGGCAACTTATTGTTCAGTTGCAAGGTCTGTTTGTTTACTCATATTGGGACCATGAACCACAACAGTCAATTTACACTGTGCATGCTAATGATGGATGCATATATTTTTACAGATGAGTGGCTGATTTGTAAAAAATATGAATTATACTATGCTACCGTAGTTCGTGTTATTGTAGATGATCGCTCCCTGTTTAGTAAAACTGAAACATGCTGAATTCAAAAATATATTTTTGATTTAATTGGACCTGTAAAGAGTTACTTGAATGGTTTCAATTACTTCCACATAATCCAAATAATACACACAGTTGTAGAGATTTTTGTTAAACAATATTGAAATGCTACAAATTACATAGTTTCAGATTTATCTCTAACATTAACTACTAATCCGTACTGAATTTTGAAGATTCTTGAGCTCAACAAAGGTGTAAAAAATAATACCAAATATAAATAGCCCGGAATTTTAACATTGACATCAGTGCAACGCACCCTAAAATTTTATTAAGCCTGAGCGTACATAGTTTATTTATGAAATGTTGAAAATTCACACTGTTTCTTATCATTGCAGCTGTAAATCTTTTTAACATATAAAAATAAAGAACAAAATTTTGTGATTTTGTGTAAAAGTTACATTGAGTCATTTCAAAGTGTAGGATCTCAGATTAGATTGTCATTACGTATTTCATACGTCTTTCCCCCGAAGATACTAAATAAAGAAACGAAGTTTGCAGATTATACCGTAAGTAGTTAATGTCATCAACAAATCAAATCTATAACTTAACACTTTGTCTTTATATTCTAGATTAACTGAACTCTTCATTCAGATAGATGAGTGAAGAAACATCAAGTGTGTGTGGAATTAACCACCCAAATAACAATGTTATGAACATAGAGATGAACCTTTTAATCATCTTGGTTATCCGCCTTTTAACTGCCATGGTAAGTACTTTTTAAGAAATATTATCTTTACAGAAGCTGATTTTTCTCATTTTCATCAAGTTTCTGCAGATTTGTTTTTATTTTGTTTGTAGATTTTTTTTAGTATTAGATTTAGTATAGGACTGTTACTCGGACCCTTCTTGAGTCTTTCCTTATACAATTTTATGGGAAGTATGAATGTATATCACTTTCTAATTGATTTGAATGCATTCAGCTGGGGTTAAAACCAGGAACCCAGTGTAGGCCATCATTTAAATTTCTGACATTTTTTTGTGAATGATCCAGGCTATCAAAACAATAATTGCTCCTTATTTGAGTTACCTTTAACACAAAATTTCGTGAGGAAAAATTGAGCAAAGGAATAGGAAAAAAAATGAGCTTTGAACTCTTGACTTGTGGACATATTGCATTTTTACAGTCATCTTGTCCCTAAAGGTTATTTTTATGTGCATAAATATGTAGTAGATATTTCTTCTGCATTTTTTGTTTTAATTAAACGCTTGATAAATAGTCAAAGCATTACATTTTTTTATAATAAAAATGTGTCGCAGTTCCATAAAGCAGAAGAACTTGGTACACGCATAGATTTTACAACCCTATCTAGATACATGTAATTTAGTTTGTCTTTTGTTTACAGGAAGAGGTTCTTCTAAAGCCCAGACTGCTGCTAGTGTTCAGACTGATCAACAGCATTTTATGCCAAAACTTCTTTCCAGACAGGAATTCTGCATTACTTTGAACTGGGAATCTGAGGGATAAATGAAAATTAAACTATAGGTGATAATATAGAAACCCTTGACTGTCATCACTGTAAGAACTCTCTTGTACTTTTACAATGGGTATGAATAAAATGAAATGGGAAAAGTGTTTAGACAAATTGATCTGAATACTTTTTACTGGAGCTGCTGTAGAGATTTTACTTCTTCATGAATATTAAGGTCAAATAAGAATAAGTAGAATACTTTTATTATAATTTAACTTGTGTTAAATGATGTGTAATATTAATTAGTGCACAGATGACACAAGGTAACATTTCTTATCAAGAGAAACTCAAGAATTAGCAGTCTTCCTGCTATGCAGTTTACTGTTATCCAGGGCAACTAATACTGATTCTGTTAAAGAGAAACTGTAATCCTTCAACTTTATACAGCTCCAAGATTTGAAATTTTTTGGCAGCCTTCTTGACAGTTTGTTGTCAAAAACTGTTCTAGTGACTGCTTAGGCTATTTCTTACCTCTATTTGTGAAATATTATTTGTTGAAATAAATCGATGAATATGTTATCTTAGGCTGGTCTGTTCATAAGGTATTAGACATGGTAAACGCATCAACCATTGTTTGGTAATTAACCATGTTAATTAAGTTAATTAAGTTCTTCCAAAAGGCCTATAATCAATATAAAAGTTGTAAATATGCATGTGATTTCAGGGTAAATGTACATCTGATTGCTTCAATTTCTTTCAACAAGTCATGTTTAAGCAATGCAGACATAATATTTGAGAAACAAAATTATTTTTTCTATGCAAAACATAGTGGTTGGGGTAAATTGCTACCCATTTTCAACAAATTTGGCTAACTGAGACATATGCCATACATCTAAAGTGGTTTTTTATACTTAAATATGTTGTTTATGTATCAGTCGTACCTATTTTCCATAATCAGATGCATCAATATAATAAATTAATCGAAAGTATACATATGATATTTTGTCTGTTACAGGATTAGTCATGATAGGCCATAGGAATTTTATTTGATAGCTCTTAAAGATGAACGGTGACATACGCTTTTTATTACATATTTAGAATGGTCATAGAAATATCTATAAAATATCAGTTTATCATGAATTAGTTTTATTATGCCATTACTATTTTTTCAAGTGAAATTTGCTTAGAAATGTGTGTTTTTCTTAATTGTGGACTTTATAGAATAGGAATTTGAAATTTTACATTGAATACCAATGTTGAATATTTATCATTTTTAAAATTATTTTAATAGGGGTTATACTGGTAATTTCTCTTAATATTTTGTAAATTAAATACTCTTCTTTATTAAAATATTTGAATTTTTGTCAGTTAATGCTAAATTTCAGCCAGTTTCAGTAAAAAGCCTAATTTAGATTGCATAACTGCCAGTTAAATGTGTGAAAAAGTTCATTCGGCAACCTAGTATGATTTTTTTTTTAGAAATCAACTTCCAATAAGTTAATCTTCATAAAAAAACACAGACAGAAAAAAATGGTGTTAGTTTGAATTTCACCAGTGGACCCCCTTAAAAGTAAAAGTAATTGACATAAAAGGGTCAGATGATACAATTTAACCTCAGGTCATCGAGAACAGTCTATTAAACATTGAATCTGTTATTTTCCTAAATAATGAAGTAATATTTTTGAAAATACATGTTTTAGGAATTCTGATTATTGTAAATCCACAAAACTCATAGCTCTCCATGAAGAATAATTCTTGAATAATTACCTTAGTGTTTTTTTTTCTGTGCTAGACTTCTGTCCACTTATAAAGGAATATCTGTCCACTTATTCAGGGAATAATATAACAAAAAATACAAATACTTTGGAAAAATAACGATATGATATATTATATTATTCAGGGAAGTCTCTTACACCTGCGTTAATGTTTCTAACAGGGATATCAGAATAACGTATGGAGGACGATTGTTTCAAACTGTCATTTGTAGGGAGATGAAATGGTTATCCATGTTTTGTTATATTGCACCATTAACTCTTTTCTTTGTAGTTATATGTTTACTTACAGAACTATTCGCATCTTGTTGCAGTTCAACAAAGATTGCAAACTGATAATCCATCCATATTTGCAGTGATTTATGATACTTCATTGCTGACGTACAAATGGACAAGCGAACGTTTGTTTCACAGGTTAAGGAGCCTGTTTTGGAATAACTACGATCATTCATGGCTATCTCAAATCAGACTATTTCAGTGGTAATGTATTTGACATACATTTATATCAAATAAAGATATATCCTACTTATTTTAACAGAAAACATTTAAATGGATTAAGATACTATGCTTAACACTACTGCAATAATACAATCAGAATAATAAATAAAGCCAACAAGAGAACTTGAGAAATTACAGAGAATTCATAAACAAAACATTCATACTACAACACAGTTAATACCGTTATAACATCCAGAGAACAACTGTGTGTGTGTGGTTGGGATGGGGGAATATTGACTAACTGACTGCCTATCTATGATCAGGGGAGGAGAATCCTTAGTCTTGTAGCTACAATGATCATGTTTTAATTGGTCTTTAACCCCTGAATTTACCATAAACGTTTGCACGAATTTTTTAAATATAGAGGTCACATACATAAATGCTATACAATTGGTCACAACATCAAACAGGAATAACAGCTGGTTGAAGTCGCTGAATTTGTATTTATTGAAAGTAATAACTGAATTGCACACAATCATTTATGTGAAAAAAGTTGGAAGTTTCTTACAGAGAATGCGAGTCAAGTACTGGTTTTTATTCCAAGGAGCAATAAGAGTGTAATGCAAACCAGAGAGACACATTAATCATTTAAAACATTTCTTAACACACTATTTGTGCAAACATACATTGCAGGAATGCCAGTTTTATTACCATTTATTGATAGTATGGGCAAAGAATAATGCGTCTTTGACAAACGCTTATCCTTGCACTACAGAAATAAAAATAAAGAAATACATAAAAGATGTAATATATTTCGAGGTTATTTCAGAATAATTTCAAAGAGTAAAAAAATAAATAATAAAAGAACAGAATTACTTATAAGATCTAATGTAAAAAACGATTAAAATGACAATACCCAGGGATATTATTTTGTTTGTTTGTTTGTTTCTTCTCTTTTGGTTGTAACATACAGAGACATCTTTGATTGGCTGAAATTTGTCATGTGATCTATAAAGTCTTATCTTCTCCACCATCCTTGCACTGGACGAATGCGAGGTGGAATTGGCGGAGTCCGTGGGAACCTTATGCCAAAGACCTTCTTCTGGGGGCCATTAATATTTTCACTGATAAAAAATACATAAATGAATAACTATTTGCAGATATTTAAGAAACAGACATCGATCTTCGGAAATTAAAGAAGTATTTTATCTTAGAAATGAACAATTCATTTTAAAATGATAATTGTGATCAAGCAGTTTTGAGGCTAGTTATATATTCATCTGTAAAGAATTCGGGAATATTTCTCTATGCAAAATACCTACTGTATAACGAGCATTATCTGTCGATGTGATATTGACCGTAAATAACATTGACTTCAAAATACCAAATATACTTAAAGAAATAACATGTTGCTAAACAAGTAGTCTTTAGCAATAAACTCACTTTTTGGCCTCTTGCATCCTAGAAATAAGCTCCATCCTCTGCAATTTAAAATACAACAACATTAAAATGCTGATGTCTTATAATATGAACCCAGAAACTTTCATTACACAGTCGCAATTCTAAACTAAAGACCTAAGACACAGTTACATGCAAAAGTTATAACGACCCATAAACTCTTAACACACGCACAACACAAGCAGATAAAAAAGTTAAGAACTTATTTTAGACGATGTAAATTTGACATAGGAAAAGAAGTCCAGTGTAATACGTGAGACAAATCGAATTAAATGTGTCATTGAATTCTTGCCATATAAAATACTACGCTGATCAAAAAGAAAAATAACTTACTCTCTGCAACTCTTTGTCTTCGGCACACTCTGTTTTACACTGTTCATCATTTCCGCATACTTCTGCGCAATCTAATTCTCTCTGGGTCTCCTGTCAAAAGAAGAGAACAAATTCTTTTGAAATTAAATATGTTGCTAATATTTCAAAAATACATTTTTTGATGTGATAGTGGAATATAGAAATACACGTTTCATGGTATGTAATTTGTTTTAGGTTTTCTACGGGTATTGGGTAATTATAAATTAAGTTATCTTATTGGTTTGTTTGTGACAATTAACCATTTGATAGCAAAGAGAAGTAAATATCTTGTGCCGATTTCTGTAACGGACAAGTCTTAATAGTTCTTTCTTAAACCTTCAGTAGAAAAGACACAAAATGTATTAACCTCTCCAATTACATCTTCTTGTGCCTTAAACAAAAGCCTTTCTTCCTCATCCAGTTCTTCGTCTGCTACCACTGAAAAGACGTACAAGTATATTACTGTTTCAGGTCATATGGTTTAAATTTTGTGCGAAAATGGCGTTCCATTCATTCGTAAAAGAGCTTTCGTTTATGACAGTGTAACTGCACTGTTAAACAAGAAATGTCTCTGTAAGATGACAATGCCCCTGAAAGTGGTACTTTGACCTTTCAGCTGAGTACCAGTCATTCAGGGGTAAATGTCAAATAAATGAGGTCAATTGGAAGGTCTTGCCCAAAGGGGTGTTGTGTTTGAGTATGAAGAATATCCGTTTACTTATATGGAAGTTATGGCCAAATGTTAGTTTTTGGACAATCGGATATTCAGGGGGTCAAGGTCAAATGTATATGTCAGTGGCAAGGTGTTGTCCAAAGGGGTGTTATGTCAAAATATGAAGTAAATCCACATTGCTAATAAGGAAGTTATGGCCAATGTTGAAGTTTTTGGACAATTTGGTCTTCATGGTGAAGCTTATTCAGGATTCAAGGTCAAATAAATATAGATCAGTGGAAAGGCCTTGTCCAAAGGGGTGTTGTGTCCAAGTATGAGGTAAATCCACTTACTCATAAGGAAGTTATGGCCAATGTCAAAGCTTTTGGACAATTGGATCTACAAGGTGAAGGTCATTCAGAGGTCAATGTCAAATAAATTTAGGTCAGTGGGAGGGTATTGTCGAAATGAGTGTTGTGTCCGATTATGTAGTAAGTCTACTTACTAATTAGGAAGTTATGGCCGATGTTAAAGTTTTTGGGCAATTGGATCTTCAAGGTGAAGGTCATTAAGGAATCAAGGTCAGATAGATATAGACCGTTGGGAAGGTATTGTCCAAAGGTGTATTGCGTCCAACTATGAAGTAATTCCACCTACTAATAAGGAAGTTATCGCCAGAGTTTTTGGACGGACTGACGGACGGACTGACTGATAGGACTGACGGACGGACAGTTCAAAAACTGTATGCCTCTCTTCGGGGACATAAAAATACCCATATAAAAAAGGGTTTGAAACCAGACATATTTTGTTCATTAACTGCAATGCCTTTAGGGAATATTATTGAATTATAAGAAACATTTTCACAAGTGTGTCCAAAAGCAGTCAGGAATATAATTATAGTCAAGAACAAGAACTATTCTGTTTTTTTAAATTATTGTCTTGTTTTGACCTAGAAATTTTAATATTTATTCTAATTTGGTTTTTCTTTGTACACTTTCTTTAAATATATTCCATTTGAATGGCGCTATACTAGTGTGTTTCAAAGCAGTTAAGTGTTTTAAAGAGAGAAGTTTCATAACAGAGAAAAGTTCTATGAATTATAACCATTTTTCGACCTCTTGCAATAAAGAGCACAATCTAATGCCTGTAAAATCATTTAATCTTAACAGATTCATGAAAATCGACCAGGCTTGAATTCGCTCAGCATGTAATAGATTTTAAATTATATATACATACAGACAAATCCTGTAATATTTAATGGCAACTTTAAGGACATACGGTTTCCAGGATATACCCCGTATAATATACGTGGCTTTTTTGATATCATCAAAGCGAAAGTCAATGTTTCTTAACGAAAAAAATAAACAGAATAATTTAATGAATTTTGAAGAACTTCTGCTTTTTCGACCAATTTTAATGCATAAAAGAAACATCGAACGTATCTTCGAAGCACATTCATGATAAATAAATGATCCCATAGAAAACGTCATTTAAACTTTTCGAACCGCCTCCCCCCCCCCCCCCCCTCACTCCTCCAACTTCTAAGATCCTTTGCCGACTTTAAATGTCGTACTTTTATCTATCTTTTTATTTATTACAAAATGAAGAATAGAGTCTTACCATTCACGCTCCATTTTGCAATTGCAAAAGCAAGGAAACACACGCTTATCCACCTGAGCATCATTTTGAAAAACGCTGCAGTCAGGATTAAAGGTATATGCGAAGTTGTCTGCTTGTATATAATGTTTCATCCCTTGATTCGTCAAAGTGGCGTAACGTCTTGACTGAGTAGTTTATTACAACTCATTTAATGTACAAATTTAGATCGATCTAAGCGGTTTCTTCTATTGGCAAAGAAAGAAAAACGGCAAAGGAAAATAAATAATGCGCACTATCAGTATAAGAGCTATTCTTGAATGACTCTGTTATATATTGTAATAGCAGTCACACTCTAAATGCTTTAGGCACTTCTAGAGCTGTGAAGGTTTCAGAGCATCCCTAATTGCCTAAAAGTATCATTTATAAATGTGTATTTATGTAAACTATGCGATGTTCGAAAACATTGACAGTATACGTTGAAAATGTATTGTAAAGCCAATTCCCAAAGATTAAAATCCCTGCTTGACACTAATTTAATGAAAAGCAATTACCTGGTTTGTCCTCATGTATAATGAATTCAAATATATATATTTAGATCGCATCTTAGTGGTAAAATGGGACGTTAAACACAATTGTATTGCTTTTAAATATTTTTCTCTAATGTATTTGAATATCTTGAAAGAAAGCAAAGACCCATGCAAGCTGGACAACTTGAACGCACACTGAGGGACATTATGCCTGTTTTTTAAATGATGTTTAAAAGAGCTATTAATAAACCATGAATGTACCTTGAAATAATGAATTGATAAGGTACAGGAAAACATATGTTTACTTTTTGGCTGTCTGGATCCTCCTTAACTTCCGATTTACTATAGAGAAGGACTACTTCTAATATTTCATTGGTGGACAAAAGAAAACATAAGCATTTCATTGGACACTTCCCACGAAAAGCAAATGACTTTCGGATACGAGCACTAAGGATTTTTGTCTCTAAACCTAAATGAAATCTTGAAGGTTCACAAGCAGTTTTCAATTGCGTTAAAGAGAAGAGAGGATGATAAATCATCGGCGAAAAATTTCGTAAAGGTCGAATTCAACATTTTCTCTCTTGCCTCTCAGAAATAAAAAACAAATCTGCGAGCGCATACTTTCCGCCAAATAACATCACAGAGCCAGTGTTCAACCTTATGCTACAGTGTTGCAGTTCTTGTACTCAAAATGTCACTGAATACTTTCCAAATTTCATGTGTCTTTGTACTACGGTCGCGTATCCTTTTCAAAGATATTTTCTGTTTTTCTTTAAGCATTTAGACACTTGAAAAGTGTTCGCTATCCACCAAAAATACAACAACGTTAATGTACAAAGACTAATATGAATTCATTCACCTAGATTTTTTCTTGATACCTTGGCATCATGCCAGATCTTAAAACTGCTTCAGAAATGACGAACACAAATCCGTAAAACATGTCGTCAATGCCACGTGATCAAATTTAAATAGTAAATTACGCGATAAAAAAAATTGACAAAACGTTAATTAACATAAATAGATATTTAGACCAACTTTACTAGGAAACATGTGTCCACACACAGCTTTTGGCTAACGTCTTAAACAATGCACTAAATGTTGACTTTTTCTATCCATTTCATGAAAGAAATTTATAAAAACATTAAGACGGTCCAGCAAAATTTAAATTACTTATTCGATATTTAAAGTTTTGGGTACAAATTATCGACTCTATTGAATATCGTAGAACATATTACAAACACACACATATGAAAGGGGATGACAGGTATAAACATAGTATTACATATCTTCTGAAATAATCATTTCTAGTTTTAAAAACAGAAGTTTATAGTCTAAATCCTTGATAGTAAACATGTTAAAGATGTATTGAAAAGTGTATTCCGAAAGATCAAAATACATGCCCGACAAATAAAAAGATAAAACATGGTTAACCGGTTAGTTCTTATGTTAAAAAAGTGGATTTTTTGTATTAAAGTTGCATCATATTAGCTAAACGATAGAGTAACTGCTATCAATTTTTCCAACAGTGTCATTTTAACAGACCAGACATGTATCTATTTAATATTTCTTCACTCCTTGCATTGTTTAAAGAAAAACAAACTTCCATATTCATTCAGTTCAATATACTTTTCTATCGGTAATGTTATGTTTTCTTGGCTGTTCTTAACAAAACGATAAATAACTGATGACCCATTTTAGATTTTGCCGACAATATTCAAATATTTGCCGTCTTCGTTTCTCTTTTAAGCGTGTGCTGTTTACCTTTTCATCTTTAAGTGAAACAGATCGATGAATTGTATCATATACCCATAGGATATCTACAGGTTAAGAAACCATTTACTGCGAAGGTAATAACTCAGTATCATTTTTTTTTCAATTCTCTCACCTCATACTGACTAAAGGACATGGCTGACAAAGCAACATATGAACTATCACTCCACCGAAAAGAAAATCATCGCGTATCGCTATATCTAAGTAGCTATAGGCATTTGTGGAAATTCACATATAATAACCAATATTACACTGCGGGAAGGCGCAATAAAGGCACTATATACTTCATATACTTTAAAGTAAAAGTAATTGACGTACAGTCGCCAAATGATACAATTTAACTTCATGCTCGTGAGAATTATATCTGAAACATTGAAAAAAAGGGTGGTTACCTTCGTCCGCTTTCGAAACAGAATCACTGTTTTCAAATTGTCCTGTGTGTATAAGGTTGATTCATTTCTTGCTGAATAATGAAATAATATTTTTAAATAGACATGTTTTAGGAGTTCTAATTATTGTAAATCCACAAAGCTCATAGCTCACTATGAAAAATAATATCTTAAATAATTGTCCCAGTGTTTCTTCTGTGTAAGTCTGTCACATATTCAGTGAATATTTGTCCACTTATTCATGAAATAATATACCAAAAACGATATATGAATACTTTGGAAAATTATTATATGTATTAATTAATATATTATATTATCAAGGAATGTCTCTGACACCTGCGTGAATGTTTCTAACAGGGATATCAGAATAACCTATGGAGGACGATTGTTTCAAACTGTCTTTTGCAGGAAAATGAAATGGTTATTATTATTTTGTTATATTGTACCATTAACTCTTTTCTTTGTAGTTATATGTTTACTTACAGAACTATTCGCATCTTGTTGCATGTTCAACAAAGATTGCAAACTGATAACCCATCCATATTTGACGTGATTTATGACGTTCAAATGGAAAAATGAACGCTTGTTTCACAGGTTAACGAGTCTGTTTTGAAATAACTTACGATCATTGATGGCTATTTCAAATCCGGTTTCAGACTATTTCAGTGGTAATGTATTTGATGATCTTTAGATATAGATAAAGCTCAGTTAATTATACTTTACTTTCTTACATTTTTATCAAGATACCCTATTTAATATGACGTTCACACGACAGTTAGTCACAGGTACGGAACTGCCTGAGTAATTTTACCTACATTTGCCTTTTATAATAAAAATGTGCGTACACAGTTTGCAATTCAGCAAGTTGTTATGCCCATTTTGAAACATCCATGGACAAAACAGTAAGCAGAATTTTGAGAGGAATTCCTTGCAAAAGGTAAAAGATCTATACAAAGAAATAACAAATGCAAATTAACCTAAAGATGTTGTCAGTCTGTTTATCGAAAAACAAAGCAAAACATGCCACACGCCTTGTATTACCTGTTTACCTAATCGTGTAAATAAATTAGTATCCACACTCTCCAAAGTCGAGGTAGCCGCAAATACCTGAAAAGTAGCTAATAATAAAATGTGTATGTATTTAATCGTCCCATTCTCTATGAAATGACTAATAACTGATAATATGTAGAATATATATTCAAAAATGTTTTCTTAGGGCAAATAGACACTAAGAAATGTTCATTTATAAGGACTGACTATCAACATTTAAATCATATATCATTGAAAGAATGGGAATGCTGTAAATTTGAGAGTATGCCTCTTTAAAGCGACTGACTCACAGATGGGCCGACGATGAAAAAAAAAAGAAAATGTTTATACATCTTGAAATTCTTGCTGTAATTGTAAAGAACATATCTAAACTAAGTTACTGACTCATTTTTTTTGTTACAGAAAAACATTAAAATATAAAGTTTTACACACTTTTATCGGTAGAAAATTTACCCTGTTCGTCACGGGGTAGATACTTTTGTTATAACATTTTTTACGAAACTTGATAACTAGTCTCTGTAGCTCAGTGGTGTAGGTCATCGCTCTATATTTCACTGACCGAACGGTCTTTTGTTCGAATCCTGGTTAAGTCAAAACTTATTTTATTCAGTTTTCATGGTCTATAGAAGCATAATATTATGTTTTGTTTCCATAGTATATTAACTGCTCTTATATTTTAAAGAAAAAAAATCGGCTAAATATGTGAGTCAGTCGCTTTAAAAGAACTCACTAAATCCTATGCATTTTATTTTCTAAATGTTAATAACATTGAATTAATTTATAACCGATTGCGAAGGAGTCGGTTAAAATCCTTAGTACAGCAGGTACAAATAATGCATTGATATATTTTTAAATATTTATACAGTTGTTGTGACACCATGTTTGGGTGAATAGCCATTTATTCCATGAACATTTTCTATGTAATTAAATGCCTTTAAAGGGGCTGTACTCCAGATTTGATATCAAAATATTTTTTACATAAATTAAATATCTAGATGCCGTGAGATTATAACAACATGATATTTTACTTCAAAACTGATTATAAAAGTCAAAATAGAACAAAAAAGCATATTTGCTTAAGCTTGATTTGAATTCTGGCCCCTTGATGTTAACAAATTTTTCCAATGCTTTTACTGTCACCAGTATCACTGCAAGTGAAATAACAATTATTTACTTTAAATGTTATATGATATAGTTATACCGTCATGTTATGATATAGCACTATGAAAGGAAAAAAAATCAATTTATAATGTAATTATCTGACTTATTTTTTGTCAGTAAGTTAGTTTTTAAGCATTAGTCATAAATATTACAAGAAATTTGTAATACAAGGAAATGTTCTTTTTTTGTCATCTGGAGCACAGCCCCTGCAATGTAAAGGGGAATCGAACATGTTGTCTTCGAATTCTTAAACTTATCTTTTTTTTTATTTCACAGCGGGCGAGCCAGTAAAACAAACACATCGTAAATGTAACATATATTTATCTTCTAATCTCAACTCATTTCAGTTTTGCGTGTACTTATATATGGCCCTAATTTGCTCTCAGGCTAAGCTGCACACTTTTCTGCTTAAGTGATACCAAGGCAAACACTTGCCTGCCGCAGGTAAGACAACAGCGTTGCCATCTTCAGAAATGCAAACAAAAGAATCCTACTGTGAAAATAAGGTAGCTGATGTTTTTTTCTTCTTTCTTGAAAAAAATACTAACAATACATTGATGTAAGTATGAAACACACGTGAGGTATTTGTTTATAATTTCATATTTATTTCGCCGAAGTTAAATGAACCGTTTTTACGAGTAGCTGTTTCTGTTAATTTAAATGGTATTAATGCAGTTTATTAAAACACGTGAAGGTTTTGCACGTGCCCAAAGAAATCCTCTGATCTACTTTAAATGCATGCGCAATATCATTAAGTTACAATATGAAAGCTGGAACTTTTAAAAAACTGTTAGTGTTCTTTGATTAAAAAAGTTTAACATAACATATTTTATAAACAACAAGTCACAGCAGCCACAGAACTATTCAAAGTATGAAATCCTTCAAAACAAACAGTTTCGGCTAATTGGTCAGGTTTAGCCTTCATGTCCAATAAATTTAACATTTTTTAATAATGCATGTATATTTTAGTAAAGTGTATAAAAATGTCAAGGATTTATTTACACCTTTTATAATAGTGCGGTAAGCAATGTTCTGCGCACCTCAGACGTTTGATCCTAACATTTCCTTTAACATGGCATCGTGTAAGTACAATCTTAAAATCGTACTCCGACAATTCTTGAATAGTTAATGCTCTACATGCGACAATATTGGTCTACACGGACGTCGGTGAAGAAATTATAACACTATTAAATTATATTACATCAAAATATTTACTAACGTGTCTTCAATAAAACACAAGCTATATCTGTCTGTTTTCTGTTACAGTACACCTTATTGTCGGGTTTTGAAAATATTTTGAGATTGATACAAATCTGAAGGTACACTAACTTAGTTTTTTTGGTAATAAACTTTGCTTTTTTGTAGCAAATATATCAGGTGTTATCAGCATGAACGATCCTTGCTAATGTGCAAATATTTTATATCTTATGCATGACAGCGTTTTGTTGACAGAAAACCTGAGAACCGAAATTAGTTTAAAATTGACCGGTTTTTTAAGTAGCAATTATCGTGAAATATATGCATAATTTATTTTATGTTCTATTTTGAGCTGATACATTAAATATTTAAATATTTATTTACAACATGGTGCTTTTTATAAAGAAAACATATTTCAAATTAATTTTGCTGTCGTATCCCTGTCATAAATGTTTAATCAACGTTTTATAAACATCACGATTTAATTGTCATTCCTTGAATTTTAGCTTAAGTATGTCTTTAACACATATCTATTTCAAAGATAATTTATTTTCTGGCTTTTGTTATATCTGAGAACTTCCTGCTCTCCATTAAATGATATGTGCCATTTGCCTTTAACCCATCCACTGTGTGGGTAAAAAAATAAATCTTACGCATTTTCACTGCTCTAGAACAAATTTAATACTTATAAATATACCACTGACGCAGAACCACACCTAAACGCCGAGAAAATTAGCAAAGTACCGCCAAATATATTTCGCTGTCTTCGTTCATTACTTTTTGATGTATTTACTGATAAAGGGTGCGGAAACAATGAGTCCAGTTAGATAATACAACAGAACTCCTCCAAACCGGACCCCCTCTAAATCGGCCTTTCCCATTTTTTTCTCTATATAATTTAACTCTACAAACCGGATACTCCTGCATTCCGGATACCGGCCAATTTTGCAAAAAAAATCAATTTCATGGTAAATCTACCTCTGAAAACCGGTCACGACTTCCCTTGGCTAAAAGTCGGTCATGCATTTCCGATTTTTTAAACTAGCTAAATAAAAATATGTGTCAAAATACAGAACATAATTGTTTTTTTTACGGAAATGCTGGAGGGACATTTAGGACTAACAACTTTTAACTTACGACTTAATAGTTACGACTTACAACTTAAGACTGACTTGAGAATTTACACTTAACACTTGTGACTCGTGTAATTTATCATAAAAAGGTGACAAGATGAGCTTTTGTGATCACCCTTTAACCGTCCGTCCTTCCATCAGTCCGTCCGTCCGTCTAGTTGTCTGTCAACAATTTCATGTCTGCACGATAAAGGTTTTATTTATCATTTAATTTTAACAAAACTTGCATATAACTTAAATCAACATTATATCTCGGTTCCTTTCTTGAACCAGCTATATCCCATTTTGGGTTCTAGAGTAATGGCCACTGAAAGGACCCAAAATTGGTTATTTGGTCTTGTCTGCATGATAGAGGATTCATTTATTATTCAATTTTCACCAAACTTTACACAACCTATATCATCATATGATCTTTGTCCCTTTTCTTAAACCAACCAGAGTTACGGCCCCTGAAAGGCCTGAACTTGTTACATAGAGTTATAACGTAAAAACAATCTTCTTCTCTGAAAGCATAAGGCCTAGAACATTGTTATTTGTATTTAGCATCATCTAGTGGACCTCTACCAAAGTTGCTTAAATTATGGCCCCAGGGTCAAAATTGGCTGCAAGCTTGGAGTCAATTTGTTATTGCAGTTGCCTACAGTTACTCCCGCTAGCAAAAATTTAAGCAACTATTGACAGTTGAGCGACCTAGGGCCCTCTTGTTGAACTTTTAAGAATAAATTTGCATTTTAAAAGTTAGTGTTAGGTTTTCCAAGTTATATGTGTTAAATCATTAGTGTTTTAAAAGTCTTATAGCCTTATTGTTAAATCGTTAGTGTTAAGTGATAAGTCCTAAATGTTAAGTGTTGTTATATATTATTTAGATTGTTAAGTGTAAAATAAGAAATCCTTAGTGTCAAGTTATGGAAGCGCTGGAGGGCCCTTTTGACTTCTGACTTAATGACTTTTGACTACTGACTTGGGAGTTATGACTTGTGACTTCTAAGTTGTGACTTGTAATTTGTGATGATGCATTGCCGCTCATTTTAAGCCAGGAGATGCAACATGGCGGACAGCGATTTGTCAAATGATGTAAGTTTTTATAGTTTGCTTGAATATTCTTCTTAAATAATGTAATTTAGCGATGTTATACATATCCATCACTAATCGGGTAATACAATTTGGACGGTCTGTGTATTTTTGTTCACTGAGATCTCGACGCGTTTACCATAAGAAAATAACACTCTCCCTCAATGTGAGAAAAGTGACTCCTTTCAAGCCTCACGGGGGGACCGAGTCTAACTTCCATCAATCAAACAATCTATACTTAATGCAACTTATAAGTACTAAGATTTAAACTTGCAGATAAGCTCGAGTTTTCAAAATATATGTCAAATCAGTTATTGGCTTCTTGTTAAGATTGAATTATTACAAAATGCATTTACTGTTATAAAATAATGATACTATGATAAGTGTTTATACAAGAATCGTTGTAATTATTCTATACAAGTATATATACATAATTATTCTGACCACTATATATACATGTACATAGAAAAGGTTGTCGGAATGATCGATTTCGTTTAGTGTATTAATACCATTCACAAAACTAAAAAAAAAGAAACACTCTTCTTTAAATGACTGATTATGCATAAAATACAATTACACACCAATTTTATTCATCAAGGTTATTCATCTGGTCCTCTCCATGTATATGAGGATTAGATTTATCACTGGATTCGGGTTGGTCAAACACATTCGACGTTCCCATATTTATAGTTTACTGTACTGTACGGAAATAAAATGCCTCCTCAGATGAAAAAACGGCATATTATATTTTAAAGCCAGAACTAGACCTGGGAGGCTATAAGTGGCTCAAAAACACTTTGGTTCAGCTAGCTAGTTGATCAGCTTGACCTTGTCAGAAATCAAAATAATAAAAAAAACTTTGCTCTCAGTAATACTGTACAGAATACCGTTAGGGCCATCGTGGTTGTACGTTATAATCCAGAGGGCGACAATGCGATAATGCGATGACGACAACGCCATGGCGATAGTACGATAGTACAGTGACGATAGTACGATAGTGCGATGACGACAACGCGACAATGCAATGGCGACAATGCAATGACGATAGTACGACAATGCGACAGTGCGATAATGCGATGGCGACAATGCGATAGTACGATGACAACAATGTTATAGTCTATAGCATTGTCGCCATCGTGATATCGCGTTGTCGTCATCGTGCTATCGCCATCGCGTTGTCGCACTATCGCATTGTCGCCCTCTGGAATATAACGTACAACCACGATGGCCCTAACGGTATTCCGTAATACTGTGCCTTTCGCTTCATAGATTCATTGAATCATGAGCGCATAATTAAGCTTACTTGAAAAAAGAATTAACTTTGATAAAGTTAGTCCTTCTAAACTAAAGTGATTCAGTTTTTAATTGTGCTTAGGCCAAATTAAAAAATATGTTGGTTTGTAGTGCTCGCTACCTTCCCATCTTCAATTCTTTTATTTACGGATATGTATCCTGTTCTCCCATAATTACCTCCCCTTAATAAGAATATGCCATTTGTAATAAAGATTAGTAACGGAATATATTTGCTATGTTTTATTAAAACAACTAAACCATGTGTAATCTGATTATCTCATGACAGTATACTTTGTGTCGTTAATGGTTAGTATTAGAAAATTGTAATTCTGAAACTTCAATTAATTGAGAATGTTTGAATGAGGTACACAAAATCACAAAATACTATCTCTTGTGCAACAGTGATTAAATAATGTGATTAAAACACCAGGTAAGCAATGTTGATAAAATGAAGCACAAAATGAAGCACCTTTCTAAATTTTATCTTTTTGTAATTTACAGGACATACATAGGAAACAACGTATAAAGGAAGTACTAGACAACATTAAAAATAGAAAGGCAAAGAAGAAAAAACAGCCCCCAGCTACTAGTTCGCTGCTCCAAGAAATGGAACAAAAGGTAAAAGTAGTTCAGTTTTCATCTTAAGAATTCATCTAGGGAAAGTTTATTTCCTCTCACAAGTAGGACATAACTGGTATAATTATACAACCGAACAGCAAAATATTTTATTTATATCGGTAAATGTAAAAAGAATCTATCCCAAAATCTTTGAAATTTTCCTAAAAAACTACTGGAAATGGAGAACTGGACCAACATCCTCCCCCAAGCATCTAATATCTAAATACAAATGTGTTAAAATAAAAAGAAAAACAACAAAAACAGTTTTTAAAAACTTACCCTTGGTAACTATAGGTACTCAAAATGTTGGTTCAAAACTTGTGTGACACCTCTTAGATTATACATGCACAACACACACATGTGCCACACATGTACTTGCCTGTGTGCATGTAAAAACATTGAGATAGAAATAACACATAAAATTATGATGTATTGTAAATGTAATCATGTCTTGTTGGAGTTTTTAAAAAAACGTAATTATAAAACTCTGTATATTTATATTTCTAAAATTATTCCCCTTTTACACTCAGAACATATCTCTATAAGGTTATCGCCAATCTGACACAAACTACACTAAAGTTCAAACAGTATTAGTCTGAAATACATGAAAACTCAGAAGAGGCACTGTGCATGACACAATTTTATACATATGACAATGCAAACACTTAGCTCACCCTGTCACATAGCCTAAGGTGTGTTTTTGTGATCACTCAGCATCTGGTGTCTTCTGTTGTCCATCAACAATTTTCTTAAATGACATCTCCTCCTAAACCACTGGTCCAATTTTGAAAAACTTCATACAAATGTTCCTTTGGTGGCCTTGTACCAAACTTGTTCATGGAATTCCATTCCATGCAGAACTCTGGTTGCCATGGCAACCAAAAAATCTTTAAAAATCTTCTTCTCAAGAACAAGAAGGCCTAGAGGTTAGATATTTGGTCTGTAGTATTGTATAGTGGACCTCTACCAAAATTGTTCAAATCATGACCCTTGAGTCCAAATTGACACCGCCCTAGGGGTTTACAGTTTTACATAGACTTACATAGGGAAAATCTTTAAAAATCTTCTTGTCTGAAACTGTAAGGCCTAGAGATTTCATAATTGATTTGAAACAACATCGAAGTTCCTTTACAAATATTATTCAAATTATGTCTGTGGGGTTGAATTTGTCCCCGCCCCGACGGTCACTTGATTTTCCATATGGTTCATATAAGAAAACATGATCTGACACTCGGTAACTTAAAGTTTTGTAAGGAAACCTCATATATAGAAAGCTTGCATGAATAACCAAAGATTTTGAGGTCAAGGTCAATGTCAATTTTACTGAAAAAAAAAGAAAAATGCTTTCTGCATAGTAACTGAAGTTCGGATTGACGTATTATTATGAAACCTCATATATAGAAAGTTAGCATAAATACCAAGAGGTTCCGGGGTCTAGGTCACTGTTACTAAAACATAAAAATCTTTCCGCTGTATAACTGTTGTGGTTTTCATCTGATTTTCTTAATATTTGGTTGGGATTGTATCTGGATCAACTTAGGCCAAAAACTAGGTCTTTTTTTATTTTTGTGTACAGATTTCAGTATTTACCATGACTGACCTTGAACTTGACCTAGTGCCCTTCTTTTTTTCATTTTACAAACTACTGCAATGAAACTTGACATGTATGAATAATTTTGTTTGCAGATTTAATTCTTGACACTGACAGACCTTGATCATGATCCAATGACTTATTTCTTCATTTTTGAAGCTCTGATACTAAGATGAGCAATATAGGGGACATCATCACCCTCTTGTATGGCTTGTCTGAACATTATCTAATGAAATAAACTAATTCCAAATTACAACTTAATTGGTTGAAATTTGATACACTTAATAACAAATACCTGTCAAGTTGCTTGCAGGAGTATGGGTGACCTCGAGTTACAGTTCCAGTTAAGCATACACTCTACAGTTATATTACAGCTACAGGAATTCACACTTCAATTCAGACACATGCACAAAATCTTAAAATGTCTTTCTATTTGTTTTACAGGCTGGCAATCAAGAGGAGAGTTCAGCAAAAAAGGTTAAATGTGGCCGCCACAAAGAGCACAGACTGCATTTTGGTTGGTTTCATTATACTAAAGGGTCCTATAAGCAAGTCAAGCATAAACAAGGTGGTGGAACAAGAACTTTGAAGTATGTGATTGTCAGACGGTAAACTCCCTGATATCCTTAGGAAAGCAGCTGTTCTTCCCAGAAGGGAAAAGTCAACATGGCTCGCTACATGAAATGGAAATAAGTTGATCACATTTCGATGGAACATTTCGTGTGCTGCCCATGACGCTCTTATTGTAGTTGTTAATTTGCGTGAGCTTAAGTAGAAGCTTTGCTGAGAATGATATTCTTGTCATATAGAGGAAAATATAACAAAAAGAACCCACACGCGATAACACGATGGCGACAATAGAGGTCGATACGTAAAAAGTCAAGATCACAAGTGTTTGAAGTCACTAGTCACAAGTAGGAAGTCACTAGTCACAAGTAGGAAGTCAAAAGTCACAAGTAGGAAGTCAAAAGTACGAAGTCACAAGTAGGAAGTCAAAAGTCACAAGTATGAAGTCAAAAGTCACAAGTATGAAGTCAAAAGTCACAAGTAGGAAGTCAACAGTACGAAGTCACTAGTCACAAGTAGGAAGTCAAAAGTCACAAGTAGGAAGTCACAAGTCACAAGTAGGAAGTCACAAATAGGAAGTCTCTAGTCAGAAATACGAAGTCACAAGTTAGACCATTCTGCACGAAGTGTCATTGCAATATCGTTTAAAGCGGCCTAAGCTTTACAAATGCGTCATCCTGGAAATTCTTGAAGCTGACCTTACCACGGATAACTACCTATTCGCCCTAATAAGCGCCAATGCTTCTATAAGCGCCCATCCCTTCTTTTCCATATGTAAGTGGTTAAGCGCCCAGGTTAAATTGTCTTAAAAGAAAAAAAGTCAACTGACCACAATCGACATTTTAAATTTTTATGCATGTCCGCGGGCCTAGAAAATTTCACTGTACAAGGAAAGACCGTGGATATTCACATTTCAAACCCATTGTAGTGATTTGTCAGTAAACGGGACCACTTTACATACGAGGTATCAACAGAATTTGCATAGCTGTGACTCTTACATATTGTATACTTTTGTAAGACCTGACTCCTAATAAGCGCCCACCTTTCACAATTTTCTAAGCGCCCTGGGCGATTACTAGGAAGAATACGGTAGTACTGGCTAGATATCCTGAGCAAGTTTCGTACAAGGGCGTTTGGTCTACAAAGATGAACGTGAGGCAGGACAAGTAACAGAGTGCGTCAGCAAAACTCTGATGCATATGGGACTGTCAAGTATGACCTGGGAACGGGATCTCTTGAATAACCAGACTGAAGAGAAAAATACCTTTGTTTAACAAAGGCTTCATCCAGCAAAATAGACTTATTGGCATTCTGACCAGTGTAGACCCAGTCTGGCATAGTCCGGTCTGAGTTTTTCAGTGAATATATTTTAATAGCCAGATTCTAATTACTGAAAGTTAAGTGTGTAGGCCCTAGTAAGTCTGCACACCTGCACAGACTAATTCGGTCTACACTTGTCACAGGTCCGTAGTTTTTCTTGACTGAAACGTTAACGGTTACAAACAGACCTTTGTGAGCCATGATGTATTTGAACGTAGAAATAACATTTGACTTACGTGACATATTCGTTTGTTATAATTGACTGTCAAACATAAGAATAAACATATGCCACTTACGTTATGAACTATAAAATATATTGAACTATAGTTTACAACATCATCACGATCATCATCCTTAATATAGTTATCATCATCGTCATGATTATAATCATTATCATCGAAATTAACTTCTGCTTATCATCAACAACATAATTATTTGAATTATAAAGTCGACGTTCATCATGAGGAGCAACATCATGACAATCATCATTGCACTCAACATACTTATAATGATAATCACGATGATGTAGATGGTGATGATGATAATGATGGATCGTGTTGATCATTTGTTCTCTCACAAAACAACTTTATGGCTTTAAAAGACTTCAGTCTTCATACGAGTTTGCCACTAAATCATTCAACTCCAGGAACAAATTCAATGCGGAATCGGCATCTACTGGCATTTGGAGGTAACAGATAAGCCAATTCGCTGAATTCGTCAAACTTTCTCTTTGGAACTGAAAACATGTCTTTACAACAGGTCACATCACGTTTGTCAACCACCGTACCATAATCAAGCGCGCCAAACGTTTCAGGTAAAAAAAACATAATGTCAGGTTTTCCGTAATGTGCGTCGGAATTGTGCTGAGGTCTAATTTCATGTACATTCCACTGTTGAGCAATTCTATCCAGGTGTGTTTGTATTAGGTTCATAAAACAAAATTTCAAATTTTCACAATGTATCTGGCCGAGTTCATTGAAACGACCAGAATCGCGCAAATCCTTAAAAAAGTTAATCCACCACTGTATTCCTTGTTGACGTAGCGTACCCCACCATCGTTCAATGCGCTGGTTAGAAGTGCGCTGTGTGCAATAACGCTGCGACTACCAGCAAAGTGGTCGGTTGCTTCATTCCTAAAGAACTGCTGTAGAAGACAAACAACACTGTTTTCTGTTCCAGCATCGCAACGAAGTATGCGAGGTGTTTTTTCAATGCGCTTCAATGCATCCAAATAATATCTCGCAATCAGTTTTGGATCGTTGTTAGAGTCAGAAACTTCTAACCAGCTAACTTTCCTGCTAAAACCATCTATCGCTCCGTGTATACAAAATCCGAATGGTTTCAACTTATCATAACCATCTAAATGCCAAATATTGTTTGGCCCTTTTGCACAATAGAAACGTCTTTTAAGTCGATGTGCTTTTCTCATTTCAACACCATTTGGATCTATTGCCTTCATTATGTCCATAACATCTTTATGGCTTACATCCATATTATGATTCACTTTCAGCCGGCGCCATATCGTCCGATAACCGACAGACTGTCCGCTATAATGCATTTCCGTGCCAATTACACGAACAACGTTTTTCAACTGCGATTGCAAATGTACACCTCGACGTTTCAGGTTCAACTTCTTCAAGATTCTTTTCAGCTGACGCAGTGACAACAAAATACCATGCTTAAGTAGCAAAAATCCAAGAATTTCACTGTATTTAAAACCTTGTTTGAAATATTCTTCAATGAGTGATGCTTTTTCAACATTCGGAGACGACAAAGGCAGATAAGCTGGCACCACACCAGCTGTTATCTCCAACAGAGTGCACAGAAAACAACACGCAAACACGAATTTCATATTTTGGCACAACACAGCCGTCTTCGCTCACGTGCTCTCTTAGAGTGTGGTTTAATTAATTAATTTCACAACTAAGAAGTAATAAGTCTGGAGTTAAAAGTCATAACTCCCAAGTCAAAAGTCATAACTCCCAAGTCATTAAGTCAGAAGTCAAAAGGGCCCTCCAGTGCTTCCATATCAAGTCCTTATTTTTATATTTGTGATTTAAGTGTCAAGTCCTAACGGTAATATCTGTGATTTAAAGATGAATGCTAGTTTCTCACTTTTTAGGCTAAACCTTTACTTCTCTAGGGATAAGGAAAGCTATTCTACATACTCTGCTGCAAGTGCCTATAAAACCTTGGTTAAAGTCGTGCATGTACATATATCCATGGTAAAAAGACTTAGGGCTTTGAACCATTAGTTTTTTATTCAATGTGATTAACCAACCTCAGAATAAGTCATGCACCTTATTTGAGTTTACAAAATCATGGTTAAAGTTTAGCATGTAAGATCATAAATGCATTGTTTAATTTTTGCATAGGATATGAAATATCCAATATTATCAGAGAATGTCTGAAATTTCAGATATATTATCCTGCCAATTAAGTAATGTTATAGCTTTGAGTCCCGTAACTTTCTGATGAACTATGGCCAAAATATGCACACTTTTGGGACCACCTCCGTGGTCTAGTGGTTCAGTCGAATCGCGAAGATCTCTCTATGATGAATGGCTATATGTTTGAGCCCTGCTACCGAGCATGGCTTTTTAAGTAAGAACACTTGGTAGTTTGTGCCGGAGGAAGGGTGTTTAGTGCTCTTAAGTTGTAAGTCGTAAGTGTTAAGTAAGTTATAAGTCGTAAGTCCTAAATGTCCCTCCAGGTTTCCGTAGATTTTATTGTTTCTACATTTGGAGGTATTCATTTGTTAACATTTCTTTACTGAAAACTGTTTGTTTGCAGCAGAAAAATGTTCATTGGAAAACAATTAAATAAATTATTGTACAATAGTGCAGCTGTCATCGAAAATAAAGTCATGCAAAAAAAAGACAACAATTCATGTACAGGTCTCTGTTTCCATATATAGAAGCCCCTTTCCAAGCGGATACCCCTCTTACCGGACAAAGACCCGGTACCAAGCTCGTCCGGTTTGGAGGGGTTCTACTGCACTTTTAATATTATTTAAGGCCGGTGACAGAACATAGTAAGTTATGTATGAAAGCATAAGTAAACAATAACAATATTGCTATGATAACTATATATCGCTCACCTGAGCAGCGTTGCACTTAACAACACGGCGAATGAACTACACATATAGCATACTCAGACTTAAATATGTTCCCTAATGGCAAGTTCCTTCAAAAATGTTTAAAACTTTTAATGTGCCAGCTGTCTGAAAATTTACACATGCCCAAATTTCATATATTCATTTTAAAAAACAAAGTACGTCAGATGGTCAGGGTCGACAACGGTCAGAGTGCAAAATGGTATATTTCACATACCTAGACTGAAACTACAAACACGAAGTAAATGTCAAAAGATCAAAGTCAAAGTTTAGTATGTTAACATGAAGATTTATCTTGAAATCAAAAAGTAATTTTATTGTTGATAGTTTTCTCCTTATGAGTCACATAAAACTATTCCCCCACCAGGCGGGGACTATTTTTTACCCTAAGGCCTGGATTTGATCAACTTTGGTAGAGAACTACTATTTACTCGGCGTCTAATGGTTAATTTTAAAATTCGTTAATGACACCCAACATAAGTTTAAATAGAGTCCCCAAGGCGGGGGTCACCTTAAAATAACTTGGTACAGAACCACAAGTAAATGCTTCATGAAAAATATCTATGCTCTGGGTCTTATAAATTAGTAATTCTAGTTAGATAAGTAAATGAAGACCCGCAGCCTCGTCTTGATCATCTCTGGTACAGAGCCAGCCTCAAAACGATGCTGCATAACGAATATCTTACCCTAACGGTTTCGAAAAAAAAATAAACTAAAAAAAAATACTGACCCACTGGGTGTGGTCACATCTGAAAAAAGGGCCATGATTTGAACAACTGTGGTATAACACCACTCGATAATGCTTAATACTAAATACCAAAGCTACGGTGTAAGAAGATTTAAGTGAAACATTACTTTAACTAGTGGCGTTCGGAATGGGGTCACCTCAGACCCGAAACAAATTATTTTAACATTTTTTTCTGGCGGACAACAACAAAATATCACACAATGTATTTCAAAACTCAAACATTTTGGATATTTACTTTTGAAGTCTATGTAAAACAAAAGGTCCCACCCCCTTTGGCGTAGCCAGTTTAGACCATAGGTTAATGATTTGTACAGTAGAAGTCTACCCAAGGCGACGGATCACCCAATTAACCGATGCCATCGGGTATAAATCCACTCAATTCCATTAACAAACTGCTGGATTCATTTTAAAGAAACGGATAATATGCCTCTTTTGCAATGCTGTATGCCAAATATCGAGACTCAAAAAGAAAGGACAGCAACAGATTATGATACGGAGGTTGTCGAGTTAGTTTTCTTCCACTAATGAAGACCATCTTCAAAAAGTCAACGAACAAGCGCTTTTCAGACATTCCCAAAACAAGACTTCATTACATTCATGAAGATAAAACAAAGTTAGCAATCTTACAGCTATGTGTTAAATGAAACGATAATACAAAGTCTGTCCATTCAATATTTTTTTTCTGACAAGACGACGATTGTTCGCTTCAAAGTCATAAATCCCACTTTGCCATAATAAATCCCACTTTGACCCAAGTTTCAGCAAGACATGAGGTCAGATCTTTCCAACTAAACAAAGTCTTTGGTGAAGTTTCACATTTTTGACTCGAAGTTGGTAGCCATTAGAGTTGATTCGGCTGTGGACAAGATTCAGTCAAACCTTTGCTATACATTTTGAATTTCAAATAGCTCAGACGTTGTTTTGCAGTAATCGAAAAAGAAATAAAAGAAAAAACATAATATTTTATAGTCATTTTAATTTCTTACCTGATTCTCATGAACGTTTATTACCACCTTGTTATCAAAATTTGCAACACCTGCTGTGACACAGGATTGCAAATATTTCAACGATATATCACTGAAGCATAATTGAAATCGTGTTTTTCCACTTAAAATATTTTGCTGAATGTTTTGTTTGGAATTTTGTGACCAAGAACTGTTTTCATGTTCTAGCTTTTCATACAAACTTGAAACCAGGTGGGAATACTCAGGCATGTTAAAGCTTGTCACTATAATGTTGGTGTTTACTGATGCAAACCATGAAATTACACGAAAGAAACCGTCGATCATGACCTAGTATGTTAGCTGCTCTGACTTTCAGTAAAAGCGGGCTTCAATAAACGTAATAACCATCAGTGCAAATGAAAGTTCCCAAAACACACAAAAGCTCCTTTTTCAAAAGTGCACAACGGAATGAATCTAGACAAAGTCTAACCATTGCAACGGCGATGTCTTTTTGTGTTGCATATGGTTATTTTCAAATTTAATTACTCTTGCTAAGCATCAGATAAACGAGTGTCTGTCTTTTCTCATAATTTGCCTCAACAGTATAAAAGTAGCTTGGTAGGGTAGATGACTGTTCGGAAAAAATTGCAAAATTTCGCTGCTAAATTTAATTTGATTCAAGGCAATAAGAGAACTATGATCATTGAGCTGTTACAATATACATGTGTAGTATACTGCAGCTGTGAAAAGATCTCACGCCAAACGACATTTAGGACAAATTTCGGTAATGCAAAGGATTCGCTAACATGCCTCAGTTAAATTTTCATAAAGTCAACAGAACTGGAATGAACTAGAGAACATGGCTTGTGTATGAATTGCTTCTACGGTATGTCTCTGTTTACACTAAAGCGTGATGTGCATGTGAAGAGATCGAAAGCCAAATAAATACTGAGACTAAAGGTTTAAAGGTTGAAATGGTTCACACCTGTATTGCATTTTGTTTTTTAAAGCAAAGTTATAATTATGATTGATAGTTTACCTACAATATGTAGTCAGAATTCAGAGTTACCTACAATATGTAGTCAGAATTCAGAGTTACCTACAATATGTAGTCAGAATTCAGAGGCGGTGATTGCAAGCTTCAACTCAAGTTACTATTGTTCTCCAAAGTGTGGTTTCTAACTATATGTAGATAGTGCCTTAAGAATATTGCCATCGTTAAGGCTAGCTGGTTTAACGTTATTCATGTCAAGAACACTGTTTCGTTTTTGCGAAATGTAGGACTGGCGTTGTTCCTAGGTTTTTGTATTATGTACAAATTCAAAGTACCGAGAGACTAATGTTAATTTTTCTTGATGTATGTTTATTAAGAATTTGTTATGCTTCTGAATTATTCTTGATATCTGTTATATAACACACATAAAAAGATAGCAGAACTACACTCGCTACACCGCAGTTTCAGTCATTTCAACTAGCCCCATATGCTTTGCCGGCACATGCCTTGAAACTCTCGAATATTTTTACTTATCCTGAAAAAAGTGGGCACGTGTTGTATATGGTTCGAACATCAATCTCTTTTTAACAAGACAAAACCTTCATTAGGCACATAGACATATATGCACCTAAACTGCAAATTCTTCAGCGTGTCTCTCTATGGACCCTTTTTTAATTGGCTTGTTATGGTCAAGAATATCATTGTTACACAACAACAAGTCTGTGGAGAACATTCTGAAGACATTAAAGTGTTAAAATGTAATTTCACAAGTACAGAGTTTCTATAA
Source organism: Cyclina sinensis (assembly GCA_012932295.1). Taxonomy (NCBI): domain Eukaryota; kingdom Metazoa; phylum Mollusca; class Bivalvia; order Venerida; family Veneridae; genus Cyclina; species Cyclina sinensis. The sequence goes on from JAAONU010000008.1 coordinate 27,884,383, forward strand.
GTATATAACCGTAGAACTGTCAGTGAATTTAAAACGACCATCTTGTGTGTGCAGTTTGTACTCATGCCACCTCGATCATAAGTAGTTCGCAAATCCAACGCAGTTGCTTCAGAGCCAAACAATCGATTCCCCGTGTGTTTGTCAGATGATTTATCTATACAAATATAGTTGTGTAATAAATTGTAATTCACTTGATCATCAGGTCTATGTTCAATAATAACTGCAAAATAACTCAGAAAATAATCATACAAGCCGTTATTAAGTGATCTCTGTGGCATATTTACTGCAACACTAGGAAGGAGTTACTTTCCTGAATGAAGGTTAGATTACTGTGTAGGAGCGTTATCTTATTGCAGAGTGGAACCCACTTATTTATTTAATTAATTAACGGATCGAATATGAAGATAATCCTTGATATTATTATCAAATAAAATAATATTATTATCAATTATGAAACTTGCATTTGCATAACGATCAAATAATTCATATGTCTTGGTTAGATTTCAAAAAATTCTATTCTATGAAACTACATTTTAATAATAATAACATTAATAATAATAATAACATTTATAATAGTCATCATCATCATCATTGACAATGCCAGCTTTTCCCAAACTTTTGACATCAAATACCATCGGCATGCGCCGACTAAAACATGCTACATTTATCGCATATTACTTATAAACAACTTCAATTTTCGAGCTTCTAGTTCAACGAATTCAAGCTTCGATTATCAGATGAAAAATGCATTATGGTAGCAAAAAGAAATATAAGTTTGTCATGTAAGACATTTTTATATACATATAATCGACAACCGCTGATGAGAGTCGAATCGTGTCAATCTTTACAATTACAGATTTTTTTTATTATTATTAAGAGCGTACTGAAAAATTGAAATTGTATTTTCTTTTAAATTGAACGGTGATCAGGTCGCCGTCTATATTTTCAACACATTTAAACCGGTTTACGCAATGTTTATGAGATATATATACTTAGAGCGAATATATTTCTTCATAAAAAAAGCAAAAAAGAAAAAGCACCTACAAACGATTCAGTCAACCACTGGGACTTTAACCCGATGTCATTTTCTATTCTCCTTTTTTCATGCAAAACTAAATATAGGAAACTAATAAAGTTCACGGTTGACGCAGAACCTCGCAAAATGACGCAAAAATAAGTACCGCCTCATCTATAATGCTTCAGGCATGTTTAAACATCGCTTAAAAATGATTATAACACGTAAGTATAGCAAGCTGAAAGCACATAAACATTCGAAATTTTAAAGTTTATGACGCACTTTAGTATCACTGTTAAAATTTTAGGTCCGTGAGAAAAAGTTTGAGATGCTTTAAATATTTACATAAGTCAGCTAAATTGGCACTTACCAAGATACTTTCTAAGAGATATGAAAAGGAATGCAAATGTTGATTCACTGACTTCTTATGTATTGATTTCCAAAATACAAGTGCATATTTGTTGTCATTGATAACATTTTGAATTGTTAAATAGAAAAATGAACTATAAAAAAATAAAAACAAATAATTCTTAGATTGATCTTGTAACCATTCAGATGTTCTTCAAACTTATTCATCGCTGACCACTCTTTTTTTATTTAACACTTAGAAACGAGATTAAAATACTCTCGATTTGGTATGGCGAATATGATGCAAGATGAAATTTAAAAGTAAACAATACTTTCATTTCAAGATGACCAAGACATCTGAAATGTTGCAATACAAGATTGCTGCATTGTAAAATAAAATGAATTTGATGTTCGTCAATTCAATTGTCATTGAAAATGTCTATTTTGTTCAATACGGTAAAGTTGAAATCTGTATCTTATATTTGTGTTCCATCGGAACGTATATGTTTAGTAAAATTCCTACCAGTATTTTAATGTGGGTTTTTTGTCTCCATTTGAATTCTAAGAATCCATTTGTATGTCAAAAATATTTCATTATGCAAACCTTAACATATATACATGTATCGATTCAAGGTTTTGATATTAAGAACGACACTCTCTTTTTATCTATAATAAATGGAAACGTAAGAATGGCTAAATATTTGCAAAAAAAATATTTGAGATTGATGAAAATGATACAAGTTGTTCAGATGTGTTAAAATCGCAGCAAATATAATTCGGATGTTACAAAAACTAAGCTAAAACAAAATAAAAAATCATCAGAAACAAGTGTACTTAAATTTCGATTCAACATAAAGATTACTTTCATATCACAGGATTAGTTTTTACAGCAGTTTCGATAGCCGTAAATGGTGATATCTAAATCAGTGTAATTATAATTTTGCCTCTAGTCATTATTGGGTAAATAAAAATCTACCCGGATAAATATTTGAACTGAATTGCTTTTTCATGACAGTAATGGTTAATTACGCTTTAGGTCTTATGATTTAATGTTGCATGAACTTTATGTTCTAATTCAAAACTTTCAATCAGTACTTATACATATTTACCAAAGTTCGTGATCTACATCATCAAACATAAGTAACTATTTAATTTGTTTCTGCTTTTGACGTCCATATGAAATGAGTAAGTAGTTTTAACAGAACGAAGGCCTGAATACGTCATTAAAATGCGACTTTTGGGAATGTTTTTGTTTTGGGTAAGGTTTTAACTTTTCGGGTTATTTAGGCCCCGAAATCAACGCTAAAGTCCAAGTAGAGCCAGTATTTTAGTATAAAAATTCGTGATTAGCTACCGCTACCATTTGAAAAAGAACATACAAATTTACAATTCAAATAAAGGCCTTTCATATCAAACAATTATCTAAACTCTTGAATACATGTTACATGTTCTTAATATTCACTTTTTTGCATCATTTTAAAATCCCTTAGAAACAAGTAGGGAAGCTATTCTTATACTCGTGATATAAACAAGAAAAGCTGGAAATATTTCAAATCCAAATACAGGCAAAATATCTTGTTACGCCTCAGTAGAATAACTGCTATGACAAACATCAAATTCAAATCAAGATACATGTAGCGAGCTAAAAAGTGGCTTTATTGCATATGTTATGGGACGTGAAATGCATAAAAGCGTTCTTAAAATCAACGAATAAAACTTATGACTCGAATCTAGCAACCGCAAAACAGATTTTATTTGTACTATATATCATTTAAATTCACTGAATAGAAATACTGAATAGAAATACTGAATAGAAATATAATCGCTCTAAAGGTTTTTCTTTAGATATGTCAATGCCTATCACCATGCATGCCAAAAAAATACCTTCTAGTGCTACTTTTTTTCGTGGCCAGTCAAAAATTATTTTTTTCGCGGCCAGTCATCCAAATACTCAGACGACAGCGGCGAAGAAAGCTGAAATAACCGTGCTACAGGTTCAAATCAAGGTAATCGGCAATGTTTGAAAATTGAAAAAAATATCGTATGAGAATTTTTGAAAATGAATATTGATCGGGATATAAACACGAATAGCTGGAAATATTTCAAACCAGTCACCTGTTCGATGTTTTAACATATAAGAAAAATAGAACTTGTGTGATAATGGATAAAGTATTGTTTGAAAACTGTTAAAAATGAATGTTGATTGATATTTTCCGATTACTTTTTTTATTTTTTTAAATTTTGTTTTCATAAGATTATCATTTAAACTTCCGGGCGCCCTTATTTTCATCACTTCTTACACGGTTTAATACTGAATTACTTGATAAAAACAAATAAATGTTAAAGAACCAGTATCATACATCATATAGATTTATTTAGATATGGACATTCGTAATATCTGTATTCAAAAGAATAGTATAAATGACTATATGTATACATTAGAATACATTAGATTGTTCAATTTGATACCTTTTGATAAAAGTTGCTAAAATTCGTAAACACCGCAAAGTTTGACAAACAAATCAAAAGTAGTCTGGATGTTACAAAAACTAACGAAAACACTTAAAATCTGAGTAAATTAGGTGCTTAAATTTGGTATAGGCTATAACAATATCGTTATATCTGATGGTTATATTTTGGCAGTCGTTTTGATAAACATAAATAGGCAATTTTAAGTCGCCATAACTCAAAAAGAGTATCACACGTTTACCTTTAGGCGTAATGGGGTCAGTGAATGTTAAACCCGGATATATATTAAAATTGAATTGCTTTTTCCCATGGTAGTAATAGCTTATTCTGTTTCATGTCTTTGATATATGTTGCATGAACGTAATCTTCTTAATTAAACCTTTCTTAAAATATCTATATATCTTTTTTTCCCAAGATTTCATGACCTACATCATAACAAATAAGTCATTACTTATTTTGAATGTGCTCCAGGCATCTATATTAAATGAAAAAAATATGTTTTGCTCTGATTTGTAATAAATAAGAGAAATGCGTTTGTACTTTTAACAACAAAAAGTACATTAATACGTCTTAAAAATACGACTTTTTAGATATGTGTTTAGTACAAAAAATTTGTAAACGTGATATAATGCATATCGTGAAGAATAAGAAGTGTGTGACGAATGATCAAAGCAGTGAAAAGTTTTCAATAAGCAATACATGTTCCGTTTACGTATTCAATACTATAACTCTTAACTTACATTCTTTACAGTGCTCACTTTCACTTCTCTTTTAATACGATATAAATAGTTCATTTTTCTTCTATAAAAGTATTAAAATATTTCTTCTGATTGATAAACAGTCAATTTAAGGATTCGCAGTCAATTTAAGGATAATCCAACATTACTATCTTAGTATCAGAAGAAATAAGTTCTGTAGCACCTAACCAGATTAAGTCACAGGACAAATCTCAGCTGAAGTAAATAAAACATTAGTCGGATTAAGTCTAACATCAGGTAATGCACATGTGAAATCCAAACAATAGGCCCGAAGTATTTTTTTTTCAAATTCACATTATAATCCCCAATAGCTTGCAAGTGTTCAACAATCTGATTAAAATCAGGTCCTAAAAGTTAGTTCTGCTATTACGATCTGAACATCACCAAAAGGAGGTCACTTTCAATCAGCCAGTCAGTGCCTAATTTTCAAGTTTTTGAAGGTCTATCATTTTCTGTTTTAAACCGTTTCAACGCATGTAGAAATTGTATTTAACTGGGATCGCAAATGACTCGGCCGTGTAAAAAAGAACATGTTTATATATGTGGTCTACTTCGCTGATCCTTATTTTACTGACCTGAAGGGCATGGGTTCGATTCCGGATAAATTAGAATTATTTACTTCAGTTTTCATAACGTGTAGAAACATAAAATTATGTGTTTTTCCCATAGTATATTAATTTTACTTTAATTTTAAAGAAAAACAAAAGCTAATTAGAGGTAATTGTATGTGTGGAAAATTCCCTGTAGCTTTTAACATTTGATAAATATTGCATGTATATCAAAATAAACAGGGCCGTTTATTTGAATATTTCTGTCACAATGCTTATACTCTTATTTATATTCATTTAGTAAATACAATTGAAACGTTAATAAACTTAATACATTAATCGAAGAAGAATCCATTTATCCTACGAAACACAAACTATTTTCAAAATATTCAAGATGATTTAAACATGCTATAGAAGTTTACACAGTCAACATTAACACGTCGTGTGTACAGCTAAACCATAAAGGCACGTCATAAGATGCAATCTCAATGGCTAGGAAATCCAGATTATTAAGAAGATAGTCGATGAATGGGTCGCCTAACCGTAGTTAGATCGTGCACTTCAGTCAGATTGAAATGCTCACCTGAGTCCCAAACTTTACACAGGAGTACATTTCCTATGCACATCTCAAACTCCAATTACAATCAAGTAGATGTGTTTCTTCGAGATTCAATCCGCACTTAAGTCCCAAATTACAAACTACATGCCATTTTAAGTCATTAGAATGCTTGATATCTTGGTTTATTAAGCTAGACTGGTTGAGGAAGTGTTTCATTAACATGATGAAAACAATGTGTATGTGTCAAATAAATATACATTAAAAAGTGAAGATATATTTGAATACCTTAGGGTCTTACATATCTTATCAACAATCCCAAGACAGTGTATAAAACGTTTTGAACTGAAACATTATATATTAATGAGTAAGTTTTGATATACGCTACACCAGTCTAATAATATTATCATTTATTTAGAGACACAAATATGTAAAAGGAACATTGAATGTAATGAGTGTTCACTCTCGCTTTGCAATGTGTGTTGTTGTGTATGTTGTGTTTATGTGCATCTGTTTGTAGTTTAGCACTGGCTCTGTGGACTGTGTATCGGAAAATTATAAGTTAAATCAAGGTTGATTGAAAAAGTGTAATTTTATTTTGCCAAAAATACCACAACAATTATTATATATATAATATTTTCCCACATCTGGGCGAAAAATACTGCCGCAAGAAGACCAGGAAACTATTTTGGTCTAAACATTGTTTACCTGAGATCCCGCCCTGATTCACGGGGACAGATGCTAAGACACACGATTCTCTTGTCCTATTCCCGAAGTTTCAGGGAGTTTTGTAACATATAAGTATCAGTGAACTATTTTTAATACAAATGTTTTTTTTTCCGTTTGTATAGAGGTACTAGATATGTACAGTCTTAAACCTTAAAATATTCAAAACTCCAACGAGCTATATGTCCTGTATGTACATTGAACAGTTATTCGTGGTGCCTTGTTCCGTTGGGGTCAATCGAGAATTAAAACATTTATGCATAGATAAAAAAAGAACATGGAACACTTCGTCGAAAGGATTAGTAAACAATATACATTTAACAGATTACAAACAATAAACATGTGAAAATTAAATCGCTGCCTCAGACAGTATAAGGAAATAAAAAAAATTATACTGAACATAAACAAAGGCTAAACCTGTGGCAATTTACTCGCTGCTTCAGACAGTCGAGTGAAATAAAGCACAATACGAGGAACATATTACAAAGTCTTAACAAATGACAAATTTTACTCGCTGCCTCAGACAGTCGAGTGGATTAAAGAACAATATGAGGGACATAAATTGTGTAACAATGTCTAGCTAAGTGACTGTTTAAATAAACCACAATATGAGGAACACATTACTAGGTCTAAACATATGACAATTGTTTGCTCGTTGCCTCAGACAGTCGATTGACTTAAAGAACACTATGAGGAATATATATTACAAAGTGTAAACTTGTCATTGTGACCATTTGCTTGCTGCTTCAGACAGTTGAGTGAAATAAAGAACAGTATGAGGAACATATTACAAAGTCTAAACAAGTGACAATGTACTCGTGATCTCAGACAGACGTATGAAATAGTAAACAAAATCAGGAACATAGTACAAAGTCTAGACATATGATTATAAGTTGCTGTTTCTGACAGTCAAGTGCAATAGTGCACAATATGATGAACGTATTACACAGTCTTAATATGAGACAGTCAAGTGAAATAAAGCATTATATAGTATTAAGAAATGCCGTGCAGGGTCTAAACATGTTACAAGTTGCTCGCTGCCTCAGACAGTCAAGCAAAATAGTAAACAATATAATGAGCAAATTCGAAGTTTAAACTTGTGTCAACTACCTTGCTGTCTCAGTCAGTCAAGTGAAAGAAAGTACGTAATATTATTTTTGGGATTAACCCTATACGTATCACAAAAGACCCCTAGGGAAATACCAAAAAAGCTATAGAAACAGTCGGGTATGTAAATGACATATAACTGCAACCATCATGTAGAACTGTCATCCTTATGTGAAGTGGAGAAAATTAAAAAATGACCCACTGCCTCAGACAGTCGAAGAATGTTACATGCAAATGTGTAAAATGATACATCAATCAATCTTTGTTTAACTAATACCTTAAGAATGAAATATGTGCACTAAGAGGTAGATAACATAGCCAGAGAGAATTTGTTTGAGACACTTTTAATTTTACCTTAATATATAGAAATTGATGCCTCGGACAGAGAAATAACATAAATAGCCCTGGGGTTTTTTCCATTGACTAATGAACCGTCCTGCCTGACAGAATAGATTGAAAGTTTACTTTATAAGACATCAGTTATTTGATTTGACCCTTAGAGAGACTTGGTCGTAGATAGCTGATGTATGCTTGTGAAGACCAACGACCTAAATGTTGGATCTGTGTAGTGGAGAAATTCATGTTGTGGGCCAAAGTTGTCCTTCAATACAAAAGGAGTGAGTTGTATATTTAGTAGGGTCTAGCCTATTATCATCTGCACAACGTCTTAGCATGCGCCTAAAGTCAAACGGCCACAGCTGAATCGGAATAAAGGGCTGTTAGAGATTGAGATTATACGGACGTATTTAGCCAATGTGCGGACTTGGACATACTGAACATGTTTTGAACGATTCAGCACTTTATGGGCTGTCCTACCTTTAGAATGTTTGAAATAAGTGAAATGGATGAAAACAATCGTCAGACGTGACTTATCATATGAAAATGAAACACTCTCCAGTTTAATAATGTTTGCCTTTCCTGTTCTGGTGACGGAAATTTCCCCAAGACGACGCGAAGCATACAAAACCACCAAGAACATCGATTTCAGTAGTAACCGGTTAAATTGACATGGTACAATTTTGGACAAAGATTCAATTAACGCTTTAAGGAAAGGGGCTGTGAAACCGTGCCGTTTGTCTGTGACCTTGGTTTTCCGGATACTGTACAATAGCTTTTTAATAACGAAAGAGTGACTTTGATGTGGTAACCTGTGAAGCAGATGTAAATAAGACAACGCTGAAACCAAAGTTGTGATGGTGGTTGATTTGAGGCCCTTATCATGGCAAACGGCAATGAACTGTGTCATTTTATACATTGGAATAGGAAGTAAAGAACAAGTATGATGAGGGTAGTAAGTATTATGAAAATTGATGTACTGTATGTAGGCATTACGGTAACTGGTTCCTATAGACGGTGCAAGGGACTTTAGCAGAATATGATGAGATTGAACTGATGAGTTCAGAGTAGAAGCAGTAACTTTTCTGGTATTTTGGTAGATTGAGCGTCTATGTGATGTATTAACTGGCGGAACAGTCTGACCTGCAAACGTGAAAGGAGATCTGGTGAGACATTAGCCTTTCCTGGTATATGTTAAGCGTGGATCAAAATATTATGTTGCATGCATGTTAAATCTAACCGCCGAACTAACCTCATCACGACTGAATCTTTGCAGAACTGTTTATTGAAAATGTAAACTACAGAATAGTTATCGGAGTGTACTAGCTTACACTTGTTACTCAAAATCGAGCCCCATATTTCTAGTGCTAGCACTGTTGGGAATAATTCTTTAAGATCTCTTCATCTCTAGGAAGACGGGCTACGATGGCAATAGAGTAAAGTTCATTGTGTATATCGGTCTTGGCATAAAAGGAAGCTGGGCTGTATTGCAGCAGTAATGTTACTGCATCATCAAAGGAAGCATATTTGACTGTCGACATAATTGGGTCTATGTAGTCATTTATCGATGTATCTTTTGGATGGCTCAAATGGTGAATTCAACAGAATTCCCCAACAGTTTTCTTTGAAACTACTCCAATTGGACTGAAATGGAGATTAGGAAAACTTCTTTCAAGACGTCTTTTCATCTTTTATGCGATCGGCATTAATCTCTACTTGAACCTTTTGAGAAATTACTTCGAGAAATTCGGAACAAGACTTAAGATTTGAGCAAGATGTAGGCTGACGGGGACCAATGTTACCAAGATGAAAACCTGTTGAGAAGCCCTTAAGTAAGTAATCCAGACCTTGATACTGTGCAAGTATTTTGATACAATTGAAACCTGTACAGGTGTAATAACATGGCCAGTCATACTATTTTTGGGGATACGACTGGTTGTTGCTGCTGTTGTGTTTGCTGAGGCCTGATTATGGGCTTGCTTGCATAGGGGAAAGCTTGGTTTTTGCTTCTGAAAGCACATTGATCTGCATAGTGTGCACCTCTGCAGAAACCACAGACAATGGACCGTGAGCATCTGGGTTCGAGGTATAAATCTCTTCTGTTATAAGCTCAGCAGGTATTTTCGAGGAACTTGGAAATGTTTGTAAATTAATTTTGAGCTGATCGGAATGATCTGCTGGACCCCCCTCCCCCGCGAAAGGGACGGTGACCTTGAAATGACCCGTTCGGGGGGAGGATATGCCTGTTGAGTGGTGGTAATGATCCAAAACGAAGTGTGGATTCTGTCACATGGCATTAACTGCCATTTACGAAACATTCGAAACTGGTTATCGTTAAATTACTATGCCAATCCGGGTTGTCTACAGGCTAAATCTCTTACTATTTCCCAATACTTCATCTATTGGGGTGTATCATATTGGAAGGCAGTGGAATATATGGCCACGAACCGTACAAACGCTGTTGTCCATGTTTCGAAGGACTGGGTTTTCCTGGTGGTGGAGGATGGCACAAGACTTAAATGTTCTTTGAATTTAAAAGGAAAGTGCAAAATTTTCAAACTGTAGTAAAGCCATGTTTGACAAAAGTAAGGAAAAGTCAACATATTAGTTGGCCTTATTTTTTATAATAGATTTCGGAACTTAATGAGCTGATATGATTTGACACAGGTTCTACAATCTGTGTCATTCATAGAGCCTCGTTACCTGTTTTATTATTAGAGTGAGTTCTTACAATATCGTTGAAGTTGACAACGTCGTTGTCACCATCATAGTCATCTGAGGATGTAGAGGTTGATGATTCACTTTCTTTCTCTGTATTATCCAGTATGTGGCACATTTCGTCGTCCAGCGGCCGTGTCGCTATGTTGACTGTTAATGTCTACTCGTGTTTGGAATTTCTACATTGACATTCTGTGCTGTGCCATTACAACCTTCAGTGGGATTAGAGCGTGTGTGTGCACGTTCAGTTCTGTTTGATTGCGTGTTTTGTACCACTCTGATCCCCTTAACCGGGTTGACTGGGGTTGTCAGTTGTTGTTTTTTTGCCTGATGTGATATTTTCTGACAGTGAAGTGCAATAGTTAATAGTGTATAATTAAGACAGGTAATTATTTGAACACTTTTGTTTTACAATGATACTTGTTGAAAATTTTGCATAATTGCAAACTCAAAAATCAGTGTTTTTACGACACTGGACTGTTTAAAACCAGATTTTTTCCTAGAGCGATTTACGTATAGTCTAGTTCAATGTCCACTTTCAATTTATAAAGAGTTATTGCACAAGCACGTACTTACAAAAGCGGTTTTTCATTGACTATTTTATTTAAATATACATTAACGCAAGTCTATGCTCTGTAAATAAAAGTTGTGTATCGTCGTATTGATCAGACCTAGATGACGACGTATGCCCTAAAGTTTGTCGTAATTGTGTGTCATAGGTTCTGATTGAATAATGCACATAAAATGTGCACATTTGTTTCAGAATTGTTCATATTGATGTTTGAGTTTAGATGCAAGTATCCAAAGATCTGTTAAGAATTAAAGTTCTTTTGAATGTAGCAAACATTATTTATAAATTGCATTTAAGAGTAACTAATCAAACGATATTTTCGTCTAACTTCTTCATTCTCAGTTACTTAGATCAAATTTTGTATGAAACTGAATTACCAAAAGGCATTCACACTGTTTTTTTTAAGGTTTTGTCTTTTCAGTTCGACGCCAAGCTACAAAGCAAAACACCTTCTGTACCCATGTTTGCTTCGATTACAAAAGCTGTTGTTGCTTTACCCCAGTATACAATATCTTGGTATCCACGAGAGTTGGTTGGTCCAGCGATAGGTCGACAAAATTTTCCAGACTATTTCTCAGCAACTGTCACTCAGATTTTTATATACTTTGTAAGAATCATAAATACTAAGCTATGAATTTTTACTGAGTTATGACCTTTTGAGTTTTTATACATGTCCAGGCTCTTTTTCATCAGCTATTATTCACGTTTTACTAATACTTTGCAAGAGTCATATGGTAGTTAAATAAACTAACTAGCTATCAGATATATTTTAGTATAACTTATAATACTCAGAGTTGGAAAAGGGCTTAAAACACCCAGTAAAAAAACAAGCAAACATATGTTAATGTCCATTTACAAAACAAATTCCAATGATCTATACCTCAACCTTTTGTCAAATCACTGTTTCGTTATATGTTTAAAAGGCTGTAACGTACTAAGTCATTGCCGTCTACACCAAATTGAGTTTTACTGCATTATTTTTTTCAAAATCTTTGGTGCAATTGCTCCTTCTTCAAATTACTCAGATAACTGTGTCAAAGCGGGATCTGGTAGTTTATCATGTTAAGTAATAGTTCTTCTTTCTATCATTCTTACAGTTTAACTGTTTTTAAGCCTCCGAAGGGATACCAACAGTAATCGTACCGTTTGTCCGTCCATCCCCAAATTTGTATCCGCTCCACATTTCTTAAACAAAAAAGACCTGGTAGAGAGTAGAGCCATACGACCTTTGGCTCCATCAAAAGTCAGTATAACTACTAAGATTTCTGTTATGTTATTTCGATAGCTCTATTCAGTGTCACTGTCTAACATGATATCAGCTTGCATCCGATCCCCCATTCCCGATTCGTGTCCACTCCATATCCATTAAACACCTTGAAGGATCTTGAAATAACTTCATAATAAGAGTCACACACTATAAAAGAATATTGAGTTGCTTGGGTCCTTCAAAGGTCAAGGTCACACACGAGATCAACAGAGGTGACTCGGTGGCCGAGTGGTTTGTGTGTTGGGCTACGAAGCTAGCGAACTGGGTTCGATTCCGGGTAGCAACTGAGTTACCAACTGATAACCCAAGACTAGGTGGTAACATAACCAGGTACCGTTTCCAACAGTATCGGCCTAGACTGGGGATCGGGGAGGTAAGATAAACGCACCGTGGGCTCTTCTGGAAATAAGTTGTTCAATCCACACAAGGTGGGGACTTTCGTTGACTACCCATGTTAAATAAGAAACCTTTACTTTTAACAGTCGAGATCGTCCTATCAAGACCGTGTTTCAACTATGCATCACTAAGCTGCAAGTGCAGAAGTTCAGGGCATTAAAATGTTTTAAAAACTGACGACCTGCTCAGTTGTAATTTGTTGCAGTTTTTGATAAACAATTTTTTTCACAGCTACAATTTACGAAATTGAAGAAACTGTAGAACTAGTGTTTTGTTACTATGCAGTTGAATGATATACTTACGCAGGTTTACAACTCTTAGTATGTTGTTGATTTTCCCTGAATTCAACTAAGCTAGAATACAAGATAGTGGCGGCGTGGCCGAGTGGTTAACACGTCGGACTAGTAGTCAAAGGATTGCTATCCGCACGGGTTCAAACCCAGTCAGGGGCAAGCCGTTGTTTCCTTAAGCAAGAAACTTTACACTCATTGCTTAGTACTGGTTAGTACTGGTTAGTTCCAGAAACGGATTCGAGAATGTGTCTATAAGCTAAAAGCTTCCTACACAATCGAACTAAAGTAAATTTGGTATAAACTAAACTAGAAAAAAGATTAACCTTTCCCGTCAATCTTTTGTGCTCTTCTGGTTATTTCATCCGAAGGCATATATCATATCACGTGACAGCTTTTTTCTTTTTCAATATTTTGTTAAAAAATCACATACAAAACTTTTCTTTAATGAAGGTCCATATTTCAACTTTACAACAGCTTTCATTCGACTTGAGACCGGCATTTCCATATGCCTACGAAGTCTTAATTTGTTGAGGAGGTATTTTTTTCAAAATTCTATTTTTTTCTATTTGCATAAAATACTATCAAAAATAGTCTAATGAACAAAATAATAAACTTTATTGACTGTTATTTCATTCATTTTAATATGTCCATCCAAACATCTATCCTAACAGGAACAAGGGTGCCTTTGTCACAAAAATACGCCGTCACAAAAGCTTTTGGTGAAGATGTGGGCATAATGGATAACTAGATGGGTGTTCAGTGGAACACTTGTGTCGCTCTTGGGTACTCTGTTAGAATAACTAAAAAGGTAAATAAGATCCTGCTGGAGAAGACAGCGCGCTAGTCAAAGTACAAAGAGACCTGTCCACAGACAGCATGCTCCACTTTTGTCAGTGCTGGATAATTAATTATAAGTCAAGTGAAACAAGAGGCCCAAGTGAAAAAAAATTGAGTGGAAGAGGGCAAGTACCTAGTCATACAAGATGAAATTTTTTTTAAGTCAAGTAGTTATGTATTTAGAAAAAAAAATTTCGGGCCCTGAGGTGGGGGGGATAGGAAGTCAAGTACCTATGTATTTAAAAAAAAAACAAAAACAAAAAAAAACAAAAAAAAAAACAAGACACATTTTGAGACATGGACATAAAGAAAAAGGTTAACCAAGAAATTTTAACTTGAAAAAGGGGCATAACATTGCAAAAATAAATATGAGGGTTATCTGCCCTTGAGAAATGGTGTTGTCTTAAGTGATACAATTGTAAGCATTACAATTGGAAAGTTTGATGAAGAAATATGAAGAAATGGCATAGTTATAGCCAATGTTAAGTTTTCATGACAAAATCCAAGTACAAAAATGGGCATTACTCTGTCAATTGTGATCTAGACCTACAGATTTTGGCATCATCACGACCCTGTTGTCGTAAGCAATATAATTTGAAAGTTTGATGTCGAAATGTTAAGAAATGGCAAAGGTATTGCAAACGTTAAGTTTTCATGACAAAATCCAAGTACAAAAAGGGGCATAACTCTGTCAAATGTGACCTTGACCTAGAAATTTTGGCATCATCCCGACCCTGTTGTCATAGGCAATACAATTTGAAAGTTTGATAAGATAATGTTTAGAAATGGCAAAGTTATAGCCAACGTTAAGTTTTCGTGACGGACCGACGGACCGACGGACAAAGCGATCCCTATGTATCGCCGTTTCTTCGAAAGGGCGACATTAAAAGAGGTGATAGAAGGGAAGCAAGTTAGACTATAGTGCTGGATAGTGAAACATACGTTTTAGATGAACTTGAAGGTAAATTAGTACATATATGAGTCGAAGAAAGGGAATAATTGCAAGATGAAATTGACATTTGGACAAAATTGTAAGCATGAATTTATACCAGGTCTGAAGTACATGAAATTATATAGGGGCTTGAATTTTTACACATGGCAATCTGTCTAATAATAATGAACATTTGTGCAAATCTAAATTACAATTCCTCAAAGCATGTAGACATTCATTCTTGTTTCAGACTGGCGTATATTAAACTTCAGTAGTGAGATGTATGTAAAACTGTACAACCAAGAACTTAACGCTTTATTTAAAACCAGAAGGTTGCAATTTAAGAACAAGTCCAATGTAAATATACTTGCTGAAGAAATTATTTCATGCACTTTTGATAAATATGTGAAATGTATGATCACACGAATCTATTAACACAAACAGTATAATGACGTTTAAGTAAATTTCAGTCATCTTGACAATGGATTATGCGTGTAATGCTTAGTCTTACGATGCTGAACATTTGTGATAGAATCCCTTAAATCATGATGACTGAATGGTCTGTACACACAATTTCTTACTTTTATCTGACTTTTGACCTCTATGTGTGACCTTGACCTTGGCCACAGGGACCTGAATATTGCGCGCGACACTCCACCTTACAATGGTGAACATTTGTGCCAGGTTATATTAAAATAGAGTAGAAGTTTTGCTCTGGACAAGCATTTACCTCTGACCTCTAAGTGTGATCTTGACCTTGACCTTTGACCTAGAGACCTGCACACCTTTTCACAAAAAATCTTACGACAATATTTTTTCGTAAGAGAAATCTTACGATAAATATCCTTTTCACAAAACATCGTAAGAAAATCTTAAGTGTAAAATATATCTTAACCTAACGATTGATGTTACCCGTTCGTAAGTGTAAAATGTTACATTACAAGTAAAATGTATCATAAGTTTTTATCCTGAATAAGAATTATCATAAGATAAAAAAAAATAAACTTATTATTGGTTTTGTGAAAATGACTAAAGATTTCACTTATAATTATCGTAAGTAAAAATCTTAAGATAAATCGTAAGATTTTTTGTGAAAAGGTCTGCTGGTTCATGCACTCATGACTACGTCTCATGATGCTTAATATTTCTGTCAAATAATACTAAAATTCCACAATGCATGTAGAAGATATGTTCCCGGACAAAATCTTTACATAATATCTTCATCTCTATTGCATTTATGAACCCGGATTATGCGTGTTATGCTCTGTCTCATGATGTTGAACATATGTAATAGAATCGCTAAATATGTGATGTTTATATGGTCCGTACACACATTTTCATATTTTTAACTGACCTTTGACCTCTATGTGTGACCTTGACCTTGAAGCTTAAGTGAGCACATGTTAGTTGTCTTTTCGTCTGCAAACTTTTTGCTGAGCCCCTTCCAACGTTATTCAATTATTCAAGTCTTTTGTTTAGGTAGGTATGTCTTGTCTACGCCTTTATGCCACATTGTTTGGCATAGACATATACACGTATAGAAATAACACGTTAGGACATGGTATGGTGACTGTTACTTAAAGAGTGCTCAGTAAGTACTGCGGGTAAGTGTTCTCAATCCTGGGTCGGTGTTTTGTTACGGAAAATATATTTGTAAATTTTATTGACAAACAGTACCTGAAACAAAAATATATGTACTAACAATTGCAAGGATTGACATATAGCAGGTGCTTGAGGTATTTGCTATAGATATTTAATTTGCTAATAAGGGTCTTCTTGACCCCACTTCGTTTAAAATCCCAATCTTAATATCAAAATCAAACTATTAGAACGGCAATCTAGTTGTATCATGAATAAATTGTGAGTTTGGTCATCTATTCTGGTGTACTGGCTAAATATGTCGTTATAATGTTAAGTTTGGAGACATAATACATGTTCAGAAAACAAGGTTCACTTCTCACTCTTTCATCTTTCATTTCATCTGTACTTACTGATCTTGTTTCTTGGTTTTGATATGGCAGAAACGAATTTTGGATGTCTTTCATCACAATACATGAACATGACAAAATCGTCTTTAATGACCAAGCTTCACATGTTATTTTGAGGGCACAAAAATTGAATTTGGTCTTTATACTATATAGGTGATACCGATCTTACATAGTCAGGATTTTTATTCCAGGTCTATAATTGTTTTCCGTCTTTCTATATTTCAACAAGCCTTCGCGAA
Source organism: Cyclina sinensis (assembly GCA_012932295.1). Classification (NCBI taxonomy): domain Eukaryota; kingdom Metazoa; phylum Mollusca; class Bivalvia; order Venerida; family Veneridae; genus Cyclina; species Cyclina sinensis. The sequence goes on from JAAONU010000008.1 coordinate 27,901,486, forward strand.
ATAAAATATTCACATGTTATACCAATAAATATCTCAATTTTACAATAAAAAACAGACTTAAAAATGCACCTTGCTGTGTGATCTTTAAGACTTGATTTTCTAAAAACAAAAGGGCACAATTTTGTCAATATAAGGGAAAGAGTTGTATACCTACTATGTTAACAAATAATAACACTAATAAAGTTTGTATAAAGACTCAATCAAATGCATCAATAGGTTCCAGAAATATTCAAGGAAATGTAGATTTCTGGAAAATTTTCAATTGGAAGAAGGGGGATAACTGTGAAATCAAAAGGCAGATGTGTGGGACATAACGTGAACTGGTCTTTTGAGTATCAAAACCTGTAACAGGTTTAAAATGAATATATATATGGCTTAAAAATATATCACCATTTTTGTCTATTTGTTGCCATAGCAATCAATTTTTAAACACAGGAAAAATAAAATAATGTGCATAATCTCCATATTGCCATCGATCCATATTTCAAATTTCGAAAAGATTTCAAATAATAATTTAAATTATCACAGGATCCAGTTTATGCGGACAAAGACGAAAGAACAGACAGACGGCAACGTATTGTGTAAACTAATAATAACACAAATAAAGTTTGTACAAAGTCTCAATCAAATGTATCAACTGGTTCCAGAAATATCCAAAGAATGTAGATTTTTGGAATATTTTCAATGTGAAAAAGGGGAACCATTTTGTGAAATCAAAGTTCAGAGTTTTGGGACATGACATGTGAACTGGTCTTTTGAGTATCAAAACATGCATCAAGTTTATAATGGATATCTAGCGTGCTTCAAAGAAAATCACCATTTCTGCAGTATTTCGAGTATGTTTGTTGCCATAGCAACCAATTTTGTAAATTTGGGAACAAAATAAAATAATGTGCATAATTTCCATATTTTCGTCTATTCATGTTTCAAGTTTCATGAAAATATTTCGAGTACTTTTTACAATCGAAAGCTTCTAAAACTATACACCAGATTTTCTAGTTACAATTACATGACCGCCTCTTATCCATACACTCATTCGCATTGAAAAATAGTACAACAGATTGTATGAGTTTTCATCGAAATTTTGATAAAAGTACTTTGATATCGTAGAAATCTGTTGATTTTAATAGCATGGGGTATAATTTCAATTGTTTGGCAAATCAAACTGTAAAACTAACAAGTTATTAATTTAGTATTCATCCGCAAAGGCTTCGTTCATAAAATTTACTACGCATTGCAATCGCAACTTCTCGACCATTTGCTAATTGGCGAGGTATTCCGAAAGCGTGTATCATTCATAAAATTTACTACTCATTGCAGTCACAACTTCTCTGCCATGTGTTAATCGATGAGGTACTCCGAATGCGTGAGATAACGTAAACATTCGAGTGTTTTCCATTATGGCAAACCAAATACTCGAATATTGATTTCAGTATTCGTTCCAATCCCGGTTTTTATAACCTTTTACTTATATATAATGTATATAATAATGTATATATTGTAATGCTTTTTTGAAACACCTTCAGTTGATTGCTAATGAGCGCTAAATATCTTGGTCATAAAGAATATAAGGATTAAAACATTTCAATGAAAATGTTTGTGAATTTATTGTGACCATGTTTTGCCTTAAGGTATTACACTCCTTATACATTACCTCTACCTTGAAGAGTATTTAAATAGGCTAGGATTTCTGTCAAATGCATGGAAACTGAGGGTTGTGGGTTCAAACCCCAGTAGGGTCAACTTTTTCCTTTCTTCTTTTTTTCTTTTATTATTATTTATGTATCTCTAAGGTCCTATTTAGTAAGACAAAAATGTTTAATTCTTATTATATAATTTTTATAGGTATTTATTGGCTAAATAATTCTAAATTTAATAACTAATATGGTACCTGATATTTTCAAGGTCTATGAAATAAAAACTACATTTTTAAAGTCTTTTATATTCCACAAGATCAACCAAATTTGGGCAAAGTTTGAATGAAGCCACTCAAATAATGTAGATTTTAGCGATATTTTGTATTGGGTACTCTAAGCAGGAAAATGGTAAAACCAGTGTATAAAATTAGTGGGGTAGGGTAACATTTTAATACATATTTCTAACATTAAGAGTAGAAACAATCATTTAGCTTGTGTGGTTCGTAACCTGAATGCTATTATTTGTTTCTTAACAAAAATCAATAGGAAAACATTTATCATAAGGATGATACTACAAATTATTTAGAGTTTCCCCTATTTCTGAAAAAGAGCCTTTCTATTATCCAAGATTTAGTTCAGAAAAGTGTCCACAAATCCAAGACGGTAAATTTTGTTTAAATTTTGCATACTGGTGTCAATTTAGGCATTCAACTTAACTGTACTGTCAATTTTACAGTTCCTTAAAGTGCTGATTAGGGGTGTACTACCTTAAATTAATTTTATGCTACATTTCCTATACAGAAAATAAGATCCAGTCTGAAACTATTAATACTTTAAAACGTTTTTTTAAAGTATCTGATAGAATAGGACTCTTTATGCAAGCTTACTTCATGTAAGGTAGGATGTATGTGCCACAGGAGATTATTATACCCCCAAAACGAAGTTTGTGGGGTATATAGGAGTCACCCGGTGGTCGGTCGGTCGGGGTTTACATTGTCCGGAGCATAACTTGAAAACTACTACTTGGAATTCAATGCAACTTCATACAATGGTTAAGCCCAATGAGAGGAAGTGCAGTGTCCAAGAATCATAACTCTTTCTTTACAATTTTCAGGGTAATTGCTCTTTACTGGTTTTCCTTGTCCGGAGAATAAGTTGAAAATACTGGTTGGAATTCAATGCAACTTCATACAATGGTCAAGCAAAATGAAAGGAAGTGCAGCGTCCAAGAATCATAACTCTATCTTCACTATTTTCAGAGTTATTGCCCTTTGTTGGTTTTCCTTTGTATGGAGCAAAACTTAAAAACTACTGGTTTGAATTCATTGCAACTCCACACAGTGGTCAATCACAATGAGAGGAAGTGCAATGTCCAAGAATCATAACTCCATCTTTACTATTTTGACAGTTATTGCCCTTTATTGTTTTTTTTGTCCGGAGTATAACTTGGAAACTACCTGTTGGAATTCAATGCAACTTCATACAATGGTCAAGCACAATGAGAGGAAGTGCAGTGTCCAAGAAACATAACTCCTTCTTCTCTATTTTCAGAGTTATTGCCCTTAATTGGTTTTCCTTGTCCGGAGAATAACTTGAAAACGACTGGTTTGAATTCAATGCAACTACATTCAATGGCCAGCACAATGAGTGGAAGTGCAATGTTCAAGATTAATAACTCCATCCTAACTATTTACAGAGTTATTGCCCTTTGTTGGTTTTCCTTTGTAGGAAGCAAACTTGAAAACTACTGGTTGGAATTCAATGCAACATCATACAATGGTCAAGCACAATGAGAGGGTGTGCAGTGTTTAAGAATCATAACTCCAAAGTCTCGATTTGCAGAGTTATTGCCCTTTATTGGTTTTCTTTTTTTGGAGCATTACTTGGAAAATACTGGTTGGAATTCAATGCAACTTCATACAATGGTCAAGCACAATGAGAGGAAGCGCAATGTCAAATAATCATAACTCCATGTTCACTTTTTGCAGAGTTATTGCCTTTGTTGGTTTTCCTTTGTATGGAGGATAACTTGAAAACGACTGGTTGGAATTCAATGCAACTTCAAAAAATGGTCAAGCACAATGAGAGAAAGTGCAGTGTTCAAGAATCCTAACTCCATCTTCACTATTTCCAGAGTAATTACCCATTAGTTTGTTTTCTTTATTTGGAGCATAACTTGAAAACGACTGGATGGAATTCAATGCAACTTCATACAATGATCAAGCACAATGAGAGAAAGTGAACTGTATCAGAGCTATAACTCCATCTTCACTATTTGCAGAGTTATTGCCCTTCCTTTGATTTCCTTTTCCAGAATATAATTTGGAAACTCGTTGTTGGAATTCAATGTAACTTCATACAATGGTCAAGCACATTGAGTGGATGTTCAATGTACAAGAGCTATAACTTTGTCTTCACTGTTTGCACAGTTATTGCCCTTTGTTATTTTTCTTTGTCTGCAGAATAACTTGAAAACTATTTTTTTTTTGGAATTCATTGCAACTTCATACAATGGTCAAGCGCAATGAGAGGAAATGCAATGTACAAGAACCACAACTATCTTTAATTGCCCACAACCATAACTCTTTTTCAATTTTTTTAACGAAGTATTCTGTTACTAAATTGATAACTTCCTCTGTTCTGTAGCGGTGTTTTGGGGGTATTAAACACATTTAGCGATAGCTCTAATTAATATAGTCATTATGTAGGTCTAGGACAAATCTGAGTAGATTGATATCCAATTTAAAATTACATCTAGTTAAACAGCACTGACTGTTTTGAACATGGTCATGGAGTCAAGAAATAAGGTTATGTTAACTTCTTTGTTGTCATCATAAATACATTTGAGGCTGCAATATATATTTGCAGTGTATATATTTTTTATACATTTAAAGTTATTTATCTACTGTTTTCACTTCTTAATTATTTTCTCACATGATTTTGTTACATTTTTTATGAACAATTTACTAACATAAAAACATATATTTGATATCTGAATTTATAAGCAATTGTCAAGTATTTCAGTTTGATATAGATCACAATGATATTTTCCCTATTTTTAGCTTATCTGTTTCGAAGAAAAACTCGACCTAATATATGATTACTAGGTCGTCTTCGTCGTGCAAAAACTTTGAAGTAGCCCGTTACTGAAACACTTAAAGGTATCGCCACAAAACTTGGCATACTTGCTTATAATGAAAAGGTGCAGTCAAAATTGGTTATTAAATGTAATGATTTCAAATCTGTTAAAGGTTTCAATACGAAAATTTGAATATTTGCTTATTATGACAGGGCACAGTTGTAAGACAAGGGGCATTACTCTGAAAGAGTTCTGTCCCATTTTAACTTGAACTTTTTGTTGAAATTGGTTACTGATATAGAAAATTTTGAAAACTATCAAAAATATTTGTACTCATTCTTGGCATACTTGCTATTGGGGACAACATAAACTTGCTACTGGGGACAAGGCACATCTGCACAACAAGAGACATTACTAAGTGAACAGTATTTCTAGAGTTACGCCCCTTTTTCATATAGGAAATAATTAAACTAGTTAATAAATACTAATGATTTGAACATTCACAATAACAAACTTATTTATCTTAAGTGAAGTGCAAAACAACAGTTATTGAATAACACTCTTGAAATTAATTTTATTTAGTCGTTGCTCTTAACATACGAGCATTGGCACCGCATGCGATGCTCTTATTAGAGTCTCTAATGCCAATGGTGTCTCCTGTCACATCTGTACGTCATAACTCAGAACAAGTTTATATTTATACAATGGTCACAATTTAGTTACAAGGAAGTCTGAACAATGACTCTACATTGGTTCATTTTTTGATTATCTCCATTACTTTTATGTTGAAACTATGCTTTCTGGGGCATATCTTAAAAGCAACTGAAGGAATTGAAATTGATATGATTCTTATCATATGGGTGCAGTGACAAAAAATAATCCTCACACATTTTAACTTTCGCTTCTGACAAGACTCCCTGTGTTTTCATTGAATTATCGTAGGATACAGTTTTTGTGGACCGACGTACGGACGGACAAATGGACGAAGGGTAAACCTCTCCGATGAACCGTTAGGGGACTAAAAACCTATCATATACATGTATAATGATTCTCTGTCAGGAAAATATGCTATACTGTGTGGGTTTTTTCCAAATATTTCAACAAACAAATAAGATGTAAAGCATTTACTTTATTAAGGCAAAATATATGTCATCTTCATTAACATGTTTTTCTCGTGTTTTCGTTACAAAATGCATTGCATTATATGAATTATAACATTTCGTGTTTTTTGCAATGGCTAAAGAATATACAGATGCTAAATTGTTAGGTCTGGCATTATGATTGAAGCAAAATGTAGAAACAAAATATTATATTAAAAGCCAAAGAAGACCCATATGAACTAAAGCAAGTGCAACTTCAAAAATGGGTGCTAGAAACAATATTAAAACAAAAAAGTCACAGGCAGGTTTTACAAATAGGCCAGTCACTGCTTATTTCCCTCGAAATATTCGCCTTCTTCTTCGCCAGAATAAAATTTTCTTTTGTTTGCCACTGAAATTTTATAAATACGTGAATTTGTAATAGAGTAAAAAGCAAGTCTCTTGATTTTTTTTTGTAGTATATTTGTTTGCTGGTAAGTATGAACTCTATAAGATACAGAAAAAACAAACAATAGAAGCTTGTGTATATATGCAAATTTTTACTACTAGTGTACAGGGGTTGGGATAATCATTTAGGACAAGATGGGTAAGCCTCCAGCTCTAACAGTGACGTTTTCAAACTTCAAGGCGGTCACCTTATCCCCAATACATAAGTTTATCTCAGTAGCTGTGTTTTATCATGTTCATTTCGTTCCATCGTAAACGATTAAATGGACTCTGTAGTATTATTACAGACAGTTTTGTACTGTAAACATTTAGGAAACGTCTAAAGAAAAAAACAAACAAACATCTGCTTAAGCGAAGAACTCACCTCGTGTTTTGCTCCATTCGAGCAGCCATCTTCTGTGAAACATAAATTTGTAAAATGCATATAGACCATACAAATATGTCATAATAACTGAATAAATTGTATGCCTGGAATACTACAGATAACTAGAAACAGCCCAACCTTCTGTCAAGTCTGAAAGTCTTTAATTCCAAAAAAAGTATGGAATAATTGAACTGAACGACTTTAAGCGTGAAGATAAGATAAAAGAGTATTCATTGAGAGTAAGAAGATGTCGTTATGGCAATGACTCTATATAAATGACGTTACTATGTTGCTATGACGTCACTGCTGAAGATAAAGGTCAAATATTTTGTATTTAATATTCTACTCCACTTAAAAAATGAGATAACAGATACTGAAGGTATTATAAATCAAATTTACGTAGCATTTAATTACGGCTTTAGATTTTCATGAAACACTATTAAAATCGTAGCACCTGTAACAAACACAAAACGAAACAAACTGTGTCATTATGTAGAAACTGTCATGCATGTGTTTCAATTATACAGGACAACTGAGTGATATTCATCAAGGTTAATATAGACAGTTAGTTTTAATCTCCTCTCGATAAAATGCGCTTGATTTTGAATGTAAAATGCTAGCTTAGGTACAATTAAGTAGGCACTCACTTCTCGTAGCTCGTTGACCTCGTTACAATCTGCCATACACTGGTTATAGTTAGCATCTCCTGCGCATGCGTCTACACAAACCATTTCTCGCTTGAAGTCCTGTTACAGAATATATTTTTTCACTAAATGTATTCGTTGGTGAAAATAGCCCAAGTAAATGGTATACACTGAACTTTTTGAATAAATATTTACTGTATGTTACTATTAAAGCCATATACGTATTTGACTGTTATTGATTAAATTAATCAACGCTCTTCGTAAACATATCAATAGCGGTTGTTTATGCTCGCGGAGGGAGGACAAATTGCTTTCAGTCTTTGTCACACAACTCTAACATTTTTGAGATCCCGCCGGGGACATGGCGTTCATTCGAACATAGTGCTTGTTTTTATTTTTTTTTAATTTAAAAATAACCACACCTCATGGTACACCACCATGCCCATATATAACAATCAATACATGTAGAATAACAATCTCCTCTGTAATTTGATAAGACGCTTCACACCTGGCATCCATCATTTTCACAAATTTTTGCAACTTGAGCCAGTGAAAATAATCATTCATAGAAATCGGATTTTTTCCGCCTGTTTTTTTGGACGACTCTTAAAACTTATCTATTTAGTGAGTAAAAGTGATTAAGACAGCTACTTTTAAAAAAAGTTTAAATATCAGCCTTCGAAAAGACTAGTGCCAGTGTTTTGATACTAAGAAATGGCAATGAATTCACATCGATGATGCCGATGATATTTCTCTATAGACCTACCAACATACGGACACATTTCAGATTTATGCACTTCGTATTTGTTAAGAAGAATCATCTCACCATACTTGTTTTTGAAAATTGAGAATTTAGTTAGAAGAAAATGTAAAGGTCCTCCTGTGTCCATTTTATATTGCTCTTGCAAGAACTAAGTTAAGGTTGTTTTAAATGTGCCGTAATTTTAAACTACCACAATATACGTTCTTTGACGATAATCAACCAAATCTGAAATCGATCTTTAGTAGGATCGATCCAATTACCTGTGTCTTTGGATTGGTCATTTTTTACTACACGTGCCCTTTGCTATTTTGCTTTATGTCGAGTTATCAAATATAAGACAATCATACATTCTTTACAACACGCATTACGTAGATTTAGATATTTCTTTTATTTAATTACGTTGTAACTGAACTCCAGAAAACTAATGCTGACCCTTTGGGAATCGCCATTGGCAAATGAGTTTGATTGTACGAGGTAACCAAAAATATAGAGGGTTAAGAACTTGGAAAAGTAACTTATCTTATAATAATAATAATAATACATACCTCTTCAATGGCATCTAGATTTAACAGTCTCTTTTCTTTCTCGTCTAGTTCGTCCTCGGCTTGCACTGCAAATAAGCCGACTGATATGTATAAATTACCAGTAGTTACTTAAGAGAAGTTGGACATTTATATAGAATTACTGTAACACTTTTGGAATCCCATATTCACTCACTGCATTTAGAATGTCTAATGGCAAGAATTCCGACATAAGAATTTAAAATAGTAATAAAGTTAGGGATAATATATTATCAAGAATATGAACTTATTCTCATATTAATGCCACTGAACTTACTTTTCACGGAGAAAAATAAAATTCGTTTACGAAGATTCGTAAGTAAGTAATACGTCTCACGAAACGGTTTTAGCGAAAAGAAAATTATACACGGCCTTTCATTTTATTTTTAACATTTTATTTTGGTAGCTGCACTTAATATCATCTTAAAATTTACCGCTATCATTGACGCGAGCTTTTTTTTAATATCTCTTTAAACTAAAAATAAATGAATAAAGATAGTAACCAACCATACAAACAAAGCCAAAAAACAACAACAACATTTGTAACTTGCATCGGTGAATAAAACCTATCTTACATGTAATTAAAGTAGCGTATGTGTTAAAAAAGAACGGAAATTTTATGGTTATGAAAAATGTTTGAAACATTATATATGTTAAGAAATATTGTAATTTTTACCAAATAATCTCATACTATTGTTTCTTCAAAGTATACAAAACATAATCATACAAGTTTAACTGAAAATTTATAAAAGACTGAGCAAGTCAAAAAAGATTTTATCATTTTGCAACTATGTTCAATAGGAATGAAACTGTTATTTATATGCCATCATTTAATTTAGCTATAACCTAAACAATTTTTGTTTTTCTGTGATTAGAAACAAATGGTTAATGTATATTTCAAAACAGTGAAGGTCACTTTGAACACATATGTCAATTTAAAAGAACAGTTTGTATTTTGTTTTAAAAAGTGATCATAAATTGGAGAAAACAATGAATTTTTAAATTTTTTCACCTTAGATGTAGTTCATTACATCTGAGGTATGTTGGTATTTTTTGTAGAAGTATAAAGAGTAAATATCTTACCATTGCCGCTCCATCTTACAATCGCAAAAGCCAAAAGGCATATGCTTACCCACCTTAGCATCATTTTAACACTACAATCTTCGAGTGAAATAAGAGAATGGGCTCTTATACTGCCCCATGAACACTAAAATGTGGATAGAAAGATAACAAGATAGGTTTTGTCACGCCTTGTGGATACCAAATAGAGTAATTCATCTCTACCAATTGATATTTTGCCTTTCATTTTCTTCTTAACCCATAAATCCGTAGCGTTTACAAAATTAGACAGAGGTAAACAGTGCAGACCCAGATCAGACCCAGCAAAATGCGGCGTTTGACCAGAATCTACACTATTTGCATTAAAGCCTTTCTTCCCTAAATAGAATCAAATTGAAAATTTATCCCACAAACCCTTTTAATTGAAAAAGGACTCGTCCAACTAACTAGGATTGCATAATCCATTAGTCATAAATAGGTTTTGATTAATAGTATTAAGATGAAAACTCTTGTTTTAATTGTTCTTTTCAGCATTGTACACAGAATACATTCAACAATGTCTGACGAAGGTTTGTGATTTTGTAAACAGTATCTAGACATAAAAAGATCTTTGGAACTTCTTTTTGTTTTCCCACATTTTTCAAAGTCATGCTTTGTTTAATGCGCTATATTTTTATTCAGACAGTTTACATGTGTTTAACATAAATACAGGTTCTTCAAAAGCTTAGACTTAGAATTAAAATGAAGTATTAATGAAATTTTAAATATATTGTTCGAACGATTACAAAACAATCCTGCTAGAACAACCTTAAGTCCGATTCAGAGTAACTTCCCTTTATTAATGAAAACACAAGTGGCATATACGCAACAGTTTTTGACCGTAATTGACAGAACAAAAAACAATTGCTTGTCAGAACTTTTACTGAAAATCAAAAAAGATTGTTAGGCGATGAGCTATACAATAACAAAAAACCTACTTTGCTTTTTTTTCATTAATATAACTTTAATACAAGTACTGATTGTAGTTTTACATTCAGCGACGAAGAAAACGTTGGTTCGTAATCTAGCATGTACAGTTACAAATGTTTAAACTATATCTAAACAGCTTTGAGGGAAAAGAAAAGATATGCCCAGATAAACTGAAATTTGATCAGAACTGATTTTTCATAAAAATGATTTACAAAGTTCTTAAAAGTGTTATTGTACTTAAACAAAGCAGATATATATCTGATGCTCGTGAAAATTATATTATAAAGTTGGCCTTGTTATTGTGCTGAAGACGTCCGTATCGGCCTGAGGCCGTAGACCAAAAGCCAATACGCCTGTTTGGAGCCCAATGACGAGACCAATATGAATTCAACTAATAACAACAATTTTATTAATTAACTTTATAACAGTATGCAAGATAGTAAATATTTGTCTACGTTAAAACTTTGACGTCTGCTAACCCAGTTTCCGACACCTTATGTCTGCTAATCGTGAAAGTAGCAATAGGTTTAACGCGTCCGGACGCCGTCTCGGCAAACCTGGGAGTGCCAGATGTAATACTTTTTACTAACGTACACAAAGTGCAAAATATGCTTAGCGTTTTCAATTGGCGTCAAAAAATTGTAAAATTTTCTTCTCGTATAAGGCCGATTGGCTGAATCTCGTATTGACCGCGTTTTGTTTTTTCTTTTTCTTTTTTTTTCGTTTTTTTTCATATTGGCCGTGTTTTCCCTTATTGGCCGAGTTTTGAAATTTATTGAGGAGGTTAACATTGTATAAGGTAAACACATTGATCAGAATCTCGCTAAATATTATAAAGTTAATTAATAATAAAAAATGCAGCGTAAATTAAAAGATCGTAATGTTTGGATAAACACATATGAAAATGATTAATGCATTTCAATATATTCAATAATTCATTTGAACGCTTAATATCATTTTGATCATCTACCCATGAAACATATTTCAAACAACCCTAAATCTAACACATAAAAGCTTTCACTACGTTTTAAAGTAAATATACTACTCAACTCTTTTGCTAAGCATCAAAAGTTTCTCGCTGTTTTATGAAAAGTATAAAAAGGATTCAATCTTGTTTTTTGCTTAGTTTGATTCAACAATCTTTGTTTTTTTTTGTGGGAGCAGAGACACATTATCTTTAAACACCGACATTATAAATTTAAGGTCATTCAAAGGTCAGACATTTTAACATTGATCACTCTGACATGACAAACTCTATGTCTTGACGGAATTTGAGTAAAGCAGAGATGTGGAGGGCTGTAAGGATGGAGGAACAGGGGTCCACACACCGTGAGGTTGGTGTGGCGCTTGGTGTACAACACCATCATCACCAGAACCTGGACAAGGTACCAGCAGTATGGTACACCCGTGAGGAGGCATGGCAGAGGCAAACAAAGGGTGACGGCAGCAGCTCAAGATCGATTCTTGATTATCCAGGCCCGTCGAGGACAGTTTGCAACAGCAACGCATCTTCGTAACGACCTTCTTAATGCTTCTGGGGTCAATGTTTGTCCTCAGACGGTGCGTAGAAGGTTGTACGAGGGTAATCTGCAACCAAGAAGACCCTGTACAAGAAATCAATTGACTCGTCGTCACCGCCAGGCCCGTTTGGAATGGGCGAGGTAGCAAGTTATGTGGACCAGACAAAACTGGAAACATTTTCTCTTCACTGATGAGTCTATGTTTTGCCTAGACTTTACTGACAAACGTGCAAGAGTCTGGATAAGACCTAGGGAGGTTTCAAGCCGGAAATATTGCTGAGAAGGACCGCTTCGGGGATGGGTCAGTCATAGTGCGGGGAGGCATCAGTTGGGACGGACAGACTGACCTCGTTGTGCTAAATAGAGGAACATTGACCAGTCAGCGGTACATCGATGAGATGTTAGACACTCAGGTTAGGCTGTATGCCAGGGTAGTGGGCGATCAGTTCATTTTAATGGACGATAATGCGCGTCCCCACAGGGCCCGGGTGGTCCAGCACTACATGCAGAGGGAGGGTATCGAGTGCGTTGATTGGCTCCTAGATCACCCGACCTAAATCCAACTGAGCACATGTCGAATGAGCTGCAGGTTCGGACATCAGCTCGCCAGAAGCATCCAGGAGTTTGAGGCCATTTTGGTGCAAGAATGGGCCGCCGTCCCCGCTAGGACTCTTAAAAACCTCATAGGGAGCATGATGAGACATTGCCAAGTAGTTGTCGTTAGCAATGGGTCACACACACGCTACTGAGTCTAAACTTGTAAATATAAATGGGGTTGTGAAAATTTGGAAAGCAAGTTGCTTGTCCAAAAATCTTTGATTTAGGGGGCTTCCTCTTCTCTGGCACACAACTAATGCAAAAATCAGTAAAAATGTTAACATTGACTTAACATGAAATTGACATTAAAATCATTTGTACGACGGTAATCAAATCATTGCCGAAAATATTCACACTAAAACTTTTGGTGCTTAGCAAAAGTTGAGTAGTATATTACCGTTATTTTTACTGAGATCTCTGAATAAACTTAAATCTACTTGAAATGTCTTTGGATAGTAAATGAACCGCACTGAATTGGAGGTTGCTGCATGAGAGATGGGTCACCAGTAGAAATGACATCAGTAGACACATACCAAAGCGGAGATTTTATATAAAACAAACATCACACTAAACAGCGAACTAAGAAATACACTTTTTCATGACTGTAAGGGTATCTGTACGTTTGTGCCGAAATTCTACAACCTACAGTACCTATTATACCCCCATTCACGTCCGTTGGTCAATCGGTCAGTCCGTCCGTTCGTCCGTAGACATAATTTGTCTTAAGTACCAGGCTCAGTTGTGCATAGCGTTGTCACGTCATACTCCGATGATTTTTATACTGAGTTATGGCCCTTTGATATCATTGCTCTGGGATCAGAATTGGCCCGAACCCAAGGGTCACTTGGTCCCTGTTCCGAAATTTTCCCAGCCCCAGTGGTCACTTTGTTTTATCGAAAAAGGTTTTAAAGAAAGTGAAAGGCCTTGAGCTTAGAAACATATGGTTCAGCATCGCCTAGTTAATTAGATGAGCTTTAAAAGATCTTGGGCGTCACCAGGGTACCAGCCCCCACCTCACCTAGGTACCCCAACCCTCCGAAAAAAATTCATTGGATGGAGTAAGGAAGGTACTTAACCTTCATCCATCTGTTTCCTTGACTTTCATGTGACCTACTGACCTACTTCCTTCCTTACACTTCCTGAAATTTTAACTATTTGTATAAGTTTGCATACGGACTTAAAATTTAACTTTGGTTAACCTTTTAGTATTGACTTTTTTTCTTGGTTTATAATAATTATTATTTTTTGTATATAATGTGGTATTTGAACTGTCTGCCATTTGACACATCCCTTAGGTGCCACCACCACCCCCGAGCCACACTCCACCAGTTGTTTAGTAGTTTCTTTTCAGGTGAGCGACCCAGGCCCATCTGATCCTCTTGCTTTATATTATGGCAGACAAACTACAAATGTAGACAATTCTGTGTCAGAGCTGTATCTGGGGGTATTAATCAGCTTTAGTAATATATCTTGCTTTTGTTAGTATATTTTATCTTTCTGTTATTGCAACATTACTATATTTACATAAGATTTGTCTTATGTAATACATCAAACACATAGCAGATATCTCGAGTACTCCACTCAAAACTTGCACAGCAGTAGATACTGTTAGGAAATACAATCTCTGAAGAAGGATTTATCGTATTGCTCAGTATTTTAAGAAAGGTGACTAGTATTTCTTGCACTGCCAACATTTACACATTTCTGTTGTTCAAACTCGCACGTCTTTAAGTGTAGAGGCTTCATTACATGATTTTTGTTGTTGTTTGTTGTTGTTTGTTATAAAGCATTGCGGGTAATAATTTTCCGTATGCACATCTTGAACATGTGTTTCTCACTAGAAAAACCGCCAAAAAAGTGCTACAAAACAAAGATATAACACAAAAATTATATCTTATCATACAATATATTGCGTCATATTGTACCGTTTGATTGAATAACATTTAATGTCTTCTAGGAACCATAGGTCCTGGAAATAGTAATTCAAAATCATTCTAGAAAATTTATCATATCTGTATAGCAAAACACACAGAAAAATATACCATTAAAACAATAGATTTTTTTCAGTCCCAAGACTTAGAGATTATTTAAATGGAATTTATTATTACAGGTACGGTTCATTTTATTTTTGCGAAAGCACATCTGAATAGTAACACAGCGATAACTAACTTTATCAAAATAATTGCCCTGCGTGTTCTGAATGTTCAATCGAAAAACCAGTCATGTTGCAATATGCGGAGTTTCTATTCATGAATGTAGATTTCTAAAATTGTATTGAACTATCGTATTTTCCTACGCATATCTGCTGTATCTGTGAGTGTTTTCGATCAATAATTTCATACAAGAGAGACATTCTTGCTTTACTGCGATATAGTGAGAGAAGAAATAACATAAACATACATGACGTTTTCACGAATAAGTTATATCTAAGATGCTAAAATTACGTATATCAAAATAGCGGATTAGTGAATGTTGAATAACTCTAAAGGTTAGTGTATTATTGACAGACTTTAGAAGAAAAATCGGTAATGTGTTTCGTATATTTCTGTCTTTATTTCTCAAAATGAATAACAAAATAACCCTAAGGTTATTCATAAAAAAATGCTTTAAGATAAAATAGTATGATGATCTGATACCCAAAGAGATGATTTATAGCAATGGAGGGCTTGTGTCAGTTCGTGTCCGACACTCCGACACTAAGATTTAATCTCTCGTGAGCAGATATCCATAAATATTTTACAAACAGTCCTATTTTTTAATGTTTAGAGTTTGATATAAAGCATTTTTAAGTAATAATCTAAATTATTTAATTTTCATCCCTTCGGTCATTTATTGCATCGACCCGGGTGGTAAACGTTTTCAAAGGAGATCCTTTTCAAAAACCACTTGACACAGCCCCTGATATTTACTACGTATCTAATAATATTATAGTGTCTAATATGTTAGCTCGGCATCATCATCACTCATCATCATCACTCGGCAGCATCATCACTCGGCATCATCATCACTCATCATCATCACTCATCTTTAACAACAACAACAAAAACAACAAACAAACAACAACATCATCACCATCACTCATCATCACCATCACTCGTCGCCATCATCACCGTCGTCGTCGTCATCATCATCATCATCGTTTTTTCACCAGTAGTCATGGTACTGAGTGAGTTTTTAAAGAATAAAATAACTTGTCTTCATGATATAATGTTTGAAGGTTATCTTCTTACGCTTGTGCCAGAAATATACCTATATATTTAAGAAAGTAGGTCATACGTAATACATCAGACGAATCTTGTAAACAGTTATGCAGACATAATACATATTCCATATCTCGCGTAAGTTCTCATTATGTTCTTCAAGAAAAGATAGCAGTCGAAAATAGACTCTGAAAAAGAGGTGAGCTTTAGGCAGTGAAAAAAAAAGTTGCGCATACACCTAACTTTATTTGTTTGTATAGTAAAGTATTTTTAACATGACGCTTGTGGAGAAATTGGTTAGTAAACTGGTGTTGTTTTTCTTGTTATTTGTTTCAGTTTTTGTTTCGTACCTAATTCTTGGACAAGCATTGTTTAGCAGGTATATTTATTTTGTCATAACACTTGATCCTTCAGATAAAAGTAGTGTTACCAATAATTATGCTATGTATCGCTTACAGTTAAATAAATATTAGTTAAAACTTTTTAACTAGCAAATTGATTTATGTCTCTATATAATGAATTAGAAATATTCAGTAATAATGAACATTCGGCCATGCACATTTGAAAAATTGTAACAGCGGTTGCGTAATATGTTCACAAAAAAAAGAAAAAAAAATATTGCATAACAAAATAACAAATAACAGTGTTTGTATGCAATATCTATTATTGTCACGGAATGATAGTAGAGAAGTGGTGTTTTGACTGCTAACATCTAAGATACTAAGTAATACATGTCAAAATAGAGGATATTTTTTTTTTTTCCAAGTCACCTTGAGTGACAGTAAAGGTTAGTTCACAATGTAGGAACTGCACAATTCTTTATAATATTTTCACTATTAGGCCATAACAAATTGATCAGTAGTTCTTCGGATTTTTTTCATTGAAAAAAAAAATCGAGGCGAGCGAGGGATTTTTTTAAATTTTATTTTTCAATTCTCAAAATAACAAAGGCGGCGAAGATTTTTGTTACTTTTTCATTTCTTTTAGTTCTTGAATTTTCACTTGATATGGTTCTTATGTATATTATTCTGTCGTGTTTGACTGAACCATATATATGGTTGAATGGTACTATGATATGCACATCTAGAGTTACTGTTAAGGGGTCATTACTCATACAAAAAGGGCTCCACACTCATTTTAACCATATTTAAGCCTTATTTTGCATTTGTTTTTGCAATATTCAGATAATGGTGAGACTTCAAATTAATTATCAATTTCAAACAAAGACAAATACCTGTATCTCGTCATCCTTACACATATCGATTTGCTCATCAATGACAGATAGATAAGAAATCAATACCACTATATTATAAATATTTTTTTCTTTAGATAATGATGATGAAACCTAGTTTCTCTTACCTAATTTTGTAGTTTGAATCCTTTTAAGCCGTTAATGGCAATTATTTTTTGTTTACAAATGAATTCTGTTCTACTTTAGGCGTGAGATGTTTATACATTCAAAAGAGGTGATAAATAAGAAACAATCATCAACTTTGTATTTTCTATATATTTATTTCTTTGTTTTATAGAAAATATTTCATTTTGATGAATAAAATGATTGAACAACAGTTTTATATGTAGGGATGTATGAGTACCAGTAGATGTAAGTACAAACGATTTTTTTAAGCAGAAGTACCAAAAATGACTGATGGTTAAAATTACATTAAAAACCTATCTTGTGTTTCTTTAATTCCAACTTTAAACAATTCCTACAAAAGAATTTAAGTTTTCCATTCAGAATTTTACTCTTACAGCTGTATTTAATTTATTAGTAAACAGTCCCTGTTAATGGTTATCATTGGTGAATTTATTTTTATTCAGTACATAACTTGACAAGATTTTACAACATAAAATTTTATGTTGATGAGAGACTGATGCCTAATTAACTCAACAGAAAAATGCAGGAAATCGTTATAAAGGGATCTAAATCAGGTAGTTCAATTTGTAAATTGGTGATATGTTGGTGGTGAATTACCAACACATTCCCTATTTACCTACTTTATCATCATTTAGTGACATCAGTAACATGATTTAACATCTGACTGATCTTGTACCCAAGTGATACATGGAATCTATTTTTAAATGGTTCCTAACTATAATGTCTGACCTTTGACATCGTTCAGAGGTAATTTTCCACTGAAATTCATATTACGTCACTTAACAAGTTCCTGACAGGTGCTCTTCTAATAATAACGAATTACAGTGCGTGTACTAAAACCTAATTTTCTGAAAATCTTTACCTAGTACCCCACAATTTTTGCATGAAAATCGGTTTTATTGAAAAAGATAATTATATTTTTACATTAATGGCAGTATTTTGACTAAATATACCCTTTACTGCGTTTAGCATCTTTTTTTTTTTGAGTGACATGCGAGCGGGCATTTTTTTATTTTCTACTCAGCGGTTAATCTGACGAACGACAAATCAATTTGGCGTGGCCTTAGTGTTATTATAATAATACTGTTTCGTGATTCTTACGTAGAAAAAAAAAGAGATTGAAATTCTTTAAAAATATAATAGGATTTGAACATGGTATCAACGATTCTATTGACTTCATATACCGATATAGCCAGTCACGCGTTTAATCAAGATAAATCAATTTTTTGTAGTTCTATGTTGACATTTCGTTAACGATCAGTCACCCACACACTTACGTTCTTCAGTAACACAATACAAAATCCGTAATATCTTCATTCCATCCTTTATGTATAATCAATAAAAGCGCACGCGCGGAATTCGATATTTTTTACAGTGCATAAACGCGAGTTTACATGCACAACACGTCAAAACATTCCGCCATTGACTTAGTATTTTATTTGCTGCAGCGCTGCGCTATTTATGTAACACGTTTCAAGGTCGAGAAATGCGAGTAGAATATTACGAATTATTGTAAACACTTTAAAAGAAAGTTAAACAGTGCGTAATATGCACGTAAAGATAAAACTAATATTGTTATAAATGTGTGCTTTTGGGACCATCCTGTATTATTTGTTAACGGTGTAGATGTAGAAATATCGAACCAGGATTAACAGGGATGATTTTAAACTGATGTAAGTGTTGATTTGATTTGATAGATCTAGCTTATAGATATCATTACTGTCGATTTAAACTAGGTTCTGCACTACAAGCAGGTCATAAAATATTAGCGGTTGCGTCAACAAAGTTAAAGGCTTACCAGCATTCGTTTTTTTTTCTTTTTTTGTTATAATTATGTTGTGACTGTTATAATAGTTCTCAGTTTAGGCAGTTATTGTCAAGACTTTTGAACAAATGGCTTTAGCCTGTCTGAATATCTTGCTTTATTGAGAAATATCGTGCACGTTTTTAAAAGCGAAGAATACACCAGGCATATGACATTTTAGGGTATACACTTATAAATATTTGAACATCATTTGAAACGTTTGTGGTTCTTATATAAATACACGCTCATGATTTCTTATCTAAATTAAATAGTTTAGCTATCCCAGTTGGATATATTTGAATAACACATAGAGAAATCATCAAACTCTCAGTTTATCTTCTAGAAATATCCAACGAACAAAGGCGGCATGACAATGATTCATTTCCGGTAAAGCACAATCAAATCAGACAATAAATTAAGGTTAATAAACACTAAATTAAGAGTACAGAATCCACGAAATTTATCAGTTTAACATTGCAGGATATATCTGCTTAAGTACATGTTTGAATGAGGCAACACGTAACCAATACCACAAAAATGTTACATGTATATGGATTTCGCATGAGTCACTCTCGATATTGTTTCAGAGGGAAGTAATCTAGCCAGTGGTTTCACTTAATTTCCTGCAAATATTGTTTTTTCTCACCTTAGCATTAATCCTTCCAGTGCACATGTCTCGAGTTGCTGTAAATTTTTGCCCCCAATGTTGTTGTTAATGATAGTTTATACTTCTCGTTTTACATGTAACGTGAGGTCTTTTGGCTCGCTATGCACTTTCAAAATCGAAATATAAGAGTCGTAAATCTAATGTATTATTGTATCTGAAAAAAATGTATTAACGTGATAATTTCACCTTTATTGAAAACCCCAGGATAACATGCATCATTAGATAAAGGTCACTGTAACAGCTTTGTTTCTGTGTACATGCTGCGAAATACTAAATAATTATAATAAAATCAATTTAGACGAAATTTATTTCCCATTATTGTCTTTTTCTAACGTAAATCTAACGAATGATGATTCCATATCGATTTATGATTAAGGGACATCATTTCCTTTTAAGATATCTAGAGCCGTCCCGGGGTGAGTGTTTCACATTTAGAATGTTTTTCATCGCTAATTTTATGAGTTAATAAGTTTTCGTCTGAAACTAATGTGTAAAATACAGACTTTATTTTTCATTACACATTTCAAAATTTTCCGTTTCCAAGAACACGGGCATGGAGTAGGAATAAAAACAACTTACAGGAATACTTGAAATTTTTTTCTGTAACTGAAGTAATCTATTTTAAGTTAATGAAAAATGATAAAAAAAACCTACTTCCTCATATGATAGACGGAAGTAGTATCTGATTTTTATGTTTGATAGCTTTCTAACAGCATGAGATATAGAAATAAGAAATCTGAAAGCGGTCTGCTAAATGAAAGTGCATGCAGAGCCATTAGACATTACGTTACATGAAACAAGGTAAAACATGAATAGTGGATATAAGAGGTGAAAATAATTAAGTGATGGCTTATTTATAGGACTAGTCTATGGTATGATGACACATTGGTTTTAGTTCGTGATAGTGAATTAAACTGAAGGAACGCAGCTGTTACAGTTGTAGTACTCACTTTTGTCATTGCCGAACGCTTCCCAATACCTTAAAACTCGCTTTAGGACAAATAGTTGCCTATAAACAGGACAAATACGGAAGTACTTAATACTAAAAAACGCAGTGCCTTTTGTAGCTGCCAGGAGTCGTGCTACCTTTGAAGTCTCTCCCTGAAAAAAACGAGCATTCTGAAGTATAAAATTCGTTAATTTACAAATAGCATTTAATGTAACATCAATATGTCAGTAAGTATTTTTCATTTAGGCATTGACCTTATATGTGGCAGAAATCTTTAAGTAATTCTAGTGGTCATGAAGTGAACAAATCGATATCCTGTACACTAAATACAGACCAACATGTAGAATTTGCATTTGTATAATGTTCGGATTTTCATTGAAGCCCACGTCTTACGTATAAAGAGCACCTCTTCATCTTCCTGTATCAAGTATGTGTACCTGAATTTTCAGTATGTTATGTTTCAGGTACATTTCTTTATTTTTCAGTTTCACAATACAAAAACGCTGAAAATCGTTTACATAGAACAGACAGACGAACAGAAACAGGACAATAAAACTTCTGAAATGGAAAGCGTGCTTGTTAACAACGAAGGATTTCGAGAAATTAACGGGATAGGTGACAGGGAACCTGTGTTGTGTGAGGACAGAAAGGAAAATAACGTGAAAACAGAACAGCTGGATGCAACTGCGTTAAAATGTTCGTTGAAGAATATCCAAGGTTTGGCGTCAGAAAATGCGACTGATACTTCAACAGACGAAACTAATATCATTGCAAATAATGGAGTTGTTGCAGATAAGGAAGAAGACGCAGAATGTACTTTAATAGAGGAAAATGATTCAGAAAAGTTGACATCAGATACAGGCAAGTTAACTGACAAGATGAATGGAATATGTGAAGAGGATGTAGATATTGGTACCAAGGATTCTGTTAATGACTCAGCGGTTGGGGACAAGAGCGAAAACACAAATTTCACAGAAACTTCAAATGAAATGAGCTATTTAAGTACAACGTCAAGTGGTCTACATGATAGCCCAGGAGATAAAGAAACAATGGAATCTGTGTCAAATAATATAGTGTCAAATGGTCCCCAAGTTAATTATATAAGCAACGACTCAAATGAACCTGTTTCAAGTATCAGTGCTAAAACAGGCAGTGATGTTAAAACTGAAACTGTTAAAGAGAAATTAAAATCTGCTGAAGAGAAAAACGACCAAAAAGAAGACGAAAACGAACAAAAAGAAGAGAAAAACGACGGAGAAGAAGAGAAAACATGTCCTAAAGCTTGTGCAGAGTCCGACGATTTAGAGGAATCTGAAGATTCATCTAACAATGAGAACAACTTTACAAATGGTCAGGATTATGAGAAAGGAGAAGATACTAAAACAACCGAAAACAAAGGTAAAAGTATATATTGAATAAAATGCCACGTGGTTTACACTACTTGTAAAAGCGTTAATTATAAAACCAAAAGCGGTTAGACATTTCAGGAACTAAACATTCATTTATTGTTTGTTTGTTTTAAACACTAAGCATTCAGGTTTTTTAATTTCAGTTAATTTTTTAAGTTATATATTACTTTGTGTAGCATATTATGTGTTGCCCTTCAATAATGTTTTCTGTATACTTTGTAACTACAGAACTTCCAGAATGGTTTAAGATGATGATAGGACTGACACATGGAATCCATGACGGTAAAGAGATGGAGCATTGGGAAGGTTGGTTAATATGTATGAGTTTGACACGCGTTACAAGTTACTGGCGGTATTTTTTGGTATATAAATTACCTGTCTGGTGTATCTAGTTAAAATATCAACACGATTTGTTTAAGCCATCTACACCATTAAATATAAGGTTTCTTAATAACTATGTTCAGTTAAAATAGGGCTGTATACTAAATGAAAAAGGTGTGTAAAATAAAAGTTGACGGCCATCAATCAAATGCCCGGTGATTTCTACTCTAGAAATAGCAGGAACATATGAATAAACTGACTGCACCTGTTTTGTTATAACTTAAGCATTTCTAAATTGACTTTAAGTTCAATTTTTCTGTCAGTCATACTTCTTCTAAACTTCTAAATATTTCGGACGACAGTACTGTTATTATGCCGCCCACCCCTCGAATCGAAGATGCATGGGCATATTGTTTTTAAATGTCGGTTGGTCGGTAGACACTTCGTTTCCGATCAATATCTATAGAACCCTTACACCGACCTTCCTCAAATTTGGTTTGTATTTGGATATAACGAGTAAATGGCACCTTTAGTTTTTCAGGTCATCAGGTCAAAGGCCAAGGTCACAGCGACCTTCAAAAGCAAAACGGTTTCTGATCAATAACTGTAGAACGCTAGGGCCCATGTTCCTCAAACTTGGTAGGTAGATATGTCATCACCAGTAAATGACCTTTTTAGGTTTTTTAGGTCGCCAGGTCAAAGGCCAAGGTCACAGTTACATTGAAAAGAAAACTGTTTCCGATCAATAACTAAAGAACGCTTAGGTTCAGGGTCCTCAAGTTTGGTATATTGGTTGGTCATGACCAGTAGATGAATTCTGTTGTTTTCAGGTCACTAGGTGAAAGATCAAGGTTGCAGTGACCTTGAAAAGCAAAATAGTTTCTGATCAACAACTATAGAACACTTTGGTCCAGGTTCATCAAACTTATGGTTTTTACCAGTAAATTTCCTCTATAGTGTTTCAGGTCAAAGGCCAATGTCACAGTGACCTTAAAAAGTAAAACATTTTCCGATGAATATCTAGGGAATCCTTTGGCTTGGGTTCGTTAAATTTGGTTTATTGGTTGGTCATCACCTGTAGATGACTTCTATTTATATTCAAATCAAGAGGTCAAAGGCCAAGGTCACATTTACCTTGAAAATTAAAACGGTTTCCGATCAAAAACTATAGATGCCTCGTCCCAGGCTTCCTCAAACTTCATAGGCAGGTTTGTAAAGGTCAGTAGATCACCCCTAAAACTTTAGGGTCACAAGGTCAATGGTCAAGGTCATATTCAATTTGATCATTAACTGAAAAATTGTTTCTGAGAAATAACTTGAGAATGTTTCGGCTTAGTGTCCTTAGACTTGCACTGCTGGTTGTTAATGATCTGTAGATGACTTATATCGCTTTTGAGGTCACTTGGTCATAGTTCTAGGTCAGAGTGACTATTAACAGAAAAAATGGTTTCAGTCAGTAACTACAGAACCCCCGGGCATTAGCTTCACAGACTTGCTATGCAGTTTGGTCTGTTTTGGAGATTACCCCTATTGCCTTTGAGGTCACTAGGTCAAAGGCAAAGGACACGGTAGTCATACACCATAAAGATGAAAACATAATCTAATTGATTACTGGACAACCCTTGGGCCTTGCGGCCCAAAACTTCCTACCTACCCAACCTCCCACATAACTACCTATCTATCTATCCATGCAGTTCCTATACTTTTTCGTGTTCTCCAGTAAATGAACTTTATACATATTAAAACCAAAGTGTCGTTGACATTATCTACAGTACCTCTCATTCATCTTCTTGCCATGGCCGATATCTTTTGATATATAAGCCCATGTCATCCTCTCTTTAATGTACTGACGCTAGTCCCTGTCCTTCTACCTTCCTAATACTTTTCTGGCTGCCTTTAGGGATAAGAAGCTAGTGGGCATTATGTTTTACAAACATCTCTTGTTGTCTCTGTCTTTAGATCTAGAGTTACTTAAAGGTCTAACGACCTTTGGCTGGTAGAGTATTTGCATTTTAGTATGGTTTGACTTGAATCTGGATTTTAATTGTCTTATCTCGCATAAGGATTTAGTGAAACGATGAAATATCTCAGTTGCATTAAGAATAACTCTCAGATGTTGGAGATATTAATATACATGAACTTAAGTCCATTATTGTTATAGATCTATCTTCGTAAACAATTGCATGTAACAGCTGTGAAAGAAATCAATTAGTTGTGATCCTATAAATCATTATTTATCTGCATTTCGTTTTGTTTTAGATATTAGAGAATCGATTGATATTCATGGTTCGACACAAGCAACTACAATACGAACAAACCAACGGCTGGTGCAGCTCATTATGAAACGGATCAACAGAATAACAAGAAGAGATCGGCGATTATGTTCTTGTCTTCCAAATTTTGAACACTTAAAAAGAACATTTCATAACAGAGATACCATGGATTTAGGTTCTTTGGTGCAAAGTATTCTGAAACCATTAACAGATATTGATGACGTAGACATTTCTTGTGAACGCGTCAGAGCGCCATGCCATACAGGCGGGTCAACCCTATTACACATTAGGTGCACCTCGTGTCAGTCTTTGTATAGGGTGGTGGCCGTTTTGAACAGCCCCCTTTTTAAGGATGGTATAGTTCGTATAAAGGACTGTTTGGAACAAGAAATGAAAGATAAGCTAGACGTTCAGGCCAATATTACACCAGAGAGTATCACGGACATAAAAAATCATTTACGTAAGTAAGCTCTCTCAGAAATGTAAGGTAAAATGTTTGTCAAACTCTACTCAAATAAAACATAAAAGGAACTATTCTAGTAAGAGCGTTATAGTCAAAATGCGTCAACATTTATCTTCATTTTGAAGTAAAATTTAGCTTGTTTTCAGTATTTATATGGTCAAAAGCTAAATATGTAATGTAAAAAATAATATACACTGAGTATGCAACATTTTCTTGATCCAAACCATTTGAACTTAACATCGATTGTATAACTGAACAGTGATTACATAATTTTCTATTATTTGAATAAATAAACGTATTTTGATATTTTTACAAGGTTCTTTGATATAACCTTTTTAAAAACAGAACTAAAATTAATTTAAATTGATTTGTATGCTCTCTGGTAATGTTTACAGATTTTGACCATGCAAGACAGCAATTTAGAATGTGATTAACATTTTTATACGTAACAGGTGAACAAGGCATTCTGAATGGGATAGACAGTTACGTCAGTTGTGGAGCCCACCCTGGTAAACTGACTGAAGTGTACTGCTTTGAGCATGATGATATTTGCTGTATGGCATGCGGAAAGTCTCAACATAGGTAACAATTCGACCAGAATCTTTTTAAAGGGTTATTTCTGCAAGCTGCTTGCAAAATTAGGTTTTTATTTTTTTTTGCCACAACTTTCCAGAGAGATTGTTTGCAAAACTTGATATATCAAGCACAGGAATACTGGCATTTTCATTTCATTAATATGCAAATTTCTCGGAGATAGTCTGACTGTTAAAAAAATAACTTAATGTCATGACACAATAAATTTACATAAGGTCTTTTAATTTAATTTACATTGGCGAAAAATAATAGTATGTGTTCAGTTTTGACGCTTTGAAATCAACTACCCTTTGTCTTAGATCTTGACACATAATTAACAATAACATAATTTTGTAGTCTTGACACATTATATACAACATGATGATACATTGTATACAGCAATTTCATATCTTGAACTTAACACATGATAAACAGCAGGTTTATGTTCAAGTCTTGACACATTTTTTAACAACTTAATTTCCTGAATCTTGGCATATGATTAAAAACAGAATGATATTTTAGTCTTAAGATATTGTGCACAACAATGTTATGTCTAATGTCTTGACACATGATTAACAACAAGATAATCTTTAGTCTTGACACATTGTATACAACAACTAATTGTCTGAAGTCTTGACACATGGTTAAGAGAACTTTTCTTTGTGTCATGTCTTCATGCTTTGTACAAAACAGCATTATGTCTATACACTTATGAGTTACAAAAAATATGCCGTATGTTTTGACACATGATTAACGACAAAGTTATTTCTTAAGTCTGAACACATGATAAGCAGCACTTTTTTTTAACTTAATTTTTTAGCCTATATATATACATGATCTACAACAATTTCACGCCTTTAGTCTCGATGTAGATAAACTATGGTTTTTATTTCACAATTACACTACTTTTCAGCTTCAGCAATTGTAAAAATGTATTATGTTTAAATTCTGTTTAGTTTGACATTTAGAAGGCATAGGAGTGTGGTGTGAAAGGTCAGATTGTGCAGAACAAAATGCAGATAGTATATAAAATACATATACATGTTCTTTCTACTTAGAGATTTTTGAGGCAGATAATGTCACAGTTTGCAAACAGACAGATTATGCTTTAGTGTCAATATATTCAAACTCATGCCAGTACAGATCGTGTGATAAGCAGTTGTAAACAAATTTATTTAGCAAAAAAAAAACAGACTGCAATTAAGAAAGATCAAAATTGTGAAGTAACTGCATGTTAATTAAGAAGATTTGCATTTTATAGCGTCTAGTTGTCACGTGATTTATTATCATTTACAAGTAGTTTATCTTGTTTTTGGTTTAAGAGTCAGACTTAGACAGAATGTTTTTAGTATACTTTCACACTCGACAATTACATTTGTTTATTTCATCTCCTAATGGTCTTATACATTAGTTCGAAACTTGGATAATGTTGGTCCAATAGGTCACATTTGAACTAATATTTTTTTAGCTCACCTGAGCACGTAGTTCTCATGTGAGCTTTTAGGATCGGAGGTTGTCCGTCTTCCGTCCGTCGTCCACAATTCATTCAAACGACATCTCCTCTGAAACCACTGGGCCAGATTTGATGAAACTTGCCTCGGATGTTCCTTTCATGAAGCTCTACCATGTTTTTTCAAATGGTTCTGGTCTATTGCATTTCTGGGTCACAGGAGCTAAAATAGATTTTAAAAGTTGGATATTTAAAAAATCCACAAGGCCTTGAACTTTGATATTTGGTATGAAGCATCATCTAGTGGACCTCTACCAAGTTTGTTCAAATCATGACCCTGGGATCAAAACTGGCCCCGCCCGTGGGGTCACTTGATTTACATAGACTTATATAGGAAAAACTTTTAAACTTTTCTTGTCAGAAACCACAAGGCCCAGAGTGCAGATATTTGGTGTGCAGAAGAACTCTACTAACTTTGTTCAAATGATGGTCCCTGGATCAAAAATGGTTCCGCCCTAGGGGTCACATGTTTTATATAGAAAAAACTTTAAAAAATCTTTTTCTCCAAGTGGCCTAGAGCTTTCATATTTGGTATGAAACATCATCTATTGTACCTTTACCAATTTTGTTCAAATCATGACCCTGGGGTCAAAACCGGCCCTGCCCCAAGGGGCACTTGATTTACATAGCCTTACATTGGAAAAACTTTGAAATTCTTCTTGTCAGAAACCACAATGCCTAGAGTTAAGATATTTGGTGTGCATCATTGTCTAGTAGACCTCTACCAAGTTTGTTCAAATCATTGCCCCTGGGTCAAAAATGGCCCCGCCCCAGTGGTCACATGTTTTACATAGAGTTATATAGGGAAAACTTTAAAAATCTTCTTTTCAGATACTACAAGGCTTAGAGTTACGATATTTGGTGTACAACATTGTCTAGTGGACCTTTACCAAGTTTGTTCAAATCATAACCGCTGGGTCAAAAAAGGCCCCGCCCCAGTGGTCACATGTTCTACATAGAGTTATATAGAAAAAAAATTAAAAATCTTCTTTTAAGAGACCACAAGGCCTAGAGTTTAGATATTTGGTGTGCAGCATTGTCTAGTAGACCTTTACAAAGTTTGTTCAAATCATTACCCATGGGTCAAAACTGGCCCCACCCGGTGACAGGGGGTGTGATTTGATTTACACAAGGACTTATATAGAGAAATTAAAAAAATCTGCTTCTCTGAAACACCAAAGGACTAGGCCTTCAATTGTTCATAATTATGTACCCCCCCCCCGCCCTTCTGATGGAGACATCTTGTTTTTGCCCTGTCCATGGGTGTCTGTTTGTCTATCTGTCTGTCACACTGTGTTTCTTTTCAATAACTTGAGTACCAGTTGACCCAAGGCCTTCAAACTTCACATGGTTATTTCCCTTATTGAGTAAAAAAAAACGCTTTTGTTTTTTAGGCCAGTAGGTCAAAGTTCAAGATCAGAGGGACCTCTAGAATGAAAACCGTTCCCACTCAATAACAGAGTACCATTTCACCCAGAGCCTTCAAACTTCATAGGATGATTGCTTTTACTATATAAAAGAACCATTTTGTTTTTGGGGCTAGTATGTCAAAGGTCAAGGTCACAGGGACCTGTATAGTGAAAAGTTTTTCTGCAGAGTAACTGTAGTACCATTACACCCAGAGCGTTCAAACTTTATAGGATAATTGTATTAGAAGAACTCTATTGTTTTAGGGTCCATAGGTCAAAAGGTTAAGTTCACAGGGACCTCTAGAGTGAAAACTGCTTCTGCTCAGTAACTGGAGTACCATTTTACCCAGAGCCTTCAAACTTCATAGGATGATTGTCTTTACTGAGTAAAAGAACCCTATAATTTTTGGGGTCAGTAGGTCAAAGTCAAGGTCACAGGGACCTGTAGAGTGAAAACTATTTCTACTCAGTAACTTGGGGTCTGTAGGTCAAAGGTCAAGTTAACTGGACCTGTAGAATGAAACTATTTCTGTTAAAAAAATTGAGTACCATTACGCCCAGAGTCCTCAAACTTATTGCAAACTTATTCAAATTTGTGAACAACGAACACCCATAACAACCAGTAATGATACTTGTAACATGAGCAGTGAGACTCACGTGAGCGATTTAGGGCCATCATGGCCCTCTTGTTTAGAATGTGTCGTAATGATTTCTTTAACGAGATTGCAACTAGGTCATTCTGGTTCCAAAATCTACGTTACCAGCTACGATGAGTTTGAACACACTAGAGCTTAATTTTTAGAACCAGTCTTTGTAAAATTTGATAAGATTGTTCGAGTTTTAGCGTTGGTCATGTGAGGTAAAAAACTTAACAGGTTTTTTTTTCTGTTGAGGACGTGACATTTCTAGAGGTCACATTTTCACTTTAAGCTTAATCAAACTTCTTCAGAAATCATTGTTCCGATGAAATCTAGGGTGGTAATATGAATCAAGAACTAGGTCAGCTGTGTGTTTCAATGGAACCTTGCAAACACTCCAGAAGTGGGTCATATTTTGGACCCAACTTTTCATGAAACTTTAATTCTTTAATACTTCCGCTACTCTCTAGAAATTTACCTTCTTGTCCTTTGAAACGGTGATATCCTGTCCATGCAGGGCAATCTCTGTCCTCCTGCCTTTCAAAATCTGTATGTTTCTCTAAACACCATTCATTTTAGGTCTACCCATAACTAGCAGAATCAAGTAATAAAATCGTATGGTTGATAGAGCCTTAAGTTTGTCTGACTTATCTTACAGTTCTTGCCATGACGTGGCACAAGTAACAACAGGCAGTGCAGAAGAGAAAAAGCGACCAACACTTAAACGGAAAGTAAAAGAACACAATGTGCGGATACATTCGGACAATAGTGACGAGGGGAATTGTGATATCATCTCCTGCTGTATGCTGCCACATGGTGAAATACTTCTGGCTGATATGAACAACAGAAGACTGAAGAGATTAAATAAGTCACTAAAGGTCATAGATGTTTGTGACCTTCCGGATTGCCCGCGAGACGTCTGCTACCTTGGTAATCACAGGGTTGCTGTTATACTCTTTGACCACAGTATACAGTTTGTGGATATTTCCGGAACTCCGGAGTTAAGGGAGAAAGTTGACCTTGACCACGACTGTTTTGGCGTGACTTGTTGCGGAGACACGCTTTATGTTACAGATCCAATGTCTGTTTACATGTATACTTTAGAGGGTAAAGAAAAAGGTGGCTTATACAGACAGTTAGAAGGTCGTCATAGATTCAGTAAGATTACAGTCAGTGAGAACAAAGACAAGTTGTACATTTCTGCCAGAGAAGGTGGTTTGGTGACTATAGATTTCGAGGGTAAACGTCTTTCGTCGCTTCGTGGACGTGAGTTAGGTATAGTGTCGGACGTTTGTGTGGCTGATGATGGTACACTGCTTGTCTGCAACTCACGAATGCAGACTGTGTCACGTGTTGATGCTGAGGGGAAGACAGTGCTGGAAAAAGTGGCCGGAAGGTCGGAAGATATGTATATGCCCCAGTCTCTGTGTTATGACAGACAAGGTGGTAGATTAATTGTCGGACATCTTCATGATGACTATATCTCAGTACTACAATTAGTATAAACACTTAAGATATGCCCTGCGAAATTCCTTTAACGTACGAGCCTAATATTCTGTCTCGATAGTAAAAATATGTTCAGAGGGAAAGTTATGGACTATATAGACCTTTTTACACATAGCTTGGTCGGCTAAGAAGTGGTTTATGCTATTAAGGCAAAATTATGTGCTTTTGGCAAGCGATGGAAGTTTTGCTTAAGCAGTGACGATGTTCCGTTGTTGTCATGCTGTCGTCAAGGAAACACGATCACAATCAGCTTAATAGTGTATTGATTGATAATTTACTCTCAAAAGAATTTGCTCATAGCGTACATATATTCCAAAAAAGGAGGGAAATGTTGCATAGTCGTATGTTATAAATGCTTTTATGCATATAGAATGTCTATGCAATTTGTTTTTATGCAATATTCTTAAGTACTCTCTATTGAATATGAAATATGCACGATAAGGGAGAATTTTAGAACAGTTTAAACATGCATCTGCACATTTTTTATTGTTATATAAATTTTCTTGTTCTTTGTATCATTCCTTTTTATACTTACCGATGGGATGGATTGTTAGCGCCCTGAACTAAACGAAACTTCTGCAATCGATTACCTAGTGTGATATTATTTCTGATATCGTTTCTTCGGCAAAAAGACCATGTTCGATTAAGTCGAGTGCTTCAAGATCATTTGCTGTTTTCATCTGTTGATAAGAAACACACAACCTTATATTATATATCACCTAAGATTCAAGGTCACGTGTTTTTTTTCCAAAGAAGTCTTAAAACATCTTGTCTGAAATAAAATAAATTTTGTAGAGCATTGTCTTGTAACAAAGAGTACTATTCTTTTTCAGCTCTCAAATTCAAATGTTTTTCATTTAGATATATGTGAAATATTAAAAAAAACAACATATTGTCTGAAAACAAAATACATAGAATTTTCGTGGTGGCATGAAACATTGCCAAGTGGATCTGTACAAAGCGTGCTAGAAGTATGCCATTGTGGTTATTATTGCCTCCCTCAAGTGTTCTCATGTTTTACTGGATGTGAAAAATACTGTGCTGTAATGGTTAATCAGGTTAGCAATTCAGGGCTTCATTGTCTTCTTGTGTTTTTTTGCATTACACAATGAGTCATGAGTATGAATTTTGCGATCATATGACACGAAGACCCGAGATATGTAAATGTAGATTAAATTAGTAGATGAAATGTTTTATAAGAGTAGGGTATTCCAGATATCACATGTTAAGATAACTCCTCTGTAAAAAACGTTTGTATTACAAAAACAAAATCGTATGAATGAAAAATGGGGTTTTCCTGTGGCATGTCAAACGTTGCAAAATTCAGTAACTAATAATTTTGTTCTACATCCGTTATTTATATGGTATAATTCAAATAATATATTATATAATGCATTATTAATTACACTGGATATAGAACAAAAGTATTAGTTATTGAATTTTGCAACGTTTGACATGCATATTTTCCTTTTTAGTACACACAGTTTTAGAAAGTTTGTTGTCTACTGTTGCTTATTACAGAACAGGTGTATTGAACACAAGTAAGAGTTTATGTAACAAGTTAATAGAGGAATTTAACAATTTTGCTTATCTAATATTTTCAAATCGACTTATTAATAAGTTAAAAAAATATCTTATCTGTAGCAGCCTTTCTTGTCCCTTTAAACTGTATTACTTTCTGGGGCTTTACCACTCCATATTGCATATGAAATGAACAGTAATTGCTGTTTTGAATTCAATGGCTCTGTGATAATGACTGAAATGTTTTCCATAACTTTTATCACAGCTACATATATAAGAGTATTTCCAATAAGGGTACATTTGTTCACAATTTTTCACGAACCATACAGCAAAGAATAGTGCAATATGTTGCGTGCCATTTTTGTTTGGTAATAAAAGGAGCACATAAAGAGATAGATACTTTTATTTCCTCAAGTACTGAAGAGCATAAAGAAAAGAGCATATATATTGGTTTAATGAGTTCTACGCCTCAAGTGTACAACTTTTATGAATCCATTGCCGGTGGCAAAACAAGTTTATGATCTTATCTCAATGTTATAGGTAGACATTTACCTGTAGTGTAGTATATGGGTATTTTGCGGAAAAAAACTAGTACTTTTAAAGCTGTCTTCTACACTTTTTTCTCTTTACATATTTCATCTTTCGTGTAAAATTTCCATACGTTAATCTTGTAGTTATGTTAATTTTAACAGGTCTGATTTGACACTGTACAGTTTAGTGTTTAATTTCTTTTTACTGCTTTGCAATATTTCATGCACATTAAATAGCAGTGTTATTCCAAACGTTGGCGCCTTTAATACCACAGTGAATCTATGGTATGCGCATTACAAAATATAATTACTTTATATGCTTTTTACAAGGATATATAAAAATTGTAGGCTTATATTTTGTTCTTTTATGACTTTAATCGGAAATAAAATCTGCCATTGCAAAAATTATTGATATTCTACATTTCTTAAAGTTCCGTTGCCTTTGTATATTTAAGTGCAGATATTTACTCAGATACTAGTTCTATAATAAACAACGTCGCAGCATAATATATCGGCGAATAAACAATAGTACGAAGGTCAGATGCGTTATAATGTAATCTGATAAACCATTCTTTGACGTCGTTCATTTAAATTCTTACATGGTGAAACTTTTTTATCACATGACAAATGCTGTTTGTTATACAAAATAACCATTACATATTTTTATACTACACACGTGTAATATAACGAGTACGTATTTACTTCTTGCTTTAAGTTATATTTTTTTATATATATTGCCATTAAAAAATACCATATAGACGTCCAATTTCAACGAGACGTCTTCTATGTCAGTATTTCCGACATATTTTGACATTTCATTTGGAACTATTTCCTTGCGGATGTTTTTAACAGCTTTCCTCTGTATACATGTAGTTCAAATAAATATAGCTGTGGTAAAACCCATTAACTGTTGTTTTGGTCATGTGATAAAAAAGAATCTGACTCTCGTTAACATTTCTTGTAAACTTTTATTCAATTTTTTCACGAATAATGAAATTTTATATGAAATGAAAACTCGTGTCAGATTCTTAATCTAATCTATATTGGTGGAAAAAAATTATGATGACGTCGTGATGACGTGGCGATGTTCTGTAGTATATCGCAGAATACGTTATACTTGACGTCATTCTCTGCTCATAGGAAGTCGCGAAATGTCATGTTAGAATATGATTTGCATTTGGTTTATTTGAAGCTTCAGTAAAATAGTTTACAATAAAGAGTTTCTTCCAATGCCGATTGTTTGCCTTTTTACTGATCTTACTGGTGATCTTGCCACGTGTATTAATCCCATTCGAAGACTGTTTCCTGGGCTTAATCCAGTACTAATCTTATCTTATTCTAAAAGGTGTCGAATCTCAAATCCCTTTTCTTATCCTTGCCTTTAATACTATATTTAGAAATGGCGTTTAAGTTCTTTAACTAATGAACTTTCTGCTGTTTTATCGTGTATTTTACTGCGTGTGACGGCCCAATTCGTTTGAACATTAGTGAGCCAAGTAAACAAAGACTGTGTAACATAGTGGACCGAGAACAAAGTGTTAAATGTATTTCAGAAAAAAAATATATATGTTGATTCTTCAAACCAGAAGTGCATAAAAATGCGGTAGCGCTGACTCAATATATCATTATAGCGGAGAGAAAAACATACATTACCTATGAACATAATGCATTATGTATTTATCATTGTAATCAAGAAGTTATATAGTGCAAACACATTACAGAAAATTAAAAGAGTTTTTTTAAACATATGTCCATATTCTTCGACAAGGTACAAATATTAGCAGAAATAGTGGTGTAAATGGCTTACATATGTATTATAAATACTATACTGGACAAAAGTTAAGATTACATTTAAGAGAGAACTAATACAGTGATGTAAGGTGAGTACTTAACAATGGTTAGTGATTATGCAAGGGAGGCAAACCCTTCAGTAGTTGTGTACTGTTACATGTCAGTATTGGGGAATTAAGACATGAGACATGTAAATGTTCATCATTTTAATTTTGCCACAATTTTTCAGAAATCAATCATCGGCGTTCTTATCGTTACAATCAGTTTTTTAACAGTTCCAAAATTTAACCGAACACTTTGCTTTCGCTCAATGAGTGCTACCAAGTGGGTCCCGGTACCCACATTATACAACAGTACAGGTTAAACAGATTGCCTTTTTTCTAGGCAGTACATCTTCTGACTAAAAATGAAGAAAACAAAACCTGTAAAACCAAAATGATAATAAAAAAATAAAGGCAAAGAAACACACATACGATATGTGTTACAGAATTTAACTGTTTGGAACAGACCTAAAAAAAATCTTATTTGCACTTTTACCGCAACACTTGTTAATTTAAACACTTACAGTGTCTCTTCCTTTGGTAGACAGAAAATAACTTACATATCAAGATGGAGGTAAACTGTCTCTACTTTTCTTTCTTTTTTATAAAAGTTAAGCTTGGAATAAAGAATAAAAATTTTCAATGATAAACCATGAGGTTGATCTTTTTTATGAAAACAAAAATCAAATAAAACCTGTTTTTTATCGATGTACCTTTAGATGCAAACGTTTCACTATTCATTACCAAGTTCCATTAGCACGTGGCTGATACGATCAAAATTACTTATGAAATTGCTTTCGCTAATGAAAGTGTATGCAAGCGAAACGAAAGAACGTTCTCACGCTGTTTGTCTCGAAACTGTTTTAACTTTTTAATACATAAGAAAAAAATAAGAAGAGTATGTTTTCTTATTCTTCTTATTCATCTAGCTGATGTTAGCTCAGTTAAACAGTTACATAACATACTAAATGAGCACTTAATGTTAATATCCCGTAGTTTTATCCTATAGTTTGTGCCTAATCGACAACTACCACGCTTGCGACAACTTAATTAGATTTAACTATACCATAATTTTTTTAACTCAACAACAACAACAACAACAAAAGTATTTGCTGCTCAATAATACTCTCAACTCATTGACCTGCATCTTTTTCTAATTTAAATGGTTCATAACGTTGATAAAATGCATATTCATACAATCATGTTTTTAAATAATTGTGTTTTAGCTTGAAACAAGTTTGAGTTTTTGCTCAATCATTTTAGTAAGCACTCAAAAATATATATTACTTGTTTAAAGATTCGGAGGCCTTTAGTAACAAAAAAAATGTATGAAAAAAACCCAGATGGTAAAAATAACAATACCAATAAAATAACATAACCAACTGAAATAAATTCAGTTTACATCAGGACAGATTCTTACAATACGGTCGGGAGTAGCTTTCTCCGGTGCCACATTGCTAAATTGCTTTAATGTCGCAAAGGATATATTTGAGAATAGTCTGGCCTTGTGAAAATGTTAGTTGCGTTTTAATGGGTCACTATATAGACGACAGCTATCGGACTCCTTCTTTGCAGGTTTGAATCCCGATCGCAGATTTTGACCTTGACCTCCACATTTGGTCTTACATGTCAAACACGCGGCACCGACAGTAGTTTGATTCATGTACTAGAAAAAAGTATTTTCAGCTGAAATCTTTAAAAAAGATCATGTCAGTCACTAGTAAGTTTGTTGTTTATAAACTTTTTTTTATCTAGGATAGATTGGGCAAAAAATATATCAGATTTTCGCAGTGGCTGCTTCCGTGATTCAAGACCTCCACAGGACTCGCGCCAAAAAAAACCCCGGCTTTCAGTGAGGGAATGGAGCGTTCTGCTATTCGATCGTGTTGTTCAACTTCTGGGAATACGACCATTAAAGGTTAGAATGGCACAAATCAGTTATCTTACTTTATGGTCTGGTTATGAAACACTGTGTGTTTGTAGTAAATCAAACATGGGACCTTTGTAAATCTTATCGAATAATAATGAGTGGTTAAAACGTGATAAAATAAGAATAATTTTTCATTCTTTTGCTGTTATTTAAGAAAAAGGTCTAACAATAAAAAAGCCTATTAATATTAAGGTCTATAATAGGTGTACTTTAAAATCTGCCAAGGTAACACATGGCTGATCTCAACCAAAGATGTAGGTTCATATTAGCACAATATTTATCCATGCGGTACAATATCTTATTTTAGATTAAGTTCATTTTTCACAACAATTACAACAACAATAGAAAGGAAAAAAATCCTGTTTTTATTAAACTTAAGACTTCTAGTTTTCTCGAAGTCGACCTAATAAGAGCACCACATAGTCACGTTAGTTGACGATGCGTGACAATGTAACCTGTTGACAGTTGATTGGATGTTTTATGCATTTTTTTTCCTAAACCTCTCATCCGAATCACTGGCGAATCATACGGGCAAACAGAAATTGTCTTCAGGTAGTTTCGGTGACAGCTTTCAATTTTCATATCGTAAGTAAATTCTTCTTTATTTCTTCTCATTTCAAAATATTTGTCAAGTGGATTTATTTCTTCTGTTTTCATTGTTGTTGTTATTCTTCTTTATTTTTAGTATTTTTTTAAAATTTATTTTGATTTAATTTTGCAAGTTTTGTTTGATTTATTTCTTATTATTTTTATTTATGTTTCGATTTTAAATGATTTGGCTTCGTGCAGCAGTAATTAAAAAAATAGACTTTATAGGAAAGGAATGTGTCTCATTATATAGAGGATATTTGTTTGTTTTTGTGGAAGATGAGAATTTATTTCATCGAGTGAACACCATATGTGACATTTTCACGTGTGGCGCAGCCACGAGTGAAAATATCAACATATGGTGTTCACGAGATGAAATAAATTCCCATCTTCCACTAAAAACAAACAAATTTTCTTTTTATTTTATGCCAACACGTCAAAAATGGGTTTTTTTATGATATCTTTTGATCAGGGTCTTCAATAAATTCCCCATGGTTAGCCCCAAATCAGTTAATGCGTACTTTGGTTACTCCGCACAAAAAAGTGCAGACAATCTCCAATACATATGATAACTTTACTTCTGCTGAAATAAACTGAATACACTTTCATCAAATAACATTTATTTTTGTCTACACAGTTTATCAATATTTATTGAATTTTTGCCATACATACTTTAATTATAAAAGCGGATTAATACCGAGTAATATTCAATCAATTGAATTGAAAGTCGGCCATATTGGATATTGTCCATGTGAGTTATGTAAACAAATCAGACATTTTAAATAATTTATGGCGAATTTCATCATTGTTCACAACTAGTTAGGCTCAGGAATTCAATATTATAATTGGATTTAACAAGGTAAATAAATTTCACTCGCTGTCACAGTCTGAAATACAGCGGATTCTCTTGTGGTGGGGAAATTCCTGAAGTTTCATCAAGCAGTAGTTCCGGCACAAACAGTGTATTATCAAAATGGTAATTAACTGATTCAAAACAGTGTATTATCACTTTTATCTCACTGATATTTCCCTATATTTCATTGGTAGGCATAAAATAAAGATTAATGTTCATTGTGAAATTTTTGTTAAATCTTAAATATGGTTTGAATGTCAAAAACTTAAAGAAGCTACATAGATTTTGTGGCATGCATCTTTGTAAGAAGTGGAAGCAAAACAAATGAACAATTTTTCAAGATAGCCAATTGTGTTTATTCACATCTTTCGGCAAACAGTGTTTTGAAAGTACGTTCTTTGGTATGGAACTCAAAAGTTAGTTCCTCGGACCGCATGATGGTATTGACGCTTTTTGGTAAATTTTAATAAGAATATGAATGCACTTTGTTGATGAATCGCTCGAAATATTGAAAAATACAAAATACTTCCAAAAACCCGTTCCTTTAGTAAATAAATAAATAGATAAATAAATAAAAACAGAGGGTTGCAAAGCACTTTGACCATAACAAGAGCTTTCCAACTACAATGAGTCTGCAACAGCAAAGAGCTTTCAACATCAATAACGTTTAATACCAAATAGAGTTCAGTACCACGGTACTACGTTTCTACGCCGAAAATTTCAGCGGCTTGATATATATTTTGTTAAAGTCTTGTTGTATAAGAATGCAATCTGTCTCTCAATGCTTGAAAAACTGTCATAATGAACAAGAAAGAAAAATCGAGATTTTAAATAACCCATGCATGCCCGTATCAGATACGAGTCCCTTGACTTATGATGCGAAAAAAAGATTGATAATTTTAATGGCGTTTGAATCCAGGTACGTAAATGAAAGTCATAAACAAGACACGTATTTAGATCTGCCTTGTGGTACACTGCCTTGATATGATTGTAGTGATATTTGTATAAAGTCACTGCTAATGCCCGTAGGCAAATAGAAAGTAATCACGCAGTACCAGTGAGAAAATGTCGGGCGATAATATTTGAATGTTAACGGTTGGAAATGACATTCCGGGAATAAAAGCTTCCAATCTTGCAAAATACATTAGTATTAAGTGCTAGTACTTCATTTTTGTCGAGAAAATCACGATTTACTGACTCATGTCTAGAAAAGACGACAAAAACGAAAGTCGACTGATTGAAAATCTTAATGAAATGTATACATATAATGGTTTCTAATATTGTAAATTACAAACGAAATCAGTTGACATATCTCAAATGAACTGAAGTTGCCAATAACATATTTGAAAGATTTTAATTAGAAGTTTTGCAGTGACATTCCAAATCTTGTGTTAATTTAAAAATTATTATTCATTTGTGTACAATTATGCTGGGGTTTTCTTAAATAATAATTCTAAATCTAACTTCAGTTAAACAGATATATAAATCCTAGATTATTTTACCGTATTTATATATCAATTAATATGGCTTCAATACTATAAAAACGCAAAAATAACTTTCTTGCACAAACGATTTGCGACATGCACAAACCTTGGATTCGAGTCTTGCACAGACTACAAAATTGCGTCTTGCGTAAACTACTGGCGTCATGCCCGCGTCTAGCACAAACTACTTGCGTCATGCACACACAACGGTATCGCATCTTGAACAAAACATTCGCGTCATGCACAAAGTACAAACTAGTCGCGTGATGTGCAAACCATGAACTCACTTTTTTTCACAAACCACAGAATCGCATCCTGCACAAAATACTCGCGTCATGCACACACCTCAAACTGCTGTCTTGCACAAACCTCTTGAGTCTTGCATTAACAACTCGCCACACGAACGACTCGTGGATTTCACAAACCACTCGTGTCATGCTCAATCCACTTGCGTCTTGCTCAAACCGCAAAATCGCCTCTTGCATCAACCACAAAGTCGCCTCGTGCACATACCACAAGCCTATAGTAGCCGAGTTTTTGTTTGTTATTTTCTTTTTACTGGCGATCATGATACATAGGAGTTTGGAAAAGTGACATTACCTGAAATGGGCAATTTGAAAGATGGATGTTACCTTTTTAATGTTTCTCCTATTAAGAAGCTCTCATTAGTGTCACAGAAACAAATTTGAATTCAAATGCACTTTTTTATACTAAATGTTCTCCTATTGTGCTGTGTAAGTAGGGATATATATTTAGTCACAGATATAGTCCTGTGCTTTGATTGATAGATATTTATTCTTTTCGAGATGCATCGAAAGTTTTTAAGTTACTACATTCATCACTCACAATTACGACAGTCCTTGCGCGGAAAGCAAAGTGTACAATTTCTTTTGCTCTTTATAATAATTCTGAAATGAATGACAAAGCCACATCTCTTCCTTCAGATATTGTTGACCGTAAGTTGAAAGGTTACCATGGACGCCAAACTGTGTTTTCTAGCTGTACTTTTCGTAGCAATTATTGTAGAAGGTTCTGCAAAACCCGGCGAAATGAAACCAAGGCCAAGGCCTGGGTAAGTATTAAAGTTTTAGACCGTTACCATATAAACAAGGAATTAATTTAATGAGACCTACCAATAACAACACATGCGAAACATTTGGGCGATATAAGGGCAAAATTCACGGTTAAGTGACAAAAGATGTATCAAAGTACTTATTGTACGTTTCGTTAGAGTGACCTCTGCAGATAAATTGGTAAATAAAATATGCATAAGGGTTTTTGCTACACTGTGAAGGTCAATCAGTCAAAGCAATGGCTAACGGCATTTTAACCCTGTTTTTTAATGACGCTAAGTACAAGCAATGCTATAGGGTACGGATCTTGCATTTTGGAGAGACGTTGTAAATACAGATTTTCTCCAGTATTTCAGTTTTTGTTTTAATATACCTTCGTATTTTATCGAATGATGTTAATAACTCCTTACGTGTATAACTCCTCGTACTTTTGATATGACTGTATCTGGTATCTTTTAGAGGAAGACCTGGCCAAGGAACGGGGATTCCACCTGGACTTGTAGAAAAAGTACTAGAGGAACTTGAAATCGGTGACCTTTTAAATCAGATTCGTACTCTCAGTGACATGATTGCAGACGGTAAGAAAGTGTCAAAGCCATAAAAAAGCTTACTTTTGGCAAAGTGCCAACTACTTGTGCTCGGTTCGAAAACTTGTAACGTGATTCTATCCTTTGTACTTTGTGACAAATCAATTCTGTATCATTAATAATTGTCTAATTTTTCATTCAGATGGAAAGATCAAAGATAATTTTTACCTGAAACACGTACGTGTAAGGTTCTATCCATATTCCATCGTTTAGAATCCCATTTTTTAGAAATGTCATACTGTAATACAAGACGATAAACAACAGCCTATTAGTAACACCTTAACAATATAGAACAACCAGTGGTTTGCAACGCTCTTTAACATTGAAGAGCAACTAGTGATTTGCAACGCTCTTTAACATTGTAGAACAACCAGTCGTTTGCAACGCTCTTTAACACTGTAGAACAACTAGTTATTTACAACGCAACCAGTCGTTTGCAACACTTTT
Organism: Cyclina sinensis; assembly: GCA_012932295.1. Taxonomy (NCBI): domain Eukaryota; kingdom Metazoa; phylum Mollusca; class Bivalvia; order Venerida; family Veneridae; genus Cyclina; species Cyclina sinensis. Next base: position 27,943,170 of record JAAONU010000008.1, read on the forward strand.
TAACATTGTAGAACAACCAGTCGTTTGCAAAGCTCTTTAACATTGTAGAACAACCAGTGGTTTGCAACGCTCTCTAACACTGTAGAACAGCCAGTGGTTTTCAAGGCTCTTTAACATTGTAGAACAACCAGTGGTTTGCAACGCTCTTTAACATTGTAGAACAACCAGTGGTTTGCAACGGTCTTTAACATTGTAGAACAACCAGTGGTTTGCAACGCTCTTTAAAATTGTAGAACAACCAGTGGTTTGCAACGCTCTTTAACATTGTAGAACAACCAGTGGTTTTCAAGGCTCTTTAATATTGTAGAACAACCAGTGGTTTTCAAGGCTCTGTAACATTGTAGAACAAACAGTGGTTTTCAAGGCTCTTTAACATTGTAGAACAACCAGTGGTTTGCAACGCTCTTTAACATTGTAGAACAACCAGTGATTTGCAACGGTCTTTAACGATGTAGAACAACCAGTGGTTTGCAACGCTCTTTAACAATGTAGAACAACCAGTGGTTTGCTACGCTCCTTCATGTTTTGATGTTTCTTATCGTTGATTATTTTCATTTGGTTTGTAACATACTGTTTTAACGAATGCTCGTGGTATTCTATATAATGACGTCGCAGTTTAGACGTCAAAGGATCTAACGTTTTTTTATCGAAAGAGGCATACACTAAAATTAGGAAAATGCCGCTTTATTTCAAATCATGTTTATGTGATATTGAATAAATTATTACCAAATTCCAAGGTTTCATTTAAAAATTCTAAGAACAACATAAACTGAAAACGATATTATAAGTCTTTATACAGAGTTATTGTACCATTTTTGTGTGATGAGAGATATATTCATATAAACACTTTCTGGGTGTCTTAATGCCAAACAAAAAACTTTTTGAACATATGTTCTTCCTGAAACTATTTTTTATGTTATAGCAAACGAGTCAATAAAATTGATAAACATTATATCATCAATCAAAGACATGGTATACTAAAAGTATAACTGATAAATTAGTGCACAAAATCCTTATTTACAATTATTAGCTATTTCTAAAACCAATGAGTATGAATTCACTTTTCCTGTTTTGTTATGATTTATTAAATTTGCAAAACTAACTGTTTCGTTGTTATCTTAAGGTGGATTTGAAGATAGCCAGGCGCTTGTAGATATCTTGAGCGATATATTTGATTTGGCAGCAAATATCCGAGACCTGTTGGGTAAGTTTTTTCTTCTCTTTTTTATGCCTTTGAAGGAGTGATTTAGAAATCGACCCGTCCGACCATCTGTGTAAAATTCGTGTCGTGTACAACTGTTATTTTCTGTAGGATTTTTATTTAACTTGCCACATATTATTTAACTTGCCACATATTATTTAACTTGCCACATATTTTCACCACATTGTTGCGAACAAGACCAAGCTTTCCATGATTTAAGTCAAGGTCGGAAACCATTGTCTAAATAGTTTGAAAAAATGTCAGCTTTTATGTTTTCTGGTTTTGAAAAAAAATCAACTTGGCACAAATTTTCATCAGATAGAACCAACGTGTTGCAAACAATATGTTTTTCCCCCGTTTGGTCGTACTGCTAAATAACATACAATGTATGTGGGTACAATTTGTGACCTCTATTTCATGGAATTTTTAAATGATTTCACACAAATATTCTTCAATTTTGACTACGTGTTGAACACGAGGTTACGATTTCCAAGGGAAGTAAAAGGTCATTGTCTGATATAAGATAGAACACTGACAACCGTTGCGTTCGTTTCAACACGGTTACTCTGTGGTACACCACTTTCAAATTACTTGACACTGATGTAAATCAGATAGAGGTAACATTTTGCAATCAATCAGTCCGACATTTCGTATTCTGTACCACAAAGAACGAGAAAAGAGAAAAATCTAAACAAAAGTCCACCTGCTATGGGGACTCGAATTACCTCACTGATCTCTGTTCACTTCGTATAAATGCAGTGACTCTTAATACAGCAAACATGATTTTGTCTACAGAACAGACATACAGTCTTGTAACTCTCAGTAGAGTGGACAGTAACTTATTTATTCTGATTCTTGTTATACTGATTATACATATAATTTGATAAGACTTAATACGTAAGTACACATACCGAGGTATTGTGGCTACGGTGTCCTCTCCGGTCAATGGCTTGTTCTAAGAAGTGCGGTTGTCAAGAGTCAGCTTACAGATTAGTTAACGGTTGACTGACCAACAGCATCAAGTGAATTGGGTTAATAGTAGAGTTTTCTCTTAAACCCGGAGCCGGGCTGTCCCTTTCAAAAAGAGATGACTATATTATAATCTTGTATACGTTAAAATGTGATATCGTGCCTGTATAACATTGACAGTTTATCTATAATACAAGAAGGAGCAATAATAATGGCATTCTTCTACACAACTGAAAATATTTCAGTCTTACTACGATGTCCCCGAAAGTCACCTCTAAAGTATCCAGGAGACAATCTGAGACTTTCACTTACACATTTACATAGGTGAGTCACCTTGTGACTGATCTCATTCGAGGCTTCTGTCACTGAATTATCCAAAGGTGACTGAAATTATTTTATAACATTTTTAGATATCGACGAATCGTCCGAGGAGACAACGGAGGAAACAACTGACTCGTCAACTCAACCTACACCCACAGCGCAAACTACTGCGTCGGAGGGTACAACTGGTGAACCATCCACAGAGTCTACCCAGCCAACAACAGGAGGCACAACTGACGGAGGCAACAAGCGCTTGTTGCAGTTACGAAGAGATCTGATTCGATCAATGCTGCTAAGGAAGTTGAAGGGGCATAAATAAAAACTAAAATGTAAATAATTTGCAGTTTCACTTCACGATAACATATTTTGTAAGAAAGCTACACTTCCCGGCCTACAAAAAAATCAGATAGGATAAAAGAGAGAAAAAGCATGTCTGTTCGTTCGTTTTTTTTTGTTTCAATACAATATTTTCATAATTAGAATCATGTTTTCATTATTTTTATTGTGGATGCCAGAACAAAAAACAATGATTTTTTTTTTTGGTTCTGGTAATGTACAAACATCTATTATTTAATATTTGTTCAATTTGCGTCAGCGATAATTGTGCTTTTGGAAAAAAATGCGTGCGGTAAAGGATAATAGGCCATGTTTTCGACTGCGGTCATACATTGTGTAAATATAAACATTAGTCTAGATGTTCAAAGCTTCTGATGCTCAATGAACTCAGAAGAAAACAAATTCAATCAAGAAACTTAATTATATTATTGAATTTGATGCCATCTTGCTGATAAACTCAATGCAAACAAAAAGCTATTTGCATTCCACTGGCAAGTAGATTTCAAATTCTTAACCGTGAGATGACTTAATTGTACCTGCTGATCGACATTCTTAAGCGCACATGAATTATGATTGTGAAAAAAACCACAGCTTGTATACGTTAGGGTCTTAAATCTTATGGATGTTGAAATACGAATGCACCTTTTCTTTCCAACATAAAATTCACTAGGAAAATTGCTTAAGGAACAGAAACTGCATACAATACTAAAATATTAAATCAAAGGCAACTATGTACTAGAAGTTCTTTGTTTTATGGTACCATTTGACTAACATTTCAAACACCTGTATGTCAAGTAGTCATCCAGAAGATAAATAAGTTTTGAGAAAAGCTTGTTGCTGTTAACGTTATTTTTGCTTGTTACTTATTTAACATTCATCTATCTGAATCATTTCTATTTCAGAGATCAATATAAACAACGTACCCTTGACAGAACAATACAGAAACTGCGATATCAGAAACTTATCTTTAGTATATGTATTTTTTAGATTTCTTCTAAAATTATCTTTGTCTTCATGCTTTTTGAAATAAAGTTTTTTCTTTACGTTTGCGTCTTTACATTATAAGCTCTATATTATAAGCTGCCCATTGAGTTTTATACCCGTGGTTAAAAAATGTAGTCCAAATTATCAAATAAAAATATTCTAAAGATATTATATCCCGGAATGAGACAAACATTGCAACAGTATTAATCATTCTACTGTTAGAACTTTTACCCCTCATCTCTTAACAACAAATTATCCTGAATGTATTGAGTTTATATTTAAAAATCGAAGTTAAGTTGAATGAATAGAGTGAATTTTCTGAGTTGACAATATGTGACTAGTAGATCTATATATAAACATTTTGTCATGTTCCAAGATTCAGAGCCTGCATAAGATACATAGGCTTTATTTCATTGATCTTCGTATTCCTAAGTTTAGTTCAAGTCATCGGTTACACGTTTCTGGTCAACTATTAACGTCAACTTATAAGCAAAATCAGTTATATTTTTTTACAAAAATTTTCTTCATTATACATGTATTGCTGTGATGGATGTCTTCTTGTAACAAAAGGAACTTCTCAAGGCAATCTCTCTTTCAGTAATCAATAAATGTTTTCTCAGTCTCTTTAAAAATAGCCAAGACTTTGACCAAGTTTTATACTAACATGTTAATATCATTTGTAACTAGTGACCTCTGGATTGTGGCCAATTTAAACAAAAGCAATGTTACATATGGTTAATCCCCCCCCCCCGCCGGGAAGAAGTTACCTGAAGTTTGTACTTTCAAAAAAATAAGCAAGGTAGAGTTATTGTTCTTGCACACTGCACTTCCTACCAATGGGCTATGTCAGTGTATTAGGTTTTAAGAAAATCCATCAAGTACTTTTGGGTTATGCTCTTGATTTTTTCCCCAAGTAAATCTGATAAAGGGGAAAACTCTTAAAGTAGGCAAGATAGAGTTATTGTTCTTGTGCAGTGTACCTCCTTCCTATGTGCTATTTCAATGCATTAAGCTTGAAGTAAATCCCTCAAGTACGTTTGCAGTAAGCTTTGGACAAAACTTTTTAAGTAAATCTGATAAAGGGAAATAACTCTAAACATAGGCAAGATCGAGTTATTGTTCTGGCACACTGCACTTTCTCCTAATGTGCTCTGTCAGAGTGTAAAATTCGAATAAAATCCCTCAAGTACTTTTGGAGTTATGCTTCGGACAAAATTTTCCAAGTAAATCTGATAAAGGGGAATAACTCTAAAAATTGGCAAGGTATGGTTATTGTTCTTACAGACTGCACTTCACCCTAATGTGCTCTTTCATTGTATGAAGTTTGATGAAAATGGCTAGAGTACTTTTGGAGTTGTGCTCCGGACAATATAGGGACGGACGCACGCACGCACGGACGAAGACCATTTCTAATATCCCCTCCGCCTCTGGCGGTGGGATAAAAAAAATAAATCAAGGCTAGCGACATTCAAACTTGACATTTACATTCAAACAATACATGTGGTTCAAATTTCACGGACTAAGTGCCAAAAACAGAAGTAGCTTAGTTCGTCATGATCGTCCGCAAACTCCCCGCAGCGGTTACTTCCCCTAATCAGTACAGAAACCACTGCCACCACAAGTAAATTTGGTCGTTACAGAGCCGAGAATATTTTTTCACTTTTAATTTTAAATGTTCATACTTTCTATCACTTTAGTTTTCTTTCATTTAATAGTAATGCTTAATGTACAAAAATGTAAAAAGTAAATGCAAAAAAAAAAAAAAAAAAATAACGAAAGTATATTGTTTTGGTCACATGATAACCCTATCGTCACGTGGGTTATAGTGGTGGCGGTGGTTAAAGTAGCAAAGCGTGACGTAACCGGTGCGAGGAGTTTGGATCGTCCAAAGTAAATGTCAAAGCAGTTATGAACGACGTATGTTATATCACAATGCTGTAGCTGAGAAAAGCTAGAGACTCAAGGTAAAGTTCATCCAATTTTGGAACTGAAGTCAACATGCAATACTCTACATATCTGTCTAAATTTCATACGCATAGCTTCGAAACAGGAAGTACGCCAGTTATTTAAGGGCGACAAAGGTCAGAGTTGAAGTATCCTTGGAAAATTATATCAAATTATTTTTTTCATTCTGTATCGACAAAATAAAGGAAGTACAAAAGAAAAAAAGGTCCCTATCTCAAACACCTACCTCTATGAACTTCCATTATCATAGCACCTTTGTTCTTCTTGCCTGTGATCAAAAGCTGTATTCTGGGAACACATTTTGAGAACTTCCCTTGGCCGTGCAGGTCGCTTTATATGCAGACTGACGCATTGAGATTTTTGTCGTGGAAAGAGCAGAGTAAATTGTGTTCCTTGATGTTAATCTTGAAAGGTGTGAGTGATATTTTATTAACAGTTGACGTAGGTATCTTTAAATATTGAAACGGGAATCGTTAAATGACATTCCTATAATATTGTAATAAACTTGGTAGTGTATATATTTATATCCTGGCTAATTTTCACCATTAGCATTAGCACGAACATTTTATCACACCTCATACATTTAACCTGTTCCGGCATTTTGTTAAATGTCAGTCTACCGACACCATTGTAAGTGACTGGCAATAAGGCAAAAAAGCTGCTTATGTGATAGTGGTTAATAACACTTAATATTATGCAAATCAGGACAAAGGATACAATGGCTAATAACAATGCCAGTCGACAAGTCAAAACAACTTTATGTAAAACGAGGGTCGATCTACAGATCAGGAAAATTAATACTGTTGTTTATAACCCTACTAATCTACCTACCCGGAGAACAGATACACTAGTTAACAACAGATGCGATCAACAGATGGAGACAATTTAAGTTTGAGTATCTGTAAATGAGAATAGTAACATTTTCTTTATAAAATCCGAAATATTTTCATTTCACTCTTTTTACAACAAAACACTACTGACACCGACATCCGCAACTGGACGAATGCATTACTTTATTCTAAAAAAAATAAACCTTTTTTGTTGTTTTTTTTCAGACAGATTCAACGCGCTTGGTGTGTGTGTGTGTGTGTGTGTGTGTGTGTGTGTGCTAAATATGTCGGTGGTAGTAAATGTTTCATCTTTTGTCTGAAATCTATAGCTGAAGATGTGACCGCAATTAATGTTAAGTACATAATTTGTGCAATACTTATGACACATTTTTCTAGTTGCGCATTCAGAAAAAAAAGTGCGCATTATCTTGCATCCTTGTATTCCAGAATCGATCTTATTGATCCCCACTTAACATAAAATATCAATCTCTGGATTCTCTCTTACTCCCTCATCGTACAGAAAAATAACAGAATGTCAGGCCTATCTCATTCAGTTTATGGTGTTTCAATTCATTCAGTTTATGGTGTTTCAATTCATTAAGATTATGGTGTTTCAGTTCATTAAGGACTTGCACTGCCTAAATATTCATTCAAGATTTTGTGTAACATATGTTTAAATATCATTATTAGGTAATAGGTGTTATGTAGACAGTAGACAAAAAATGATACTGCTTTGCAAATTTTCGAACAACTATTTGTTTATGAATATTTTTTTTAAAACGTTGCAACCGGAAATACAATATACTTGACTGCACAGAAACGGTTTTGGTTATTGATTGGAATTAAAAGAAATTTGCATGATGTAAATATTGGCTAAATAATTGTAAATTAGTTCCATTGCGTCCACCGACAAAGCTCCTATTCCAATTTATATAATTTAATTTTGACAACCCTTTTCAAACAAGATTTAGAAGGTTATTAGCCTTTGTGAGTTTACCCATTTCATTTTAATGAATAATTTTGATGTAACTTTTATGGCTGGAAAATTTTTTAAAAGATTAAAAAGTTTGCATTATTATTTCTGCCAGATTTGGTCTGATTTAAATTAAAACGTAGCCGCTATTTTCAAAATGTTTGTTTTACAAACATGAAAAATATCTCTAGAATATCATAACTTATTGGAATTCCTTAAAATCTATGACGGGAAGGGTGCTTCAAAACGCTACAAACATACTGAACACTAAACTGATTGTTTCATTTAAATATATGTTAACAGATTCTATGTTTTCAAAATAGTCCATTTTTATTTGGTCATCTGTAGGACACTTTAAAATCATTTTCATTGCAGATTTGCAGATTATAACATTCCAGTATGGGCTTGACAGTTAAATATTTCGGCATGTGCATTGAGACTTAACAAGAAAAGTATAACACTGACGTGTTGTATGTAGACGACATTTAAGTGATGTGGAATTTTGGGTGATAAGGTGGCCGGCAAGCTATGATATACTGTAAATAAACAAATATTGGAGTGGAAGTTTTTTGTTCTTTATTGACTATTGAGGTATTTTCATGGCCTTGTGTTGATGTTAAAATTTGTATACAGGATATTTATTGATCCTCGAGATTGAACTGGCCAGGTTAGAACATGGGTTCTGCATATCATCTTGATGGGCTGAACATTTGATCAGTTTCATGGAATTCATTCCAGGGGTGAAAAAAGATATGAAGCGGACATGAAACACATGTCTCAAATCTTTAGACACCACTGAGCATTTGCTCAGGTGAGCTAATAACACCCTTCTGGCATATAATGCTCCGCCTAGCGGTGCTGTTGACTTATTTTCTACTAAAATGAAATTTCTGTTCATTTAAAGAAAAATGCTTAGATTTTTTTCATATTTTGCATGTGTATGTATCTTATGAAAATACAGGTTACTTGCAAAATTTGGCAGTACATCTCCAAATCTGTCAAAGTTTTGACCTTTATAGACTAAAATTCTGATAGCATCCAAACTGTCTTCACATTTATAGGGTTGTGTTTTGTAGCACGCTGTTCATTAAATAAATGTAACAATTATACTGCTTTTGACACTCCACCTGCCTCATTAATTTTTATCATCTGCTTATGATACATGGCTGCGGCAAATGTGTCCCATTTCTAGTGAATTGTTGTTATTCGAGGAGGCACCGTGGTCCAGGGGTAGAGCGCAGGGCTCCAGATCCGGAGGTCGCGGGTTCAAATCCCATCAGAGGCGAGATTCTCTCACGATATTCACATTCCTCCACGCTGCGCGAATACTGGTATGGGACCCAGGAAGCAGTCATCGAGCGTGATGAATCTAAGTTGTAAGAACTTGTATCGCAATCGATGTAAAATAAATGAGTCTAAAGTAATTGCTGTTTTTAATAGTTTTAATTTTTAAAATAAAGATAATGTTAACAAGTATTGCTTTCTTGTGTTTGTGGTAAACTTATTGTCAGCTAAAGTTTTACCCCCGCTTTACAGTTGTATTCATATCAGAGTCAGTTTACCTTCATAAAATTACTGGAAAGAATATGTACTAGACTGCAAATGTTACCAGTAAACTACCAACAGAACTTACAATATTTGTCAGTATGCATAAATCATGGTTGGTATAATAGTACTATTGTACTTTTCTAGAACATTATAGGTGGAGTACCACAGGGTTTTAGAAAAATAAGTGGTATTGTCAATACTTAATTTGATAAATAAGTGTTGAAAATGATCAAGATCGGTGAAACTCAGTATTGATAAGAGTGTTCAGCAGTTATGTACAAAAAAATTTCAAGTTAAGTTGGAATATAATTTATGGCAAAGGAGGTAAAAAAAGGAAGATTTTTTATCATATTCAGCTTAATGAGACTAGCTCCAATGGACCTCTATTGCACAGAGATAAATTCTCTCGGATAAAGTTATTGCATTACATGCATGTATCCATTACTTGAAAACATAAACCCAGCACTACGCGAAAGGTTTTGCAGTACTTTCAGTGCTTTGATTTAATGTACATGTGTTTATCAGTTTAACGCAATCTTGGAAGTTCAATATTATCACAAGAAATCAAAAATACGACGAATTATTACTTCACATACGGTTTCGAGGGTACATTGATTCGCATCAAAATAATATTTTCTACATACTTAAATATAAAATTTTATCAAAGAAGACCCATAGGTCTAACATAATTTTACAATAAAACTCCACATGATAAACCAAATATAAGAAATTACGTTTAAATCTTCCCTTATTTGCATAATAATTGGTACCCACGTTCAACAACGCCAGACAATCGCTGGTACTTCACAATCGCTGTAAATGTATATCTAAAGCCGGATCCATTATTGAAAGAGATGTTCAAAAAGTTTATCAGTCCTCTCACGTTAACTCAGACATTTTCCCATTATAAACTTATGTTTATATTTACGGAATTTTCCAAAATTAATAGATTTCCTTAATAAAATTAACATTCTCTTGGAAACTACATAATCTTCAATCTTTTTATGACGCAAACACAAAAAACATATTTTCCTAAAACAAACCCACACACACGGTACCTTTTTAGTAACCCTCATGTCTCTCTTGGGTCGGAATAGATGTACGTTGTAAAGGTCATCTAGTAATAGTTAATAGTACTTATAATTTATGACCCATAATTCGTCCAGAAAATGGCAATAGAACTGAATTCCACGACATTCGTACGATGACATTCAGAGTTCTGCTAAATGTCATCGAATTATGAGAATTTTGAGCCATTTACTCTGATCACGTCCTATGGATACATATCTATAATGTTATATACTATGAAACATTTTCTAAGGAATGTACTAGGTACGTTTAGAGTTTCGTGTTTATTTTTATTTTCTCATAATTTTATTATTTACAAGATTGACATCTTTTGATACCAGTCTTTGAGTATTGTCTTTCTTGAACCATTATGTTAAAAATCAATCGAATATATTGTTATTATTAATGTCATTTCTTTTCAGTTTATTTCATTATAAAATGCGATACATGCTTTTGTTTTCAAAATTTATTGTAAAATATATATGAATTATTGCTTGCTAAAATTAATTAAAATGAGTCATATGTTTCAGAAATGTCTAAAATCGCGACTCGATTTAATGTCTTGTTTGAAATTTTCGATTGTATCAGATGGTGTATTGATACTGTTTTTACTTTAACAGGAGGGATAAAATGGGACAAACAACCATTCAACGACACCATGGTAAAGTTCACCATTCAAAGTCAGTAAGGTGTTATTCTGTATGTTTGATATTACTTTAAAAAGCCAATAAATACACATTTATAACACTAATTAAATTTATAAAATTGATTAACGTAGTATAATAACGGCTTGTTTATCCATTACCAAGCTAAAGGGAATTCGTTGTATAGACCGCAATGTCAAACCAAAGATGTAGGTCAATTGCTTCATCAGTAAACTACAAAGCAGTTTAACAAAAAGACGTAGGGTGTAGACACTCAGGTTTATATATGAACATAACTTAATAGTCGAATAGACAAAAATGGCTGCTTCTTTTCTCAAAGATTACAACAACACTATAGCTACCCACTTCTACAACTGGACGAATGCATCGGGCAGATATCAATCGCCAAGAAATACAAGTAGTGAATACAACATTTATCCGGAGTATGACGACACTGATTTACAAAGTGCATCATTTTATTTCAAACATTTTGAACGTGCTTTATCAAGTTTCGGCTTTTTGTTTAATTTGTCAGCTATAGTAAACCTTTTGTCATTTAAGGGTTCTCTGAAAACACAGTTCAAACTTATACTGAGTATGGCGATTTCAGATGGCTTAATAGACTTGTTTCACTTTTTATTGAGTTTATACGAACTTCCAAGTTTGTACAAGGTGAACAGGTATTTTCTTAATGACCCCGTCTTTCCTATGGTTGGTCTTGTGTTTTCACTTTTATATGCCACTGTCCAGTACGCTGGACTTGGGACAATGTGTGCAATAGCCATTGATGTTTTAATAAAGGTCAGGAAACCTTTCCGATATCCGATATTAATGTCTAAATACCGTGGAAGTGTCATAATATTATGCTTATGGCTTGTACCGGCAGTTCTTATCTTGACAACAGCTATCACAATTATTTTTTATAATAACTTGTCATATGATAAGATGACTTTCGTATTTGTGCTCTTTAGTAGTTTATATTGCTTTCTGTGTTGTTTGTTCTTTTTCGTATTCATCATTATCTATTCAGTTGTAGCATGCACAGTCCACAACTCAAAGCACATACAGCACAATGACCAAAGGCGTAGCAGTACAAAAATGGCGGTTACATTTTTCCTAATCATATTCTCCTATTTTGTTTGTTTTATGCCAGGACTTATTTTAGTCTTGTTCATGATATCAGACATCGTACGATATACTCCACATTTAGTTCTTGTAATTGGTTCTGTGTCCTCCCTTTATATTTTAAACACAATAATTGATCCAATTATATATGCTGTAAGAATTCCGGAAATACGAGCACGCTATCGCATTAGTTTTTGGAGCTTCAGGCACTGTTTAAAATAAAGAATAAGAGAAATTGGGTGATTCATTAATATGACGCAATGGATATTAGCGAGTTCTGTTTAAATCATTGTACTTTGATTTTGACTGTCAATAATGTGCCTTTCCTTGCCTATCTCGTCTTGTAGATTAAGATCGTTTAAATATTTTAAATATTTATAAACATAAAACATATTTATCTGTGTTATTTTTTCTATTCCCCATATTCCATTTGTATCCCAACCGTGCGGCACTGTTACTTATTTTCTATAATATTATGTGTTACTGCATAGAAATGTGTTTTATGCCCCCGAAGAAAGGCGTAAGGTTTTTGGTCTGACCGTCTGTCAGTCCGTCAAGTCATTTATTAACTAACATTGTCGATTACTTCCTTATTAGTAAATGAATTTACGTCACACTTGAACACAACACCCCTTTGGACAATAGTCTTCCAACTGACCTGAATTTGCTTAACCTTGACCTCTGAATGACCAATGAAGGTCCAGCTATCAAACATTTAACCATTTCTCATTTCTTCCTTATTAGTAAATGGATTTAGTTAATACTTTAACACAACACCCTTTGGAAAAGACCATCCCACTGACATATTTGTGTATGACATTAACCCCTGAACGGCTTTCATTTCAAAGGTCTTATTGTGAGGAAACTTAAACATTTCCCATGATTTATTCACTAGTCAATTGGTTTACATCATACTTGAACACAATACCCCCTTGGAAAAAAACTTCCCACTGACATATATTAAACGACCTTGACTCGAAGGTCCAGTTGTCAAAAATCATTAATATTGTCAATAACTTCCTTATTACTTAACACATTTACTTTATGTTTGCACACAGCCACACTTAAGAAATATTTCAAATGTTTATAGGTTTTGTTTTCCACGACCCTTACTTGACATTGACCTTAAGGTTGAAATGTCATAAAGAATTTTTTGAAGTATCTACATCTGGTCATATATATACTCCTCACAAAAGTCAAACAACAAAATCATTTCTTTCTTGTTTTGGTCCTATGACACATATATTCACATAAGTGTACATGTGAAGAAAAGCACGTATTCATTGCAACCTAACACCGTTAACACTCATCACAAGATGCACGTGCAAAACGAGAAGTCGGCACTTGATGTGTTAGGTACTATTTCACGTCTTTTATTGATCAAATCAGACTGTTCAGACTGAGTTATGTTTTATGCTTCGTCATTGCACTCATAAAAAAAAACCCAGGCTAGTTTCTGTACAGTTTTCACTAGTGACAATGGCTCGGCGAGTTTTGACAATGTTGAGGTGGCTCATGCCATCTGAATGTTTCAGGGTAGTGTTTCCCAGAGTGACGTTGCTAGGCAGCTCGACGTCCACAGAAGCGTCATCAACAGGGCCTTTCAACGCTTCCAGGCTACTGGACAATTCTCGGCAAGGTCAAGAAGTGGTCGTCCGAGGGGTATAACCCAACGAGAGGATCGATACCTTGTCATTTCTGCAAGGCGCCAACGCTTTGTGACCGCCAGAAGAATGCAATCCGACCTGGAATCTGCCACAGGAACCATAGTTTCCACTCAAACTGCGGAACAGGCTTTACCAGGTTCACGCCGACCAGCACAATGGGTCCCCCTGAGTAAGCGTCAGCGTCAGGCTCGTCTCATCTGGGCTCGCCAACATGCAAATTGGAAGCTGAATCAGTGGAGAAGAGTTCTTTTTACTAATGAGTTCAGATTCAGTTTGGATTTCAATGATGGGCATCAGGAAGTTTGGAGACAGCCAGGGGAACGATTTGCGGCTTGTGCTATTGCAGAACACGACCGTTATGGGGGCGGCAGTTTAATGGTTTGGGGAGGCATCTGGGCTGGAGGACAAAAAGATCTTGTGCTGTTCCGGAGAGGCACGCTGAATGCTGAACGCTACTTAAATGACGTCATCAGGCCTCAAGTTATCCCCCAAATGATGAGACTTGATGATGAATACCTTTTCATGGATGATAATGCGCCATGTCAGAGAGCACGAGTCATTCAAAATGAACTGAACGACAACAATGTCGCTCGCCTTCTTTGGCCAGCCCGTTCCCCAGACCTGAACCCCATCGAGCTTGTGTGGGACATTCTTGGGCGAGTTGTTTATGGCATGCCCGTCCGTCCCCACACTCTGGGTGCCCTGGAAGAAGCCCTTGTGAGGGAGTGGAGAACCATCCCACAGAACCAGCTGGACCGCTTAATTGCCTCGCTGCCATGCCGCATTCAGGGCTGCATTGGTGCTAACGGGGGTCACACACGCTATTGAAAATGGTTTCGCGTGTTTTTGACCTGAAGTGTTTGAAATTTGCGTTGGCTGTTTACATTTTACAACACCTGTTTTCCATGTGCCTTACTTTTTGTGAACAGTATCGTGAGATCGGAATGGATTTCCAAGATGCTTTGTTAAATTTCACTTGAAGAAATGTTGAAGATTATTTGTGCTCCTATTCATTTACTTTTGAGGTCTCATTAAATTTTTTTCACAGTTTAAATGTGTGTTGCCTGACTTTTTGTGAGGAGTATATATCTTGTTTTTACTCGACACTTAAATGACCTTCACCTTGAAGACAAATCGTAAAAAGAGACTTATTTTGAAGAAACTACAATTTTCTTCATCTGGTCTTTAGCTCAATGTTCAAAACACCATTTCATGGGCATTGTCATCCTTCAGGGACAGTTTTCAATTATTGAATGATATGTAATTTATATATAACACTATTTTATATTAAAACTTTCCAAACTAGAAGTGGTAAAGCAACGCAGCATTTTAACTTTGCACAGAAGCAAATGCAACCAATTATATAAGAATTTCTTCAACAAAACACAGTATAGATCACAGTATAGATCAATACCTGCAGATCAATGTACTGTGTTTATGTTTACCAGAAAATATATACTTACTTAGTTGGTAGTATTAACTTAATATCTTGACATGAATAACCGCAGGCAAACACAAAAAAATACACATTAAAAACAATCAAATCGGTAGAACCTATGGATGCTCCCCATAGTAGCACTATTTCAAAAAGAGTTCTTTTTCAAAAGTTATTTCTAGGTATAAATTGAAGTGAAATACTGTCATAAAATGTAACTAGAGCAATCACTGAATGTGATTAATACCCCCATAATACCAATTTGTCAGAGGCAAAAGAAGAAATATCAAGTAAGAACTTAATAAGTAAGGTAGAGTGATAGGTCTTGGATATCACACTTCCTCACAAAAGAGCTAGGTTCATTTACCACCAAAAGTGGGAAACCTCAGAAATTGACGAAAACTCCTCTTATGATGGTTTAATGTGTATATTACGCAAAATAAACAATTTTGATCGTACGTATGTTACCATTACGTCACAAAATGCTCTTAATTAGATCACCTGTTAATCCAATTATTGCTCTTTATTGAAATCAACCAACCAATCGTCCATTATTAATGCCATTTCATTTTCTTTATTTTATTTTTTCTTTCAAATTTATTTTCAATACATCTCAGCAACATAAGCAAATTATGCTAATAAATCTACTGCATATTGTCATAATTTAAGTATTATCCGAGAAGTACAACATTTTAAAGCAATTAACACATTTTCGGATGGACGATATTCGGACATTTTGGCGTGTTGTTGAAAATATTCTCTTTTCTGAAACGTGTTTAAATTCATATGGTTTCATTTAAAAAATCAAAATATTGTAAGATATAAATTTTATTTAAACTGAATATCCGTCTTTATAACTGACAATAAATAGATAAATAACAAAGCCTGTATAAAGCCGGTATCAGTAACAGCACGTTAATGAGTTGTTTTTTTAACTTGTCATATGTTAACATATTAAACAATGAATTTACAGCGCTTGAATAAAAAAGGACACGTCAACCAGAATAAACACACCAGCGTATACCTCTTGCTAGAGGTGCGTCTGCTCTGAATTCTGACGCAGAGTAGACTTGGATCGCCAGTGTTGACTGTAAAATAGTAATAGTTTGTTTATTTCAATTGTAGTCGTTTTCGCGCATTTTTTTTCTAATTTATTCAAAAGTTTAAATATAATACATACATTCACATTTACATTCACGTTTATATCATGATACATTATAGCAAAAAACGAAATATAACATCTACTCACACATTCATTTAATACCCATTTTTTCACACAATCTCAAAAGAAAAAAAGAAAAACATACACTCAACTCATTTATTGCATTTTGAGAGAAAAAATACTGGTTAAGAGCATAGAAGTGAGTTAGTTTCGTTTATTCCTTTGCCATTCTTGTTTTGTTTTGTTTCTTTTTTCGTTTTAACTTTACTTAATTTTCCCCTTGTTTTGTTTTTGTTAGAATATCAGAGAGTTTACTCTATTTTTGTTGATATGATTCTACTTTATCATTTGACAATGTAATTTCTTTTTCAGTATGTATTAATAAAAAAAGTTTTTAAAAATTTGAACTGTTGGCTTACATATTTTGGTATATCATTTTAAAAATATAGTAATTTATCAGAATGATGATAAAATTTACTACATCACTGTGTTTGTTCTTTTTAAGTTCACACAAAAAAAAACTTAATTAAAATATCAGTAAAGTATATTTCTATTGTCATTTAACATGTTTAAAATCCCTTTATTTGAAAAAGATAGATTTTATCAATTGCTAAAGAAGAGTTTTGCGATACAAAACATTGTCACTCGACTTTTTTTTTTCAAAATGCTTGTGACATGATTTTTTTTTAAAAATAACTTTTCTTCCGTTTGTTTCTTGTAAGAAATGAAGTAAAGTATGCTATAATTATTCATTCTATATCTGAGTCATTACCTTTAATGTCGCACTCTCCACCTAAGAGTTCTTTCTTATATGTGCAACGGGGAGAGTTTCAACTGATAAACACCAAGGGTGAATACTCGCGGTAATGTTAACATCTATTAGAAACGATGGTCTTGCTTGCTTCTTAACAGTGTCATCATTTTTTATCAATAAAGTTAGCCTATATAAACTACGTAGCTAAGGAACATTCAGGAAATTCACGGACAATATACGTAAGAAAATAAGAAAAAATATTAATGTTTAAAATGTCTACCTCATACCTTTGTCAGTAATCGACTTTCGTTGGCATCTTCGGATTCAAGCTGCTTTTGCCCCTTCGTCAGGACTGCGAACATCTTTGCATGAATGCCAATATTCCGACATTTCCAGGGAATCTCTCTATCCCCTTCTATCTAGAAGAGAATCCTAGCATCGTCGATGTTAGACCTGAGAATATGGTTTAGGATCGCTGCGTCATTATTTCTTCCATCAGTAAGGTAGGGACCCATGATGCTTACTAAATGTCCTGTGGTTGTTACAATGACCATTGGCTTCACGAGAGGCGCCTTTGTGAAGACTTTTTTGTTTTTCTTTGAAACTTGTAGTTCATTGACTTGTTTATGAAAATGTATGTGCCGTCGAGAACCAGAATAATTTTATCTGCTGCACAGCCAAAGAGGGATTTTGCCAACTGTTGAGTTTGACTGCGGATTATCGCTTCCCCTGGTATTACAGGTAACACTCTTGAATCCAAGATACAAACGCACGAAACTCATAATCAGGGCCTCTCGGACGCTGGATTCCGTCATACTGAAGATAGTGAATAAAAGCTTGTTAGAAATCCCTGACTTTAATTTAGGAAGAAACAGTCCAACGCTTGTTCTTGGAGATCTTGACGGCGTTATTTTATTTTATTTTATTTTGTTGTTGATGTGTGAAAAACATCGTCAAACTGTATTTTTGACAGGCCTGTAAGCGAAAAGTAGTCGTTGTCATGGAGAGTGTCGAAGTTCAAGACCGAGTTATGTTGAATACACAATTATCGCATGTTTTGAAGAAGATCAGAAATGGATGAACGGTTGAAATAAGAAGAAGGGTTGAGATGATGGATATTTGCAATAGTATTTGTCTTCAGGAAATTATCTAACAAGTGCACTGGGTAACATCTGACGTCTGAATGTATTACGATGTTATGCTGCAAAAATGCTTGAAGTCAGCCCTCTGAAACCAGGTGTACAAGTTTTGTACCAGACCTTTTACAGACAAAACATCGTGAGTGGCTTTTGCCTTTTGTCTTTTAAAATCTAAAATTGAGGTTGTCAATCGGTCTATGGACAACGCCATGGCGAGAGAAAGCGAAACTTAATATTTGTGACGTAATTGTGTCCATTGGAGAATAGCGGAAGTGTACACATCGTGATTCGTAGATTTCATCTAAATGAATTGTTGTCAGATTAACGCTGGTTGTCAATGGTTTTGCTATACAATATATTACTTGACATTTACCTAGAAGTCTGGATATAATTAAATGGAATTGTCTGATTAATTCTTTTAGGTATAAAGTTGATATACAAACGTTAAAATAAAAAAAAAACACAGTCGTGGTGAGCTTACCTTGTGTTCTGGCGAATAAAAATTAGTGTAAGTGACTGTTATTACATTCACTTCATTCTTTACTTTTAATCCTAGGTTAAACATTTTTCTTACTCATCGGAAAAAAAACAGAACTTACTTCTTTCAGCTTGACGTTTGCACATATATATTTTAAATAAAGTTCGAAAATTCTGCTCTTAATCCTTAGAATAATGACATTTTAATTCCTAATAAAATTTTCAAGTGTTAAAATACTTGTTCCTTATCAGAGGTACAAATGCTAACAGAATGGCAATTATAACTCAGCAATTATCGTAATGTGATCGCATAATAGCCAGTGACATATCCGTGTTTGGATAAGCCACTGTTAATTGTCGTTTGACTTTCGAAGACACGTTATACTTGGTTGGGTTCAGGATTGACATAATTTGCCTGTCATGAAAAAAATGCCGCAGGCTTATAAATAGCCTGTCAAATAATTATAATACTAATTTACTGCTTTTAACAAAGTCACTAGAGTTAACGCAGATTATAATTTCACTGAATTTAGAAATTCGCATAGTAAATCTGTAAAGTCAAAACAATTTCTGCGGAACCAATGCGTATGGAGTATTTATTTAAGAAAAATACAAAAAAGCTATCTATTTAGTTTGGATATTTTCGTGCAACATGTTGGCAGTCTTCCAATAATTTTACCTATTGTATCAGTTATTGTTTAAGAAAAAATAACTACGTTACAGCCTAAAGGGCACGCGACAAGATGGCGCGTTCTATCGGTCGACTGATGATGAAAAAATTGCTACTTTTGATTAAGCATTTCTAAGTAAATATTCTTTCAATATTCGTAAAATTTTCAAAACTTAACAATACATACACAGTGTTTATCATGGTGTCGGTTGAATTTGTGACTTTCGTTTCCCTTTAATAAACATGGGCAGGTAGTGTTGTGATTCTTAAACACTGCACTTTATATCACTTCATCTATCTGTTGTTTTGAATATCAAGCGTACATGATGAACAGTTTTTAGTAATTATCTGATTGAGAATCATAAAAATAATTAAGAAAGGTGTTGGGTAAGGTAGAGTTATACTTCTTTAATAATTCACTTCCCGTTTTGGCCCTCTATCAACAGGTGTAATATCAACTAAATCCCTAAAATACTTCAGGAGTTATGCGCCCGACAAGCAGTCGGTAGTACAAATCAATGTCAGCTTATGTCAAAGTTGAAATCCACGTACACATTTATAAGTATAGTTCAATTTTTCATACTCTAGCAGCAAAACCAAGAAAGTAGGTCAAGGTCAATGTGACTTTAGGTCAACGTTGTAATCCACATGTTAAAATATATAGTATAGTTCAAATTTCAATACTGCGTCTGCAAAAGCACAACACGAAAGAAGGTCAAGGTTATGTAGGCTAATGTCAAACTTAAAATCTACATGCAAAATAATAAGTATAGTTCAAAGGTTCATACTGTAGCTGCCGAAACAAATAAGTAAGTCAATATGTCAATGTAAATATCATGAAGTTCACATTTAAAATCTGCGTAAAAAAATAAGTATAGTTTAAATTTCTATACTGTAGCTGAAAAACAAAAGTGGATAGATGAAGGTAAAATCAAGATTAATTTGTTTTTCCGTATAAGTGTATAAAAAATAGTCTCCCCCCCCCCCCCCCGGTACACACCCAGAGGCAGGGACCAACAATTTTGACTTCAGTGACATAATTTGTTCAAACCTGGTGAATGTCTAATAAAATGTCTACATACAAAATACCTAATCTAATAAAATATAAGATTTTCAAAGTTTTCCCTACACTACATTATGTAAAACAATTTGCCCCGCCCCTAAGGCAGAGTCGATTTTGACTCTAGGGAAATAATTAGAACAATTTTTGCAAAAGTAAGCTAGCCAATGCTACACACGAAATATCTAAGAACAATTAAGGGCCTACGGTTTTCTGACAAGAAAATTTTCAAATATCTTTTTATACAAATAGTATGCATGGGGAGGCGTAAATTTTATCTCGGTAAAGGGCCTTTGGATAACAATCCATGCAAAATATCTAAGCCCTGGGCATAGCTGCTCTCCAATCCTTTTATAATTTTAGAAACATGCTTAGGACAAACCTTTTCACATTAACAAAAAATATAAAGGGAAATAACACGAAATTGAGGGAAGATTGATCTATTGTTATTCAACACTTCATTTCCACTACTTCCCTCTATCAATGTACTTAATATCAATTTAAATATCTTAGAATTATGCCTAGGACAAGCAAAATGTACTGAGGGGAGATAATGAGAAATTAGACAAGGTGAGTTACAGTTGCTGTGCACTGCACTTACTCTCAATGTCCTCTATCATTGTATGAAGTTTAGAGTAAATTCCTTCATAGTTTTTTTATTTAATGATACTCCGGACAAACATTATAAAATGTAATAAATGGAGATAAATGACTGCACTTCGTCTCAACACAGGCAAAATGTACTGAGGATAGATAAAAACTAGAAAAGATGAATTATAGTTGACATCCAACGGTAATGCTCCTTTTCGAACGTCTATGATTTAACATTAACGACCCTTTTGGAAACAAGATACAGATTGCTACAGCCTGTGTTAGTTTAGCAATTTCAATAATTTTTAAAAACTAATTTCGATGTTATTTTCGTGGCTGTGAAAGTCCCTGAAAGATCGTTATAATTTTTTGTTTTGCATTCTTATTTTTTAAAAAATTTTTTTTTTCTTTAAACATTTATGACGTACCCTCCACTTTCGATATGTTTGTATTTCAAACAAGAATCTACTACTGGAAAGGTGTCTCTCACTGCTAAAAACATACTGAACCCTAAAAATGACTGTTTCAGGTAAGTATATCTTAACATATTTTATTTTCGAGAATATAATAACAAAAACTTTTATTTTGCCACGTGGGATACTTAAAAATCAGTTGCATTGCAGATAATAATCTTCCAGCAATGGCTTTGACAAGTTAATATTTCGTTAAACAACACAAATGCAATTAGACTAAATATCATAACATTCACACGAACGGCCTTCCTATATCAGTAATCAGCTTAAACTGTTTCAGGGTTCTGCTAAATGTCATCTGATTATGACAATTTTTAGTCAATTATTTTGATCAGGTCCTATGGAAACGTAGCTCTAAGCTACTAAATACTGTGAAAAAACATTCGATGGATTGCACTAGATAGGTTAGAGTTTTGTTGTTCTTTTTATGTTATCTTTATTTTATCATTTATAAAACGGACAGCTTTTAAACATTAGCCTTTGAATATTGCCTTTATCGGAATAATTATGTTAAAATGTTAAAATGTTGTTATCATTGTAAGTTCTTTTCAGTTCATTTCATAATATAATGCGATCCGTACTTTTATTTAAAAAAATGTATTGGTATACGTAAATGGATTATAGTTTGCTCAAATTAAATAAAATGATTTAACTGATTGACCTTTATGCAAATCTAAGAAGTGTCTAAAATCGTTACTTAATTTAATTTCTTGTTTGAAGTTTCTGATTGTATCACATGCTGTATTGGTTTTGTTTTTTACTTTAACAGGAGGGATAAACAGAGGAAAAAAACAATTTAAAGACACAATGTGGAAGTACAGCATTCAAAGTAACGCTTTTAAGTTAAGTGACGGTATTATTCTCTTTTAAGAAATAGAAATTTGCCATAACTTTTAGGGAATTAAACAGTTCACGTTGATTACTTGAAAAAAAGCATTTAAAAAGTATTTGTTCTGTACGCCAATAAAATTTATAACATTGAGAATCATTCTTGTAAAATGACGGTTATGTTTCTGGATGTGACTGCACTGGACTGCAAATGTAAGCCCTAAGATGATTTGTAACCCACAAAAACTTAACAAAAAGTGGTTGGATGCAGACACTTAGGTATCTATAGATGAATATTAATTAATAGATCTACTCGAAAGGCAAAAAATACAAATAGAAAGATAGCTGCTTTTTTCTCAACCTAAAGGAATTCATTGTACAGACTGTCAACTTAAAGATGCAGGTAAAGTGTTGCATCTCTAAACTAAAAGGCAAATTAGCGAAAACAGGTTGGATGCAGACCATTATATATCTATAGATGAATATAACTTCATACTTGAACAGTAACGAATACACAAAGATGGCTGCTTCTTTTCTCAAAATTTACAACAACACTTTAGCTACCGAATTCTACAACAGGACGAATGCATCAGAGAGATATCAATCGTCAAGAAATAACAGTGGTGAATACTACATTTATCCAGAGTACAACAATACGGAATCACAAAACGCATCATTTTATTTCGAACATATTGAACGTGCTTTATCGGGTTTCGGCTTTGTGTTAAATTTGTCAGCTATAGTAAACATATTGTCATTTAAGGGTTCTCTGAAAACCCAGTTCAAACTTATACTTAGTCTGGCAATTTCAGATGGCTTGATAGATTTGTTTCACTTTTTATTGAGTTTATACGATTTTCCGAGTTTGTACAAGGTGTATAGATATTTTTATTATAATCCCGTCTTTCCTTTGGCGGGTTTAGTGTTTTCTCTTTTATATGCTACTGCCCAGTACGCTGGACTTGGAACAATGTGTGCAATAGCCATTGATGTGTTAATAAAGGTCAGGAAACCTTTCCGATATCCGATATTAATGTCTAAATACCGTGGAACTGTCATAATTACATGTTTATGGCTTGTACCGGCAGTGCTTATCTTGACAACTGCTTTCATTATTGTTTTTTATAATAACATGCCATATGAAAGCATGTCTACAATATTTGTGTTTTTTAGTACCTTATATTGTTTTCTGTGTTGTTTGTTCTTTTTCGTATTCATCATTATCTATTCAGTTGTAGTATGTACAGTCCAAAACTCTAAGTTCATACGGCACACTGGCCAAAGGCGTAGCAGTATAAAAATGGCGGTTACATTTTTTCTAATCATCATCTCCTATTTTGTTTGTATTATGCCAGGTCTTTTCTTAGTCTTGTTTCTGATAGCAAACATCATACGTTATATTCAACATTTAGTTCTTGTTATTGGTTCTGTGTCCTCCCTTTATATTCTAAACACAATACTTGATCCAATTATATATGCTGTAAGAATTCCGGAAATACGAGAACGCTATCGCGTTAGCTTGTGGAGATGGAGATACTGTTTAACAATTAAGAAAGGAGACATCGCATCGAGTGATATACGTACAGACACATGAATATGACGCAATAGATATTAGCGTTATACTTCTATTTAAAGCATTGTATTTTGGAGTAAATAAACTTAAAAATAATTTGATTTTGATCTAAAATGTTCCTTTCCTTGTTAATCTAGCTTTCTAGATTAAGATTTTGTTATTGCTTATAGGCATAAAACGTATTTATCTACGTTATTTGTATCCCCCAGTTCCATATGTATCCAAGCGTGAAGAAAACTATTAAGTTATGTGCTACACTGTCTGATTATTTTCTATAATATTATAAGATTATTGTATTTTACTACTTAGAAATGTATTTTTGAATTAATGATGTGCAGTTATAAAACAATATTTTATATTAAGAGTTTCCACTCTAGAAGTGGTAAAACAACTTTGTAACTTTGCACATATCCAGTTGCAACCAATTATGTATGAATGTCTTTAATAAAATACTGAAATACTGGATAGATGTTGATACTTGCAGATCGTGTAATGTGCTTTATGTTTATCTGGAATATCTACTTACTTAATTAGTAATATCACTAACATTCGACTTTTAGAGAACTTGGACAGCTTAGTGTCATCCAAAAGTCCATAGAGACGGACGGAAGTACTTTAACAAATGTTACTATTCCAACTACACTCTGTTGTCAGAACGTAATACTAGAAAATGTTATTTATGTTTCAGAAATAGCTACATCAAGATGGAGGATATTTTTGCGCATGATATAGAATACTAACCGTATTGCCACTTCTCAAACCAACACATAGATCTCCCCCTATGTTTTTTGAGCCTAACGTTTGTCACTCTTTGGACTAAACAACACGGCATCGTGACGAGAACACATGACATTAAGACTTACTAACACTTAACTGACAAGATAACATTATGATAGGAAAAGATAACACATTTTTAGACACAACACCATCATTGATTGACACAATAATGAAATGAATGAAGTATTTCACTCGATTATAAGACAGGATGGCGCGTTTTGGAAAAATGACAACAAAAAGAGATTAGATATTATTTTGAAAAACAAAACAATCTTATATCTTGGCAAGAGTATCTATGAGACAAACAACTTTAAAACAAAGACAAAGAAATAGACAAAACAACACTGCAGGCGAATAATAGAAGATATTAAACTATGGTAGTTTGAAATGACAAGACACCTTTTGACAAGACATCACCACGTTTTGACTGCATGAAATGGATGACATCTCTATAAAAGGTTAAGTTCAGATATTTCCGACATGACGCCATTAACACAAAGAGAATAGATAAAACGAAAGGTCACAACGTCAGACAACTGCGGCGCTCCATAATGTGATTCATTTAAAATCTTGTTTGCTGGCAAAATAAAAAATATATCAGAATATGTTTCAAGAAAAGCAACTACAATCTCTTATACCATGTTTTTATCAACTCAGTTTGGTAAATAGAAACATTAATTACTTTAATCAAAATTCAAGAGTCATTTTTGTGTCAAGTGTCAACATATCGTGTACAAAGTGTGTTTCAGACTTAACTGAACTAGGTCGTCATAACGCGTTTCATTAATACAAATGTCAGTTTGATAATCTAACTTTGTTAATAATAGAAAGTTTTTATCATTAATTCCAACTTTAAATGCATTTTCTTGTAGACATAAAGGCATATTGCTTTAGAGAGGCTTGTAAAACATATATGCCTTCCCAACACTTCCTAGAGCGCCTTGTTGCAGGTTATAGTTAACAAGTAATGGCCATGCTGTTAATGAAGGGCAGCTTATGGCTTAAAACTTGTGTTCACGGTCAAAGTGCCTCTAAATTACCTTGACCCCGAAAACTAAAGGTAATGTACTGGTCAAGTTCAATCTGCCTATCAAATTTAGGAATTTAGGTTAAAAAAATGTAGTTTTTGATTCTAAATGGTTTTGGTATTCAATGTAATTGTGACAAAGGAGAACTTTAAAACAATATGGTTCATCTACTGGTCATGGACAGTCCGCCTACTAAGACTGAGGAACCTGGACTTAAATGTTTCTTTTTAAATTCTTTATTTTTTTCAGAAACAGTTTTGTTTCACAATGTCACTGTGGCCTTAAAATTTGATCTTGTGATCCTTAAAAAAAAATGGGTAATCAGCTAGTCATGTCCCACTGGCCTATCTACCTTTAAAAACCTAGGCCCTAGGAATTTTAGGTTACTGATTTGAAATCGATAAGCCAGTGACCTTTAACGTATTAACTCAAAAAACAATAACAGTAGTCTACTGTTCATAAGCAACTGGCTTAACAAGTTTAAGAATCATATGCACAAGCAGTTTCGATACTGATCTGTAAATGCTATGTAATGTCAATGTGGCCTTGTTCTTTTATCTGGTGACCACCCCTCCCCAACCCCCTCAAAACAAAGGAGAATCTAAAGGTCATATCAGATCTACGGTGTTCAGTTTGGACACTCGTTACTTTATATTTTACCTTAACCCGCGATTCGCGAAGTTACGATGGTGAAAACGCTATGGAACGATGAGAAAAACACGATGGCACGATAGTGAAATCACGATGGCACGATAGTAACTTCTCCATATCGTGCAATCGCGGTTTCATCATCGTACAATTGATAATCGCATCGTTGCAACTTCATCACCGTACCATCGCGATTTCATCAAAGTGCCATCGCCTTTCCACAATCGTGCCATTGCGTTTTCACCACTGTACTATTGTGTTTTCACCATTGTACCATCACGTTTTCACTATCGTGCCATTACCTTCCGCTGGTCATGCGCAGTGATACATTTTCACCAACAATGGATGAATGCATTTCCATGTATTTTGTAGGAGTCAATGCGTATCTGGACACTATAGAGATAGTCAGGTTTAGAACAGGATATGAAAATTGAAATAGTAAAATATCAGAATTGAAAACGAGATGTTAAAATAGTGAAATCGAAAAGTTACAGTGATGAAACCGCAATGGTACGATTGTACGATGGTGAAATGCGATATCGTATCATTGCATCATCGCGATTCAACAGAATGCTACGTGTTTTCATCATCGTACCATTGTGTTTTCATTTTCGTGTCATCGTAACATAACGTTTTCCCATCGCGGGTAAGGGTAAAATAAAAAGTAACGATTGTGTAAACATAACACCGTACGAATCCACCTTTCAAGTTTGAAGAGCACAGGCCTGATTGTTTATCAGATTTTAATCGGAAACGGTTTTGCTGTTTAGTATCACCGTGGCCTTGACCTTGAAGCGACAGACCAAAAAAGGAAAAAGGGTCAGTTACTGATTATTGTGCATAACCCCCAGTGTGGATCTTTCGGAGTAGATGTATTTAAATCGAATAAGATCTTCATTTGTAACGAATGAAATTGTTTGATGCATAATCTCCAGATGAAGATGTCATTCATTAAAAGTGTTGCTGTTACGAAATTTAAGGGCAGAATACATTATTGCTAATTTAATTGCATCTGACATTAATAAAGTCATTCATATAGCCGTAAATCAACCGTTTTTATCATGAAAATTACACAGAGTGCAATAGATATACAAGCATAATGACTAAATATGTATTTTTTTAATTGAAAATGATATTGACACGTTTAGCATAAAACTCATTTTTTTTTTGTTTATAGCCTTAATTGCTATGGGAAAAGGACATTCGATTACTATGCGTGTTTAATATTTGCAATGCCAGAAAACTATATACTTGTGGGGCATTTATTTTGAACTCTGTCTGCGGCTCTTTTATCTTTTCGAGACATTTCTTGTTGTTACATGCTACGAATGCACTTTTTCAGGTCAATATCAATTTGACTTGAGAGATGAAGAGTGGCTAACTATTAAACGAAATATTAAACTCAGTAAATTTAAATGCGCAAACATCAATTCCTTTACGGAATATGAAATTTATTTCGTGGGGCATGACCCCGTTTTACTACATTCTGGGTCTTTATATATTATATCAAATTCTTAATCAAAAGACAACTTAAATTAATTGCACTGCTGATCGACATTCTTTCTGTCAGATTACCAATTATTGCATATAACCCTCAGTGTGAATAACGATTTTTAATTTATGTTACGGATAACGAAATACGAGCGCTCTTTTTCTGGCCAACATTAAATTTGCTTGAGAGGTAAAGGGTGTTTTACTATTCAACGAAAGTTTAAACTCAATATATAAAACGCACAAACACCAATTAATTAACAGAATATGAAATAAATAAAACAGGGCATGTCCCCGCTTAACTATAATCTATAAACCAGGCTACGTCCTGCATGAAAAAGAAACGAATAAAACGTATAAACTGCTTAAAAAGCACGTAAGCTAATTACTCTAAGATATTAAATCCAAAACGTATATGAACTGGAACTTGTGCGCTTTATGCACCATTTGCATACCGTTTGAAACACTCATATGTCAAGTTATTATTCAGAAAATTTAATTATTTATGAACGCTGTCGTCGTTACATTTTTGACATCAATCTATCTATCTTTAAATGTTGGACCGGGAATCCTTGAAGGTCATGCGACACAAATTTTTGACCATGACATTTTCATATGAGCGAAATATGAGTGAAAAACTGTTTTACAAAATTCCGCAGGTAATTTTCATCTGACTTAAAGATCTTTTTATAGAAAATTAAAATCCATATTTTACGCACTTGATCTCGCGAACTTGTCAAGCGCGAAACCGGAAGTGACGCAAATTTATCCCTTGCCACTTGACACAGCTGTCTGGATTGTTAACGAAAACTTAAAAATTATGATGGAAAGTGAAAATGTAGACTGAAAAAAATCATAAAACAAAATTGAACAAGTTATGTTAACATCGTGAATATACATTGAATACTATTTAAATAAATAATTTGAAATTTTGATGGAATAACGAAGCCAATAAACAAAATTTATATAGAGGCTAGTTCAATTAGGGTTATATTTATCTGCATGGAAGCCACTTGAAATCATTGAGACATGCTAATTGGAAGCAACTATTACAAAATGCTTCCTCAAGTGTGACTTATCAAAAGTAATTCAATCAATTTTTCGGATCACTTGCCATAAAACTTTGCTAATTATCTCAACTTTATCATGGATTGGGTCATAAAAAAGTTAATTGCTTTGTTATGACAGTTATGCAGAATATACAAGGGTCCCATTTGGGTAAATTAATTTGCATAAATCCCACAGTATAAGGCGTGATATATGAATCTTTGACATTTCATTGGATATAAATTTATAAGCACAAATTTCTGCTTGATGGTCATTCCATATTATCATTTTTCAAACAATATCTCAACGTGAAAATACACTGTAGTGTGAGTTTCCATTCCAGTGAAACAAATGTTAACACATTAGATCTACTAAATTCACTTCAATTTTACTACACTTAAATGACGAATCATCAAGTACGAAAGTGTTACACAACATGTTAAAACGTGGAGAAGATAGTTTTATTTAGAACCACAACTTGGAAGAAATTGGAAGATTTATTAATCACATTCTCATTCTCACAACCCGTTCTTCCGGCACAAAGTTTGTATTTACTTATAAAAATCGAGAAGTAATCACATTTTTTTTAATTTACAATTTATAACATGTTATTTTTATGAGTGTGCATTTATTGTATTTCCTGCACTTGAGATTTAGAGTTATTTTTGCATTTAAAAACGGATGCGTTATGAGCAGTGTAATTCTGCACTACGGCCTCGTAGTGTAGTGATAAATCTAAAAATTGCAGCGGAAACTTCTATGTCGAAACAGCCGATCATCAAAAACACGTTTTTTCTTATCAAAAGCAATATTTTCATAATTTAAAATTAAACAATTTAATCAGTACATTATGATTATTTTGAATAGACAAAGCTTCTTTTGTCGTGTCACATGACCTTTAAGGTACATTCCTATATTTTTGTTTAGACAGTCATTTTGAAATGTTGTAGTGTATATATTTATGTTCCGACTAATTTTCACCAAAATCATTAATGTTAAAAACAAATGAAGATGATTTTTTTCACGGCTTTTTATCACCCCTCGTAGACTTTCCCTATTTTAGTGTTTCGCTAAATGTCAACCCGGAAAAAACATGATAAGTGACTGAAATTGAGGCAAATTAGCTAGGAATGACTCAAGCCTGTGCCTATGTAAAAGGCGGTTTTAGCCATTGTTTAATTACAGCTGAAAAACTACAGATCAGAATGTACTAGCAGTGCTTGTCGACAAGATTTAGAAAAAAAGATAATTATGAAAACGTGGGTCAATCTTCAAATCAGGAAACATATTACATTGGTTTATAAAAGTGCATGTCTACATATCAGGAAAATAAAACACTGTTATATATACTTTTTCCAGTGTTTTACTGTAACATAACAGTAGATAATATTCTGATAAACCACTAGTGAAATTTACAAGATATAATTTTCACTGTGCCAAACTACTTTTCCCCACAAAGTGCACCCCATTCACTTATCTACACAGTACCATTGTTTATTTACAAACAAGGTACATGTAGGTAAACAGACAACAACATCAAAAAGGCAGTCTGCTAACAACTCCAAAAACTGGTAAAAACTGGTAAAAATTAACAGAATGTCTCAAGAATCTGGACATTTTAGGCTAAAACCTCAATATTTTAATAATGATTCTTCATTTGAATTGGACAACGTATCATTTGTTGAGTACAGATATTATACTTTTCATCACAGTTGTCAGTTTTTTTAATGCTATCGCACCTTGGAATGAAAGGCAACATATCTAGTTCCCGCGCTGAAAATTTTGTAAAAACAAGAGATCGTATATCATTACGTATGTGTCGTTCTGTAACACATAATTAGCTGTCTACAACAACAACAACATGTCATTTAAAACTATTTAAAAATCATCAGGAAGAGTATTAAAACGACAAGAATTGCATTTGATTTCAAAAAATTTATTGAGTACAGATACTATACTAACCCCATGGACCTTTTCAGTTTAGGATCATACAAAAAATAGTTTTCGAAAGGTGCGAGAAAACAGTATTTCACTCTCGTTATTTTTCTACATATGCCTAAAGTTATCTACGAATTCATGCAACTTGTTTACATTGATTAAACTTCTGATTCCTGTGATAAAATGAATCACAAAACACACAAGTTCACTCAAGTAATCGGGAAAAAACACCATACCGTTAAATTATTCTAATAAATTTTAGTTTTACAAATTCACTGACACAGAAAAAGAATATGGCGGACATAACAAAATCAATATATTTTATTGCTGTTGTTGACATTTCTGTATTATTTAGTTGTATAAGTCTGAATCACAAAAAGTTATGGCTGATAATTGATTTTTTTCTTAAAGAAGATGAAGGTCACCACAAAGTAAGCAGGCTTTCATTTATTTTATCGTTTTTCCTGGTACTGTTTGAATGACGCCACGCATGTGCAGACAATGGTAAACATTGGGGTGCACAACGCGTTTGTGAAATTGTTCACGGATAAATTTTGTTCTTCATATAAAAGGCTCAGGAAATTATGAAATAAATGGAATTTTTTTTTTCTGTGTGAAATCGAAAAATTATTTCATGAGCAAGCATCATGAAAAAATAATATTCCAACAACAAATATCCTCAACAGATGAAGGAAAATGATGCATTGCTACTTGACTCGACTGTTAAACCAAGTGAACTTTGATTATCTGTAAATGAGAACTGATTAGAAAACTTACTTGAAAAATACGACAGATTTTATTTTAGCACCTCTAACAACACTACTGACACCCTCAACATGATTAATGAATCAAATGAATATAACACATAACTTTTTTCTAAACAAAAAGAACCCCCCCCCCGAAAAAAAACAGCTTTAACTCCTCTTTATCGTCTTTCAAATTTGTGTTACTCAAAATTGAGGTACCAACTTAGGTATAACGATGTAGGTTACCAGTTGGAGCCACATACATTTATTGAATTAATATATTACTAAATTACGCAGGAGTTTTTCATTGTGTGAAAAAAAAAAATGTGTTTCGATAATTTTCAGATTTGTTTTTAATTTTTCACCAATAGTAAATATTTTATTTTTTAAATATACTCTGAAAGCTATATATAAACTTGTAGTCTGACATTTTCAGACTGCAATATTTGATGTATTTGTTTCAACATAAATGTAATTTTTCTTAAAAATCCAAATTTATACATAATGCTTTTGTTTTATCATTTCGATCTCTTCTGTCTTAGTTTTTTGTTGTTTTCTCTTTAACACATGACTGCCAATACTCGCAACGATATGTGCAATAGCTGTTTATATGTTGACAAATGCCAGATACCTAACATAAATGTCACAATATATTATATTAAGACTGTAGACACAAAAAAGAAGAAATGTGATTAAGTCTTATATATGAATATCTATTAAAACACTGCAGACCTGGATAAAAGAAGTAAATTTTAGGCTGGCAGCATAAACATTACTGCGCAAATGTGGGTTTGAAAGAGATATTTATTGAAACCAAAAGAGTTTTGCATGTTGAATATGAACTAAATAAATGAAAATGAGATCGATCAAGTCCGGCGGTAATGACCCTTTTCAAACTTATATAATTTTAATGACTCTTCTGTAAGCAAGGCTCAACATTCAATAAGCATTTGTTAGTCTACGGTCTCGTTTTTCTAAATATTTTTGATGTTATTTTTGTGGCTGGAAAATTCCCTGAGGATTCTTATAACTTTTAATTTTGAATTATTATTTCTGAACATTTGTTTTCTCTCTTGAATAATGACGAAGCCGCCATTTTTTAACGTTTTATTACAACATGAATAATTTCCCTCTATTAACATACCATGATATCAGAATTTCTTATAATCTTCTACCGAAAAAGGTGTCACCTGCCGCTACAAAATTAATATACTGAACACTTAACTGATTGTTTTAGTTAAGTACGTGTTAAGAGATTTTATGTTGTCGAAAGAATGATTTTAAAATGCTATTTTTGGGAGGCCATGTGGGATACTCAAAAGTCATTTGCCTTGCAGATTATAACATTCCACCAATTTATATTTCGTGACAGGCTTTAATATATAAAAGCAGAAAAAATGCAATTAAATACTATGACATTCATATGAACTATTTTCCCATATCTTTTATCAGATTAAACAGTTTCAGGGTTCCGCTAAAGGTCATCAAATTATGACAATTTTGAGTCAATTATTCTGATTATGTCCTGCGAATATATAGCTCTTATAAATCACTTTCTATGGAATTTATTTGATAAGTCCAGAGGTTCGTGTTTTTTTCTATTTTCTCATTATTTTATTGTTTACATTATGGACAACTTTTAAAATTAGATTTGAACAATTATTGTCTTTTCCGGACAAATATATCATATGTAAATATAATATATTTACATATCATATATTTGTCCGTAAAAGACAATACCTTGTATAAAGTATATATGATTATCATGCATTGTTTTAGTTCATTTCATTATAAAATGCGATACATGCTTTTTTTCAGTATTTTTAAACGTTAATTTCAAGGACTACAGTTTGCTCGTATATAAACAGATGATAAGAGTCATCTAAAATCGTTATTTGATTGAATTTTGTTTTTATTTATTTTGTTCTTATCATATGATCTTTTGATATTGTTATTTTTTACTTTTAAATTAACAGGATGGAGAAACTGAGGTACACAATGATTCAACGACCCTAAATGAAAGTACAACATTCAAAGTTACAATGTTTGTTGAAGTGACAAGTTATTTTCTTTAAAGATTAGGATATGTTTGTCGTAACCTTATGTGTAAGTTCCTAGAAAACAATTAATACACATTGATAACTGTGTCTGTTCTATACGCGAATATAATTTGTTTCATTGATAATTTTCTCGTAAGATAACGATTTAATCTTAAACATCCTCGAAAGAATTCCTCGTACATATTGAACTGCAAGTGTGAACCCGAAAATGATGGTCAGCTACTACATTTTTAAACAAAAAGGCAACTTAACAGAAAAAAGTTGGATGCAGAGACTATAGTATCTGTAGATGAATAGCACTTAATACTCGAAAAGTAAAGAATGCACAAAAATGGCTGCTTATTTTCTCAAAGATTACAACAACACTGTAGCTACCAACTTCTACAACTGGACGAATGCATCGGACAGATATCAATTGTTAAGAAATACAAGTAGTGAATACTACGTTTATCCAGAGTATGAATACACTGATTTACAGAGTGCATTATTTTATTTCGAACATTTTGAACGTGCTTTATCGATTTTAGGCTTTTTGTTAAATTTGTCAGCTATAGTAAACCTTTTGTCATTTAAGGGTACTCTGAAAACCCAGTTCAAACTTAGACTGAGTCTGGCGATTTCAGATGGCTTAATCGACTTGTCTCATTTTTTATTGAGTTTATACGACTTTCCAAGCTTGTACAAGGTACACAGATATTTTCACCATGATCCAGTCTTTCCTTTGGCGGGTTTAGTGTTTTCTCTTTTATATGCGACTGCCCAGTACGCTGGACTTGGAACAATGTGTGCATTAGCTGTTGATGTTTTAATAAAAGTCACGAAACCTTTCAGATATCCGATATTAATGTCTAAATACCGTGGAACTGTCATAATTACATGCCTATGGCTTGTACCGGCAGTGCTAATCTTGACGACAGCTTTCACTGTTGTTTTTTGTAATAACTTGTCATATGATAGCATGTCTACAATATTTTTGCTTTTTAGTGTTTTATATTGCTTTATGTGCGGCTTATTCTTTTTCGTATTCATCATTATCTATTCAGTTGTAGTATGTACATTCCAAAACTCCAAGTTCGTACAGCACAATGGTCAACGGCGTAGCAGTACAAAAATGGCGGTTACATTTTTTTTTATCATCATCTCCTATTTTGTTTGCATTATGCCAGGTCTTTTCTTAGTCTTGTTTCTGATAGCAAACATCATACGTTATATTCCACATTTAGTTCTTGTTTTTGGTTCTGTGTCCTTACTTTATATTTTAAACACAACACTTGATCCAATAATATATGCTGTTAGAATTCCGGAAATACGAGAACGCTATCGCGTAAGTTCGCTGAGATGCAAGCATTGTTTAACAAATAAAAAGAGAGACATCGCATCGAGTGATATACGTACAGACTCATGAATATGATGCGATAGATATTAGCGTTATAGTTCTATTTAAAGCATTGTATTTTGGAGTAAATAAACTTAAAAATAATTTGATTTTTGTCTATAATTTTCTTTCCTTGTATATCTAGCCTTCTAGATTAAGATCTTGCAATTACTTATAGGTATAAAACGTATTTATCTGCTTTATTTTTATCCCCAGCTCCAAAGCGTGAATAAAACTGTTAAGTTCTGTGCGACACCGTCTGATTATTTTCTGTAATATTATAAGATTATTGTATTTTACTGTCTAGAAATGTATTTTTTTTAATTAATGATGTGCAGTTATATAATAATATTTTTAATTAAGAGTTTCCTCTCTAGAAGTGGTAAAACAACTTTGTAACTTTTCACATAACCAGTTGCAACCAATTATGTATGATTTTTTTTAATAAAACAATAAGAAATAATGGACAGATGATGATACTTGCAGATGCATGTAATGTGCTTTATGTTTATCTTGAATATCTACTTACTTATTTAGTAGTATCACTCACATCCGCCTTTTAGAGAACTTGGAAATCTTAGTGACAACTAGAAATCCATAGAGACGGACGGAAGTACTTTAACAAATGTTACTATTCCAACTACGCAGTGAAGTTATGATCAATCACTCTGTTGTCAGAACGTAATACTAGGACATGATTTTTTAAATATTTTTTATGTTTCAGTAGTAGTTACATCATAATAAAGGTATTTTTGCACATACTAACCATACTGTTACTTCTAAAAATCCAACAATTAGAAATTTTTTACAGTTTTTTAATCCTAACGTTTGCCACTCTTTGGACTAAACATCACGGCATCGTGACGAGAACAAGCGGCATTAAGACTAACTAACGCTTAACTGACAAGATCACATTATAATAGGAACAGATAACACATTTTAGACATAACAACATCACTGATTGACGCGATGATGAAATGAGTGAAGTATTTCACTCAGTAATAAAACAGGATTACGCGTTTTGGAAAAATAACCACAAAGAGATTTGACATTATTTAAACAAAACAATCTTATATCTTGAAAAGAGTAACTATGAGGCAAACACCTCTAAAACAAAGACATAGGAAATAGACCGAACAACACTGCAGTCGAATAATAGAAGAAATTAAACTATGGTAGTTTGAAATGACAAGACACCTTTTGAACAAGACATCACGACGTCTGGACTACATGACATGGATATATACACACTATTGCTCTATAAAAAGTAAGATTCCGATATTTCCGACGTGGCAGCAAAGGAGTTTGACAGGACACGACAATATTAACAAATACAGAATAGATAAAACGAAAATTCACAGCGTCAGACAGGTGCGGCTTTCCATAATTTAAAAGCTTGTTTGCTGGCAAGATAAAACATATGTCAGAATATGTTTCATGAATTACAATTTCTTATACCATTTTCTTATCAACTCAGTTTGATGAATAGAAACATTAACTACTTAAATCAAAATTCAAGAGTCCTTTTTGTGTCAAGTGTCAACATATCGTGTATAAAGTGTGTTTCAGACTTAAATGAACCTAGTCGTTATAACGCGTTTCATTCATACAATAGTCGGTTTGATAATCTAACTTTGTTGATAATAGAAAGTTTCTATTATTAAATCCAACTTAATAGGCGCTTTCGTGTATACAGTAAGGCCTATTTCTTTACGAGAGATGCTTTAAAACATATATGCCTGCCCCACCCTTCCTAATGCGCCTTGTTGCAGGTTAACAAGTAATGGTCATGCTTCTAATGAAGGGCAGGTTATGGCTTAAAAGTTGTGTTCACGGTCAATGTGCTTCTGAATTACTTTTGACCTCCCCAACCAACCAAAAAAAACTAGGGGTAATGTACTGGTCTTGCCCAATCTGCCTAATAAATTTAGGAAGTAAGGCAAAAGAATTTGTAGTTTTTGATTCTAAATGGTTTTAGTATTTAATGTAATTGTAACCAAGGAGAACTTCAAAACAATATTGACCATGACTACTAGTCATGGACAGCCCGCTTACCAAGATTAAGGAACCTGTGCTTATATGGTTGTCTTTTTTAATTTATTACTTACCAACAGATTTGATTTACAATGTCACTGTGGTCTTAAAATTTGACCTTGTGATCCTTAAATGAATATGGGTCATCAGCTAGTCATGATCCACTGACCTATCAACTTTTAAAAGCCTAGGCCCTATGAGTTTTTAGATTATTGGTTTGAGATAGTTTGCTATGCAATATCAATAAGCCATTGAACTTTAACCTAGAAACTCGAAAAATAATAACAGTCGGCTACTGGTCACTATCAACTGGCTTATCAAGTCTGAGAATCATAGACACAAGCATTTTCGATACTGATCCGAAAATGCTATGCAATGTCAATTTGGCTTTGTTCTTTGATCTGGAGACCCCCACCCACCACACACGAAAGAAAAGAAAAAAAGGAGAATCTACTGGTCATGTCAAATCTACGGTGTTCAGTTTTGACAAAGCGTTACTTTAGATTCTACCTTAACCCGAGATGCACGATGTTAAGATGGTGAAAACGCTTTGGTACGATGATGAAAACACGATGGTGAAATCGCGATTGCACGATCGTATGCTCCTTCATCATCG
This sequence comes from Cyclina sinensis, assembly GCA_012932295.1. Taxonomy (NCBI): domain Eukaryota; kingdom Metazoa; phylum Mollusca; class Bivalvia; order Venerida; family Veneridae; genus Cyclina; species Cyclina sinensis. The sequence goes on from JAAONU010000008.1 coordinate 27,980,723, forward strand.
CCTAATCGCGGTCTCACCATCGTACCATCGCGGCTTCACCATTGACAATCGCATCATTGCAACTTCATCATCGTACCATCGCGATTTATTCAAAGTGCCATCGCATTTCCACAATCATGCCATTGCGTTTCCACAATCGCGCCATTGCGTTTTCACCATTGTACCACTGTGTTTTCACCATCATTCCAGCACGCTTTCACCATCGTGCCATTACCTTCCGCTGGTCATGAGCAGTGATACATTTTCATCAACAATGGATGAATGCATGTCCATGTATTTTGTAGGTGTCCAGGCGTATCGAGTAACTTTAGAGATAGTCATCTTAGAGCGGGATGAGAAAATATTAATAGTAATATATCAGAATCTGACTACATCTTTCTGCTTAAAATGCTGTATCACTGCACATGCCCACCGGACGGCGAAGACAGGATGGTGACAATCCGATGGTACAATGGCGAAAAAGCGATGTTGGAAACGCAGTGGTACGATAATGAAAATGCAACAGAAAGATTATGAAATCTTACCATAGTTATACCACGATGGTGAAACCGAGATGTTACGATAGTGAAATCGCAAGGGTACAATGATGAAACCGCAATGGTACGAATGTACGATGGTGAAACCGGGTTGGTAAGATGATCAAAACGCGATATTGTACCATTGCATCATCGCTATTCAACAGAAAGCCATCGTGTTTTCGTTTTCGTACAATTGTGTTCAATTGTGCTCTTCATCATGAAATCGTACCATAGCGTTTTCCCATCGCGGGTAAGGGTAAAAGTAACGATTGTGAAAATGGAACACCGTACAAATCCACGTTCAAGTTTGAAGAGCACAGGCCCGACCGTTTATCAGTTTTTGATCGGAAACGGTTTTCCTGTTAAGTATCACTGTGGCATTGACCTTGAAGCGATAAACCAAAACAAGAATAGGGTCAGTTACTGATTATTGTGCATAACCCCCAGTGTGTGAGTCTTTCGGAGTAGATGTATTTAAATCGAAAAGATCTTCATTTGTAACGAATGAAATTGTTTGATGCATAATCTATACATGAAGATGTCATTCCTTAAAAGTGTTGCTGTTACGAAATTTAAGGGCAGAGTACATTATTGCTAATTTAATTGCATCTAACATTAATACAATAATAAAGTCATTAATACAGCCGTAAATCAGATGTCAACCGTTTTTATCATGAAACTTACACAGAGTGCAATAGATATACAAGAATTATGACTAAATGTGTAATTTATTTAATTGAAAATGATATTGACACGTTTAGGATAAAACTCATTTTTTTTGTTTATAGCCTTAATTGATATGGGAATAGGACATTCTATTACTATGCGTGTTTAATATTTGTAATGCCAGAAAACTATATACTTGTTAGGCATTTATTTGAACTCTATCTACGTCTCTATCATCTTTTGAAGCAGTTTTTTTTATGTTGTTACATGTTACGAATGGACCTTTTCAGGTCAATATCAATTTGACTTGAGAGATGAAGAGTGCCTAACTGTTCAACGAAATATTAAACTCAGTAAATTTAAATGCGCAAACATCAATTCTTTTACGGAATATGAAATTTATTTCGTGGGGCATGACCCCGTTTTACTAGATTCTGGGTCTTCATAGATATATATATATATATATATATATATATATATATATATATATATATATATATATATATATATCAAATTCTTTATCAAAAGACAATTTAAATTAATTGCACTGCTGATCGACATTCTTTCTTTCAGGTCACCAATTATTGCGTTTAACCCCAAGTGTGAATAACGATTTTTAAATCATGTTACGGATAACGAAATACCAGCGCTCTTTTTCTGGCCAACGTTAAATTGGCTTGAGCGGTAAAGGTGTTTTACTATTCAATGAAAGTCTAAACTCAATATATAAAACGCAAAAACACCAATTAATTAACAGAATATGAAATAAATAAAACAGGGCATGTCCCCGCTTAACTATAATCTATAAAGCAGGCTACGTCCTGCATGAAAAAGAAACGAATAAACAGTATAAACTGCTTAAAAAACACGTAAGCTAATTACTCTAAGATATTAAATCCAAAACGTATATGAACTGGAACTTGTGCATACCGTTTGAAACACTCATATGTCAAGTTATTATTCAGAAAATTGAAATATTTATGAACGCTGTCGTCGTTACAATTTTGACATCAATCTATCTGTCTTTAAATGTTGGACCGGGAATCCTTAAAGGTCACGCGACACAAATTTTTGACCATGACATTTTCATATGAGCAAAATATCTATGACTATTTTACAAAATTTCGCAGGTAATTTTCATCTGATTTAAAGATGTTTTTATAGAAAATTAAAATCCATATTTTTCGCAGTTGGTCTCGCTAACCTGTCAAGCGCGAAACCGGAAGTGACGCAAATTTATCCCTTGCCCTTGCCATTTGACACAGCTGTCTGGATTGTTAACAAAAACTTAAAAAATATGATGGAAAATGAAAATGTAGACTGAAAATAGTCAAAAAACAAAATTGAACAAGTTAAGTTAACATCGTGAATATACATTGAATACTATTTAAATAAATAATTTGAAATTATGATGGAATAACGAAGCCAATAAACAAAATGTATAAAGAGGCTAGTTCAATTAGGGTTATATTTATCTGCATGGAAGCTACTCAACTAGAAATCATTAAGACATGCTAATTGGAAGCAACATAATGTTTCCACAAGTGTGACATATCAAAAGTAATTCATTCAATTTGTCGGATCACTTGCCATAAAACTTTGCTAATTGTCTCAACTTTATCATGGACTGGGTCATAAAAAAGTTAATTGCTTTGTTTTGACAGCTATGCAGAAAATACAAGGGTCCCATTTGGGAAAATTAATTTGCATAAATCCCACAGTATAAGGCGTGATATATGGATCTTTGACATTTTATTGGATATAAATGTATAAGCACAAATTTCTGCTTGATGGCCATTCCATATTATTATTTTTCAAACAATATCTCAACGTGAAAATACACTGTACTGTGAGTTTCCATTCCAGTGAAACAAATGTTAACACGTTCTAGGTCAACTAAATTCACTTCAATTTTACTACACTCAAATGACAAAGAATTTGTTTATGACGTAATCATCAAGTAAGAAAGTGTTACACAACATGTTAAAACGTGGAGGAGATAGTTTTATTTAGAACCACAACTTGGAAGAAATGGGAAGATTTATTAATCACATTCTCATTCTCACAACCCGTTCTTCCGGCGCAAAGTTTGTATTTACTTCAATCGAGAAGTAATCACATTTTTTTAATTTACAATTTATAACATGCTATTTTTATAAGTGTGCATTTATTGTATTTCCTGCACTTGAGATTTAGTGTTATTTTTGCATTTAAAAACGGATGCGTTATGAGCAGTGCAATTCTGCACTACTGCCTCGTAGTGTATGGTTAAATCTACGTCACAACCAAAAATTGCAGCGGAAACTACCGATGTCGAAACAGCCGATCATCAAAAACACGTTTTTTTCTTATCAAAAGCAATATTTTCATAATTTAAAATTAACCCATTTTAATCAGTATATTATGATTATTTTGAATAGACAAAGTTGCTTTAGTCGTGTCACATGACTCTTAAGGTACATTCCTATGTTTTTGTTTAGACAGTCATTTTGAAATGTTGTAGTGTATATATCTATGTTCCGACTAATTTTCACCAAAATCATTAATGTTAAAAACAAACGAAGATGATTTTTTTTCACGGCTTTTTATCATCCCTCGTAGACTTTCCCTATTTGAGTGTTTCGCTAAATGTCAACCCGGAAAAAACATGATAAGTGACTGAAATTGAGGCAAATTAGCTACGAATGATAATTTGACTCAAGCCTGTGCCTATGTAAGAGGCGGTTTTAGCCATTGTTTAATTACAGCTGAAAAACTACAGATCAGAATGTACTAGACTGCCTGTCGACAAGATTTAGAAAAAAAGATAATTATGAAAAAGTGGGTCAATCTACAAATCAGGAAACATATTACATTGGTTTATAATAGTGCATGTCTACATATCAGGAAAATAAAACACTGTTATATATACTTTTTCCAGTGTTTTACTGTAACATAACAGTAGCTAATATTCTGATAAACCACCAGTGAAATTTAAAAAAATATAATTTTTACTGTATCAAATTACTTTTCCCCACAAAGTGCACCCCATTCACTTATCTACACAGTACCATTGTTTGTTTACAAACAAGGTGCATGTAGGTAAACAGACAACAACATCAAAAAGGCCGTCTGCTTACAACTCCAAAAACTTGTAAAAACTGGTAAAAATTAACAGAATGTCTCAAGAAACTGGACATTTTAGGCTAAAACCTCAATATTTTAATAATGATTCTTCATTTGAATTGGACAACGTATCATTTGTTGAGTACAGATATTATACTTTTCATCACAGTTGTCATTTTTTTAATGCTATCGCACCTTGGGATGAAAAGCAACATATCTAGTTCCCGCGCTGAAAATTTTGTAAAAACAAGAGATCGTATATCATTACGTAAGTGTCTGTAACTCATAATATGCTGTCTAAAACAACAACAACATTTTATTTAAAACTATTTAAAAATCATCAGGAAGAGTATTAAAACGACAAGAATTGCATTTGATTTCAAATAATTTATTAAGTACAGATATTATACTAACCCCATGGACCTTTTCAGTTTAGGATCATACAAAAAATAGTTTTCGAAAGGTGCCAGACAACAGTATTTCATTCTCGTTATTTTTCTACATATGCCTAAAGTTATCTACGAATTCATGCGACTTGTTTACATTGATTAAACTTCTGATTCCTGTGATAAAATGAATCACAAAACACACAAGTTCACTCAAGTAATCGGGAAAAAATCACCATAACGTTAAATTATTCTAATAAATTTTAGTTTTAAAAATTCACTGACACAGAAAAAGAATATGGCGGACATAACAAAATCAATATATTTTATTGCTGTTGTTTACATTTCTGTATTATTTAGCTGTATAAGTCTGAATCACAAAAAGTTATGGTTGATAATTGATTTTTTTCTTAAAGAAGATGAAAGTCACCACAAAGAAAGCAGGCTATCATTCATTTTATCGTTTTTCCTGGTACTATTTGAATGACGCCACGCATGTGCAGACAATGGTAAACATTGAGGTGCACAACGCGTTTGTGAAATTGTCCAGGGATAAATTTTTTTCTTCATATAAAAGGCTCAGGAAATAATGAAATAAATGGAATATTTTTTTTCTGTGTGAAATCGAAAAATTATTTCATGAGCAAGCATCATGAAAAAATAATATTCCAACAACAAATATCCTCAACAGATGAAGGAAAATGATGCACTGCTACTTGACTCGACTGTTAAACCAAGTGAACTTTGATTATCTGTAAATGAGAACTGATTAGAGAACTTACTTGAAAAATACGACAGATTTTATTTTGGCACCTCTAACAACACTACTGACTCCCTCAACATGATGAATGCATCAAATGAATATAACACATAACTTTTTTCTAAACAAAAGGCCCCCCCCCCCCCGCCCCCCCCCAAAAAAAAGCTTCAACTCCTCTTTATCGTCTTTCAAATTTGTGTTACTCAAAATTGAGGTACCAACTTACGTATAACGGCGCAAGTTACCAGTTGGAGCCAAATACATTTATTGAATTAATATATTACTATATTACGCAGGAGTTTTTCATTGTGTGAAAAAAATGTGTCGAAAATTTTCAGATTAGTCTTTAATTTTTCACCAATAGTAAATATTTTATTTTTTTTAAAAAAAATACTCTGAAATCTATATATAAAATTGTAGTCTGACATTTTCAGACTGCAATATTTGATGTATTTGTTTCAACATAAATGTGATTTTTCTTAAAAATCCAAATTTATACAAAATGCTTTTGTTTTATCTTTTCGATCTCTTCTGTCTATCTTAGTTTTTTTTGTTTTTTCTTTAACACATGACTGCCAATACTCGCCACGATATGTGCAATAGCTGTTAATATGTTGACAAATGCCAGATACCTAACATAAATGTCTAATTATCTCGGAAATGTTCTAACAGCGTGCTTATGTCTTTTACTGGTGATGCTGATCTTAAGTTGAATTCACGTTCATGAAAACAAACGGCAACAAATATGATGGCCATTATTTTAGACAATTAATTATAAGACCAAAGTTTTTTGCAGTGCATATAATGGTCACATTTTTCAAGTTGCGCATTCAAAACAATAATGACAAAATGAGTGCTCCTTCGCTTTCCATCCTACAATTCCTGAATCGATCTTGTTAATTGCCGTAAATATCAACAATATCAATCCCTGGATTCTCTCTTACTCCCTCCTCGTACAAGAAAATAGTAAGTCAGGCTCCATTTCTTGATACTTTCAGTTTATGGTGTTTCAATTAATTAAGGACTATCACTTCCGAAATATGTATTCAAGATTGTATTTTGTGATAAGTGTTTGATTATATCTTTATATAGTAATATATAATATTAAGACTGTAGACACAAAAAAGAAGAAATGTGATTTAGTCTTATATATGAATATCTTGATGACAAAAGAAAGAAATTTTAGGCTGGCAGCATAAACATTATTGCGCAAATATGGGTTTGAATAAGATATTTATTGAAACCAAAAGAGTTTTGCATGTTGTAAATATGAACTAAATAAATGAACATGAGATCGATCAAGTCCAGCGGTAATGCCCCTTTTCAAACTTATATAATTTTAATGACTCTTTTGGAAACAAGGCTCAACATTTAATAAACATTTGTTAGTCTACCGTCTCGTTTTTCTAAATATTTTCGATGTTATTTTTGTGGCTGGAAAATTCCCTGAAGGATTCTTATAACTTTAAATTTTGCATTATTATTTCTCCAACTTTTGTTTTCTCTCTTTAATAATGACGCAGCCGCCATTTTCTAAACGTTTTATTACAAACATGAAAAATTTCCCTCTATTTACATACCATGATATCAGAATTTCTTACAATCTTCTACTGAAAAAGGTGTCTCCTACCGCTACAAAATTAAAATACTGAACACTTAACTGATTGTTTTAGTTAAGTACGTGTTAAGAGATTTTATGTTGTCGAAAGAATGATTTTAAAATGCTATTTTTGGGAGGCCATGTGGGATACTCAAACGTCAATTGCAGATTATAACATTCCACCAATATATTTCGTCATAGCGTTTGAGATATAAAAGCAGAAAAAAATGCAATTAAATTAAATACCATGACATTCATATGAACTGCTTTTCTATATCATTTATCAGACTAAACTGTTTCAGGGTTCTGCTTAATGTCATCAAATTATGACAATTTTTAGTCAATTATTCTGATCATGTCCTGTGGATATATAGCCCTTATGAAACACTTTCCTTGGACTTTATTAGATACGTTCAGAGGTTCGTGGTTATTTCTGTTTTCTCACTATTTTATTATTTACAATATGGACAACTTTTAAAATTAGCCTTTGACTACTGTCTTTTTCCGGACAAATATCTTATATGTAAATATATGTATTTTTTTCAGTTCATTTCATTATAAAATGCAATACATGCTTTTGTTTTGGTTTTGTTTTTTCAGTATTTTTAAAACGTTAGAGTACAGTTTGCTCATATATTAAAAGATGATAAGCGTAATCTAAAATCGTTATTTGATTGAATTTTGTTATTATTTATTTTGTTCTTATCATATGATCTTTTGATATTATCTTTTACTTTTGAATTAACAGGATGGATAAACTGAGGTACTCAATGATTCAAAGACTCTAAGTGAAAGTACAACATTCAAAGTTACAATGTCTGTTGAAGTGACACGTTATTTTCGTAAACGATGGGATGTGTTTGACGTTACTTTATGTGTAAGTTCCTAGAAAACAAGTAATACACATTGATAACTTTGTTTGTTCTATACGCGAATGCAATTTGTTACATTGATAATTTTCTTGTAAGATAACGATTTGATCTTAAGCATACTCGAAATAATTCATCGTACATATTGAACGGCAAGTGTCAACCCGAAAATGATGGTCAACTACTACATTTCTAAACCAAAAGGCAACTTTACGGAAAGAGATTGGATGCAGAGACTAAGGTATCTGTAGATGTATAGCCCTTAATACTCGAAAAGTAAAGAATGCACAAAATGGCTGCTTATTTTCTCAAAGATTACAACAACACTGTAGCCACCAACTTCTACAACTGGACGAATGCATCGGACAGATATCAATCGTTAAGAAACATAAGTAGTGAATACAACATTTATCCAGAGTATGACTACACGGATTTACAAAGTGCATCATTATATTTCAAACATTTTGAACGTGCTTTATCAAGTTTAGGCTTTTTGTTAAATTTGTCAGCTATAGTAAACCTTTTGTCATTTAAGGGTTCTCTGAAAACCCAGTTCAAACTTATATTGAGTCTGGCGATTTCAGATGGCTTAATCGACTTGTCTCATTTTTTATTGAGTTTATACGACTTTCCAAGCTTGTACAAGGTACACAGATATTTTCATCATGATCCCGTCTTTCCTTCGGCGGGTTTAGTGTTTTCTCTTTTATATGTGACTGCCCAGTACGCTGGACTTGGAACAATGTGTGCAATAGCTGTTGATGTTTTAATAAAGGTCACGAAACCTTTCAGATATCCGATATTAATGTCTAAATACCGTGGAACTGTCATAATTACATGCTTATGGCTTGTACCGGCAATGCTAATCTTGACGACAGCCTTAACTATTGTCTTTTATACTAACATGTCATATGATAGCATGTCTGCAATATTTTTGCTCTTTAGTGGTTTATATTGTTTTCTGTGTTGCTTGTTCTTTTTCGTGTTCATTATTATCTATTCAGTTATAATATGTATAGTCCGAAACTCCAAGTACATACAGCACACTGGCCAAAGGCGTAGCAATATAAAAATGATGGTCACATTTTTCCTAATCATATTCTCATTTTTTGTTTGTATTATGCCAGGAATTATTTTAGTCTTTTTTCCGATATCAAACATCATACAATACATTCCAAATTTAGTTCTTGTAATTCTGTCTGTGTCTTCCCTTTATGTTCTAAACACTCTACTTGATCCAATTATATATGCTGTAAGAATTCCGGAAATTCGAGAACGATACTGCATTAGTTTGCGGAGATTTCGGCACTGTTCAAAATAAAGAATAAAAAAAACCTCATCGAGTAGTATACATTCAACCTGAATATTAGCGATATAGTTCTGTTTAAATCATTGTACTTTAAAGTTAGTTTACTTAAAAATAATCTGATTTTGACAGTCAATAATGTTACTTTTCTTGTATATCTTCTAATGTAGATAATGAGCTTGTAATTGGCGAGATTGACCTGTGCTATCTTTTTTTTCCCGTAACTCCAAGTTTATGTCAAAGTGAAGAAAACCGTTAGGTGCCGCGCGGCATCGTTTGCTTATTTTCTATAATATTATAAGAATATTGTGTATTTAATGCCTAGAAATGTGTTTCTTATCAATGTAATTATATATGTAGATAAGGTCAATTTTTCATGATATACTTTGTTTATATAAGCTACTGTGTATAGTAAAAACTGTAAACACTGAAGTGAGTACTGCACGTGTTCATTCATCACTATTCATGGTCACATGACTTCATTTCCATTCATCTTCAGAGTATTATGGGTGTTGTCTTGTTTATATTTTTTAGGTTAACATGTTTTAGTGAATTGTCTCTTGTTTTGTCCAGTGTTGCCCAGTATTGTCCAAAAGTTGTCTGGTTGTGGTTTTTGCGAATAATTTGATTGGATGGAAGAATCATATATTCTTATCATCATTAAGATATATATTTTAATATATATTTTAATAGCTGGCAAAAATATTGTAAAAGTTTGAAAATAGAAAAATTATCAGAAATTCTTTTTTCCCCACTATGGTATAATGAACATTTTTCTAATAAATCCATTTTGTTAAAAACGTGGTACGAAAAAAACATTTTATACGTTATAGACTTGATAAATAATGAAGGCAATTTTTATACTTTTATGGAATTTAAAACAATATATAATATTCAAGGAACCTTTTTAGACTATTATAGGTTAATTGGGAACATTCCTGCCGAGTGGAAAAAGCTGATACAAGATAAAAGGTCAGAAACATTACAACAAAAAACCAGCCTATGTACGACACCTTATTTAGCTCAACTAATTAAAAATAAAAAAGGCTGCAAACACTTTTATGAAGTTATAGCTAAAACAAACCATATAACATTGCCGGTAAAATGGTTTAACGAAATAGGTGAAATAGAAGAAACAGTTTATAAAAACATATGTAAAAATTTAACAGAAATACACGAAATCAAGTTAAAGGACTTTCAATTTAAACTTAACAATAAAATAATAGTTACAAAATCATTTTTGTATAAAATTAATAAAATTAGAAATAATGAATGTTCATACTGTAACGTCGAGATAGAAACCATTAATCATCTATTTTATAACTGTACAAAGGTTAAGCATTTTTTACTAACTGTAAAATATTGGTTAAAAAATCAGTGTGAAATTGAAATTGGTAATCAGTTTAATCTCTTTATCTTTTCTATTGATACAAACTCCTTAGCAGGAAGATACACGTCTTTATGTTTAAAATATTATATTTATAAAACCAAGTTCAAAGAGAACGCGCAATTTCATTTAACTAGTGGACTTTTTAAATTACATTTGAAACAAAAATTGCAGACTCTGAAAAGTATTTTCTCTAATAATGGTAAGCTCGATTGTTTTAATAACAATTTTGGACTAATTTTGGAAAAACTTTCAGAGTAACCAGGTACCTGGCAAAAATTTCTGTGTCCCGTAAAATAAAATCGTAAATATTACATATAAAAGAAAAAGTAATATAATCAATTAAAAACCTTACTGACTGAAACATCTAACAAATTTGAACAATGTTACAAATATGAACAATGTTACAGTACACCATCGTTTAAAAATGGACCTCGTTTCTTTTCAAATTATTGTTTGTTTGGTTTTTTTAGTTTTTTTATATGTTATTTCATTATATATAAAACTGTTTCGGGTCTCTAACATTATATTATATGTTTTTCTATTTTTATATTGATAATTCATTAGTATAACACTTTGTAAGGCATACAGGGGATGGTTCCCCGACCCCTGATACGCCTACGACGGGGATAATAAATGGGGTTACCCGAAAGGGGCCCGAAACGGAAAAAAAAAAAAAAAAAAAAAAGATATATATTTTAAGAAAATAGTGAGGGCACTTGAAGAAATTTACTTATTGCCCCCAAGTCAGTTCTTTACAGAACAACTTCCTAGTTTATTCTGTTATTGAAATTCAGAACTTACTACATAAAAGTCATTTAGACATCTCGTCGTATGTTTATAAGAAGATCAGCTTATTATATGTACCTGGTTTTTACATACTTTTCGTGTGAATAAAATATATATCGACATCTGGATAGAGTTGGTTGTATCAACACACCCTCTACAAATATGCATATATCATACAAAGACTTTACACAATAAAAGTGGTTCAGGAACGGTGCATTGCAAATTAGCACATAACCAGTTGCAGCCGACTATGTAATGAATCTTTTTTAATAAAACCAATTTAACAATGTATAGCTGCTTATACCTGCAGATGCATGAACTGAGTTTTATGTTTGCCTGGAAATAGCTACTCACCTAGTTGGTAATAGATATGAATCGTATCAAATAAATGCAATGCCGAGGAGTGAACGCATAGATTTCCTGAAGAATAGAACACTTTAGGAGTTCTATGCGTTTAGCCATGCCCTTAAAACTGCCGGGGGCTCTATGCGTCAAAGTAAACATCTACTTTTAAAAGAATCGGTGATTTTGACACATGGAGTTCCCCGGTTTTAGAGGTTTAAAGTATAGTAGTAAATTCTTTCGCTTTTCAATCCGAAATCTGACAACACTGTGTGACGATATGAACACGGACATAGTAGTAGAATTGTTTACTGGCTATTAGCCTTATTTGTGCATAAGCATAAACGTATCTTAGCTCATTTATGTTCCAAATGGCGACTGATCTTGGCCTTGTTAACCGCCGTTGCTACCCAGGTGCGCCTTACCGTACCTGAAACCTTCTGTCAGGTGATAGTCACATCTATCTTAATACCTTGAATTGTTGATATCATCTTTGTTGATATTCACTTGCATTAATTTAATTTTCATTGACAATTCATTTTTCTGTAATGAGGTGTTAATGCTTTTGTAATTCTGCTTCTTTAAGATTTTTTGCAGACAGAAATTATTCCACAGTGGCTTTCAGTCTGTTGCCACCGCTGAACATAAAGCGCAACGTTTAACACGTCAATGTTAAACCATGCATATGAATAAACTATTGATGGTAATGCATTTGGAATTAGTTTCAAATGATTGATAATTCTTTGCAGTCTACATATTGTATATAATTTCAACGTTAACGTGAATTACAGTTTGCCCTAGTTTCTTATCCAATCAGAGAGGCCATATTCAGTTCAAATTTGAAAAATATATCCCATAAAATAATCTGTATGAAAAAATAAGCGACTTATTTTCTTTGATATGAACAGCGCGAGACATGTGGTATGTGGGCGGGGTTATGCAAAATAGCTAGAATAACATACGGGCATTATAAACTGAACTGTACATGTAGAAACAAGGAAAATTCGAATGGACTTGAGTCCATATGAGTGTACGGTTTTTTACTGTATTTTTAAGGAACCTTAAGCTACAATACTCTATTTTGTTTGCAGATGCTAATAAAAAGAAATTTAATATATATCTTTAAACTGAAGACCTGTCTGTTCAGACAAATTATAACTAAGGTAATGCACAGTTTTTGAAGCACAACAAAAACATATTTGTTCAACCTTTTATTTCCATATATCTCTTGATGTTAATGGTGATAATTATGATACTGAAACATTGTTTGTTTTGTTAAGTAACAAAATAACACGAATTTCATGGAATATCATGCTTGAACAGAATAACAAACATGCTTGAGTAGAATAACAAATATACTTGTAATATCAAATATGATAATAAACTATGACTATGCTTTGATTACATTGATATAGTTCAACATATTAAAGACCAGGTGAGATACAGTCACTGTCGTTGCAAAGTACGACCGGGAACCAGACAGAATTTTTAGCTTTAGATATCTTTTTTCTTTGTGAGCCGAATTTTATTATTCGAAAACATTTAACATAATAAACATTGTATCATTTTACATCATTTGAAAGCTCTTTAAATTTATATTTTGAAAATATAAGCAGATTTTGAATTTTTACTTTTAAAAAAGAAAACTAAACTAATTTATACGTGTCGTTTCAGCATTTTTTCAGCATTTTTCTAACGGCTTAGACGCACTAAAATTAACCATTTCGAAACAAGAAAGTGAACAGGTTTTGACAATTATTTTTAAATATGTAAAATATGAGTTTACAGACCTTTAAATGATATAAAATATTGAATTGTTTGATGAAAAATGACTTTGTAACTGTAATTACAAAATTGCTATGTTTAGCATTTTTTATCAACCACCATATTTTTGCCAATCTTCAAAAAGTTACCTGTATCTCTTATCAGTTACTTGTTACTATTAATAAATTTCAAAACAATAACATTCAATGTTTCTACACAATATTATCAGACAGTCACGTGATTCTGTCCGAGGATTTCCGGAATAACACAACCTTGCAAATTGATTCAACAGGTAGTACCTCGTAAAAGTACGTAATGCTTCGGCAATATTCGGATCTTCTAACAGCCAATCAAAACATAGAATTACATCATATTGGATAACACTATCCCCGCTCCAATTGTACATAAAGGAATATAATACTGGCAATTTTCCGTACAGAAAAGCCTCGTGACAACTTGTATTACAGGCAATCGACATCTTTTTTGGGCGCTAGAGGTGTCAATCAAAATGAAGGGCGGTCTTAACAAGACTTCAGAGGACGTGCGTACGTGACAAACTGTAAGCAAGTTATTGGTCTATGTCAAATTTTATAGAACTTATTGCTTCGCTACGCCTTCGGCTTCGCTCGCAATAAATTCCATAAAATTTGATCTATGACCAAGAACTTATACTTGTTTTATTTATTTGATGCATAATTTATAAAGTGACCTTTTCATGAATATCATTGCAACGTGAGCCATGTTTAAAATGTTTGAGATACATTATAGCATTAAACGAAATTTTAGAAAATGCACTTAGCAAGAACTGATACCTTTTAGGCTGAAATGACATAAAATGTTATTAAAATCGCCTATAGGACGGTTGCAGTGTTAGCGAACATTCTACAGGTTTACAAGAGTCGTGTTATTTTAACCGGGCAGACAAGTTTTATCAAGTATGCTAGGTAAGATGTGTGATGTCTGTCAAAAAAGCCAATTTTGTAACCCCTACAGTTTGTATGTGTTAACATGTCTTAACTTCATTGACAGTAAAAATTACTTACTGCTAACTTTTGACATATCACTGAGACACAGACCGTTACGAAATAAGCAACGTTTATACGATTTTTTTTAAAATTTAAAACACTTACCAAGTAATTTTCTACAGTTAATTTACATTTAACCACCGTAACTATGCAACTTAGACAATTGGACAACTAATCTGAATATGGACCTGATGGCCTGATTGCAAGCGACATCATGTCTTGCCTTACACCTCTTCATGTAATATGTTTCAGAACAGAACAATACCTTTATTGAAAGGAGCACAGATTACAAAAGTTACATTTCGTAATTAAATGTGCGATAAAACATAATTATTTTAATGTACAAATATACAAATGGGTATCGGTATCAAACATATACATTTTCTTGTGGGGAAAGTGGAAATCATTCGAATTCAGGCTTGTGCCCAGTACTAGAGTATAGTACTTAAGTACCAGTGCCAGTATTTGCTAGTTTATACAGTACCAGTACCAGTAGCAGTAGCAGGTGTTGCCTCAGTACTGCAGTACAAATACATATTTTAAGAAAGTAATGCAGTACCAGTACCAGTATCTTCATGAGAATTAATGATAGTTAAAACTGAAAGACTTTGTAAATATACCAAATGTAAAACATTATACTTTACTGACCCACATTTATTAACTATATTGTGCATACACATTGGCTGAAATATTGTCAAATGATAGACTTTTGTTAAACACAATGCTGATGATTATAACTTTTTGTTTATCTTAACTCTTTATTCTTTCTGTATCAATTTATCACAATGTCATAAAGTGACAATTAGAATTGTACAAACACTAACACTTTGATTAAATTGCAAGCATAAAGAGCTAATGATTATCAAGTCATTGTAAACTTTTATTCAAGTTAAAAAATACACTTTAATATAAATAAATCTCAATAAAAGAGAAAATAAAAATCATAGTAGTAGACAGATTAAAGAGTTACTAAAGACAAAATGTTTTTCTTACTTTTAAATGCTTTATAAAATTTGACGACACTTTTAGAGACCCGGATATCAGTGCTGGACAGTGTAGGCACTGAGCTTTGAAACTGCCTTCTGTATTTTCAGGGTGTACTCAAAATAGTTCTTTTCAATAGAACCAGACTGATCATTAATGTCATTACAAGTATTTAGGTTTTCCGTCGATTTGGCAACTTCACCACATTTTGTTCGTCATCACTTATTATAATTACATCATCACTTCCAGTCTCTACATCACCATCGCTTTCATCGTATAGGCCATCGTCTTCAATAGATTCATTATTACTTTCATGATCGTTATCCAAATCATCGCACTCACTGTTATCATCCACTATCATATTCTCATCATCATTTACACTTTTTTCTGCACTATCTGGTTTGAAACCGTTATAACTCTCATCTTCTTTTTGCACATCAGAATCATAATAATCCAAATCACTTTCTTCATTGTCGCATGTATAGTTATTTGTAACTGCACATCCACTTTCCAAATCATCAAATACGATTTCATCTTTCTGGATATCATTCACATCATCAATTGCACTACCTCGATTATTATCCTCCTTTTCAGAATACACATCCACATTTTGATCTGGAACATCCGAATCTACATAATTTATATTGTCCTGAGAACTCGCGCTTATCTCAACACGTTTGCCACACTGCTCAACACTGGTTTCATCATTCATATCACACTCATTATCTATAAGAACTTCGACGTCCGAAATGTCCTCAAGTATAGGCTTGTATTCTTCTCTTTCTGGACCTAATAATTCCGTATCGAAATCATTCACCAAGTCATTCTCCATTACTGTACTTTTGATCTCCTGTATTTCGGAAAGAAAGTCAATTATAGTGTCATCATCGCTGCTTATGTCCTTAACGACCTTTCTTTAATGTTGGATTTAACATTCACCGCGTTTTCCAACGCGTGAAGCCTCGTCAGCTTGTGAATCTTCTGTAAATGCATAACAACATAATATCTTCTTATTGACTTGGCATTACAGTTAGATTCAACACAGCACCAGTATCTTGGTTCTAAATGCTGTTCTGTCACATGCCTTTTCAAATTACGTTTTCTTGTAAAACTCTTCTCACAAGTATCACAAACATACATTTCGTCTTCTGAAATCAGTGGACGTGTTGATGTAATGACAACTGAATTACGAATGATAACTGAAATATGCTATCGTTCATTTTTCTCGTGCACTACTTTTCATGGTATTTGATTATTATAAAACTTTGCTCCAATTTAGAAACCGCAAAGCATGAAATCCCCGTGCATCACCATTTTATGGTACATGATTACTTTAAATATTTGCTCCCTATTAGAATACACATAACACGCAGTCCACGTTAACCACCACTTCTTTTAGCGATACATGACTGCCTTTTATATTTGCTCCCATCTAGAATACACATAACACGGAGATCACGTGCTTTTAAAAGCGATACATGGTTTAATACTTTAAGCGTTAAATTTTTACAATGCTTTGTTTTTGAAGACACAATATTTATAGTCAGTATTTTCGCATACTTGCGACTATCTTACCAACAAAAACAAGTCGTGAAATTATATCATATTTTGCATTAGTTTCTTTGCTTTTACAGCTGCTTTTCGCTGAGGATTTAATCCGGAAGATTGAACCTTATGTATCGTTGGCTGTACTTAATTTTTTATCACTGAATCGCTAACGTTCGATTCTGATAGTTCGATCGGAAATAGTAAATTTAATGGTCTTCGTAGAATTTGACCATTTGACGTTTCAAGTTGAGCAGAACGGATTTTTCCATCTTTACTAATTTTTAATTCTGTTAATTTTCCAAACTTCCACTGTCCGCGCGGAATGTTGTCTTTTATTATAACTATATCACATACATTCGGAGATTCATGTGATGGAACTCTCGAAGATGTAATTTATATTTTGAGACCTCTCCCGTAAGCTTAGCAAATATTCATTACGCCATAACATCCAAAATTTATTCAAGAGTTGTTGCCCTTTTTTCCATATTTGCAACAATCTTTCTGCTGTACTTTCTTTGGGCTTGCACTCTGGGTCATCATTATCACATTCATGTTCTGGTATTCCAATGTTTGGATTCAAACAAATGAAATGATTTGGCGTGATAGCAATTGAAGAATTAATATCTTCATCAACATAGACTAATGGCCTCGAGTTAACAACTGCTTCCACTTCCTTTAGAAGTGTATACATCTGTTCTGGTTGTAACAGCTTTCTGCCTATTGAATTTCGTAAAGCTCTTTTTACAATCCCAACCAGCCTTTGGTAAAATCCACCCATCCATGGGGCTAATTCCACAATGAAGGTCCATTTTACACCCGCATTTGAGACTTTGTATGGCGTCATCCTGTAATAAATTTGCCCATACTAGTTTGATGGTTTCACTAGATAATTTGAACTGCTTTGCATTATCACTGATAATTTCTTTGGGGACCCCTCGTGTTGCAATAAACTTTCGTAGGCATAGAAGAAAAGCACTTGTGGACATGTCATGTACTATTTCTAAGACAATAGCACGTGTTACAAGACATGTAAACAGACACACCCAAATTTTTTTGCATTCTTTATTTTCCTTTATGTACAAGGGTCCCAAATAATCCAATCCTACATAGGAAAAAGGTGTAGACTCTGATACACGTTCTTTTGGATATGGAGCCATTTGAGGTAATTTATATGGCCCTCCTTCTATTCGTTTGCAAAGTCTGCACATCTTTAGTACAGTGCGAACAGTTTCTCTACCACGTGGAATCCAATATTTCTGCCTTATCTCACTCAGTGTTTTGGATACTCCACAGTGAAGCATTCTTTTATGCATCCTTTCAACTAATAAGTGTGTAAATCTATCCTTTCTTGAGAGTAATATTGGATGTCTAGCTGCCTCACATAAATTAGCACATTCTAGTCTTGCTCCACACATTAGTAACCCATCTTTATCGACGTATAAATTCAGTTGTTTGGCTAGGTTATTCTGACTTTTTGATGTTATAGAACTGTACACTTCTTTGAAATGATTCCTCTGAATATATTGCAGCCATAAGCTTTCTGCCTCATCTAGCTCTTCACTAGTGAGAGTATTTGTTTTAAATCTCTGTCCTTTTAGTCTTCGTATAAATCTTAGACACCATGATGTAACTCTAATTAACCTTACCGCTGTTGAGAATCTGCTCGTGTCTAACCCGAATGGTGGAATTTCTACATGAGCAGAGTTATCCTGTGATACATAACAGGTTTCTTTTGAACTATCAGGAATTTGCATTTTTGAGTTATTATTCACACTATCTTCAGCTTTTTCTGGAGAGAAAGTTATTATCTGCTTATCAGTCATTGAGTTCACTTTAAAATTTTCTGTATGGCTCTCTGATTCCATTGTTTCACTTTTTGTTTGTTCTTTAGTCACAAATCAAACCGCGGCCAATGATGAATGGGAATACACAACCATTCTGGACCATGCCACCACCTTTCCTGTTCAAACAATATTTGTAGAGTGCACCCACGACTAGCAATATCTGCTGAATTTTCCTTAGTGTTCACGTAGCGGAATTCAATATTGCTATGACTCCGTATTTCTTTTACACGATTATTTACAAACACAGGCAATTTCTTGTCTGAAGATATCCATTGGAGAACACATTGCGAATCTGTCATCAAGACAGTATGTTCCAACGGTAGTTTGATTTGATTTGTTACAAACTTTATCATTCTTACTCCAATAAGTACGGCCATCAATTCGAGTCTTGGTATCGTTATTTCTTTGACTGGTGCGAGCCTGCGTTTTGAGAACAATAAATTTGAATTACTCACATTTCCCTTCTTTGCACAAGATATACTGAAGCTGCATATGCCTTGTTTGATGCATCTGTAAAACACACTAAGGAACATTTAAGATCACTGGGGTCATTTTGTGAACACACACTTCTCGGTATTTGCACACGGCGAATTTTCTCCAATTTGAAATCACTTTTAATTTCTACCCAATCATTTGAATCCTCTGAATCTAACAGATCATCCCAATCTAGCTTGTTACTCAATAACCTTTGAAGCAGAACTTTCCCTCGCATCGTAACAGGTGAAAATAATCCCAAAGGGTCGAATATTGAAGCGACTTGTTTCAAGACATTTCTTTTTGTCAATTTGAGGTCTTCTTCAAAACCGCTGGCTTTGTTTAAAGAAAGTGAGTCATTCTTTCTGTCCCACAAGTAACCTAGAACTTTCGTTATATCACCTACTGACTTGTCTTCATCTGTTATAACCGACATTACCTCATCGTTATTTGTCACCCACTCACGAAGATTCATTTTTCCTGCGTTGAATATGCACTTTGCGGATTTGTACATGTCAACTGCTTCATTCACTGAATTTACTCCTGTTATAACATTATCCATGTAGATGTTCTTCTTCAACTGTTCTGCCCATTTTGAATTATATGTGTCTAAGTGACATTCAATGGTAGCACCCAGAAGGAAGGGGCTCGAAATTGTTCCAAACGGAACACGACAAAATCGATATTCTTGGATGTGCTTTTCATCGAAAATAGGTGTTTTGTAGTCCTTTAGCCAAAGAAACCGTGTTACATCTCTTTCAGACGACTGTAATCCTATTTGTAAAATGCCTTTTCAATATCAGAAACTATTCCTATTTTGTGCAATCGAAATCTCATAAGTATGCCACGCAGATCGTTAAGCAGAACTGGGCCACGATACATACATTCGTTAAGACTTTTGTGTTCTTTTTTTGTTTTAGCTGATGCGTCATATACAATCCTTAATTTTGTTGTTATTTTCTCGGGAGTAATTATTACAACGTGGTGGGGAAGATAATGTTTCAGATAAGCACTTTGGTTACGTTCGACTCTTTCAATCATCCCCTTTCTTAGTTGTTCTTGGACTATATCATAATATTTTTTCATCAGATCCGGATGTTTTTCAAGTTTATTTACAAGTGACCTTAACCTTCCTTTTGCCAAACCACGATTTTCTGGAAGAGCTGGTAATTCCCCTTTCCATGGCCAAGTTACCTGGTATCTGCCATTTTTATATTTAAGTGTTTCTTTGAACTTTTCCATTACACTGTCATCATCAAACTGTTCTGTGTTATCTGTTATCCCTATTGCCTCAATACTCCAGAAGTCTTCCAAATTTGGCTTTGTGGGTAGAAAATTATCCACTGTCGTAAACAAATTGGTTTCAGTGATATTATTGCCGTAGGTTAAAATCAGCATATTCATTTCATTGGATTTGACATCTGATTTATGCGTATTTGTTTTGCCAGACAATATCCAGCCTAAATTTGAAGATAACAAATACAAGCCCGGTTGCACTTCTATTTTATCACACTGTATGATGTCTAAATAATAATCATTCCCGACTAACAGATCCAATGATATTATCTCACTTTCATTTGGAATTGAATCTGCTAATGATAAATTTCGTGTTAGTTCTTTAAATTTCACGGGTGATTGGAGTCTTACCGGTTTACGTGTTATTGTTCCAGTTATCTTAGGCACAATATTTGCAGTCACTGTCATGTACTGTCCGCTCTTCAGTTTTAAACTCAAGTTTGTTGATTTCGTTTTTACAACTTTGGACCTTTCACTACCGAACGTTACTAACTGAATCTCCTCTTCTTCTTCCTCTTTCAAACCTAAACGATTTGCTAAGTCTTCTGTGACGTAGGTTCTATGAGATCCTGAATCCAAAATTGAACGAATTTCTTCATTTATTTCACCATTGCTACCTTTTACATTAGTTTTTGCAGTTTGCATCAGCACTGTTTCATCGCAGGAGAGAAGTCCAACTTCATCTGGCACTTTATTCATATTTACATGTTTGGCTACTTCTAGTTCTTCCGAAAGGTAAACATTTTCTTTAACATTTTCTTTCGGATTACTCTTTTTGAATTTCTTACCGCACAAATTGTTATGATGATTATTCATAGCACCACAATAAACACAAGACTTTGAAGACTTACACTCACTAGACAATTGTCCCTCCTTTAAACACCTGTTACAGCTTCCTTTGGTTCTTTTTTTGCGATCTTCGATTGATGCATATTTCTCACATTCATCGCTCCAGTGAGATTTTCCACAATATCGGCACTTAGCAGTTGCTTTTTCCTTTTTCATAACTCTTTGGTTCTCATTAGCAATTAAAGCCCCTGATGAAACTCCTTGATTTAACAGTTTTGTGTAACTTTTATAATCATAAGTTGGCTTTGACGCTTGAGATTTTCGTTGCATTGCATCAATCTTTTCAGCCTTCTCTTTTGCCACGATATATTGACGTAACAATTCCCTTAGCCTATAAACTGACCACTTGCTATCAGCCCCTTCATAATTTCTAGCTGAAGAAGAACTTCCGAAGGTAATTTTCTTCTTAAAATTGAAACAAACACCTCTTGATTTGTATCTTGTTTAAGAACTTTAAGACTCCTTATATGTTTCTCACTTCTATCAAGAAAGTGCCTTAAGCTCTCTGTAGAATTTCTTGCAGGAACAATATCTAACAATGCTTTATAATGCAGATCAACTGCTTCCTGTTTATCACCAAACCTTTCATGCAATATATGAACCGCTACGTCATAATTTTCATTTGACAAAGACAAACCAGCAATGGCAATCTTTGCTTCACCTGTAAGTTTACTCTTAAGGTAGTTGAATTTGTCAATTCCGGAAAGACCTTCCTTTCTGTGAACAGCACTCTCAAAAGAGTCCCACAATTCTAACCAATATAATTTGTTTCCATTGAATGGTGTAATATCTAATTTCGGTAATTTTACTGCTGTAAAAACTGGGTGTCCTTTTTTGTTTTGTTTATCAAATATTTCCTGTTGTAATTTCATCTGAAATTCAAACATTTTATGCATTTCTTCTGTGACAGTAGGATTTGGACTTGCGAGTTCTCCTTTAATTCTTTCCGTTTCCTTTTCTTCCATTTCCTTAAACTGATCTTCAAATGCTTGAAACTTATAATAAGTAGCTAAAGCTTTCTCTGATAATATTGAATCTTCATCAATGATTGATGTAGTAAAAGTTTCATCAGTATCTCCAATTGCCACAGCCAATTTCTCAGACTGATTCCCCAGCTTTTCAATCTAAGAATTAATTTTAAGCTTGCTTTCTCTTACCTGCTTTCTGACATCTGGTAAATCAGTGATATGTGTTTCCAGTAAATCCAAACCACCTTTAACTTCTTTCTCCAATATATTATAAAAACTTGTGCGCACTCCTTTAAGGTATTGCAAATTGGTCGCCATTTAGAATATTTGATCCACCCATCACGTTTGCACTTTTCACTTTCAAATATATCTTTTACCTTTCAAACACAAACACCTGTTTTCAAAAAAAAAACAAATTTTAACACGCTTTTAAAATCTTTCACATACTAGCACTTTCCCTTTAGCACTGCACTGCGTAACCTTATCAACTTTTATATCCAACTTTTCTGATAACATATCCTCGAAACGTTCAACACTTTTAATCCATAATTTCTAAATTTTAATTAATTCCCGGGTTCCGGCACCATTAAATGTGGCGGAGAAATTTTAAATATTTTATTTTAGTTTAAAATTGCCCCGTAACTCTGCCACATTTGTTGTTTGTTTTAATCCAACTTACTCAGGAGCAAAGAAATAACAAATTTGAACATTTCTTAATTTTAATTTCAAACAGTCTATAACCAAATATTTATCTAAACACTAACGAAAGTTAAAGTATACTTGTGAACTGAAATTAAAGAGAACTCAGCCTTTTACAAATTTCTGGCTCTTTTTATATCATGGAATGGGCGGGAAATATAAATGGCACCCGGAGCATACCAATATAAGAAAAGCACATGAAAAACATGAGATTCATGATTCTCTTATTATTCATGACAAAAGCATGATTCTCATGCATGTAAAATAAACTCCCAATAACCTAGTTACTTACTTGTATGCTCCAACTACCATCTACATTGCTCCCACCAAGACAATGTATATTCGCACTTCGCGACAGTACTTGCCTATCCAACTCCGGTACGTTTCTAGGGAAGGTGACAAACTCCCTGATGATGTCAGGTGCAGCGAGGGCCTCTGTAACCTCTGTTATTACTTTGGACACAGTTGACTGTGAAACTTGGTGGATTTCACCATCATTTATTTGCACGCCACCAGTCGCGTAATATCTCAGTGCTATGAGAATCTTCTGCATTGTAGACAGGCTGTTGTGTCGTAGGATTCTTTGTTCAACCCTTCCTCTCAGTAAACCCTCCAAATACTGTAAACCTCTCCTATTGAACCTGTACCTATCAATCAGCTGTATAGCATTCATATCCATCATGTTTGGACGTGCCGCCATGTCTAAGCAAAAAATCAAGGAAATTTTGTTTTAAACTTAAATGAAATTGTTTATATATTTCCTAGCATTTACAGGTGAAAAATTATTGTCAAAATACATTGTACAAATACATCCTCAAGAAGACTTCCAGATTAATGCACACAAGGTGTGTAATAATAACGTATTTAAAGCTGTCATGTAATAAGTACTTTTGACCAAAAGTATATTATTTGAACATTTTTGGTAGAGGTTTTGTAAACGATGATTCATGGTTAGTATCTTTTTTTTAAGCTCTACTCCTTGTAATTTGTCAAAACAAGGCATTTTTGGTAAGGCGTTGAAGAGCATTGAAAGTCCTCTATATGCAGTAATAGCTTACTAGAAAAGGATAAATCCTGTTTTCCATGATAAAACATGGCTTTAAACAACATTTTGACTTCAGTATTTTTTTTTAATTTTGTTTTTCAATTGGCAGCTAGAGACATTTTTATGAATTAAACTAGTTGTCTCTTGTATGATAATCATAAATTCATTTCAAATAATGTTTAAATTCAGGTAATCTCTCAGCTTTTTAAGTAAACCTGTCAGCTTTACAGCCCATAAATTCAGATAATATACCAAAAAACGATAGAAGGTGGACGACATGTAGATAGACAAACAAATCGTTCAAACGATAAACTTCATAATAAAGATACAAAAAAATCATTTTGTGAAATATGGGAAAACAATCTATCTTAATTGATGACGTCTTCTGTACTTTTCTGTTAAAGCCAAAAGTTCCTGAACAAAATTGGTTCTGTCTGGGATTAGGAACAACCTTCATCTTGGCTATAATTTTCATTTTTGGCGCATTATACGTCTGTACAGCACTTGCTCTGTAAGCAAAGGGTCCCTGGTTCCAGCCCCCGTCTGACCGCACATTTGTCTCACCCTTTAACAAGTGAATACATGAAATCGAAAATAGTGATTGGACTAATGCTCGCCATAAAATATTAAAAAATACTCTATGGAAACAAAATTAAATAATTCAACTTTACATGTTAACTAGTTTTCTTCAACAGTAACATGTGCACATGTTTCTTGAAATCTTTACATTTAAAATAGATATATGACAATAATTAAAGTAGTTGTTTCCTAATATTCTCTTTTTTATCTTTTTTTTTTGTTTAGTAGGTCATGTAAGTTGTAACTATACCAAAAGTTAAATATATTAACCTTATATTTTTTAACAAATATAAAGAAACAGAAAATCAACATGCACATATCTTTGTCAGTAATTTTTGTAAGCATTCATTGAATAATTATGTTTACGCCAAGCATCCGTCAACTCTAAGCAGATTTAAAGAAGATATTACAAAATGCACACAGTGTCAATGTTCCGTTTCTTAAAGAAGGGTAAAAATCCTGAGTAGCTTTCAAAAAGAATAAGTAGAAGTCATTGGAAATAAAAAATACTTCTCTTTGCACATGATGACAATAATGCGGAACTGTCGTTTTAGCACCTAGATCAAATAGTTAGGGTCTCAAGACATAATATTCTTCTATAACCTGATAACCCCATCATGACTGTTAACCCAGTATTCATTGATTTAATGACAGAGCAAAAACAACAAACAACAGAATTTAACAGATAAATTCACGTTAAATCACTGTTGTTTAATCATCCGAAGCCCGTCGAATCCGTCCGAATATATGTTCTATCCCAATTTTGTTTGATCCAAAATTTAAATTTGTATTTGAGCACAATGTAAGGCATAAACACGCTTTTGATAACTGTTGCTTTCTTTCCCCTCATTCCATGACACATTTCTCATTCAATTTAATTACTGCACGCTAAAGACAAAGTGAGTATTGCGTAAATACAAAAACATTGTTGAGAATGTTTGTTGTTGTTGTAGCGTTCGTCTAGAGTTGCTCCCCAGTATTTGGGCTATATGTAGTTTAAAAACGACAGTCCCGGAAAAATATTGTGAAATAAACTCTAAGAAAATAACTTACCGTCTCCTTTCACTTAAAATATGTTTTCTCTGGCGAAAATCATCGAAAAATTAGCGTTGCTAAAAAGTGTTCGATTATTTAAGATTTTCATTCTAAGACACGCAGTACCCTTCCTTAACTTTAAGGAGAATAAACGACGTTCTTAAGATTTTTCTTAAGATAAAAAGTTAATGAAATAACACTTAATAAAATTCTTAATTTTAAGGAGAAATTGACAGGACTTAGGAAAAAAATTTTTTAACTAAAGATTTATTTTTATCTTAAGATGCTACTAAAATATGGCCCCTGATATAAAATTTTCTAGAAATCAATTTCTTTTGTTTTTCCTTAAAAAATTGACAGACAAGTAAGTTATGGAACTCGTCAACTAGGTCATTTAGAGGGAACAGATCGCATCTGCGTTGCTCATGAGGAATAAATGACTTACTCCAACGTCCTACTTTAATGGGAAATCTATGATTACCTGTACGGAAATGCATCAACGCTATTCGGAGAGAATGTGGGAGGACAGAAAAGTATTCCTCAAACGATATATTTTCTTTAAATGAGTGGTACATTATACCTTTGCTCGAGCTTTCAAGTTTCCTAGACCAGTCTTGAAAGTACTGATCAACTAGAGTATGCTTTATCAATTTATGTAATGTATTGCAGGTTAGTGACCATTGATTTAACCAGAGGTCGGAGTTTGAGTCAAAACTGTGTTTAACGAAAGATGCCCATTTGAACGAATGAGTAGAATATAACAAGTGTGAACTTGCTCTAACATATCCAAGTTTTCGAAACCCCATATTTCACAACCGTATGTCAGGATAGGAAGGACGGTATGGTCAAACAACTTCAGTTGTAGGTCAATAGGTAGGTCAAGATTATTGGTCCTCAAAAACAATTAGTGCATGTTTTTTTTTTGCCTTTGAGACTACATGCTTTCTATAAGATAAAAAAGATCCAGAGATCAAAAACCAACACTCAAGTATTTATACTCTTAAACCGTTTCAATAGATTGGCCTTTAATTCAAAAATTAAATTTTCTAGGTTTGTTAGTACTGAAAACGACCACTTTCGTTTCGGAAAAATTATTTTTTTAATCTCCACAAATTACTTTAATAGTGAAAGTTATCCAAAGAAGATTGAAAAATTGTCTCATTTTCCCAAAATATGACGGTATCGTCTGTATAAAGCAGCAAAAGTATTTTATTAAAAAAGCATTATTCACGTGAAAATCGATTACAATACCGTTATCATCTCGACTGAGGGCGGATTCTAGGTCATTAAGGTATATAGAGAAGAGTATCGGCGACAAGTTTTCACTTTGACGCAATCCAGTGAAACTAGAGAAAAAGGCAGATGTTTGACTATTTGCGCTGACGCATGATTTAATGTCTGAGTACATATTCTGAATAACTTGAAGAATTTTGTCTGATTTATCAGATTAAGACAATTTATGCCAAAGCCCAACTCACCACACTGTGTCAAAAGCCGCTGTAAAATCTTTAAAGCAGCATATCAACTTTTTTCTTCTCTGATCTTAATTGTTCGATTAAAAAGTAAAAAGTAACAAGAAAGTATAACACTGACGTGTTATATGTGGACGACATATATAGGTTAGAACATGGGTTCTGCATGTCATCTTGATGGGCTGAACATTTGATCAGTTTCATGGAATTCATTCCAGGGGTGAAAAAGATATGAAGCGGACATAAAACACATGGCTCATATCTTTACACACCACTGGTGACCTTGACCTGGCCAGGTTGGAACATGACATCGGACACAGGGTGATCACAATAGCTTACCTTGAGCATTTGCTCAGATGAGCTAAAAACACCCTTCGGGCATATAATGCTCCGCCTAGCAGTGCTCTTGTTGACTTATTTTTAAAAAAAAAAAAAAATTCTGTTAATTTAAAGGAAA
Source organism: Cyclina sinensis (assembly GCA_012932295.1). Taxonomy (NCBI): domain Eukaryota; kingdom Metazoa; phylum Mollusca; class Bivalvia; order Venerida; family Veneridae; genus Cyclina; species Cyclina sinensis. The sequence continues at coordinate 28,008,490 of JAAONU010000008.1, forward strand.
ATGCTTATATTTTTTTACATATTTTGCATGTGTATGTATCTTATGAAAATACAGGTTACTTGCAAAATTGGGCAGTACATCTCCAAATTTGTCAGAGTTTTGACCTTTATAGAGTAAATTTCTGATAACAACCAAAATGTCTTCACATTTATAGAGTTGTGTTTTGTAGCGCGCTGTTCATTAAATAAATGTAACAATTATACTGCTTTTGACACTCCACCAGCCTCTTTATTTTTTATCATCTGCTTATGATACATGGCTGGGCAAATGTTCCCATGGACACATTTCTAGTGAATCGTTGTTTTTGATAGTTTTATTTTTTTAAATAAAGATAAAGTTAACAAGTATTGCTTTCTTGTGTTTGTGGTAAACTTATTGTCAGCTAACGTTTTACCCCCTCTTTACAGTTGTAATCATATCAGAGTCAGTTTACCTTCCTAAAATTACTGGAAAGAACATGTACTAGACTTCAAATGTTACCAGTAAACTACCAACAGAACTTACAATGTTGGTCAGAATGCATAAATCATGGTTGATATAATAGTACTCTTGTACTTTTCTAGAATATTATAGTTCGAGTACCACAGGGTTTTAGAAAAATAAGTGGAATTGTCAATACTAAATTTGATAAATAAGTGTTGAAAATGATCAAGATCAGTGATGGTCAGTATTGATTAGAGTGTTCAGTTATTATGTACAAAAAAAATTCCAGTGAAGTTGGACTATAATTTATGGCAAGGCAGGTAAAATAAAAGATTTTTATCATGTTCCAATGGACCTCTATTGCACAGGGATAAATTCTCTCGGATAAAGATATTGCATTACATGCATGTATCCATTACTTGAAAACATAAACTCAGCACTACGCGACAGTTTTGCAGTACTTTCAGTGCTTTGAATTAATGTACATGTGTTTATCAGTAACGCCATCTTGGAATACAGCGGGTCAGTTCAACATTATCACAAGAAATCAATTAATACGCCGAATTATCACTATACATACGGTTTCGAGGGTACATTGATTCGCATCTAAATATTTTCTACATACATAAACATAAAATGTTATCAAAGAAGAATTCATAGATCTAACTTAATTTAACAATAAAACTCCATATAATCAACAAAATATAAAAAATTACGTTGAAATCTTCCCTTATTTGGATAAACATTGGTACCCACGTTCAACAACGCCAGACAATCGCTGGTACTTCATTATCGCTGTAAATGTATATCTAAAGCCGGATACATTATTGAAAGAGATGTTCAAAAAGTTTATCTGTCCTCTCACCTTAACTCGGACATTTTCTCATTATAAACTAATGTTTCTATTTACGTAAATTTCCAAAATTAATAGATTTCATTAATGAAATTAACATTCTCTTGGAAACTACAGAATTATCAACATCTTTTTATGATACAAACGCAAGAAACATATTTTCAAAAAACAAACCCACATACACGGTACTTTTTTAGTAAACCTCATGTCTCTCTTGGGTCGGAATAGATGTACGTTGTAAAGGTCATCTAGTAATAGATAATAGTACTTATACTTTATGACCCATAATTCGTCCAGAAAATATGGTCGTTTGTAGAGTACCGGGATCTAACCCGGCCTGATTTTCATTTAACAAGTTATTATCGGTAAGAAATTCGTTGCTTCGATTATTTAGAACAGCTGAAAATACTTTACCGAGATAGCTTAGTATTGTAATTGGTCTACATGTAAAGTTAGCTGGGTCTGAGAACCTTTATTTTTAAAAAAAAATTTATACACCCAATTATCCAAGAGTCAGGCTAGACACCTGAATTTAAAATTACATTAAATAATTTAGCATTAATAGGGACCATGACAGTTCGTGTACTTTTAAGGTACTCAAACTGGGAGGTAGCTTTATGATTATTTAAATTTGAAATAACTTTTAACATTTCATCTGTAAGTAGAATTTGGCCTATTCAAGGAATTATCGTAATAGATTATAAGAGGCGATTCATCTAATGGTGTATTGTCAACATTTTCATATTGATGTGAATTAACATCTTCAAAAATATCATGAAATTCAGAGACGCTCGGCATTTTCTCAGTTTTCTTAGGTAAAAGGCTATTTAAGTATTTCCAATAATCCTTGGGTTTATGCGATCTAATTGCACACAATTTAGTTTTTTTTTTGAAATTTGTATCTGTTTATGAAAACATTCATGGTCTGTTTGTAGTGTTTGCTGGCCGAATTTAACCTAGATTTATTATTTAGGTCATTGTTATGAAGTTGATAAGTTTTGCGTGCTTAATTGTAACATTTTCTAGCACGACGACATTGAGGCCCGAACCAGGGTTTTGATGAACATCTATATGGCTCATAATATAGTAGATTGTTTGACCTTTTTTCACTCGAAAATGTCATTTCAGCGGAGTGAGCAAATAACTGTGAGATTAATCAAGTGACCTTATAAACATGGCTTTTAATACCATCATTTTCTACAGCTGAGTTGAGTAAGTCGTTTAACTCTTCGATACGTGTGGGGTTTAAATTATGGATAAAACGCTTTGTTTATCAGCATTCCACTTAGGGTGCTTCTTAGTGAAATGGGTCTGGGATTGGGGCTCATGCAATGATTTGAGTAAGGTTTAACGGGTAAAGGAAGACAGGTCCAAGGTCAAAAGTCGGTGACCATCAGAGAATAATGTATCGAGCTAAAGTACATCAAAATTACTGATGAACTCTAAACAACTTACTGAAGAAACAGAATAATCAATAACAGCGTTTTCTCTAAAAGTTAACATTCCAAGTGATCTATCATTACCAATTCTACATGAATAAACGGTTATTTTTACATATTTCAAGTAAGTTGCGTCCAATATTGTTAACTTTTCTGCACTGTGATTCTCTATCTCGTAAAATATTTAAGTCTACGGGTTTATTTATTTGATTAAAAGAACTTATTGTATCTTCATCTAGATCCATGAAAATTGATAAAAAAATTACCTAGTTCAATATAGTCCGGGAGATTGGAAGTATAACTATGTATATCTCCTGTCAAAGTCAAAAGAAAAATATATTTACTACATTTCGAAGCAATATAATTTTGGAATTTAAAAAAAAAATCGTCTTCGCTGAAAAAACGAAACTGCTCAGGCGGCACATACATTGCGCCAATGACTAAATCTTGTTTTTGGCATTTAAAATAAGTATCAATTTTAAGCTTGTAAACGTACTCACAATCTGATTCTAGAATCTCAATCATATTCTCTATAGATTTACGAACAAAAACAACCCAATACCTCCCGATTTACGCTTAAATTTTTCAAGACGCGGTTTAAACCACAAACGTTTAGACTTCCAATTTTTAAATTTTGTTCACAAAAAGTTACTTCAGGCGAGTAAATAGTATCCGTTGAATTATTACGTGACTTAATAGTTTTAGAGCATATTGTGTCACTTAACACTGGCTGACGAAGTCTAACTTTTTTAATCAGAATATCCCCAGACACAACATAGGAGTTTTGTGAATGTACATACTCTCTGCTTAGAGGAACAAGGTAATAAAATAAAATGTTCACAGAATTCCACAGTTCCCGTGAGTTCCTAGTTTCCAGTATGTCGGCATTACTACTAAAAGTTTCCGTGTTAGTAAGGGTAGCTGATTCGTGCCCAGGTCGCTGTAGTGGTTCGTGTACCTCTAGCAAATAGCCAGAGGCAGTGAGTGGGATAGGTCGTGATGACGCAGTATCAGAGCAGACTTGCTGGAGTGTGACCCCTTTTGTTCATCTGCTTGTTGGGTGACATCGCCGCCATGCATTGGATCTTCTTGTGGTTGGGTGTCAGTTACGTCTTGCACAGGTTCATTATCCGCAAATTCCTTAGGGGCAGTGTTTAAATGTGCCGAAGCTTTGATAGAAGCTTCAGCCAGGTATTTGATTTTTTCTTGAATTCGGCTCTTAACATCAGAATTCCTCGATCCACGGAGAATACTATGCCATCCAGGAAATAAATTACGCACTGTGTCACCATTTATCACTAAAGTTGCTGGAAATCTGGAAAATGTATATCAATTCTTGGTCATTAAATAAAGAAAGAAAACAGACTGGTTTAAATTTAACCCATATATTAATACATATTACAATATTATTTGAAAAATGCTGGAGAAGTATACTTTGGAAAAAATGCATCTACTTATATCTAAGTTTTCTTGTTTAAATGTCAATTTCTTAATTACTATCAAATGTTTTGACTTGAAACTGAATCTTGGAATACATATTTATTATAAAAAATTGGATGAGAGGTCAAAAAATCCTTTGGACAAAGTTATTGGCCTTGATTGATTTTTTTTAATGTCCAACATTATATGTAGTTAATTATCCATCTGAGAAAAATTGAGCATCGCTGTATTATGGACAGCCTCTTGTTGTAGAAAATAGCAACCATAAATGAATAAAATCTATTTTCTATCCCACAGATATGTGATGTAAGATCAGTTCAAAAATACACCTACATCTGTCGCGGTTTCATAATGAGATCCTTGTTCTTCAGATCCTTAAACAGCTCGTATGTATATACTGCCCGGTCACCATTAAATTTCACATTGAACCACGAGGAATATCCTGGTACCTGGAATATGCAAATGAAGAGTTAAAATTAACATGAATGAATACAATGTTCTTGAAATGCTATAAATTAATGAAAATAATAAAAAAGAATTGATACTAAAATTCATAATTAAATGAGCCTAGAAACAAAACAAACAGGTCAAAATTATCATTGTTATTTCCAGTTATTATCTAAGACTATAAATAATTGTATTTCCTTCTCAATTTTTACTATGTATCAGCATTACAATTATAATAATATTGATAAATGATTCTTAAATGGATAACCATGCAATATATGAAAACAATGATGTGCAAATTAAGTGAACATTTGTATAATAGTGTGATGTCTTTTTATCATAAACATGTTGCATTCATTAACAATGCCACTTCCATCAATCAGTTCATTATAGTCTATCATAAAACTTGTTAGTATTTGTGAAGTTTTTTCTAACGCCATCATCATTGGTATTATGTTGTGAGTTTCTTCCAATCACCTGTGCTTTGTGAATTGTCATTTAGTTTGTTTTCCATCATACCCTTGAAACTGTGATTTTAACGTCATTTATGTGTCACTCCATTTTCAATGTAAGAAATAATCTGTGATTGTATTCCAAAATATGTTGGATGTGTAATTTGACGTTTTTTTTAAAAAATGGATCTTTGAAATAACATGTCCTTCAAACCACTGTGAGTGACCTGCATCTACAGAGAAGTTCATGGACAGGTTTCTTCAAACAAGTACTACTTCATCACTGTCATTTGATGGCAATGTTAATGCATGGTGGATCAGTGCTTTTATATTCTCATGCAATTCTGAGACAGTTAGTGATTTACTTTTTCCATTCACTTTTTTGCACAATTTATATACATCTTTGTTTCCAGTGATTGTTTGATGTAAAACTTTTTGACGAAAATGTAGCTGAGCTTTCAGTGCCTGCTTCTTATCATTCTCGTTTTTACACAAACTTAAGTTGTTGTCTGCCTGTAAGTCTGATTGCCACAATCCCCCATTCTATTATGTTTTCTGTTTGTTTTCCAATTTCTTACTTCTCTTGCTTCTTTCTTCTCTTTCTCTCTTATATTTTGTTTCATTATGGCTTTTCTGCTCTCTTCAATCTCTTTCTTTCTTTCTTTAAACTTAATTCTCAGTGATTTCATTTCTTTCCTACACTCATTCAAGATTTTTTGTTTTTTCTTTTCATCCATCTCAAGGAGCCAGTCACTGGTTCTATTGTGACAGAACATGATGTATGCTTCTTGGGAAATAAATGAAATGTTTGGTTTTTCTCTTAGCAATCTGTCAACATGTCTAAACAATGATTCTGAATACTTGTTGTGCATAGGAATAGCTTTTGTTCTGGCCTTTATTTCTGATGAACAGTTTGCCCATTTTCCATCTCCAATGTAGTCATTAAAAATGTTAAACATTAAATTTAAAATTGCAGGCAACATTGTTTGTAGTATTATGGCCACATCACTATCATATTTGGACTGACATAACGAGTAGTTAAATATGACATCAGATTTTCTTCTAACAATATTTTCCCCCTCTATTACCAATTTACCATCAATAAAATTATAAACTTCTTTTCCACACTTTTCAACGTAAACACATAAATTATCAAAAAATACACACCTTTCTAATACATGAACATCCTTCCGTTCAATAAACGACCACAATGGTGACGTTATAAAATAATGGATCAAACCTAATGCCTTGACACCAGCAAGAAAAAAAATTAACTTTAACACCATGCTTAACTGATAGAAGTAATTTGTTTGAAGCATCAAACTCAAAGTATTCTTTCATTTGTTCATGCATAAAATACACATAACTTGCATTTTCAAAGAGAATGTTGAACCTGTTTTCATGATACCGTTGTATCGGCACACTTTTCGTTTTGTTTTCATTCAGGAAATCTTTGTGAAAGTGATAAAATGTCCATAAGCACCACTCTTGGCATCCCCACCGCAAGAAAAAGCTTTACTTGCAGTGCGAACCAATCTCACTGTTCCAGACTTATGTAATTTAAAAGAAGAACCATATATTGGCACTTCTTTATCAAAATGACCAGTTTCAATGATTTTTAAACTTTCGCTCTCTGTTTTTGCAATATGTATAAGAGCATGGAGTCCAAAAACAAATATTCAGTGATTTAAAGATTTTTGCTCTCCATCACTTAATAAATCCCAGTTTTCTCCCATTTGGTCCTTCAAAATATTTGTTCTATAAGAATTTAAAATGTCATTAAATTTAACTTGTGTTGCTGCTCTGTCAGACATAGTAGAACTTATACTTAAAATAATTGAATTGCTTTAATCATCATCACAATTGTGTCCGATTGTTTCAATATCATTAAGAATATTTTCTAATGCTCCCATATTGTCCTGTGCTGACTTAGTAACAATCTGTCTTAATCCTAGTGTAAAGTAGTGCTTGTTTTCTGTTCTTACATGAAAACCTTCAACTTTTTTTCCCAAATGTGGACGTTTCGTCGGATAACAGGCACATATTTCCCTCATGTGGCAGTACTTCTGCCAAATGTGTTCGTAAGCCGATAAGCCTTTCAATATTCATGTTATTAACTGTTGAAACTGATGGAAGACGATCTGGTTTTATGTTGACTAATTTTAAAACTCGAGAAATGACACGAGAAATATTGCTACTAGTAACATTCATACTTAAAAGGTCAAATACGCACTCTTGTGTTTCAGTTTTAAAACAATTTTTGGAAACGTTAAACATGTTTTAAGTCTTTTCATCATTGTTATTTTCTAACTTTTCACAATATGATTGGAGGATATTGTTATTTTTCTTTAGTTCATTAATTTCCTTTTTCATAATTTCAATACTTTGCTTTAAAAGATTGACTTCTTTCTTTATATTCTCATATGTTTGGCATAGTCCATTCTTTTGTCTATGTATATATGTTTTTGCAGATCTTATTTGTTTTATTAGTCTATTTTTAATACTTGATTTGAAAGGTATCCTATTCTTTCTTTTTAATTTCTTTTCTATCACTTTTTGTGCCAGTCTCGACTTTGTAGCTAGTCTAATTTTTACATTTTCCCTCCGTTTATGATTTTCTTTTTGCAATTCAGCATTTTGTTTATAACATTTACCATACTCTTTTGATAGTCCAATTATGACATTATTGGCAATTTCAAAGTCTTCAGTCTTCATTTATCTACTTCTTATTAAATGCCATTTTGCTTTATCTGTTGTTGCCTCTTTGGGAAATCAAATTTTTGGCTACACAACTTTTCAAATTTTTCAGCATAGAAATGTTTGTTTTTGTTTTTTTGCAATTTCTTATATTGGATTTTTTATCTTCTCGATTTTCTTCTTTAAACTAACTTTAGTGACAGGCTGTTCTGATTTGTCCATTAGCCATGTCAAACAAAATTCTTTTCCATTCTTTTCAAAAATTTTTATAACGTCACCAACAGTAACTGATATACACATTTTAATTACCTTTTATTCTGCTACCAGTAACTCATTAACTGCTACTGTCACTGTCATTGTTGCTTTGGTGTTTTTCTAAAATTTATAATTTATTTCAACATGCACCATATTTATCAATATTTAATCTAGTACTACACATTTATGCCAAATAATCTTAAAATCCATCCATGAACATATGTTTGCAGAAGCCTACCAATTTCATATAATGAATTATGAGCTTTAATGTCTAAGTATGATCTTAACAACCTTTGAACTACAGATGCTGGTCTTACGTAAGGCACACAATCTTAATGAGCTACACATGTAAGTCATTTCAAAATTAATCATTGCCTGTCTTAATTATAACAGGGACAGTCAATTAAGGCAGACAGATAAAATGATTTCATGCCAAAAAACATTAATGATTATCAATAAAGAGCATCAACTATTCAGAAGTTTAGTATTTGCTTTTATAGTATAAATAATATTTTGTTGTAAATAAAATGATTTTGGGTCAGCCCTTGCGCCATTTAAACTTATTGACCATCCCTTTACTCTTTTGCACGGTAGGGTTTTTATCATGCACCGTTTGACCGACCTTGTGGCTAATGCATGATCAACAATAGATAAGTAGGATAGGTCACGCGTGATAAGATGATTCAGTCCGGCCACCATTTTGGTAACACAAAGAACAAAGGAATTGAAAGTTTTGCAAGAATTTTCGATTTTTAGAGACCTCCTCGACCCCGTCCTCCTCCCCTCACTTTACCGTAAATTGCATCTGGCTGTCATCTATTATTCCGTTTAGGGTACCTCTCCTGCTGGCTTTCTTTATCTCACCGTAGTAGTTTCATTGTGTTAATTAAGATAAATATACTTCAATCTATCCTTCCTAACGGTTTATGTTTAAAGGCGTTTGTTATTGTAGATATGAGTTTGGTTCTTTAAATCTCTTTTTTTTTGTTTATTCATTATTATGTCAGTCGTATTTTGTGTTTATTTTGGTGAGCGTCTAGTATCACCCACCTATGCATATGATCCCAGTTCTCTTAAAAATCGATAGTTCCATTAGCTTATTGATTATATAATTTTGTTTCAAAGTCATTCAGAAATAAATGACATTTCCAGGCTTAATTATAATATCCATTTTCTAGTAATTGTAGCGAATAATAAAACACTAAATATGAATTATGATGTATTATTTCTTACAGTCTGCAATGTAGTTCTTTGAATATATCTTAATGCTCCACAAGATGGACAATAGCAAGCTGGAACTAAATCTTGTCTTCTCCTTTAAATTTCCTAAATTATGAAATAAAAATGAAAAAATAATTATTAAAGATAAATAATGATTTTTTTCATCATACTATATGGTATTATAATATATCATTGAACACTCATTATCTTAAATTGACATACATAATGTTATATAATTGAAATTTATAGAATATATTTTTATAAATTATTGTCATAGTTGGCTCTAATAAGCATCTAATGAGGCTATGTATTTTGGATATATGAAAAAAAAAATATACGAGTTAAACCTCTTGTGTCATAGAAACTACAAATATTTCTTCATCAGACAGATACTCCTCATCCACACTGTATCTATTCAACTGTAAAATATAAAAGAATGATTTTATCAACAATATGTAAATATATCATTTTTACAGCTACATTCCCATTTTGGTTTTATTTATATATAATGAAATTATTAAACCTATTTTAGTGATTATGTTTTGGTCAAAGAAACTTTTACATAGGAACATTTCTGCATTTTTTTAGGGTTCAAATTGTTCTGTTTTTTTAACTTTCTATCTAAATTGAAATGATTATAATGAATTATTTGTGTGATTTGAAAATAATAATGTTCATGACAATGGCCTACAAAGAAAAACTATTAGTACCTGTTAATAAATTACATTATTGTTGATATCAGTATCATAATCTGAAGGTCGCTGTGTAGATATGTCACTGTCTATTTTATGAAATTGATCTATGTCTGAAAGTGGCTGTATAGATATGTCACTGTCTATTTTATCAAGCAGGACGACGTCTGACGTTGGCTGGGTAGATATGTCACTGTCTATTTTATCAAGTAGGACGAGGTATGACGTTGGCTGGGTAGATATGTCACTGTCTTTTTTATTAAGCAGGACGACGTCTGACGTTGGCTAAGTAGATATGTCACTGTCTATTTTATCAAGTAGGACGACGTCTGACGTTGGCTAGGTAGATATGTCACTGTCTATTTTATCAAGTAGGACGACGTCTGACGTTGGCTGGGTAGATATGTCACTGTCTATTTTATCAAGTAGGACGACGTCTGACGTTGGCTAGGTAGATATGTCACTATTTTATCAAGCGGGACGACGTCTGACGTTGGCTGGGTAGATATGTCACTGTCTTTTTTTATCAAGCAGGACGACGTCTGACGTTGGCTAAGTAGATATGTCACTGTCTATTTTATCAAGTAGGACGACGTCTGACGTTAGCTGGGTAGATATGTTACTGTCTTTCTTATCAAGTAGGACGACGTCTGACGTTGGCTGGGTAGATATGTCACTGTCTATTTTATCAAGTAGGACGACGTCTGACGTTGGCTGGATAGATATTTCTACTTGATGAAAGAAATGTGAAGGCGGCTCTTTACTGGTGACACAGTCTTCTTTCTTCTGAAAAAAAATATGTCAGTTTTAACTTTCGATTAAAATTGCTGTTAATTGTCATTTGTTTTAATATAGTTCACCCGGGATTTAGATAGTATTCTGTCAAAGCAGCGATTTCCTATTTTAGATTATAAATAAATATTTTTAAAAAAGAAATGTTGTAAAACCACCATTATATATACTTAATATAAAAGTAGGCAAAAACCTATGAACAGGGAAGTGAGATAAAAATATTGCTCATTTCTTGTTTGACTTTTTCTTGCACTGCTTCCATTTTCAATTAGATCATCTAGGCAATTATTCTTAAGCCGAAAAGATCCTAATGTTGTTTTTTCGGAATACCTCTCCGATTATCTTTATTGTTACATTAATAGCGGCGGTACCCAACTAAAAATGACTCTGAAACTTTAACTGATAGGTATAGAAATATATATATTTTATTTTTTTATTTTATTTCGTTTTAAATATACTTGTACATGTATAGTGTGTAACCAAAGCCCGGGCATGCAACCTCGACTTCCCCATATTATCATCGTCCATTTGTGGGTTGAGGGCATCTCCCTTCCAGGTACAGAGTTGTGACAAGTAATTTTCAAGTCATGGGAAGTGCAAAGATAAACAATATGAAACTATCATATTTATACTTACATAGTTTTTAAATAACGACTGAGAGGGATTTATTGATGTTGATAAGAAAAAATAATTCAAATATTTCAAATTTGTTTATCTGAAGTTTATTAAAATATTATTAAAAACGATCTTAAGTATTTTTTTTTCTTATTTTAGAACATAACAGAAATAGTGGGAGGGGCTAGATATTGATGAAAGTATATGGAAATATGATTAAAAACATAGTGTCATGACATTAAACAGGTACTGAAATAAAGAAATATCATATATAAACAATTTCCCATGTATCTGTTTTCGTTTTACTTCTTACCTCACATGCTAAAAACTTTACCCTTTTTTTCTGTCTACGCGTACCAGCTGTTTAAAATTTTGCACGGTCACATTTCTCCAAAAGGGAGAGTCATCAAGAAATATAACTCTTGAAAATTCTACGATCATAGTTCGGCAAAGTTTGACATGCGACGTAAATTAACGGCATTTGTCGGGAATTCTCGAAACATTAAAATGATTGTCGCTATTCGTCGCAAAGTGTGTATGTAACGATAAGAAGCGGTTTCCATAGGTGTTTTCCGTTTTAAACTTCTTTTTTTCACTTTTCAAAATAGGTATTTTTTAGTATTAAAATACGCCTCAAAACGGTTAATAAAACGTGAGCAAAGTTATTATATTTTCTTCCTATTGTAAATGTTTAAAAATGGTCTATTTCGCATCTGAGCTGTAAAGGCATATTTTAAAGTATTAACGGAATTTGGAATTTCTGTTCCGAAACGTCATTTTTCATTCGTAATTGGTTTACACCGAACTAAAATGGCCGCCTCCATGAACTACATGACGCTGAAGATATTTTAAAGCTATTTATGAAATTATTTATCCTTTTCAGCATAATTTTTGTGCTTTGTACTTGAAAAAGGTAAGGTTTTCAATAAGAACGACCAATTTATTTAAGATAAATACGACATTTGATATTAAAAGTTTTTAGGTAATATATCGACTCCAAAATTATCCGAAAATCAAGCTTATAAACGATTATTGACTTTGTCTGAGGTAACGGAAACTTTAAAAAACATGAAGAATGATAAAAATCGGGTCAGATGGATTTTCTTCCAATTTCTTTAAAGTTTTTTTTTGGAAAAAAACTCGGTATTTTTGTTGTAAGGGCTATAAACTCTGCCTTTTAAAAGACAGAGCTGTCTTTTACACAAAAACAAGGAATAATCGTCTGCATTCCAAAAGAAAATAAACCTAAACAATATTTGAAAAACTGGAGACCTATTACTTTACTAAATACTGTGTACAAATTAGCATCCGGATCAATAGCAACGCGACTCAAAACTGTTTAAGACAGTCCTATTCATAAAGATCAGACAGGATTTATTAAAGGAAGATTCATTGGAGAAAATACACGTCTGTTATATGATATTATGAATATTACAGAAACTAATAACATACCTGGCCTTTTATTGATGATTGATTTTGAAAAGGCCTTTGATACTTTATCTTTCGAGTTTATATCAAAATCACTGGATTTCTTTAATTTTGGTTCTGATTTCAAAAGATGGCTAGCCTTATTTTACGATGTTGTAAGAACAGCTATACAGCTGAACGGTTTCTTATCAATTTTTATCAAAATAGAGAGGGATTGTCGTCAGGGGGATCCGATTAGTCCTTATATTTTTATTTTGTGTGCTGAGATTTTAGCTTTAAAAATCAGAAATTGTCAGAATATTAAAGGAATTTCTATAAACGGGGAAGAATACAAAATATCCCAGTTCGCTGATGACACTTCATTATTCTTGGATGGATCTGATGAACCTTTAAATAGTGCATTAAATGCCTTAAACCAATTTGCTATTTTATCTGGCTTGAGTGTTATTTTTGAGAAAACCCATGTTATATGGATAGGTTCCCTTAAGTATTGTACACGATCTATTAAACCAAATGGAAATTAAACTGGGGTTCGACATGCTTTAAACTTTTAGGTATATGGTTTCATATTGATCAAGAGAAACTGATAGATATAAACTTTAAGGAAAAGCTTGAAAATATTTAAAAAAAAGAATTTTGCATTGGCAGAAAAGGCAACTTACACCGATTGGAAGAATTACTGTAGTAAAGTCGCTGTTGTTACCGTTACTAACTCATTTCAATACCCAACCCTGACATGCAAATTATGCAGAATATAAATAAACTCTTTTTTTGAATTTGTGTGGCAAGGACCTTCAAAAATTAAAGCTTCTGTACTTGTTAAAAATGTGTCAAAAAGCGGATTGAAAATGATAGATATATTTGCATATATGAAAAATTTGAAACTAATCTGGTTTAAGAGAATGTTTAAATCTAGTGATAGTTAGTGTTTTAAATTGATTCACAGTTTTATAAACTTTGAAAAATTGTTAAATTTTGGAACATGCTATGTCGAAATAGTTTCAAAGGGTTTAAGAAACATTTTTTGGAAAGACGTATAAGGTGCGTATTCTAGCTTGGTAGAAAAGATACCTATACTAAAATATTGATGATATTCTAGAGTTGCCTATTTTTAGCTCACTTGAGCACAAAGTGCTCATGGTGAGCTTTTGTGATCGCCTGATGTCCGTGCGTGCGTGCGTCGTCAACTTTTTCTTCAAACAACTTCTCCTCCTGAACTGCTGGGCCAATCTTGCTGAAACTTGGCAGGAATGTTACTTGCATGAAGCTTTACCAAAATTGGTCAAATGGTTCAGGTCTATTGCATTTCTAGGCCACAGGAGCTAAAAATAGATTTTCAAAGATGGAAATTTAAAAATCTTCTTCTCCGAAACCACAAGGATATTTGGTATGAAGCATCATCTAGTGGACCTCTACCAAGTTTGTTCAAATTATGACCGTGGGATCAAACCTGACCCCATCCCAGGGGTCAGTTGATTTTACATAGATTTATATAGGGAAAACTTAAAAATTCTTCTTGTCAGAAACCACAAGGCCTAGAGTTTAGATATTTAGTGTGCAGCATTGTCCAGTGGACCTTTACCAAGTTTGTTCTAATCATGGCTCCTGGGTCAAAAATGGCCCAGCCCCGGGGGTCACATATTTTACATAGAGTTATATAGGAAAAACTTTAAAAAATCTTCTTGTCAGAAACCACAAGGCCTAGAGTTTAGATATTTAGTGTGCAGCATTGTCCAGTGGACCTTTACCAAGTTTGTTCTAATCATGGCTCCTGGGTCAAAAATGGCCCAGCCCCGGGGGTCACATATTTTACATAGAGTTATATAGGAAAAACTTTAAAAAATCTTCTTGTCAGAAACTGCAAGGCCTAGAGTTTAGATATTTGGTGTGCAGCATTGTCCAGTGGACCTCTACCAAGTTTGTTCAAATCATGGCTCCTGGGTCAAAAATGGCCCCGCCCCAGGGGTCAAATGTTTTATATAGAGTTATATAGGAAAAACTTTAAAAAATCTTCTTGACAGAAACCACAATGCCTACAGCTTAGATATTTGGTATGTAGCATTGTCTAGTAGACCTCTATCAAGTTTGTTCAAATTATGTCCCCTGGGTCAAAATTGGCCACGCCCCAGGGTTCTCTTGATTTACATATTGTTATATAGCAAAAACATGGAAAATTATTTCTCCGAAACTAATAGGACTAGACCTTAGATATTTGGTGTGGAGTATTGTGTTGAGAACCTTTACCAGTATTGTTTATATGTTGGCCCCGGGGTCAAAATTGGCCCCATCCCGGTGGCCCTTAATATTTAAAAAAGGCAATCTTTAAAAATCTTCTTACTGGAAACCTCAATGCTTACAGCTTAGATATTTGGCATGCAGCTTTGTCTAGTGGATGTCTACCAAGTTGGTTCAAATTATGTCCCCTGGGTCAAAATTAGCCACGACACAGGGTTCTCTTGGTTTAAATATAGTTATATAGGAAAAACATGAAAAATCATTTTTCTTCCAAACTAATAGGACTAGACCTTAGATATTTGGTGTGGAGTATTGTGTTGAGAACCTTTACCAGTATTGTTTATATGTTGGCCCCGGGGTCAAAATTGGCCCCGCCCCAGGGGCCCTTAATATGTAATAAAGGCAATCTTTAAAAATAATCTTACTGGAAACCTCAATGCCTACAGCTTAGATATTTGGTATGCAGCATTGTCTAGTGAACGTCTACCTAGTTTGTTTGAAAAATGTCCCCGGGGTCACTATTGGCCCTGCCCGAGGGGTCACAAGTTTTAAATAGCAGTATAGAAGAAAATCTTTAAAAATCTTATTGTCTGAAACCACAAGGCCTAGAATTTTAAAATTTGGCATGAAGCAAGCTTTATCAAGCTTTTTTGAATTATTAAATTAGGTTAAAGGTCACAGAGGCTAAAAATAGATTTATCTACTGTACCTCATAGAGCCTTCATTTATAGACCAATATCTTTGATATTTAGTATATAGGTTCCTTGCATGGACGTCTACCCATGGGTAGGGTTTGAGGTCACTGGGTCAAGGTCAAGGTCAACATAGCATATGATAGATATTTCTACTTTCTGTCATAGAGCCTTTATTTATTGACTGATATTTTACATATTTGGTTTGTAGGCACTTACATATTTTCAGTTAAAAAATGAGATACTGCTTAACAGCAAACCTACGGCCAAAGTACTCAGGTGAGCGATCCAGGGCCATCATGGCCCTCTTGTTTATAATAGTAAGTTCTTAATCGATAAAAAGTCAGTTTTTATTAAGACATGGTATGATAAAGGTATCAGATACGTTAAGGGCCTTTTAAGCAGGGAAGGTAAATTTATTGACAGGCAAGAGCTTGAAAACGCAACAGGCTTTAAAATCAATTTTTAACCTACTCAGGGCTACGAACTGTAATAAAAAAGGTTATGGATACACTGCATCTAAAAATGAATATAAATACCAACTGTTATAACTTTCCTATTTTACCCCTTTTTCTTCGTCCGATTTTTCATGATTTGAAAGGTAAAAGACAGATATATAATGTTTTAATTAGTAATACGGAAACCCCTTCTTGTGATGCAAAATGGCGTAGCATCTTTCAAAATGAAGAATTATCGTGGAATGATATATATACTTGGGTGTTTAATATGACTGAAGATACCTATCTTCAGTGGCTTCAAATCAGGATAACACAAAAAATTTTAGGTACAAATGTTTTATTATACAAAATGAAAAAGAATCCAACACCGTTATGCAATTTTTGTAAAATCCATGATGAAACATTAACACACTTATTTTGGGAATGTACGGTAACTCAGTCTTTGGTAGAAAAAAGTTTGTACAGTTGTAAAAAATAGAGACAGAACTTTTACTGTAGATTGCAAGTCTTTTATACTAGGATACACTAACAAAGGTTTTGAATGTTATAATATGTTATGTTTAGAAATTAAAAGATACCTATTTTTATGTAAACGAAAATGTATAATTCCATCCTTCATAGGTTTAAAGAGAAGTTTGAAGCTAGCCTTGTCAATTATACGCAAGTCTTCTAAGATTGAAAAATACAAATCTTACTGGTATATTGTAGAACTGCTGGTCATTGATGAAACATAACCTTATCAATTGAATATGAGTGTTTCACCCTTAAACTGAAAAGAAACATTTGGCTGCCTTATTATTATTATTGTTGTTGTTGTATAAACTATCAACTAGCAGCTTTTTTATATAAAAGGTCCCTGATACAGTATATTAAAAACAAATGATACTCCCCATATTGTAGTGATGTACTGAAAGATATTTTTCTTTTTGTGTGTTTATTATTCATGGATTATTCAATGTTACTATATACTATATACTATGAAAATTTGTAAGATTGATGAGTTGAGGATGGTTCCCCGACCTCTTCTCAACCTATTACGGGGATAATAAACGGGGTAACCCTTTTGGGGCCTCCAAAAAAAAAGAGAAAAAAAAAGATAAATACGACATGGTGACAGATAAGCGCCATATTATTGGAAAATCCGTTGTTATCGCTACATATAACCGTTTATGCATTCGAGTTTGTTATTCATATGCCCAAATTGAACCATCATTTCAAATAAACTATTTATTTTCTCTCCCATTTCGAGAGAAACAAATTCCTCTTTCGAAGGAGGCACAAAATGATGACCATACATATCAAATGGGTTGGGTGATGCCGACGTGGCACTCGAGGAGCGACGCTGACGCTTTCTTGTTTGTTGCACTAAATCATCACTCAAAGGAGCAAATTTACCTTGATATGACATGCTTAGTCCAATAAGCAAACAGATATTTCCAAAGTTCGATTTCAAATCCAATTATATCACAATAACGTCACTTTATTTTAACTTATAGCTAAGCAGGTTTTAAAAAACATCCGTCATTACCGATACCCATAATCCCTTTCCCATTATAACTCAATCTTTAATTAATAGGTATGTTTTGCCTCATTAAATTGATTGTTAAAATATTAAAATACAAACAAATTGAATTTCATTGCGCTGTTACACAATAAGTCGACAGACCAATTGTACAGAAATATATTCTGCGTGGTTTTGAACACCGAGCTAGCACGCGAAACACATAGAAGTATGGGCTTTTCTTCTGTGTGTATACCCCCGTTACGTGGTTACAATTGTTATACTAGTTACAAATGTCAGTTTTTGAAAATAACAGCCGTGCATTAACATTGTTACTTTGTTATATTTAGTTATACGTAGATATTTGAATTTATAACAAATTATTATTACATTAGTTGATGACATAGTTCTTTTTTTTTTTTGCTTGACACGTGTCTTAGATGGAATATTTTCATATCATTTTCACAAGGTGAAAATGCGAATGTCTTCATTTTTACTGGGAATGATTGGGAATTTTCCTTTTAAAATTGACTATCAAAAGTTTTTTTTCTTTTATTATGTCAGTTACGTGGTTACAATTGACACACTGTGTAGAATTATCAGTATTGGAAATAACAATCATTTATTAACATTGTTAAGTAGTTACAGTCAGTAGTCCGCAGTTTCTTGAGTCTGTAGATAAGTATTTTGTTCCCGGCAGTATGGGGTAAAATTGGTTATATAAGTTACTAGGGCCCGGTGTTAAAAATAACGGCCATGCCTTGACACTGTTACGTGATAGCACTTAGTATGTCCCCCTTCGAAGAAGGAATTGTAGGTTTATAGTTTTGCAGATGTCGGTCGGTCAGCCGGTCGGTAGACCACATAGTTTTCTTATTAAGTAGAAAACCCCTTTAGGTCACAGTCACCTTGAATTTGAAAACAATGTTCACTCAATAACTCAAGTATTGTATGATATACAGCCTTCAAACTATAAAAAGTGGTCGTCCTTATTGAGTAAAAAATCAGAATTGCTTTTTAGGATCAGTCGGTCAAAAGCTAAGGTCCGTCATTTGAAAAACATGTCCGTTCAATAGTACAATATGATCTATAACTTTTAGAACATCATAGAGTGATTGCTCTTATTGCCTCTTATAGAAGACCTCTATTGTTTAGGGGTCAGTAGGTCAAAAGTGAAATTCCTTGTAACCTTCAATTTAAAAATGTTTACGCTAAATGATTCGTATACTATTTCACCTATTGCCTTAAAACTTCGTAAGGTAATTAATCTTATATCGTGGAAGACCCTTATTGTTATTACGGTCGTTAAGTCAAAGGTCAATGTTATGTTCACCTTGAATTTGAAAATGATTTTATTATGATTTTTATTAACTAGAGCACTATTGGACTCAAAATTTTATATTTATAGAGTGGCTGTCCCTATTGAGTAAACGACCCTTTTGTTTTTGATGTCTGTAAGTCAGGTCAAGGTCACTTTCAAACTTCATAGATTTGTTGCCCTTACCGAGCAAAAGACTACTATTTTGGGTCAGTAGGTTAAAGGTTAAGGTCACCGTTCATTTGATTTCCTGCTCAATAACTCGAGTACCATCTGACCTACACCCTTCAAATTCCGTAGAGTGATCGCATTTGTTGGGTAGAAGAATCCCATTGTTTTTTTATGTAAGCAGGTCAAATGTTAAGGTTACCAACTTTAACGGGTGGGGGGGGGGTGGACATATATGTCATTCTGAAATTCTTTTTATATTCGTGTTACACGCAATTATGCTACATGGTTAAAATGTTTACCCTTGTTACAAAAAAACATGCAAGTAGTGGCAATTAAAATGAAATTAAACATATATCTTTTACATAATGAGTTATTTTTCAATGAGCTTATAGATACAAATGCGGTATGTCAAATTTAGGGTGCCAATCTAGTAGGGCATCAAAAATGTCACTGGAATAAGCACTGTTGTCAGATGGCTGATTCTGTGTTGTGTCAAGAAGTTCCAAAAAAGGCATTTTGCTTGTAAGGATACGGCAGCTGTATGGTAATATTCGTTACAATTGTTACACTAGTCTCCGGCGTTGAAAATAACGTGTTTTTACACTGAATCGAGTGTACAATAGTAACAATCAGTTACACGCAGTTTGTTAAGGTTTTTTATGTCCCCACTCTGGGGCCATTTTGATTTGCCCTTGTCCGTCCGTCAGTCCGTCCGTCCGTCCCAAAAGTAATGTCGCCTGTACCTGCAAAAGCACTGGAGCTAGAGTCAAGAAACTTTACAGGAATGTTGATCAGCATGTGAAATTGTGCACCTGGGGTTTCCCATATAGATTTATTTGGAAGTGTTACAGTTATGGCCCCTTACTTAGTCAAAAATAGTATTTTTCAACTTGTGTCGCCTGTACCTGCAAAAGTGCTGCACATACAGTCAAGAACTTTACGCGAATGTTGATCAGCATGTAAAGTTGTGCACCAGGGGTTTCTCGTATAGGTTTTGTTTAATTGTTAGAGTTATGGCCCCTAATATACTCATAATTTGCAATTTTCAACTTGTATCGTCTATACCTGAAAAAGCGCTGCACCTACAGTCAAGGAACTTTACAGGAATGTTGATCAGCATGTAAAGATGTGCATCTGGAGTTTCCCGTATAGATTTATTCGGAATAGTTAGAGTTATGGTCCCTTACATACTCAAAATTCGTGTTGCCTGCAACTGCTGGAGCTAGAGTCACCAAGATCTGAGCACGGTTGACATACTGTGTCTGACTGAAGCAAATGTCTATGAGAATCAAGTACAGTACCGTCAATGTGTTGGGTGGAGCTTGACATGTTTGCCTATGTCACGGGACGACAACTGCCATGGTTTGTTGTTCTACACACGAGATAAGTTGCCAGTGACAACTTCCAGTGTTTTACATCAACTTCATATGGAACACTGTCAGTTAACATGTCATCAGAGCTCTGACCAGGGTCATTCTGTCTTCTCTATAGATCTCCATCCTCGAACATTAACAGACTTTATTAATGATCTAACACATTTTGCAGACCAAACTTCTCCAGATGTACTGCTTGGAGATTTCAACTTAGCTTTTAATTATACAAATTATACAAGACTGTCACAGAAATTGAATAACTATTCCCAGTGTGTGCAGCTCCCAACTCACAGTGGTGGTTCTACACTTGACTTTGTCTACATACAGAATAATACTCTACAACCCAGATTATCCTGCCTGTCAACCTACTTCTCAGACCACAGCATTGTTGCCCTACAGTTTGATACCTAAAACTTTTCCTTATTCTTAGTGAGTTTAACGCTGTTCCAATGGTCAAATTGCAGACTCAGTTTGACTGAGCATGTTCATGGACAGTAATGGAAAATGCAAGTTACCGTCCACGCCAGTTAGCATCAGCTTAAGCAGAATTCAACATTTAAGTATGGAAATGGTGAAATTTTATTCCAGCAATTGCTTACAATTCTTTGCTATTTAGATGCCAATAGACATTTTATAAACAACATGACTTACAGAACATATAACTTAGGAAATTAGACATGAAAACACCTGTTTACCATCTGCAAACTCCAAGAATGTCCAACTATGCATACAGAATTGTGAAGGATATTATTCATCTATTGGTCACAGTGTTGGAGACAGTATTTTGAGTCTTCACACCACAACAGGTTTCTTATAGTTGTAATTTTGTTTAACAAATCTTATTAATGGTTCAGCGTGTATGACTATCTCGTGGCCATATTGCTAGCTATATGAGTAGCTAGGTTGAGTGGGGGCATAGGACTCTAGTTTTTTTTTAAGTATCCGTTTACTCCGGTAACGTGGTTATAATGCTTACACCTACTACCAGTGTCCAGTATGAAAACAAAAAAAAAAACGAATTAACTCTGATATATAATTACTAATAGTTCAATCAGTTACAGGTACTCGGAAGTCTCTGGAGTTAATTTAACTGAATTTTTTTCGGCAGATCATATTGAATTTTAACTTTAAAAGCGATTTAAAATCAGATTAATTAAGCTCATATCAAAGTTTATTTTGATATTGTAGATATGCTACCGATTAAAACGCATATCAGGAAAACCCACAATTAGAAAAAACAGCCTCCCTACACAGTCAATTATACTATCCATCGATTTTCTTCAAAATAAATCACCGAATTGACGAAGTATGAGGATCGTCTTAAAATTGTCTTCATTAAATTTTGTTATACCCACACAATAATTGTGTTTTGATATATATATACCCTATATCTTCATTTAGTCCATTTTCTTTAGAGTCAAAAAATCGAAATACAGTATACCGAATGTAAACTAAATCCCTGCTCGTTGAGCAAATAATAGACACTACCTTTTGGGTATGTCCTAATAAATGTACCCGAAATAGTCATTGTTGTCAGATGGTGGACTATGACTGCCTAGACTACGAAACTTGTGACTATAACTAAAACATTTTCAAATCATAATTTAAGCATGTTTTTGAACGTGGTGAAAACTGAGGTCAAGGGTTAGCGTGCTGTTGTAGTTGTTGAATTCAATGATCAGATAAGGGAGAGAGTGGGTTTTAAAAAAAACACGTTCCATTGATATCACAAACATCTTTCCCGGATTCTCAGATGTTTAGAAGAGCAAACATGTGTTGATCAAAAAGTATAACCGTTTGATATAAAACAACTTCTAATGATTTGTTTTTTACTCTCCAATTTTAAGGACAATGGAAGTTTCAAAAGACGTTAAAAGACATTAATCCTCATCGTTGAATTAATGAGCAAAATATCAATACTTCCATATGTTTAACAATTCTAAAACAGCTGGAGCCGCCCTGTCAAGTGCAGCAACAATATGTCAAAACAAAAACGAAATCGCCGTTAGTAAATATCCTTACTTCTGGCGCAGCCACAAATTATTGCCGTCTACCACATATTTTGTTTTAGCATATACTTAAATTCATAGTCAGAACATAAAATGTGTCAATATTTAGGTATTTCTGAGCTCGCCCTGCATGCTTAACAGCCTTAAGAGAACAGCAAATTAAACCATTCATAAAACATTCCTTTATTTAAAACGACTTTCAAAACCTAAGGGAACTTTCATGAATAAAACGCATGGTTCAGATAAGTTGACAGATGAACAAATAGAACCTATTTAATTGCATTCGTTCGACTTTAAAATGGTAAGAATACAGTCCATCTTAAATCTCTTGTCTAATTATATCAGACTTGCGCTAGCATCGCTGAAAAATGTACACACTTATAAAAAATACATAGAAAACACTCATTTCAATATTTGTAGAAACACGTACTTTGGTTGTTTGAATTCGAAATGAAAGGTCCTACTTTCCATGATGTCGAAATATCTCCTAATTTTGATCAATCTAATTGATTTTAATGACAACTTTGAACACAACACACTACATTCTTTAGCCTGTGATAGGTAAGCTAAACATTTTTCATGTTTTGCATATATTTGAATTCTGTAGCATGTATCTTTTCTAAGAAATTGTTGATTGTCAAAAGTTTACTCCATTACGTTTACATCATCTTGGTTTTGCTTTTTTGCTTTCTTTGATGTTTTGTTACGTAGCTGCCAGTTTGTTAAACGCTAGCGCTACAAATGAGTAAACTTTTTTCTTTATTAACATAACAGATCAGTATTTCTTGGACCATCAACTGGATAGGTTTTAATATATGTTTTTTTTTGTATTTATATACGTATATGTAGAACACTGAAGTTATTAGTTTAGTATAGTATCTATGATCATAGATTTCATGTTGTCGAAGCAGTATGTTGAGTTCATTCATTTTGCATTTATTTACACTGCAGATAATGGTATTCCAAATATCGTTCTTGCCGAAATGACATTAAACCAACACTTATGCAGCAGAAATGAATTCCGTGACATTTAAACCATAATGCTTTTCTAAATCGTCATTTGGCAGGATTGACATATTTTTGAGTACCGCTAAATGTCAGCCAATTATAACTATTAAGAGACATTATGTTTCTGAACATGTACTCAGTTTTGCGCATATATAGCCCCAAGCTAGAAGACATCATGAAACAATTTGGAGGAATCAACAAAATAATTCCTGTGTTCAGAGGTTCGTTATTATTTTTTTCTTTTCGTATTCTTACAAAGTGGACAATTTGTGACATTAAGGGTTAAGGATTTTCCTCTTCAGCAAAACAATCTCGTATAATCTTAAATGTATAATGTTAATAAAAAAAAAACTTTCCTTCCTTTCCGTTTAATCATTTATTGCAATAGGTGTATTTGTTTATTGAATTTAATGAATGTTTACAGTTTTACATAATATAAAAAATAATTTGTCTAAATAAGTATTTATAAAATTGGACGCACACTTATCAGAATTCTAACATATACCTTAATTCTTTAACATGCATTTCTTTGTTTGTGTTTTTGTTGTTGTTGTTTTTTTCTCGTATAGGTGTTAAAATGTAATAAAGGTTAACTCAGGTAATTAAAGGTTCAACTGCACTTTGTTCAAGACTAAACCCAGGTTCCACGACATAACATTCAACGGTAAACAAAGGTTTAACGACAAGACGTTCAAGGGTAAACAAAGGTTCCACTACATTACATTCAACGGCAAACAAAGGTTCAACGACAAGACGTTCAAGGGTAAACAAAGGTTCAGCAACATTACATTTAACGGTAAACAAAGGTTCAACGACAAGACGTTCAATGGTAAACAAAGGTTCCACTACATTACATTCAACGGTAAACAAATGTTCAACGACAATACGTTCAAGAGTCAAAAGTTCAACGACATTACTTTCAACGGTAAACAAAGGTTCAACGACAAGACGTTCAAGGGTAAACGAAGGTTCCACGACATTGCATTCAACGGTAAACAAAGGTTCAACGACAAGACGTTAAAGGGTAAACAAAGGTTCAATGAAAACACGTTCAAGATTTACATAGAAAAAGGTACAACATTTGACGCTATTTTAAACGTGAGTATGTTTCAAATACCGTTATTCCTAAGCCTGTAGAAAAAATGAGTAGATAGACACCGGCATCTTGAAAAAAGATATCTTAAAGCGACTGACTCACAGAATTTAGCTGAATTTGTTTTCTTTAAAATTTAAGAGAAGTTAATATACTATGAAAAAAACATAATATTATGCTTCCATACACCATGAAAACTGAAAAAAAAGTTTTAACTTAACCAGGATTTGAACCCATGACCTATCGGTCAGTAAAACATAGAGCGACGATCTACACCACATAGTTATCAAATCTCGTCAACATTAATAATATAGTTTAAGTATCTACCCCGTGACTAACGGAGTAATTTTTTTACCGATAAAAGTGTGTAAAACTTTATATTTTGATGTTTTCTGTAACAAAAAATGAGTCAGTCAGTCAGTTTAGATATGTTCTTCACAATGACAGCAAGAATTTCAAGATGTATAAACATTTTCTTCTTTTTTTTCATCGTCGGCCCATCTGTGAATCAGTCGCTTTAATGAAACTTGCTTTGTACGCAAATGAAACGTATATCATCTATAAGCCTTCTAGTAAAATAATGGTTGTATTTAGCTATAACAGCTTTAAATGCAAAATGTATTTTTATGTTGAATATATAGCTGACTGGCATTTGTTTCACCGGCATCCACCCACAGATTTGGAACGGTTGATATGTATCTTCTCTACAAAACAACAAAAGACTAAAGTATCTTTAAATGACTTTGGAGTAATATTCTAAATATCTGCGTAGTACAGAAAGCACCAGAATGGCTGTTTTTGCCAACGAACACAAGAGTACTAACGGCTTCTACTTCTTCAACAGAACCAATGCATCAGAAAAATATAATACGTCTACAAATACAAGTAGTGACAACAACATCTATAATAGTGTTTTTGACTTAGCTCAATTACAAGAAACATCCTTTACTTTCCAACAGATTGAACGTGCTTTATCTGTATGCGGCTTTGTGTTAAATGTTTCAGCCATAGTGAATCTGTTGTCTTTCAAAGGTTCACTGAAAACTCAGTTCAAACTTGTACTTAGTCTTGCGATTTCACATTGTTTAATCGATTTCTTCCTGTTTATTTCGACCTTTTACAAATTTCAAGATTTATTTAACTTGCATCCACATCTTAATCTTTGGTATACTCAGTCTATAGTTACCCTACTGATCTCTCTTCTTTACGTGACTGCCCAATACTCTGGACTCGGAACAATGTGTGCAATAGCTGTTGATGTGTTGATAAGGGTTAAGAAACCTTTAAGGTATGCTATCTTGATGTCTAAATTTCGTGGAACTGTCATAATAACATGCTTATGGCTCATACCGGCGGTGCTGATCTTGACGACCGCTTTCATTGTCGTCTATTATTACAATCTGTCGTATGTTTACATGTCAGCAATATTTGTACTTTTCAGTGTTATATATTGCGTGTTATGTTTAATCTTTCTGTTCATATTTATCATCATTTATGTTCTTATATATTGCACAGTACGACACTTGAAAAACAATGCACTGTATACTGGCCGTAGCCGAAGCAATACCAAAATGGCAGTCACATTTTTCCTCATTATATTGACCTATTTAATCTGTATTATTCCAGATATTACGATAATTATACTTCCTATATTAGCCATCAAGGGGTTAATTATAGATTATTTTCTTGCTATTAATTGTGTTTCAATTTTGTTTATTTTAAACACTGTTATTGATCCTGTTTTATACATTGTAAGAATCCCTGAAATTCAAAGACGATATTGTATATGTTTGCGACGACCTAGGCAATGTCCAAATTTTAGAAAAGGAGTGTCTACGGAAATCCACACAAGTGAATCAATAGTTGATGTGAATTCAAGTTTATGAATAAGAACTGCAATAAATGTTTTCCGCAAATAATCTAGAGCCATCTTTTTTTTTTACGATTAGTACTTGAACCTTATATTTATGATGTTGCGCTTTCGTTACATGTATTTCTCCATAATTGTATTAGTAAAGGTATATTATTTGGTAGTAGATATCAGTAGCATTAATCTATGAATTATGTATCATGCCAAAATGTGTATTCCATTGTACGAAGTCCGTAAAGTTCGTGGATAACCTAACTTTTTGGGTTATATAGATGCAATTGCTTTTCACATTTGTCATGGCAATAACTAATATATGTTGACTCAATTTCTATTTTTATACTGTCACTTTCACACATAGTCACTGGATACGAGTTAACAAGGCTACCCCAGTCAGCGCCGGGGTACTTTGAAAACATACCACGTCATTGCAAGCGTAATAACAAAAATATTGAGCGTTTTAGCACTGTGCGTATTCATAGCAAAAACATATGGCGACGTCAGAACGTACGGAGCAGCGCACGTCAAGTACTGTGCTATGGCTGGGATAACAACCACACAGACATTAAAGTTCATATCAAGTGCTACGATTTCTCAAAATGTATCAAGATCGTTGATATTTAAGTGGCATAAGCGTTTTACTGACAGGAGATCCATTAGACCAAAGCTAGAAGAGAAATCAGTGAGCGAGGTAAGCGCTCTTTTGACTCAGAATAGAAGAAAATTGCTGAAGAGTTTGGCATTGAACATACCAGTGCCCATAAGATACTTACTGAAACACTAAACATGACAAAAGTGACAGTCAGGTGGGTGCCAAGATAACTCAGCGACGAAGAAAAGCGGACTTGAGTCGAAAAATCAACTGTGTTTCTTAAACGTTGGGAACTGGTAGGTGATGCATAGTTTAGACTGCATAATGACCTTAATAGTGCCAGTGATACATAAATGACAATAGATTTTAATGTCGGCTTTGAGAAATTGAAACACAGTCTCTGTAGTCCGGATTTAGCACCAACGGTTTTTGCGGTCTTGCCAAAATTGAAACACCAGCTGAAAGGAAAACGATTCAATGGAATTAAGGAAATGAGAATGGTGGTGCGCAGTTTATTTAAAACATGTGACGATAGCTTGTATATGATATATTCTCTAAATGGATGGACAGACACAGATAATGCATCACATCGACGAATACCTCGAAATGTGACTATGTGTGAGTATAACGTCATGACGTCAATGTAAAGTACGTTGAAATGCTCCGTAGTTCTATATGTGTGTTTGATCTATGTAGCGTATATTTCTTATCTATCAATATTTGGCTTTGATATTTGGCAGGTACTCTGTCAATATGTTATATCATATGCTCTTATTTTTGCGTAAAACGTGTACAATTATTCAAGTTAATATCGCTGTCCACGAACTTTACGGATGACCCTCGTACAAGAAACTATTGTTTTATTTTTGTAATTATTGTGTATAGTGTTTCAATTTATTAAAGACTTGTACTGCTAAAATCGGTATTCAAAGCTGTACTTATTGTTTATGTGTCAATATAAATAATATGTAGTATATATGTTTGTTTTGTTGTTGGTGGTTGTTTTCATTTATTCTTCATAATTTTATAGAAAAACATCATTTTTCATATTTAAATAAATGGAAAGTTGTGCAGAAAGTTGGTTCTTTTTTTTAATTTACAAAAGGTGATATGTTCTTATGATAAGGGCATGATTTTGTTACAGAAAATAATAAACATTGTTTCTATAGCCATTAACTTTTCTGGATTTTATTGTTGTTTTAGAAATTGCAACTAGTTGAGGACTATTTTTGTTAGGTATGATTTATTTTTTGCATTCATTGTAATCTGTCAATAAATCTAGCTATTTCTTCTTCAGTGCACATTTTTGTCATTGTTTTGAAAATAAAATAGTAACATATTTTTGAGTTTAGCTTCGAATATAAAGAATTTCATTATTTGTCTCAAAACGTCAACAGCTCATACATTTTAAATAATTTATTTATACCTCTTCCTTACTATACTGACATTTTGCTTTGCATCTGAACAGGTATTAACAAGATAAATTTGTATTAAAATGACTTATTTATGTATCGACTAATATATTAAAAATTTCTATGCCAACTGTTTATTACAGAAAAGAAAATTTGTCGTATCAGCATATATAAAAATATGTCAGGTGTTGACAGCCCTGGACCCCACACCTGGTACATATCCACCACACAATGCTACAAACAAAATAGCTAAGCTCTAAGGCTCTCAGATCTAGACAAGAAGAGTTTCAAAGTTTTTCTTCACAACTGGATATAAGACGAGTGACCTGGAGTACTGGAATAATATAACAGAAATCTAAAGTAATAAAATATTTCAGCTGTTATGCCGGCATAACAAATTTTAAACCTCTAACTTTTCAAATTCAAATTTCTAAAAGCTTCAAATATTCAAATGCTATGCCGGCATAACAAAAATATGAAATCTAAAGAAAATCATTCTATATTCATAAAGTAACAAATATACAAACCTTATACTGGAATAATAAAACTGAAATATTAAGAGTTATAAAATTTTTCAATGTTATGCCGGCATAACAAATTTTAAAACTCAAACTTTTCAGATTCCGAATTCTTACAGTTACAAACATTTAAATTGTTATTCCGGCATAACAAAATCTGAAATCTTAATCAATTTTACAAAGTCTGAACTGTAAAGTTACGAAATATTGAAATGTTATGCCGGCATAACAAATTCTGAAATCTAAAGAAAATCATTTTGAATTCTTAAGGTAACAAATATTCAAACCCTATACTGGAATAATAAAAATGAAATCTTAAAGTAATAAAAAATATCAGATGTTATGCTGGCATAACAAATTTTAAACCTCTAACTTTTCAAATTCTAATTTCTAAAAGCTTCAAATATTCAAATGTTATGCCGCCATAACAAATAATGAAATCTAGAGAAAATCATTCTGAATTCATAAAGTTACAAATATTCAAACCTTATATATAATAAAACTGAAATCTTTAGAGTTATAAAAATACATTCAGACCTAATGCCGTCTTTTAAAACTCAGACTTCTCAAATTCCGAATTCTTACACCGTAAACATTTAAATAAGAATTTATACGGTCAGCTATTGACATATGAATAAGCATCCGACATTATTGGCAATTACCTTTCCAACTAACATTATCCGGAAACATAACCAAAAACAACACAGATAATGAAACGCAGAAGGGTTACCTGCGTGATGAAGGCTGAAAGATGAAAGCTGTCAAGAAATAAGTAATAATTTTCTTACGGATAGTTGTTAAAAGAAACGTGTTAAATATTAGACGCAGTCGCTGATAAAAAATGTATGATTCTGTTATACATTAACTGTCTTGATAAATTAACTTGGATCAAAACATCCCCGGTCCATCTGTATGTGTTGTCTTACCAGGAATTTAGTTAATGTCATCATTTGGTACTTCTCACTCTAGATTTTAATCGAATCTTAGTTTGAAGTACAGATTACATTTTATAAATACAGGTAAAAATGATTATGGTCCACGAAATATATCTTTTAATTGATATAAGTTCGAGCTTGTTTCCCCTCCAACTTTTCTGCTCAATATTTTTGTTTATTTTTAGATACATTTAACATGCTACCCCTCCAGAATGGTATCTCCCGTACTGTGTTTATTGTGATACCAAAAAAGTGTGTTGCATGTCCTTAAAAAAATTTTTTTTTGAATACAAGATGCTTGCAGATTGTTATATACTACACTGAAAATGTCACAACGAAACAGAATGATTCAGATTTCTTGATAGAGTAAATATTCAGATGTATTGTGATAATAAGTCATTTCACTACTAAGACTAATATAAATGAACACATACCTACCAGCAAAGTTGCACGTTTTCACTCAAATATTCAACTTTGCTGAATGGGAGTAAAAACTTTTTACAGCGTATATATTGAAGTAAAACTTTTTTCTTTACTTCTTAATTGAAACTAATTCGTAATTAATTCGTATGTGAAATAAAACCAGTTTGGAAAATTATGAAAACAAGTTATTTTATCACTTAAAAACAATTTCATTTCTGGAAAGATCACCGAACGGATCGCCAATCCTTTAAACAACAGCATCGATAATTTTGAAGAACCCGCTCAGATGGGAGCTGCCATTTTGAAAAGCTGACGTTACGTCAGTTGCATTACTCTCTATGAAGGAAATGATAAAAAGTCAATTTTTTACAAAAGCTTGTGATGAATAGAAAAAAAATTATAAAATATGCCTAGAGATATTAATGCATTTGTATGAAAGATGACTATTAGTGGATATGTTTACAATACAGTGACGCATGAGGTTTCTAAATAGGTGGGGCATACTTCAATCTTAACATTTACAAATGTCGTACCACCCACGGACACCCAAGGTTATTTATCATACCCAATAAATATGGTATAAAATGTAGTCTATACGGAGTATCTACCGTGGATTCCGACGGTGATTTGATACCTTATAGTTTGCTCGAAAAATACATTGTCTAGAAAAAAAGACGGGTTGATACGTACAGCAGTACTTGAATAGGATACAAACATATATTTATATAAAATTATCGACTCCTCGAACATATTTTCTGAAATTGTTAAATAGTAGAGTAAAATTAGGCTTCACGTTACATTTTATGCGACATATCGTCTGCCTAGTTGAAACTGTGATTGGGCAACCCATCGAGTAATTTTGATGAACGGCGACTAAATTCGGCTTATTACAAAATTCATGAAGCTTGTCTCAGATCAGTGTGAACGCAGTTACTTTCTTTTTCCTCTTCTAAAATAAAGTACTAAACAGATTCCAAAGAGCCATCAGGTAACGTTTTATTCAAAGGCTAAGCGTATTATCACCTAGATCAATGACCTAAATCACCTAAATCTTTTGACGGGTCAGGTGACTTCCGTACTTTCACGAATTTCACACGCACATTGTTAACGGTAAATTTCCACTTATTCGAGATTCGCTCACCAAAACACGGAAAAAATGTAATATTTTTGGGTGACCTTGTTCGTTTTTCTCGTCCTTTAGTGGTTGTTGTTTGGCTATAGTTTGCAGAAATACGCGGTACACCTGGTGAGACTTCGATGTTTTAGTCAATTTTCATCACAATGAAACACTGAAAAGGTAAAATCTTCTAGTTATAATAAACGGAGAATATTTAAGATAAATTGTATTTGTGTTAGAAAAATACTACATCGCTATTTTCTTGGACGGATTTACATGTCAATGCTAGCTAATTTAGCTTTTTGCTTAAAATTGATGGTAGTTACGCTTCAGTCAGAGGTTTTCATTTTTTCGGATTTATCAAGGTGTTTTGGTAATATTTTCAACATCTGGTAAAGAACATCTTTCTGTCTTTCCGGACTTGTTTTTTTTTCTCTCTAGAGATAACGTTGATGGACTTTATTATGGATTATGAAGATTTGAACTTCTCATTTCATGTAAAGTTTAGCAAGGCGACACCTTTTCGTTTTCCCCAATATTTTGATATTAAGTATTGGAAACATTTCAACGGTGGCGTAATTTTTTATTTTGTCTGTAAAGGATGACAAATTTTAACATTTCGGGGGTTCAAAATTCTGATCTGGATTCGAACCTGCCACTTCTCAAACAGTCCATCATTTGACCATATTGTTTTGAATCTCGAATGGAAGAAGAAATCACCATAAATCTTTGATGGCTTTCAGTCATGTAATATGTTATTTATATTGTAAGAGTTTAAATTTTATTGCTTTAATAAGCGACGGAAAAATGTTGAATAAATGTTCTTTTGTATTTAGGTACGAAATGGAGTGGACGGACATGGGGATTAGACGAACACACTGTATCAACGGCGGACAATAAGGAAAGACATACATAAGTGGCTTCGTGAAGACTAGAGGAATGCATTGTGACAGAAGTTGGAAGAAGTTATTTCATGAGCATCGATGAAGATTGTAGATAAGTAAAATTTCGTGTTTTCAGAAATTAGGAATTTAACGATGTTCTAGAGTAGCGATGTATTTGAAGTATAATCGTGCGAGGGATGATCAAAAAGTTCGCGGAAAAGTGTTCCAATTTCATTATTTAAACGCAAAATAAGATAAGACGTAAATATGATAAAAAGCATTTTTTTCTATTTAGAAATAAAATTCGAAGTCTGTACCTACATTTGTTAATTAATTATGGTCTCCACAGTAGTCTCGTCATGATAGATTCGGCTCGAACGTTTAAGAAATTCGTAAACATTTTAAGGGCAAAAAATTCGACTTTTAGGAAATTTCTCTAACGCTGTTTTTCTTATTTTGGCTTTGATAATCCTCTGACTAATTTACGTTCTAACCGGTTAAGATGTATTCATTTCAGTGTAGAAAAATTAAAGTAGTAATGCTTTCCTTTGTCAGTATTCGGGTATTTTTTGAAAATAGGTAAACAGCATTGCAATGTTCTAGCAATATTTGCGGATAACTCAAGTTGACCGTTGGAACCTTTCCATCTGTATAGAAAGTACAGAGTCTGTCAAATCGTCTGCTTGTGCCAATATTCGGGGTGTAAGGAGTCAGTTCCCGCATGTTTGAAAAGTAGTTTTGACATGGAAACTGCATGGAACGACAAACCCCTAAAACATCGAATGGACTGAGTTTGTGTCACATAGACACCAGTGTGATCACTTTTGTGCGTTCGTCCGTCCACTCTTGTCCAGGTCATTATATTACCTACTGGTTGAAGTGATTAAAAACATTTACTAGTGTAAAACAGGTTTTGGTTTATTTTAATCATATTTTACTGTATATATACACACAAACATTATCAACATTGTATGAACATTAACAAATAAATACTTATAAATTTGTTGGGCCAAAAGTCATTGCAACTTATCTAGGACACTCCCCGTAAAATAGGTGCATTGCCCGAGTTTGCGCATGCGCAGTTTTCTGTAAACACGATTTTATTCCTTAGTTCTAGGAAATTAGTTGAAACCTTTAGCACACATACAATCAATATTTCAGGTGTTACAGACAAGTAACAACAAGTTATATCTGATAGTATTTTGAATTTGCTTCTGCGCATTTTCTACGTGTGATATTGCCGTTTTGGGACAGTTGTCTTGACATCCAAACAAAACATATTTACGAGTGAGCAGTTCGATCGATTTCGTCGATTATATCGATTTTAAAGTAAACACTCCTTAACGTTCGTGTTTTGAATCAATAATACTATTAGAAAAAGAAATACGATTTGTCTTTACACAGATTTTCTATTTTAATGTTGCTCAAATTTAAAAATGTTCTGCATTGATATTTTCATTGCCCTATTCGGTAGATTTACGTTGTTATTATTATCACAACCGCGTACTATAGCCAAGCAACAAAACATTAGCCAAACAACAAATACATTACAACATCCACTTACAGAAATAACAAAAAAATACCAAACAGCCACCTACACCTAACGTAGACCGACAGTACATAAAACAGACACCAGCGCAATATACATTACAGTATATACAGCGCAAATGAACACAGTCAAAACCTCCACAGGAGAAAAAATTATAGAATTCGCTATCAGCATGCACATCTTGGAAATATTAGAAATTGAATGAACTTCTCTGTTCCTATTAAGTTACTGAGATTTGAACTGATATCACTACACTGGACAAATGGGTTGGTCCAAACTGATTGTTGGATATTGAGATACTTAGTAAATTATTTTGAGCCTCGCTTCCTGAGCTGTCCTGCTTTATCTAGGTATGTGATCGCACTTTTTCTTCCAAATCGTAATTAGTATCTGCTATCAGACAACATCATTGGCCTTACAGTCCATGATACAACATTCTGGGACTTTAACCGCATTTTCATTTTATCGCTCCCTTGTCGCTGCTTCTCCTTGCGGTAATATATTCACTTTTCCAATGTTTATCCTACAGAATGTTTAAGAACTGTCTCAAATGTCAAAAATGTAAAGAAAACATGAACAAAAAGAAAATGAAAACACACGAGAACACACGAGAATTATTAGAAGTGAATGATGCTTTGAACCCCTTGTGTATTCCTTTCTGTGGAAGCAATGTTACTTATGTATTTTATTCATTATGATCAATTCATAGAAGGTGAATAGAGAAATGAGACCATTTATGTATCGATCTATAAACTTCACCTTGAGACATTCTCCTTGTCAGAGACCAAGGTTAGGTAGAAGACAGTCAGTTAGCCTGTTATTATGACGAATATTGATTAAAGTTTTTATAAATGGCAGAAGGTATATTCTGGCTGAGAGATCTTGGTTATAAGGAAGCAATTGGACAATGCCATAAGGAAACTTTTTTATCTTACCTGTATGGAAATAAAATTCCGAGAAGAAAATGATCTTTATCATTGGAATAACTAAGATGTTTGTCCTTGTCTGTTGAAGTTAGGCAATAATTAATAGGACAATATAATTTAAAGAGCCACAATTTAGTTAAAATGTTTACTTACAGATTTTCAAATTTAGAAGCTTGTTTAATTTTATAAAAAAAATACTGTTATAAAAAGATACATATACTTATTAAATCTAGCTGTTTACCTTTAATTTTAGAACGTAAAAAGCTGACTTTTAATAATTATCGATAAATACTGAGTATGAAGTAAAACTTAAACTCTCAAAAGCAGAACTTGTTAACAGCAGGAACAATTATGGTTTGCACTACATAGCCACGTGACTGTCAAAATGCAAATCATCCGATCCATGTATTATTGAACGAAAACTGTATCTGTGACATTTTCAATCTTTGAAATTTTGTTTGTCAGTTCATGTTTGTCGAAAATACTGTTTGTCGTGGATTGCCGAAAAATGTTGTCCTTTGTGCATGATAACGCCGAAATGTTTTAACACATTTCAAGAAAACCTTATATATTTACATGGCATATATAATTTTAATTTAAAGTTATTAATCAAGCGCAAACAATGTGTTGTATATGATTGATATACAAGTGTAATTGCAAAAGGCATAGACTTCGACGGTAAAATGCACATTTTTTTTTAAATAACATTACTGTGTTTGGGTAGTTACACAGTTATATCACAAATACAGAAATATCTAAACGTATGCCTCAAAGTATAGTGCATGTCGTTTATCATCTCCACTTTTCGAAGAAAAAAAGTGGGGCTATTGTCATGACCCTCTCGTCAGCGTCGGCGTTGCTTAAGCTTTTTGTTAAGATCCATTTTCTCAAAAACTATCAAAGCTAATTACTTCAAATTTATAACACATGTTCACTATCAAAATGTGACACCATTTTTAAAGGACAGATAATCCTCAAATTAATTTTCGCAAAGTTATGCCTCTTATTCGACTTAGAAATTCTTTGTTAACATTTTCTGTTAATGTCCATTTCTCAAAAAGTGTCAAAGATAATTCCCTTTAAACTTGTAATACTTGATCACCAGTAAGACCCCTACAAAGATTGTTGGTACCCTTGTCCTTAGGGTCAAAATTAGCCTCATCCCAGGGGTCATTGATTTTGCATAGACTTATATTAGGAAACAACTTCTTAGCCTAGAAATAAACTATTTACTTACATAGCCCCCTCCCCCATCAGACGCCCCCCTCCCACTCACCATAAGTAAAAAATTGTTCCTTACATGAGTAAACTATACCCTAGCATAGAACTAGACTATTTATTTACATGGGATGGGTAGGTACTCCCCCCACCAGTCCCTTTCCCCACTACACAACTCCGCCAAAAAAAGAGAATATTTTTCATCTTAATGGCTTGGTACTTACCTCTCCCCCACTCAGTTTTTTTTTTCGCTTGGGCCTCTTGTTTGAGTTAGCTTATAATTTAATATCCAGCACTGAAAAAGGGTGGAGCGTGCTGTCCGCGGACAGGTCTTGTATTTTAAATTGCGTTGATAAAACAGTTCATTCACTGAACATATGGCGGTCTTAAACGCCAGCAGAAGAAACCTTGCAACGACAACTTTGCTTTTGGTTGAGAAAGTCAATATATTTGAAAACAAAATGCCTAGTTTGTTATTGGTGTCTTCTTTAGCATACTTACATCGACGTTAGTCAGTTTATTTGTATATAAATTAAAAAAAAAAAAAAAACAATGTTATACATCATCGAACGATACGTTTAAATTTGTTTCAAGTGAATAGTGTCTTCTCAGAAACTATTAGACGTCCATCGCTCTCTCGGTGTCAAATAAATTTTAAATTTGTTGCTTAAAAGTGATTGGCAAGATATTTATTAAGGGCTAGTTCTAAATATAAGGCTATAAGTCAATATTTCAATAGGCAAAGTCCTCAGAAAGGCAAGATTTAAAAAGAAGGCAATATCTTTAAAGCAGTACACATCTTTAATGAATACAAGATTAAACAATGGCAAGTTTGTCAAAAAGGCAAGATTTAAAAGAAAAAAACCAAGGTCTTTGAAAAAGGCAAGATATTTGAACAAATAATCTTTGAATAAGGCAAGATAATAGAAAGAGACAAGATCTTTGAATAAGGCAAGCTCTAAAAAAGATCTTTTATTAGATGTAAAGATCTACCAAAGTGCATAACACAGCTTTACTTAATGGAACATAAATAGATTTACTCGCTTATTTACTCCAAATCAGAATATGTTTTGCTTTCACCACATGATTCCACGTCTTCTGTACTTGTGACTGATCTGTTGCTCGCTGAGGACAAGATTTTTAACACTTACTCATAGTAATAGTTTAAATCATGCTATACCTAACTTAGATCTGTTGTTCGCTGTGAGGATAGTAAAACTGTTAATTGTTACAGTTTAAATCATCCTTTACCTATGTTAGATCTGTTGTTTGCTTTGGGGATAGTGGACAAGATCCTTTGCACTTAATTTTAGTTACAGTTTAAATAATCCTTTACCAGTGTTAGACCTGTTGTTTGCTGTGAAGATAGTGGACAAGATCCTTAGCACTTATAGTTAAAGTAAATCTTTAACTGTGCTAAGTCTGTTGTTTGCTTTGGGGATTGTGGACAAGATCATTAGCACTTATAGTTAAAGTAAATCTTTAACTGTGCTAAGTCTGTTGTTTGCTTTGGGGATTGTGGACAAGATCCTTAGCACTTAAAGTTTTAATCAGTCTTTAACCGTGCTAGGTCTGTTGTTTGCTTTGGGGATTGTGGACAAGATCCTTAGCACTTATAGTTAAAGTTTTAGTCAAGCTTTACCTGTGGTAGATCTGTTGTTTGGTATGAAGATTGTGGACAAGGTCCTGAGCACACCTGTTTTAATTCCAACTGGAAGAGTGAAAGCAAATCTTTTTAAACTATGATGAAAATAATTTCTACTTTCCTATGCTCTGCCTTTAACAGACCTGTTGTTTGCACATAAAAAATGGACGAGACATTTGCCACCTATTTACTAGTTTACATTTAAATCACAGTGTGTATCTGTATTAAATCTATTGTTTGTAGTAGACAAAGTCTTTTACATAGGTGCACACCATAGATCCCAATACATTAGACAAATCGATATTGTACATATAAAACTAGGTGTTTTGTTCTCTATTGACATAACATCAAGCGTGTTATTCTATACGTCAATGACATCTTGTAATTGTTGTACATGCAACTGCAGAATTTGACAATATCATTTGAATTGACTGGAGCATCTCAAACCCGTCATATTTATTTGTATTTAACAGTTTTGTCATAAACCTCTTTTCGAGTAAACGTGCATTATCGTGTTGTTAAAATACATGAGTTCTTCGCCTTGAAGAAATATTGTGTAGATGCGTAAGCGCTGTATGTCATATCTTAACCGTGTGTTAGCGAGGACTTTAGTCATTATCTTTAATGCATGTTAATAAGCGTTTCCTTCAGTAAATGGTTCGATATATATTCTAGCTCTGCTCAAGACTTATAATGTTAATGGGTGGAGAAAGTGGAGTGACGCAGTCTTATTGCAAATTTTACCGGAAATCAGCGAAGTTTGATTTTGTAAAGGAATATACAATATTTTCGATAAAATGTCATTAATTTGAAAGACATTGACGACAAACTAAATTTCACATCTTTGCTAGTGTCACAAATGCATTATATAAAATACTATAGCAAAATAAGCGATAGTCTGTCTATAATTGGCTTTTGCAAATGATGTTTTGTTTCGTTAAGCGTGTTTGTTTGATGGAAGGACTTTTGTTTATAGAAAGCGATGCATTTGACTCCTAGTGTGTATAAAGGCGTATTTTGTTCGGAAAAGCTTCGGAAATTTTCAGCATATCCGACATACTACGTCACAAAATGCACATTTTGTTCTTACGCAACATATTTAACATGCATATAGACCCAGTTTTTGTATCTTAAAAATAGTTGTTACAAAGACGCCTTGGAAAGTTCTTTCGTATGAAGGTAAACAGCTAGAATTACTTTCATTTTCAGAAAAAATCATTCAATTACACTCATATATTTAATTAGGCTGATTGTTGCCTAATTTTAAGAGGATGAATATTTGCACATATATAATGTCACATTTGGGCGATATGCGGAATCATTTGGCTAGTGTTGCAAACTTCCAATACATTTTGTAATTCCATATTCATCTAGCGCTCAAAATAGGCACAATTAAACGAACGCTTTTAATTTTGTAACTCTTCATGTTCCTTAAAATATTTTAGGATGACACGAGCTGGGCGATTTTAAACTATCAAATCCAGAGCAATAGCTTTAGTCTTTCTTCAGTACCTGACTGCATACCAACGTCCTATTTTTGCAATGTCAAGACATGCCTTTACTTATTCACCACATATTCATTACTGACCATTTAAAGGAAGAACTTTTAATGTCAATATTTATTTCCTAAGCATCTTCCTCTGTTTCTACGCAGATTTAGACAGTGTTGAGTTTTCAGCATACATTGACCTTCATCTTGACCCTGCTTCCACCCAAATGCATGCCGGCTAATATGTCCTTTTGACCTTGAACCTAAATGTCAGTACTGAGTTATCATCTGTAGTCATAGTCCTTACACAAACGGCACGTACTGACTTTATTGATAATATATAAGTTAGCTTTCCTTATATATCGAAAATAATAATTCATTGCCTGTTTCTGTTGATGCGATGGCAGACATGCAAATCATTAGATCATCGTCATTGTCATCCATACATCCACCACACTCACTTCCAAATAACAATAACAACAACAACAATAACATCAACAGTTATTAGGATATTGTACTAGGAAAACAGGATCTAGTATAATAAACAAGTCACAATAAAACCTTGAGCTTTAATCGTTCTTTAAATATTACCGACTGTATTTCAGGAGTTCTAATATTTTTAACATTTTTCACATATTTCACTTTATAATATAATGATACAATGTTAATGATTGGGGGAAAAGCTTATGTTTATTCACCTTTCTTTCCCTTTAATTCGAAAATTAGTAACTTGATAACACTGGCGGCCAGCAATTATAAGACAAAAAATATTCAAACGAAAGGCTACGACCTTGATTAATTGATTGATTGCTTGATTGACTGGCTGACCGACTCATTGCAAAGAAAAAGGTAACTTTAAAGAAATAAGGTTGGTACAGATATTTTAACGGTAATAAAATATTTGATTTGTTCATGAGTTTACCTAGTTAAAACCTATGATGAAAGAAAATTGCGTATGAGCAGATACCTGAAAGTTTTGTAATAATATCAACCAGTGGGTGATTAAAACTATCCTGGTCAGGAATTTAACGGGCATACGTACCGAAGTGTTCACATTAGTGTTTGTGTGGCACGAACTCCAGTCTATTCGGTGGAGGGGGTCGTTTCATGTGATTTTCATGTTCGAAACTACCTTTCATTCATGAGGGTCCCGACTTCTGAGACCTCTAATGTCGGCTCGGACAGACGAAGTGCAGACTATATGCTTTCTGTTACGATGCAAGGGTTTCATCGTTGGCTTGGGTTATTTCAAAAACTTTGTTTGGATGTAACGATGTAGTTTACCTATATTTCAAAAGCACTGTCGAATCACGTGGTCATAACATTCTCTTGATAAGAAGAAAACATTTAAATTTGTTCGTATTTTTCAAAAACAGTTATTCATAGTAAAAATAATTATTTATTTGTAACAAAATTGTTCATGTTAAAGTACTTTTAAATTATTTTTATCTCCGCTTCTGCTCTATCATATCAGCTGCTTTCTTCCCTTAGACAATGGTTTGATCACGTGATTCGACATTCTTGTTGCACATCAGTTTATAATAAATTGGCATATCTTTATTAGTAAAGTTTCTATACAACAGTTTTATATTCTCATAGGTTATTCCGGTCAGCTGCGGGGGAGGCGTGACATGGCTGGTTTTTCGAAAACTATGCATTACACAAGTGCAGAAGAAAACGGGAAGAACTGGTAAATTATTTTTTTTTTTGAAACGTCTAATATATCTTATAATCTTAAGTTAAATAGTGGCGGGTATGCCAGTCTATCCATATATATATATAATGAAAATAAATCATAATATTTTTATGCTCCCCGAAGGGAGAGCATATAGTTGCCGCTTTGTCCGTCCGTATGTCTGTATGTCCGTCCGTCCGCA
Source organism: Cyclina sinensis (assembly GCA_012932295.1). NCBI lineage: Eukaryota > Metazoa > Mollusca > Bivalvia > Venerida > Veneridae > Cyclina > Cyclina sinensis. Next base: position 28,049,554 of record JAAONU010000008.1, read on the forward strand.
TTTTCTTGTCCGGGACATAACTCTGAAACTACAAGAAGTATCAACAAGAAATTTTGTAGGTAGATAGATCGTGCATTGCATAACAATCATAACTCTGCATTTTCTAATTTTTTAGTTATTGCGCTTTGTTCATTTTTACACTTTGAACGTTGTCCGGGATATAACTCTGAAACTACAAGCTGTATCAACAAGAAACTTTGTAGATAGATTGTCCGTCCGTTCGTCTTTCCGTATGTCTGTACGTCCGTCCGTTCGCATTTTCTTGTCCTGGACATAACTCTGAAACTACAAGAAGTATCAACAAGAAATGTTGTAGGTAGATAGATCTTATTGAGTAGAAGTGCAGTGCATAAGAAGCATAACTCTGAATTGCCTAATTGTTTAGTTATTGCCCTTTGTTCATTTTTAAACTTTGAACTTTGTCCGGGACATTACTCTGAAATTACCTCTGGTTTACCTGTCACCGGCCTACTTCAGTGACCATGACACTGTCTGGATAGGACTGCCACTGTCTGAGTTAATAGAAATATAAAGAATAAAATGGTATCTGTCTTACATTCTTCATTGCATATTTAAACAGTTTTAACCTTTCACACTATTCTGTGTCCAAAACCTATTCGGGGAGCATCACCCGGTTCGACCGGCACTTTACAATGTGCGACTTAAGTATGATATTCCGCGTTTTGTTGACACTTCCTCAACTTATTAGAATTCCTTACTCTTCGGGGGACTTGTGCCCCGGTAACCAATGTTTTTATTTTTCATCTTATAATATATAAATATGGGAAGTTCTTTCTTACTTGAGTTATGATATCAGTTCATTAAACTGTTGCATTACTTCATCTTTAGGCATCTTAACATAAAGGTTTAATTATTTGCCATACAGTTGCTGATGAAAATCGGTAACGTGTATTTAGTTATTGTTTAGAAAGTTGTGTATTTTTCAGGCAATATATTTCAGGCGATATATTTCAGGAGATTTATTTCAGGTGATATTTTTCAACCAATGTATTTCAGGCAATATATTTCAGGTAGTATTATAGTTCAGGCAGTTTATTTCAGCATTTTATTTCAGGCACTATATTTCAGGCATGTAATGGTGTAGGAATGGCATTTTCCAGTGGAAATTGATGCTTTCAGCACGGCTTTGACTTTTTAACTTGAGCGATGTCTGCATATTAAGTTAAAGGTATTGAGTTATTTTTTTCTTTAAATGTCCTTATACTGACTCATAAAATATTTAAACAGAGAACTTAAAGATCTGACTACACTTGAGGTTGTCTTTTGATTTGTCTGTGCTAGTCTAGAAACGCCGTCACTTGTCAGACTAGAAATTACCCTTGATTTAGTTGCTATGGAGAACCTAGTTTCATTCTTCGGCTGTTAACTTCTGTTCTGTTTCTGGTTATCAGTTTGACAATTCACTAACATTTAAATTTCTTACTTTTTGGTTTACAAATCTCAAGCTCGTAATGTTAACTCATAAGCATTGAATCAAGAGAATGTACTAAGTAAAGATTGTGATCATTTGAAGAGTCTTAAGTTTTTCGATGTTATAAAAGTTTGAAAAACAAGATGGCTGATGGGATATAACGTCCTTGAACGCTTAAAAGTCTCTGTAACTTATTTTTGTTACATTACTTTGAACTACCAAAAATATCTATGTTTCACTAGCTTACGAAGATAACGACACATTGACAATCGTTTATTTTAGACAGGCTAGTTAAGTGTAGAACATCAGTCCATTGTCGTTGTAAGCAGTGGTACAAAATGCTAAAACACATACATATTGATGAACAGGTAAAAGAAAACACCGAGTTGACTGTCTTTATCAGAAACCGCTATTAAGAGATTTGATTTTGTTCACTGTCTTTCTTTTACTCCAGTTGCCTTTTTTTCTTTCAAATGAAATGTTCAAATCACGAGCGAGTTGTTAAAGGGGCATACCCCTTAAATGATCAGTGACATACTAAATATTTATTTTACTGTTTCATTATGAAAATACTGATTATGTGTTCAGTATATCTGTTGCACTTAGAATATTTTACTGAGGCCTTTACATCCGATAATAATTCATTCAATTTCATTTTAAATGATTTGACGTATATTTTAAGGGTATGCCTCTGTAATATCTGATAAAACATTTGTGTCAAAATTCTGTTTAACTCACCAGCATTACAATTTTTATTACAACTTTGTATTAAATTTTATATTATTTTTCGAAAATAATCGCTAAAAGTTTTGATAAAACTTCATCTTTGCAGACCTGTGAATTTAAAATTGAATATTATTATCTGTTTAACAGCACCACCGCCCACTATTACGTCGTAAGTGTCACAGGTCACTTAAACGGTAAAGACAGGCGATTGCCAATTTGTATTGTTCTGCCTCTGCCGAAACGTTTACAAATTGCATAGGTATTTAGGTATTTTACATTTGTTTTCGCTTCTTACATTTAATGTTATGAAACGTTAACGACAGCTTGAGCTTATAACTGTTTATAAATTAAAAAAAGATTTCTTGTATACAACGTAATCAACTTAAGTTTAAATGTAAGTAAAAAAAATAAGAAAGAAACTTTTTTGGTGAAAATAATAACATTTGGACGTTGTAAGATGCCATAATTCTAATATGAAATGCTACCTGTTGTTATCTCTGTTTTATGTATCTACTATTGAACTATGTCCTCTGCTTAATTCTTCAGATATGCAACGTCTTTGGAACAATGACGGCACAGGAAGTAATAACCGTGGTCATTGGATATCTATCGTAGCCTGTCTGAATTCAGTGTGGCAAGATACTGGAAATGCCAACAACGATCCGTTTCTTCAGGTAATTTTTTATCGAAATGTTTCATCTGTTTCTTTAAAGTTACAACTGTTTGCTTGAGTGATATGTCCGTGGAGCATATACCATCGAATTAGGTATTTAGAAAGATATAGGCTGCTTTGGTCGATTGTTTGGATTGAGATTTCTGATACATATAATAAGTTATCATTATTATTTCTGTTATCTTTAAAATTATTTTCTAAATTAAGATGACAAAATTCCCTTGACAAAATGGTCGAAAAGGAAAAGACAATAATAGATACGAACTAGGAATGCTAGGAATTTGAAAAAAAAGACAAAAAATAGACGTGATTGCAGTAATTTTAGTGTAAGTTAAAGATATGGAACAAAACGGAAAATAGTACAAAAACGGCATATTTTCAGGAAATGCATAACCACGGCAACACAACTTCATCTCTCGTAACTTAACGTTAGTCAATTTAAGCTATCGCATGCTGAAAAAACAGTGCCATGTTCATGGACATACCTAATGCGGGTATGGTAAGTGAAATACTTTTTTCACTGAATGTCTTGGGTTCGATCACCTCTTGTGGCATTTGTTTTATTTATGTATTATGTACTATAGTTTTCATTCATCTTCCGGTTCACTTGAATATTACGCCTATCTGCTTGTGCGTCTGTCTGCGTTCTCTGTATATCCGACATATTTAAATATTGTACTCATTAGTACATAAAGTTTTGTTCGTATACATAAGCTTATTCATGTCGATGATTTAATCATAAAGACATCTTTCTAGGTTGGTAATATGGAACTGATGCAGTCAACGGTTGGAATGTTGTGAGCATGTACTTACCGCAGAAACTGGTGTCTGCCATTTAAAGGTAAATAAGATGGGGTTTTTTTTCAATATGTGTAAAATGGCATGTCATATGTTTTTTTAAGGTAACATTTTATCGGGACAATGATTTAAGATACTAAACTTCCGATAGTGAAATAACCAAAAGTGAATAAGTCGTTAAGAATTGGATAGGACCCTTTTCTAGCTTTTTTCACAAAGCAAAGAATATAGAGTTATTGGAAAAAAGTTTTAATATTACTAGAATAGGGTAAATATTTTAATGTTAATCTATCAGAACCTATTATTAGGATCTTTAATACCTCTGATATGAATAGAGGAAAAGAAAAGCGCTTAAATTAATAAATAAATAAATAAATCAATAAATCAATAAATAATAATGATGACATAATGATAATAATAATCATAATAATACAGTGATAATAAAAATGATACAGTAGCAGTAATAAGATGCCTTTACGTTATGTCTGAGGAATGTTTTTAAAAAAAGCAATATAACTAAAAAAATAACTAAAAAGTGCAATAAAGGACGAAGTCAAGAAAAGACTTTGTATATGGAATAAGTTTTGTTTCTTTAAAAAGGTGCATTACATGTAATGAAAATATGTTTTTTGATAATTAGATGATAATAATAGTTATTTTAATGATAAATGAAACAGTATAAGCAAAATTTCTTTGAATTCGGAAATGTATAAAAGAAAATAACAGACTTTAATGATGATTATAAAAGTAATAATGATGCTGAAGATGATGTCGATGATGGTTTTAATGTATTTTATGTTGTTAATATCAAACAATAATTATAGTTAATAACAATGATAGTACCTTTTGATTATATTAGGTATGGTAATAAAAATGACAATAAAAGAAACTCAAGTGATATTATTTATCATAGTCTGTTTACAATAACAAAACATTCTCACTAGTTATAATAGAAAATAAAATTGTTACCAACCAGATGGGAGAGACGTCGTGATTTTCATTGTGGTTTTCGTTGTATTTCGTAACGATAGACGATTATCATTTATAGTCGTTGTATTGGTTTCAGAGCACGTGATGATTTGATGCTTGTGATGGCTTAATGGACTGAGGTCGTTTTATGCTGCTTATTTTGGTGTTTTAGATGTTTCGTTTTTATCCTTGTCGTCATGGTCGCAGTAGAAGCTTGTTTGTTGGTTCTGGCGTCAAAATGGCCTCTCTAGTCGTGATCTCTTAACGGTGTTCTTGATGTTTTGATTGTTTCATTTGTTTCATTTGCGATTTCTTTTCGGAAGAAGAGGTCTTCTTCTGATCTAGGTGTTCTTGGTCTTCTGACTATATCTTTGGCGAGGTGTTTCGGAATTAGTGGTGTTATTTTCATCTTGGTGTTCTTAGTTTCCTTAAGTTATTATCTCATTAGCGAGGTGTTTCGGTAGAAGAGGTCTTGTTTTGATATCCGTGTTCTTGACGTCTTGATGATCTTATTTGCAAAATGTTTTGGTAGTAGAGGTTATGTTCTGATATCAGTGTTCTGGATTTCCTGATTGTTTCATTGGCGAGATGTTTCGGTGAAGGTAGTGTTGTTTTGACCTTGGTGTTCTTGGTGTCTTGACTGTCTTATTTGCGAGTCTTGCAGCAGTAGTGTTTTTTATTATCTCGATGTTATTTTTGTCCTTATGTCTTATTGGTGAGGTGTTTTGGTAGTTATGATGTTTTGATCTCAATGGTCTTTGATTTCTGACAGTCTCATTAGCGACGTGTTTTGTTAGAAATGGTGTTGTTTAAATTTCAATAATCTTTGTTTCCTGATTTTGTTTTATTTGCGAGGTATTTTTGAAAAAAGTGTTTTTGTTTTGATCTCGGTGTTCTTGCTGTCATGTCTGCCTCATTGGCGAGACGTTTCATTTGTTGGCTTTGATTTCAGTGTTCTGTACGTCCTCATTGTCTCATTGGCGAAATGTTTTGGTAGTAGAGGTGTTGTTTAAATTTCAATATTATTTGTTTCCTGATTGTCTCATTGGCAAAATGTTTCGTTAGTTGTTGTGATGTTTTTATATCGATGTTCTTAATATACTGATTGTCTCAGTAACGAAATGGTTTGCTAGGAAAGGTAGTGTTTTGAACTCTGCGTTTCTGGTTTCCTGATTGGCTCATTTGTGAAATGTTTAGGAAGTAGTGTTCTTTAATCTCTGTGTTCTTGCTGTCTTGAATGTTTTCTTAGTGAGGTGTTTCGGGTGTAGTTTAGTTGTTTTGACTCTGTGTTCTAAGTATCCTGATTGCCTCTGGGGCAAGGAGTTTCGACGTAGTAGTTGTGTTGTTTTTTATCTCTGTGGTCTTTGTTTTCTGGTTGTCTCACTGGCGAGGTGTTCTTGTTGTAGCGATATTGTTTTGATTGGTGTGTTCTTAGTGTCCTGATCGTCTCATCTGCGAGGTGTTTCGATGGACATTGGTGTTAATGTGATTTCGGTGGATTTTTCGTTGGTGTCCTGATTAACATTGCGAGGTGTTTCGGTGGTAGTGGTGTTATTATGACCTCGGTGTTCTTTGTTTCCTGATTGTCTCACAGAGGAAGTGGTTCGGTAGTATTCATGTTGCTTTTCATCTAAGTGTGCTTGGTGTCCCAATTTAGTTTAAATGATGTTTTGAACTTTGTTATTCTGGTGTCCTGATTGTATGATTGGCGAGGTGTTTCCTTAGTTTTGGTGTTGTTTTGACCTTTGTAATCTTGGTGTCCCAATTGTCTTATTGGCGAAATGTTTTCTTAGTTTTGATGATGTTTTGAACTTTGTTATTTTAGTGTCCTGATTGTATGATTGGCGAAATGTTTCCTTAGTTTTGGTGTTGTTTTGATCTTTGTTATCTTGCTGTTCATATTGTCTTATTGGCGAAGTTTTCCTTAGTTTTCGTGTTGTTTTGATCTTTGTTATCTTGGTGTCCCGATTGTCTCATTGGCGAGGTGTTTCCTTAGTTTTGGTGTTGTTTTGAACTTTGTTATATTGGTGTCCCGATTGTCTCATTGGCGAGATGTTTCCTTAGTTTTGGTGTTGGTTTGACCTTTGTTATCTTGGTGTCCCAATTGTCTTATTGGCGAAATGTTTTCTTAGTTTTGATGATGTTTTGAACTTTGTTATTTTAGTGTCCTGATTGTATGATTGGCGAAATGTTTCCTTAGTTTTGGTGTTGTTTTGATCTTTGTTATCTTGCTGTTCATATTGTCTTATTGGCGAAGTTTTCCTTAGTTTTCGTGTTGTTTTGATCTTTGTTATCTTGGTGTCCCGATTGTCTCATTGGCGAGGTGTTTCCTTAGTTTTGGTGTTGTTTTGAACTTTGTTATATTGGTGTCCCGATTGTCTCATTGGCGAGGTGTTTCCTTAGTTTTGGTGTTGTTTTGAACTTTGTTATATTGGTGTCCCGATTGTCTCATTGGCGAGATGTTTCCTTAGTTTTGGTGTTGGTTTGACCTTTGTTATCTTGGTGTCCCGATTGTTTCATTGGCGAGGTGTTTCCTTAGTTTTGGTGTTGTTTTGATCTTTGTTATCTTGGTGTCCCGATTGTCTCATTGGCGAGGTGTTTCCTTAGTTTTGGTGTTGTTTTGATCTTTGTTATCTTGGTGTCCCGATTGTTTCATTGGCGAGGTGTTTCCTTAGTTTTGGTGTTGTTTTGACCTTTGTTATCTTGGTGTCCCGATTGTTTCATTGGCGAGGTGTTTTCTTAGTTTTGGTGTTGTTTTGATCTTTGTTATCTTGGTGTCCCGATTGTTTCATTGGCGAGGTGTTTTCTTAGTTTTGGTGTTGTTTTGACCTTTGTTATCTTGGTGTCCCGATTGTTTCATTGGCGAAGTGTTTTCTTAGTTTTGGTGTTGTTTTGATCTTTGTTATCTTGGTGTCCCGATTGTTTCATTGGCGAGGTGTTTTCTTAGTTTTGGTGTTGTTTTGATCTTTGTTATTTTGGTATCCCGATTGTTTCATTGGCGAGGTGTTTTCTTAGTTTTGGTGTTGTTTTGACCTTTGTTATCTTGGTGTCCCGATTGTTTCATTGGCGAGGTGTTTCCTTAGTTTTGGTGTTGTTTTGACCTTTGTTATCTTGGTGTCCCGATTGTTTCATTGGCGAGGTGTTTTCTTAGTTTTGGTGTTGTTTTGATCTTTGTTATCTTGGTGTCCCGATTGTTTCATTGGCGAGGTGTTTTCTTAGTTTTGGTGTTGTTTTGCTCTTTGTTATCTTGGTGTCCCAATTGTTTCATTGGCGAGGTGTTTTCTAAGTTTTGGTGTTGTTTTGATCTTTGTTATCTTGGTGTCCCGATTGTTTTATTGGCGAGGTGTTTTCTTAGTTTTGGTGTTGTTTTGATCTTTGTTAACATGGTGTCCTGATTGTCTCATAGGCGAAACTTTTTCGTAGTAGTGGTGTTGTTTTGATCTTTGTTCTCTTGGTGTCCCGACTGTCTCATCGGCGAGGTGTTTCCTTAGTTATGGTGTTGTTTTGATCTCTGTCCTCTGAGTGTCCTGATTGTCTCATTGGCGATATGTTCCCGTAGTAGTGGAGTTGTTTTGATCTTTGTTCTCTTTGTGTCCTGATTGTTTTACTGGCAAGGAGTTTCTTAGTAGTGATGTTGTTGTGATGTTTGTTTCCCATAGTTCGATATGTTTCAATGATTGCTGTGGTACGGCATTTGGTGGTCGTAGTGCCCTTTGTTCTAAATAATCGTATCTATTGTCGTGGTGAAGTATTTGTCCTGTTGCAGATCAAAAAACAACACGGCAAAAACTAGAGTTCATTATTCATCTCATAATTGTCTTTTCAAAATTTATCTTACCGCATAAGCTTCATCAGTTGATAGTGAGTGTAATAACATAGAGAAAAGGAAATGACGTCAGTTTGCCAAAAAGACGAAGATTATGACGTTAAATAGGGCTAAATATAAATGCAGTAATATAATATTAGCAAATAGTTGATAACTTATTGGTTATTTAATATTGATGTGACATTAATAACAAACTGGATCAACAGATGTAAAAAAAATCCACGGATAACTTCTCTAGTAAATCAAACTAATGCGGAAATAAAACGGTTTATTATTTGATAATCAGTTTATTTGTTAATTAGGTGGCCTAGCGTAATAAATGCATTTGGCATTTAATCCCTTTGGGTAAAAGGTATCTTGTTTATGTATCCATTAAGTCTCTTTCAGTAATCTGCCCATGGCACCAGACACTCTGTCAGTCGGCATAAAATAAAAATCATTTTCAGTATTGTAGTGCAAGGCAGTATAACTTCACTTCTGATATAAAATTTATGACTGTTTATACGTAAGGTAAATATAGCTGTTGATGTGTCCGGCCTATATAATGCTTGTTACATTTCTTCTTACAAGTGATTAAATAAATAACGTCCGATGATATGCAGTCACCATTAAAATTTGAAGTTAACTTTCTCCCGTAGTATGGCATTCGATAATACTTTTGCAGTTAGTACATCGACGTCTGTTGCACTGACTCGATTTCCCCTTAACTTTGTCTTTTCTGAGAGTAGAGCTGGTCAGCAAATCCTATAAATTTCTTGGTTGTTGAAACGCAACAATAGGTTTGTTTTTATGTACGCTCTCATTGATTGATACGTTAAGAAGATCGCAGTACTTATTAATGATGCATCCAATATGTGGAAGTGTAGGATAAAAGAAAAACAAACAAATGGTATTATAAAATCCTAATTGTCTGTTTTTGAGCTTGTTGTACAGTTAAGTGCTTCCTGCTGGGTTGATGTGGCTGCCCTATGAAATGCAGATCTAATAACATCTTCATTATTAGTAATAATAATAATAATAATAATAATGATAATAATAATATTATTATTATTATTATTATTATTATTATAAGATGATGAAAATTGTGTGAATTATAAAATAATAATGTTAGTTATTACAATCATCATTTTTCGTCAGTAATATCGTAGTAATGAAGAAAAAAGTAGAGGGAGAGGAAATGAACTAAAAACTTTGGTTGTTATTAATTAAAGAGACATTCAAAAGTTATCTGATGTAAAAGAGGACGTTAATATCATGTAAAATCCTTTCATTCGTTTGTTTTAAGGATTGATAAAAAAGTATTTCATGTAGGACAACTAAAAATAAGTTGAAGAACTCCATAAAATACGAGCTAACTAATAGAAGTCTGAAAGAACATATATCAGGAAATTGTTGTTTAAAATAAATGTAAAATAAAAGACTACAATGTCAAGGACAATGACTGATAAGACTAGTGAATCCTATATACGAATTTTGCTATAGTTATGTGATCTTTTTGCAGTTTAGAATAGATATGCATTTGTTACATTTTCAGATGAAATAGTTTAACATTTCAGAAAATTACATACACACAAACAAACGTCTGATCGAGATAGGTCCAAGCAAATATACATTAATTATATTGCTTACAAATATGTTTGCTTACTTTGTTTTCTGTCCTTGTTTTCTATATTTCAGGTTCAGCTGAAGACTCAAAGAAAAAGGTACGATGCAAGAAAAAACAATATAACGGCCGACGACGAGATGTCGAATCTTTGTGTTTTGATGAAAAATAAACGATTAAATAAATAAATTATAAAAGTGATTGCATGGTTGCTAGACTGGAAAAAATGTTGAGTGAGTGAGTGTGTGAGTGAGAGAGTGTCAATAAGTGTAAATGAGTGGGTGTGCTTGACTGAGTGAATGAAAGTGAGTGAGTAAATGAGTGAGAGAAAATACGTGTGGGTAGGTGTGAGTGAGTGAGTGATTGTATGTGAGTGATCGAGAGTTAGCGAGTGAGTGTTAATGAGTATGAGTGAATGGGTGTGGGTTAGTGTGAGTGAGTTAGTGAAAGTGAGTAAGTCAGAGTGAGAGAGTGTAATTCATTGTTCGTGTGTGTGAGTGAGTGAAAGATAAAATGTTTGAGTGGTGTGCGCAAGTGTGTGTGAGTAAGCAAGTAAATGAGTGAGTGAGTAAGTGAGAGTATGTGTGGGTAAGTGTGAGTGACTGAGCGATTGTATGTGAATGATCGACAGTAAACAAGTGAGTGTAAATGAGTATGAGTGTGTATGGATAAGTGTGAGTGAGTGAAAAGGAGTGTGAGTGAGTGTAAATCAGTGTGCGTGAGGGTTAGAGAGTGAATAAATGACAGAGTGATGTGCCTAAGTGAGTGAATGAGTGGCCCAACGAGTGAAAGAGTGAGTGTGTATATGTGAAAATCAGTGACTTGAGTGAATGAAAGTGATTGAGTGAATGAAAGTGACTGTGAGTGAGTGTAAATATGTGGGACAGTGACTGTGTCAGTTTAAGTGAGTAGTGTGTGAAAGTGAGTGAGTGAGTGAGAGTAACCGAGTGTGTGCTCGAATGTAATTGAGTGCTCAAGTGACTGAGTGATCGAGTGTGGGTGCTTAGGAAGTGAGTGTTAGTGCGTTAGTGTGTAAGCGTGAAAGAGACATAGGGTGAGTGCGTGAGTTTGTGAGTGAAAGAGCGTGAGAGAGTGAGTGAATGCGTGTGTAAGTGTGTGAGAACGTATGAGAGAGAGTGAGTTAGTGCGTGAGCGTGAGAGAGTGTAAGAGAGAGAGAGTGAGTGAGTGTATGTGAGTGAGTGTGTGTGCGTTAGAGAGAATGAGTGTAAAGATTAAGTCCTTGGGAGAGAGAGTGAGTGACTGCGAGAGAAAGTGAGTGCGTGAGAGAGAGAGTGAGTGTTCGAGTACGTGATTGTGAGTTTGAGTGCGAGAGTATGAGAGAGAGTGAATGATTGAAATTATGTTAGAGTGTGTGCGTGAGCATGAGAGAGAGAGAGTGAGTGCATGAGCGTGAGTGAGTGAGTGTGCGTGAAGAAGAGAGTGAGTGTGCAAATGCGTGATTGTAAGAGTGTGAGTGCGAACGTGTGAAAGAGACAGTGAGTTATTGAAATTGTTAGTTTGTGCGTGTGCATGAGAGAGAGAGAGTGAGTGTGAGAGAGAGAGAATGCGTGAGTGTGATAGAGTGAAGGAAGGTAAGTATGTAAGTGAGTGAGAGAGAGAGTGTTTGTTAGGCAGAGAGAGAGTGCGTGAGTGTGAAAGAGTGAGTGAAGGTAAGCATGTAAGTGATAGCGAGACCATGAGAGAGAGAGAGAGTGAGTGCGTGAGCAAGAGAAAGAGTGCGTGAACTTGAGAGAGAGTGAGTGAGTGAGTGTGCGAGTTCGCGATTGTGAGAATGAGTACGTGTAAGTTTGTTAGTGGGTATGAGAGAGAGAGAGAGAGAGTGAGTGAGTGCGAGAGAGAGGGAGAGAGAGAGTGAATGAGTGCGAGAGTGTGCGAAAGAGGGAGAGTGAGAGAGGGTGGGTGGGTGAGCCAGAGAGAGAGAGTGAATGAGTGCGAGAGTGTGCGAAAGAGGGAGAGTGAGAGAGGGTGAGTGGGTAAGCCAGAGAGAGTGAGTGAGTGCGAGAGTGTGCGAGAGAGAGGTAGTGAGTGAGAGAGTGTGCGAGAGAGAGAGAGAGAGTAAGTGAGTGCGTTAGCGAGAGAGAGAGAGAGTGAGTGTGTGCGTGAGCGAGAGAGTGTGAGTGCGTGAGCGAGAGAGAGATAACCTGAGCGTGAGAGAGTGAATGAGTGAGTGTGCGTGACCGAATGTGTGAGTGCGTGATTGTGAGAGAGAGTTTGTGCGTGAGTGTGAGAGAGAGAGAGAGTGTAAGTGAGTGAGTGTAAGTATGTGAGTGTACGTAAGCGTGAGACTGAGTGAGTGAATGTGAGAGAGAGTGATAGAGAGAGAGAGAGAGTGAGTGAGTGAGTGTAAGTATGTTAGTGTGTGTGTGAGCGAGAGAGAAAGTGAGTGAGTGAATGTGTGAGAGAGAGAGTGAGTGTAAGAGAGAGAGTGAGTGAGTGAGTGCAAGTATGTGAGTGTGTGCGTGAGAGAGAGAGAGAGTGAGTAAATGTGAGAGAGAGTAAGTGTGAGAGAGAGAGAGTGAGTAAAGGTAATTATGTTACTGAGTGCGAGAGCGTGAGAGAGTGAGTGCGTGAGCGATAGATAGAGTGAGTGCGTGATTGTGAGTGAGTGAATGTGCGTGAGCGTGAGAGAGTGAGTGTGCGAGTGCCCGATTGTGAGAAAGAGTGAGTGTTAGTATGTTAGTGTGTGCGTGAGTGAGTGAGTGAGTGCTCAAGTGTGAATGAGTACTCAAGTGAGTAAGTGTGAGTGCGTGAGTAAGTAGGTGAGTGTGAGTGAGTGAGTGATCAAGTGAGTGAGTGTTCGAGTGTTAGTTCGTGCGCTAGTTTGAGTGAGTGCTCGAGCGTGAGTGACTGAGTGAGTGAGTGAAATTGAATGTGGGAGTAAATAAATGATTGAATGAGTGATTGTATAAGAGTGAGAGAGTGTTAACGAACGCTCGAGTATGAATGAGTGCTCGGTTGAGTGAGTGCGTGATTAATTTGGTGAGTTTGAATTAGTGAGTGCTCAAGTGAGTGAGTTCTCGAGTATGAGTCAGTGTTCGAGTGTTAGTGCGTGCGTTAGTGAGTGGGTGAGTGTGTATGAGTTAGTGACTGTATGTGAGTGAGTGATTGTTAACGAGTGGGTGTGTACTCGAATGTGAATGAGTGCTCAATTGACGGAGTGATCGAGTGTGTGTAGGTAAGTGGGTAAGTGCGAATGAGTGAGTCTTAAAGTGTGTAATTGTTCGAATGTTGGTGCGTTAGTGAGTTGGTGAGCGTGAGTGAGTGAGGGATAGAGAGAATGAATGAGGGATAGAGTGTGTGAGTGAGTGAGTGAGTGAAAGTGAGTTAGTGAGTTTGTGTGAGTTAGAGTTGGTGAGTGATTGATTATAGATCAGTTTGGATGAGTGTGTGAGTGAACGAGTGAATGATAGAGTGAGTGAGTGAACAAGTGAGTGAACAAGTGCGTGAACGAGTTAGTACGTATAAGTTAAAGTAAGTGAGTGTAAATGAGTAAGTCAATGTTAGTTTGTGAGTGAAAGAGACTGTTTGCGTGAGTGAGTGAGTGAGTGAGTGAGTTAAAGTAAGTGAATTGGTGAGTGAGTGAGAGAGTGCTCGAGTGAGTGAGTGAGTGAATTTGTGGGTGAGTGATTGAGTTTGTGTGAGTGAAAGTGATTGAGTGTTAATCAGTGTGGATGATTGATTGAGCGAGTGAGTGAGTGAGTGTTAATTTGTGGGTGAGTTAGTGAGTGTGTGTGAGTGAAAGTGAGTGAGTGATAGAGTGTAAATAAGTGTGGATGAGTGTGTGAGTGAGTAAATGATTGCGTGAGTGAGTGAGCAAGTAAGTGAGTGAGTGATCGAGTGAGCGAGTTAGTATGTATTAGTTAAAGTGTAAGTGAGTGTAAATGAGCGTAAGTAAGTGAGCGAGTGAAAGTGACTGAGTAAATGAGTGAGTGTAAAAGTGTGGGGGTGTGAGTGAGTGAGTGAAAGTGAGTGAGTGATAGTGAGTGATAGAGTGTAAATAAGTGTGGATGAGTGTGTGAGTGAGTAAATGATTGCGTGAGTGAGTGAGCAAGTAAGTGAGTGAGTGATCGAGTGAGCGAGTTAGTATGTATTAGTTAAAGTGTGAGTGAGTGTAAATGAGCGTAAGTGAGCGAGTGAAAGAGACTGAGTAAATGAGTGAGTGTAAAAGTGTGGGTGAGTGAGTGAGTGAGTGAAAGTGAGTAAGTGAATGTGAGTGAATGAATGTGAGTGAATGAATGTGAATGAGTGAATGATTTAGTGAGTGAGTGTAAATGTGTAGGTGAGTGAGTGTGTGTGAGTGAAAGTGAGTGAGTGTTTGAGTGAAAATAAGTCTGGATGAGTGCGTGAGTTAGTTAGTGAGTGATTGAATAGAAAACAGTGTGGATGAGTGAGTGATCATGAGTGAGTGAGTGAGTGAATGTGTGGGTGAGTTAGTGAGTGAAAGTGAGTGAGTGTTTGAGAGAAAATCAGTGTGAATGTGTGAGTTAGTGAGTGTGTGTAAGTGAAAGTAAGTGAGTGATTGAGTGTTAATCTGTGTGGATTAGTGAGTGAGTGAGTGAGTGAGTGAGTGAGTGGAGTTAACGAATGTCTGATTGATTGGTCGATTGAATGATAAGTTGTTTCTTTTGTTGAATGAATAAATTGCTGTTATTCTTACCTTAAAGGAATACAGCTTTATGTTGGTTGTAAAAAAGGTGGAAAAAGTCCCTTTTGTTTACAGGGAGGTTATTCCAAATTGATCTGAAAATAAGGAAGTAAGAATTGTGTAGCCTTATTTATGACGTCATCACTTAAGGTAGGTTACCCCCTTTGATGTAGGCATCATATTAATTGAAAGTCAATCAAAATTGTTTGATATAAGCAAAATGTGTCCACTTTCTTATGATGCCATATCGGTCAACGTTGTCCTGAAAATAAGGTGGTAAGAATTGTTTCGTATTATGATTTTTTTTATTTCTAAGAAGTTTCTTCAAGTTGACAATAAAAGTTCTCCTTATTCAAGACGTCATTACCTCTACTGGAGTTAACACCAATGTTAACTTGAAATAATGTGGTGAGATTTGCGTCCTTTTCCTTATGATTTTATCACTTTAAAGCGAGATAATACGATTTTACCTTGTAATTAGTTCGTACGCACGGCGACCTGTTTTCAACGGAGATAATTCCAAAATGACCTGAAAACACCAGTGTGGTTAGAGGTGTGTCCCCTTTCTCATGACGTCATCGCCCCCTTCTAAATTAATTCTAAGTAAATTAGAATAGGAACTGTCTTCTTTCTTATTATATCATTTCTAAGGGAGGTTACTTTTAGCTGGCATGCATAAAGGGTAGTCCATGTGACCCTTAAACATCATCAATGTGAAGCACGTAACACTAAACTTAACCCAAAAATAATTTGAATGGTGTTATAAATTTCTAAATACTTCATCACTTTCCTTGAAGAGAACTCAAATATGAAATAGAAATAGCGTAAAAATAGTTGTGTCCGTTTAATAATGACGTCATTATTTTAAGGACGGTTACTTTAATTTGACCTTTTTATAAGGTGGAAAGACTGGCATCTCCTACTTATGTTTTTTGCATCACATCTAAAGGTGTAACTCCAAGTAAATTAGAAAATAAGTTTGTTAGAAGCGTCCCGTTACGTCTGACGTCACCACTCTTAAGGAAATTAACTCCATAATACGTTAATAAGTGGTTTAAGTTTCGTCCCATATTAATAATGTCATTCTTAGGCCAGTAAGTTTTAGATGACCCTATGATAAAGAAGTACGAGTTTTGTCCAGTTATAAAGTATCACTTCCAAATTAAGTTATTCCAAGAAGACCTGGAGTTTTGTTCCGTTCATTGTAACGTCAATTTCTAATGAAGATAATTCAAAGTTAACCTATACAAAGTGGTCTGCGATATCCTATAACTTAAAGCATCAACACCTCTAATGTACGAAAATCAAAGATGACATGAAAGTAAGGTCATTTGATTTGCGTCTCATTTCTATTGACATCCTATTTCAAGGGAAGGCAACTAAAATGATGTAAGAGCTGAGTTTCTAACTTTTGACTTCATATTTTAGGCGAAGTTACTCCAAGTTTACCTCAAACAATTATGAAAAAACTGGCGTCCCCTGACGTTAACATCTAAAAGACGTTATGTTGACCTACAAATAACGTCGTCAAAGCTGTTTCCCCTTTCAGGCTTATTTATTGCTAAGGATTGAAACTTCATATAGTTCTAAATATAAATTAGTTGAAGTTACGTTCTTTTTCTTTTTTCGTCATACATTTGAATGCGAAGGCAACTTCAAATTGACTGAAAATATGTTGGTTATGACCTCTGAGTTAAGTGATTAGAGTTATTCCCTTTTTATCCTTAAATTGGCTAAAAAATAAGATAACGTTTTCGATAGGTTCTGATGACATCATCAACTTCTTAAACATGTTACACAAGTTGTGTCCTTTAATTCAAATGGTAAGAGTTCGAAGTTTACCTAAAATACCGTTGAAATAGAGGTATCCTTTTAACTATCACATCATTATTTTTAAGTGAGGTAACTTAAAATTTACCTCAAAGTTTTGTCCCCTTTCTTATTACGTCTGCACTTCTTAGGGAGCAATTTTGAGTTTTACTTGAAAAAGTTTTTAAGAGTCGAATATCATTAATAGTTAAGTCACCATGAAAAGGGAGGTAACCCAGAGTAAATAAAAAATGTCATTTAAGGATTATATCCTCTCACTTATGACGACGTCACTTTAAAATGAGGTAGATTATAATGTGCTTGAAATGTATTAAAAAGTTGTGTCCTCTTTCTAATGACGTAATCCCTTCAAACTAATTCGAAAAGATTGCGTTAAAGTAACTCCAAATTGACCTGAAATAATGTATGTGGGAAAAATACTGTCTACCTAAAAATGAATTTATCACTACTTCAAGTTGATAACTTGATTTAAACAAAAGGTTTCTCCATTTTAACTGAATATTTGGCTTAATGAGTTATGAACTGTATCAAATTATCTGTTATGTCATCATTTGTAAGTAACTTTTTCACTTTTTTCACTTTTTATAAACTTTACTTTGAGTAGAGTCAAATCACCTGAGAAATAACGTCACCACTTCCAAAAAATATTTTAAGAATTGCATCAATTCTTGTGACGTGATGACTTTAAAAACTACATCAAGCTTTCCAGAAATTACGGTTGGTTGTAAAATGTCCTTATATGATAACAACAATACTTAAAAAAAGTTAATTCCCAAGTTTATCTGAAAGAAATGTGACGAGTTACGCCTCCTGTCTACTTAATTAACTGACCTTAAGGTAAAGAATTGTGACAAGCGTCCGAGTAAGAAGATAAGCGAAACTCAGTCGACTAGAAATGGCGAATATTAAATGAATAACAAAATGGGCGTAAGTCCAATTAAAAAGAGGGCGAATATCAGATTAGGACGCGGGTGTAAGCCGAAAAAAGTCAAATAAAGACATAGATGACAGTGGAATGAAGAAGTGGCGAATACTGAATAAGCAGATTTGTGAAGATTTAATGAAAAAAATACGAAAAATATCGAATAATTAGACTAGATTATATCGAGTGAACACAACTACGAAAGTCGAATTAGGAAATTGCGAAAGTTGCCTGGAGATATGCAATATGAAATAAGATGGTGAATGTCGAAAAGTGAAATGAAGAATATCAAATGACGAGGCAGGCGAAAGCTGATGGTGATGGCAAGATTCAAACAGGTGCTTAAGGAGAAAGGTAGATGTCAAATAAGAAAATAGACAAATCTCGGTTAGAAGATGGCGAGTTTCGAAAAAGAAAGTGGCGAAAACTGAACAAGAAGAATGTCGATTAAGAAGATGTGCGAATGTCGAATAAGGAGTTGGGCGGTATTAAGATAAGAAGATTGGTGAATATCGAATAAAAATGAATGACTTTGTGTTTCATGAAAAAATCAATGGTCATTTTGGCAGTGTGACTAGAAGCCGAGTCTCGATGGAACACTATATCATTTCTCTCTTCCAGTAAAAAGGTGCGGAACATCTTTTTTTCAGAGCTGGCATTAGAACATTGTCTATGTAATACTTTGCAGTGACTTTCACCCCTTTATTGATAAAAATCAAAGATGTGTTGCCATAGAAACTAACATCGGCCCAAACCATAAACCCCGGTGCAAATGCATCTCGTTTTACGAACTTCAGTTTGTTTAGTCTGTCTCATTTGATCGAACTAAGCAAACACGACGTCGACCATAACTACCGTCCGTATAGAATATAGCGTCGTCAGCGCAAAATCTGGGCCTCACTAAGCCTATAAACACGGCATTTTTTACTGGGTTTGGCTTTTAGACTTTTGGCTATATTTCTATTAACAATGACTAGAGACACTCCACAATAGCTGCAATTTCTCTTTGTGTCGGCGGACTCACCAATTTAATCATATTATGGAATTTTAGTATGACGTCAGCAGCAGCTGCTTTATGACGTTTGTTCCACTTTTACCTGCTTTACATACGTAAATACGAATTACATCTTTACCACCATGCTGGATGCGATGCACAGTAGCTACAGAAACATTATGTCCCATCTGTTTTACATGTTTCACAATGTTTCTGTAGGACATTGTTTGCTTCAAAAGACCTATAATAATGCCTCAACTAAATCATTTATTTTTGGTCTAACCATATTGAATCTTCAGTTCAAATGTGTTGAGTGTGTATACGATACACTACTTGACATGTTTTTATCGCTTTTCAGGAGGTTTTGTAAGCTGAAAAATATTATAGGGTGTGCTTTGATAGTGTTTCATAATAAATTGAACACCTCTCGTATATTCGGTGACACAAAAGAATGTGTCAGTTTTGTGGGCGGAAGTGCATCCTTCTTCTAGAAGAAAGAAGATATTTCAAGTACATGCCCTTTGTTAATGTTGTAGACTAGCGGAACAATGTGGTTACCGTTCCATGGTACACTCAATGAAGGTGGAATTTCAGGGACTGTTAAACTTGTCCGCATCAAGTTCATTGTTCTTATGTCTGGATCTGCGAGAGACGGTCTAAGAAGTGTGTTCATCACTTTGAACTTGTAATAACTCGCTCCATTCACTGCAGGTAAGATAACGTTAATAGGCATTATCAGCACTTGTGACATAGCAATGGACATATGCATTGACGGATTTGTTCCAGGATGAGCAGCGTTCATACATTCTTGTTCCAGGGTAGAACACAATAAAGTAAGTCGCTTATATTATGGATGTAATACTGTTTTATGATACCCCCACCAAACATAGTTTTTTTCCTCTGAAGAACCATCTCAATGCAACAACGGTACCTTAATTCCGTGGTTCTACTTTCATCACCGTTCAACAGTATTGAAACAGAATTGAAGAAACAGTCGCCATCGGCAGAACTGTGTACAACAGTTTTGTCTGTGCCATGGATATCACTAAGCATCGTATTTGCCGTTTTGTCTCGCTCACGATTGTCAAACTCGGTGTGCAGGTTAGACTCTAATGAAATATTCTTCAAGAACATTTTCTCTGGCTCAAAGACTTCTGTCAACTTAGGCAGATCGCCTTTTGCTGCCTACAATTGTTCATAATTTGTAATTTAAGTAACGTTTTATATTTACAAATACTATGTTAAAGTAACTGACTCGCAAAACTGTACTAACGAAACTATTCATGTATAAAACAACGTCAACTACCCATACAAATAAATATTATATATTACTTCATTCTGAAATACAGTTACTTTTATTTAAATAACTGGAAAATTTTCACGAATAAATCAGTGTTTTAATTGTACACACAGACGTAATTTTAATCAGTAACTATTGAAACCTGACACAATCACTGCGCTGTGAGGTATCTATCAGACCTAGACAAAACGTTTGTTTTACTATGCAAGCGACAAATCCGAATTCATTATTATTTTACAGGTTTCACTGTTACTACTCTACTACTTTGATTGGCCTATATTTTGCTCGAGGATCCCGTGTTCTTAGCAATATATAGAAACCAAATTATTTTGAATTTCATTGTTAGGCTATTGCAATTTCCTCGACATTTTCCATTTATTTCTACTTTACATTTACGTCTAAAGCAATTGTCATTCGGCTCGTATTATAGCCGAAACAGTGTTGCACGAGTTTAACGGCTTTTGCACGGACAATTATAGAGTACGCTACACGCTCGTTTGCATGATATAGACGAGACAAATACTGCACTGCTATTAGCTACTTGCGGATTATTGTGATCTAAGACACCGGTAATGACCACAGACACTTGGGGTATAGAAATTGTACTTGTTTCACAAATGCGAAGCCATAAGGAACTCATATACCAAGTTTGGTGCCTCTCTGAGAAAGTTTCAATAATTGTTAAAATTCGCTGTAATACCTTATATAAAGATATAAATGTTTGTCAGATGTAAACATTCAACACGCGTTGATTTACATCGCGTTTTTTTTCTCGTTCAATGTATATCACATACAACACTGATGTCATGCGACGCAGAAATGATTTATCTTCACGTTCATGTAACTCAAAATACCTGTTATCCTTGTTTGCCAACATATTTCGTAATGAAACTCCAATATTTCAGAAAATTTCCTGATTTTACACAATCTTTCGACAGGTGTTCTAACTTACCCAGTTCTTTAATACACAGAACGCAGTACACGTAGGAACTAGAAGAACCCATGTGGTAACCACTATGTAAATCGATTTTTTTCTTTCTTGCACTGACATTTCAAAATTTAAAAAAGGCACTAATAAACACTGACTTTGATTTTTTAAAAAAACAACAAGATTATTTTTTATTTTGTGATAGTTTTTATGATGTTTAAAGTGTTTTTTAACATTGCACACTTGACAGTTTCCTCACAGAATATGTTCTGTTTGACTATAATTTTCCTCAAGCAGACTAATTCTCGAAATTCCCGAGAACAGAAATAACACCCGAGGCGGTGTTTTCGGCAAAGAATATACATCAATGGCGGTCGCAGAATTTTATTTGCGGAAGTGGCAAATCGCCAGGTGCCATCTAATTTTCTCTCAAGACATGTAGGAGATGACCAGGGGCTGTCAATTGGTTGTATAATACCTTGATCTAGCATTTTATCTATTTCATTTTCTATTACCTCCTTTGGTGCTGGAGAGTACTTACCCGTAGGCACCTTAATGGGGCGCACATCACCTGTATTTATTTAACGTGAAGCTGGGTAAGTTCGACCTAGCTGTCAATTAGGACCCATGAATACATCCTGGTATTCAACAATCAAGACTTGAAATCGGGCTTTTTCATGATCAGTCTGTTCAGGGGACACCCTCAATCAAATGAGTTGTTTGGGTTTGAGACAGTTTCTTGCTATGTGCTATGTACCTGGGATATCTTCAAGTATTTCCTATAGTGTAAGAGGTCTATATGTCGTGTTAATATCTGCACAAGAATGCATTCAATCAGCAGATGTAAGAGTCCTAGCTACTAGCAAGCCTTTCTGAGGAAAGTTTTTACAAGCTTTATCAAATGATCTTCTTTTTACAAAGGATTATCAGCCTTTGTCAAAGTATAAACTTCTTTTCGAGGGTTTTACAGTCTTTTGTTCTGCTAATATCTTACCAACACAGTTTGATCTGAATTTCTGAAACTGTAATATTCAAACCTTAGTTTGCCATTTAAAAGACTTCCATGACAAAGATCGCCCATGTTTTTTAATAAAATCTTGACCTACAAGGCAATTACTTCCGATTAAATCAGCCGCTTAGAATTGCCAGCTATAGACTTAAGCATCCGTGGAGAAAGGAAAATTGGCTTCATCCTGTATGTTTTAAACTGAACCATAGGCTGCTGTTAAGTTCTCATTAGCGAGGCTTTAAGTTGGCCTTTTATCTCCTAACTGCTCATAAAATTGCTTTGACAGAATAGACAAGGGTGAACCTGTGTCGAAAAGCATGCATATTCTCATCTCATTTTTGTTGCTTTGAAGTACCGACAAGCATTTGACGAACTTGAGGTTATAATTTGCGTCTCATAATTTGCCATTATCATCAAGTAATGTGTTTTGAAGCTAGGAGACAATGACCTTCTTGTCTTGATTTCACCAGTACCCTTAGTATTAGTAACATCACGTACTGAGCTTGAGGCCCTCAGCTTAACCTGTTGAAGTTTTTCCGGACACCTAGGAGCTATATGACCTTCTTTATGGCAATAATGACAATCTTGGTACTGTCTCTGTCCAGATACCTATTTGTTTTTGACGTACCCTGATATTGCATATTGCTCTGACCTATAACTTTTTTGTATAAAAATCATCTTGAGATTTACCCCGAGCTTTGTAAATTTGGAAAGAATTCATTACACGCTCATAGCTTTGGACTAATTTTAGTGTGACCTCCAATATTATATGGTCCATTTTCTCAATTTTGAGCCTTAGATAATTGTTACACTCAAAGTTACTAATCCCTTCGACAAACAGATTGCACACTGTCCGTCTAATAATACACCTTGTCCAGGGTTACCTAAGTTTGCAAGACGACGTAATTAAAATGCATATGCCGGGATTTCTGCGCCTACGTCTTAACTGCTTTTTGTAATCCTATCACTATAGCGTTGTTCAAATACTGTTTTAAGGTAACATCGTCCTGATTAACATCCTGAGGTACTGTATCTAAAAAGATCTTTCATACAGAGTCTTAAACGTAAAGCGGTTGTTTCAGGACTCCATTTGTTAAACTTTGCAACATCCTCAAACGTAGAAGATAATCCATCTTTCTTTACCACTGAATGAGGTTGGGCTCAATTCTTTTAAACTTGGGTTCGTAAGGATCGTAAAGAATTGTCTTAAAATGGGTTTGGCTGCACATTGCTTTGCAAACCAGAGTCAAGTATTAATCTTGACTGGGGAAAGATAGGAATTGCTATGGGAGATTGAGTCACAATTGTAATTGGGTACAGTGCAAAACTTGTCACTAAATGTGTCGTAACACTTGTAAATGGGTGAGAAATAAAGTTCCCTGTCATTAGGGATTCACCTGACTTGTGTTATTTACAGGCCTATGAAAAGTTTGATTTTTAATGGCATAATATGGTTGCCCTACATATCATGAAACATACGTAGAGGTCAGTAGGAGGGCTTACGAAAATTGGGGTGGATTACTGTAAGCCATATTGATTAAGCAAAATGCTTATCTATGGAAACAATTATAAATTATCCCGATTTTTTGGAAGAATACATTGGTTACATCCCATCATTTAACCAGAACGAACTACATTTAAATTAAAATTCATGTAAGAATAAATATGCTTCCGTATCAACCACTAAAACAAGTAATATTTTTCGTAACTGACCGTTATGAACATAAAATTTCATCATAATTTCAAAAATGTCCAATTTCCTTTGCTAAACGTTCCCATTTGATTTCATTGTAGACATACTCATTGCAATTTTCATGTTTAATTTCCCCACACAGTTTATCATGCTGTTTTATTTCCTCTTTTGAAGCATTAAAAAATTAATGTCATATTTAACAAACGATGTCAATGTTACGACACTGGTCTGTCAAAACATGAATACAGTCATAGAGTACCACAACATATTCTGAGTCTAGGAAATGTTGGCCCGGGAAAGGAAGTTCTCTCATCTAAAGCAATCTCATCCATGATTACAATCTTAAGTAAAAGAAAGAACAAATGAAAACTTCAAACTATAGATTGAAAATATGAAAACTTTAAACATTAAATATCTAATATGTCTAGGAAATAGCTCTTTAAATATCCTACTTTTTGTAGTACAATGCACCATTAGCCTAATTAATTCAGGTAAACGGATTCAAACGAATTTCGGCTTCCTTGACCGATGTTTATGTCCAAACCTCCTTAAAAAACGGTCCATATATTAAAAAATATCTTTCGATTTGGTTTTGCCATTTTGGACTTTTGAATTGCTTACAGTATGTTATCCTTTTCATAAACTGCTGACGGATTTGGAATGTCTGTAATGAGTGTAATGAACGGGCAAAGTGGAGCTGCTTCTTAATACCCTTGAAGCTTAACTGAAGGTTCAGTGATAGCTTTGCAGGCCACAATTTTGCTGATTACTTTCTTTCATATCAAAAAGGTGTTGATTTTAAAACACGTTTGTTTTCTTTAAAATAAAATATTTAACTTTCTTAAGACCGCGTATGTATGTTTTTGCTATCTGTACTATAATCTAAAGAGTTTTCAGTGTAACTCAATATTAATGTGTTTCATTTTCAGTTTCACATATGGCTGTGTTATTTCTGAATCAGGGAATGCTTAAGATTTATGTATATGCATGAGACTGCTGGTTATAATTATGCTTTACAGGTTGAGCAGACACTATTTATCGACCAGTTTACCTGTTTGCCTCTAGAACGTATTTCTGTAAATGTTAAAATAGTCAATACACTTTTCAACAGAACTGAACAATCACGGGTGGTAGTCTTTGAGAGGTATGAGATGACATCGCATACAAAATAATATTCTTACATATAGCCCGGTAAATGACACGTTATAAAATATGGGTAAGATTTCAATTATATAGGAGTAGAAGTGGTCATTTCCCAGGTTTTGCTTTCTGTACTGTTTCGTTCAATTACACATTTCAGATTTTTTATCAATTTTTTATCAATATTTGAAAAAAAATATTGCTCTTACCTTTTATCACCATTTGTATTGGCAACATTAAATGAACTAATCGAATTAAGATTCTGAAAAGTTATCGTGTTAATGTTTAAGAAACGTCTTCAGGTCCGCATATTTACTGTCAATGGAACATTCAATCAGATTTTAATTCCTGCTTAATTCAGTCCTGAAACATTTTAGAAAAATAATTATTGAAAATAGAAATGCAGTTAACGACATTGTGCATGAATCTTACCATTTTGACAAGTGTTGAACACTTTTAATTTCATAATCGGTTTATCAAAGTCTTGTTTCAGACTGCATATCACAAGCTGTTTTTATATGACTATTCTATGTTATTTTAGTTTGCCTTTACAGAATCCAGCCTCCAACATAATGTCTGTAACGTTCTTATTGACTATAAAACCAGGCTACCAAACCCTACTCAATACAGATAATGTCCGTAGTGCAAAATAAAATCAAGAGTCACTGTCGAAGCCTGCGCCCTCTGTCAGCTGGTTAATTCGGTCACATTTAACCATCAGTTCCTGAAACAGATACAGTAGAGTAGGGCGTTTGAACCTCGCCGCACCCGTGTCTCTTTATACCCTAGTCTCCTTGTATAAAACGGTTTCTTAACATAGGAAGATGAGTAGTTATGATGTATGCATAACTGAAATAATGGTAAACCTGGCTCAAATCCCATACAAAAAAGAAAGCAAATTAGCTATCTGAAATATTTGACTATGTGGCATCTAAGGCACTTCTGTATAATGAAACACTTGCATGAAAAAATCAACACATCATCTTTATGTAGGTAAGTTTTCATATTGAATGATATTTGGTAATGAAGTGAACAAGCAATATGCGTGCCTTTAAGTGCATCTGTCTTAACAGCTACTAATAATAAACCGTCTCCGTGGCGTAGTGGTGAAGGCGTCCGCTTATGGAACGGGAGGTCGAAGGTTCGGTGAGCCGCCTGCTAGTTAAAGAATAGTTATCGATTGCCTGTCCGCCTGGTGCCTGGCACATTTGATAAGGAATCGGGGAGTAAATGTTGAAAAACATGAAAAATGCACCCAAATGTCCCATATCACATACTACTTCATGTTTTAAAAATACCGGGTGTGTGGTACTTTAAATGGATGTTTAAATACTTAATTGGTTTACATTGTAATCGGCCGGCGTTTTTAATGACGGTCCGTAACGTTTTACGTCGTCAGAAATAAATTCAAAACGACAACCTAATAAACTGGGGTGTCAAATGTCTCATCAGATACTGCCTACCCACTTTCTATTCATAAACTAAGCCTGTATACGGCAATTATCCTTACTGTTCGGAGATTTCAGAAGTAAAGAACATAGTTGAGGCTGTGAATGATATTATTAGGACTTGGACAAAAAAAACAACTATTCATTTAATATACTCAAAATGAATGTTTTTGCTCGGTAAAATTGTCTTTAAGCACAGCTTTTCTTTGTTTTCGTGTCAAATCGGTAAATCTGTACATTTAGCCTTAGACTAACTTTTATTTTGGATTTGTTTGCTACATCAAATGATAACTGCCACAAACTTTATTTATTTATTTATTTATTTCGTTTTGTTTTGTTTTTAGGGTATGAGGCTCTATAAGTTACAAATATTGATACGTTTATATTTAAAATGTTCAGGAACAATATAAATTACAGAAATAGTGCACAAACCCCAACACAGGAAATCGACAGACCAATAATTGTGATGAGTACTTGTTTGAATCTCAAACTGAAATAAGTCACAAAAACAAATTTTTCATGTTAACGAATATCTTTTTTTCTGATAGGAACTAATATATTTCTACCAGAGTTTATATTGCACACAACAGACTTCCATTTATTTTCTAATTAATTATCGTTTTTTACCTAATGATATCAATTATTTTTCTTGCAACGATATTTCATCTTCGAACACATTCTTAGATCTACAAGGTTTGCATACTAATACATTTGTCTGTCTTGTGCTGTAATGATGAAAAAAACTGATTTTGAATAATCAGTGCAAAGGACGTAAATCTTATTAAAAATTAGACCGACATGATATAAGTATGCAATAAGGCGCTTATTGTCTGGGTATTTAATGAAATCTGGGGGACACTTAACGCTGCATTGTTTCATACTAAACAGAACAATTATGTTAAGTACTACCATACCAGTTTAACTTATGAACATCATAAGTGTTATGTGTTAGAAAGAATGTATATTTTTCATAACGTTACATGTTTGTGCAGATATTAGTGGAAAAGTTAATACATAATTACGCCGAACAAATATACTGTCTCAAATGAGTATCTATTCAGGAAGTTAAACTACAGAATAAAGGTAATACTTTCAGAATCATAGCTTCTTAACATTTATAGTTCATGCAACTCATAGCATGTTACTATGACGGTATTGTGGTATGGCTTGTATGAAATCTAATAAGTTTTCAAAGTTGGCTATGAAAGCGTTTCTGTCAACGGATAAATCAAAATAACAAGAGGGTCATGGTGGCCCTTAATCGCTCACCTTAGCCCAATTGCTCGAGTTTCGTAGTTATAGTTGTGCTAATTTATTTTGAAATCAAGCCAGTGGTTTGTAAGATAAAAAAGATGTGAAGCCACTATCATGCAGACATTGCAAGTTCTTTTTTGGCCCCCTACCTCTAGAGCCCACGATAGGATCAGGCTGGTTCAGAAAAAGAAAGGAGAGCTATTGTTTATCAATGTTGTGTGAAACTTTGGTTAAATTAAATCGAATGCAAGCATAATATTATGATGTAAGGTATAAAATTATATTTTAACCTCTGTGACCTTGACCCCAGTAACATCAAACTCCGCCAAGTAGTATAGGTCCATGCGTATCAAATATCTAAGATATTGGTCAATAAAAGAAGGCTCCATACGGGAAAAGTAGAAAAATCTATTCTGAGCCTTGGTGATTTTGACCCTGACGCCAGTGAATGGTAGGGGTCCATGGAAGGTCCCTATAAACCAAATGTCTAAAATATCAGTCAATTAATAAAGGCCCTATGACAGAAAAAACTGTTATTAGCCTCTGTGACCGTGATTGTAACCTCAAACCATATTCAAGTGTAGAGGTCCATGTAAGACACGTACATACCAAATATCTAAGATACTGGTCAATCAATGATGGCTCTATGAAAAAAAGTAGAAAATATATTCTTATCATTGGTGATCTTGACCCGAGTCAATGCGAGGTGTCTATATACCAAATATCTAAACTGTCAGTCAATAGATAAGGGCTCTGTGACAAAAAGCAGAAAAAATCTATTTTCAACCTCCTTGACATTGTCCCTAGTGACCTCAAACCCCACTCAAGGGTAGAAGTTAATGTAAAGAACCTACATTCCAAATATCTAAGATTTTGGTCAAGAATTGAAGACTGTGCGATCTATTTTTAGCCTTGGTGACCTTGACCCCAGTAAATAGCAGAGATGCACGCAAGGTATATAGCAAATATCTAAGACATCAGTCAACAAATAAAGGTTCTGTGACAAAAAGTTGAATAGTGTATTTTTAGCCTTGGTAACCCCAGGGAGAGGGCCTTTTGACAGTAGGAACAAGATTTGAACAAACTTGGTAGAGGTCCACTAGGCCATGTTACACATCTAATATCTTAACACTTGGCCTTATGGTTTCTAACAAGAAAATTTTTAAAAGTTTTATTTTTATGCAAACTTTGAAAAAATCAAGTGACACCTGACATTGGGTCAGTTTTTATTCCATGAGCATAATCTTGTTAGCGGACCTCTAGATGATACTCCATGCATAACATCGAAAACCTAGGCCTTGTGATTTCATCAAAGGAGATTTTCAACGTTTTCTTTGCCTATATTTTACCTATATTTGATCAAGTGACCCCCTAGGAGGGGTCATTAATGACCCCAGGGGCATAATTTGAACAATCTTTTTTCAGGACCTCTAGGTGAACCTATATGTCAAATACCAAACCCCAAGGCGTAGTCGTTTTAGTGAAGTAGATTTTTTTACTTTAACATATAAGCATTATAAAATTATGTTGCACCTGGAGCGGGGCTAATTTCGATCCTGGGTTCATGATTTGAACAAACTTGGTAGAGGTCTATCAGACGATGCTACATATCAAATAACTTAGCTCTAGGCCCTGCGGTTTCGGAAAATATACTTTTTTAATTTTCACTTTTAAAATATATGTTTAACTGCTGTGACCCAGATCTGCGATGGACTGAAACCTTTTAAACAACTTTGACAGAGCCTTATGCTAGGAATATTCCAGGCAAGTTTTATCAGTTTTGGCCTGGTGGTTTCAGAGATGTCCTTTGAAGTAATTAAGGACGACAGACAGACATCGATCTTAAAAGCTCACAGATTTTCATGATGATACTAATGGGGGAATTGCAAATTTTATCAGACAAACGTTATTTAGAATTCTTAAAACAGATAAAGTACATTTTAAATAAATGGTCATGATTTATAAATAATTGCAAATGACTGTCTCGTTGATCATTTTGGAATTTCGATATTTAAACACAGAGGGTTCTGAATGCCAAGTTTAGGATAACTGTCAAAAGTCATTTACCGAACAAAATAGCTTGCCCTTCTTTTTAACATAGCATTTGATAAGAAGTTTTTTTTTTCAAAATAACAAAACAAACACCTCCAAATAAAAGGATTTACCACATTTCATGTTAAACTGTATGCATATGTTTACACCGTAAGATGTTTTAAGTGGCAATATCAATGACGCATCAAAACTTTAGATAAATCTCGATTGCAATGAAAAGAAAATTAAATGCTTTGTAGGTCTCTTTTTAACTCACTACGATATGCCTTTAGGTTATGAAAGTATATCAATCTCACATTTAGAGATGTATCAAGAAACAAAGAAAGGTGTTGTGCTAACATTTATCCCGAGGCAAATTCGAACTGCCAAAACGTGCACACATCCTCCTGTTTTTAGCTCATGGTTCCTTTTATCATATATTCTTTTTTAAATTTATGTTCTGAGATATGTTTATCTTTAAATGCGAATTTTAGGGTTGGATTTAGGCAGCCATAGAACGAAACTTGCTACACGTTTATAAGAGATAAAAAGATCGCTGTTCGTAGCTGAATGTGCAATATATTTCTAGTATTTTTGGTTTCATACTGAAAAATTCTTTAACGTTTCATCTGAAAAATTAACGGAGTTTTTAAATAACAAATGAATAAGTAACAGCGAAAATAAAGTTTAAAAAAGTCCACTTACGTAAAATTTATCTGTAAACATTCACGCTTCAAGCAGCTAGCAAAGAGCGGTGTAAATATAAGGCACACATTTCTGTAGATGTCTGTGATTCTAGTGCTTTGTAAAACATACTTTCATTCTAAATTAAACAGTTGTCTTACTTTGAGCTGTTTAAAAGGAATAAAAGAGGAAATACTAATATTATTATTGTGAAACAATTTCGCCGAACATAAATGTGTTTATACATCAGGAGATAATGTGTTTGGATAGTTAAATGTTCTACATATTTCTAAAACTTAATTATGCGTTTAGGCTTTTATCTCTTTTTATATTTGTCTGGATATGTTATATATATTGAAGGTAGCTTCTGTTGAAATGCACTTCAGAAGTTAAATGGCACATCTAAACAGTTGTGTTTAATTTTTAACACTTTTTTCATCAGTCCGGAGGTATTTACTTAAAATTTTAGTAAGTATAACTAAATTGTATTCGGTTTACTTTTAGATTATCCCATATGTAATAAAATGTACCTGTGACATAGTTAAAGATAACGAATGGCATTTCAGTAACGTATAATGACAATTACTTTTACTAAAATTATTAGTTGTTATTTTTGCTGTTATTACTGCTCCAATCATTTTTCATTTTTGTGAAAAACAACGAAGGGCGCATGTAAACTTCCAATATAAATTATGAAATCCAAAGGTTATAACCAATAGATCATAGGTTACAAAATCCTTGAATTCTAATAAGTGCAATAGGTAATACAAACCTCGAGAGAAAGTTTTGACTTTGAAGATTTAATGGGGAAAACATTTATTTGACTCCGTTCAAATACTTAATAGATTAATATTTGCAAGAAAAGAAAAAAATACTTGAAAGCAATTGTAAGTTAACGTTTTACAGTCAGTTGCAATCAGGTTTCTAACATGAAATTTAGATTGAGGTAGTGACAGCGAGGAATTTCAGAAACACATAAACAAAATTAAGAACATCTTAACACGATTTAGGAATTTAGTCATGTTAGCTATGCAGTGATGAAGTAGAAGATGAGTATCATTTTTTTCCTGTTAGTGCGAACTGCGTATAATGAAATAAGGCAGCGGTTTTTATCGAAGCAGTACTGAAGTAAACCTAGTTTTAATAAATGTAATGTTCATGTTCTCATGAGCAGAAAAAATCAAAGCCTCTAATGCAAAATGCTAATATGTGCATTCGTTAGGAAAATGACAAAAGCAGATTCTTACTTCCATAGCGTTTGTTTAAACATACCTTCGCGGTCTCTATCAATTGTAATGTAAATGTATTTTATTTTGAAATGAACCGGTGACATTAAGCAATAAAAAGTGCTTATATTAATTAAATTTACAGTTGCCATTTATTTGAACTGCTTCTGTTTTAACCACTCCAAAATTTCTTTGAGAAATTTCAAATACATGTACATTAATCTATAGTATCTGACTAACTGGTTGAAAAGAGAAAGTGTATTCTGAAAATGCATTCTAACTGTGATATTGAAACACATAGGTAAGTAGGTAAGAAGGAATATTCTTAAGCTAAGAATGGAATATTACAAATGAAAACATTCTGAGATAAAATGAATAGAAGTTTCGGCATAAATTTGTTTTGTCACGTTAAAGCACAGGAGAGCAATAAACAAGACACGGTCTGATACCTTAGAAAGATCAAATATATTCTTGTGTGTAAAATATCTATTTCGGAAACAGATAAAATATTTCGGCGATGAAAGTAAAAGATATGTATCAACTACGTAATACCAGTAAATTCAAATTTTTGTATCTAAATATTTTCAGAAAAAAAGCCTAGATTTCGCCAGATGTGTTGTAAAGCATTAAGAATTCAAACTGTGAAAGGTTGAAGACGACTAAACTAGCACGAGTACTCTTTTCTCTCAGACAGTAAAGAAATACTGACTCATCAAACTTCATATTGTTTAAGTAGTGGTTTCACGTGATATAACATAACAGTCTTAAGAAATAGTTCAACGGAATATTTCATGCATCTAATCAAAATGAAACACAGGAGAGAATTTTGTGAGACCTGAAGTATATTATTTTGTTTCAGAATACACATAGCAACAGTGACTCAGTGACAAAAGAAGTGAGTTGCCAAATACATGTAAAACGTACGTTAAATGACCGATTGAATAGTGGAAATTACCATCATAGCAACCTCCAGCCAGTTCTATGAAGGAAGTGCTTACAAGATTCATAGTTATAAGAAAGACAAAAAGAGAAATGAATAAAAGCTAAAGGTGTTTTAAAGTAAGGCATTTATCATCTATTTGCTTGAAAAACGAGGAAAAGGTTGATTTCTACAACATGATTTTAGATTTAATGAAGCAACCTGTGCCTGGTATTTGAAATGGAAAGGGAACCGAATATAACTCTCAATGACCTTGATGAGATAGAGAGATCAAAGTATCTGCCGCTAACGATAATTTTAGTCATAACAATGGTTGTTGGAATCATAGGAAATTCGCTAGTGATAATCATTTATAAGAATAAATTTCGAAGAGCTAGTGCAAGATGTTATATTCTTAGCTTAGCGATGGCTGATCTGTCTGTTTGTGTGTTTGGAATTCCTTACCATGTGCTAGATCTCACGTTGATTTTGACATATTCATACACGAATGTTTGTAAAGTGTTAAGCTTCTGCATTGGGGCGTGTACTCTGAGTTCGGTTTTTATCCTTCTCGTAGTTGGCTTAGATAGATACTTCAAAGTGTGCAGACCCTTGAAAAGACAGATAAAAGACTTTGGCGATAGAAAAGCATGTTTGCTGGCTGTTTGTGCTGCTGTCGTAATATCTGTACCAAACGGAATAATATATGGTCAAAGTTCTGTAGAAATAGAAGCTAATAATCTTACTGGTGTTGAATGTTTTATCGACGATGGATACCATGGGTCAGAATTAGCTGTTGGCTATCTGGGTTTAAACATGCTACTTTTCATAATATCTGTGGTGTTTCTGGTCATAATATATGGCTTCATATGCCGAAAAATATACAGACATGATAATACATCAGGAGCGATAACTTTGAAGAATAATACTAGGAAGGTTTGTTTATGTTGCATAGTTGAAAATACAGAGGATGATGAGGTTGAAAGCAATAAAGAATTGAAAGATATTTCTGTCAAACAAAACGATCTGGAACATGTCGTGAAAACTATCAATAAAAACGAAGAAGAGACTAAATCTTTAGAAACAAACGTGAAAAAATCAAAGGATAAAGCTGACAGAAAATTAACCGTAAGGACTAGCTGTGCAATAATCAGACACTCGAAACAGGGTTCTGAAGAGAAGAATACACGGAAGATAACTCTAATGATGATGACGATAACTATTGTATTTATAATTTCTTATCTCCCTTTTATAATAATCTCAATATTGGATAGTGTAGACGAAACATTTTGGACAAGGTTTGGAGATTCAGAATCGCTTTTACTCGATCTTTTGCTAAGGTTATATCTTACAAATAACGTAGCTAATCCTATCATTTACAGCTTTTGGGATCATAGATTTAGATATGAAACTGAACAATTACTTAAAAATTTAATTTATTATCGGAAAAAGGACACGAACAATGACAGAATAAATTACAAAAGCACAGTGCACCATGCAACTTATGCCTTGACCAAGTGTACTGAAACGATGACTAATAATGCCAAAGGAGCTAACTGTGATAGATATAAATAGATTTTAGAGACAGTTTCTTTTGTAATAATGTACACATGTGATTCTGATATAACAAAAAAAAACTCCTGATCTCATTAGTCTGTGAATACGGACTTGAATAAGTGTATGGAACCATTACATAAAGCATTATAATAAAAATGGCTCAGAGCGAAATAAACTCACTGGTTTTATTGTAGTCGATAGTAAGAATGCGTTTCATACATTTTGTGACGAAATGCATGTTTTGAAATGAAATCTGTAATACTCTTGGGTCAGAACATGTTTCCGCCGCAGGAGATAAAAGGCAAATGATACCATTTGATTATACCCTATTTTTTCTAATCTAAATTTATTGTTTTATGTTTTCTTATTGTCTTTCTCTTTCACTTTCAAAGTACTTCTCTTTCAATATTTTGCAATAAGTATTGGTAGTAAGGCAGTGTTATGAGTACTTCAACGGATGAGAGAACTTTTGCGGTTATTAGCAAAGAAAATATTTCATACTTATTTGCCAATAACAAACGTCTAAATAATTATTTAAATGGTCATTTCACTCCATTTTACAAATAATATTTAAAATATTTTCGTAACAGTAAGTACATGATTACCTCGAAAAATAAGTTGATACACAAAAAAGGAAGTTTTTCAAAATAAAAGAAGTGTAGAGTGTATATATATAACAATAGAAGAACTGGTAATAAACTGAGATAGACTATTTTGCATCTACACTATAACCAGGTGAAATGAATGGCAGAAGAAATGTTAGTTTATCTGGATATTTGTCTGAATTAGAATATATGACGAACAGCCATTTTGAAAAAAAAATTGAGTGGGTAAAAGCGAAAATGTTCTATCTGCTTGTCTGTTCAATCTCAGTTTCCATCAAACGAAACACATATCTTGAATTTGTATTCGAACTTTCAATTAGATCTACTTTTTTCATATCATATCGTTACGAATGAACTCAGTGATCGAAAGGTCATCTTGATAGCGTTTTATCCAAAGTTTTAAGACTTTAAAATGATGCACAAGAAGTAATGATTTTGCTTCATTCCTGTTATTGTCGAAAGGAGCAGAAAGAACAAGACTAAGTATTGATAACACAGTATAAGCATAAAGCGTAAGCAGTAACTCTTACTTAGACTGTTTTGCCTACTGCTACTGCTGTTACTGCTACTGCTAACTTCTCGTTTTCTTTACTGCTACTGCTGTTACTGCTACTGCCAACTTTACGTTTTGCCTATTGCTACTGCTGTTACTGCTACTGCCAGCTTCACGTTTTCTTTATTGTTACTGCTGTTACTGCTACTGCCAGCTTCACGTTTTCTTTACTGCTACTGCTGTTACTGCTACTGTCAACTTCACATTTTTCTACTGCTGCGTACTGCTACTGCTCACTTCCTATACATTAAATATTAGTGCTTTTGCGGGTTGTTTGGTCGGGAACTGATGTAATGTCATGTCAGTTTACATTCTCCTTGCAGTTATGTTCTCTGAAATCTGCTTACAGGCTTCTGCAAGACAATGCCCTTCAAGGATAGTGTTCACTTTAAAGCTAAAATAATGGGTGGTGTTGATTTCGGATATATATAATATTAACAACTTATATACAAAGGCACGGCACCAACGTTGACTATCGGATAAAGAACTATTACACGGGTAAGTGCTTCATTGGTGGCATAAAGTGAATAAATAAGAAACGGTCGGAAACCCAAAATGATATAATATTATCTTGTATGCATAATATCTATTCGGAAAACATACAAATACATCGATGTTATGAAGTACGGTATTGATTGTTCACCCTTGGTTAAGAGTGAAAACAGTATTTTCGGAATTTTTTTTATATTATTATTTTTATCAATTTTTTTTGTACAAGGCGGACTCATTTTTCCTCTTTTTTGGCAAGGTTAAATTCTTCGTAATGCAGTGCATTTAAAACCTACAATGTATATTGTTCTAAATCTGCATTTTGAATGCTAGTTTTTGTTTTCACTGCTAACGCAGTGAATACAGTGTTAACGCTCTCCAGAGTCTATATACTAGCGGAAAAACTGAGCGCATACAAATTATTCTTTATTCTCATCACAGTTTCCATTCCTCTAACACTAATAAAACTAATAAAATATAACCAAACATATGGAAATATCAAACTCATTCATTCCAATGATATATTTCGAATACCTATGTGCTTAACCGTAGAAAATATTCGATAATATAGCATAATTTATCATATCTGTGACTGATAAACTCATTGTCTGCTTAAAAAGCGTTTCAGTAAATATGTTCTCTAATGTTTTTTTCAGTACAACATGTGTATTGACTTCATTATATCAGTGAAATCTTTACAATAAATTCAGTTTCAGCATCTATATCTGATGAAAAAATGCCAAGATGAGAAAGTTTCACCAGATATGTTATAATATTCGTACAATAACAATTTTAATATTTGAAAACCTGGCGACTAAACTAGTACGACTACTCTTTTCTTAAAACCGATATTGTGCTAGCAATGGTTGACTGATAATTACGTGTAATTGGATTTGTACTAAGAAATATGCGCGAGTTCTTCCCAAAGAGTAATATAAAATTGCGCGACATTTGGGTTTGTATACTTCAGTGCAAAGCAAATAGCCTTTACATTACAAAGGCTATAATATTTTTATTAGGTTGACTGATTGGAGGTAATTTGCTTTATTCTGGGATATGTGCACGATTTCTTTCTGTGGGGTAATATAAAATTGCGCGACTTCATTAGCTAAATATTTGGGTGCATATATCAAAGTGCAGGGCAAATAACCTTATTATTACATACGCTAGGATATATGACTGCGTACAGGTATATTGCCTCACACTGAGAAATATGCACGAGTTCTTTCCGTGACTGCATATTTCTCAGAAAACAAAGCAAAGCAAAAAGTCTCTTTTTGCATATACTAGAATACATCTAGATCATTTAGATAACAGTTCACTTGTTCAATTTGCAACCGATCGTCAACACTCTAATTCTCCTAACCAAAAAACCTTTTTTTTTTTTTTTTAAATACTAAACAATTCTGCGAAATCACTTTATTTTATGCATGAGAATCACAACTTCAGCGTGTAAGATAAAAGGTAATCTGATTTTGAAGGTTCGTTACTCTATCGAACCATACTGACTTCTCTGGAAGAAATGAAACAAACAGGTTGTATATTGTGTATGCAATAAGCAGTTTATTGTAGATTGTCCGTGAATATTAAAATGTTATGAACAAACAGCCTCTTAATGAAATGGGTACCTCTTCAGAACTGTTTTGCAGTTTTTGCAGATTCACTCTAAGACTTCTATTTTCATATATTGAAAGGACATATCCCAAAGCATTACGGATTACTATTACATTTATATACTACATGTATATTCTACATGTGTATATTCTACATGTGTATATTACATCGGTATTTTATTGACAAATTATTTTTTAAAATGACAATCTATAATTTAAAAAAGAACCTATGCTCAAAAATACTCAGAAAGATAGTCCACAAGTTTGCCTAATTTCAGTTCCCACAATTATTTTTTGATCACAACTGAATAGACGTTAAACATCAAAACAAAATCAATATTAACAATCCATATTTACAGACCACTCTGGAAAGTTTTCTTGCAAACAAGGTCAGCATACATGTAAACAACCCAGCAATCAATACATACGTAACTATCATATCTACGTAACAATGACAATGATGTGAGGAAGAAAAAATACATGGATGATATAGAGAATAATAGGTTAGTGTCTTAATATGAGAAAGTTTATCTGGCAAGGCGTAGGAATTTATCGGACGAGCAGCAGGCGAACCCGATAAATTCCGCAGCCGAGCCAGATAAACTTTCTCAATTAAGACACTAACCTATTATTCTATTTATCCTGTCACATCTGGCATTTGGAAATAATTTATCTAAGATATTGAAAATCTATCTTTAAAGTGTTTCAATTTAGGCTAATGTCAAGGTTATCCGGCAGAGGTACATTTGCACACAAAAAAATAGTACCAAAGTTTCAATAACTTTATTTCCTTAAATGATCACTATATTGTAAGATTTACATATTTAATTTTTTATTCAAGTAGTCTCTGTTTGTAATAACATCAATTTTATCACTTCCTTCTGATTATAAACACAAAAGTAGTCCATGCATATCATGTGCCGGATATCAACGTCACGTGACCAACTGCCGTAGATGAAATAAAATATACGGCACCTTGTTATCGGTTCGAAATTGTTATAAGTGACAGGACAAAAATATAGTCTCTGTCCTATCAAATACTTGTTAATGTTTTATTAAACGTGGTAAATGCAGTCTGTGTATATAAAACGTTCAACTGGACATACACAAAGATTGTTTTGTGATCGAAAAAACTCATACAATTATAGCAAGTGGGGATATGGCATGCAGCTGTTGTTAATGCAAACGTGAAAAATAAAAAAACTTAAACATACACTAAAATCTACCATTTATAAATATCAGTTTCATCTTCCGCCGTCAAAGTCAGATCACTTTGTATCTTACAATGTAGTATCTCTTCTTCCCTTTTAAAAAAAGGCTGATAAACACTGAACATGTTTTGTTGTTGTTGTTATTATTATAATGGTTGTTGTTTTTAATTTTTGCTTTTATTCTTCCTTTTTTTTTTGGTGGGGGGGACTATAAATAGCAAAAGGATTCCTTTCCTCCTTCCGTGAAATGGAAGTGCTACACCAATCAGAAATTAAAATAAACAATAAAAAAGTAGTACGTAAGTGGCTGAAGTGGACACTTACAGGCTTTTGTTCTTGTTCAGGAAAAAACATTTGTCGATTGGATAGGTTTCCTTTATGGGAAGTGGGGGTAAATCGGGGAAATTGTGCCAACATTGTTTTAGAACAAATGATATTTCTTAAGAAAAATTTTAAAGAAATCTAGTTTTGAAATAATCACCCTTAAAAACAAGAATGGAGACAGCTATTAAAACCCTTCAAACACTTAAAGTACTGTATCTAATTTAGACGTTCCCTCTCGTTGACTTGTTTATATCTATACTGTTAGAAGAACTAAAATCTGCACTTTAATGTCAATGTAATGATTTATATACGTGTACAATACTTTAAAATACTTGTAAAATTTTAAGTACAATTAGTATATACTATATAGTATTATAAAACATTATTAGCATTGATTTCAGACGAATGCGTGGAAACCGTGTTGCTTTCTGTCTGTTGACGTCCACGAGGGGAAAATGTTTTACAGAAAAACTGTCGGAAATTTGGATTAAAAAATCCGTACACGAAAGGGTTGATCGCTGAATTAAGAAAGTAAGATCGCAGTCCAATTTGAAATGCAATGACAGCGATCTCTGATAAAACATTACTTTCGTATTCTTTCGTAAGAGCTTGCCACAGTGCAAGTGTCAAATGTGGTAGATAACTTAATATGAACACTACAGTTATTACAAACATCATGGAAGTATACTTTACATTGCTTATGTTCAGTTGATTTTGAGTTGTTCGACAGATATTGCTCTGTCTAGTACGTGGTAAAGTCATGCCAGATGCGGTACTATAGGTGGTTTCAAAAGATATTGTTACTTTAGGTTCCATTACTGAGTTCTCTGTCTGGTGATACTCATTCCGATCATTGTCCGCGCCTCTGGAGTTCGAATCTGTGGCGGTCTGCATTAAAGTGTGTCTTCTATTTCTTTTTTGCCTAAGCAACAC
This sequence comes from Cyclina sinensis, assembly GCA_012932295.1. Taxonomy (NCBI): domain Eukaryota; kingdom Metazoa; phylum Mollusca; class Bivalvia; order Venerida; family Veneridae; genus Cyclina; species Cyclina sinensis. The sequence continues at coordinate 28,088,911 of JAAONU010000008.1, forward strand.
TCTACCGACTAGAATATACATCACACATAAAGAAAAAGATGATATTACGAAACTGATAAGATAAAAACCATTGAAGATCAACAGATATAACTTATAGTCTTGTCGTCTTGTCGTCGTACAGTCAAACCCCTTTACCACGGTACCATTTTTAGTTTGTATATCAACCTTCACTGATCTATAAAATACAAGAGCCGGCCAGGAAATAGCTAATGATACCAATACGAGAATTCCGCATGCTATTCTAGCTTCCTTTAGTTTCAGCTGCCTTTTAAATGGCTTGCAGATTTTTCGGTATCGGTCAGCGGCTATTACTAGAAGAGTAAATGCACTTCCAACGGTTCCAAAATAATTCACAAATCTCAGAAATTTGCAAGCTCCACTGTTGGTAAATAAGTAAAAGAACCTAAGTTCAGTTATTTCAAATGGAGTGGACACTCCGCATAACATTAGATCGTACGCTGTCACGGCAGCTATTAAAACTGTATTCGAACTTTGTTTTGATTTGCAGTTGTAGAAGTAACAAGCCATTCCATTTCCAAACAGCCCTACAAGCATGACGATTCCTAAAAAAATCATCACCGGTGCCATCAATTCAGCTTGCTCATTGTTTACTTGTTCAAGTAACAAATCGCTATTGACTGTTGTGTTTTCCATTTAGCCCTGGACAATTCTTAGCAAATGTGATATCTTTATATAAGCAGCTCCTTGTAGCTCAGATGTTTCATATATAATGCATCTGAAATGAAAACAAATCGTCTCCAGTTATCCTTTGTATATTATTATTTCACATTTACTTGTCTCCAAAATATGTAATTATTTAAAAAAATATTGCTTTTACAATATGCATTTTAAAAACCTCTTCAAAAGTACATGAACTGGTTCATTATTCAAATGAAAGATATTTTCAATGAACTCGTTTTGTTTTTTGTACATATTTTATTTTAATTTTCCATACATATTTTATTTTAGTTTTGCATACATATTTTATTTTAGTTTTTCGTACATATTTTATTTTAGTTTTGCATTCATGGTTTATTTTAGTTTTGCATACATATTTTATTTTAGTTTTGCGTACATATTTTTAGCCACCCAAAACAGCCGTTACATCTTATAGTAATAGTTATCTCCCATAGTATAAATTACGCCTTTTACTTGTTCCGTGTTCTCAATCCACTTTCCAGACAGCGTTACCGCATTATTCGATAACCATGGCTATTCTGCTGGACCGTGCTTATGACAAAGTCTACAAACCTTCCAGAATTGCTATAGTCTCTTCTGCTCTATGCTAACGATCTAATTATTCTATTCAAATGGCGCAAGCTTACGGAGATTCCGTGACGTTCGGACAATACATGCACAATATCTCTATACCTTAGCCCTTCGCGAAAATATTGAGATATCAGTAAATCTCTTTCATTATCCATTTTGAACAAGGAAATGGCGTAATTTATACTATAGAAGAAAACTATTACTATAAGATGTAACGGCTGTTTTGATTGGCTAAAAATATGTACGAAAAACTAAACTAAAACATATATGTAAAACTAAAATAAAATATGTACGCAAAACTAAAATAAAATATGTATGCAAAACTAATAAAAAAACATGTATGCAAAACTAAAATAAAATATGTTTGCAAAAATAAAAATAAAATATGTACGAAAAAAAAATAAGTATGAAAAACCAAAAAAAAAAAAATTATAAAAAAAAATAATAAATTTGCAAATGTCACTTTTATGCCACCGTATGCAGGTGAACAATCCAGAATATCCAATCCTTGCATCAGCTGATTCAGAAATAATAATAGACTCAGTATATTAAACTGTTATTTTTGTCGATTAAGATCATACATCTTTAAAAAATGGATATGTTGAAATTGAAGTATAACTGTAACTTCTCGCAATTTTCCAAAGCATAATTTGTATTATTTTTTATTTTTTCTTAAATATTTTCAAAAATTGTACGCCAATAGCTGATTACTATACAGTTTGTTTGATATAAAAATATAAATACGTCAGTTTGGTCAACGCTACGTGTAAACAAAGTAAAGTTAGTTAAAAACAGCTGTCGGAGGTTGTCTTAATGACGATTCGGTCCAAATCGCTCTATTTTGAAATAACTTAGCATACCAAACGTTTCTTTTGAAAGTAAATATTTTTACCGTTTTCTTTGAATGCTTACCGTTAACCTTTTCGTTTCAAAATTAAATGCAATCTAATATTCCACAACAAATACTATTGTGAAGGAATACATAATTGACTTTACTTACAAATGATACTCCAGATCCAAAATATTAGTCCGTATTAAATGTATATATTATTCTGCATATTTTTCTGATACCGCATTGTTGTGTGCGAGTTGTTGTTCCTTGTCACATAATGGCACGGCGTTCGTTGTATCATAGCCTAATATATAGCAAAATGCGTCGTAACAAGTTTTATTTTAAGCTGGTTCCTTCTCTTTTACATTGTGGTATCAAAAAATATTAATATAACGGAAAAAAGGAAGTTAACATTTGCGTACTTTTAAGCCGTGAGAAGGAAACACTTCAGATAAATACCGTTAGGAAGTCTTGTCGAGAATGTTGAAGACACCACTATATTTAAAAAGGAAGTTAGCAAGTCTGACCTTGTACATTTTAAAACGTTGTTTACTGTGCAGAAAGTTATGAGTTATCGAAGCATATTATAATCTTAAAGTCTAATTGTATATCTGTGAAACATTTATTTAAATAGATGGTTGTTGTTTCCATTAATAGAGCAACTCCTGTGTTGTTACGTGAATATTATGCAATATCGACTCGAAACGACTTCGTATTGCCAGAGTGAACAATAAATTCTCAATCATATATTCACTGATCTTGGTGCAAAGTATAACTATGCTTTACAATATTTCGTGACACTCTTTGCAAAATTACATATTGTCGAGAAGCTACGGTATATATGTTTTCAAACTCAAACAAAATAAAAAAGACGGTACCAAAAAGGCAAAACAGTAACAGGACGGCTTTATAAATAGTCGTATTGAAACCATAAAATAATGCAAGCAGAGTCATCCCTGCTAAAAAGTCCGTATTGTAACGGACGTATTAGAATCAATGGTGGTTATAGTTCTTCACAACACCATACTTGCTAGACCTGGCTCTATGAAACTATTCCCAAGATTTAAAACACACTGGTATAGGAAGAGATATAACACGATGACAGCCTTGGGATCTGCTGTTTACCAGTTTCTAAAGGGTATACCTGTTCAAAAATACGAAAAATTATTAAAAAGTTAGATAACACTGCTCAAAATGTACATTTCTGTTAAGGTGAAATAACTGGAGAACATCGTAAAAATGTGATATAAATAACTGTACTATTGCAGTAACAATAGCAATCGCATTATATACGGAACACACGGAACACTCCGTAATGTTGTAATATTTCAAAATAATAAAACCTCTCTCGTAATGAACAAGACTATCATTTAAACTAGAAATGATAACACAGCTCTTATCGAAGAGAGTTTGAATCATGGCACAAATGAATTGCAGTTGGTAATATTTTCGTGTTGATTTTATTTTCCGACTGTGATATAATAAGGGCATTTTGAGGCAAGTGAAGGGCAAATTTGTATACGTTTATTGCTAAACACAGGCTTACTGAATAAGATGTTTTCTTTTTCTTTTTCTTATTAAAATTGAATCAAGACGAACGTCTGAGCAAAATCCTAGCTTCAGGTATTTTGAGGAAAAGTCTAGCAAATGTACCGCTGATTTGTACGTTTCGTTACGGGTACAAATCTCACATGCAAGAAAAAGATAACGTTTAAGGCTTTGTGTAGGTTGTCAGTTTACCGTACTGTCAACAAATCAACCCTGTCTACTTACTTTTTATTTCACAGTCTTACTTCTTAAAACAACAGTTTTACACTGTTGACTGTTGCGTGTTTCTTTGGGCAACTATACTCACTGTTCACTCTTGCGTGTTTCTTTGGACAACTCTACTCACTGTTCACTCTTGCGTGTTTCTTTGGGCAACTCTACTCACTGTTCACTGTTGCGTGTTTCTTTGGGCAACTCTACTTACTGTTTACTGTTGCGTGTTTCTTTGGGTAACTCTACTCACTGACACTGTTGCGTGTTTCTTTGGGCAACTTACTTAAAGTTTTTTTATATGATAAAGTCGTAAAGGGTTTTTAACTAGCATGGGATCAAAGGATTTGACATTTACTTACTGTGATTGCTTATTCGACGAGCGTAAGTTTTTGCATGATGTAAAGCATCCGTTATATCATATGTCTTCATGGGCCCATATTTTTTGTTTGTGGAATATTCAATGACATTTTAAAGTCATGCTTCAAACAAATTCTATCTAGACTGATTCTTGAACTTTATTGATTGGAAAATAAAAATGCAATCAAATGAATTAGGCACCAACCAACTACAAAGTGTGAAGGCTTGAAATTACCATGGTTACACATTTTAAAACGGTTTATAAAAAAGTTTTTTTAATATCGGTAATAAAAGTAGGGTTTTTGCATGATGTAAACCGTTTAACTAGTTAGTCATAATAATGATATGTAAGCTTGCTTTAGAGGGGCTGATTTACGGAATATATGTTGGAGAAATGAAAAATGTATCATTCGACGAGAATCATTAGATAGAAATACCAAAGCACCTGCCACTTACAATAACCTTTCATGTTATCGGGATAATAAGAAATTTGCTCGTGCTACTCATTTATGGAAAATAAATGCGAGAACTAGGGCACATTGATCGGGTAATATTTTTTAGTTAAGCAATGGCTGATCTGTTTGTCTGCGTGTTTGTATGTGCCGAACCTTACGTTGATTTCTACATATTCATATAAAAATGTGTGCAAAGTGTTCAGCTTTTGTAGCAGCGTGTACTAAACGAAAAAGGTATATTTGTGTTACGCGGTTGACAGAACGATGGAGACGATGAAAATGTTGAAGATTTTAAAGAAAATTCTGTCACACAGACCACGTGACTATCTATGCATTTACCAGAAAAACGAAACCAGGTTCTAACGTTGAGAAGAAAAACACAAAAAGATAACTCTTGTGATAACGATAACTGTCTAATTTACAATAGCTTATCTCCCTTCTATAATATTTTCAACATTAGGTAGTATAGGCTGAATGAATTACAAAAGCACGGCGCCTTGGTTTGTATAGTAATCTCAAAACTCTCAAATAATCTCCCTTAATGAATGATCAAAATATTCAACAACTTCAAAAATATCTTTTGCCTTATAATTTATGTAAATTACCATTTGACATTGGCAGAAATTTTAATAATTCAACAGCTTCCTTAAATTTTCAAAAATGGTGAAACCACTTTTAAAACACGTGTAAAACCAGCTTTAGACATCAGTCTGAATAAATTAGTATTCATTTTAATGACTTTATTATTAACGGCGTACGTTTTCAAATTAAACTGCAAATTCAAAATTCCTTCCTGTTACTTTACAAACTTTACAACAAAAAATGCTTATCCAAACAGAAAAAGTATATACATTGGAGATAAGTCGAAATTCTTTTTAAAAAAACTACCCAGTTAGTATTCCTCTGTATAATATAAAAAAAAACAACGTAAAATTATATACAGGTAAGGACTTTTTAGCTGGTGAATATGATGTGATATGTACCTAAAAAATTAATATTGACCGAGGCGATAGCCCACAAACATTATCACGTGCTCTTTAGTTATATTCGTACTTGTTTGTGTTGAAAATATAACTGCACTTCTTTGTTAAATCATGCAAATATGAGGGGTTATGGATCCATGGATCATATATATGAAGAAATATAAAAGAGAAAGACAAACTTTTCAACATTATTAGTACCTTAATAATAGAACAACCCAATTTTATTCCGTATTGTCAGTAGTGAAGAGTTTAGTAGTGAATAGTTAAGCACAAACTGAGGCAAACAACCGTTACAGCAACACGTTTTTTTTTACGGAAGGATGTGTATATTAATAAATATGCAGACACAAAAGTCAGGTTCAGGTTAATATTGACACGCTTGAGATTAACATTAAGTCCATCCAAAAAAAACTGTATTAAAGCAGAACTTGCTTTCTTTTGTAAAAAAAAGAAATAATTTCGTGTATATACCAGTCCTACTGTACCTACATACCGATGTGCAAACAAATCATTTGTTTTACATTCACACAAAAAAACAGAAGCTCTTCAAAATCATCAAGGCCGTATTATTAACAAATTTACTGCCATGATAGTTGCCGTGAAAGTTGCTACATTTGCCCAATATCAAAGTTTTCTAGAGCATAAGAGATTTTATGACATTTGATCTTTGTTCGTAACGCAGCCTTTGAAGTTTATAAGCTCATAAACTAAGGTAGATTATTCACCATCACAATAACACAGGTAGTCTGATTAAAAGAGAGCACTTTTGTTTCTATTTCACTTTTTACTTGATATTTCAAAGATATTTTTCTAAAAATGTATTAAACCCACTTATGTTTATAGATAATCCTATTCGGAAAGTGTTACTAAACTTGTACATAACCATAAATCTGATTTCTACTGACTTTTCATTGACCTCATTCTTGATATCAAGGGGAGCTGATTAAATGACAAAGTCGCTTTCATATTGAAATATTATAACTACAAATTTAATAGCTCAGGTAATTCAAATATAACTGTTTTTTTTAAGTCTTATTACAGAAAGACGGATGTTCAAATCTTCAAAACTAAGTTTCTGAAGCCGACGACAGAAGTCTCTATCAAAACAAAACAAAAATGTCCTGTTATTGACAACAACATATTCCAATATGAAAACCGAGTTCATTGCAAGAAGCTTAAACGTAACAAGAATAAAAACATGATACTGACAATGTACTTTTTATTAATTATTTCATTTGGTAAAAGATCATTATAGTTAATGAACCTTTTCTTTGTATAACGACATAAAAACATTTTTCTGACATTTGTGGGTAACGTTTCTTTTTTTAGGTTTATTACTTCAAAATTTAATTTTAGGCATTCTGATCAATCCACCTGTTAAATGTCATAACTTAAGAGTACTAGTGTTATTACGGAATCCCGTTTGGGCCACGTAAAATATCGTCTGTTTGACAGGCGAGATTTGAAAAAAAAAATCTCGCGTGTCGCCGATTCAAAAGAACATATATACTAGCGAGAATGAAAAACCTATCGAGGAAGTACAGGCGAAATTTAACATTTAAGTTTAAATTTAATTTAAGCGACTACTTTTGCGATAACAGAGATAACGGTAACAACGACGACGATGATGATTAAAAGATGATAGCTTCAATAACAACGATAGCAATAACAACGACGATGGTTACAGCGATACCATGGCGATAACAAAGACAAAGGTGACAACGATGACAGCAATAACAAAAATGATGGCTGAAACGACGACGATGGAATCATCCAAGAAGATGACAGCAATGTCGACATCAAGATCAACAAGGACGATGGCAACAGCGAAGACACTGACGACAACAACAACAAAAGAAATTGTAACAAAACAACTGATGGCATTTGATGACAATAACTAAGAAATAACTTCAAGGTGCCAGTGGCAATCGCTATTACGATGGGGAGAATGACCATGATGGTGGATACTTGAAAATAGCGACAACGACGTAGCTGATAACGTCTTAGTTGTTCCCATCGTTGGTGTTGCTGTCATGTTGTATCTAGCACTGACCATCACCTTGATAATTTCATGATGACTTTGATGGTTGAATAAATATATATAAAAATCAAGAGTACCTTTTTTTTCCTTTTTCTTATTGTTCCATTCCAGAAAGCGTACTTTCTTAGGCACGTCATAACTATGCACTCTAAGATACCTATCTTTAAAAAGGAGGAACAAAAATAATCCTAATAGATATAGAGATGGCGCACTGCCTTTGTACATCTAGTATTTAAACAAAGATATTTCAATAGAAATGTATCAGCTCACTATGTTCTAATCTTATGTTATTTTCTTCTTCGATGGAAATGATTTCGTGTCTTCATAACAAAAAGAGAAGGGAAAAAATAAAAATGCCGATAAAGAAAAGATATTAAGAAACCAAATTCAAGATATCAATTTCTTGTTTTATTCAGTTTTTCAGTATAACAAGTAAAGCGAGTAGGTTATTTATAAAGCTATTTTGGGGTGCAGGTACTTGACTTCTACCCTCATAGTCTTTTTTTTCCGTAATAAGGCAGGTCGCTAACAAGTCTCAAGCAGATGACTCCTAATCCGTGGCTGTTTAGAAGCTGGCAAGTTTTACATCTGACGAGACGAAGTCACTTGCGACAATCAGACAGAAGCTAAACTGTTTCAAAATATTGACAGTTGTTATATTACAGAAAACTGAATGTCTTATCATACGCTTTGTATAGAAAAACAGTTACAAACGTATGAACGTATAACTCTATATAGTAATTCATATTCTCGAAAGCTTGCGAAACATTGAAAACACCTGCACAACATTAGAAACACTTGCACAATATTAACAAAACGTGTATTTAATAGAAAATATTTGAATATTCTCGCTCAAAGTTGGAAATATTTGCAAAATATTATTAATAAAATGTTTGTACAAATTGTACATAATTGCAAAACATAAAAAAAATATGTATATAAAATTGCAAATACCATTGAACATGCTTGCACAGAGTTGAAATACTTGCATAAAAAAGAAAATAAAAGTATAGCTTTGAAAATGCCTAAAATATTAAAAGTGCTTGCACAGAAAATACTTGCACAATTTTTTTAAAATAATGTATAATTGCAAAATACTTGCATGAAATTGAAAAAAAGTTGCAAAACATTGAAATACTTTGCAAAACATTTATTGACCAAATATTTGCATCCAACTGTTTTTTTTTTTTTTTTTTTTTTTTTTTTGTTTGTTTTTTATTTTTTTTTTTTATTTTATTTTATTTTTTATTATTTTTTTTTTTTTTTTTGGGGGGGGGGGGGGGGGGGTAACTATTGGAAAAATTTGAAAAATATTCTTCCAAAAACATGATATATATGTATGACAAAAACATCAAAAATATTTTGCACAAAACTGAAACTATTTGCAAAACAATGTAAGTTCTTATACAATATTGAAAATATTTGTAAAAATGGAAAATTTGCAAAACATTGAAAATACTTTGCAAAACATTAACTGACAAAATACTTGCAATTGAAAATAATTGCAAAATCGAAAGTATTTCCAAACCATTGAAAATACTTGCCCAGTTTTGAAAGTACTTTCACAAAAATAAAAATGTATGCACCACATAAAAGTACTTGCACAAGATTGAAGGTTTGTTTTTTCAAAACGTTGGCAATATTACAATATTGAACATACTTGCTAAATATATAGAATATTTGAAAAACATTGAAAATATTAGTACATTATTGGAACTTTGAGAATATTTTCAAACCACCGATATTATTAGCAAGACAAAATGAAAATACACGGATAACATAGAAAATACTTCCATTACTTTGAAATAGTGACCATCAGTGTTTTGAAATATACATTAACCATTTTTTTCTAATCACAGAAAAACAAATATTGTTTAGGTTATAGCTTAATTAAATGATTGCATACAATAGTTTCATTCTTATTGAACATAGTTGCAAAATGATAAAATCTTTTTTGACTAGCCCAGTCATTTATAATTGTTCACTTAAACTTTGTATGATAATGCTTTGTATACTTTGATGAAAACAGTAGTATGTTATTATGTGGTGAAAGTTCAATATTTCTAAACATATATAATGTTTCAAACATTTTTCATGACCATAAAATTTCCGTTCTTTTTGAACACATATGTCACTTTAAAGTACTTGTAAAAAATTGAAACTACAATCTACACTCGCCATTTTGAAAACAGTCGCCGATTTCTTCATGAACAAAACTGAGAAAATACGAGACAATCTTAAACATCATAAGAACTACGAACCATTGTCGAAAGATGTACCTAAATTCGAGGAATTTGGTACCTCAAGTGAAAATGATGTGAAAAAATTGATTAATTCCATGCAAACGAAATCTTGCGAAATTGACGTTTTGCCGACGAAAGTGTTGAAGTCATTTGTGACTGAATTGCTTCCCATCATTACGATATTAGTGAATCTTTCGTTTTCACAAGGTGTCTTTCCACCAAATTGGAAACAGGCAATAGTTAGACCTCTGTTGAAAAAACTTGGACTCGAACTCATATTTTCTAACTACAGACCAGTGAGCAACCTACCATTTCTGTCGAAATTAATCGAAAAGGCAGCATTATTCTACATTAACAAACATGCAAATGAACACAATCTCCTTCCAAAGAACCAATCAGCGTACCGACAACATCATTCGTGCGAATCAGCGTTACTTCGTCTTGTTAATGACATTCTTGCTGCCATGGAAAATCAAGAAGTAACTGCATTAATTGCGTTGGATTTAAGCGCAGCTTTTGACACCGTCGATCATGACATCCTTCTCGACGTTCTCAATCGTCAGTATGGTATCTGCGGAGTAGCACTCGACTGGTTAGACCCGTACCTGCGACCCAGGAGTTGTCGCGTAAGTGTGAACAATATAATGTCGTCAGCACGCGATCTTAAGTGCAGTGTCCCCCAAGGAAGCTGTTTAGGGCCGTGGCTCTACCTCGCTTATGCAGGGACCATATTTGACATTGTTCCGCCTACCATCTCCGTATAAGGCTTCGCCGACGATCATACTGCCGGCAAACGTTTCAAACCTACACCCGTTCTCGAGGCCGAATCCATTGTGGAGCTAGAAGAGTTTGCATCACAAGCAAATGATTGGATGAACAGTAATAAATTAAAGATGAATTCTTCAAAAACTGAACACATAACTTTTGGAAGTGCTCCTTTGTCTTTGTGCCACTATTTAATGTTGCAGCAACCCAAATAAGTGCAGCTAGTTCAGGAAATGCTATAAAAACAAGAACTTCATTAAGTCTATTAAGAGCAGCAAATCAAAGAAGAGCAACAAGCCAAAAAAAGGTCAGGCAGCAAATAAAAAAAACCAGCTATCTAGAAAGTGTAGCAGGTCCAGCAAGCGCTGCAAATTCAAGGAAGAAAATCAAGACCCATCTTGTCTAACGAACACATTTCTATCTCAGTAGATAAGTACCTTAATTATTGCTGATTATAATAAAACATTAAAATAAAACATGTTATAAATATGTAACAGTGTTTTTATTGTATGAAAGTACATATTTATTATGCACTTTAGGTATTGTTTTCAGTCGTTGCTACCGAACTTGTAGGGGTCGTACTGCTTTCCGACTGTTTCCTGCAACACAGACAAAATATCCGACTGAAAAACGTGCGAAATTTTGGATTAAACAGCCCGTACACGAAAGGATTGATCGCTGAATTCAGAAAGTAAGATCGAATACCTATTTGAACAGCAACAAGCTCACCGTCTGTTAAGACATTCACTTCGTATTTGCTGATAAACGCACGCCACAAGGAAATTGTTAAATATGGAAGAAAACACAATATATACAAAATTGTCACTACTAACATCATAGTTGTATACTTTACATTTTTTATACTGAGGGGATTTTGAGGTTTTCGGCGGATAGAACTCTGTTGTCTAGTGCAAGACACTACATCACTTACAGTATATATGGTGGTTACATTCGTTTCTGATTTTGTGGGCTGATTATCAATGTACTTTGATAAATTTAACCCCGTCAGATGAGTTTCCGTTATTTCTGAGTTCGAATTTCCCGTACCTGGCAGTACACTGTATCTTCTTCTAGATTTATTGTGTTTGATTAACACTCTACCAATAAGTGTATACACTACACTTAACAAAATGGATGATATCACGAATAAAAGGAGAAGTAAGCCATTGAAGATCCACAAATAAATCTTGTATTCGTCACCTCTTTGCGTCGTGCAGTCATGACCTTTGAGCGCTTCACCGTCGTCGGTTGGTACATCAACCGCTACGGAACTATAAAACACGAACACTGGCCAAGACAGAGCTAATGACACTAAAACAGAAATCCCACATGCTATCTTAGCTTCCTTCAGTTTCAGCTGCTTTTTAAATGGCTTGCAGATTTTTCGGTAACGATCTACCGCTATTACTAAAAGAACAAATGCACTTCCAAGGACTCCGAAATAATTGACGAATCTCAGAAACTTGCAAGCTCCGCCGTTGGTGAATAAGTAGAAAAATCTTAGGTCAACAATTTCAATTGGAATGGACAAACCACATACTATTAGATCGTACATAGTCATGGCAACTATGAAAACAGTGTTAGTGCTTTGTCTTGCTTTGCAGGCATAGAAGTAACATGCCATTCCATTTCCAAACAGTCCCATAATCATATAGATGACTAGCAACCCTATTACTGGTGCCATAAGCGAGGCTTTTTCGTCATTCAACTGTTTCAATAACGTGTCCTTATTGATTGTAGTGTTTTCCATTTTGTTTGACACAATTCTAACGGTTTGAAGCTAAGGAAATAGATTTTGAACTTACACTTTGTGATTCAAGTTTTTCAGTTAGCTGAATTTCATCTGCGAACAATTGTTGTGTCCGTGTGCTCTGTGTTTTGATCCTTCAGCTTATAAATTAAATTATATAAACCTCTTTCATTTACTGATTGATTAATTAATCATCACGGTAGCATGTTTAACTCGAATTTGTTTAACTCGAATTTGTCACATAGAATATGTTTCAAGCACCAAAATTTTCAATGCTTATACGCAAAAGCTGTGCGTGATCGTTTCTGTCTGTTGTTGTTCTTTTGTTGTTGTTTTTATCAATTCGTCACACATTTCCGATGCATTATTCAGATATATTTTATCTCCGTTAGTACATTAACAATAGTATATCGCAAATGCTTCCAACACCTGTAACAAAAAATCTGTTTATTTGTTTTGTTTTTTCTGACAATCTCTCTTCTGAATTTGTTAACTGCTTCTGTAAAGGCACGATATTGTTAATTCTCTGTAGATTTTCACCTATAATTACTTTGTAAAATATTACGTTGTATTAAGCTTATTGTTACCAAAACTTGTCGTTTATAAACCAGATTCTGAAACGTCTATTCTCTGATTTTATCTCATCCACTGTTTCTTTGTTAGAATATCTTCAAAATATAAAATTTTGTTCATATTCACAAACTTACTTAACCGATTTTACAACTGATTCTGTGTTAAAAATTATTTTTTCAAATACCCGCTGCTTAATACTAATGTTTAAAACATTTGCTTTCGTACTGTAACAGTTTGGTGGAAAATAAATATTTCCCCTAAGTATTAAACCGAACAAACAAACATTCTAAAATTTTAAATGATATATGTTACAGCTTTAAATGAAAAAAAATCTGAAAAACTTCTTCAAGGTGTCACTTTAATTTACAGTCAGATCATAAACCTATATCTTTATATCTTCCGTGCACAACTTTTTCAAAAGGTAATTTACCAATAATGATTATCCGTGTTTATTTTTAACACAAATAGGCGACACTTAGATTTTCTATCATCCGAGGACTCTCAGAGATTAACGTCCAAATTTGTTTGAAAACGTTGCTAAGCAAATATAAGATATATACATGTATTATCAAATGCATCTTTCAATTTTTTTACCTTGTCGAAAAGTTGAATACTTCCTTTTTCGTATGTCGTTACGAAATAGGACTATTAGCTTGAATGTTTTGTCTAATCTTTACACAGCTAGATCGTTTATATAAGAAAGACCAAAAGAGGAATTTAGCATCATATCTTTCATGTAAATCTTATTCTTCCTTGTTTTTTGTTTGTTTGTTTTTTTTTGTCTTTAAACATTTATTTGTGAATGCTATACAACCTACTGTATTATCACCTATTGGGATGTCTAAACAGGTAAAATCTGACCTGAAAATTTGCAATTGTTTCTGTACTACATGCGCATTAATATATCTAATCACCTGAAAGTAGTGCGTTTGAATTAGCTGTTTAAAGTGTTACAGTTAAAATCTCTCTCTCTCTCTCTCTCTCTCTCTCTCTCTCTCTCTCTCATTTTGTACCACAGTGATGATTTCGTTGATATTTCATTTTCAAATGGGTTAGTAAGAATTAAAAATGTATACAAAAAAAAAACCAAGGAAGTATAAGTTTTTGTGTTTGAACAGTGATGAGAGGGAACCCGTGATCAAGTAAAGAACGTATAGTTGAATTGTGTTCGGTATTTGAAGCTTTAAAATGGAAAAAAACAATTTACATAGTTCTTTTTAATATAAGACTGCTTTATATATCAATAATTGACATTTATTATCAATTGGATACTTTTTTGCAAAAAAAGTCAATATTCATGTTTAAGTAAATGGAAATATAATATTCGTTTATGTATAGAAGAACTTAATGATAAAAACAGTTGCAACAGAGTCTTACTCTGCTAACGGCATGTTTTGGGGAGTGGGGGTGGGTGGGCGTGAGTAATTGACTCTTGCGAATCTTGATGACTAATAAGTAATCTCAACCGTTTAACCTTATAAAATTAAATGAAAATCTTACTGGTGGTCTTGGTTGTGTCTTGTTTAAAAAAATGTTTTTTTTCAAGAATTTAGCACAGTGATACTTACGGGGATAAGGTTCAAATTTAAAGTTTACTATTCAAAAAAGTAATTTGGGGTCCTCTCCACCTCTCCCTAAGAACTTCTCTCAATTATAACATCTGGATGGACAGATAGATTCATTTTTTAAATAATATGCATATAACATGACAGTCTATGACATTATCCATGATCACATGTTTTGCATATCAGACAGTACACTGGTGCTGGAAAAAACCATCTTACACCCCCATGTAAGATAAGTCGCGTGCTTTAATGACGTCACTACGTTATGAATGAAGTTGTAAATTCATACACTACTATAAAAAAATAGTGATGAATAAAAAAATAAAAATACTAGTTTTTATTATTTTCTTCCGATTTTTAATGTATGAGTGATATGCAAAAAGAATCAAACACTGGTTGCCGGTACAGATGGGAAGAGCCTTTTTACCGCTTAAAACAGATACCCTCGAGCCGGATATTCCCGCCGTAACGGCAACCAGTGTAATATTGTTAGGAAATGTACATTGACATGTTTAATTTCTCTAAATGAACCACCAGGATAAAAATTATCATGTTGTTTGTATAAACACTAAGCTTAAATGTACCTAAATGCAAACTATTTCATGTCGGAGAGCAGTACGATTTTAAATAAAACGCGGTTCTGAACTTTCGACTGTTCACTGTAAGTTGTGAAAACTAGTGACAAATACGTATATCAAGGCAATCAGTAGTAATACATAACAGAAATTCATTGTATGCATGAATCACCTTATAAACCTGTGAAACAGTTCAATTATCTGGTATTAAAATCTGTGGATGCTGCAAAGTCGCTCAATGTTTATCAAAACTTGCGGCCGTGAGTCAATACTATTTATGCGCAGGAAATTCCTCCGTAATCACCCAAATGCTCTATCAAACAACAAAACTACCAGAATGTACCCCAATATACAAATTATATGAACTAACATTTCTTTCTTGAATATATAACTAATGTTTTGAACCATGATCATCCGTAACTCGGGACTACATTCACTAACGACTGAGCAGCGGAAGTTGCTGAAGTATTTTGGACTACAAGACAATTAGATTGGTTAATTTGGACACACCTTCTTTTAAAAAATCTATAAAAGGCACACGGGAGAGTCGATCGGGGGCAGTCCTACCGTAGACACGGAAAGGTTACGTAGACATCACATCGTTATCAGATGAAGGTCCAGTAAATCCGTAAGTTTTTGGCCGTGAGTTTCGGCCGTAAGTTTCTCATCCGCTAGTTTGGTAACTATCTATGACCTTGGAACAGTTATAGTATAAACCCCGTAACTAACGGCCGTAAGTTGGTACTGACGACCATCCGCAAGTATTAAACGAATCTCGCAACCAGTCGCAAGTTCAAACTAACGACGATCTAATAGTATAAACGTATTATGTTTATGGAACATAACAATATAAAATCGAACTAACAGAAGTACAATCACTAACGGCCTTATTTCGGAACTCACGACTCGCCGTCAGTTGTATTATTTGTGACAAATCTTGCATTTAATAAAAAGGAAACTCTGAACACTTGTAAACTCGGATTGCAGACAGCTAGCATAACCCCTCCTAGCGTGAAGAGGAACTAATAAAGAACAAAACGATTAAAACAAATCAGTTAATGCAGTTTTCACAAACTTCGATAATGCATAGTGTATCTATCTTAATCTACTATACATCTATAAATAAAATATGTTGGTGTTTGAAATCAATATTTGCTATTTCTTGTTGATTCTTTTCGGTATCTCCATCAGTGTTGGTAATTCATCCTGACATAAATGCCGTGTCATCCCGTACTATTACTGTACATATACCCTTACATTACACTTGGTGTCAGAAGTGGGATACTAGTTCTATCTAGTATCTAGAACCATCGCCAACGATATAGTTTTTCACAAGAATAGTGCAGTAGAAACTTTACATATTTGAATATAAAGTAAAACACCAAGAAAGGAGTCTCTCAACTCTGTGAAATGATTCGTATCAACACATATAAAAGGTAATAGCACTGATTTATACGGACGTACAACATAAGAACTATTAAGACGGATTGATGGACACTGGACATAAATCATACATTTAAGTTAATAGATATAGGTTAAGGCCAAGGACTGCCCCCCTGCAGAGCAGGTATGATAGGCCACGCTTAACTTTTGAGTTAAACATTTTTCATTAGTTTAGAATAAAAATGAGTGACTCAGACTCTGAGGTAGAATTAAATATAGGTCAGGGTGACGTAAGGGACATGCAAAGTTCGCCATTAAGACATGTACACCACCATCAAGAAAATAACGCGGAAAGTAGACATCAAGAAATAGAGCATTGCTGCAGTCACAACAGGCCGTCGATAACTATAAAACCGGAGAAGTACGAAGGGGAAGAGGACTGGGAACAATATTTTTCGCATTTTGAAGACTGCGCTGAATTAGGTCAATGGACAAACAAAGAGAAACTACTGACTTTGGCAGCTTGTCTGAAAGGTCAAGCCCGAGCATTTTATACGACACTGTCAAGGCAAGAGAAGGGGACATATGAAGATCTTGCCTTTGCTCTAGAACAGAGATTTGGTAGTGCTAGACAGCAAACAAGATGGGTCTCTAAATTCCAAACAAGGTTGAAACTAGTTGGAGAATCTATTGCAGCCTTTGGTGACGACCTGAGATTACTGGCCAGAAAGGCTTACGGTAATCTTGAACCACAAGCACAAGAAACACTGGCATTACAACAGTTTAATAAAGCATTATCTGTAGAGATGAAGTGCAGAGTGATGGACAGGGACTGCAAAACAGTTGCTGAGGCAGTCGAAGTGGATGAGCGATATGAAGACTTACTTAATGAGTCCCACTTTGACAGGCGTAGAAACATGGTAAGACAAGTTGGAAGTCCGCAAGAGCAGAAATCGGTTAACATGAAGAGTGGTTATGGAGAGCGCAGAGTACGTTGGCATGATAGGAACACAAGGTCAGAGGATGGTATCCAAAGGACCTTAAGGTCGATCCAGATCCGATTAGATCAAATTGAGAGGGGATCGCTAAGAAGAAATGGAGATAGACCAAGGAGATGTTATATATGCCAAGCTATAGATCACATTGCTAGGAACTGTCCAGAGAGGTACGGAACAAACAACGACCAAGAAGCGTCTACTGCAAACAACAGCTTGTCGGGAAACGAAATGCCGTCCACTCTATAGGTCGGGAGGGGGCGAGCAAAGGAAATTTAAGACCTAAAGTTAAGACCAAAGATGACAATGTGAAACCAGACACAGATTTGAGTGAAAAAGACCAACTCACCGAAAGTGGTAAGAGAAATGACAGTGACAGTGTACAAGATTCACTAAAATATATAGGTGTTGAAGGGTCAAAAGAAAATCTTTTAGGTAGTATTAATAGGTATAGTCGTGTAAGCCAAGTGAGTACAGAAGAAAATGTCGATAACGGTCTTTACGTCCGAGGTCATATAAACGGAACACAAATAAATTTCTTAATAGATAGTGGTAGTACTGTGACATTGATTTCAAAGCAAATGTTCGATCGGTTGGGAATAGAGTCACTTTCTGTTAGAAATAAGAACATGAGTATACAAGGGGTAGATGGTTCAGATATCAAAATTTATGGTCGAGAACAATTTCAAATTAAATTAGGTCACAAGAAAATAGAACATCCAGTAATTGTTTGTAACATAACGACAGACGGAATTATTGGCCAAGATTTTATCTTAAAACATGCTAGGCACTTAGACTTTGATACTCTGCAATTAATTTTAAGATCTGGTGAATGTGTGCAGTGTTATGCTTGTCGAGAGATAGATCGTGTCTGCAGGGTGATAGTTCGCGAAGGGATAGAGATCCCTCCACAATCTTATACTTGTGTCAGAGTTGAGATTCCAGATAATGGCCAACTGCCGGCCATAGGCTATGTTGAGAATGATAAAGCCGAAGATATGCTGAAATCATTACACGTTGTGGAAGGTCTTGTAGACACTCATGGTTCTAATATTGGGATAGGTGTTGTTAACCAAAGCGAAGAAAGTATATTTCTTCACCAAGGTAAAGAAGTAGCTAGTTGCAAATCTTCATATATGGAAATGACAGAAAGACATCGTTGTGCGACTGTCGGTAAGGATGAAACTAAGCCAGACCCTACTCAATTACCTGAGCACTTAGAAGAGTTGTTAAAGAGAAGCTCTGTGCATTTAGATAATGATCAAACAAATCGTCTTGCTACACTCTTAAAGAAATATCAAGACATATTTGTGACCTCTACTGACGAACTTGGTTGTACTGACAAGGTAACACATAAGATAAACACTGGTAATGCACAACCATTTAAACAGGCCCCAAGGCGCCAACCCATGGGAAAACGTGAAAGTGAGAAGGAAGAGGTTGAGCGAATGTTGACCAAAGGAATCATCGAGCCGTCCAACAGTGAGTGGTCCTCTCCGGTTGTACTTGTAACAAAGAAAGACGGATCCACCAGATTTTGCGTGGACTATCGAAAATTGAATTCTGTGACCAAGGTAGATGCATATCCAATTCCTCGAGTTGACGATTGCCTTGAAGCTCTGTATGGAAATGCATGGTTTAGTAGTATGGACCTTTGCTCGGGTTTTTGGCAGGTTAAAATGGATGACAACGATAAACACAAAACGGCATTCTCTACATCGTCTTATGGTCTCTACCACTTCAAGGTCATGCCCTTTGGTCTAGTCAACAGCCCAGCAACTTTCCAGAGGTTAATGGAAAACGTCTTACGTGGTATTCAATGGGTTGAATCGCTCCTTTACATGGACGACATAATTACTCCAAGAAAAATGGTTGACGAATCTCTTACTAGGCTTGAGAACGTATTCCAACGCTTACAGGAGGCCAATCTGAAGCTAAAGGCCTCGAAGTGCTTCTTCTTTCAAAAATCGATTACATTCCTTGGTCACGTTGTTTCAGAAGAAGGAATCAGCACAGATGAAAACAAAATCATAGCTGTCAAGGAGTGGCCGGTACCTGTAAATGCAAAGCAAGTTAGAAGCTTCCTAGGATTGACGGGTTACTACCGAAAATTTGTACGGGGTTACTCTGAGATTGCAAAGCCTTTACACAAGCTTAGTGAGAAGAAGGCAAAGTTTGTCTGGACAGACGATTGTCAAAACGCATTTGAACGGCTAAAATCCGCACTCACAACGGCTCCGATACTTGCATACCCAAAACCAGAATGTCCGTTCATTTTGGATACTGACTCAAGTAACGTATCGACAGGTGCTGTCTTATCACAAATCATTGACGGAAAAGAACATGTCATAGCTTATATGAGCAAGACAATGAACAAACATGAAATGCAGTATTGTATTACAAGGAAAGAACTCCTTGCAGTGGTTAAAGCATTAAAGCATTTCCATCATTATCTATATGGCCGAGAATTCCTTCTTCGAACTGATAACGCTGCTGTGAGTTGGTTGCGTAATCTGAAGACACCTACAGGACAAACTGCACGCTGGCTGCAAGAGCTAGGAACATACAATCTTAAAGTTACTCACAGACCAGGAAGAAGTCATAGTAATGCGGATGCCATGTCTCGTAAACCGTGTAACACGTGTGCACGTCAACAGGAATTAAGTGAGACTGATGAGTGTGATATCACCCTGGAAAATCAAGATGAAATTGAAGCATCAGTAAGGTTGATTACAAGAAATGACTTAGCTAAAGCTGCCAATAGTCAATTAACAAATAACCAGTGGCTGTTAGATGGTTGGTCAATTAGTGATATTCACAGTGCTCAGATGAATGATCGTAATATTGCTCCTATATTATCAGCCAAAGTATCTAATTCTGAACGCCCAAACTGGTCAAATGTTTCTGGTGGTGAGGCAGAACTTAAGACATTATGGCGACAATGGGACAGACTAGACGTAAAGTGCGACATTTTATACCGAAAATTTCATGTTGACATGCAAACTTGTATTTGGCAATTAGTAGTACCAAAAAGTAAACGCAAAGAAGTATTTCGTTTCTACCATGATACAACAGCAGCAGGTCACTTTGGCGAAAAAACCCTTGATAAAATTAGACAAACTTTCTATTGGCCTGGCATAACCGATGACACGCGACTACTGCAAAAATTGTGATATTTGTACTGCTCGAAATCTATCAAAATCACAAGATAAAGCGCCTCTTGGCAACTATCTGGTTGGTGAACCAATGGAACGCGTTATGATGGACATTCTCGGTCCTCTACCGACCACTGATAATGGAAATAAATATGTCTTAGTCATAGTTGACTGGTTTACCAAATGGACAGAAAGCATTCCTCTGCCTAACCAAGAAGCTAAAACGGTAGCTGATGCATTTGTTCAGAACTTCGTTAGTCGTTTTGGTGTCCCTTTACAATTGTATACGGACCAAGGTAGTAATTTCGAATCTCTTTTGTTTGCCGAAATGTGTAGCATTTTTGATATAGAAAAAGTTCATGCTACTAGCATGCGGCCGCAAGCTAACGGATGCGTCGAGAGATTCAATCGTAATTTGGTTTCAATGATTTCAAAATACTGCCAAGAAAATCAGAGTCGATGGGATGTCTTACTTCCTATGCTCATAATGGCATATCGTAGTTCAACTCATTCTAGTACTAAAGTAACTCCAAACAAAATGGTCTTTGGAAAAGAAGTAACTCTCCCTATGGCAGCTGTAGTAGGTTTTCCAACAAAAGAGGCTAATGGCAATTTATCAGTTGAAAAGTACGTTCACGAACTGCGCAAAAATCTGGTTAAAGTACACAGTTTCGCTCGTGATAATATCGGCCGATCCTCGGAATATCAAAAGCGGCACTATGACACTAACGCAAAACCTAGAAAGTATAAAGCTGGTCAATGCGTATGGCTGCACGATCCAACTCGTCGGAAAGGCATTTGTTCGAAACTGATTAATAAATGGAAAGGTCAATATTTAGTTACCAAAGTGTTGGATGATATGATTTGTTTAGTAAAAAGGTCTAAATCAATGAAGCCTAAAGCATTTCATATTGATAGATTGTGGCCTTATTCAGGAGAAAATATTCCTCAGTGGATAACTCGAGAGATTTCTCGAGCTTAAGTAATAACTAAAATATGAAAAAAAAACTACAGTGGTTAAGAACGTAACAACCATTTTAAATACTAAATAGACATGTTGGACGCAAACAGTTACTGTTAGTAACAAATGTATGAATAGAATGTAATAAATAACAAGTAACAAGAAAATAAATAGTAAAATATGTATAATATGGTAACAGTTGTATATGCAGTTATATGAGGTAGTCTTTGTAAAAAAAAAGGGTAAACATGTTTGCATGTCAAATGCTTAAAAAAACAAATAACGTAATATCTATTGTAAGAAGACAGTCAACAAAATAGTAAAATGTCACAATTCTTGAAAAATAGTGAATTATATTTATCCAGGACTCTCTTGTATTGTAGACAATGATTTCCTGCTGGTTGTGCAGTAAGACTTTTCCAAACAAGACTGTGTTAAATACTCATCTGACATCAAAGGAACACCGACGACAGACTGTTATTTGTGTGTGGTGTCCTTCAATGCCTAGAGAGAATACATTTACGAAACCTGGAGATTTAGCTAGTCATTGCAAACAATATCATTTCAAGGAAACCAAAAACTTGTCAAAATCATTCTTTTCAATAAGCAACTGCTTTTACTTTAGTGTATTTCCCAATGATTACGCAGCTATTACTAGTAGAATAGAGAGTTGGACTTCTCCAAATGCTATTGAAGCCAGAGGCTTGGTTCGGAAATATTTAGAAAAACAACCTGGTGCGTCCGTTAAGTTAGAACTGTGGCAACAAGGGTGGAAAGTTGCAACACGTGCAAAAGTAAGGACAAATGGTGGTCCAGATGAAAAAAGGGTTGACAAGACAGAGGAAATCCGTCAGATTAGTTTTCAGAACAAAAGTGAAGGGTCAGGAGTCGAAAAAGAAGAACAGAATGCTATGAATTCAGTTGAGGCTATGAAGGAGGTGAAAGAGGTTAGTGGAAAGCAGAAGGGTGAAATAGGTGACATTAAAGTAAGTGAGAAAGCATTGGAGTTAGAGGGATTTGTAGAGATTGATAGAGAAGCAGCTGATCCAGTTGAAGTGATAAATGAAAGTAAAACAAGTAAAAGTGACACGGAGATGGACATACAGGAGATAGATACAGGAGTAGAGGTTGAGAGAGCATCAAAAGATAAAAGAGATGAACTAAGTTCTAGTAGGATAAAAGAGAATGACAATGAAACCAAGAATAAGCAGGAAGTCGAGAAACTGGAAGACAAAGTGGAAAGTGATAGACAGAATATGGAAACCGAAGTTAACTATGGAGAAACCAGTAATGAGAGTAAATGTAACGATGTAGTTGTGCACAAACCAAAGAAACATAAACATAAGTCAAAGAGAAGTCACGAAGATAGCGATAGGAAAATGAAGAAAGTCAAAACAAAGAAAATGAAAACAGACATAAGTCAAAGTGAAACAAAAGAAAATCACAAACCAGAGGGAAAGAACCTAAATGTGCGTTCTGAAAGAAAACCACTGATGTCACTTGAAGCAGATAACGTAAATTCAGAGAAACAAGTGGATAGAAATAACGAAGAAACTAGATATATTAACAAAACCCCAATCAGATGCATAGAAGAATTTGAAACGTATGTCAAAGATTTGACATACGATGCAGATGATCATTCGATCAATCTCAGAAGTGGACAAGAAACCCCATTACTAGATGAGAAGATCAATCTGTTAGAAGGAGAATTAGACCTAGTTAGAGAAATTTTGGCTCAAGATAAAACCATTGAGAATAGAAAATGTAATAACACAGATGTATTGAAAGACCCAAAGAAAGTGAAAATAAGGTACGAAGAATATAAAGCAAAGCAAATATGTATGGGTGTGGGTAAAAGCAAAGGTAGTGACAGGAAGCTTGATGGAGAGGAGAGAGTAGTAACTGAGAAAGGTGATAGTGTAAGTCTGTTCCAAGGAGAAGACAATATTTGGAGAAGAAAGCCCAAACCAGCAGAAAACTTGTCAAACGAAGAAGAAACATTAGAAAAGGTGGCTGACAATGAAGAAGAAGTAGAATCAACAGTAGAGACTGAAAGTTCGAAGGAAAGAAAGCCGGAAGGTGAATCAGAGACTGGTAATGCTTGTGATAGGGAAACAGGTAATGCAGTAGAGACTAGAGGTTCAAGTGAAAACGAAATTGCAAAAATAGTAGGGACAGAAAGTGCCAATGATCAGGTAAATCCAGATTTTGCCACCAGGGCTATCAGTATCTTGAAAAGGGGAGTCATGCCCTTTTGTCCTCCCGCTCGCAGACAATGGGGAATAGACAGCAACGAAAGAATTCTTGCTGGAGGGCTTACCATGATTTGGCCCCCTAAAGGTTGGCATTTAATGACGCCAGACAGAAAACTATTGGCCACCGAAACAATGGCAATGACATTAGAGGGTTACTTCTATGGGAACGTGGACACAGAAATGTCTCGAAGTTACTTATTGGACAAGTATAATTATCTAATTCTCCCAGGATCTAATCATCACTATAAAGAAAAGACCGAGATGGCAGCGACCAAATCAAGATATTATAACTATCAACTTCTAAAAGAAATTGCAAACGGAAAAAAACCAAGCTTTGCCGAACAGCAACAACTAAGTATGCTCGAAATCTTAATGCAGAACCAAATTTTACCATATGATCCGAGCTTAATGAGTGTTCCATTGAGGTTAAACCAAGAGGAAGTACTATCCATCTCGAACCCAGAGTAATGTGACAAATATGAAGCGCAGGTGTTAAAAACAAATTGACAACTTTTGTGGTTCTGATTTCAGTCTAAGTACTCATAATTTCACTTTATTTATATTTCTAGCCTCTTGCTTTAATCTAGATGAAACTGATTAAACAAGTTTAGTTGAAAACTAATGAAATGACTGAGATCCAAAGTGTTAAAACCCCGTGACGCAGTAGAATTCAAGTTTAATAATTGCATGGTTCGATACAGTTAATAGTTAAAAAATGATATTGTTATGTGTTTTTTTTAAGTTTTCCTTGTTCTTAAAAATGTTTATCTTGTTGATAATAAACTTTAATACTATTATTGCATGCTATTGTTAATTCAGGAGAATTAGTTTAAGACTAAGGAGGGGGAAGTGTTAGGAAATGTACATTGACATGTTTAATTTCTCTAAATGAACCACCAGGATAAAAATTATCATGTTGTTTGTATAAACACTAAGCTTAAATGTACCTAAATGCAAACTATTTCATGTCGGAGAGCAGTACGATTTTAAATAAAACGCGGTTCTGAACTTTCGACTGTTCACTGTAAGTTGTGAAAACTAGTGACAAATACGTATATCAAGGCAATCAGTAGTAATACATAACAGAAATTCATTGTATGCATGAATCACCTTATAAACCTGTGAAACAGTTCAATTATCTGGTATTAAAATCTGTGGATGCTGCAAAGTCGCTCAATGTTTATCAAAACTTGCGGCCGTGAGTCAATACTATTTATGCGCAGGAAATTCCTCCGTAATCACCCAAATGCTCTATCAAACAACAAAACTACCAGAATGTACCCCAATATACAAATTATATGAACTAACATTTCTTTCTTGAATATATAACTAATGTTTTGAACCATGATCATCCGTAAGTCGGGACTACATTCACTAACGACTGAGCAGCGGAAGTTGCTGAAGTATTTTGGACTACAAGACAATTAGATTGGTTAATTCGGACACACCTTCTTTTAAAAAATCTATAAAAGGCACACGGGAGAGTCGATCGGGGGCAGTCCTACCGTAGACACGGAAAGGTTACGTAGACATCACATCGTTATCAGATGAAGGTCCAGTAAATCCGTAAGTTTTTGGCCGTGAGTTTCGGCCGTAAGTTTCTCATCCGCTAGTTTGGTAACTATCTATGACCTTGGAACAGTTATAGTATAAACCCCGTAACTAACGGCCGTAAGTTGGTACTGACGACCATCCGCAAGTATTAAACGAATCTCGCAACCAGTCGCAAGTTCAAACTAACGACGATCTAATAGTATAAACGTATTATGTTTATGGAACATAACAATATAAAATCGAACTAACAGAAGTACAATCACTAACGGCCTTATTTCGGAACTCACGACTCGCCGTCAGTTGTATTATTTGTGACAAATCTTGCATTTAATAAAAAGGAAACTCTGAACACTTGTAAACTCGGATTGCAGACAGCTAGCATAACCCCTCCTAGCGTGAAGAGGAACTAATAAAGAACAAAACGATTAAAACAAATCAGTTAATGCAGTTTTCACAAACTTCGATAATGCATAGTGTATCTATCTTAATCTACTATACATCTATAAATAAAATATGTTGGTGTTTGAAATCAATATTTGCTATTTCTTGTTGATTCTTTTCGGTATCTCCATCAGTGTTGGTAATTCATCCTGACATAAATGCCGTGTCATCCCGTACTATTACTGTACATATACCCTTACATTACAATATTCATATAATAATGATCCATGTCGACAACATTACTGCCGGTACAGACGGGAAGGAAACTGAAAAAACGTAAACTATTAATTCCATAAAAGTGGTCCTTAATATACAACGTAGTTCAACACAGGAAGACATATTTTATTTTTTTTTAAATCAATAACAGTAAGAAAAAAATGACCTAAAGAAGTAGGAAATTAAATGGGTAGCTCGGGCTAAAAGTCCAAGTAAACCTCTTTAAAATGTTTATTCAGTATTCATTCAGTATATCAGCTATTTTTAAATCGACAATTTGTCCCTCTCACGAATGAAAACACGGCAATAATTCAAGAAGTCATGTCATGCCTCAGAAATATTTGGAATGGTTTGCTCAAATACTTTAATAAATTGATATGCCGATTGCAAAGGAGAAACTTGTGAAAGATCATAAAGACAATGTTTGAAATGTACTGATAATGTTCCGATTTCCTGAAATTATTTTTTTTTTCAAGAAGAACATGCGCATAAATGTACTTGGATACCGGTGCTTAATATATGAGCTTCAAATCTTGAAATTTTAGTTCGATACGCAAAAATGAATGCCGCCTACAACTATCCCAAATGTCTGATGACCTCTCCAATGACAAAAAGGGCATATATGCTGTCAAATTACAGAAACCGAAGAACTTATACCTGCCACTTAAAGAACTTGTATAATGAAAGATAAATATATAAAAAAGTTACAATTTACTAACAATAAATCTAACGGAGAAGTGCAGGCATTGATGCTAACTGCACAGCATGAAAGGCATTAATCAAACCATTACTGCTTCACACAGGACTTAAAAGTGTTTAACGTTTTAATGTCCTTAATACATCAACAGTAGGCAAACGACCCTTTACCAAAACCTTGTTGGCACCGGGACAGAGAAACAAGAGAAACAACCGCTATCCTCAAAATACTTCAGTTACTTCAAACCTTCGGCAAGCAGGAGTGAAATAATCCATCATATAAGAAGGGGAGTTTTAGGGGCTATCTTAAAAACATAAAGATAAAAGTCAGCTCTGCTGGCAACAGCTAACCAGCTGGGTTAGAAAAACTGATATATTTGCCAATACGACCCTTAGAATGAAGATTCATTGCATATCAAATAAGATTATTTTGGGTGACCTGCAATTTGTTCCTAAATTCTTGTGTCACAGAATAAAACCACACAGCTTTTAGTTTAGACTCATTTATTTAACATTGATTGCGATACAAGTTCTAACAACTTAGAGTCATCAAGCACGATGACTGCTTCCTGGGTTCCATACCAGTATTCGCGCAGCGTGGAGGAATGTGAAGATCGTGAGAGAATCTCGCCTCTGACGGGATTTGAACCCGCGACCTCCGGATCCGGAGTCCTGCGCTCTACCCCTGAACCAGGGTGCCTCCTCACAGCTGACGTAATACCAAAGTGACACTGCACAAGGAACATAACCGGTAAATCCCTACTAATGAATAAGAGATAATTACGTTTTCTGAAAAGAAACTTAATTCTCGAATTGGCTTTCTTAATTACAGAAATGACCATAGAGTCAACTATTACATTCTGATCAATAGTTGCACCTGTATAATAAACCTAGAACTTAGACTCAATAGAATGACCTTTACAGGTGACATTACGTTTGACAGATTAGACCGTCTATTTGGAATCAAATAGAATAGATTCTGTTTTACCCTATAAAGGATAATCTTTTGCAGACCAGCCATTCACTGATAGTTTTTAGTTCAGCATTTAAAGTGGACTATATTTCATTTTTGTGTTTACCCAACACTGACATGGCAGATTCATCTGCATATAAAAGCAGTGTATGGCTAACTACAGCTGGCATCATTCACAAAAATAGAAAGGAGAGATCAACTAGCTGGTGCCTTTCATAAGATTACCATCTGGGAGCAGACTGTTTAAGACCAAGGGCTTTTATTGTCATTTAAGGGATAGCATGTTCGACTGTGTCAAAAGCTTTCTGTAGGTAGCAATATTATACGAACGGTACTACATTTGTCCATCGGAAAACGAATATAGTCGGCCAAGTGAATAAGGCAAATTTAAGTACAATGTAGTGAGCTTGCACCAGAAACCTGAATGTAATGAAAGTATTTCTCAACTTGATACAATTTTACCTTTCTCTAAGATATGAAATTTAGAATAGAGACAGAGTGATAATTCATCATTTTTCTTAAACAAGGGAACAACTCGTGCACACTTCAAGTAGTCTGACACTACAAACTGAATGATCGGCAGGTTTGTACGTGGGACAAAGGATTTGTAATTATAATGATTGCATAATCCTTCAATTGACAAATCGAAATGGGATACCATTTTATGAAAACATATTTCATTATCGATATTCAAACCAATGTTACATGAAGATTGGCCTGTATCAGAGTGTAAACACAAACATTTAAGAATATATTTCTTTTTTTTTTCTTTCTTTCTTAATTGATCAGAGTCAATCCAAGTTTCCGTCCGTTGCTTTATACGAACTATTTTCACTATTTAAAATTTGATTTAAACTTGACCCAGGCAATGTAAACATCATCACATTTTAGAATATTTTATTTAGACTGTTTGAGAGATCTGTATAAAAGATGACCGTGATCGAAGTGTAAAGTGTAATATCGCTCAGAATATATATAACTCCTCCACCGTGACTATTTCTATCTTTAGAACAAAGACTATCATTTAAACTGAAACTTCAGAGTCAAACACACTGTGATTTATCCAAGCGTCAGACAAATATTTACAGTCTATCATGAACTGTAAGCCATAGTTGAAGCAAATCAGTCGGGCGTATTTAAGAATGGGTTCGGTAGACAAACCGATCAAAACAATAATAAAATAATCTGACAAAAATACTTAGTGAGTTTAAAATAACAAACATTTTAATCATTTATACTTCTCTATAAATTTTACTGTCTGCTGCAATTCTCTGAGGGCACCATGATCTTTTGGGTACGCCTTTCCTTTCAGAAATTAATGGTTTACTTCAAGGCCCATTAAGCCCCAAAAATGCTACTAATTTTTATTTCTCAAAAGCTTTTTATTTTTAGTGTACTGTTACAGTTTCCAAAATGGTACTCATTAGCAATATAGTTGAACCATGTTTTGTTTCTTTTGCTATTTGGCCACTAGTTAGAGTATAGTGACTTAGTATTTTGTATGGATGTCAAAATACTACTTTGTTTACATTTTGTTACTTTTATAACAAATTATTTCATATTCAGTGCAACTATCTTTAAGTAATAAGCACCTAACGTGCTCTAAGTAAGAGTAAACAATATGTCATTGGGTGTTTATTAATCTTGATTTAAGGTTCTGTATGTTGTAATAGCTCTTCTTTTAATTCTTCTCGATATTTTTTTTCTCATCTCTTTTAAAACCTTAACTAAGATCTCAGACATTCGAAATGCTTGGTATGGATTAAATTCTGCATATGATCTCATGATTACCAAAGTTATCTTAGCAATTTTAAAACCCTCCACATCCCAAAGTAAGTTAACACTAAAACAATAGCATGGCTGTATATTTAATATAAAACATTGACAATGTAACATAATACATTTAGATGAAGTGCATTACTGTGATATAGCTCGCTTTCATAATGTACTCGTACTACATGGAACATTTTGTAGATGATAATTTTTACAGTTTCTTGCAAATACAATAATTTTCATACTGTGTACAAAAATAATAGTAATTATTCCGGGAAGCGCTAGATACTTAGGTTGCTCCAGAACTCGTAGAAACAGTATTACTCTCTGATGGCTTCTGACAACATGGACAAAATTTCAAATAGAAAAACTTTCGAAATTTTGGATTAAAAAATCCATACGCAAAAGGATTGATTGCTGAATTAAGAAAGTAAGATCGCAGTCCAATTTGAAATGCAACAAGTGCACCGTCTGACAGCACATCACCTTCGTAATCGTCCATAAATGCTCGCCACAAGGAAAGTATTAAATGCGGTAAAAAACTTAGTATAAATACAACTGAAATGACTAACATCATAATTGTGTATTTAACTGTTTTTAAATCGAGCTGATTTTGAGAATTTTCGAGAGAGCTCTGTCTTGTACAAGAAAGTGAATCAATGACAGAATTTCTGGCGGATGTGTTTGATTCCAAATCTTTCGGTTCATTTATTTTGTATCTCTTCTTTTCAGTTTCTTTGGTGTGATCAAGCTCCGTCAGATGCGTCTCTGTACCGCTTGAGTTCGAATTTGCCGATATCGGCCGGGAACTGTATCTTCGTCTAGATTTATTATGTTTAAACAGCACTCTTCCAACAAGACAATACATAACAATGAGCACAAACGATGAGATTAAGAAACAAAAGAGATAAAAACCATTAAAAATCCACAAATAAATTTTGTAGTCATCATCTCGTGTTGTCGTGCAGTCACAACCTGTGAGCGTTATACCATCGTCGTTCGGAACATCAACCTTGACGGATCTATAAAAGATAAGTGCTGGCCAGGAAAATGCTAATGACACTAGTACAGAAATTCCACAAGCTATTTTGGCTTCCTTCAGTTTCAGCTGCCTTTTGAATGGCTTGCAGATCTTTAGGTAGCGATCAATGGCTATTACCAAAAGCGTAAACACACTTCCAATTGCTCCAAAGTAATTGATAAATCTAAGAAACTTGCAAGCTCCACTGTTAGTAAATAGGTAAAAGAACCTAAGGTCAACAATTTCAATTGGAATTGACAAACCACAAAGTATGAGATCATAAACAGCAACAGCTACAATGAACACTATGTTTGAGCTTTGTTTCGATTTACAAGCGTAAAAGAAACACACCATTCCGTTTCCAACCAGGCCCATAATCATGAAAATCAGTAGCAGTACCATAACTGGTGCCATCAGGGCGGCCTTCTCATTGTTTAACCTTTCAAGCAGCATGTCCTTACTTACTGTTGTATTTTCCATTTTGTCCAGGCTCAGTTCTCAGTCTAAAGTTATTTTCAGAAAAACATCTGTTCAAGTTTCGGTTCTAGGAAGAAAATCAAATTTATCTCACAGACAAAAACGCAGCTGCACAATGGTTTGGAATAAATGATGTCTTCAACCATCTTTTAGATACATATATTGCTTCATTCGGTGTCAGGTTCTCTAAATTCTTACTGATTTACTGAAGTCGACGTTTATAAGTCTGTTTTAGTTTTCTTTGATAAGCTCTTTCTTCCTTTTGTAAGACTTTGTGATATCTTGTCAAAAATACATTCCAGTCTGTGCATTATTCCAAAGAAGTGTACTGGTATCTTCGTTAGATCGTACGCAAACAATCATATATCGCCAATCCTTGCATCCCCTGTAAAATGACAACAAATTACATGTCATTATGTTGAATAATAATAATCCATATGTCAATTTTGATAATATATCTATTTATCTGTGTGGTTAAAGCGCAGAGTTGTTCAGTGCGTGGTACAGTTTTCTTTCTTATTCATCTTTTTAATTTTGTTCTCTTTTTAACTATTAATTTGTTTTTTCGGATCAGATATGTTTTTTTTTTTTTTTTATTTGGAATGTTTTCATGAAATTGGTGTATTTAGTACAATGTTTTGAACTCTAATTTAGAAAACCAGGTAAATATGTTTGGTTTAAAGAAGAGGTTTAATTAGGGTTTTTTTTCTAGTTTAATGACTGAAATATAAAATGAAAAAGATATATGCAAAAGGTTAATGTCCCAAAACACTTAAAACTTAAAAAGTTCTATATACTCTTAAGAAAAGAAGTAAATCTAATTGAAAAGTGTGTAAAATTTCAGTTCATTTTAACTTTCGTCCTTCAGTTTCTATGATTTGACATTAAGCACTGCAATTGTCAATGTAAAATTCAGTTTTAACCTAATTTAACACAATAAAAGTCATTATAGTCCTACCTTCGGATTTTGAAACGTGTTCCTATTCTGTTCTGCTTTTTTATAACTGAGTTTAAAAATTGTTTATCAAAGTCTATGTTTAGCATATACACCATACTGGCGTCAAAAAGATATATATTCCACAACCATTAACCAATTTTATATAACACTAACAATGTTAAAGTCCTACATTGTGAAAATAATGTATGAATCTGAATGAATTCTTTATTCATTTTTTTCTTCTTTTTTGTGTTATATCGAACCACGCCACATATTCATTTTCTTATTTGACTTAATTTTATAGCATTGCCTTCTTCGATAAAAGAGTTTGTTTATTAGTTGAATGATTTCTTTACTTATTCCTAGTTGAATAGTTTCAGAAAGAAAATGTATATTTAACATCACTGTTTACTTATGTCAGTTTGTACTCTTCTCTGTTTTGAAATACATGTATATATTTGTAAACACAAGTATTATCACTTTGGTGAATAGATAAAAATCACATTGTGTCTTTGATTGAGTTTAATCGTATAGCTCGTTAATCTCCGGAATCGCCCGTGAGATCAAAATTGTGAATTAAACAATAGCTCGTTAATCTCCGGAATCGTCCGTGAAATCAAAATTGTGAATTATTCAATAGCTCAAAGATACACAATGTGTTAATCGTCCCGTGCTATTAAAACGATTGACTTATAGAATTTAGCTTTAAAATGTTTTTCTTTAAAATTAAAGAGAAGTGAATGTACTATGGAAAAAAATCTTAATTTTATGCTTCTATACATGAAAACTGAAGAAAAAAGAATTTGATTTCAACAGGATTCGAACCCATGCCCTTTCGGTCAGTAAAATTAAGGGTGGCGAGCTAAACCACTGAGACACAGAGACTAGTTGTCAAAATTTACAAAACAAAAACAAGGTATCTTTTCAGACCAGATATATTGCGACGTCTGTTCTGGGTCTGCACTATTTGACATAGTCTGCTTCTATATATTTGAGTTTATTTATCGTTGGTACCGGTTGCCCATATGACCGACAACCCCTGTAGATATTTGTTATTTTATGTTGTGGGGGGAAAGAGCAAGACAATGGAAAGCATCCCATTCCAGAGACACCCCTGGTCCTTTTGCTTGTTCTTTGATACACGGTATCTCTGTTTAACGTCTCATCCGGAAGACAAATAGTAATGTTAGTTGAGAAGCAGCGGAGCGATCTCGCGACCCCTGGGTTAGAAGTCTACAGTGTTACCACTGGTCCACTGATCCGCTCCTAGTGTACTTTTGCAGACGCTAGACAGTAATGGGAAATGTTTGGAGAAATAAGAGTATAAGATCTAGTTTATCTATCTATTTGAGCCTATTTATCGTCGGTACCGGTTGCCCATATGACCGACGCCCCCTGAAGAGATTTGTTATTTTATGTTGTGGGGGGTAGTGCAAGATACAGAAAGCATCCCATTCCTGATTCTTTTGCATGCTCAGTGTATAGCACTGATACATGGGACCTCGGTTTAAAGTCTCATCCGAAAGACTATAAGTAATGTTAGTGTAGGAGCGGGGGATCGAACTCAGGACCCCTGCTTTACCAGTCCAGCGCGTTACCACTGGACCACATCCGCTCTAGATCATCTATCTATTTGAGCTTATTTAACGTCGGTACCGGTAGCCCATATGACCGACGCCCCTGAAGAGATTAGTTATTTTATGTTGTGGGGGGTAGTGCAAGATACAGAAAGCATCCCATTCCAGAGACACCCCTGGTTCTTTTTCATGCGCAGTGTATAGCACTGATACATGGGACCTCGGTTTAAAGTCTCATCCGAAAGCATATTAGTAATGTTAGTGGAGGAGCGGAAGATCGAACTCAGGACCCCTGCTTTAACAGTCCAGTGCGTTACCACTGGACCACATCCGCTCCTGCTCTAGATTAGTCTGAATGATTCGTTTTAATACCCGCGTATTAATACATACACATACCATGACAAGTAGTGCGTCTGAATGAAGTAATGTCGACCACGGTTGTTAACATGGTTTATCACTCTCGTACCAGCATCTTACTTCTCACCGTCGTGATAATTTGAACATCAAAGAGACATTCAGTGCGATGATGCAGATAACCTACATTTTTAACTTGATAAAAGGCCAGTAAGTGCGAAAAGAGATACACGATCCAGGAAGTTAAAAGATACATGCCTGTGAACCGTGACAGGAAAAAAATGCGCACTTAGATAATTAACACTCCTTTACTAAATCCTGTCAGGTATTTGCCTAATTCTACAAATTACTTCAACTTTGTACGTATATGAACATGCTTCAAACAGGATTATGATAGTTAAATAAATGTACAACATTTTGATAATGCTATCTATACTCAACAAAAAAAGAAACCTGACAGTGTATGTTTTATTCATTTTTTCAGCAAAATAGACAATACAGCATGACAACAACTTTTGGGCATGTTAAAATGATTCATTCCCAACCCAGATATGGATTTTGTTTTTATTAGTCATGATTTAAGTTGGTTAAATGACGTAATTTCAATGATAGTGGTCAAAATTGAATTTATCAGTTTGGATGTAATGGTATTGACATTTTTACTGGTAAATTTTAACCCTTTAGATAACAATTTAATAATGTTCAAGTGTTCTGGTATTGAAATCAATATCGGACGTGAGCACCTCTAGCTCTAATGAGCGTTTCCACGCGTCGTCGCATCGATTGACGTATCGTTGTACAAGTCCGTTCGGAAGATTGTTCCATTTATGAATCAATGCATTTGTCAGCTCTTGGATATGTTGTGGAGCATGTCTTTGGCGAACGTTTCTGCCAAGCTCGTCCCAGATATGCTCTACTGGATTCATATCCGGAGTCATTGCTGGCCATTGCATGACGTTAACGTTTGCTGCTGCTGAGTGAGTGCGGGTAATTCTTGCTGTGTGGGAACGGGCATTATCCTGCTGGAAAACAGCTCAAAAACGGAATAGCTTCTGCATTTAAATTATTGTAAATGTACACTTGGACTTTTAAGTTGCCTCGTAGAACGATAAGTCGGGTTTTCTGCCCCCCATTATCCCACACAATACCATTACGCCATTACCCCCAAAGCGATCATGTTCTCTAACACAAACGGGCGCGACCGTTCACCGGCGATAGACTCGTGTGCGGCCGTCGGCATTACTAAGATTGAATCGCGATTCGTTCGAAGACAGGACAGTGTTCCAGTCACGTCGACGCCAGTGACGGTGGGCACGTACCCATGCCATACGGGCCTGACGATGGCGTAATGTAAGTATACCCCTGGTATATGGGCGTCGGGCTCTAATTGTGCGTCTTTGTGTGCGTAACCTATTGCGAATAGTTTGAGCACTTACGTTAAACAAAGGTGCCGTCAACGTCGCGGGTCAGAAGCGGTTACGTAAGTGCATTAAGATAATGGCACGATCATTCCTTCGGGTACTTGCCCTTGGTCTACCTGACCTGGGATGATCGGATACACCACCTGGTTGCATAAAACGTCTAACAAGCTCATGAATTGTGTTGCGACTGCAGATAAGGTTCTGCTAACGTTGACAACGGAAGCAGAGCCCGGGAGCATTCCAATAGCCCTATTTCTCTCGGCTTCTGACAACCGTGGCATTGTAAAACCTGACAACTTTAGATGTGAATTTCACTGTGTGATCACCGATGACATGTATAGTGCTTTGTAACACTGTCTACCAGTTACCGTTCTGCGTGCACGAGCTCCACGTGCAAAGTCTACCTGCATTTGACTGATAACACGACGACGAAACGATGCACGTTTTAAGTGTGTCGATAGTACATGTTTGTGCAATATACACAGTTTGGATAAATTTCGCAGATGTGCAAAATATCTAAAAACTAAAAGTGTCAGGTTTTTTTTTTTTGTTGAGTGTATTTAACAGCAAAGGGGATTGCTGAATTCAGTATACCTTCCTCTTCCCCATTCCCCACCACCATCCTCACCACTAACACAGAAAACTAAGATATAAATAAAAACGTGGAAATCGGTGAGAAAATGAGAAAAAAAGTCTCCATATTTTTGAATAGTATCATTCATATTCACTGGGCCTTTTCTTTGTACTAATATTTCATTCTCTTTAAAATTCAAAATAATTGATAATGTACAAGAAGGAAGAAAATGTAATCTATATTGTCTTCATAGCGCACTTACACTATCCACCCAAAAAATTAACAACAACAACTCCCTGTATAAAGACTAGAATTAATGTACAAGTGTTCAGTTTCATCTTGACATCGGGGCAAGATTCGTTCAATATTATTGACGTTTATCTAAATTTAAAGTAAATGGAATGCTACAAATTTTAGGGTATGCTCTATATTAAGTCATTTATGTATGGTGGCTGATCTCTGCCATTTCGTGTTTTCGTGTCTTCGCCCCGAAACGCTAAAGGCGAAATTACGAAAATTAGGCATGTCTTCGTTATATCGCCTTTCGCGTTTCGGTGCGAAAACACGAAGAAACGACAAACAAAGGTCTCCATACTTTTGGCATAGTCTTTGATTTATAAATGTGCGACATGTTATGAGACTAAACTCACTCGCTAAGTCACTCACTCAATCACTCACTCAGTCACTCACTCACCAAGCCATCCTTACTCACTCCTCAGTCACTCACGTGTATATGACCGTTTGGAAATAGGTAGAACTGTTCTGATATTAAAGGGGCATAGCCTTACTAATCAAATGATGGGATACAGCATAATTATACATTATGTTGCCTCGTTCTCTATAAAATGAAGAAAAGGGTTAATGTAAAGGAGATCACCTGTTATACTTAGAATTTTTTACTGATACCTTGACAGGAAATTATTTTTGAGTTTTATTTAGCTAAAATGCTCTAGAATTAAAGTATGCCACTTTAAAGATCATCTTGCACTAGCAACGATAGCATATAAGATGTAAAAGATACCATTATACTAAATAACAGGATTTAAATATGTCTTACAACTACACATCGATCGAGGATCTAAAGTTCTAGTAAACAGTGGACATTCTTTATTATTGTTACTAATTATAAGAACTGCTTTGAGTATTGCGAATATCCAAGTGGCCGTAGTCAATGTGCATTAAGTGTATATCTTATAAAGTTAGTGAAAATAAGTGGGCCTTAAAAGATGCCTGCATATGTGTCTACCAGAAAATTGTTGACTGCTTAGAATGAGGATAACATGAAAAACCTCTTGGTAGACAATACACGTTGGAAGAGATAACTAAGGAGTGGTCGGAGGGTCCTGAAAGTGCATCTCATACGATGAAGACGATTTTTTTTGTCTCAAATTTATTGACTGAAGATCAGATAATGCCAAGATCGAGCGTTATCTAAAACTTGTAACAAAACTGTAGAAATATATATATATTTATGATATTATATGATATTTATGATAGAAATGATATTAAGTTCTAATGTTCGAATCCCTAGACGAGCTCGTGACTTGAAGAGAAGAGTAAACCTCACAAGCGCCCAATCATTGCAAGACGTAAAAAAAGTGTTAAAAAGGTTTGCTTTACAACTTTTCTTAATTCTTCTTGTAATGCATATACCAAATAAAGCGAAAAAATATCAGTAAAATTAGAATAAGTACTCGTTACAAAGCTTTTTTTTCTCCTACAGGACAATGCTAATGCGCATAAAAGTAATGAGATGGAAACGCTACAAAAAGTGCTTCATCATTCTCCGTCCCTCGTGACTTTTTTCTGTATCTTTGGGCGTGGGGTCAAGAAAATGATGCCACCTTAGGTAAGTAGTCCATCCGGGTTTAAAACAGACAGAATAATGTTACAGATTTAGACAACTGACGCCGCGCAGGGTTGTTACAGATGAAATTCGGATTAAGTGCTAGATGCGCTTTTTTATATATAACTAGTTTCATTATTTTTGCAACAAACTTATTCTGATGCACTATTGTATACCTCTATATAATTAATAGTTAAATTAAAGTGAAGGAAATTAAGTAAAATATAATCTCGTCTATATTTTACTTGTTCTGTTGTTGATGAATACCAGAAAATAATCTTCAAAAGATTAGAAGAAGCACAACATGAAAAGGATAACGTTTATAAACTTAAATTTTTTCTGTGTTTACAGTACAAATTGTACTCCATGTAAATGCGTTAATCTCTGCTATTTATATTATGTGTGATGATTTGATTTTAATGATATCAAAAAATAAAATTATTTCATTAAAAATTTCATTATGATGAATGAAACAGAAAATTTAAATTAAATCAAAATTTATACAAACTTTTTCAAATCTTATCCATATGATTTTATCACCGATTTATGACAAAGGTATGATCTGTTTTTCATATAGAGGTACCGCCTGCAAAATGCCATTAACCGTGTGCATACAGTTAAAGGTGTATGCCCATACTTAGCGTCTTGTCGGCTAAATATTCTAATTTTTATCGCTTAATCATTGTTTCTACTAATGACAACTTTGTAATGTGTTTTTGTTTGAGTCAGTATTGATCTCACACAACAATGCACTAGTATTTACGTGACTCTAGTACGTGACGATATTTTCTCGTGCGTTTTTTACAGACATAAAAGATATACTATGCCCATCTTTGCATAAAATACATTTATTGCTGAAATTAATTGAAATCTAGGAAATTCTTACTGAATACGTCTAATTAGGCTACCAGAATACACACTATGGGAAGCTGCATTCCCTTTTACAGATCATGTTTTGTTTGTGATTTCTTAAAAACTGCCAGTTTTTTTTTTTTTTTAATGACACTATGCATTTATACAGTGTTTAACTGTAGTGTGTAGAGTTTTAAACGTAACATATCTAATCTGTGTGTACTCAAACATTTATTTTATATTTATATAGAAAAGGTGTGGTAGTTATTTGTATCTGAAATTTGAGCATAATAAATCTTTAAACATGCAAAAATAAATTATACTAAAAAGCAGGCATCTGAATTTATAACAGACATTGGGCAGTTATTATGTTTGTGGTAACTCTAGTTGTGCCTAGAGTCACATGATTACCGATGTGACGGTAGCTACTTTGCATCCAGTTGGTGAAAATGTTGGTGTTTCCCGTAGGTTTGTAAATACTGGGTGGTATTTATGTGTTTAAATAATTGGGATATTCGTTAGAAGCTAAGTTGTAACATTTTATTCTACAAATTCTGTTGTTTTGGTATATTTTACCTATGTAAAGAGTATTTAAACAAAAAATTGGGTGTTTCCCTTTAAGCAATTACATTATGAACCTGCAGACGGTTTTATAGTTATAATATAATAGACAAGGCTACCAGATTTGGTCTACAGCGTTAATATCACTTATTCAAAAATCATTTGAAAAGAAATCCTTCAAATTATTGACATTATTGAAAATTCGCCTTTGATCAAGTGATTCCAAATCGTTGATAAATGGGTAGGTATTTTTGCCCATTTTAACGGAAATAATCAAAGTTACTTCTATAAGTTCATTTCGACTGTATTCTATTATATATTAAGTAGTATGTTACTGAATGCTATACTTTATATCTAAAGCGTAAGGAAATGCATGTTTTATGTCATGTTGCATTTTGACTACAGAATAAATACACAAATAGGTAATACGATTCTTAAAATCTGACCTTCACTTTTTTAATTACATTTTCATGAACAAAACAGGAAGTACGCATAGGTATTTAAGTAAGGAGGCAAACCTAAAACCTCATGAATCCATGTGCAATTATATTTTCGTGGCTTCGTTTTTCTTTGGCACATATATCGGAAGTGACCGCTGCACGAAGCTAATTTAATATATGTAATTATTCATTGCTTTCTGATAAGTATAGATATTACTCGTTTTTCGAGAAAATTCTTTTCATACTGCTACACAAAGGCTGTAGACAAGTAGAAAGTGCCGAAAAATATATTCGTATAGATCCATAGCGTAACAACGGAATTATAGGAGGGTCAATTCTGTGAAACCACCAAATAGATTGCTTCGTTATTCTATATGAAATTCATAAAGTATACAGGGCTGTAAAACATAGCAAAATCTCTTTTACTTACATATTTTTGTAGAAATATATCTGTACTCATGAAAAAATGGCAAGAAATGTGGGGGTGTTACAAACAAGAAAGATATTTCTGCTCATGTGAACTTACCCATAAAATTAACAAAAAATATGAGCCAATTTTCAAATTGGGGTATGTGAAACAATTTTCTATCATGAATTCTATTCTGAATGTATATGAGCATAAAATTGCTACCACACTATCAGAAAAAGTCAAGAAAAATGATTCCAACAAAATAAAATACACAGA
Source organism: Cyclina sinensis (assembly GCA_012932295.1). Lineage (NCBI taxonomy): Eukaryota > Metazoa > Mollusca > Bivalvia > Venerida > Veneridae > Cyclina > Cyclina sinensis. The sequence goes on from JAAONU010000008.1 coordinate 28,129,227, forward strand.
ACGGGGCAAAAATGTTGAAAACAGCCAAGAAAACTGAGAACTATTTCTAGCCGCCATTATACGGGTACCATTTTTTGAGCTCTGATATACTGAATTGGTGGTTTCATACCTAAAATACTACCTCGACTACATTATTAATAACCATAATGGTAACATTCTGTCATAGGATAGGCAGGCGGACATTCAGACGGACGGGGAGAGGAGGAACAGAGAGACTGTCGGACGGATGGATGACAAGGGGATACGAGCCTTTGGATGTAACGTTTTCACTATGTCTGGAATGTTATTTTCAGCTGAACGTAGGTTTCACGTGTTTTCGTGTACAATTAAATTAAGATTTCATGCCGATACTAAAAACTTTTTGAGGTAAAAAAAAAACCATTTACATTAGCATAACACAAATGATGAGGCAAGAACCGATAGAAAACAAAACTGTACCATTCGAACTAGTGCAGCTATTGAATCAATAAAATTTTCTTTTCAAAAATATAGCAAAACGCTTTATTATAAGTTATTGTTAAATACGTTTATTAATATACTTGTATTAATTGTTTAACACTAAAGTTGCTTATTGAAATATAGTTGCCATAATCAAAGGATTGAGTATCAAACCAAGAACATTTGCTTTCCTTTGCCTCATGATTAAAGAACAGTTTATCCATTTTCATAAGGTGATACAAAACTATTAAATAACTTTTCTTTCAGGCGGGGCGTGGGCGGTAAAAAAATGATTTCTGACTCAAATTAGGATTCTAAGAATACTTTAACATCATTTTGTATTAATTCTTTCAAAACAAAACACAAGGTATTTAGAACATTTATTCAAATTGGGATAATAATTCGTAGGAGTTCGCCAACTTTGTTTGTATATATATATTTACACACGTGTATATATATAGATATATAGATATATAGATATATATATATAAACTCGTATAAAATATTTATCTTCCTCCTTTTTTATGTGATACTAAAAGCTTCCGTCGTTATGATTGTGCTTCGGTATGTACATTTAATATACTTATGCTATTTCGAGCATATGTCCAAAGTAGTAAATGTATATTTCAAGGGTTATAGGCATGTTTTCTTTTTAAAATTGACTCATTTATCAATGATGTCATTAAAATATTTTCTCTCCCTCTTATATATATGCATGTAATAAAATCAAGCAGTGGTTGAAGTTTATTTTTTACATAAAGCGACACAAACAACATTCAATATAATTTGCAGTTTTTACGGGGGAGAAAATTGTACTTTTTTATATAAAAAAGTCAATAGAAACTTGCATTTCTCTGTAAACCATACATAATGGAATTCATTATGTCCCGGACGTACTATCGGAATGGTCACGTGACTGAGCTCTGTTTTTCCGTTTCCGTTTCGAAATCAAACAACAACCGCAACACATATCGTAGAAGAAAGCTCTAAACTTTGAGTTGAAGCCACCGTAAATCAGAGGATTCATAGAACTGTTGATGAAAATTGAGCGAATACCAATCTGAAAGAGGACGAGTTCTATATCTGACATAATGTTTACCTCGTGGTCGTCATGGTAATATCTCCAGATTACTAGAGCCAAATATGGCAAGAAACTGACAACAAAGACAACGGTTATTACCAGCATGATAAGTGTGTATTTCACTGTGTTTATGTCTAACATTTTCATTCTCAATTCCTTAACTTTGTCAGTATCTGTGTTCATTTTACCGCTCAATATGTGGTTGCGAAACAATCGTTTTATACGCTTAACCGTGCTAGCCCTCGAGGCCAGACTCGAGGCTCCAGTCACACCGCTAAGAGGCGTTACGACATTTGACCTTGACCTTCTGGATTTCGTTGATTTACTACTTGCTGTACTTTCAGGTCTAGCATTGGTGGCAGCTGTGACACTCGACTGATCATTTTCTGTGTCATTCAAATCGTAAGATTTATTAGATAAATCGTTTTCATCAGACTCTGTTATTTCTTTAGCTTCAGCAGAGACATTTACCTCGTCATTGGGTAATTCACTCTCTTCGCCTCCAGGGAATGTATCATCTGAGCTCGATATAGACTCATTTGTAACAGTGACAATTTCTCCATCTATATCGTGTTCAAATATTTTTATACTCGTTCTCCCGTCGGTTCTATCGTCTTCATCTTCATCTTCTACATTCGGATGTTCTTTGTCATCATCGTCGTTGCCGGAACCATTATAATCACCTGCCGTAACATCAACGTGGCGTTGGTGCGCGATCTTTGAAAAATCACTAAAGTTTGATGGGGCTGCACTTGAGGGACGACTGGAAAACGTTGCGAAGCTGTTTGCGGTCCCTGGTCGTTTTGCGTCATTATTTGATAATGCTGAATCTTGGCCTTTTGTTGGACCAATAGTCTCTCTCGCTTCGATAGGAAAAACTTGATTCTGTGATGGATCAATGGTCACTGATTTCATGGACTTTGTGCTATGCAGGGTGCGTCCGCTTCTTCCACTTAAGTCAGTTAATCCAGTAAGACCAGTTGTGCCAGTTACTGCGGTATAGCCGGAAGTTGGACGATCACTCTCAACTTGGGTAAGACCACGTGTTACAAACTCTTTCATATCAACAACTGACTCCGATGCGTCAGGGGGATCTTCGAACACTCTGTTAGAAAGCGTGCTTGTTTCGCGTCGGCGTAAGAGATTTTCATCTGAACCGGAATTCGACATAACCGTTATTCGTCTAACACTAGAATTACCTTTTGCAACGTAAGATCTAAATTTCTTATGTTTAAATAGTTGACGCCCAATAAATGTATACAAAACTGACAATATTATTGTAATTATAACAAATGCGGCAAGGTACACTATATTAAAAGCATAAATATATGGTTTGTAAGCGTTCTTTCTAGACGTGGTACAATCTTTTCCCGTTACCAAAATGCCTTCGGAAGTTGTGACATGTACGTCCACTACTTTGTTAAACATTATCGCCGGCCAGGACAGCAAAATTGAAATAACACCAGTCAAAACACATATTACTTTCACATGTTTATTATTCAGCTGACGCTCAAATGGCTTGCATATTCTTCTGAAGCGGTCTATTGCTATGACAACCAGCGTAATTCCAGACGAAATTGACGCAAAGTGCGTGATGCTTCTTAAAATTTTACATGCAAGTTCACTTTTAAAGTTAAAGAAATATCTCAGATCTGCTATTTCCATAGGCATTCCAACGATACATGAAACTAAGTCAAACGCTGCAAGTGCAGTTATAAAACTCGCTGATGGGGAGGGTTTAGATTTGCATCCATAGAAGTACAGCACCATGGAGTTTCCGGTTGTTCCGATAAGCATTAAAATCCCCACATATAATATAGCCGGGATGAAAAGCCTTGCCTTCTCGTTGTTAAGGTCTGAAATAATCCGGCCGTAGTCAATTTCAGAGTTATTCATCGTATTTCTAAATGTGTGTGGACTTAATAAACCCAGAAATGTCTCCTAATTCTCCTAATATGTTATCTCAAACTGTTTATATGTACAAGCAATTAGGAATAAATATAAATATTTTAAATATTGTAAATATTTTTTCAGTTAAACCTTCCTCATCACTAATGGTTTCATTTCTTATTTTTAATGGAAATACACTAAATGAAAATACTATAGATTCTAAAATAATTATCCATTTAACATCCATATAAATTCATGTAAATTCATGCAAATCCATGTAAATACGCAGGTATCTTTTTTTTAAGCCACATCTGTTTGCTGCGTTGTTTGAAAGGATATAAATCGTACAATTTTATATGAGACAGATTATTATACGACTAAACGGAGGATGTATTTTTGTACATAACTGCATGCACAGGTGATTGGCAATGCCCCCGTTTTGTTTTAAAGAGGTTATTGTACACAATCGAAGTAGAACATTTAATATCTGTACAGAAGATCTTATATCAGTACCTTATCGAACAGTATCTGTCAGTCATGATTTACTCGATTACATTTGTATGAAATGTTTTGTTTAAAATGACACATTTTTTTAAAATGAACAGAAAAAATCTTTGAAGACTTCTGTATGATTTCATATGCAATTACTATATGAAATACCGAACTACTAATGATAAGAGACACTGTGAAGGAAGGACCATTGCATTTGACGGTGACAGTATAAAAGTATAAAATACAAAAAAGAAGAAAAAAACACTCCTTAAAATCAGGGCCTTGATTGAGAGAAAGAAGGAAATATGTGCAAACATTTAAAAAACATTAAATAAGTAGTGATGCGGAATGAAGGAAGGGAGCAACCGAGCAAACAATGGTGCAAGCCAACAAACAATGGGGCAAGCCAACAAACAATGGGGCAAAGATGAAAATTAATATTGTAATTTAAAAAAAGAAATTATTTCATTGCTTTTCACAAAATCATTTAAGTTTACGTTAATAAAACTGATAGCGACATGTTTTCTTTCAAAATGAACATGTCGGAGTCCTAAACTGATATTGTATATGCAAACGATTCAGGAAAGAAAAAAACCAACAATGCTTTGAAACTAATTAAGAAGAGAGATATATTCTACTAAAACATGTGATAGTCAAGCGAATTTTTATTCAAATTAAAATAAATAAAGGCTAAGCACCATTTTTAAGTTTTCAACCAGTACCGCCTACAGTAGAGCTGAACTCAAATAAAAAAATAGCATCATTTTGATTTCTTGGCCTCAAGCTAACTCTCAAACAGTTTAAAGCGATCGTGATATCATAACCCTTGAAACCCTTTGGGTTTCTTAATCGTTAAAATTTGACTTGTGAAATACTAACTAATAATACGTAGGGAGATTGTGTACTTGAGTTTGGTTTGGTTTACTTCTAAGTAAAGAGGCACGGTAAGTTTTCCAGCTTTTTGGTGGAGGCGCCCACGATGGAATGTCACAAAGTTCTCTAGCAATCTCTTCAAAGCAAACCTGAAAGAAGTAAAATACAGCATTGCTACTAAATTGACAAAGTCTTAATCATCAAACAATTACCTGTCCAGTTCAATTCGACGTAGTGGCCACAGTTTCATTAACAGTCAGCGCCTGAAACTGGCACGGTCAGAGGCCAAATTGCCAACTTCCAAAAAATGTAAGAAATTTCATTGCAGAAGTATATATGGGTCAGAAACTAATCACTCTAAACCTCTCGTCTCCCTGTTAAACAAGAAAATGGACAAAGCCTGGTATACATCAGGAACGTATGTTATTATACTATTAATCTACGTACCAGTATACATTCAGATTATTTGCTTCTTGAACTTGTCAGTACCCCTTTCAAAATTTTGTTACAAAGTGAACACAAATACAAATTTACTGTTTTCGCTATCAGGCTCTGGCCTACAGATTATATTATAGGCCTTTTTCGTAGAAGGCTATTTTGATGCTGGGTCTTTTTTAACCTAGATAGCCTGCTAAAACCTGGCCTATAGTTGAAATTTTAGAATCTGCATCAATTGAAAACTTGAATTTTTGGTGTTTGCTTTGAGTTTGCTTTGTTTGAAATGAAATTTATCAATATTTTTTTTTTCTTTTACATCACGAATAAAATAAATCACAACGCCACATTTAAGATTATTATAACGTCGACACTGTGACACTATCGATTAATTCGTGTGGCCTAGTGACCTAATTTCACGCAGCGAAATGGGATTTCCCTACTTCGAGTTTCCCGCATGATGACGTAGTGTCAGACACATGTTACCCATAATTCATTTCGAAAAGAAAATGTCTACCATGGACGGTGGGGACTTAAATGATTAACCTGAAGAATCCGCTTCCATCTTGGTAATTGAAATGTTGCCTGCTTTTGAATTGTAGTGCTACGCGTGATGACATGTTTTAGGTTGACGAGAGACAATTTCTTTTTGTGCATTTGCTGACAGGTTGGACAAATTTCCTTATTACATTTACTAAATGCTACTGGATTTTGATCCCGCCATTGTGTCCAATTAGTCATAACAAACATAAATTTTCCATGATTTTTGTCGTTTAGGTTGCGTTTACGAGTATGAGCTATAGATGCCTGTAGTCAGTATGAATGAGACTTCTTGGGACGATAGTCGGGCAATGTTGTCACATGGTAACCTGGCGAACATGCGTCAAAGTAGCCACATTTCGAAAGACGATGCAGGAGTAAGCTATTTTTTTCAAAGGCCCCAAGAAACAAACGATCCAGGAAATTATTCCAATAAAAAGTGGGCGGTAGGAGATGACAGTGTTTTGGAGCAGGTAAATATTATGTTCAGACAAGACTGACTGAGCAGTCTGCTGTAAGTTTTGTTTTTTTCTTGTGCGAAAATGGTAACCCAGATTTCTAAGTGCAGAATAAGTGACCATGACCTTGGTCTGCTCTCTTTGTTTGGGTGCAAAAATAAAAACAAAACATTGACAGATGTCTCAATGACGCTAGCATTTTATGATGAAGTGCTCATTGCAAAGTTGTGAAAAAAGTTGCAATTGTATTGCTGTAAATTTGAAACTAAGATCTCATTTATTTGCTAGATAGTGTAATACAGTGATCTACCTGGAAATGATTGACTTTATCCTTGTTTAGAGGGATACGACTTTCCAGTTAGGAATATTGTCATGAAAGGTGTCTGTTTCTTCACACTTAGCAATGTATGATAGATCCCATTAAGATAAAGTCAAAATGGGTAAGGATTTTAAAAGTTCTGCAGCAAAAGTGAGACGTGAATCATGAAACCAAAATATGGTGAACGTGAATTTTGTGGTTTTGGAAAAGTCAGTCACCATGTGAAGAGTTCCAGCATGTGTATACCTGCTTGTGTCAGGTGACCTGCCAACTTGGCTACCTAGACAAAACCATAGTTTGTAAGTAATTGTATCATCCAAGTATTTGTTTTGTTACATGACTGGCAAGTAAGCCCCAGAACAGGATGACACATCAAAAAGGGAGACAAAAAACCAAACTGTATAAATAATGATGTTCTTTTTTCAGACTCGTGGTATCACAGTCCAGGAGTTAGAGAGGAATTTGCACACAATGTCACTTGAAAGGGAGGTGAGATATTCAGACTGACATCAGATTAAATATCTGTCATTTGAACTGACAAAGGTCACTGTGTTTGTCAATCCCTGTCAACATTTAAAGATACTGTTGGGCAAGCCTTTGTCCTGCCGAAACTATATACAAAAGAAACAGAAATGAAAATATAATGATCTTTAGCAGTGAATACAGCCATTTTAGCTTGTCTAATGTAGAATTCTCTGCAGTGTAAATTTGGGCACAGATCCAGGTTTAGCTAAAAATAATTTTCTAAGAAAAGTGACTATCCCTTCTTAAAACTGTTACATGGTTATTTTTACCTTAATTGGTTTTAAGCAAGGTACAAGTTAATACAATGTGTGTTGCAGGGAAGGCAAATGTTCATAGGAATCCATTCCAAGTTTTTAAAAGGTACACACTGTTTAGACAACATCAGAAAGTAAGTAATACTGAAAATTCAGTTTGTTCTAACTTGCATGTAAACTACTTAGCAGTCAATACTTAACTGAAGGGTAGTAGACTGGCTATATATTAACTTTTTTCCCGATCCCTAGTACGATACATGTCATTTTTTCTCTTTAGAATAAGAAGCTTGGGTGGGATATGGGCACCGGTGACGTGTCCAAACAGGACCAGAACCAGGCGATGTTTCAAAATAACCCTTGGAACCGACCTAGGGATGATAGTGGCTGGAATCCAGGTCCACAGTCGGGTAAGTAGTGTGAACCCTGTAGTGTGCTGTTTGCTTTCCTTAGTTCTTGCTTATCTTAATTCATTTAACTTTTAGTAGTGAGGAACAGAACGTGATCTGTATCCAGTCTGTTTAAAGTCACTTTTTACTCGGTTATTAAAATATGGTTTCATCATGTCAGCAGATCTTGTCAGCTCAAAAACTAGGACTGAGAATCAATAAAAATGAATGATACTGTATTTGTTAATACAGAATGATGGATAGATTGATAAATTCAAGATAATAGCAGATGCTAATTACTAGTTTAAGTTATGAAATCAACAAATATAACACGGAAACAGTAGTAAATTGATGATCCCAAAATTCTGGGGAAAAATGTCCTGACTTCATAAGCCAGTATAATGCCAAACTGAAGTACAGATAACAGTATATTATATTTTATTTGTCAGTGTAAATATAGGTTTGATTTGAAATAATATTTTTGTTTAAAAAATCATTAGTGTTCTAGCTTGTGTAACAGTGTGGGTCTTTGTGTGACTGGTTTTCTTTTACTTATAAACTTCACTTTTTAATTTGCTTTGCACTTCACAAATTTCTCTTTTTGTAGCATTTGTTTCTATAGTGGGCATATTTTTGTGTCTGTAGACGAATGCCCACAAGTTTGTTCTATCCTTGAATTCTAGGTTGTAAAGATGGCGAAAAAGGGAGCATTACTTTAATCCTTTTTTTTTTCTCTCCTTTTTTTTTGAATGGGGAAGGCTGTGTTGTTTTCTTAAATATAAGTCCTTAAAAAAGGCAGCTTAGGAAAACTACTTTTTCCATTTCCTATTTCTTAAATATTTATTGATAAAACACTTTGATATATATTTCTTGTGCTTATTTTAAACTCAACCTTTAACTCTACAAGTATCTTTTGAAAATTTTCTGGTAGAATCTTGTAGTTTGATTAACAGTTCTCTCTTATAAATTAAGTTATATGTAAGTTCTTCTGTTAATTATGATTAATTAAAGATTTGGAGATATTAAGCTAGTTGTCCGAAGAGTTTGTAGATGTCTGTTATTTTTTATTTTTTTTTTGTTCCAACAAATTATTTTAATCTCATAGATCATCTCTCTGTCTCTTCGAATAAAAGTCAAGGCCTTTTTCGTGTGAAATTCGATGATCTTGTAGACTTTCACTGATTTTGAGCTTTCACTGACCCAGATTTTAATATGAGATATTAACACTACGTGCTTTAGCAGTTGTTCAGCAGTCCAAAAGTGGAGAACTTTTAACACTTAAAATTTAAATTTCAGAGTATTTCTGAAGGTTTGATATGATACAATATAAGAAATAGATTTTATTAAACTTTACAAATAATTTTTTGAAACTTTAGGAAGTTACTGAAAAATGATATTTACCAAGAAGGTAATGAGGAAAAAATAAATACAAGGGTAGACGTACAAAAATAGAAAAAAAAATAAATACAAGATACAAATAAAAGTGCATCGAAGTAAATCAAATCGATAATGAGAACTGAAGTATGTGCAGTGTTACAGAAATGTCTGTATCGATTGTAGACCCACATGTTACACAGGCGGCCCAGGGGACCTACTTGCCCAGCATGCATCGGCGCCCGGGCAGTTTTCCAGGTACCCCGCTTGTGCCAAACTTCGACAATCCTAACTTGCTCTCCTCTCGTGCAGAACCTGTCAGTGCATCACTCGGTGTAAATATGGTGGAATACGTGCTTGGCGGAGGCTCGCCTAGTGTTGCTGGTAACAAGAACATGGCCATGAGACACAGTTTGAATAATCCTTACAATGTAAGTTTGCAGTTAATGAAAGTATATAAACTGTTCTGAAAGAAGTTTAGAAAAAAATAATGAAGGAAAAAAATGGCGGAAAAGGTTTACCGTGGACAAATTTTGAGATAGCTTGGTAAAATGTTGCAGTGCAATCGGATTCAAGCCACCTTCTTTGTGAAAATATTTGTGCTGTTATAAGCAAATTGATACAGTTAACAGAAATGTCATTGATCCTAAAGTTTGTATGGAACCAGATTAGGACATGGAGTTAACACCATGCAAACAATAAAATGCTGTATAATATGAAGTTATTAGCTTAATTTTTACAGATGCATAACATGAAAAAAGATGGGAAGGACATTGATAAAGAAAAGACACCCTCACCATTCGAGAAGGGAGAGGAAGGGCCCAATGAGGGGCAGGAGGGCCTTCAGCCAAATGGCGGCATTATGCAAAATGGGATAAAAGAAGAGCCAGGGGTGTACGGGTATGTCGCTAACAACTATGAAAGGTGTTTACCAGCAAGTTCTTTTTTATCAGTTTCTTTTTGTATTTCAGTCGTAAATTCAAGTCATAAAAGCCGCCTGGCACTAAAGGAAAAGCAAAATATTTTATCAGTCAACTAGGTGGATTGTATCTAATTAAAATCAAGAAGGAGCAATTTTATAATATGATTTTGTGTGGCAGAATTTGCTTTAGCCATTTTGTAGAGAATTGTTTTCTTAAGAGTAAAGGCATAAAACAGATTCAAGGTCACTGAGATAGTGTTGCTTAAAAAATTAACAAAAAAAAAAAGAATTTCTAGTGCTTTTGTAAGGAGGTATATGGATAATGAACTACTGACAGAATAAGGTAATACTGGTATGGCAGAGCATTTCATGGTCTGGAAATCTTACAATAATTTCTTTTCAGGATTGATAAACAGTGATGAAAAAGTATTGATACTAAAGATTATACTCGATCGAAAATATAATGAATATAAATATTGTAGTATCCTCATGCTAAATAGTATCATTATTTGTTTAAAATCTGTTTATAAGAAGACGAGCAGGAAGTCACCAGAATTCTCCCACACTGGAGGACAAACCTCCACAGATGAAGCAAGATGGTGGCGACTTTCTAGAACATCAACAGAACCTTATTCAACAGCAAATGGCTGGCTTCCAGCTGGACCCCACCCAGCTTGGTATAAACGATCCAATGGGAATTGATCCAACACAGTTTGATTATAACAGTCAGCTGGGACAGGTACCCTCTATGGATAGTCCCAACTTTAACATGGATTATCAACAGCAGGTTTGTATGAAATGTGCATCCATAAGATTGAGAGATATATTAAGATTGTTTTTGAAGAGGCTAACCTTGAAATGTAGAGTGTTCATTAAATCCGGAGTATGTGAATGATATTGACAAATAATTACTTTATGTCATTGTGTTAGTAAAAAATTCTAAGTGCAGCGGGGTCAACTAATTGCATTTGTACTAGTCTTCATATAAAAAGTAGTTGTACCATTCATGGTAGATAGCCATTTATTCCAAATGCCGAAAGGGAAAGAAAAGGGTCTTCTTAGCTCCACTTACCAATGAAAAAAAGTGGAACTATTTATGACCCTCTTGACGGTGTTTTTTGAAAGTCCATTTCCTCAGAGCTGTTCACAACAAATTTGGAATAGTTGTTCATTATCAGAATGCGACAACATTTCTAAAAGTTATGCCCCTTTTTCGTCTTAGAATTTCTTGGTTAACCTTTGTTTTTTTTTATTAAAGGCCAGTTCTCAACAAGCATCGAATAAAAATAACTGCACAATTTGTGTGCATCAGTTGACATTGTCCTTTAAGACACAGTGAGAATCGAATCACAGAAAGTATGTTCTCAGATGTAATGACAACACTTTGTAAAGTTACTTGATAAACATTTAGGGAAAATCTTGTTAATTACAGTTACGTCAACAGCAGCAGCAGCAACCAATAGCTGTGTTAACCCAGCAGCAGTATGCGTTAGCTACACAACAACAACAACTAGGTAAGGAACATGGGTATATTTCACTGTCGTCAATCTTCCTCCCCCCATAAAAAATATTCTAGAAGAAAAGATCTACAGTTTAATTAAGTGGTGTTTTCAATGATATTAAGCCATCATTTCAGTATCTAAATGTGTTGGGGTGAAACAGAAAATGTATTCAGATATAAGTATTAATGTTTAGGCCGAATGAAATACGAAATTCAACAAAAGTTGTTGATAATATGCTGATTCTTTTATGGCAAGGTAATTGATGAAATTGAGGGGAAACAGTTTTAAATTTGTAATTGTTAGTGTGTTTATACCAAAGTAGCTGAAAAACTTTTTTTTTCTGAAGACCGTTCTCAGTTGATTTTTGGTAGATATTTGCATTATGTATCTGTTGAGTAGATCTTCTCTCTAGAATGTTATATTTTTTTCTAAACAAGTCACTTTCTAACCCTAAGTTGTGGTGTAACCTCAAAATCCCATCTTGCCAATCTGAACGTACATGTATATGTCTTAAACTATATTATAATGGCTAATGGTTACTCCATACAAATGAAAGAAGATGAATTTATACCAGATTTTATTATCAGTTCAGAAAAAAAGTTGTGGAAAATGTGACATGTGCATCAAATATTCTCTTCCTATTGTTGCTGTAGCAGGCTTGTAGAGATTAAAAGCTTTATTATAGTGTTTTATTAGAGGTCAAAGATCAGGTGTAAGTGGACATTTATTTGCTGAAGTTGTGGTATTTTAGCCAAACATATGCTTCAAAGTAGATGGAAGTGTCCACCCACTCCATAGAGGAGTTACTTGTGTATATTATTGCCTTTCCATTAGTAGTCTGGTGGTCTGTCTTCAGTTTTTTTTTTTTATTATTATTGAAGACCATGTCAACAGAAATTTTGCCCACTGAAGCATAAACAAGTCAGTGGAACTGAGGTGGTCAGCTTAAAATTTCCAGTCTTACATTGAATTACTGGTATCGATGCATATCTTCAAAGTTTTATAATGGTTATATATTTTATACATTTAAAGATGTGAAAATGCTTAAAAGCAGGACAAGAAAATTTATTTGCAATAATCCTTTATTGTTGCATGTATTGATGTTTATTTTCTTTGAACTTACTTATTTTACCATAACTTGCTGTTTATCAGGGTAATAATTGTGCTTTTCAACTTGATTTGGGCAGCAAATTAGAATACTGTGGGGCGGTATACTGGTATATCACCATCAATCTTCTTTTAAAAGCAAGTAACTTTTTAGCTTACCTGAGCACAAAGTGCTCAAGGTGAGCTTTTCTGATCGGTCTTTGTCCGTCGTCCGTCAGTCCGTCCGTCCGTCGTCAACTTTTCATTCAAACGACATCTCCTCTGAAACCAATGGGGCAAATTTAATGAAACTTGCCTGGGATGTTCCTTGCATGAAGCTCTACCAAGATTGTTCAAATGGTTCTGGTCCATTGCATTTCTGGTTCACTGGAGCTAAAAATAGATTTTATAAGTTGGATCTTTAAAAATCTTCTTCTCCGAAACCACAAGGCCTGGAGCTTTGATGTTTGGTATGAAGCATCATCTAGTGGACCTCTACCAAGTTTGTTCAAATTATGTCCCTGGGGACAAAACTGACCCCACCCCAGGGGTCAGTTGATTTTACATAGAGTTATATAGGGAAAACTTGAAAATCTTCTTGTCAGAAACCACAAGGCCTAGAGTTAGGATATTTGGTATGTAGCATTGTCTAGTGCACCTCTACCAAGTTTGTTCAAATCATGGCCTCTGGGTCAAAAGTGACCCCGCCCCAGGGGCCACTAGTTTTACATAGAGTTATATAGGAAAATCTTAAAAAATCTTTTTGTCAGAAACCGTAAGTTATAGAGTTTAGATATTTGGTGTGTAGCATTGTCTAGTGGACTTCTACAAAGTTTGTTCAAATCATGGCCTCTGGGTCCAAAATGGCCCCGCCCCAGGGGCCACTAGTTTTACATAGAGTTATATTGGAAAATCTTAAAAAATCTTCTTGTCAGAAACCGTAAGTTATAGAGCATAGATATTTGGTGTGTAGCATTGTCTAGTGGACCTCTACCAAGTTAGTTCAAATCATGGCCTCTGGGTCCAAAATGGCCCCGCCCCAGGGGCCACTAGTTTTACATAGAGTTATATAAGAAAATCTTAAAAAATCTTCTTGTCAGAAACCGTAAGTTATAGAGCTTAGATATTTGGTGTGTAGCATTGTCTAGTGGACCTCTACGAAGTTTGTTCAAATCCTGGCCTCTGGGTCAACAGTGACCCCGCCCCAGGGGCCACTAGTTTTACATAGAGTTATATAAGAAAATCTTAAAAAATCTTCTTATCAGAAACCGTAAGTTATAGAGCTTAGATATTTGGTGTGTAGCATTGTCTAGTGGACTTCTACCAAGTTTTTCAAATCATGGCCTCTGGGTCCAAAATGGCCCTGCCCTAGGGGCCACTAGTTTTACATAGAGTTATATAGGAAAATCTTAAAAAATCTTCTTGTCAGAAACCGTAAGTTATAGAGCTTAGATATTTGGTGTGTAGCATTGTCTAGTGGACCTCTACCAAGTTTGTTCAAATCCTGGCCTCTGGGTCAAAAATGACCCCGCCCCAGGGGCCACTAGTTTTACATAGAGTTATATAGGAAAATCTTAAAAAAATCTTCTTGTCAGAAACCATAAGTTATAGAGCTTAGATATTTGGTGTGTAGCATTGTCTAGTGGACCTCTACCAAGTTTGTTAGAAAAATGTCCCTGGGGTCACTATTGGCCCCGCCAGAGGGGTCACAAGTTTTAAATAACAATATAGAAGAAAATCTTTAAAAATCTTCTTGTCTGAAACCACAAGACCTAGAATTTTAAAATTTGGCATGAAGCAAGCTTTATCAAGCTTTTTCAAATTATTGGATTAGGTTAAAGGTCATGGAGGCTAAAAGAAGATTTATCTACTGTACCTCATAGAGCCTTCATTTATAGACCAATATCTTTGATATTCAGTATAGAGGTTCCTTGCATGGACCTCTCCCCATGGGTAGGGTTTGAGGTCACTGGGTCAAGGTCAAGGTCACCATAGCTTACAATAGATATTTCTACTTTCTGTCATAGAGCCTTTATTTATTTACTGATATTTTACATATTTGGTTTGTAGGCACTTACATATATTCAATTAATAATGAAATACTGCTTAACAGCAAACCTACAGCCAAAGTACTCAGGTGAGCGATCCAGGGCCATCATGACCCTCTTGTTTGTAGAAGTTAGGCACATTATATGGCTTTATTACTCTATTCTGATGTGATAATAAATCATTTATAAACTCTCTGAAATAGACATTTTTAGATTTCTGACTTGGCTGAAAACAATCAGAAATTTTCCATAGTTTTACTTTCTCCCAGTCAATATAGTTCCCATCATACAAGACAGAGGGAGTTACTTGTTAGTCATACCCAACCTTTTTCCTCATGTTTGGCATACGGTCCAACACTTGTTTTCTAAATCCATCACATTTTAATAGCTTACTTTTATCTTTGTGTGTTTGTGTGGACTTTTGCAAATATTCCCCTGATACACAGTTTGAATTATTTCTGAGTGCATGGCTTCTAGTGAACGTTTATTTTGCCACTTTGTTTCTCCTTGTCTGTAGGAATGAATGGCGCGATTACTCCGACACCGTACGTGTTAAGCCAGGACCCGTATACGGGCGGCATACAGCTAGCAGGTCAGGTGATTTCAGTGTTGCTATAGTGAGCTTACATGCTCGTTAGTGAAAGAGAGATTTCAATAAACTGTTTGGGTGCAATACAGTGCCAATTTGACTTTCAGAAAGCTCTAAGCTTAATGGGTAAAGATGATGGCATTAAGTTGTTAATTTAGAGAGGGTTAGGGGTATAAAAGAAAAAATAGTTTCATAGAGAGGGGTTTTAGAGTTAAGCATCTAATCATAGAGGTTGCTCATCTGAAAAAGAAGTGTTTTAGAATATGATTACAGAAAACCAAATTTGTTTCTGATTCAGCTGTAGTTTGGACAGTGGTGGGGGAGGTGGGATTGAAAATTTATCTTGATATATGGGCATTTTTAATGAATTTACAGATATTATAAGTTGGTAATACCAGCTTGGACTGTTAAGAAAAATTTTGGATAACATTCTAGGGGTTCGTGACAAAATTTGGGAAGCATTCTAGGGTTTGGGAAAAAAAAAATTGGAAGCATTCTTTGGGTTGGGGAAAAAGATGGAAACAATTCTAGGGGTTGAAAAAAAATTGGAAAAACATTGTAGGGGTTTAGTTCCTTGTCACCTAAGGCTTATTGAAATCACAGCAGTTAGTTAATCATGTGACAGCACAGCTCAGTCCAACTTGGGTTGAAAGTCTGGTTTCTGAAAAGTTGTACTTACGTAAGTCCTAATATTGAACTGTTCATTTTGCAATTTTGAAGTAGGCCACATTTTAAAAAAAATGCTGATAAAGTTTGCATTTTTCTGGTATTTGTGAAATTCAACAGAGAAAGTGTATTTTATATTCTTGACTTCCAACAAACAAATACATGTTCTGGTTTCACTTGGTTTTGTAATTTTTACATCTTCAGAAGAAATTCAAAAGTTGAAACTTTCTGAATCACTATGCTTTGTGCTGAAGTTGAATTGTATTAAGAGGAAAACTGATGTGCCACACATTACAGGAAGAATTTTGAACTGATTCAATATTTAGAAATTAAATTGGTTTGGTTTGAGTAAGATCATTGTTTAATTGAAGATCTTATGAGCAGAGCTGTGCTGGAACATGGATTATAGTTGAACAGATCAATTAGTTAACAACATAACCAGTGTAGCTTTTTGCAATGCCTTTTTTGATGTAGTTCTTTGTAAACATATACTTATGCTATTTCCTATCAGAAGACACACATCATTCAAGCTGTGTTTCATCCAAGAGTAATACTATGAAGAAAATGATCCTCGGAATTTGGCCATATGTTATATTAGGTTATATATTCAAAGCAGGTGCCTTTTTGTGCAAGTTGGCTTCTTTGATTTTTTAGAGATTAAGAAGATATGATAAGTCCTAACTTCAAAGGACTGATGAGGGCCGCCATGCAAACATTTCAAAATCATGGTTTTTCTTTAAGTTTAAACTACAGTATTGCAGGATGTTATCATTTGTATTAATAAAAATCTAACATAAGATGCAATAAATTCATCAAAGAGCAAGAACTACTTAAATGTTATTACAAACATGGTACCATTTTACCCCACCCACTTCATGAGGAGCTGTCAGAGCATGTTTTAGAAATATATCATTGAGGATTCAATTTTTTTTTTTAATTAATTTTATGCCTTGACTTCGAACATTTAGGGGGAAAAATTAATAAAAAAAGAAGATTGCGGTGTAGTTTTGGAAAGAATAATTACTAAAATTATTTAAAATCCAATTTTCATTTTTTTATCAAGTCATGGTGTAACCACATTCAGAATATATTTAGAATGAAAGAAATTTAGTCTTATTCCAATAAAAGCAAAACCATAAGAGAAAAAAATGGCTTAAATAGGGATTGAACCCATGGCCAGCAGTGAAAAGGCCTCTTACTACCCATAATGAATGGATTTTAGTATTCTTCAGGGAAGAGGTTCTATATCATGTACCTGTAAGGTTACTGGTTATTTACAGGAAGAGTGGTTTCATTAAATGCAAATCAAATTATCTAAAGCCTGACAAAGGGCTTTCATTTAGACAATTGTTTCCCAGAGTAATTAAATTCCTATGTGTTTCGAAGAATTTGAAATACTTTTTTATACCTGTACTTTCAGATTCTTAATTAAAACAAATGTAGTGACAGATGTAGTTTTGGTTCATGGTTACTTTTGATTTCCTGCAGACTACAATGCATTAGTTCTCTCTGGAATAGTGTATCTGTTTTATACCCATTATTATTTCAATCTTGTAATTTCAGTTTACCCTTCTTCATCTTTTAATGTTTTACCTTAAAAATTTTTGAACCATTTTACCTGTAATTTAACCTAATTTATCAGTTTTACCTTTTGGTTTTATTATGTAATTTTGTGACATCTTTGACCATAATTACTTCATTTGGAGCTTTTGGCTTGTATGTTGTGCTTAGGGCTGTTAGCTTGCTGAATGCAGTTTAATTTTATCATTGCTCAACATTTTATATGTGCAACAAGGGGCCAGTTAGATGGCAAGGGATGTCATAATTAAGAGGTGAAAAGAGTCCTGTATAACATTGACCAGACAATATACTGTTCATTCAAGGTGGTTGTTTATCTAGGACATTGTGTTGGTAAACATTACTGCTAGATTGAAAGGGCACCTGTGACATAATTGATAACTGCTGGAAAGAGTTTAAAAATGAAATCAGACATTTAAGTTAAATAGTTTGAATGGGAACCTATTGTTTATCATCTCTTGCTGATTACGTAGCATGTGTTTTCAGGCCCAGTGATTCATCCTCAATATTACAGTGTACAAACACCCTGGGGTATTTATCCTGCTAACATTATACCAACACAGGGTCAACAAACACCCCAAGGTCTTCAGCAGATGAGAGGAGGGTCTGGTCGCTTGACCCCCTCAGGACAGAGTGACTCTGGCACACCAATACAGCAACAATTACCAGCACAAGGTAAATAAAGTTTGTCGAACAGTTTCAAATCATTTACAGACATTTCACCTAAAATAGTATCAGATATTTTCATGCATACTTAAAGCCATTCCAGTAAAACATAATCTCATCCAGGAAGGAACTTCCTAAATTTTTGTTGCTGACCTGGGATTGGTTACATGTTAAACTGGAATGGTCCTTGATGAAGATGAGTAGAAAAATATATGAAGTAATTTTGATTCAATCTTCAACCTAATGACGGAACAATAGATTAGAAAATCATTGATAGATGGCTATGGGTTTGAGCCAAACTATTATCTTTGCTTTTCATGTAAGAAAGTTGAAATTTCTTAGAGGACGAGACGCTAGTTCTTGTTCAGCCGAGGAGTGTCTGTTATGTGATTTGCCTGCATGATCAGACAAGATATTAAAGCTTTTCAACTCCATATAATATACAGAAAAAAAGTAGTTTAAATATGCAGTCTGTAAGTGACCAAGTGGTTTACAAGCTAACATATAACACCCATCATCTCCTTTAGGTTCTGTTTCAGCCCCATTATGGTATCAACTGTTTTCTTAGCAAATTGAGTACATATTTTTTGAAAGGATATTTTTCAGATTCATGAATTTTCAAGGACTACTGGCTACATAATTGAAACATAGTACTTTAAAGAAAAAAAAATGTATCAACTATTTATCTTCAGGGCCCCAGTATCAGATTTTAGCTCCTGCATACTATGATCAGAATGGTCAGCTTGTGATGGGCAACCCAAGGGGTCTTGGTGGAGCCTCTATGAGGCTTGTGTCTCCAGCTCCAGTCCTAGTCTCTGCTGGGAACCAGCAAGGTGAGTCATGTGAGCAGATAGATTGTGTTAAATGTTTACATAATGAACGTTAAAGACATATGCTACAGTTTTGTAGACAGGTCTCCAGCTGAAAAAATATGTGTTTGTTTGCGACTGCATGTCCAAGCTGTTTGTTTGTGCATGGTTTCAGGAGCAGTTGCTGTTAGTTTTGTATGATATTTGTGACTTGTCATGGAGAAAGGGGTCAAAATTTTGAATGATAAATGGATGAGCTGTATTTACAACCTTCATTTTCATCTCGAGTTTGGTTTTATCTTGGTATTGTAACCCAAACTAACCCTGTTGTATTCTCTTTTCATTTACTAACAGGTGGTGCCCCCAACCTTGGCAGCAACCCGCTACGTCTGCTTACAACCCAGCCACAGCAGATGCCCACTACCCCACCCATATTCTCCAGTAGTAACAGTAACACTCCACAAAACTCACTGGGTAAGAGAATGTGTTCTTGTTACTTTATCATTCATTTCATTCATTCATTTAACTTGTCTCTATAATCTAGTGGTGAAGGCTGCTGACATAAAAACACTTAAGCCTTTCACTGATTGAAAAACATCAGTTAGAGCATAGCATCCCACCACATCCATTGTTGTGACAAAGTTGGCAGTTTCTAATGGAGGATGCTAGTCTTTCCCCAGGAACAGTGCTTAGGCAAACAGTCCATCTGATAAGGACTCTGGCTATTTGAGTGTGCCACTGAAGCTCATTCATAGTTGACTTTAAGTTGTTGTTTTGTTCAATTTTATTGCATGATGTTAATAAGGATTGGGTTTTATAAAAATTGTTGATCTGTTTAAGTTGGTGTCCACTGGTAACCTAGCTTCTCGTATGTCTGTTCTTTGTTAGAGATTTAATTTAGTGTATCAATGAAATGAGATTTTGGTCTTTGTTTTGAGTACTTTTCATCGCAAAAGAACGAAGATTTCTGTATTATGAAATTATTTGTAAAAGTTTTGCATGCTTCAGTATTGTATTACTAGAAAACAGTGTTGTGTAAATAGTTGAAAGGCGCAAGATTTTAATTGCCTTTTCTAACTTTTGTAGATACATACAAACTGGTGATTTTTGTTGGAATACACATTATTTTTTAAGCGT
Organism: Cyclina sinensis; assembly: GCA_012932295.1. Taxonomy (NCBI): domain Eukaryota; kingdom Metazoa; phylum Mollusca; class Bivalvia; order Venerida; family Veneridae; genus Cyclina; species Cyclina sinensis. The sequence goes on from JAAONU010000008.1 coordinate 28,149,295, forward strand.
CTCAAATTGCGAAAGGACAGCAAATGATTACTTGTATTTGACACCTCTTATGGGAGTGCACAAGGTGTACAGTGAATAAAACCTAGCTTGGCTAGTATTGTATGATGCTGTCTGATTTAATTGAAAGCTCACTATGGGAGTGGCTGCCTGTTTTTAACCAGGTTTTCAACAAAGTTGAAACCAGGTTATTAGATTGGGGTATGGCGGGCAGGCATCAAACTAGTTTGGATCGATTAATCTTAATGAAACTTGGTATATGGCATCCTTGCATGGAAACTCGGGACTATATTTGGGGTCAGTTGGATCAAGGTCACTGTTACAAAAAATATAAAATTTATTTCCACTCAATAATTTAAAATTTTATCGGTCAGTCTTGATCAAACTTGGTATATAATACACTTGCATGGTAACATAGCTTGGGATTATATTTGGGACCTATCTGGTCAATGTCACTGTTACTAAAAATAGAAAATTGGATTCCAGGCAGTAACTTAGGCTTGAAATCACTCATGTTGACCATACTTGGTGTGAAGCGCCCTAGCATGAAAATATAGCTTGGGGTTGTATTTGGGGTCAGTTGGGTCAAGGTCAATATACCTGTTACTAAAAATAGAAAAATGGATTCCAGTCAGTAACTTTAGATAGGAATGATTAATTTTGACTGAACTTGGTGTTCAGCACCCATGCATGAAAACCTAGCTTGTCATTTTATTTGCAGTCAGTCTTCTCAAGGTCACTGTAAGTTACTAAAATATAGAAAATTGTTTTTCAGTCAATAACTTAAGTATTTGTTGGTCAGTCTTGATCAAACTTGGTATATATCACCTTTGCATGGAGTCTAGCTTAGGATTGTATTTAGGATCAGTCGGGTCAAGGTCACTGTTACTAATAATAGAAAATTAGTTACCGTTTAAGGGACTGGCCTCCAGATGACAAAAAAGGAAGTTTTCTTGTATTATAAATTTCTTGTAATATTTATGACTAATGCTTAAGAACTAACTTACCGACAAAAAATAAGTCAGATAATCACATTAAACATTGATTTTTTCCTTTCATAGTGCTATACCGTAACATGACGGTATAACTATACTGTATAAAATTTAAAGTAAACTACTTAATTAAAAAAAAAAGGACTAGCAAAAACTGTTGTTGTTGTATTTTTTTTTAATTTCAAAGAACTGCCTACTACAAAATCTAAAGGGATTTGTTGCACTCATTGTAGATACTGATATAAAGGTTACCACTAAATGTTAAACAAGTTATCAGCAGTCTTTCTGTAGCATAACAGTCTAGAATTGGCAGTTAAACAACAAGCACTTTCAACAGTATACAGTGGTTATACACAACCTGCCAATGCACGTGCATAAAACAGGTGTGCAATACTCCCAGTTGATCTGATGAAGACAAGTCACAAAATTTTTGATGTTTCAGCTTAAGTCTCCATTTTCAAATTTTGCCGATATACACCCTGAATTTAAAAAAAAAAAAAAAAATATGCCTCACCCATCCCAGGATCTGTTAAGAAACTATTCTAAGACTATGAAGGGTATTTCTGCTCAGTTTTTATTTTCACATTGCCCTGTCTGACTTCCACTTTGTTTATTTTGATAAGTTCATAGTGTATTTTTAGGATTGCTTGTCTTGATACAATTTTAAAGTCATTTGGGAGAAAACTGCCTATTTTAACATGTTTTTTGAATCAGAACTTTATTTTCCAGGTTACAGTCAGTCAAGTAGCATGGGCTACACTCAAGTATCTTCTAGTCTTTTCACCCCAATCAGTACTGGTCTCAATCAGCAGAGTAACTATGGTAACACAGGCCTTGGAGGGCTTGCATCCAGCATGCAAGGTTCTATTGGCTCTGGTGACTTTGGTAGGTATTTTAATATCAACACATCTTTAATGGCTATTAATTCTTAATGTTGTGAAAAAACCTTTTCAGAGCGTAAAAGATTAATTCCAAAACTTTAGTTAAAACTTGTTTATCTGTTGAGAGGTGGTGCATTACAACTCCTAGGTTATGACTGTCAGAGGTCATGAATGCAGAAAAATCTGATCCGAATTGCAAGGGATGATCTGATACATTTTGATCATCACATGTTCCAGTCTTTAATGATCATCATGTCCCCATTGACAGATTATGTTAACAATTCATTTTATTTCTTTCCTAACAATTTCAGGTCTGGGAAGTGGTCAGAGGCGAGATTCATTAGATTTCAAGGCTAGACAGATGACCCCTATCAATCAGTATTACGGTTCCCTTGGCAACCTGGGCTCACCTGCTGGCCCAATGGGTCTAGTCCAACCTGGGCAGTCCATGACTCCACCTCTTTCTGGTAAGAGATCTTTCTTCACTCAAAATTTCCTATCATTTGGAGTTATAAAATACATGTATGCTGATTGTTAAATAGCATCTCTGTAGCATCTTGTGATGAAGCCTGTACTTGACTCTGAAATGAAACAATGCGGTTATAGTTGATAATTAGCAGCTACATGTTAATTAACGTGGGGGCTTATTGAAAATAGTTTTTCGTGATATCTATTCTGTCACTTGAACACTATATACAGCAGATAAAATCTTCAGGTGTTATTACTGAAACATGAGAAAACAGTTTGTAATATCTGTGTCTAAATGTCGGTTAGAAGACAACATTGTGACCAGTCTTATCACCGAACTTTGACAGTGCAGGCATAGCAAAAAGGGCCTTGAAATTTTCTGTAAAAAAGAAATATGTCTCAGTTTTGTTGTCATAATTTGCAGGTCTCGGTAATGGAGGGCGACTGTATAATGCTGCCCCAGGTGCTGAGGCCAAGTTTCGTAGTGGATCAGTGGGTGCAACCAGCATGTTTGGATCTCTGTTCCCTGGCAGAACCATGCAGTCAAGAAGGTCTGTGCTGTTTGATTCTAATCGGCAGTATAATAATTTTTTTTAAAACTGTACTTCATTTGGGCTGATTGCTCTAGAAATTCAGTAGGTCCAAATTAAACTCCACAGGCCCAAACTTTTGAAAACTAAGGCTTTAAGATAAATTTCTACAGGTCCAATGGGCCAGTTGCAAAGATTGTAGGCCCGAGCAGAATGGGACTGTGGCCTGCAACCTACTTTGCCGACTGATTTCAACTTTTGTAACATGATTGAAAGATTAGTGACAGTAAGTCCAGCAGAGAATGTTGCATGATCAGGGCAGCTGGCTGTTTTCACGTTTTCAAAGATCCATAGACGAGAGTAAAATTGAAGAACTAAAATGAAAGCTGTTCTTATTTGCAATAAGTTTGTTGATATATTGTTGTACTTTAATGTAGACCAAAAAATGACAAGTAAAGAAACAAGGAGCCAGTTTCTGTGATAGTTTATCAGTCAGTGGCAACGGTAACTGTTTTAGTAAAATAGTGAAATTGTTACTATCAACATATAGTTGTAGGAGAAAACTATGAAACTTTGCGTTTTGAAGAAGTTATTTAACCCTGAACATGCTGAAATTTTGTAATGGATTTGCCGAACTTTGAATTTTGAACAGTCCATTCAAAGTTTAAGGGATTTCAATATCAAAATACAAAACTGGAGCTACCAACAGTATAGAGCCTGGTCAGACTGCACGGATGTGCAGGCTGACCTGGCTCTATACTGGTGGCAAAGGCTAATCACTTTCGGTTCCAGCACGTTAAGGGTTAAAAGAAGTAACAGAATGAGATAAGCTTGCAAAGTCACCTTTAGTAAATCTAAGGTTTGAGTTTAACAAAGAATTTGATATACAAGTTTGAAGGTAAAAAAGATATGTAAACTAAAACAGTTTGTTGATTATTGCAGTAGTTTGTCCAAAGAAGTCACGGGACGCAGCAGGCTGCTAGAAGATTTTAGAAACAATCGTATCCCCAACTTACAGCTGAAGGATTTGATCAACCATGTCGTAGAATTCTCACAGGATCAGCACGGCTCCAGGTAAATATTTTATAAGATCTGATTACTCCTAGTCAGGCAGCAAACTTTACCTTATTAACAAGATACCCGAAAGCTGATGCATCAAAAAACAGGCTAAGAAAATGGTGAGTACATAATTATTTGCCAAGGCTTGTCAAGAAAATTGGAGGCTTATGCCTTTATTGGAAGATTTTAGACTAGAAATTACATGTATTTGAATGCATGGCCTGTTCAAGATTTCCTGTATTGCCCTTAGAAAATTTTTAAGGAGGGGCCAATTCTTCAGTGAGTACAACTAATTAGTAGATGATGTGACCCATAATTTGCTCAAATAAAGCTTCCAGATGGCAGATGATTACTTGTATTTGACACCTCTTATGGGAGTGCACTAGGTGTGTACAATGAATAAAACCTAGCTTGGCTAGAATAATATGATGCCATCAAATTATGACCATATTTCATCGACGTTCTTTCAGTCATGGGGGAAATATTACTGATAGATAATAACTGATAATATTGTATTTGCCTTTTGAAAAGAGATGTAAGTCTTCCAGGTAACCTTGCATTGTGGGAATCCCCACTTAGGCTTTTATCTTTCCCATTTTATAAACAACAAGTGAATTTAGCTTTTCATTAGATGATAGGAAGACAGTAGCTTAAGTGATGGACATATATTAACAACAACAACAAAAAAGATACATGTTATTGATGACATACATGTATATAAATAAAACCACATAAAATCAGCTGTTTATTTGTAAAAAAAAGTTCTGTTTGGATTGCCAAGTGAATTGGGCACTGTAGGCAAGATTAGATAACCAAAATTGTAAATTTGAGTTTTATAGCTTCTACTGTGACAATAAAAGTCATTGCAGAGGTACAGAGAGAAAGATCTGTGGGAAGAAATGATTTTATTTTATGCCTACCAATGAAATATAGGGAAATATCAGTGAGATAAAAGTGATAATACACTGTTTTGAATCAGTTAATTACCATTTTGATAATACATGTTTGTGCCCGAACTATTGAATATTGAGTATTAATCCGCTTTTATAATTAAAGTATGTATGGCAAAATTCAATAAATATTGATAAACTGTGTAGACAAAAATAAATATATTTTTTATTTGATGAAAGTGTATTCAGTTTATTTCAGCAGAAGTAAAGTTATCATATGTATTGGAGATTGTCTGCACTTTTTTTTGTGCGGAGTAACCAAAGTACGCATTAACTGATTTGGGGCTCACCATGGGGAATTTATTGAAGGCCCTGATTAAAAATGTCATAAAAAACCCATTTTTGACGTGTTGGCATAAAATAAAAAGAAAATTTGTTTGTTTTTTAGTGGAAGATGGGAATTTATTTCATCTCGTGAACACCATATGTTGATATTTTCACTCGTGGCTGCGCCACTCGTGAAAATATCACATATGGTGTTCACTCGATAAAATAAATTCTCATCTTCCACAAAAACAAACAAATATCCTCTATATTTCGGGCAATAAAAGTTGTGGTTTTGGTTTTTGCTTGATAATTTATTGCGTTATCCTTAGCCATAAATAATTCCCCTTTTGATTTGTTTTTTAACCACTTGTTACTAGCATTGATTGAAGGGAAAAGAAATAGAAGATTCTGTTTCAGTTTGTAAAAACTGGTCACTGTGAGAAATGTGAATAACAAATTTAAATGATCTTATCAAACAGGAATATCCTGTTAAATACAGGAATGGCAGATGATTACTTGTATTTGACACCTCTTATGGGAGTGCACTAGGTGTGTACAATGAATAAAATCTAGCTTGGCTAGTATAATATGATGCCATCAAAATGTTGTGACCAGATATTTCTCTGTCTGCGTAATCCATGTTTCACATTTTAGGGGTCAGAAAGGTCACTTGTTGTACTGGTTTTTTTTACCATACTTACCCTTGAAGTGGGCACGTGTTGTCTGCCAGCCATATGTGGAACTGTCAAAGATTACTGTCAAAGATTAATAACTTACAGGCCATCTTCACTGCAGTATCATACTAATTAATAGATTATACAAAGTTTTCTCTAAGTTTCAACAGAAAAAAAATCAGTTCTCCGCATAGTTTTTAGATTTTTCTGGGAAATATGAACTAGTATGTGGGTGTCATTGAAATTAAATCAGAAAACTGGAAGGTGAAAAACCTTAACCATTTCTATAAACATATATTAACATATAACATTCTATAAACATGTTTGAAAAACCTGTTAATGTGTGAATTGAACTCAAAATTTAGACATGTCAGCTTTTGCTGTTTTTTTTAAAAGTTCAAATCTTTAAAGAGAAAAACTGAAGATATTTACAACAGTATTGGACAAACTGATACGGGATTGCCTTAAGAAGAAAAGAGTTACAACAGATAACTGTTATAGTGGTTATGTATTTACATAAACTGTTAACCTTGAGAAAGTTCAATGACAGTCTTAATGATCTTTAGGCCTAAAAAAAAAATACTTCTGTTTCGGGTTACCCGACCGACCGTTTTTTTTTACCCCCGACCGCGATTTTTTTTTATGGATTGATGATCCGACAACGATATTTTTCAATAGACGTTCCGGTGCCGATGTTATTATTCGTTCGTGAATAATACGTTGCTAATGGTAACTCGATCAAATGGCAGACTATACTCGTGTCTTCAAGTGGAAAGATGTTGCAAGTGAAAGAAAATCGGCGAATTGCGGAAAATTTGCGCGTACGGATATACGCCGAAATCGGCCTCTAATTCATAAATAAATTGAATTTAATTCATACAAAGTTATTTTTCATTACTCTTCATCTGAAATAAAATATTAAACAAAGGAATTTGAAGTATCTTCAAGTGGAAAGATGTTGCAAGAGAAAGAAAATAGGCGAGTTGCGGAAAATTTGCGCGTACGGATATACGCCGGAATCAGCTTGTATTTTATAAATAAATTGAAATTAAGTCATACAAAGTTTTTTTCATTACTCTACATCTGAAATAAAATATTTACTAAAGGAATTTGAAGTATCTTCGAGTGGAAAGATATTGCAAGAGAAAAAAAAGTTGGCGAGTTGCGGAAAAATTGCGCCTAGGGATATACGCCGGAAGCGGCCTGTATTTCATAAATAAATTGAATGTAAGTCATACAAAGTTATTTTTCTTTACTTTAAATTTGAAATAAAATATTTACTAAAGGTATTTGAAGTTTCTTCGAGTGGAAAAATGTTGAAAGAGAAAAAATATCGGCGTGTTCTACAGTTAAGCGTCAACCTGGAACAAACATTCGTCGGTATTTCAAAGACAGTCTTGTGAGATAGAGATGTCATATCACGTTGATTATAAGGAACAATTAGCAGCCGCTTATCGGTATTTTAATTTGTTAATTCCACACCTTTTTGTCGGAACAGTGCCGTTACAAACAACATACACCAAGCTGAGGTATTAAATGATGAATAAAATACAAGTTATATATGAAATACATGTCGATTCCGGTGTATATTCTTATGCGCAAATTTTCCGCAACTCGCCGATTTCCTTTCTCTTGTCAAATCTTTCCACTCGAAGAAACTTCAAATTCCTTTCGTAAATATTTTATATCTGATGTAAAGAAATGAAAAATAACTTTGTATGACTTGAATTCAAATTATTTATGAAATACAGGCCGATTCTGGCGTATATCTGTACGCGCAAATTTTCCGCAACTCGCCGATTTCCTTTCTCTTGTCAAATCTTTCCATTCGAAGATACTTCAAATTCCTTTGGTTAATATGTTATTTCTGATGTAAAGTAATGAAAAGTAACTTTTGTATGAATTAAATTCAATTTATTTATGAAATACAGGCCGATTCCGGCGTATATCCGTATGCGCAAATTTCCGCAACTCGCCGATTTTTTTCCCATTGCAACATCTTTCCACTCGAAGAAACTTCAAATTCCTTTCGTAAATATTTTATATCTGATGTAAAAAAAATGAAAAATAACTTTGTATGACTTGAATTCAAATTATTTATGAAATACAGGCCGATTCTGGCGTATATCCGTACGCGCAAATGTTCCGCAACTCGCCGATTTTTTTTCTCTTGCAACATCTTTCCACTCGAAGAAACTTCAAATTTCTTTGGTTGATATTTTATTTCAGATGTTAATTAAATTACATATTAATAAACAATGTTGTATATCTTGAAAAAAAAGGTTTATGTAAGAAATATAGGTCGATTCCGGTAGATTCCGGTAAAAATGGTCGATTCCGGTAAAACGTGGGACCTTTCACAGGAATACAAATAACAAACAAAAGACTGACTTTCAATCACTTTAATAGTAGTTATGAATACTTATGATGAATGCTTAACACATTTTTCTGATAAAACATGTTCATCTTTCAATATTATACAGAAAAAAAAATATTAAAAAAAAAAAAAAAATCCCTACCTACCGACCCATATTTTTTTCAGGCCGTAACCCTAAACAGAACTATTTTTTTTTTAGGCCTTACAAACAGAAAAGTCCTGTTGAATATAGGAATGGCAGATGATTACTTGTATTTGACACCTCTTATGGGAGTGCACAAGGTGTGTACAATGAATAAAACCTAGCTTGGCTAGTATAATATGATGCCATCAGAATGGTTACAATAGATTTGAATAATGTTATGGCTAGAACTTAACATTTTGAAGAGAAAATATTTATTTGCAGAACTGCCACTAAAATCATTGAATGTTACATAAAATTAGTTATTTCAATATTTTTCTTCAACATGCTTTTTTGAAAAGGGATGATTTAAACAACTTAAAGTAATAATAGTTTAAAATTTGTAATAAATATTTCCAGATAATATTTTATCAGTTGTTTCCAGTTTTCTCTGTTAATTTCAGAAATACCAACAGTCTATGAAATAAGACACAGGCCCAAGGCCTGTGGAAATGGAATAAGAAAGGAAAATGCTAGACAGTTTTAATACATTTTCAGGCTTTGAAGACGTATATAAACAGATTATCAACACTATTTTATTCGGACAAACTAAAAAATATTTCGACATTGATTTGGTCTTGAATCACAGTAAAAATCCATTTCATGTTTACTTAAGTTGCTAAAGTCCATAAAAGATGTTGACTGTTAAAACAGTTTTTAGCTCGACTATTCGAAGAATAAGGAGGGCTATAGTTCTCACGTCGGCATTGGTTCAGTTTTTCGGCAAGGTAGTACTAGTCACCTTTCCCTTGCAGGTATAGACCTGAATCATACAATACTAGTTTACCCTCAAGATCGTAGTCTAATCACAAGAGGAGGTAACTGTGTCCAGCATTTTGTTTGAATTGTGGCCCCTTTTCGTCTTAGAAATTAATTTGGTTAAAGTTTTTCAGCAAGGTAGCACTAGTCACCTTTCCCTTGCAGATATAGCCCTGAAACTCACAATACTTGTTTACCATCAAGAGCTTAGTCTGCTCACGAGAGGGTTACTGTGTCCAGCATTTATGTGTGAATTATGGCCCCTTTTCGACTTAGAAATTTGGTTTAAGTTTTTCGACTGTAGCACTAGTCACCTTTCCCTTGCAGATTAACTTAAAATATTTTTTTATCATCATGGCTTTATACTGCTACAAGAGGAGGTAACTTTGTCAAGGATTTTGTGTGAATTTTGAGTTTATAAAGGTTTTATAACCCTTTAGTGTCAAGTACTGAGAATAGACGAGTGCACTGTCCTGCGACAGCTCTTGTTAATAACAAAGACTGAATGTGTGGCATGTAAGATTTATACTCATACACAACTGTGATATATGTAGGAATGGCAGATGATTACTTTTATTGACACCTCTTATGGGAGTGCTTAAGTTTGGTACAATGAATAAAACCTAGCTTGGCTAGTATTGAATGATGCCATTTCTTACAGAGTTCTGTCAGTTTAAGTTGTATCCAGTTTTCTCTGTTAATTTTAGAAATTCATATTAACAGTCAGTGTAGTAAGACACAGGCCCAATGCCTTTGACTAGTAAAATATTGGTCAGGCCTACAAACTTAGCCACACCATAGGCCCAGTAGATGAATAAGAAATTGGCTCTAAGACGTTAGGTTTTATTGTTGGGGCATGTTGAATTTGATTTTGGCTTACAAATTTTCTTGAGTTATAAGGTTGTATGGCCTGTTCCTTCAAAAAAAATTTTTCGCAGGCTGCTTATCAACCACCTCATTAAAGCCAAGTGAACATCAGAGGAACTGTGACACTGAATTTTTCCATGTCCAAGTAGCCCTTGTGTATGTTTCCTGTGTATGTCTGATACTTTGCTGAGAAGTTACAATATATGTATAACAGATTATTGATGGCTCAGTGCAGTACTAGGTGAAACATATTCATTTCTGTTGACTAACCATAGTTTTGGACACAGCTATTCATTGTTGGTAATGTTAAATTTATACACTTACTGGTTAATTCCTTTCCTTGCAGGTTTATTCAGCAGAAGTTGGAGCGAGCCACACCACAAGAAAAACAGATGGTGTTTAGTGAGATACTTTCTTCAGCCTACAGCCTGATGACCGACGTCTTTGGTAATTACGTAATACAAAAGTTTTTCGAGTTTGGAACCCCAGAGCAGAAACAGACTTTGGCGCAACGTCTACGAGGTCACGTGTTGCCGCTGGCTTTACAGATGTATGGTTGTCGGGTGATACAGAAAGCTCTGGAATCAATTCCAGCTGATATGCAGGTCAGAAAGTTGTTCTTAATAAGATTGTAAGAGAAGATGATTAGTTAAATGAGAAAAAAAAAACCTATTTGTTTTGTATAGTATGTTTATCTTTTTACAATATGAATGGCAGATGATTACTTGTATTTGACACCTCTTATGGGAGTACACTAGGTGTGTACAATGAATAAAACCTAGCTTGGCTAGTATAATATGATGCCATTTTGAGTTACATAGCCCAACACTGCAAGTGACATTGACATGTTATGAGAGTACAGAGAACATAGAACTTACAGATCTAGAATGTGATTCATGTATACCAATTATAGAACAAGTTTGAAGAGCTTCAGATTTTACTACTAAAGATTGCTTTTTCATTACGGGGCTCAGACTAAAGATTGCTTTTTCATTACGGGGCTCAGTACTAATACTAGACAGTACATTACTTTTCCGTTAGCAAAAACATGAACATGCAGGTTAGTGAAAATTGTCACTGCAAGATTGATATGTGGACTGAAAATGAGGTTCTGATATTAAGAAGCAGAATCTTTGCACTTTCACCCATCATCATTGAGAGGTATTTAAGCTTCGCACCATTTTGAGAATAATACTTGTTCACAATATGGGCATCCAGTGAATGATATGTTAGGTATGGCAGAAAGTTGTGTTGTCTCCATGTGATTCTTTTTGTCCATTAAAATGTACTTAACTTGCAGTATCTTTAAAAACACTGCAGGTTGAAATAGTGAAAGAACTAGATGGCCATGTTGCAAAATGTGTGAAAGACCAGAATGGTAATCATGTTGTACAGAAGTGTATTGAATGTGTTGACCCGAAACATCTTCAGTTCATCATCGATGCATTTAAAGGACAGGTAAGATACTTGTACTTCTGTTCTGCAGGAATGATGAATTCTTAACTTGGAATGCAGCTTTGACTCATAGTTGGTTAATGTTCATACCTGTAGAAAATTTTGATAATTGTAACAGAGAAATAATAGGAAATACCTAGTAAGTTCAGTTTAATTAGCTTTTTAGTTTCAGACTAATTTTAAGGCTCTGCTTCAATGACACAGACCTACGTCCATTGTTCAGGCAATTAGAATGATTTCCAACTTTTTCAGCGCATCTCAGAAACTTACATTTTGATTTATCTTTTTCAGGTTTACACGCTGTCCACTCACCCATACGGTTGTCGTGTAATACAGAGAATTCTTGAACACTGCACACAGGAGCAAATACAACCACTGCTGGAAGAATTACATGAGCATACAGAGAGACTAGTACAGGATCAGTATGGGAACTACGTAATACAGCACGTGCTGGAACATGGCCGTCCTGAGGACAAGAGCAAAATTGTGGGAGAACTGCGAGGAAAAGTGTTGTTACTGAGTCAGCATAAATTTGCAAGGTATATTGCTCTGGGCTGTAGTTTTTACTTGCATTAAAACGGCATGGTTTTAAGGTTTTGTGTAGATGATAGGCAGTCTTCATGTGGTCACAGTATTTGTCGACAGGGTTTCCTGCAATACTGAAGACTGGTTTCCATTGACAGTTTTTTATGCCCCCACAAAGTGGGGAGCATATAGCGTTGCACTTGTCCGTCTTAACGTCTGTCTGTACGTCCCGAAATCTTGTGAACGCAACTCCTCTTAAACCGGATGGCAGATTTTGCTGAAACTTTTAGGGATGAACAACCTTAATGTGTAGATGGTAGTAAAGGAAGAAATTTTCGCTGCGACCAAATTTAACAGATTTATGGCCCTTTGTTGATTTTTTCACTATATACCATATAGAAATTTTGTGAACGCAACTCCTCTTAAACCGGATGGCAGATTTTGCTTAAACTTCCAGGGATGAACAGCTTTAATGTGTAGATGGTAGTAAAGGAAGGAATTTTTGCTGTGACCATATTTAACAGAATTATGGCCCTTTGTTGATTTTTCACTATATACCATATAAATAATTGAACATATAAATTTTACATTTGTAATTTAATTTAACATGTACATAAGGTTACCTGTAGATCATTTTAGGTATATGTACAGAAAAAATTTTACATACAGGATATACATGCTCTTGTTTATGAGCACTTATGCATAGTGGGGGCATCCGTGTCCTATGGACACAGTTCTAGTTTTTTAATATGTAGGAATATTAAAGTTAAAGATTTTTAATTGTGGGTCATTGGGTGTCAATCGGCATCAATCTGTTAGTTAAAAAAAAAGACCTGTCTTATTACTGGAATTGCCCTAAAGGTTCTTGAAAACTCCTAAATAACTCATTGAATTTTTGTCATCCTGGCTGCAAGAACTGTTTTTATGTAATATTGAATTTAGAGTAAAATTTTTATTGCTTTTGTTTCAGTAATGTTGTTGAGAAGTGTGTCTCATACTCGTCTCGTAATGAAAAGGCTAATTTGATTGAGGAGGTGTGTTCCATGAATGATGGTGCTCTGTATACCATGATGAAAGATCAGTTTGCAAACTATGTCGTACAAAAAATGATAGATGTCGCTGAACCTCCGCAGAGGAAAATTCTCATGCACAAGATTCGCCCACATATTGGCACGCTGCGGAAATACACATACGGGAAACACATTCTGGCAAAACTGGAGAAATTTCTTCTTAAGACCAATTCCGACCTGGGACCAATCGGAATGCCCCCTAACGGGGCACTACCGTAAACTTATGTTGCATGTCATTATATTTTTGATGCGTTAGATATCACATTGAAACATGTCACTCTTGATTGAGGTAAATAAGAAAATGAAGGTGTATTGAATGCTTTAATCTAATCGAGGAGTGTTTTAAAGTTAAAAGCTGCAATTTATGAGATTTGATTATTTTATCAAAGAATAGTTTCTGGATTATTTGGCAATATGAAAGTTAGCTATTAAAGAATAATTTTATATTTGAATCATGGCGTGAATGGATTTATATACTTTACCTAAAGGCATATCTGCCTCAGTATAAGGAGGAGTTAAAAGATTCTTAAATGGTGACCAGAGAGAGTTCCCAACTTTCCTTGTTTCAAACTTCGAAAATCTTATCTTAAAATGGTTAAATGTCTCATATACATAGATGTCTTAAAACTTTTTCCAAATATTAGTTGTTTTTTTCTACCTAAGAACAAAAATACTCTTTTGAGTCTTTGGAATGATGTCCTTTTTCTATGAAAAGTAGCTGGCCAACAGTAACTTTATATTTAGTCGGTATCTCAGTAATACTGTTGGTAATTTTCTTAGAGTACTAGGCTAAACATTGACTGCAAGATTTTAAGATGGTGCATAAAGTAGATGTCATAAATATGTTGCAAAGTGTAATGTTAAAGTTTAGTTTAAACCTCTTTGCTGTTAAAAAAAAAAGAATGTTGACCTTTGTGATTAGTGCAGACCATGATCACCCTACATATTGATGCAATTTGATCAGGGTCTACACTGTTCGCTTCTTTAAGATCAGTTAACCGCCCAATAAATGTTAAATGGGACTGTCTAGATTGAAGAATGGTTTGGTCCATTTTAGAAATATAGGTAGGATATAAAGGTGCTAAAAAGTTCATGCCATGGTAAAATATATGAATTACAGAGGTAGCATATTGACTGTTAGCTTGCTAAATATCTAGAATGGACTCTCAATTTGGACAAATCCATCGTTTATTGGGGATGATTTTTGAGTATTTACTTATTCAGTGCTGATCTGATTGAGATGTAGTGCAGACCATGAGCAGTCTTTAGGGATTTGCAGGCTGATCTTGGTCTGTACTGGTTGCAAAGGGCAGGAGCAATTGCCTCCAGCATGGTAAGGTTTAAATATTGGTTGTTCACCAAGAAAATACTCTCAAATTAAGTTCTAGAAAGAAAATAGAGACAATATTGACATGGGTGAATGTTTTCCTGATTGTTCCTGATTTTCAGACTCCCTAAAGCTCTCATTTTTTTCTGTATAAACTATACACAATAATGCTTAATTTAGGATTTTCAGGACTTTTCAGATTTCCATCTTTCACCCATGCATAGAATAGTGCTGTTGCATTTGAAAGGATGTATGACTAGGAACTAGCTGCTTAGATCAGTTATATATTACTTGATAAAGAGATAAGTTTTGTATTTTTCTCAAAAGGTACATTCATATCACTGCTTTCACTCTGTGACATAGTTTGTACAGTATGTAGAATTACTAGACATGCATAGATTTCATGTTGATCAAATGTGTGAAGTTAAGAAATAAATTTTTGCCATGTGTAAGTGTATTTGAAAGGACCAGTTTTGTCATGGCTTGCTTGTTACTTGTTCGTTTAATATGCTTTGTGTTTCAGAAGGCCACATTTAGATTAAACGCTTATTTTTGAAATAATGAGTGTTAATTTTTGCATTTATAACAGGGTATAGTTGTTGATGTTGTTGTAGCTTTGTTAGAATTTGTGATATGTAGCTCACCATACCAGCTGTGTGTGCTTTTTGAGCGGAGAGAAATTTGATTTACTGCCTTTAATGGGACTATATTGAATTTATTATGTTTACTGTAGAAGTAGGCTGTAGGTGATGAAATTAATTGCTGTTAGGAAGAAGAAGCTAATTTTATGGCATTGGTGTTTCACTAAATGGAAAAGACTTTAGTGTAAGGTTTATCACATGTCATACATGGGGTGCAAATGTTGAGAATGTCACTACATAAGAAGTCACATATGTCATGAGTTAGTATCAATGCAGGGAGGTGAAATTTATATTCAGTTTGTCATGCTAACTTGTCATTTAAAGAAGCCATATTTGGAAGTTAGAAAGGAGTCAGTTGAAAAGAAATGAAGTACATATGTAGCTTTTATTGATGTGTATTTTGATAATTGTTAATTTGTAGGTTGAATCGTCACTAGTGAAGTTTTATACATTGTTGTCACCATTAATTGTTGTCAAGATGTCACCATTTTTATTTTCATTTCATTCTTTTTTCATTGCACTTTGTTTAGGAATTGGGAAAAAAAAGTCATCCTGTTTATGAGCACACAATTGAATACTGTGATAGTGACAAGTTAAATCTGAAAATGTCTTTTTAACAAAGTACTATCGTGATGTCTAAAATTAGCAACAGAATTCAGTTTTTCAGATTTCTTATGAGACTAAGTGTTCACTTTTTCAGAAATCATGTTGAATTGTGTCACATTTCCAATTTCCTGATTAGAATGTTGAGGCATTCAGTAAATGACAGTATATGCATGTTTTTTTCATATTTGCTATTTTTTCTCTTTATTTTTCTAGCCTTTGCATGTTGTATTTAACATAATTATAATAGATTAGCCTATACTAAATTTTGTATTGGTATATATTGTATTATATCACATATTATTATGTCGTTTTCATTAACCATTAAACATTTAAACATTTTGTAATATAAGAATTGTGATGGAAACAAAATTAGGTTAGAGAACGATTTTAGTAAACAAGGGTATGTTGTTTGTTGAAGGTGGAATACATAATCAGTTACAAATATGAGAATGACCAAATAGAATGTACTTAATATTTTCATAATAAGTTGCTGAAAGGCTGGCTGTGAAACCATACTTTATGCTTCGTGTTGAGAAGTTCAGAATACTATTGTAACAATAGTGTCTCATTATCTATTTAATCAGATAGCCAGAAAAATTTTAAAAGATCTTTTTAATGAAATTTTGACTAATGTTTCTCTCTTGTACAGTTTCACTGCAGATAGTCTAAGATATGAAAATGATTTTGTACATTACGCATGGAATTGAAATTTTATTGAGCTATAGAAAAATGTAAGCAGAGACAATATTCATGTTTGTATAAAACATATTTCCTGTATATCATTGGTAGTGTATATATATTTGAAGTAGTTATTTGTATATTTAGGGGTTTTCATGTCTCTCTGGTCAGTCAAGTTTTTTTATGGATAGTTATGACATAACGGTCAATCTGATCAGCTCTCCTCTTGAACCTGGTTGAATTTTGACGAGCAATTTTTGGATTGAATACTTTAGGAGCCTTTAATTATTTGAGCAGATTCTCTCTTTAAACACAGACTTCTAGGGCTTTTTTGAAATCAGTTAATTGTCATATGTCTCTTTTTGTGGTTCAAACATTGAAGTGTGTTGTAGCATAGAGCATGTCGTGTACCTTGTATCACCGCCCACTTTGAAAAGATTTTCTCCCCCCAAGAAAACACCCTGCTTTTATTACTGATTTGTTTTTTCTCTTTATTTTGATGAAAGATGTATATTTTGTAAGGGTAATCAGCATTGTTTTTCTGTATTCATTTATAAGTTCATCTTGTATATAATCATAAAAAATATGGGCTGCCGTTTTGAGAGAATACCCTCTATAGCTTGCTGTGTGAAATGTGTATGAAAATATACTCAAGAATTCACTAGAGTACGCTGGGACAAGTTACCATTCTTGATTTTCATGTTGTAAAAAATTGAACATTTCTTTCATCTTTGAGCAATACTTATTCGTAGATTTGTTGATTGTTGTAGTATCTTTCTACTGATCAGATGACGCTAAGAGTATCTCTTCAAAGACTTGTACGTGCATGTATACTAAAGTTAGTGTCAGAGGCGAATCTAAGAAAAAGGAACTGTTTCCTTGCAAACCAAATTTCAAATAACATAAGTTCGCCTCTTTGCTTTAAATGTATGGTCTAGAACTTATTCCTGGTCATTACTCTTTGTTATAAGCAATATTAATTTCATTGAAATTGAGTAAAATGTTGAGCTGTGGCAGCTTCATGTGGAAATATTTCATGGAAAAGTTCAGTTGTTTAGCCAGAACATACTGATCAGTAGGGAGTCGTGTTACTATTTGTGTTTTCTCTCTCTTCTCATTCTTCCTCTCCTATCAATATAGTCCTTTCCTCTGCCATAATAATATAGTCAAGAGCAAAATCAAACTGCCTGTAATATACTTGTACAGATGAACAAGAATCCCCCCTGTTAATAGTGTAAAAAGCCAATAACTCATAAGTACATGTAGACAATAATGTTAATAGGTTTTTTTTCTCTTTTTTTTTTTTTTTTCTTTTCTTTTTTTTTTACTGTAAGGTTAGATGTATTATACTCTGGCAAATACTTGCCATAAAGGTTGTAAAAATGTAAAAAAATGAATATATTGTGCTTGGAATTTATCAACAAATATATGCTAAAACCTTGAAAAACTTTTTTCATACTTTTTTTTTTTTGTAACAAAGCATTGACATACCTGTACAAAATATGTTTTGGGGAAAAAAATGTTCTTTTTTCCACAATAAAATTGTCTTTCAATGTAAATAGAATTTTTTTGTACACTTTTTTTTCATACATAAAGTGCTTGCAAAATACATATATTAAAATGAGATTGTAGCTACACACACACATAGATTTGAGTATAAACTTTGGAAGTATGGCCGGATCATACACATATAATACACATATATCCAGATTTATCTGTACTATTAAACAGTTTACTAGCTATTCTTCTGTATTGAAGTGCCTGATAGCAAAATAACTCCAGAACAGGCTGTTGATAAGCCTATGCAATTGTCTCAGATTACAGCTTAAAAGGTTTTTTTTTCTCGAAGACTAAGTTCATTGGAAAAAAGTACTTGGTGTTTAAAGGTGAATATGTATGTATGGGGTGAAAAGTGGGTTTTTTAGGAGTATCAGAGCTTTAAAAGAGATAGAACAAATCTATTCAAAACTGATGGGACGGGGGAACAGTGCGTATCAAGTATGCACTGTCTGCTGAAGAGCTGAGATGTATGAAATATGTGTTTTTTGGTAGAAGTAAATGTGGTATGAAAGAGAAATGCAGTTGATTTCCGTGGTATTAAGTAGTGCAACAATAATGAGGAAAACATACTAAATGTTGTTCTTGCAATACAATACAATACAATACAATACAAAGTCATTCTATCCTCTTTTTATTAAAGGGCTCATTGTTAAAACAGAAACTTGTTGTCCATGTTGAGAAGACATGTTGAGAAGACTGTACAAAGTACGTAGCACTGAACAATATAGTGTGAAATGAACAGGAAATGATTTACTCTACCTTGCAGCTATAGCATTCTTTGCATTAATTTGTGATAGATAAAACAGTTAAACTGTAAACAACTTCAATGTCTACTTCCAGGGGACACACATTATTCATATTCAGTATTTTCTAACTGTTTAATCAGTAATTCTTTATCTTTTTTACCATTAACTACATGTATATTGATGTATTCTTATAAGGAACAAATCTCAAGTTGTATTATAGACCTGGGGTGAAAGTGCAATTAAATAATGCATTTTTGATAGGAATTGTTTGTTTTCTCTGTCATTGTACAAAGCTCTTCCATTTTCCTCCTCTGTATGTCTTTTCTTTTGTAGTAAATGTACAAAGTTTCATGTTAGCGGTATTTTTGTTTTCATCTTTACAAAGCCTGTATACTTTTTTTCATGACTTGTATGGGTTTTAGCATATTGCTGTGTAAATTTCACGCACATGTATGTTTTTACTGCCGGATTACTCCTGAGACTTAAAACAGCATTTACAATTCATATATTGGAGTGTGTACAGAAATGCCACTTGTAAATATTCTTTTTCTTTTTTTTTTTTCTTTGACAAAGTTGATCAGATTGTGTATAGAAATTTTATGAAGCTTAAAGCAACAATTACTAAGAAACAGTGGTAAAGTCAGTACGTGCAAATGTTGCAGTGTGTCAGAAATTTTCAGGTTAAGTCATAATTTGGTGGTCTCTGACCTTAATGGGTTAAAAGACAGTCCGTGTTGAGGCATTTCACGGTTGTTGTTTTTTTGTAAGTTTATTCTCTTTCCTTCGCTACCGGAAAAGGATTTTAGTAGTTGCATACTTAAACAATATGTAATGTTTGATATTATTTGAAAAAACTGAATTAAAAAAAAAAATCATGTATTTCAATTTGTCGATGAATACAACAATGTCTGAAGTTGAAGGTGTTGATCAGGGCATGCAGTTTCATCACCAGATAAGAATTCACAGGCTTAATATACACAGTTATATACGTGCATATTTACTTTACCGGTGTTCCTTCGTGTAAACACAACCATTCTCAGAGTGCATCATTCCATTCCATTCATATAAAAGTATCTCATCGTGTGTAAATTGAAATTTAGGGAACAATGTAATATAGTTAACCTTTGTTTATAGTCTATCCCAGAATCCATATACAATCAATCTGACGCGAGTATATTCTAGCAGTGTTCAGTGTCGTTTTAGACATTTTTATGAAAGAAAGACAAACTTGGTCAGGAAATGTTCAGACTTACCTGCATGGTCTTATAGGGTATAACAGTATTGTTCTGTTCAAAATAAATTATCTCAGATTTCTGTCAGGTTAATTTTATAAGAACTTTGCCAATTACAAAATCTTACACTGCACTAGAATCTTAGATCTGAATAAGTAACAAAAACTCTTTCTAGCATGATTATAGGTGATCTTGTTCTTTGTAAATACCACTTTTTATAAGAAGTCATGTTAGTTGTAAATTTTGAACAAAGATCTCAAACTTGCTACAGATATCAGAGTAATTCTCCTGTACAAAACTGTATAGTAATTATTCATGGAATCAATCCTTATTGGACAAAGAATTGGTTAACATTATTTTTTAAACACACATACCTTTCTTTTTGACAATATCTTTGTAGTATATGAAATATAACTTGTAAGATAGATTTAATTCATGTATGTTCTCTGGTTGTAAGTAATGAGGATTTTCCGAGATGTAAATATTCCAGAGAGATCAACTTAAAACTTGTAAAAATGTAAATTGAAATATCTTACTATCGTGGTGCTATTTTTATAGAACCTTTTTGTTAAAGAATATTTTTTTCCAATGTTAAGTCATTCGCATTTTAAAATCCAAACTTCTGTTATTTTTTTTTTGTTTTTGATCTTTGTAAATTGTAGGTATATAGTTTTACAAAGACTTTCTTGTACAATAAATGGACTGGTCTACTGGAGACAGTTACTTGAGTCAGCTCTCAGAATCATGTGAGGTGGTAGTTAGTGGCACATTTGAAAAGAAATTAGGGTCTTTTTTTAAGATATTGGATATGTACATCAACTTAAACATGCCAATACCTCGTCACATATTCATAAATTCTTTACTCTAGTTTCAAAAAAGCTTGGTCTGTCATAACACTCCTTAGTTTTTTCACAGATTCTACATTTACACTATAAAGTGATTAATTATATCAAGCAATAGATTTCCTTGTGTAGCAGTAATCTCAAATGATTTATCTGAACTTCACTTTCTTTATTGTATCCTCACTAACCTTGTCATGTCACTTTTAAGTGTACTCAGCAAGTCTTTTTATCTGCCAGTAACTTTTCAACCTTGCCAAAATCCAGTCTCAGCACAGTCAGTGTTCATACTTCTGAACTGCATATACTAGAAGCCAGAAAATGTGTAAAATGAGATGAAATTAATTGACTAGAAATGCAAACTACCATTTGTTAAATTGGAACTAACACATGTCACAATAACACAGCTTGTACAGTACTTGTTGCTTAGAGTTACTTTTTTCTGTTTTGATAAATGTCTATTATGCTGTTGATATTGTCAGCTAAGAGCTAGTGATTTGTAAATAATGGTTTTTACAAGTATTAGGGACGGGAGATTGCCCATTTGATTTTCATTTTTGCCTTCTTTTTTCTTTGCTTGTTTGTTGTTTGTTTCCACATTGTTATTTGCTTGAGGCACAAGTGTACTAGAAGTCGAAGAAGACTTGCTTTTTTTGTGTTCTTGTTTTCAGTGATTAGGTAACAATGTCATATTGCATTTAAGGCTCTAAGGAACAGTGATGCAGATTCTGTAGTTGGAGATATTTTATTAACTATTCTGTCCGTTGCTGTGTTAAATTAAAATTGTTGAAAATACATGGTTTAATCACCAGTCATAGCTCTTGTCTATCGTGAAAATACAGTTACGAAAATGGAAATAAACGTGATGAGTTGATTAGTTCTAAACATCTTGAAAGTTGATATAAAATACACATAAAATGAGTGAAAGTAAAGATATTCAAAATCAGGCAAGCAGTATTTTCAGGTTACAAAATCACTGTTTTTGGTTTTCAAAGGAGTGTACTGCTATGGTTTGGTAGGTAAATGCATTTTCAGTTTGATGTCTGACTGAATGTTACCAGTATATGCTTAACGTTCATGTTAGGTTGGAAAGAGCAAAGTTTATGTGTTTATTCAATATAAAGTAACATTGTGGCAACTATAGCATAGTGGACATAAAGAGACAAAAAATGTCAAAATACCAATGCCATGTCAAGTGCAGTATGACAATGTTTATCTTTCACACTTGTTTAACTTGCCTTACACAACTGTGTTGTAATATTTCAGAGTAGAGACTGGCCTACTTGTTATCTTGTATTATGACAACGCTTCAGTGTACAGTTAAATACACTTTCATAACCCCTTTTGCATAATGTTCAGTTTTTCTTAGTCCAGTGATAACATGTAGATATTTAGCAAAATGTGTTTGGAAGAAAAAAAAAAGATGAAAGAAATGTATTAGACTAGATTTTATTCGTGATATTTTGTGGTGATACATTTCCTTTTCAATTCATTTCAGTGTTAAATGAACACAAGAGTTTTACAATCGCTACTTGGTTAATTTGCAGAAAGGCATTATAGTCATATAAATCAAGTAGATCTCAGTTAATCCCAAAGAAATTAGTAGTTTTTTTTTAGAAATTGGAAATACTTATAACCTACATGAAATAGATATAGCTGTTACAGGGTTTTCTGTGGCTTGGCTGCCTAGGTAGTAGATTGTGATGAAATTAAGAAGAAATTGAGTCATGCAAAAGGTGCTGTTTTATATAACAAAAAGCTTTTCCCTGAATATATCTATGAGAACATTGTTTATTTTTCAACGTAGAACTTATGGGAATACTTATCTGAAATACTTGCTTGACTTAAAAATCAGTAATAATTGATTGTACTTCATCTGTGGTATTATGTCTGTTAATAAAAAGGAAACAACCGAATGCCTAGATTCACAAAGGGCTTCATTAAGTTTAAGCAGCCACAGAAAAATCTGCATAGTATTAAGTGTACAGGATAATGTATAATATAGGACAAAGCTGTTAATACGTCATTTTGTATAGTTTCCACTATGACTTGACATTAATTACTTCATTGTGTACAAATTTTTGCAACATGTAGATTGTCGAGAGAGAGCAGAAATAAACTGAAACCACTGGCAATCAGTAAAAATTCTCATATGATGATAAACTTGTGTTATTTGTTTTCCCAAGTCCTGATAAAATGTTGTTGCCTTGTTATACTCCCACAAAACGTAGTGGGGGAGCTATATAGGAATTACTTTGTCCTATCCTGTCCCATTTGGATTTTTTCTAAATTTTTGAAATGACTGTAGGTATTACATTGATTCTTGAGATGTATATGGGTGATCACAATGCAACTCCATGTGCAGTGTTGGATAACTCTGATATTTTTCGCTTAGTTATGCCCCCTTTTCACTTAGAAAATGTTCCAAAATTTACATTTTTAGCTCACCTGAGCACAATGCCCAGAGCTTTGATAGTTGGTATATGTTATCATCTATAGGTCCTCTACCAAAGTTGTTCAAATTATGCCCCTAGTGCTAAAATTGGCTCCACCCCAGGGGGTCATAGGATTTCCTAATATGTATATAGTAAAAACTTAAAAAATCTTCTCCTCTGAAATGACAAAGGCTAGAGCGTTGGTATTTGGTGTATGACATCATCTATAGGTCCTCTACCAAAGTTGTTCAAATTATGCCCCTAGTGCTAAAATTGGCCCCGCCTCAGGGGGTCATAAGTTTTCCTCATATGTATATAGTAAAAATTTAAAAAATCTCTAAAATGACAAAGGCTAGAAATTTGATATTTGGTATATGATATCATCTACAGGTCCTCTACCAAATTTGTTCAAATTATGCCCCAAGTGCCAAATTTTCCTTACATGTATATAGTAAAAAATTAAAAAAATCTCTGAAATGACAAAGGCTAGAGATTTGATATTTGGAATGTGTTATCATCTATAGGTCCTCTACCAGAGTTGTTCAAATTATGCCCCTAGTGCCAAAATTGGCTCCGCCCCAGGGGTCATAGGTTTTCCTCATATGTATATAGAAAAAAATAAAACTCTTCTCCTCTGAAATGACAAAGGCTAGAGATTTGATATTTGGAATGTGTTATCATCTATAGGTCCTCTACCAGAGTTGTTCAAATTATGCCCCTAGTGCCAAAATTGGCTCCGCCCCAGGGGTCATAGGTTTTCCTCATATGTATATAGAAAAAAATAAAAAACTCTTCTCCTCTGAAATGACAAAGGCTACAGATTTGGTATATGATATCATCTACAGGTCCTCTACCTCTAGCATTAAAATTGACCCCGCCCCAGGGGTCATAGGTTTTCCTTATATGTATATAGTAAAACGTTAAAAATCTTCTCCTTTGAAATGACAAAGCCTGAAGCTTAGATATTTGGCATGAAATATTGTCCTGTTCCAACCTGTTCCAAGTTTGTTCAAATTATATCCCTGGGGTTAAAATTGGCCCTGCCCGGGGGTCATAGATATTCTATTTGTGCATATAGTAACAAGAGGGCCATGATGGCCCTGGATCGCTCACCTGAGTACTTTGGCTGTAGGTTTGCTGTTAAGCAGTATTTCATTTTTTAATTGAAAATATATAAGTGCCTACAAACCAAATATGTAAAATATCAGTCAATAAATAAAGGTTCTATGACAGAAAGTAGAAATATATATTATAAGCTATGGTGACCTTGCCCTTGACCCAGTGACCTCAAACCCTACCCATGGGTAGAGGTCCATGCAAGAAACCTATATATTGAATATCAAAGATATTGGTCTATAAATGAAGGCTTTATGAGGTACAGTAGATATATCTATTTTTAGCCTCCGTGACCTTTAACCTAATCTAATAATTTGAAAAAGCTTGGTAAATGCCAAATTTTAAAATTCTAGGCTTTGTGGTTTCAGACAAGAAGATTTTTAAAGATTTCCTTTTTTACATAATAAGGGCCCCGGGGCGGGCCAAATTTTGACCATGGTAGACATCCACTTGACAATGCTACATACCAAATATCTAAGCTGTAGGCATTGAGGTTTCCAGTAAGAAAATTTTTAAAGATTTCCTTTTTTACATATTAAGGGCCCCCGGGGCGGGCCAAATTTTGACCCCACGGCCAACATATAAACAATACTGGTAAAGGTTCTCTACACAATACTCCACACCAAATATCTAAGGTCTAGTCCTATTAGTTTTGGAGAAAAAATGATTTTTCATGTTTTTCCTATATAAATATATGTAACCCAAGAGAACCCTGGGGCGTGGCCAATTTTGACCCAGGGGACATAATTTGAACAAACTTGGTAGACATCCACTAGACAATGCTACATACCAAATATCTAAGCTGTAGGCATTGAGGTTTCCAGTAAGAAAATTTTTAAAGATTTCCTTTTTTACATATTAAGGGCCCCCAGGGCGGGCCAAATTTTGACCCCACGGCCAACATATAAACAATACTGGTAAAGGTTCTCTACACAATACTCCACACCAAATATCTAAGGTCTAGTCCTATTAGTTTTGGAGAAAAAATGATTTTTAGCTCACCTGAGCATGCTCATGTGAGCTTTTAGGATCCTTGATTGTCCGGCGTCCGTCCGTCCGTCCGTCCGTCCGTCGTCCACAATTCATTCAAACGACATCTCCTCTGAAACCACTTGGCAAAATTTAATGAAACTTGCCTAGAATGTTCCTTGCATGAAGCTCTACCAAGTTTGTTCAAATGGTTCCGGTTCATTGCATTTCTGGGTCACAGGAGCTAAAAACAGATTTTAAAAGTTGGATCTTTAAAAATCTTCTTGTCAGAAACCACAAGGCCTGGAGCTTTGATATTTGGTATAAAGCATCATCTAGTGGACCTCTACCAAGTTTGTTCAAATCATGATCCTGGGGTCAAAAATGGCCCCGCCCCAGGGGTAACTTGTTTTACATAGAGTTATATAGGGAAAACTTTAAAAATCTTCTTGTCAGAAACCGTAAGGCATAGAGCTAAGATATTTGGTGTGCAGCATTGTCTAGTAGACCTCTACCAAGTTTGTTCAAATCATGGCCTCTGGGTCAAAAATGGCCCCACCCCAGGGGTAACTTGTTTTACATAGAGTTATATAGGAAAAACTTTAAAAATCTTCTTGTCAGAAACCGTAAGGCATAGAGCTTAGATATTTGGTATGTAGCATTGTCTAGTGGACTTCTACCAAGTTTGTTCAAATTATACCTCTGGGGACAAATTTGGCCCCACCCTGGGGTCATTGGTTTTACATAGGCTTATATAGGAAAAACTTCAAAAATCTTCTTGTCTGAAACCACAAAGCCCTGAGCCTTAAGATTTAGTATGTAGCATTGTCTAGTGGACTGCTACCAAGTTTGTTCCAATTATAACCCTGGAGTCAAATTTGGCCCCACCCCGGGGTCATTGGTTTTACATAGGCTTATATAGTGAAAACTTTGAAAATCTTCTTGTAGAAGGAGAAGTAACATTTTCAGTCCAAATAATCTGGAAATTTGTCAGACAGGTTGTTTCTATGATTTCTAGCTCAAGTTTGAATATGGGTCATCTGGGTTCAAAAACTAGGTCACAGAGCCCAAAAATAGAAAAACTTTGTTAACACTCTGGAAGTTACATTTTCAGTCCAAATATCCTGGAAATTTGTCAGAAAGGTTGTTTTGATGATTTTTAGCTCAAGTTCAAAATTTGGTCATCTGGGGTCAAAAACTAGGTCACAGAGCCCAAATATGGAAAAACCTTGTTAACACTCTAGAGGTAACATTTTCAGTCCAAATAACCAGAAAGGTTGTTTCAATGATTTCTAGGTAAAATTTGAATATGTGTCATCTGAAATCAAAAACTAGGTCACATAGCCCAAAAATAGAAAGAAACTTGTTAACACTCTAGAAGCTACTTTTCAGTCCAAATATTCTCGAAATTTGTCAGAAAAAAAATGTTTTAATGATTTCTAGCTCAGATTTGAATAAAGGTCATCTGGGGTCAAAAACTAGGTCACAGACCCCAAATATGGAAAAACCTTGTTAACACGCATTGAGGTAACATTTTCAGTTCAAATAACCTTGAAATTTGTCAGAAAGATTGTTTTAATGATTTCTAGCTCAGTTTTGAGTATGGGTTATGTGGGGTCAAAAACTAGGACACAGGGCCAAAAAGTAGAAATTCCATGTAAATTCTCTAGAGGTTACATTTTCAGTCCAAATGTCCTTGAAATTTGTCAGAAAGGTTGTTTCAATGATTTCTAGCCCAGATTAGGATATGGGTCATCTGGGATCAAAAACTAGGTCACAGAGCCCTAAAATGTAAAAACCATTTTAACACTCCAGAGGTTATATTTTCAGTCCAAATATCCTGGAAATTTTTCAGAAAGGTTGTTTTGATGATTTCTAGCTCAAGTACTAATATGGGTCATCTTTGGTCAAAAACTAGGTCACAGAGACCAAATATGGAAAAACCTTGTTAACACTCTAGAGTTAAGATTTTAATTCCAATTAACCTGAAAATTTGTCAGAAAGGTTGCTTCTATGATTTCCAGCTCAGCTTTGAATATGCGACATCTGGATTAAAAAACTAGGTCACAGAGCCTAAATATCGAAAAACTTTGTAAACACTCTAGAGGCTACATTTTCAGTACAAATGTCCTGGAAATTTTTCAGAAAGGTTGTTTTGATGATTTCTAGCTAAGGATTGGATATGGATCATCTGGGGTCAAAAACTAGGTCACAGAGCCCAAATATGGAAAAACCTTGTCAACACTCTAGAGGCTACACTTTCAGTCCAAATAACCTTGAAATTTGTCAGAAAGATTGTTTCAATAATTTCTAGGTCAAGCTTGAATATGGGTCATCTGGGGGCAATTAACCAGGTCCATAACAACTTTGTTAAAAGCAGTCATATTCAGGTGAGAGATATAGGGCCATCATGGCCCTCTTGTTCATGTTTTTCCTATATAAATATATGTAACCCAAGAGAACCCTGGGGCGTGGCCAATTTTGACCCAGGGGACATAATTTGAACAAACTTGGTAGACATCCACTAGACAATGCTACATACCAAATATCTAAGCTGTAGGCATTGTGGTTTCTGGGAAGATTTCCTATATAAGTCTATGTAAAATGAAGTGACCCTTGGGGCGGGGCCAATTTTGACCCCAGGAAAATAATTTGAACAATTTTTGTAGAGTTCCATTACAGGGTGCTAAATGCCAAATATCTAAGCTCTAGGCCTTGTGGTTTCAGACAAGAAGATTTTCAAAGTTTTTCCTTCAAGTTGCCATAGCAACCTGAGTTCTTGATGGAATTGAATTCTTTGAACAACTTTGGTAGAGCTTCATGCAAGGAACATCACTGGCAAGTTTCATCAAATTTGGCCCAGAGGTTTCAGAGGAGATGTTGTTTGAATGAAATTGTTGATGGACGACGGACAAAGACCGGTCACAATAGCCCACCATGAGCCAGAGCTAAAACATAAGAAAATTATCCTCTGAAGCTTTAAAGGCTAGAGCTTAGATATTTGGCATGAAACATTGTGGACCTCTACAAACATTGTTCAAATTATTGCCCTAGGGTCAAAATTGGCCCTGCCTTGGAGTCATGGTTTTTCTTTATATACATATAAAAAAGTGATCTCTGAAACCGAGAAAGCTAGAGCTAAGATATTTAACATTAGACATTGTCTGGTGGAACTATATCAAGATTGTTTAAATTAAAGCTTGGGGTCACATATGGCCCCGCCCTAGGGGACTTAGTGACCTACTTTTTTTGTAATTTGAAATACAGTTATGAAATTTGGACCATGTGCACAGTTTCAGATGAAGACTTGAACTTTAATGTTAAATGACCAAAATTTTGACCTAGTGACCTATTTTCTTGTTTTTTGATGTACAGCTATGAAATTTGGACCATTTGCACAGTTTCATATGTAGCATTGAACTTTGATGTTAGATGACCTAGATTCTCACCTACTGGCCTACTTTCTTGCTTTTTTATCTACAGCTATGAAATTTGAACCCTGTGCAAAGTTTCAGGTGTCGAAATTGAACTCTGACATTAGATGACATTTTGACCTAGTGACATCCTTTTTTGTTGTTTGAAATTTGGACCATATAATTATATAGTAAAAATTGTTCGAATTCTTGTAAAAAACACTAGCCTTGTCCGTTTTCACACAAATGACAGTCTGTCCTCAGGTGAGCGCTTTGGGGCCAATGGCCCCTTTGTTACATCTCTTGGATCAGTACAGTTATTTACCTTAAAATTGAAATGTAGATGAAAGATCACAATGCAACACAATGTGCCAAGTTTGATGACTGACCTTGATGTTATTACTGCCTTTTTCACTTTGATAATGTCACAAAATTTACTTTTTCTTGATTATCTCTGAAACCATGGACCATGTGCAGTTTTTCGTTGTATATGTCACTCCCCTACCCCTATTTTTTTTTAGTTTTTCGCTATGACAATAAAATTTGGACCATTTGTACAGTTTTTCAAGAAGATTTCAAAAACATTATTTTTTGACCTATATTTTTGACCTACTGACCTACTTTTTTGTTTTTTTTAGCTACATCAATGAAATTTGGACCATGTGCACAGTTTTTCGTTTCGATTTCAAAAATGTCATCGCATGACCTATATTTTTGACCTACTGACCTACTTTTTGTTTTTGGAGCTATGGCAATGAAATTGCATTGGTCCTTTTCTGTGATATGCATCATTACATTCATTTTTGAATCCAGGTGAGCACTTTAGGGCCATTGGCACTCTTGTTTTAAATATTCAAGATCATCCGTCTATGAAGATTTAAACTTATTGCTTTGGAAGTTTACACAGTCTCAACATAACACGCCATGTATACAGGTAAACCACAAAGACTCGTCATAAGGCTGGGATATAATAACAATATTGGAAATCCAGTTTCTCAAGAAGATAGAAATGAATAGGTAGGTCGTCCTCAGATCTAACTGTAGGGAGATTGTGTACTTTTGTCAGATTGCACTGGCTCATACCATGCACCCCTACTTTTGGGTCAAAAATCTGTACTTTTTGCATTGATCCTCTTGTAAGACGTGGTATGAAAGAAAGAGACGAGGTATCGATATTAGATTATATGAGTATAAGTGTAATATATACTAATTCAGGCTACATATGCCCTCTCATTTAGCTTCTACAATGGTTCCCTTTGCAACTGAGTTGGATGCTTTTAACATTTTCAAAAATGATCATGCAACCGTTGATGTAATAGTTATGCTGGCTGGTGGTGAATAATGCATAGCACTACTGCAGATTAAAGGTAATTAACTAATCAACATCCATTTGACGAAAGTGTTATTTTATTTTATGCTTATGATAAATACAATGCAAATGAATCATTGCCATTAACAAACACTAGAACAAATAGTTGCAATAGTAATGGCCGTTAATGTAACATCTTACTGGCATGGATAAAAATCAGTGGCCACTTGATCTACATCATCTGTAATCTTTGTGGAGAAGTTAAAGAAATATAGGAAGAATTCTAGATCTATCATCCAGTCTACTGAATCTCTCAGTATTTTGTTCTAACAATAACCTTTTATAAAGAGAAAACTAATCAAAAATAAAGTGATATAAATCAATCTCAACTTAATCTTAGAAACAACTGAAAGTAATAAATTCATTTATAAATTTCCAACATTAAGAAATCAAAGAAGAACAGAATAGCTAGAATATCACCTGTATTTCTCACATTCTGAATTTCTATTTTTGGCTCAAAATCTTAATTTAAATGTTTAGAGTATAAAAAGTATATCTAAATCCCCCAGTTAAAATGTCATTTGAATACCAGTGGAATGCCACTTTATTCCAGTGGTGAACACGAATTTACTGGTATCCAAGCTGATATCCAACAAGAAAATTGCAGCATTTTAGCTTTTTTGTACCCCCAAAACGAAGTTTGGGGGGTATATAGGAGTCACCCGGTGGTCGGTCGGTCGTGCGGGGTTTACCTTGTCCGCAGCATAACTTGAAAACTACTGGTTACATTACATTATTTGCAGAGTTATTGCCCTTCGTTTGTTTTCCTTTGTATGGAGGATAGCTTGAAAACTGCTGGTTGGAATTCAATGCAACTTCATACAATGGTCAAGCACAATGAGAGGAAGTGCAGTGTCCAAGAATCATAACTACATCTTCTCTATTTGCAGAGTTATGACCAGTAGTTTGTTTTCTTTATTTGGAGCATAACTTGAAAACTACTGGTTGGAATTCAATGCATCTTCATACAATGATCAAGCACAATGAGAGAAAGTGCATTGTATAAGAGCTAGAACTCCATCTTTACTATTTTCAGAGTTATTGCCCTTCCTTGGATTTCCTTTTCCAGGATATAATTTGGAAACTAGCGGTTGGAATTCAATGCAACTTCATACAATGGCCAAGCACATTGAGTGGATGTGCAATGTACATGAGCTATAACTCTGGCTTCACTGTTTGCACAGTTATAGCCCTTTGTTAGTTTTCTTTGTCTAGAGAATAACTTGAAAACTATTTTTTTTTTAATTCAAAGCAACTTCATACAATGGTCAATCGCAATGAGAGGAAATGCAATGTACAAGAACCACAACTATCTTTAATTGCCCACAACCGTAACTCTTTTTCAATTTTTTTACGAAGTATTCTGTTACTAAATTGATAACTGCCTCTGTTCTGTAGTGGTGTTTTGGGGGTATTAATCACATTTAGTGATAGCGCTAGATTCCAATGTTATTATGAATTTGGGACTAAGCCCTAAACTATGGTGTCATCTTTACCTTAGCTAAGAGTTCAATGGTTTGATGACATCACTGTGATACAGAGAATACTCTCAACCTGTATCAAGTGGTTACTGCAAGTTAATTTCAGAGTATGAGGTTAACTCTGATACGAAATCAAAGGAACCTGGATAGGTCTCTGGCCACCTGTATTAAAAAATGAACTAATGTGTACAACTGAACTAATGTGTACAACTGAACCAATGTGTACAACTGCCAACAATACCATTCAAGATGTCCTCGGAGCTGGTTAAACATACCAGGACCAAATCATACCAGCTAAGTCTGATATGGAGGTGACGGGTGGGTTGGGGAGACAAGAACCTATAGATCTATTAAACAAAATAATGACGGGGTGGGATGGTACCAACAATCTTTATAGGGGTCTTGCTGGTGTTGATATCAAGTATTCCAAGCTTGAAGGGAATCTCTTTGACATTTTTTGATAAATGGATATTAACAGAACAGTTCACCAAGAAAGTCGAAAAGAGGGGCATAACTTTGCAAAAATAAATTTCAGGGTTATCTGCCCTTTAGAAATGGTGTCACATTTTGATAGTGAACATGTATAATTCTAAATGTAAAGTAAAAAGCTTTGGTATTTTCTGATAAAATGGACCATAACAATAAGGTTAACCCATAAAGTTTTTTTAAGTTTTAAAGGCAATTAACTTTATTTATGACCATAAACAGGTTTCTAATGGCCATGGAAGGTACGGTTACTACTATGATATGCTCGTGAAAATATTTTAAAGCTTTTAAAATCATTAAAGACCAGTAATATAAACCTCATGAAAAACATTTCTGACCATTAAAAGCTCATTAATTCTTAAGATACAATTGTTAATCATGTCGCCTTTAATGGCCATTATTCTTAAGTAATGCTCATTATTATTTTCCTTTTCATGTATTAATGCCTTGCAATATTCCATTAATAAAATGACATCTGAATGTCATGGCTATCCATTTAGGTCATATGTAATGGCACTGAAAGAAAAAACAATGGTCATTAATTTATTGTAATGGAAATCGTAGTTCATTGTAATGATTAATGTGTACTTTATTGGCTTATTAGAGAATATCATGCGCATTAATCATGTCGCCTTTAAAGGGTCATTTTCATGGGGATTTATGGGTTATTAATGGGTTACTTTCATGGCAGATTCATGGTTGATTAATGGCGGTTTTTGCAGTAGTGATGGTCAGCAAAAGTCGCTATTGGTTCTTCAAAAATTATTATTTTGTATAATGCACTTATAACACGCACCCTTACTCCGAGTTTGAACTTTGAGAACAAAACATGCGTCTTAAAGGAGTGTTTATGGTAGATAATGTCCATCAATATCTTGATATCAATATCAATATCTAGCATATGTTAGGTTGAGATATAGTCTGGGACACCCTGTAGCATACTAAAAGCTAAGGTGAGCTAATAAAGTTCCATTAAAAATCTAAGAAAATAATGGCTAACCCTGTGTTCAAAGGCCAAATGTTCATGACAAACAACTGAAGAGGTAGTGCAAGACAGAAGTGAACAAACTATCAGTTCCTCAGTTCAGTTCATATAAGTAACTTAAGATATTTTAGAAGCCATAATTTTATCAAATATTGATTCCAAATGATTATTTGAATGACAAAATTGTAACCTGATCACATCATGCATGTAACTTAAATGGAGGATATTAAATAAGTGGTCATGTAATATGGGATTTATTGCAAGAAATACTAGAAAATGATAAAAACAGGGCTCAGTTTTTATGGTATTCTAGTAAAAATCCCATTATAACATGTCCGCGAACATAAAGTTCGATATATATCATACAAGTTTTGTAAGTGAATAGTGACAGAAACGCACAGAAACTGTTTGTTTTGTGCGTATATGCTCGAACCTCGTAAGCGTATTGTTAACAACGTAGACGTGTTATCACACTAGCCTAGTGCACTAGCAAAAATATAACAAAGCTTGATTACATGTCCATGACGTCGTCTTTGATATAAGAAAGAATATAAGTAGATCTTAGATAATATTGTAAACATCACAATAGAGATTCAGCTTGATTACTGCTTTAAATTTTGGTGTAACTGGAATGGTCAAGGTATTCTGTGCAGCTAATTATAAGTTCAGGTCAGAATGTTAGGCAACCTCTCACTCCCCTTCAACACCTACCGTCATCCAGTAAAGATGGTAGTGAGTTCATATTTTATTTTTGGAAGAACAAGAATTGAAACCCTTGCGTAAGCAAGCAATGTAAGAAAAATTTAAAACAGAAAACCCTCAAGTAAAAAAAGATTACAGTGCTTTACCAGACAGTGACCACAATCACTCGTCCTGATCATTCTTGCTATAAAACCGTGTCAATATCCATGCTGAAGTAACTGCTTGTTCCTCAGTTATGACATACTGACACATCTACATAGTTCATGGCTTTGATTAACAATACAAACACTACATAAGCTGCACATAATTCACGTTTATTCTAATTGAAACATAGCACTTTTTACCATTACAATAATCAAAGGAAATTAAAGATACCATTAAGCATTTTGTCAGTTAAATCAGTAATTCAGAAAAAAATGAGAGCTTTGCATTGTATTAGAGGACAGATCAAATATAAATGTTAACTAAGGCCATTACTTTTCCAAGTGAAGAATGGTTTGTAATGAACATAATCATGTTAGGATTCTTTAAATAAGTAATTAACAATCATATGTAATTAACAATCATATATGTAAAATTGAACAACAAACACATTGCATACACACTAAAATTTCAGGTACACAATCTGATCACTACAGCACATCAAACTGTTCTTGACACATTGCTTAACATCAACGAATGATTTTTATTTAAGAACTGAGCAACAGAAAAACAAAGGTGGAGTGGTAAAATGTTCTTCTTCCTGTCTGTCTGCATCTGGTTAGAATCTCAAGTAATAAGGGGCTGCAGTTATTTTCTAAATTACACACTTCTGATTCAAAAATCCATCTTAAACCCAGGAAACAGCCATTATGTGTGATAAGTATTAAATATAGTGAACATATTTCCTAATAAAATTAATATGTTTAAAGTGCACATACCCGAAAAATAATATAAATGTGTAGTGCAACAGTGATATTTTTCTAAAACATTTGAACAAGAACTGTCACTGTAATATGACAATGCCCCCGAAAGTGGTGTTGACCTTAGAGCTGAGAATTAGTCATTCAGTGGTCAAGGTCAAATAAATATAGGTCAGTGGGAAGGTCTTATCCAAAGGGAGTTGTATACAAGTATAAGTAAATCCACTTACTAATAAGGTAATTATGGGCAATGTAAAAGTTTCTGGACAACTGGATCTTCTAGGTTAGGGTGATTCAGGGCTCAAGGTCAAATAAATAAAGGTCAGTGGGAAGCCCTTGTCAAAAGGGGTATTGTGTCCAAGTATGAAGTAATTCCACTTACTAATAAGGAAGCTATGATTAATGTTTAAGTTTTTAGACAATTGAATCTTCAAGGTGAAGGTCATTCAGGGGTCAAGGTCAAATAAATACAGGGCAGTGAAAAGGTCTTGTCCAAAGGGGTTTTGTGTTTAAGTATGAAGTCTATCCACTTACTAATTTGGAAGTTATAGCCAAATATTAGTTTGTGGACAATTGGATATTCAGGGGTCAAGGTCAAACATATTAAAGGTCAGTGGGAAGCCCTTGTCCAAAGGGGTATTGTATCCAAGTATGAAGTAAATTCACTTACTAATAAGAAAGTTATGGGCAATGTTAAAGTTTTTGGACACTTGGATGTTCAAGATGCAGGTCATTCAGGAGTCAAGGTCAAACAAATATAGGTCAGTGGGAAGGCCTTGTCCAAACTGGTGTTGTTTCCAAGTATGAAGTAAATCCACTTGCTAATAAAAAAGTTATTGCCAATGTTAATGTTTTCGGACAATAGGATCTTCAAGGTGAAAGTCAATCAGGGGTCATAGTCAAATAAATATAGGTCAGTGGAAAGGTCTTTGTCCAAAAGTGTGATGTGTCCAAGTATGAAGTAGATCCTCTTACTAATAAGAAAGTTATTGCCAATGTTAAAGTTTTTGGACAGACTGACTGACGGAATGATGTACAGACAGTTAAAAAATATGTGCCTCCCTTCGGGGGCATAAAAAATAAGAACTATAAAAATTATAGTATAAATACATGTACTATTAGATATATTATTAAAAAGAAAAAGCACTACATTTGAATGAACACCATGCCCCTGGCAGTGCCTCAAAAAGATTAAAGTTTTGTGACAAACAAACACAGACAGACCAAAAACAATATGCTCCCTTTGGGGGCATAACAGCATCTAATTTTTTGAAAACAATGCTCACAATAAAAGCTGGAAAAATTCTACCTTGTTCTACAAGCATACTTGTAAATGAGTATTAAAGGTAAATCATGCACACAGATTTTTAAATAACATACAAAATATATTATAACAGCAAAGCACATACATGTTCACAAGTTATGCAAATGAGATTTCGGACACCATCCATCCTATGGTAAGCAAGTATAGTCATTAACAATGGATCACAACAACTTGGTAAATTTCATTAAGCATTTTAAAACAACCAATCTAGTGTTGATATATGCTTTGAAATGTTAAAATAAAGTGACTAGTCAGTTTTACTTTGACCTCTAGCAAATAATTGGAATGAAAGCATGTCAAGGTATTTTGTAAAGCAGCTATTATAACTAAGGTGCATCTGTTGGATTTCAAACTGACATTTATTATCTTAATAAATAAAATCACCAAAAACATCAAACCTTATTTCAGGTCAGAAGTTCATAATATCTAATATAAGCCTTTGAACCTGCAAATGAAAATTATTAGAAAAAAAAGCCACAAAAAAACACAGAGTTTCCTTTATAAATGAATTAGGTTTTTATATTTGCAAAGACAGTTCTTTTAAATTACATCATTATTTTGTTCATTAATTCTAAAATACCAAAGTGAATTAAAACTAAAGAATTTCTATGAATCTGTACTTTTTCTAGAATCTGTACTTACTCTTCATCTACAACACAGGTGTTTTCCTTTTCTTTTTTTACCCAATGCTTCATATATATTGTCAATATTTAGCATTTTTTCTGAGCCAGTGGAACTTCTTGTCATATCTTGCTAGTCTTTACTTGTTTTACAAAAACCGACAGAAGGAATTAGTTGCTAAATAGTGATGGACTAGGTAACTACACCTGAGATAAAAAAGACTGTGTATAAATAATTTAATATTTGTTCATCAAACCTCATTTTTATTTAAAGACCCTTGTTGCAACCTGAAATTTATCAAAAACTGAGAAATGACTGTGACTTCTAGTGCTCATTCTTGATAAATAGCTCTCTTAATTCAAAAGGACTGAAATGACACCATTACTTTTCTGCCAATGTATAAAACTGTTATTCATAAACATGACATCACTGGATTACTACAAGTATACAAGACTGTGATGAACATGACATAATTTAAACAAGTCTACGAAACTGCAATTAACTTGAAAATAACTGGTTTATAGCCAGTGAATAAAACTGACCAAGAACACAGGAAAAATGGTTCTCTGACAGGTATTTTACTACTTAAATAAACTGAATCGATAATCAGCAAAAACCAACAAATTTCTTGTCCTATTCAAAAACAAAGCTGAAGTAAAACAAGAGGGCCATGATGGCCCTGGATCGCTCACCTGAGTACTTTGGCTGTAGGTTTGCTGTTAAGCAGTATTTCATTTTTTAATTGAAAATATGTAAGTGCCTACAAACCAAATATGTAAAATTTCAGTCAATAAATAAAGACTCTATGACAGAAAGTAGAAATATCTATTATAAGCTATGGTGACCTTGACCTTGACCCAGTGACCTCAAACCCTATCCATGGGTAGAGGTCCATGCAAGGAACCTCTATACTGAATATCAAAGATATTGGTCTATAAATGAAGGCTCTATGAGGTACAGTAGATAAATCTACTTTTAGCCTCCGTGACCTTTAACCTAATCCAATAATTTGAAAAAGCTTGATAAAGCTTGCTTCATGCCAAATTTTAAAATTCTAGGTCTTGTGGTTTCAGACAAGAAGATTTTTAAAGACTTTCTTCTATATTGTTATTTAAAACTTGTGACCCCTCGGGCGGGGCCAATAGTGACCCCAGGGACATTTTTCTAACAAACTTGGTAGAGGTCCACTAGACAATGCTACACACCAAATATCTAAGCTCTATAACTTACGGTTTCTGACAAGAAGATTTTTTTAGATTTTCTTATATAACTCTATGTAAAACTAGTGGCCCCTGGGGCGGGGCCATTTTTGACCCAGAGGCCAGGATTTGAACAAACTTGGTAGAGGTCCACCAGACAATGCTACACACCATATATCTAAGCTCTATAACTTACGGTTTCTGATAAGAAGATTGTTTTAAGATTTTCCTATATAACTCTATGTAAAACAAGTGACCCCCGGGGCGGGGCCATTTTTGACCCAATGGACAGGATTTGAACAAACTTGGTAGAGGTCCACTAGACAATGCTACATACCAAATATCTTAACTGTAGGCCTTCTTGTTTCTGACAAGAAGATTTTTTAGTTTTTCCTATATAACTCTCTGTAAAACAAGTGACCCCTGGGGCCGGGCCATTTTTGACCCAGAGGACAGGATTTGAACAAACTTGGTAGAGGTTCACTAAACAATGTTACACACCAAATATCTAAGCTCTATAACTTACGGTTTCTGACAAGAAGATTTTTTAAGATTTTCCTATATAACTCTATGTAAAACTAGTGGCCCCTGGGGCGGGGCCATTTTTGACCCAGAGGACAGGATTTGAACAAACTTGGTAGAAGTCCACTAGACAATGCTACACACCAAATATCTAAGCTCTATAACTTACAGTTTCTGACAAGAAGATTTTTTAAGATTTTCTTATATAACTCTTTGTAAAACTAGTGGCCCCTGGGGCGGGGCCATTTTTGACCCAGAGGACAGGATTTGAACAAACTTGGTAGAGGTCCACTAGACAATGCTACACACCAAATATCTAAGCTCTATAACTTACGGTTTCTGACAAGAAGATTTTTTCAAGATTTTCCTATATAACTCTATGTAAAACAAGTGACCCCGGGGCAGGGCCATTTTTCAACCAGAGGCCATGATTTGAACAAACTTGGTAGAGGTCCACTAGACAATGCTACATAACAAATATCTTAACTGTAGGCCTTCTTGTTTCTGACAAGAAGATTTTTTAGTTTTTCCTATATAACTCTCTGTAAAACAAGTGACCCCTGGGGCGGGGCCATTTTTGACCCAGAGGACAGGATTTGAACAAACTTGGTAGAGGTCCACTAAACAATGCTACACACCAAATATCTAATCTCTATAACTTACGGTTTCTGACAAGAAGATTTTTTAAGATTTTCCTATATAACTCTATGTAAAACTAGTGGCCCCTGTGGCGGGGCCATTTTTGACCCAGAGGACAGGATTTGAACAAACTTGGTAGAGGTCCACTAGACAATGCTACACACCAAATATCTAAGCTCTATAACTTACAGTTTCTGACAAGAAGATTTTTTCAAGATTTTCTTATATAACTCTATGTAAAACTAGTGGCCCCTGGGGCGGGGCCATTTTTGACCCAGAGGACAGGATTTGAACAAACTTGGTAGAGGTCCACTAGACAATGCTACACACCAAATATCTAAGCTCTATAACTTACAGTTTCTGACAAGAAGATTTTTTCAAGATTTTCTTATATAACTCTATGTAAAACTAGTGGCCCCTGGGGCGGGGCCATTTTTGACCCAGAGGACAGGTTTTGAACAAACTTGGTAGAGGTCCACTAGACAATGCTACACACCAAATATCTAAGCTTTATAACTTACAGTTTCTGACAAGAAGATTTTTTTAAGATTTTCCTATATAACTCTATGTAAAACAAGTGACCCCCGGGGCGGGGCCATTTTTCACCCAGAGGCCATGATTTGAACAAACTTGGTAGAGGTCCACTAGACAATGCTACATACCAAATATCTTAACTCTAGGCCTTGTGGTTTCTGACAAGAAGATTTTCAATTCTTCCCTATTTAACTCTATGTAAAATCAACTGACCCCTGGGGTGGGGTCAGTTTTGTCCCCAGGGACATAATTTGAACAAACTTGGAAGAGGTCCACTAGATGATGCTTCATACCAAATATCAAAGCTCCAGGCCTTGTGGTTTCGGAGAAGAAGATTTTTAAAGATCCAACTTATAAAATCTATTTTTAGCTCTAGTGAACCAGAAATGCAATGGACCAGAACCATTTGAACAATCTTGGTAGAGCTTCATGCAAGGAACATCCCAGGCAAGTTTCATTAAATTTGCCCCATTGGTTTCAGAGGAGATGTCGTTTGAATGAAAAGTTGACGACGGACAGACGGACGACGGACAAAGACCGATCAGAAAAGCTCACCCTGAGCACTTTGTGCTCAGGTGAGCTAAAAAGACAGCCGTAATAATGCCCTTCATAAAAAAGCTTATTTTGTATCAAATTTTTTGATGACCATTACCATGACAACAGTTTTTGTAAACATATCTTTCTTATATAAAACTGATGATACCTGAATAAATGGCATTCTTGAATGATAGATATTTTTAGTTTTGTAAAAAGGTGGGATACATTCAAAAGGTATAGAATTTTACAATGCAGTAGCTAAAGTTAAAATATATAAAATCTACTACATTAATTTACTGCCAACCAGAACTTAGACAGAATCTGACATCAAATTTCGTTATGTGACATTATTTTAAGGAATATTAATTTTTAGTCGTCATGTTCCTTTTCAAAATAACAGAATATTGTATCTGTTCTTTGAAGGAAGCTGAAATTTTCAGACTATAATCCTCGGAAAGTAGGAAAAGGGTCAATTTCCAAAATTTATGCCCATGTGCCCTTTTTCTTGTGTCGTTGGTCAACTACAATTGATTAACATGACACAAATGGTTTATTGCCAGTGTATGAAACTGTCATTGGTTAACATGACATAGCTAGTTTATTGCCAGGTATGAAATATGACATAACTGGTTTACTGCCAGTGTATGAAACTCTAATTGGTTAACTTGACATAATTAGTTTACTTCCAGGTATGAATGATCTCAGATCCCTATTTTTCCTATAGAGAGAAGTGACTTCTCCCTAAATTTTCAGTCAAAGTTAGTCCCTATAGAGTTTACATTTTTAGTCAAAATGTCCTTGAAATTTGTCAGAAAGGTTGTTTAAATGATTTCTAGCTGATTCAATCATTACATATTTGGCTTACTGCCAGTGGATGAAACTGTAATTGGTTAACATGACATAACTACTTTATTGCCAGGTATGAAACAAGACATAACTGGTTTACTGCCAGGTATGAAACTGTAATTGGGTAACATGACATAATTGGTTTACTGCCAGTGTATGAAATTGTAATTGGTTAACATGACATAACCAGTTTATTGCCAGGTATGAAACAAGACATAACTGGTTTACTGCCAGGTATGAAACTGTAATAAGTTAACATGACATAACTACTTTATTGCCAGGTATGAAACAAGACATAACTGGTTTATTGCCAGGTATGAAACTGTAATTGGGTAACATGACATAATTGGTTTACTGCTAGTGTATAAAACATAACATAACTGGTTTACTGCCACTGTATGAAACTGTAATTGGTTAACATGACATAACTACTTTATTGCCAGGTATGAAACAAGACATAACTGGTTTACTGCCATGTATGAAACTGTAATTGGGTAACACGACATAATTAGTTTACTGCTAGTGTATAAAACATAACATAACTGGTTTACTGCCACTGTATGAAACTGTAATTGGTTAACATGACATAATTAGTTTACTGCCTTTATAGAACACAGCAACAGATTAACATACAAAATAGGTTTACTGCCAGTATGAGAAACTCAGTTATCATTTTATATTGAATTATTGTCCCATACCAATGACTGATAAACAATCTGGCACAATGTAAAAATAAGGCTAACTGATATAATAAAAATAGTTACGGTCCACACATAAAACTAAAATTCACTGATGCCCATTTACAAAATGGAAAATATTAATTTAATCAATTATCAGTACAATTTATAAATTACTGGCAATAAACACGAACTGGTCACGTAAGAAGATACTTATTAATAAATGACATTTTTTTATGTCTCACTATTTATAAAGTTTTTATCAAACAATGACATTTAGAGAAGATTCATCACTGGATTGGTGTACCCTCACTTCTCTGGTCACATTCTGAAAATAGAAAGTAAAAGAAATGTCACCCTTAAAAAAATGCCTTTACCTAAAGTGACACCAGGTCTATTTCAAGGTGACAGTTTTACTAGGTATGTTCTGATCATATGCAACAGGAAACACCCCATCATCTTATGTGCATATTTAGGGGTGAATGCAAAAAAAGTTTTAAATGCTATAAAATAAAGTAGATAGTATTTTTTTGGTATTCACCCCCAATATATATATACATCACTATTTCAGCATATTACAAGACTTGTGAAACAGTACACATAAATCTATAAACTTGAAATGAAACTGACAGAAATACAATTAGCCATTGATAAAATCTGATGACAATATGAAATTAAAATACCATGAAAATCAGAATCCACGAACTTGTTCCATATACTCTGTATGAAAATGCTGGAAATTAACAGAGTATAGGATAAGCATGGCTTGAGCACATGATCCCCAGAAAGAGGTTCAATAAAATAACACTGAAGAAAATTATACCCCAGTTACTATAAAAAGCCCAATGAAAAGGTCATTTAAATAATTCTGTAACCAAAACTGTAAAAATGATGACAAGAGATATTTTGTTTTTATTACAAGACTATAACAAAATGCTCATTTTTTACTTGATATAACTTTTTAACAGGTTTGTGTGTGCGTGCATAAAGTTTGGCAGGAGAAAGAGTAAGCCTGTGCATATATAGTTTCTGGCTACATGATCTTTTGAAAGTCATTTTTTACCCATTTATGCCTAATAGATTATGCCATCTTTGTCAGCTGGATGAGTCTGTTTTCAATTAAAAGGGTGTCTGAATTAAATTTTCAGTTTCATGCTATTTCTGGAAGAAAGTCCTTTTTTTTCCACAATATGCAGCATCTGATCTGGGTCTGCACTATTTGCCTATGTCTACTTTGGAGGCACTAGGCATGTATGGGGTTAAGTGGTGCACTTTTCTCAGAAGACTCAGTAAGGCTAAATGGCTATCCATTCTAAAGTTACCATATTTGTCTTATACAAAACAACAGACAGTTTTCAATCCAAGGAGACTGTGAATCTATTCATATGCTTTTGCCAATGCCAGTTCAGATGAAAAATCCTCATTTAGTTAAAATAAATTAAAGGTCTGTCAAGCTGATGTTCAGTAAAGTTTCTTAATTTTTTACCGAGAGGTACAAAAACCCCTGTGAAGATTTTTTCCAGTAAGTACTTTGAAATACTTCTGTCAATCTTGCTTTCTTTGGTAGAAATAGATATATAGCAAAATAAAAAAAAAAATAAAAAAATTGTCGGATTGCTGCTGATCAGCATCAGTGATTCTAAAAACTGTCATAAAATTATTGTAATCGTACAATTCGACATTGGGAAAAAGCACAAAAGTGCGGCTATTAAAATGAGCTTAAAAAAGCGTATCACCTCAAATTAGATTTGGAGGGAACAGATCAGCAACTACCTCACATTTAAAATGTAGAAATTGACTGCTTATAACTTATCACAGTAGTTACAAATATCACATTATCAGAAGCTAATATCTAAGTATATTATAGAAGCAGTATGTAACATCATTAAGAGAATATTGAACAATGAAAGGAGCAAAATGGAAATACTTGAAGTGTATAGTGTGTAAAAACCTAGGATGGCCCATGAAAGCCCGAAGGCTTATTTCCAATGGGGTCCTTGGATTAATACTTACTATATGGAACTACAAAACAACAGAAAATAAATAAAGAAAAAAAAAGACTAAATAAACAACAAATAGCATGCATATAGATAAGGTTGTATTTACAGAGCATGTATATCTATAGGTGACTCAGTGGCCAAGTGGTTTGTGCATTGAGATACGAAGCTAGCGACCCGGGTTCGATTCCGGGTAGCGACTGAGTTATCAACTCATTTCCCAGGACTGGGTGGTAACCTAACAGGGTACTGTTTCCAGCAGTATTGGCCTAGACTGGGGATCGGGGAGGTAAAATACACGCACCGTGGGCTCTTCTGGAAATAAGTTGTTCCATCCACACCAGGTGGGGCCTTTCGTTGACTACCCACATTAAATAAGAAACCTTAACCTATCTTGTAATATTACAAAGAACATTCGAAGGCAAAAGTCGGATTCACAAAGTTGAGAAGTTGTCTGTAAGTGAGCTTTACCAGTACTAAGAATTATTACTGCTGTATCCAACAACACACTGAAAAGGCTATGATGCTTTCTCAACATGAAAAGCAGACACATTATTTCTGTTATTTTATACCAGCCAAATGATTACTGTAGACACAGTTATGTCAAACATCCACCTATAATGTTAAAGAGTATTTTCAGTTTGTG
Organism: Cyclina sinensis; assembly: GCA_012932295.1. Classification (NCBI taxonomy): domain Eukaryota; kingdom Metazoa; phylum Mollusca; class Bivalvia; order Venerida; family Veneridae; genus Cyclina; species Cyclina sinensis. The sequence goes on from JAAONU010000008.1 coordinate 28,193,376, forward strand.
CAGTACATGAGAAGGTACTGCTGTATCAAAGAACACACTGAAAAGGCTATGATGCTTTCTCAACATGATTACTGTAGACACACATATGTCAAACATCCACCCATAATGTTAAAGAGTATTTTCAGTTTGTGCAGTACATGAGAAGGTAGCAAAGGTTTTTTTTTTTTTTTTCAAAGCTAGCTTGCTGGAGTGCTAGAAAGATGGAAAATATTGTTATATATTGGTATAATACTGAAGATATTTTAATTGCATGCATTCAGTAACTATCTGCAGTATAACAATGATCAAACCAAATAATCAATTGGCTGCCTTCATGAAGCATTACCATTGGTGAATTCTTCGTATTATTACATTTTAAATGTTTGTTTCTTTTTTATTCAAACAAGTTACTTTAACATTACATGTACCAAACAACCTTAACATTCTTACATGTTCAAAACAAGCAGTCTGTAAGCAATAAACATGAGGGCCATAATGGCCCTTTTATCGCTCGCCTGACTATATCAGATTCTGCAACTTCTTTCATCAACACACCAAATATCTAAACTCCAGGTTTTGTGGTTTCTGACAAGAAAATTTTACAGTTTTTGTCAGCCCATATAAAACCAAGTGATCCCTGGGATAGGGCCAATTTTTATTTTTTGCCTCCCTGACCCTAGTGACCTATAATCCAACTCAAGGGCAGATGTCTGTGGTACATACATACTAAATATCTAAGATATCAATCAATAAATGAAGACTCAGCCAGTGGTTTGTAAGAATATCAAAGTCGTGAAATCACTATCATGCAGACATGGAAAAATACACTTCTATGACACCCATACCTGGGAGAATAACACTATGATGTAAGGTAGAATAAAATCTACTTCTAACCTCTGTGACCTTGACATTGACCCCAATGATCTCAAACCCCACACAGTTGCAGAAGTCCATGCAAAGTACATATGTACTAAATATCTAAGATATTGGTCAATAAATGAAGGTTTCATACGGAAAAGTAGAAAAATCTATTTTTAATCTTGGTGAATTTGAACTTGACCAAAGTGAACGGTACAGGTTCATGGAAGGTGCCTATAAACCAAAAATCTAAATTATCAGTCAATGAACAAAAGCTCTATGACAGACACCAGACAGAAAAATAAATTATTAGCCTTGGTGAACTTGACCTTGACCAAGTGACCTCAACCCCACCTAAAGGTAGATCAGTGCAAGGTACCTACATACCAAATATCTAAGATATAGACCAATACATAAAAGCTGTATGAAGTAAAGTAGAAAAATCTATTTTTAACCTCAGTGACCTTCACCCCAATTAATGGTAGAGGTTCATGAAAGGTGTCTATATACAAAATATCTTAAATGTAAGTCAATAAATAAAGGCCCATGACAAAAATTAGAAGCATCTATTTTCAGCCTCAGTGACGTTGACATTGACCAAACTGATCTCAAACCCCATGAATTGGTAGAGGTCGTTGCAAGTTACCTAAGATATCCAAGTAATTGGTCATTAAAGAAGACCTTCCCTATGGGATAAAGTTTATAAAAATCTATTTTTAGCCTCAGTGACCTTGACCCTCAAAGATGGCAAAGATTCATGCAAGGTGCCTTTATATTAAATATCTAAGATGTCAATAAATGAAGGCTTTATGGGAAAAGTTGAAAAGTCTATTTTTAGCCTTGGTGACCCCAAAGCCAGGGCCAATTTTGACCAAAGGGCCAAGATTTGAACATATCTGGTAGAGGTCTACAAGATCACATCAAATATCTTAACACTAAGTCTAGTGGTTACTGAAAACAAGGTTTTTAGTTTTTTCCTACACAAGTTACCATGGGGTGGTGTCAACTTTGACCCCTGGGGCATAATTTTAACACTCTTAGTACAGGACCTCTAGATGATGATCCAAGCAACATATCTAAGCCTAGGCCTTGTGATTTCAAAGCAGAAGATTTTTCTAAGTTTTCTCTATATAAGCCTTTATTCAATAAAGTGACCCTCATGGGGCAGAGCCATTAATGACCCTAGGGACATTTGCAAAATCATTGTAAAGGAGCTTTAAGTGAACCTTTCAAGCAAAATATCAAACACTAAGGCATAGTTGTTTCAGACAAAAAGATTTTTTGAGTTTTTCCCATATAAGCCAATGTAAAATCATGGGCACTAGGGCCATGATTTGAACAAACTTGGTAGAGTTGAAGTCCACTAGACAATGCTTCATACCAAATATCTTTGCCTGAAGCCTTGTTGTTTTAGAGAAGAAAATTTCTGAAAGTTTTCCCAATATACGCCTATGTAAAATCATGTTGCAGCTGGGGCCAGGTCAATTTGTGCCTAGGGCCATGATTTGAACAAACTTGGTAGAAGTCCACTAGACAATGCTTCATACCAAATATCTTAGCCCTAGGCCTCATGGTTTCAGAAACGCTTTTCAAAGTTTTCCGTATGTAAGCCTACATCTAATCATGCGGTTCCTTTGGTAGAGCCAATTTTGACCCTGAGGCCATGGTTTAAACAAATTTGGAAGAGGACCAACAGATGATGCTTCATACAAAATATCTTAGCCCTAGGCCTCATGGTTTCAGAAACCCTTTTCAAAGTTTTCACGATGTAAGCCTACATCTAATCATGCGGCTCCTTTGGCATTTCACCCTCAGGCCATGGTTGTAACAAATTTGGAAGAGGACCAACAGATGATGCTACATACCATATATTTTAGCTCTAGGCCTTGCAGTTTCAGAGAAACAGATTTTTAAAGTTTTCACTATTTTAATCTATTTTAGCTCCTGTGGCCCAGATCTGCAATGGACTGTTCCAGGCAAGCTTTATCAAATTTGGCTGTCTTGTTTCAGACTAGATGTACTTTGAAATAACAGTGGATGCTGGACAATCGCTGGCCCTAAAAGCTCACATGAACACTGCATACTCAGGTGAGCTAGAAAGTAAAATAATCTTCAAAAGAAACTTCAGAAACTTAATCTAAAACAGTGAAAGCAACAAGCAAAAGAAACAAACATCTGTTTTTTTCGTAGCCTTAAATAAGCTTGCTAGGATGTATTGGTGAGCCAATTTTCTATATACATGAAATGCCAAAACGCTTACAGGATTCAGTATGCTACAGTCTGTTGTTGTTGTTGTATGTATGAAATATTAGCTTTTGACAGATTGTTCTTGATTGTATGTCTCTACAGCCTCCTAAAATAAAACAAAAATGAAGTAAGTCTTGCTTTTACAAATGCATATCCTTGAATAAAACAAAAATCAAGTTAAGCCTTGCTTTTACAGAGGCACAGCCAAAATAAAGACAATTACATTTCCTACAAGATCAAAAAAATACGTATGTAGAGTAAAATCATCAATTATAAGCTACATGTATGCCCCTTTACCACTTACTAAAATTCTTAAAACAGCAGTCACTCTCACCAATAAATGCATCGTCTTCTTTCAATATGATACATTTGGCTTTTCTATACTTACTGCAAAATAGATAAATCTTTATTTCGATATTTGCTACACAGAACACAGTAGGATTGTACAAACTCTGAATTTTAGCACTAAGCAAAATATCTTTAATTGGCTTGTAATACTCGATGCATAATATCACTGGCTTTAAACCATTACTGTATTTAATGCAATGCAAGGTACCTACTTATTTAGGCAATCAATGATTACCAAATGACAAAAATAACTTTAAATTTATGCTTCTTACAAGGAATAAACCTCTTCTATACAAAAACATGTTATTGGCTATTTATCCTCCATTTAAATAATAACATGAAATTACTGGCTTGAAAACCTGAATTCAACTACTAACTGTATATTACTGGCTTGTAAACCTAGGCAAACATACAAAATGCATGACATTACTGGTTTGTAAAACTAGGCTTACTATCCATACTGTATGTGTATTATTGTCTAGCAATCCTAGGCTTAACACAAGCTGCATATTACTGGCTGCAATCCCAGGCTTAACACAAACTGCATATTACTGGCTGCAATCCTAGGCTGAACACAAACTGCATATTATTGGCTGCAGTCCCAGGCTTAACACAAATTGCATATTACTGGCTGCAATCCTAGGCTTAACACAAACTGCATATTACTGGCTGCAATCCTAGAGGCTTAACACAAACTGCATATTACTGGCTGCAATCCTAGAGGCTTAACACAAACTGCATATTATTGGCTTGCAATCCTAGGCTTAACACCACTAACTGCATACAAATGGCTTGTAAACCTAGACTTAAATATTAACTGAATATTACTGGCTTGTAAATTTAGGCTACAAAATGCATGACATTTTTGGTTTGTAAACCTAGGCTACAAAATGAATGATAATACTATTTGTTAACCAAGGATTAAATACTAACAGCAGGATATAACTGCCTTGTAAACCTAGGCTTGAACTATTCAGCTATTTAAATTGAAGAATGGTTTAACTCTACTGATCCAAATGACATTTCAATACATAGCTGGCTTTCCATACTTGTACCAAGTACATAACATAACTGATTTGTTCCACTTGAAATAATTATGTGACATGACCATGGTCTCCTTACAACATGACATGAAAGAATGTTTATGTAATACCGGTATATCTGAATTTTTAAACTTTTATGACATAAATTTGACACAAACATATTATTCTGGCAGTAACAAAAATGACTTAATATTCATTATATAAATATTTCAAAACATCTACTTTCTCAAAACCTTTCTTAAACAGGCCATGGCTACAGATTTTACATTATGATAACTTTGAAAGACATATAGACTGGTATATGTACAGATAATGGTGAAAAAAGAACTGAAGATATATAACTGTAAGAAAAACACATGAACCCTTACACGAAAGGTTTTGGGACACTTTCATTTGAAATGTTGTACACAGTACTTCCTTTCAAAGCAAAACTGCCCTGAAAAATGAATGTGTTGTTTTTCTTCATAAAAAATATCTTTTTTTTATGCCCCACCACCCCTTAACGAAAATGAACAAAATTGAACCAAAACTTGCAACCCAAAAAAACCCTTACAACTTGACTGATAAAATTAAAGTTTGATTTTTTTTCATAGAACACACAGTCTTGCTTAATAATCTGTTACAATTAATTTTCAATTTTTTTTTTTTACACATGTGGCAAACTGTGTCCAACAATTCTTCAAACAGTAACTCAACTACAAACTTCATGCAAAAAAGAAAAGAGTGTCTTCATTATTCTTCTAGAGGAAAATCAATGAAAACAGACCAGTTTTCAACAAAGACTATTTTCGACAACCACTTAAGCTGCTGTGGAAAATGGTCTTTTACTGAAACGTCCCGTAGTTGTTTATTCCATACCTTTGGTGGCAGATAAAAACAGCATGGCAGCCAGCATACAGCAAGCTTCTGGAGCAGACGAACTTCTCCGAACATGACGGGGCAGAAGTAATTTATCACACACAGAAAGAGCAAGAAACAACCAAAGAGACACCAGATGTATGACAGCAAGAAAATCACTGAGTACTTGTGAATCTGAAATATAAAGTAACTATGCACATGTGCACAAATTTAAAGTACTACCCAGGTCAGCCATTTCAGACTCCTTTAATTCATCAAGAGTGTAGTAATTATAGCCATCACATGCTTATTACAACAAGAGCTGTCAGTGGAGACAACACGCTCAACTATTTAAGTACTTCATAGTTAAGAAAGGGATAACTATTAGAAAATCAATTTAATTCAAGATCTATAGAAATAAAGACAAGAATCTCTTCCATGACAGATGAGATATCATATAATAAATATTTTATCATTAAACTTCTCTCAAGAAATAAAGAAGTTACGGTAAAATATATAAATTTCTGAGGAAAATTCTAAGTTTAAAAGGGAGATAATTCTGAAAATATAGGTGCTAGAGTTAACAACCTTACCACATATTATGATGTCAGTTTTAAAAAGGAACATATGTAAATCCCTAAAGAAATAAAGAAGTTATAGTAAAAACTATTTTACTACACAAAAACTTTATCAGAAATCTGGACGCAGACGCCAGGTTGAGTACGACAGCTCTCCATATACTTTGTATAGCTGAGCTAATATTAATATGCATTTTTGTAGTTTTTTGTGCATGCATCCAATTCATCAAATGAAAAGTCTAATTTTACATATGACATAAACATACAAATAATAATAATCATTCTAATTTGCGCTCAGTCATATGCTGTAGATCAGAGGCAACGATAAACAACCTGATTCATTCATTCATTCACTCATTCATTCATTTATTCAAAGAATAAGGTAAGTGTAGTATTTTAATGGTGTATGTCCTGTAATAATAGTTCAAGAATTTAGTAATTTCTAGGATTTCTAGTTTCCAACATGTCCAAATCTACTATAAAAAAACTACTTATTAACTTCAAGAACAACAAGATATGTTTGTAAAACATGTATGCCCCCTATCGGCAGCCAATTAGTCATGTGGCCAGATTATTGTGACTGACTTTTGACCTAGTGACCAAATATACGTTATCTAAAATGTAAGTCTCACAGTCCACAAAACCCGATGCCATTTGGTAGCCAAGTTATTGGTCTGAATTGTTTTGACATACATGTGACCTTGACCTTTGACCCCAAAATCAATAGGGGTCATCTACTGGCCAAGACAAATGCAGATATGAAGTTTGAGAGTCAACGGGGCATGGGTTGTCAAGTTATTGATTGGAAACCGTTTTTTACCTACAAGGTCAATGTGACCTTGACCTTTGACCCCTTGACCCCAAAATCAATAGGGTTCATCTGCTGGTGATGGACAATCATCCTACCAAGTTTGAAGTTTCTAGGCCTAAGCGTTCTCTAGTTATTGATCGGAAACCGTTTTTAAGATGAAAGTCTCTGTGATCTTGACCTTTGACCTAATGACCTCAAAGTCAATAGGGGTCATCTACTGGTGATGACCAACCAGTATACCAAGTTTGGTGAACCTAGGTCAAAGTGTTCTCTAGTTATTGATCAGAAACTGTTTTTAGGATGGAAGTCCCTGTGAGCTTGACCTTTGACCTAATGACCTCAAAATCAATAGGGGTCATCTACTGGTGATGATCAACCAGCATACCAAGTTTGGTGAACCTAGGTCAAAGCGTTCTCTAGTTATTGATCGGAAACCGTTTTAAGGATGAAAGTCTGTGATCTTGACCTTTGACCTAATGACCTCAAAGTCAATAGGGATCATCTACTGGTGATGACCAACCAGCATACCAAGTTTGGTGAACCTAGGTCAAAGCGTTCTCTAGTAATTGATCGTTTTTAGGATGAAGGTCCCTGTGAGCTTGACCCTTGACCTAATGACCTCAAAATCAATAGGGGTCATCTACTGGTGATGACCAACCAGCATACCAAGTTTGGTGAACCTAGGTCAAAGCGTTCTCTAGTTATTGATCGGAAACCGTTTTTAGGATGAAGGTCCCTGTGAGCTTGACCATTGACCCCTTGACCCCAAAATCAATAGGGGTCATCAACTAGTGATGGACAATCATCCTACTAAGTTTGAAGTTTCTAGGCCTAAGCGTTCTTTAGTTATTGGTCGGAAACGGTTTCTACCTACAAGGTCAATGTGACCTTGACCTTTGACCCCTTGACCCCAAAATCAATAGGGGTCATCAACTAGTGATGGACAATCATCCTACCAAGTTTGAAGTTCCTAGGCCTAAGCATTCTTTAGTTATTGGTCGGAAACCATTTGGTCTACGGACCGACGGACAGACAGACAATTGCAAAGCAATATACCCCCTCTTCTTTGAAGATGGGGCATAATTAGTAACAGCTTTTACATTCACAACTTTCAACTTGAAAGATGCTTCAGTGATGTACATTTCAGTTAGATAAGAAACAAAAATAAATGTGTGGAATAAGATGGTTTTTATATATATATATAATAACCAGTACTTGTTTGTAGTATATTCGAATATACTTTTGCTTCAGTTATTTTGTAACAGCTCCTCTACCAGCTCTACCAGTACATACACAGTGACTTACAATTCTTGATTTTAAACATGTTTTCTTGTAAGCTTTCACAGTAGCAAGATGTACTAAATTATTGTTGATCCTTGCACAGCTTTAATATCGGAAATCAAAAGGCTTTGAATGAGCTTGGTTTGCAGGTGAAAAGTCAGTTACCTTGATCATATTTAAATCTCAGCCTTTAGATTTCAAGGTTTAGGGACTTAAAAACAGAGAAACTAAAACAACAGAATTGTCAGACTTGACCCAAATGAACAGAAAAAAACATCTTACTGCATCATGAAATTACCTTTTTAAAATCACAGTCATCCTCTGGGAAAGGAAACATCTCATTGCACTGAAAAAAATACAGCCTACATATAGTTTTCACAGCATATTGCACAAAGCTGTTTAATTTTATTTTACAATCATTATTTTCGCTTGTTTGCCATGAAAGCTGTAAATGCTTCTTGAAACTGTTCTCGAGACAACAAGCCAGAATAAACCAACAGCCTCAGAGAAGAGGCAGCAATTTTTATTAGTGCTTACAAATCCTAGCAGGGTGAACATGAGCAAGTACGTTTTTACCCAAGGTCACACTGCATGCCCCAAGATTTGAGCTTGGGGACCGATTCGGAGATGACTGTCCAGACTGCTGAAATGTCTATGTTCTAATTTTTTGTGTAATTGTTACATCTTTGATTACTTAATAATATTTCTAGCACTACCAATTGAAAAATTAGTGATGAGCCATTATTCTGAAGATTTATTGAATCTGACATCTGTTTTATGTTACATACAGTTTCAACATGCAAAGATTTTGTTTTGACAGTGTCAATTCTGCATTTCATGGTGAAATACACTTTTCAGTTCTTCGGTTTTGTATACTTCCTAGTATAACCCAAACCTGTACTTCCTGATCTTTATCTAGATGTACTATGTCAATTGTTCCCATTAAAGTATAACTGATTTTGCAGCAATTCTTCTAATATATGTGATTATATTACCCTCTTCAAACGACGTCAGTATGGAAGCAAAATCATATATACCCTAAAATTCATGTAGCATATATACCATATACACTCGGACCCCGTTACTACGCGCCCCGTTATAACGCTAACCTCAGTATAGCGCTCAAGGGTCATGGCTCCCAAAAAAAAATTAAAAAAAAAATTTAAAAAAAAAAAAAAAAAAAAAAAAAAAACGTACCTATTTTTCACCGACCATAATTTTACATGCATATCTTACGTGCTGTATCCATAACAACGCTTGTTTAATGTGTCAGCGAAGTACAATTAACTACGTAATAAGTGCGCTCTAGGGCGGGAAAAGTGTGAAAAACATGCAAATTCTGGCATTAATCCGCTTCTTTGTTCGTTTTGATCGATGATCAGTCAGGTATCAAACTGTTATGAAAACCTAAAATTCGAAGCTCTGACGCGCAAACATCGATGAACTGAGTAACAAACACAAGCCGAAAATCTGTTTAAAAACCTTGCGTTTTCTATCGAACGGCACAAAGTTCGTTGTATCTCACGAAGATATTACAGGACTGCAAAGAACTTCAAAGCGCAGCACCGTATCTTACGTGATGTATCCATAACAACGCTTGTTTAATGTGTCAGCGAAGTACAATTAACTACGTAATTAGGATGCTCTAGGGCGCAAAAAGTGTGAAAAGCATGCAAAGTCTGGCGTTAATCCGCTTCTTTGTTCGTTGTGATCGATGATCAGTCAGGTATCAAACTGTTATGAAAACCTCAAATCCGAAGCTCTGACGCGCAAACATCGATGAAATGAGTAACAAACACAAGCTGAAAATTTGTTTTCTATCGAACGGCACAAAGTTCGTTGTATCTCACGAAGATATTACAGGACTGCAAAGAACTTCAAAGCGCGGCACCGTATCTAAAGTTCAGTCAGTAACAAATCTATACATGATGCCAGGATGGATGCGAGACACAGCGAAAGATGACGGAATTCTTCGGCATAGAAAACATGAACGACGGGTAGATACATCAAAATAGGTACATTGAGTTACCTGCAGCGTTACACATTGTAACTTACCGATTTTCACGGTTTTACTTTCGTAACGCTTACGCCGCGGTTTTCCCGGGCATTGCTTATGTTTACATTTTTCTTATGCGATTTTTATCTGGTTTTTTTTTTTTAACAAAGCAGGTTATATTTTACCAAATAATATTTTCTCTATACAAAATGTATCTTGAGTGGTTTACAAACAAAGTTGGTTCTTTTGAATGTTTTAACTTTAACATAATGATACAGTTACATGTTGGTGGGTGGGGTAATACTAGCAAATTCAACAGGTCAGCTATACGATCTCGGTAGGCGCGTTATATATCGGAACCCCGTTTATATCGCGGTCTGAAACCTTGGACCCCAACTAGAGCGCTATAACGGGGTCCCAGTGTACTATGCAATACACCATGGGCTGTTCCTGGCACTGTGTTGGTGGTACCCCTTTTTATAACTGGCGTTTTGCCCCCCCCCCCCCCACAAATTACCCCTTTCCTGGAACAGCCCCAAGATTGTAACATACCTTTGAAGAATGAATAATCTCTATATAGCACCAAAGTATAAAAATGAAGAGTGCCAAACAAAACAGGAAGGATAGTCCTGCTACAACATAGAACTGTATCACCTGAAAAAATACACAGTACGATTTTTTGTCATGATTTTTTAATGAATATATCGCTAAATATATCACTGAAAATAGAATTGGAACTTCAATCAAAGAGTTCTATAATACAGAAAGAGAAGAATAATTCTGCCTTCAAGAAAATTAGCTCCCTTCCCCTTATCATAACAACATGGTAATAGAACACTTCCCCACCAGAAGGATATCAAATAACAACTTACTGACTTAAGGTCTCTCCTTCTAGATGCTCTGACAGCACAACTGCCTGATAAGACCAACTGGAAATAAAACATGAAAATGAAAAAGATATGAATATGAGAGTTACTAGAAATGGGGGAAAATGAAAAAAAAAGTTAAAGTTCTGAGCAAAATAATGACAGTTAACAATTTTAAACTACATGTAGCAGTTTACTTGTACTCATACATAGCCGATACTGATACATCATTCATAGATACACCAGCTTATTGGACTGGTATATATGTTGTATCAGATGTCTTTGCCCATAGTAGTGTCAGAAAATAAATGTTCACAGAGAAACTTGCATTTTTTGTAACTAATTTGTGCCCTGAAAACATATTAGATATTCAAAATGTCTGAATGCCTAGAAGGTTCAATATGTTTTAATGCCTTTCTCTTTTTCTTTAAATACTTGTCAAGATGACATCTTTAGATATTAAACAGTGTTTCAGTGAAAATTATTTTTGAAACAAAGTGTAATGTTAATGATTATCAACTGTTGACATTTTCGTAACACCTTTTTAAAGTTGTACCATATATCATATATAAACACAGTGTCAATATGTAAGATCGTGTGAATTGTAATCTATTTTTTAGCCGACATGCTTTCCAACAACGTAACAGCATGTATGGACCCTAAATATATCCTATCATTCCTTTAAATCCTTGAATCACCAATCAAGTTTTCAAAGTTCGATCCATAGTCAGGACTGTGTCAATATGACTATGTTCGTTGAAAGGAATGTTAAACTTGCGGTCACCCATTCTTTTGTTCAGTTCTACATTTTCACCTGTTGTCATAAGATTTCACACATACCAATACGCCAGTCCATATGGCAGCCCCATAGCTGTTGTATCTGTACAGTCCAATCTCGGCATCCACACTGATCACTACGGGGATAACAAAAACATCTATCACACCTGAAACATTCACATTTACATTTGAACGAAATGAAATAACAGGTTAATTAACTACTGCTTTATATAACAGGACAAATTTTTTTTTTAATTTATATATTTTATTATCCCCATCTCTGGTACAATAGGGTCGGGGAACCATCCCGATTGCACCTTACAATACCTTGTTAGAGTATACGATATGCAAAACATATAATATAAGTAGTATATAAAGAGTACTATTTGGAAAAAAATTAAATATTATTTGCATCTCTCTACTACTCTCTATTCCAATCCTGAAAAATTCTTAACACAAACATTTTTAATCTTTATGAAGTTATTTTATCATCCCAGAGAATTTGGTATTGGACAGCTAACCAGTATTTTTTATATTGTTAGTATAAAGAAGATATTTTTCATAGCAAACAGTATATTGTCCATTCATTTAACGAGTTAAAAAGACATTCTACCTAGAGAATAAAATGTTTTCCTTTTCAATTTACCTTTCATACAGTATTAAACCTTCTAAATTTACAAAAACAATAAAAGCAAAACCAATGTATACGCAAACATACATTTGTTTGCCATAAACCCTATATAGTATATACCTCTTCTGATGAATACCTATCCTATATGTATTTTGTAATGAAGTTAAGATTAACAAAAAAGTTGTAGTGGCCCTATATCACTACATACTGATAGGAAGAAGAAAAACAAATCAACAAATATGTATGTTCTCTGTAAAAAGAAATGTTACAAGTCAGTAACAATCAACTTGAAATTACAGTTTTGTTTAGTTTAGCAGAAAGAAAAACACATTTACATTTATCATATACCCTGAGTGTAAGAAACAAGGGGAAAAAATGGGGATATGAAAACAAACAAAAAACAAAAAAGAAAACAAAAAGGGGAAAAAATGAAAGAAGAAAAAAATCTACAAAGAATTGAAAAAAAAAAAAAAAGATATAAGGTGCTATCCACGCACGTCTTAAATAGTGAAAGGGTCTGAAAGGGGGATGGTGGAAGTCTGTTCTTGTTAAATATAAAATTAATAAACTAAAAATTTCTTTGGTTTTTACAATAACACTGGAGGTTTGATTTGAAATACCAAAAATAAATTTAAATTACCAGCTCTCAGCTAAGGTCAAATTGATATATTTGTCCCATAATTTTTCAAAAAGCTCAAATTCAAATGTTCGTTTGGAAATATATTTTTTTGATCTTGTAACTGGCACATAATTGGTGTTTAAAATTTGCTAAACTAGGCCTTGTTTGCTTCATTTTTTTATAATATATATAGAATTTAGCATTTAAAATTATTAGATTAAAAACATTATCGAAGTTTGTATTACCAAATAAGATATCCGAAAGACTCCAGTTATTAAAGTTTAAGTTGCATTTGTCCTTTATATATATCTGTAACTGTGTCCAAAATTGTGTTATAATCTCACATTCAAAGAATAAATGAATTAAAGTTTCTTGTTCACTTTGACAAAAGGTACATGTATCTTCATTTATAATCTTCATTTTCTTGAGTAAATGGTTGCAAGAAATCTATGATTAATTCTATACTATAACAGGACAAATGGTTTGATACTCTAATACAGTTTAAGGCTCTCTAAACAATCAGTCATATCAGGCCGGCAGTTTACCAAACCATTGTTCCTGGGAAAGAACCTGTACTCCTGTTCTCTGTAAGGAACTGTCAACTTTCTCACACAAAACAGGACAAACAATCTAGTGATACACTTACTCTGTACTGTTGCCAACCTAGATACCAAAACCTTCAAGCAGTAGGCTGACAAGAGAACAATTATAGAACAAGCAATAAAGGATAAATAAAGTCCCGGTAGAAAATAGAGCTTAAGATTATATAAATCATTTTAAAACAGTTTCTGCTGGAAAACAGCTCAAGTTACCTTCAAAAAAATTTACATAAAGATGTAAGCAGGAAAGTGAAGCAACTGGTACTGGGGAAGGTCTATTTAGCTGACCAGCCCTAGCTGACCAGCTGACTGCTGACCAGTCAGCAAGCTGACCACATGGTCTATTTTGCTGACCAAATTCTGTTGACCAGGTATATATTGCCATGGAAACAGGCCTGAGGGTATATATGGACTGGTCAGCTAGGTCTGGTCAGTAAAATAAACCTTCCCCTGGTACTGTGACTTTTTCTTCTAAAACCTTAAACCTGCTTTCAGCCATGTTCTGGTCTTGGCTCACCCATGCAGTCTGATTGTGTTTTCCAGTCAGAAAGGTTTTAATTGATTCAATAAATGGGTCTACCTAATTTTAATGACTGACAAGTCAATTTAGCAGGGGAGGGCTTTAAAAGGATCAGAATAGCGTGGAAAGAATCCCTTTTGTTGACTTACCAAAGATGGTACATAAAAATCCAACAGCTATCTGTAACAGTCCTGAAAAGAATGGCCAATATGGCAGCAACTGTCTAAAAGATGAAACCGTGTCTTCTTGAGGACTGTCATCATTAGTTGAAGAAGTGTGTGACTGGATGCTACCAACTGGTTCAATGGAATCGTCCTCTATTTGGTGGTATGGAAATCTCATTGTGTTCTTAATTCATCTGTCTGTGAGCAGAAGAAATGACACTTGACAGAATGAAAAAACTTTCAGGCATTTGTTCAAAAACATAGCACAATATGTCAAAGGTTTCCAAAATCAGTTTATATGGATAACCTTCAAATAAAATCTTGGCCATTGTAAAGTCAAAAGAAATATATTTAAGTCAACAGAAACATATTTAAGTCAACAGAAATATCAGATACCATGTATCTTTCAGCTAAGCTTACATGGACTAGCAATGTCAACAACTACAAATTGGGTCTTGGAAGTTAACACTAACACAAAGATTATTTTAGAACCACTCCCTTTTGCATGACATTTGCCAAACCTCTAACCATTAGAATGGAACAACTTGAACCGTAAATATTCTTCTGTTAACAATGCATGATTCCACTACTTTCTTTGAAAGGCTAGAGAATGGTGACACTTCTTACTTTGTCAGGGTGGATCCTGTTATTTTGAGCTCCTGATGTTGGGCTGGCATTATAAACCGGAATCAAGAACTTATCACACAAGAGTGCCAGATGGGGTCCTGTCTTGGAGTCATTACACCGGCTATGTGGATATTAGCCATTAACCTTGTAAAGCTTTTAGCGACAACAAACAACTGCTCGGTGAACTCCTCACTAGCCATATGTGTCTCCCCTTGCAAAAGTAACTTACTGGTTCCTAATTAGTCTTGAAATTATTTAAACTGTGTGTTCTGGATAGATTTTTCTTACAAAGGAGGCAATTGCAGGAGCCTAGTGACACTCAAACTGCCCCTTTATAAACAACTGAATCCAAGGCAAAGATGAAGCAAGAAGAGGCAAGAAGACAGGCAAATTTTCACTAAACAAACATTTGATAACCAATCAATAAGCAAAAAGTCTATAACATATAGGCATTAATGTGTTAATTCAAAAAGTCAAATCACCATTTCATAATTACTTAATCAATTAAAATATTATAATCATTATGTTTGTAAATGTTTTGGTCACACTTATTTATGTCAACCATTCAATTATTCAATCAAACTTTGACAGCTAGACAATCTGTTTGATGTTACGAATTATATTAAGTTTGATGAATGGACTTCCCACCTAGCTTAGCCCAACAAATTGTGCGCCAGGGCTTTTTATAAAAGGGAATAATCTAGAGCGTGTAAGCGGGGCACAGAGCCACACCCCTTTTTGCCGGCGCCCCTTTTCCCGATGTTGAGCACCATGCTGCCCCTCCTTCAGTGCCCTTATGCCCTTTAAGGACCACCCATTTGCCTTTTGCATAGGCCTAGTTTAATTATGTCCCGCCCACTGCTTATTATTTTGTTAAATTGATTGATATATGATTGATATATGATTGATCTGTACAGGCCAAATCATGTGCGTCGCTTGATTGTTGATTCAATTGACACCAGTCAACCAATTAACACTGTGTGATGTACAGGGATTAAGCAAACTGCGATACCTAAAATTATGGTCGTTGTGAAGATTAAATGGGACAGGTGTTAAAACATCTTCATTAAGTTGTCAGTATGCTTTCTGGAATAGTTGAAATGTTTCAAATTCATCGTTTTAGTGGCGTATACAAAATAAATTCCATAAGCAGCATAGAGCAAAATAAGAAGTACAATGTGTTTTATTTGTGAAATGACCATCAGGGTCGTGTTACCAGGTGCATTGATATAAATTATGGGTTTATGTCGCAAAGAAGTTCAGATACTCAGGTAAACTTAAAACATATCTGTATGTCAGTAATTTGTGCACTACTTTTGTGTCACTGATGTGTAAATGTTCATATTTCAGGGATATTTATGACACTTAGACATAGAATAAAAAGGAAAATATAAACAAAAAACAATTATCAGTGAATTCTGTTAAAGCTTACCGGTGGTTTATAAATATAACCTTATTCATCAACTGTAAATTGTGCTTGCCTTTTTATTTATTTATGCAGCATTTAAAAGGTGGATCCAGATACGAAAGTGATAGATAGTATAAGTAACCAAAATTGAAACAGGCCAAAGGTTTTGTATATTTTTACAAACAATTATAAATGAGGATGGCTCAAATTGAATATTATTTTTGAGATATCTTGGTAAACTTCAGTGCAGGGTAAGAGAGACAGTATACATGGTTAAGGAAAAATCCTGTTAAAAGAGCAAGACTTCTTGCTTGTTTCTAGCAATTTGTTCACTGATCTGAATCATGTAGCTATTGAGCCTGGTTATAGAATAGACCACTCAATGATCTTACTGACCGTAGAATTTGGTAAATTTAACCCTTACCATACTAAATATCTAAAATGAACTTGTCCATCTTTCAATTTGGACAGGTCCATTAACTGTTCATGGGGATGCTGATTGAAAATTTACTGACTGAATGGCGAATAGTGCAGACCATGATCAGACTGCAGGACGTGCATGCTGATCTTGGTCTGCACTAGTCGCAAAGGCATTGTCAACTGGTTTTAGCGGAGTAAGGGTTAATAAAGGAAAACCCTATTGGAAATTGAATAACTCACTACTTAAAGATGCACAGTATGTAAAACAAATAAAGAAATTAATACACGATACTAAATTTAGGTATGCACATAAAACTCAGTAGGCTGGTGGACAATTGGTTAATGTAAGCGATGAAACTGTAAGGTAAACAATAAATGAAAAATTATTTTTTGAAATACTGTTAATGGAAATAAGGGGTAAGACTATTTGATACTCTACATATAAAAAAGAAACAAGAAGATAAATGACATGAAATTTTAATGAAGGAAATAAATCATTTGGAAAAGCAAAACACTACGGATTTAAATTTACTAGAGACAAAACAAACAGAATTAACAGAACTAAGATCTAAAAAAATGCAGGGGAATTTTATAAGATCAAGAGCAAAATGGATTTCTGATGGAGAAAAGCCCACAAAATATTTTTGTACCTTAGAAAATCGGAATTATGTATCAAAAATGATGAATTGTTTGATTTCTACTTCTGGAACTTTATTAACAAGTCAAGTACAAATTATGGATGAAGTTATGAATCATTATAAGAACATGTACAAATACAGACAGAAAGAAAATGTTGATTTAAATCATGTTATTCTAACAGATGATATACCAAAGTTAAATGAACAGGAAAAGGAAAGTTTAGAAGGCTATTTAAGCTATAGTGAAATGCTAACAAGTCTAAAGAAAATGTCAAATGATTCCTCTCCTGGAACCACAGGGTTTACTGCGGCGTTCTTTAAAGTGTTTTGGATTGATATTGGTCATTTTCTTGTCAGATCTATTAACCACTCCTTTGATACAGGAGAACTGTCTGTCTCTCTTAAACAAGGGATCATAACTTGTATACCCAAAGATGACAAAGATAAGCGTTTGATTAATAACTGGCGCCCCATTTCTCTTTTAAATGTATCTTATAAAATTGCTTCGGCCAGTATTGCTCAACGTTTGAAAACAGTACTAAACAAACTCATAAATGAAGATCAAACTGTTTTTTTATCAGGAAGATATAAAGGAGCTAACATTCGGTTAGTTTATGTTATTATGCAATACTCCGAGGAACAAAATGTACCTGGAATGCTTTTGTTAATTGATTTTTCAACAGCTTTTGACTCCATTTCATGGGAATTTATGTACAAAGTTCTAAATTTTTTTAATTTTGGAGAGAACTTTATCAGTTGGATATGATTATTTTATAATAACACTGAGGGCACCAAACTGAGTGATTTCGGGTTGAACGTGGTTGCCGCCAAGGCGATCCCCTCTCTCCTTACATCTTCATACTTTGTGTCGTAATTTTAGCAATTTTAAATAGGCAAAATTAAAATATTAAGGGAATAATATTTAATAATAGTGAATTTGTATTGTCTCAATATGCTGATGACACAACTTTAATGTTAGATGGAACAGAAAAGTCCTTGGAAAATACCATGAAAACCTTGGATATTTATGAAAAATTTTCAGGATTAAATCTTAATGTATCTAGAAAACTAAGGCAGTATGGATAGGATATATGAGAAGGAGTAATCTTAAGATTTGTCCAGAATTTGTTTTTCCAGTGGGAATCAGAATCATTCCAATTACTGGGTGTCAAATTGACACTGAATTTAAACAACATTGTTGAAGCTAATTACACGTTAAAATTGAAGAAATTAAAAGACTATTCAAGCAATGGTCAAAACAAACAAGAAATCGGTAGAACTGATGGATGCTCCCCGAATAAATGCCAATTCCAAAAGGGCTATTGTTTAATATGTTTTTTAAAGTATGAAAAATAACAAAGGGCAATAACTCCTAAACTATGCAAAATAAAGTTACGGTTCTTGCACACTGCACCTCTCCTTAAAAAGATCTATCTACCAATAAAGTTTCATGTAAATATCTCTTATACTTTGTGAAATATGCCCTGGACAAAAAATAAGTATGAGAAATTTCAAAGGGCAATAACTCAAAAATTAATAAAGCAAGAGTTATGGTTCTTGTGCACTGCACTGCTTATCAATGAGATCTGTCTACTTATAAAGTTTCAAGTTGATAACTCATATACTTTGTGAGATATGCCCCAGACAAAAAATAAGTATGAGAAAGTTCAAAGGGCAATAACTCAAAAATTAATAAAGCAAGAGTAATGGTTCTTGTGCACTGCACTGCTCCTTAATGAGATCTAACTACCTATGAAGTTTGGTCTTGATATCTTTCATAGTTTTTGTGTTATGCTCCGGACAAAATTATGATGGACGAACGGACGGACGGACAAAGCGACAACTATATGCTTGCCCTTCGGGGAGCATAAAAATTAGCCCAATTGGTTGAAATGTTGTCAATAAATCTTTAGCATTACCGAAGCTGAACCACCTTATTATGAGTTTACCTACACCAAGTCAAGAAATTGTTCAGAATATACAAAACATTTTCTTCCAGTATTTTTTGTCTTCAGGGCCAGATAAAATAAAACGTAATATTAAACTCAGTCATATGAATATGGTGGTCTTGGTGTGATTCAATCTTGATCAATTTATGTCAGCTTTAAAAATTACATGTATGGCTTAGAAGATACATGAATAATAATACTAAATACTTCAGATTTATTAAAGACTTGTATTCCTTTATAGAAGATTTGATGAAATTTGGCAATGACTTCTTGAACATTAAAAAAAACACTGTCAAAAACATATTCTGGAAAGATATTTTTTATGGGATTCAGTCAATTGTGTAAGCAGTCACATAAGTCGTGGGGAGAATTTTATTCTTTGCCAGTCTGGCATAATACTATGTTTAAAATAGGAGGGACAAGTGTCTGTTTTTCTAGGTTTATTAAGAATGGAGCAATTTTGGTAAATGATTTCTTAGATAGATGTGGGAATTTTTTGTCCTTTCATGATTTTACTTCTATTTATAATATACCGGTAAACACTAATTTTTACAATACCAAAGCATTGTAGTATCAATAAGAAGTTCCCTGAATAGCTTAAGAATTATCCACTACGCAGAAAAAGAAGATATTCCAATAAGACCATTGCCATTCAGAGTTTTAAACAGTCAAAGGAAGGGTTGCCGATCAATTTATGATTTTTTGTTAAACTGTAATAAGTTCTCAAATTCCAAAAGAAAATGGTGTACTGAGTTGAACTTAAATGCTGATTTTAATTAGAAATTCATATATAGAAGCCCATTCAATGCAACTACTTTATATAAAAACATGCTTTCCTACTTAATATGTCTTGCTACTTTCGCTTTTGCCGGCAAGGCTAAGATGAATATGACCATTCTAGTTCAGCTACCTAATTGTTGGGAGTATGTGTGTAACATCATATGACCAACGTCACGGGAAAAAGGGCACTCGGGCATTTGATATACAGCTGAAAAATACTGAATTGAAAATCAGCAAAAATGGCAAAATTTTTGTACTCTTCCAATCTAAAATTAAAGTGAAATATTGATAGCCTGAATATTGTCCTTCACAAAAATGACTATTTTGTTTCAAATTTCTTGATAACCATTACCATAGCAACAGTTTTTGGGGACAGTTCTTCCTTGTATAAAATGATATCAACTGAACAAAACACAATTTTGAATGATAACAATATTTTTGTTAAAATGTTGGATACACTGAAAAGGTATTGAATCTTAAAAATAAAATATGTAAAATTTAAATGTCTGAAATCTGTCATTTTAATCTAATTCCAACAGGAACATAGATATAATCTAACGTCAGATTAGGGTATGTGATGTCATTTTAAAGAACAACAAATTTGCCCATCATGTTCCTCTTAAACATAAAAGTACGTCGCATCTGCACTATGCAGTAAGCTGAAATTTTCAGACATTAATTCTGGGATATCATTTGTTCAAAAATAGTAAAAAGGTCAGTTTCCAAAATTTATGTCGGAGTGCCCTTTTTCCTGTGTCATTGGTCATATGATGACTTAAGCAATAAGTCATCCTAAGTAAGATTTTGTTTAACTCTCGTATCTCTATACAAGAATTTTCAATTATGCAAGTTTTTGCTTCTGTATTATGAATATGTAATGATAATTTTGTGAAAAAAATAAACGGGGTTACCCTTCGAGGCCTCGAAAAAAAAAAAGTTGTCAATACTGCCCATATTTGCAGCGAGTGAACATCTCGTATATATTCTGTTTGTTATTTCCGCGACCCCGTCATATTCTAATATTAATTGAAAACAGTGTTTCAGAGACTCTTTATAAGGCAAACTTACAACATTCAATTAATTTATTTAGATCAGTGGTCATGATCTTATTTTAAGTGCCAGTTTTTCATTGGAAAAGTTTCCTTATTCTCTAAGAATTGAATATGTGTGTTTAAGGCTTCATTAACAGTAATTATTTTTTGGCAGATCTTCAGTGCCTGTAGTACATCCTCACTAAAAAAATGAAATAAAACATTTCATATCAGTATGAAAAATAAAAGTTTTATTGACTTATCTCTTTCTTTTTGTTAAATACAGCACAAAACCTATACTAGTATAGGCAGACATAATGCTTTCAAGTCAGAACACGCGCAATAATGTGCTGCCCCTAAACCTTAGCACCCTGCCCTAATTTTGCAGCACCCTGCCCTTTTTGGGGTTCTAGATTATTCCCTTTATAATATAGACATTATGGTCGCCCTCATCTATGTAATATCAGTTTGAAAATCAGTCGGTCTTGCAGTCGAAATATTGAGACTACACCTAGTGAATTATGGTCGTTTCGTCAAAGTGTCGTTTCGTCAAACTTATTTTATATAGCAAGCAAAAAGTGGTTTCGTCAAATTAATAATATACAGTATTTCACACCTATTGAAATCAAATCATAATTGATTGCTGAAGTGTGTTTGTGATTCATTAAAATGAATGTGCAATCAACCTAATTAGGGGGATAATAATCTAATTTGTATAATTATCGGTAAGACAAACAATTAATCAGCGGTACCTTTGCGCGACGTTTAATGTGAACAACTTTAACGTTAATAGTCTGTTTGCATGTGATTGCATCTGCTTGACACTTCCGTAAAATCGGTAATTATCTACTCTAAAAATTAAGTTTGACGAACAAACTACCTGTTTTGTAGAGAAAAATAAGTTTGACGAAACGACGGTTTGACGAAACGACCAACACCCCACCTAGTTAAGTTTGACACCCATTTACCGAACTGAGCACCTGTCATTTCATACCAGCAGATCTTTGGATATCTTCATATGTCTTTGTTCTCAAGAGGATATCCGTTTAGTGTTGGATATAAAGGGAAAATTATTCAAGTGTTTACATAAGTGGTAACTCATATGAATCATTGCCTAATCAAAACAATGTCGCTGTCAGTGTCATGGATTTCCTTAATCATTTATGTGTCAAAGGTTTTCACAGTTGGCAAATTCGTTTAATTTGATATGTCGCAGGAATTACATGAGCAATTATTTCAACTCTTTTTATTTTCCAGGATAAGCCTGAAAAAAGTTTTCTTACCTGATTGTATTTACAACCTCACGTGATCATTCGGTGTAGCATGAAATTCATAAGTTATTACTTTCACAGATCGTGGTTCTCACACCGTGCAGTTAATACGCGTATAAATGCGCACCAGCCAAATTGATGAGGCAAATATATAGAGTTTGTGTCATCATATATCAGTATTATTTCAATTAAAACACAGCTAAAAGAATAGAGATTATGTCATTATGAATATTTCAAAGTTACAATCAGACCATGAACCTTGCAAAAACATAGTAACAAGGATCTCACCGGCGTTACCATGACGAAAAAAATTATTTACATAGCGGTGCAAGCACAATTTTATGCTTACGTGAAAGATCCTATTAAATGAGAATGGGATAAATAGTCTGTAATGGGTGTGAGCATTAGATTTTGGATTTAGTTTTAATTAGATTTATTGTATAAGTGTTTTATCTATGATCTGTTTTGTTGAAATGGTTAAACTCTTCTGCAGAATCCAGATATTCCAAAAATTGAAGCCAGATGCACAAACATTTTGAAAAAGTCAAAAGGTACATGTACTTCAGATTGTATTTAAGGTTTGCTCATGATGGTATTATTTTCATTTAGATTACTTTCAGTGTTTTATTACAGCAACATTGAGGAAAAAAATGAGATAATTTTGTCTAAGTTTATACCATAAAACAGTGTAAAGTAGAAAAGTTCACCAGATGTGGACTTAATCCTAAGATCCCAATGACATTTGTCTGTAGTTGTACTAACTGAGCCTGCCAGACAGTTGCTGTGGTTCTAATTAAGATTACCACTACAAAAGAAAAAAACATCATTTGCATCAAACATTTGGTAGATCAGAACTCTACTGGTATTTGTTGAACTGATAGTTGAAATATTCCAACATACGCTGACTTTGTGAAGTTTTGATCAATGTAGTAGACAACAGGTAGATAAGGCACTTCCAACAGCCACATGGTTATAGTGTCTGGAACATCTGCTAAGCTAAGCAACATTATACATGGTTAGTACTTGGATGGGTGTCCGAAACAGACCTCATCAGTCAGGTTACCTAAATGGTGGCAGTGGTATTCCACAAACCTCCTCGAGGTCTTTACCTTGGTCAATGCCTGTGTGCACTGAAAGTACAAGGATTAAGCCTGGTTTCACGGTTTCAGTGGAAACAGGTTCTGTAGGATTCTGTAGAGTAGGAGCCCGGCTCCTGAAGATTAAAGAGGGGAGGAGTGTAGTGGACACCAGGTAGAAAAGGCAGATGGGTGCCTGAAACAGACCTCATCGGCCAGGTTACTATATTAAAGAAAAATCTCTTACTGTTGAAAACAGTGGTGGATATCCCACAATGCTAGTTGTTGGATTTTCAGTACACATAATGTACTTAGCAAGCATGTGGATTTCTACTACCTATATAGGTTGAAATTACCAGAAAGCAAGTAATTTTCAAATGCATTACTAAAAGGTTTTGTTTTCTGATTGGTGTGTGTCTTATTTGTTCAATTCAAATTTATGAAATAATCACAGCATAAATGAGCGACACAAATGTCACAACATTCCTCCATTATTTTGGTCTTTCATATTAGAGAAACACAAGCTGAAATACAAAAATACACAAAAAGCACACATTTTCCTATGACTGCATCAAATAAATTTGCCTTTATGCCCTGGTAGTCCAGGTTGCAAGACTGACTGGCTACTCCTCTACTCACGCAATTAATAGTCTTTTGGATGAGACTTTAAACTAAGGTGCCATATATCGATGCTATACACTGAGCACCAGTTACGTGTGTAATGTCTCTTAAATGGGATAATTTCAGTATCATGCATAATTCTCTACAACCTAAATTAACTGTCCTCTTCAATCTACACAATGTCATTATTAATGAAACTGGTACTGAAAAATAAACTGGAAAAGAGCAACAGAAACAACTGTTCTAAACACCAAAATGGTGGAAAACTGATGTAGACCTTTGTTGTTAGATTTATTTGACTGTATCCCTGAATTCTTAGTTTTCCAAAATTTAGATATGCTATAATTATATGCATGGTCAGTAAAACAATGCAGGGTGCAATAACTTTTTTTTAACTGAGTATCCCATATAAGCAAGCTTACCTCTTCCAATTGAGTGATAAAATCAGTCAAAAAATATTATTTTATAATGATGAACATGGCTTTTTTTTACCTTTTACGGAGATCACATCTGTGTATGCTGGTTTTGTACCTCAATTAGTTAGAAAAATGTACAATATAAAATATTCATATACTAGAAAAATCCAACATCTATAAAAAAAAAAGAAAAAAACAATTGATGATTTTCTCTGAGAATCTCTTTCCATTGTGGCAGTCTCATATAAATGGCCACTCCTCTATTCTGTGCCCTGACTTTGGTGGTGCAAAGCATGGAGAGGTGCATACGACCTTGAACATTTGAAATGAGAATTCACAAGCCATAAGTTCCTCAAGCTGAAACATAATGTTTGGACCTAGCAGGAAAAATCTGTCAAATAAAAACTAATGATCAGTCAATTTTTGATGAATGGCTAAAACTGAAAATTAAGATATGCTATATTTGTATATGACAATATCAATAGTAAAGTTGATACAACATATGGCAATAGTTAAAGTATTTCAGTTAAGAAGAAATATATTAGTACTTTACCAGATGATGTAACATTTTGTCTTCTGTTTTTTTTATTAGGTCAGTGATTTTCTTGTGGGCCATAATAACATATCATTTTTGAGCAGGGTCAGGGGCAATTTTGACTTTCTGTTACTAAAAATAGAAATAAATGTCACACAGTTTGCTCCACTGAATCATACTTCCTTAAATAATATAGTTGTGCACACATCTATAAACAAAACCAAACAAAAAGCAACAAAAAAACAAAGAGTTTGTTTTCATCATATTAGATAAAATAAATGTAGTTTGTAGATGCATTATATAAAAACAGTACACTGATATTATGAGATTATTGAGCCACTTTCCACTGATTTCAACTTAATTATTATTATAGTTTAACTTGTAGAGGTAAGAGTGAACTAAATATTTGTTAATTGACAGACAATCTAATTTCTTAACTAGGTTATGATTGTATACCCTGTGTGCATGTGTTGTCACTATACAATACTTTAAGCTCAGAGCATTCCATCAAGGACCATAATTATGTTTCAGTTTCTGTGTAATTCTGAGTTAAAGCATTCACTCACACTTGTAATATAAGTTTAGTTTAGATTAAACTTATCTTCATTTTACTTCAGTTGGGAAGCAAGTTCTTGCAATTTATATTTATCATTCTCAATGACTGGTTAAAACCAGTACTCGCGACGATTTGAACCGATGATCTCAATGTTGGGAGTCAGGTGCTCTAACCCCTTGACAACTGTCCCTTCTTAAATCAATTTTGGAGAAATCAGCACTTTTCCTTCATCTAGACTAAAGCTAAACTAATAAAGTTAATTATCAATACTATGACAAGGTTTCAAAACTTTACCAGAAAAATATGCTCCGTAAGGGTTGAAACCTTCAACGAGTTGAAGGTTTCCAATCGGTTGAAACCATCTACATGTTGAAACCTCCTGTGGGTTGAAACCTTCTACAAGTTGAAACCTT
Organism: Cyclina sinensis; assembly: GCA_012932295.1. Taxonomy (NCBI): domain Eukaryota; kingdom Metazoa; phylum Mollusca; class Bivalvia; order Venerida; family Veneridae; genus Cyclina; species Cyclina sinensis. The sequence continues at coordinate 28,219,271 of JAAONU010000008.1, forward strand.
CTATGGATTGACACCTCCTAAGGGTTGAAACCTTCTACCAATAGTTTAAAGCGTATCTTCTAAATCTTTGTGGCATAAAATGTTCACTCTTGTTTGAACAGTAACTTTGACACCCATCAATAAGTCATTCATATGGAGGAGTGTTCATTAGCATTAGATAGTTTTGTTTTGGCCAGAGACCTTGTAACATTTAGCACTTAAATTTTAGTCCAGTGTAGGTGTGAAACATCTGTAATCTACAGAAGATGCAGTTTAGGAGTTCATTCTGTATGTGAAAAGTAACTGTTAAACAGTTTGTGGAAGTGCTATTTGAAGAAGAGAGTTGTCAATCTTCTAAAAATTGATATGACATGGCAAAATGCACGTTTAGTCTAAGTAGACTTGGAAAACCTTTTTTTGTATGCCTGTTTTTTAACTAGGTGTGCAACAAAACAATTGAAATTTTTTTTGGTATGTCTGTTTTTTAACTAATCCAGTTGAAATAATAATGACTGTGATATTATCATGCTTAATTTTTCTTTATGAGGATCAGTCCAGTGCTTAATCAACATAGCTTAGATTCTTTTTACAACATTCTGCTCAGCATTCAATGTTCTTGCACAAGCTAACAACAACACTTAGGAAATAATCATTGCTTGAAATGTTGATACTGTTGAAAACCTCACAACTGTCGTTGCATTGCCAAATTTCTTTTTTTTCCCTCTGATAATGGATGAATTTTTGTTATAGACACCAAAATTCATGCTTCTCGAGCATAGGGGCTTCATTCATCAGTGTTCGAGCATAGGGGCTTCATACTCTGCTATAGTAATGAACTTTCAATTTCAGTACAAAAAATGTTTAAGGGTGTATGATACATTGTGAACTGCTGAACAAATATTTTCCATTATAAGTTTCTAAAAAGAAACTGAAAAGAATGCTGTATACAAAAAGAATGCATGTCTCCAGTGGTTGTCAGTAACTGTATGCTTATATGTGTATATACAAAAGTATAATTTATTAAACTCCGTATCAGTCATTGTATATGTTAATATACATAGATCATTTAATTTTAAGCCATTATCGCACCAGAACATTGAATAGCATATTGTTACACTTTCCGTTATACATAATAAATTATAGTTTATGGAGTCACAAGTTTATGTTTATTAAAGATATAACCCCAAAGTTGTTTACTTAATGGAACTGCCTAGGGTCTGTTTGTTTGAAAATTAAAAGCATGTTGAGTCATTTGGAATAAAATTCTTTTCAGAAGTTGATTATAAGAAGATTCAATGAAAAGAAACATTTTAGGAAAATTAAATAAAACTTCCAGTGTTCAGTAAATTGAATTCTTTGAGGAAGTTTTCAAAGGTACAGTTAATGCATCTAAATTGATAAATTAAAAAAAAGCTTAATATAAGTATAAGACTAACTATTTTCTTCAAATAATATGATTGGATTAATCATTTTTGATAGTGTTATTTAACATATTGTAAGTGATAATTCTTCATTTTCTGTTCAACTGAACAATAATATATTTATGTTTTACAGAAACTTTCAACCATAATGCCTGCTAGCAAGGATCCAAGAAACTATATAAGACCAGTGCCTCTCCCTATCCCATCATGCAAGGGTGTAAGGCTTCTAGCTCGGGACACGATCAACTTCAATCCGGAAAATCCATCGAGGGAGGAAGTGCGGAAGAACAACTACAACCGTCGCCTCAACCAGATGTCCAATATGGGTTTCCGATCAGCAAGTCATAAACCATACATTGGCATCGGCGATCCTTTCTATCTGGATGAGAGAAAGATGATCCTACATGCACTAGGCCAGTGGACGGAAGTAAGTTTGTGCTCAACAATTACCAGATAACCAGAAAATTATATGCTGTTGAAATGATAAAAAAAGGAAACAAAGCATGATATTACAAAACTACGGTTCTACGTAAACATTCTTCACGCCCTTCTGTATCTTTTACAAGCCCAGCCTAAGGAAAAGAAATATAGGAATCGATGAATAATGCATTGCCATGAGAAAAATAATCAGGCCTGTCACAAACTTTTTTATCTTTTTATTTAATTACCATAACACATAATCAAACATTGCAGTAAATAGGATTGTTCACTGATTTTATGGTATATTGCTCAAAAATTGCTCCCCAAGGCAAAAAAAAATCCAGCAAGGCAATAAAAAAGTTCACCCAATTAGTGGAGCATTTTCCAATGAATGGAATCATTTTAAAAGATCCTTAAATGTTGTAAAACTGTCTAAAGTACAGAACTGATTGTAAAGAATTGATAATGCTGTGATTAAGTTTGTACCTTCCGCCATGAAAATAATCCTATACAAAGTTAGGAAAGTTCATTCAGTATTTCGATAAATATTTCATAGTGTTAATATTCTTCTCACAAACTGCGGACAAGCTCTCACTGTCTTTGCTGATTTTTTGTTGTTAGCTTAGAATAATATCTCTGCGGCGAGAAATTCATACTTTTTTGTCTTGTACAAGTTTTAAACAAAGTGAGAGACTCATCAGAAACATTGAGGCGGTAATAAACATTTTTTCTGTTTACAGCTGAAGCATTAATTAAGTGTGAACTTTACATAAATGAAAATTATTTCATAAGAATATAATCAATAGAAGGATACTACATCATCGCACACCTGTTTTGTGCTCTCTCGCAGATCAACTGAATGCATGCTGAAAAAAACTTTCACCGTTTTCTAAAACTAAAATTTTACATTATAAAAACTCTTTACGTAAATACAAAGCACACCAGCCAATCTTCAGTGCACAACATGATTTTTTGCAACTCTACAAATTTTTTATTGAAAAAGACCATTTTGCCTTTCAAGCAACGGATTGTTGACAAAAAAATGGTCCATGAGAGAGCATAAAATAGATGCTTGATGACGTAGTATCCTACCATTGATAATGTATAATGAGACAACCAATAGGTTTTACATACATATATTAACCAGTTAATTGTTGATAAAATTTGCAAGTGATCATTTAATTAATCCATTGATGAATCCATCTTTACTTTCTAATATGCTTATCACTATGTTGTATGTTTTCAGACTGGACTGTCTATCTTTCATATTTGATATATACTGAAAACCAACTGGTTACTACTGTTTTCAGTTTGACACAAGATCTGTTAATATAAAAATATTTACTATCTTGCAAATTATACATATAATCCAAGAAGCATAAATTCATGCAGTGAGTACTTTTTCCAGTGTTGTCATCACAAGGAACAGACATGTTGATCTTTTTGGTAAAATCTCTTTAACATAAAATGCTGAAGTCACTTCTGTTCATGTATAATGTTTGGAGGCAATGAACTAATTGGAATTCATACAATACTGTTGACAATGCATCTGTATAAGAAACAAGGTCATAAGATTATTTAATTGGATACCTTCAGAAATAGTCACTGTCATAAATTTATCTCTGTAGTGTGTTTCATATATACCATAATGTTTTGTGGCTTGCAAATAGTAGAGGAAACAGATTTCAAAGTATGCAAAACTAGGTTGAGTTAGGAGAGAAATTCTCCATTTTTCAAAATTTTAGAATAATTTTATCAGAAGTTAGAATAAAAAGTTTAGTTTTCAGATGTTTTAGAAATTTTATTAGGCAATGGCTATTTCACTACTGGTTATGCTAAAATAGCTTTGAATCATTCACTTTAACATATACCTTGGTTCAAAATCATATCTGAGGTTGAATGGTAGAGTACCAGTTTCCCTATTTAGAGGTAGCTTGTTCAAATTCCACCAGGTGTGTAGGACTTCATCTCTGGAGGGGTGAGATTATCCAGTGGCATTCAGCATTCCACAAGTGCAAGTACTGGTTTGAATCTGCAAAGCCGTCATTGAGTCAGATCAACATAGGTGCAAGAACATGTTTTCCAATCAGTATAAAATAATTTGGTTTAACCTGCTACTAGGTAAATTTTTTACTATTTCTAAGTAAAATATTCAGGTTTGATTTACTAATGGAATGTTAGTGATGATCCCAGCAGGGGACTGAACTTGATAAAATCTTTATTAATGGTTAAGGACATTATCACTCCACCATGAGTCCCTGGTGTAGGTCTTTCTTGTATAAATATGTGCGAGTGTTTGGTCCGCTGGAGGGTCCAGTCAACATGTTTAATGTCATGTATAAGCCCAGATGTTTGCTATGCTGTTAATGTGCACTTTTCTGATTTGAAGCTGTTTGTTTAAATACCATAAATACTTTCATTTACAGCTGTTTGATTTTGTTTAGATGTTATATCTAGGTGTAAATCAGGTTGTTCCTGGACACCAGGTAAATCTAACAAAACTTTGAATTGCCAAACTCTGCAGGAATAGAAAACTGATAGATGTTGACAGCAGTGAAAACTCTCCTCCTAATTTTCTGTAAAGTTAATAGTAACATGGTGTGAACACTGGTTGTTTGACCTTCAAAGTACATCAGCAATATTCATTGAAACTTCAATTCTAATTTTAGCTCACCTCTGTCATCAGCTTTTTGCTTTCAAGCAGTATCTCCTTCTTACCACACAGTCAAAATTGGTGAAACTTGTCATGGATGTTCCTTGCATAAAGCTCAGCCAAAGTTTCAACAACAAAAAAATCCATTCCATGCAGAACTCTTTATACTATAGCAGTTAGAATGAAAAACTTTAAAAATCTTCTTGTCTTAAACCAATTGGCCCAGAGCTCTGTAATTTGGTCTGTAGCATTGTCTAGCGGACCTCTACCAAGTTTATTCAAATTATTTTCACTGGGGTCTCTATTGTAATACTGGACCGATTGTTGTTTGTAACTTTTATAGGGAATTTTTTTTTTCCATACTTCGGTGATGTGCATGAAGAAAATTGTAGAAGAAGCTCAGCTTTGTTAGGATTGTGATTATCTCCCTTTTTTTTGCAATTTTGTACTTGTATATCACAACTATTATTTAGCCATTGTCAGCACTGTATGTTGAAGAATACAGAATTGAAAATTGCACAGCCCTTTATCTTGAAAAGACAGATCAGCGTTCTTAATCTGCACGTATTTCATCTAGTTTTTCACCCAAACTGGACATCAGATGTATATATCAAAACAAATTTTAACCATATAGAATTTGTAAACAAATCTTGCCCTGAAAGATTGCAAAACTGCCAAGTTAGGCTGATTAAATCTAGATTTAAATCAGCGAGTAAATACTTTATATTTGTGTAATGTCAAATTGCTACTGAAAAGAGACATTTATTTCTCTGACAGTTATACCAGCTAGGTGCAAATCTAACAATAGCCCCTTCAAGTTGTTTTTGATTAATAAAAGATAAAGAGAAAGATAAACATGAATTTGTAAATAAACCACTGAAGTTAAATATATGTGTATCCACAAAGATCATTTTGTATTTAAATCTTTGACTACAGTAAATCAGTTTGTAACAAAAAACATCGTAAACAGCAAAATGCTTTGAGACAGAAAAAGTTGGAGGAAGACTTCAGACTAAATATCTATATACCAGTTGTTGCAACTTAGATAAACCTCTCTCAATGACTGCTTCCTGGGTTCAGTATTTGCGCTGAAACTGTGGAATGCAGAGTCACTGGAGACTCTCGAACCTGGTGGGACTACAAGTAGTGATTTTGGTGCTCTGACCTCTTGATAACTACTGGAGGAGACAACAGATTAACCCTGAACATGCTGAAACTTTGTAATAGATTTGCCCAGCTTTGAATTTGGAACAGTCCATTCAAAGTTTAAGGGATTTCAATATCAAAATATAAAAATGGAGCTACCAACAGTATAGAGCCTGGTCAGACTGCACGGATGTGCAGGCTGGCCTGGCTCTATACTGGTGGCAAAGGCTAATCCTTTTCGGTTCCAGCAGGTTAAGGGTTAAGCCTCAAAAAAGCATACAGGATTTTGCCTGTGATAACGTGAGGTTAAATATTATGCCCTGTTAGAAAATAATCTCACTTTTATCATGCTGACAAAAGCTTGCCTGACTGCCCAGTCCCATCTTTTTCTTCATCTCTCCTCTCTAGAAAACACTGTCAGTTTATTAATCATTGTGATAGCCGTTTTTATTAATCCATGTGTGAATTCTACTTTTCTTCAGGCTGATCTTGGTCTGCACTAGTCGCAAAGGCAGTGTCAGCTGGTTTTAGCAGATTAAGGGCTAATATAGCATGTGCTATTGGTCACAGTTTTGCATTTTAAATCCAATGTCATTCCACTGATTGTGCTAAAGGGTAGTATGTTTAGTGAAAAGGAGTATGTACATTTTTGCAGACCGATATGCGAAGGGTAGTTTTAAAACTGTACATTTTCCAAGAGTCCTCATAAAGCTACTAGACTGAAATATTTTACAGTTAGACCAATAATTTGGTCTACAATCGAAGAAACAAAGAGTTATTATTCAGATAAGGAAAAACAATCTTACATAAACCATTAGTCATCATCAGCCATGCAGTCTGATCATTGTCTGCTCTGTTCACCATTCAGTCAGTAAATTTTCAATAAGCATCCCTATAAACAATTTGAATGGATCTGTCCAAAATGAAAAGTAGCAAGTCAGTTTTGGATATTTAGCCAGGTAAATTGGAAGGTTCATAAATCAAGATGTGAAAGGAAAAAGTTTTTGTCTGTTTATTTTTTGTGTGTTAGAACCTCTTGAAATACAGACGCTATATCACTGCAGCACTGTATTCTTGATTAACACCATACAGATTCAAATATTTCATTTCTTAGAAATGGTTAGCAGTTTCTCCCACAGAAACTGGGATAGGCAGTGCTGATTGAATACTAATGAATTATGTTCACTGTCAATGTCTGATGTGGAATAAACATCAGCAGGTTATACACAGAGGTCCAAACAATGTTTCATAGTGTAGTATTTCTGCAGAAGTACACATGTAGCTTTTTCCCAAAATTAGTTTGACACTAGTGTTTTTACCAACAAAATAGTTTTAATGAAATATCATTCTAATTGTTAACTGGCCAGAAATTGTGTCATTGTTTCATTATGTTATTATAAGTAAATATGATTATGTTTATCCTGGTTGCATTAACCCATTAACTGTGTTGAACTGAATGAAATTGTATGTATCATATGTTTCTTCAACAAGTACTTGTTAGTGTACAAGTTGAAAATGTAATAATTATGTATATTCTGTTCTGTTGTGTTCTTGTAAAAATGGTCATTAATATCTTTGGATAGTAATGTGTTTCAGGTTCATTTCAATACAATAAATTTGTACAAAGTGTTTTTCAAAGAAAAAAACAGATTTTAAAAATCCAGTAATGCAGGTGGGCGTTCCCAGTAAGTTCACCTTTTTTCGCCGCAGCAGTGACCAGCAAATGATCAGAAGAAGCAATTAAGTATCAACATTAAACCAATTTTTGTAAACAATATTTGCACTTTTAAGTTTCTTCAAACCTTGAAGAGACATTCCTCCTGAAGTTTAATAAAAGGTGACCTTCTGTTGTGTTTACTGTAACCACTTCTGTGACTATATTCAGCTTGCTGTCCTTCAGACAGTCTTTGAGGTTAGTTTCCTTTTACGACAGAGTCAGACTCATCAGCATATAGGAGTGTAACAAAATGTAGAACAAAATATTATTATGTTTCTATATGGTGTTGACAGAACTGTAATTGTGTTGCAGATTTCCATTGGGTCTAATTTCATTGTCCACATTGATACTTTTTTTTGCTCTGGGTAAAGCTTTTTAGTTCCGGAACATGTTTTAAAAATGTTTGGTCTTTTTCTTTGATTTGTTTCCAATAATATTTTGGCTGTGATAAAAGAGTTTGAAAGAAATAGTGAAGTTCTACCAACTAAGCTGCTTGCCAGATAAGGTCAGACATTATGTCAGTAATTTAGAACTGCATTATTATTTTATTCACATGTGTCTTGTCCAGTTTATACCACTGGTATAACAAATTAAATTGTTTTACAAAAACCCCTTCTCCACCAGATTTCATCAGCACAGGTTTATCACAGCACTTCTGATGAAAGAGAGAGACATTTTTTAAAAAATCATTAATTTAATTGAGTTCATAAAAAATACTATTTCCTCTTTGACTATATTCATGCTAATTCACTGTTTCCACATAATAACTTTACTATTCCTCCAGTGAAAAAGAGACATTGTTTGCATGAACCAATGTACTACCATCATTCTTGGGGGTAGGTATGGATGGGGTGACCCCCTTCTGTAGGAGGGGTTTGGAGGGCCTCCCCCAAGAAAATTTTCTAAAAAGTTGGAGTAAATGGCTCATTTTGATGCATTTTAGGCATAAAAATGTAATGAAATTTGTCTGAGAATTTAAAAGAAATATACTGGTATTCTTTGAAATGTTCAACTAAAGCTAAAAACAAAATACGGTATGACAAGTTTTAGCTTTTTTTTATTTTCTATTTATAAAATCCTCTGAAACAAATAATTTATCAATAAATTAATTGGCATAACAAATAACAATATCATCATATAATATCATCAGGCAACTGATCATGGTCAGCAGATGCTCATTTAACAATTTTATCAAATATGTCAAGGTTAATAGACGCTTGAAAACTATACATCATGATCAGTCTGGAGAACTCTAGGATAATCTGTGCCACCAAATATATGGTACATTGTATAATATACACGGCTATAAAGTTGTTATCAATTGTTACGCAATATTGCATGACCATTGCAAATTGAAAGGTTGATTGTGTTTCTGTTACGAGGTGAAAAGAGCTGAAAAAATGTTTTAGTTTCTTTAAAAATGAGCCCTTTTATTTTTTTGCACTAACAGGCCAGCTGGGAGGGCTTGGGCCCCATAAGCCCCCCCGGTAAATCCGTGCCTGAGTCTGCATGTTCATGCCTTTAAGAGAATTTTAAGATTGGCAGGTATTTAAAAGGTAATTTCAGTCAAAATAGACCACACTTTAAAATCTATAGGATATTTTCATCTTCAGTACATTATAAGCCTCTTATTACCTGGTACTTAAACTGTGTTTATGCTAAATATAATCGTATTAAGATTATGCCTCGATAAGAATATTGTCTAATCTATCTAAAGTAGAAAAGTTGTTTAAATGCCAACTTGTTGCAAACAAAAGCAAAAAGTCAGAAAGGTAGTTCATTTGGCTGTGACCAAAAAAAAAATGTTAAGAGGCATTTAAACTAACTGAATGGAAAAGAGCAGTACAGTTACATCATAAAGGAAAAAAACAATGGCTTATGGAGAAAAAAATAGTATGTTTACTCAAAAAAAAGTCTTCTTTAAAAAAATGTCCAGCTATTTATTCTTAGGCATACATGTGATATCCCGGCGGGATTTAAGAAAGTCCCGTTATTACACATCAATTCCAGCTGTCCCGGTAATCATTAAAAATTCCCGTTATTAAAATCAAGAAGAAAAATTTTTTTTCCTCTGCCGACGTCAATAACTTGCTCAGCTCCGGTTATGGGCGGAGCTTATACTCGGAAACGGCGATCAATACATACTACCTTCAAACATTGACCAATCAGAGCGCATTTTACTACTTTCATGGAATTAATCCTGTGTTGACACTCGATACACAATTAACACATTTAGCCATCAACGGGTGTTGAATTGGGTCAATATTATTCGATTGGGGATGTACACCCAGTAGAAAATTGTTGTGGACAACTTAACAAATTAATTGAATGCTTAATTTTAAAGGCAAACGGTTAAACATCAATGTATTACTAGTGTTACTCTAACCTTTTAAACAGTGTAAGGAAATGACTAAAATACTTTTTGGTGTTTTTGTTTTAATTCTCGGATTTATTTATAAGAAAAGGTCAAGTAGTTTTAAGACAAGCTTAACAAATTGTAGGAAACCAATTTCAGCAAATATTTAGTTAAAAAACATAAGACAGCGAGTGAAAATCTCGGATAAATTTCGTTTGTCATATATTTCCGCGACCCCGCCGTATTTTAATATTTATAGAAAACAGTGTCTTAGATACTTTTTATATGGCAAACTTACAACATTCAATTGATTTATTAAGATAAGTGTTCATTATTTAATTATAAATACCAGTTTTTCATTGAAAAAGTCTCCTTTTCTCTAAGACTTAAATATTTCTGTCGTGGTTACTTTTGAAAGCAACAATTATAATGAATCAACATAATTTACATCTTAAAATCGTTTGTACTTTTGTTAAAAAAATTCTGGTGAAACTGGAAACACATCCCAGACTTTTCACAAAATGGGATCTGTGTAAGGACTTAGGTCCAAAAGCTAAAATTCAAAAGACAAAAAAAAAAAATTCAATCATCAGTGGGAATCTGAATATAAATGGTTAGGAAAGTGTGCTAAGGGAACAGATTATGCCTTTTGCATGTGGTGCAACCTTTATGTATTAACAAAAAACACTTCATTAGTTTTCTTTTCTGTTCTTCTTGTCTTTCTTTTTGCGAAAACGAGTCGATAAAAAAAATTCCAGTTTTCAAGCTAAAAATCCAGCTGAAAATCCAGTTGTGAGTTACCGAAGTTATCACATGTATGCTTAGGGACAGATAAAAGTTGTTTTAACTGTATATGTTCTTGTTTTAGAGTGAAGTAGTTTATATTATAAATCTTAGAGTTCAATAAGAGTTTAGGAACAGTTGAAAATAGCAAGGAGATAACAAAATTGATACCAAACATTTCAAAATTTCTCACCACCATTTTGAAAACTGAATCTATGTCTTTCAGGAGCATGCAAGTACATCAAGCAGTTCAGATGAGTCAGATGAAGAGGAAGATAAGAAGGATGCTGGACCAAAACCTGCTGTAAGATAGTACAGGCTCAATCCATTTGTCTTATTTTCACTTGCAGGACCCTCTTAACCTAGAAACTTTTGCTGATGATAGGTTGTTTTCAGTCAAGTATTGTTTTCCCTATCTACAAACAATTGTGGAAGCATACAAGGATTGAATTAAAGGGGCATGTCCCAAAACCTTCAGTAGTCCATTTTCTTAAAATCTTGTAAATGTGAATGATTTGAATGACTTATTACCCAATGTCAAGTAAAAAGGTAAACTGAAAAATATAATATATTAGTCTTTGTATAGAGAGTTGTTGTTGTAGCCATTTGTTCTAATGTTCTCCTCTAATTGCTATAGTATGAGTACAAAAGGGAAAAGGTTATTACATTACAATGTAAATGTATCTGAAAATTTGCCTTCCTAACTGGGTTTTCATAAATAACAATTGCATACACATTGTAAAGTTATGGCGAACACACTTTTCAAATCTTATTCATTTACATTTTTTCCTTCCGACACTAAAGAACATTCACTGTGTGAAACGGAATGTTTGAAGACTAGATTGAAATTTGTATAGGTGTAAATAAGTTAGTAGCAGTTTGTTTTTCTGTCATTAACAGGTGCTAGTAAGGTGATTAGAGGACAAAAGGCGAATAAATTAAATACAACTTTACAAATGTCATTTTGTAGTCCTGTAAACTTGTTTATAGGTAGAACACTGTTAACATACGTGATCTTTTTAAATGACACTCTTTGGCATTTCAAAATCTATTTGAACATTATTATATTGTATCATTTCTACAACTTGCAGAGCAACAGTGTTCTTCTGTTTGTTATTAAAAATGGCTTTTTGGTTGTGGATAAAAAATGTTTGATTTCAAGAAAAAATCATTTTTCACCACTGTACAAATTCAAGGAAAAGCCTCATATGAAAGTCACTTACTTAATACTTAAAGCATATAATACATTTCTAGGTTAACAGTTACTGTAACCTTACAGTTACTTGAGAGAGAGAAGAACAGACTCATACCAATGGAAAGAGTGATTCAAGGGTGAAATTCATATGGTTCTAAGTGCTGTTGTATAAAGAGGCAGAAATAACAATTTTGCTTCTTTCTTCTTCTTTCCATCAAAACTTCACAGAAACTGAAATTGATGCTCATATAATTATAGCCATCAAATGATAAAGAAGTCAGTTCAACATTTTATTCTGAAATCATCTTTAATCAGATTTCTTTTTGGTATTTGATATGCATGACATGTATTTATCACCTAAAACTTTCTGATGAAGCTAGTCTAATTTTTATTTCTTGTTTACCTTTCCAGTTTACTGCAGCAAAGTTTGTGCTACGTAGATCTAGAAAAGACTTGAATACTTTGAATAAGGCTGTAGTACATGGAAGGTAAGTGAGTTATGGGACAACTTTTTTGCTGTATGTATAAGTTGTGCTATAAAAAGCAACCAATCTATCACTTCATTTTATACACAGCCTGCTTTTCAGTTTGTCAATATACTTTATAAACTTTGGGACCCAGTCTGTCTTCAGTTGTGATGGGATTCAAATTTACTGGGATTTGATTTTAACTTTCATTTTTTTGGGGAATGATTGTATTGATATGTACCGGTATTCCAAGCAATGGTCACTTGATAATAATGAAATTGTGATCTCATGAAATTATATTTTTTTACTTTATGTAACAAAGCCCTGCTTGTACTTCTTAACAAGAGTATAGACAAGGCAGACATTTCCCCTCTTATCCTAAGTATTCATTATAAGATTATGTAACATAAATAAATTTGATAATTATTGAGAACTGTCATTATTAATTAATGCACTTACAACTAAAAAAAAATGTCAGAATGGAATTGTCTGCCTTGATAAAATTATAAGAGGGGAATTGTCCAGGGTGGTCCAAATTTGTCAAATTCATGGGGTAGGGGAACTGTCTTGATATTGCATAAATGGTACTGGCCAGTAATAGGGCTCAAATCTATGACCATCAATCAGTAAGAAGTTTAGTGATTTGAAGTCAGCAAATTTAACCACTCAACCAAAGAGATGGGTCAGATCTGTGAAAAGGAAAATGCTTCGCAAAGTGGGGCAGGCTTGAGGACTTTTAAGCTTCAGTCCTTCTTAAAACATTTTATCAGTCGTGTTAAACAGGGACATTACTTGTTGCTGTATTTTGTATGCCTGTATTTCAGGAATATGATAAGAAATGTGAGCCTTGGACATGGTTTATTTGACTTGATAAACAAAGAGAAACAACACAAAGTACGTGTGGAAAAACATTTTTATATATATATATATTTTTTTTTAAATCTACTGAGATAAATAGGCATAATGAACTAGGAAAGCAAGGCTTGAGATACTGAAACATCTGAATAAATTGAGCTTTTGATTGGCTGGCATTCAACTTTGTCCAAAAATGAACTGTCGGAATTCAGAAAATATCTGACTGCTGGTTTAAAAAAAATGCCTAAAATAATTTCTAGAACTGTTTAACTTCTGAGAATGTATTTTGTAAGTTTGTTACTTTAGATGCAGAGATTGTCACAGTGATGTCTTAGCTACAGGTGTACTGATGCTAAATTTGCAAATGAAGTTTAATTAGATTACAACACAATGTCTACAAATGACTCAAAATCCAAATCTAAAATTCAAAATCACCCTTCGGGTGCATCAGATAGTTCCTTAGTCATCTTAAAATATCTTTATTTGTACTCTCTAGTACAAAAAGAAACTCTTGAAATATGAAACCAAAGATGTCTGGTCTTTCAACTCGATATTATGCTTTTACAATATCTAGGTTAAAACTGCTGCTTTCATTTCAAGCCCAGAAATGCTGTTTGTGATAAATAACCTGAACATTCTTTTCTTATTTCAAACTCTAAATTGTTTTGAATAAATTCTGTTTCAAAATTCACAAATTTATTTTCTGTTTCCCAGAAACAGGCATCTGAAGAGGCCATTAGAAAGAGAAGGGAACTTTTACGCAATGAATTCCTACCACCGAAAACAGAAAGTGATGATGAGACAGATGATGACCTTGACAATGATGTAGATTTGACAAAGTATGTTCCATATCATTTTTGCGCTTTTAATGCATGCTAGGCCATACAGGGATTTATGTAATAAAATGACTGTCTGGTATATGGAAATGTAACCGGGCCTATTACAAGGAAGGCATTATGATTCAGATTTATTTTATACTGATAACAAGTAAGATAAGTAAAATGAAAAATAAACATGTAACCACCAGTGAAGTTAATGATTTTTATTGATCTGCCAGTTTTGGTATAAGAATAGACTTTTGTTTCTAATCTGATAACAGTTAGAAGACTATTTGAAATGGTCAGTGTAGTTCAAAATTATTGTAGTTGCCCAGAGTACAGCTATAAACTGACATCACTTCTGAAGGAAATAACATCCTTTTAGATTTAAAAAATTGGCACAATATTAGATTGGGGGTTGTAATGGGTTACTGGGTTATCAGTTGGGATGCAGTTCCATAACCATTATAATCCTAGGATTTGGTCCATCTTTATTGCAAAAGAAATCCATGGAATCTGTTATTCTGTCTCTTTACTAGAGGTATTGATTTTTCTTTGTACTGCCATGTTAATATCAGATTTACATCAGATCTCAGCAGAGTTATATCCCTTGAACTGTAGAAATAAAATGTATGTCCAGCTCTATAAGTAAGCTGATATCACCTCAGTATTCAAGGCACTGATATCATAACCAGCCATACCAACTTTCCCCTTCTCCAGAAATTTCCTCATTCATAGAATAACGTTTTAGATTCCATTAAAAAAGAAAAAAAATCATAAAAATTGCCTGCTGAATAGAATAGATGGAAAGAAGTTCCAAAATATCTTTTTATCCTGTCACTTATAACAATTTCGAACCGATAACAAGGTGCCGTATATTTTATTTCATCTACGGCAGTTGGTCACGTGACGTTGATATCCGGCACATGATATGTCATGGACTACTTTTGTGTTTATAATCAGAAGGAAGTGATAAAATTGATGTTATTACAAACAGAGACTACTTGAATAAAAGATTAAATATGTAAATCTTACAATATAGTGATAATTTAAGGAAATAAAGTTAAAGAAACTTTGGAACTATTTTTTTTGTGTGCAAATGTACCTCTGCCGGATAACCTTGACATTAGCCTAAACTGAAACACTTTAAAGATAGATTTTCAATATCTTAGGTAAATTATTTCCAAATGCCAGATGTGACAGGATAAATAGAATAATAGGTTAGTGTCTTAATTGAGAAAGTTTATCTGGCTCGGCTGCGGAATTTATCGGGTTCGCCTGCGGCTCACCCGATAAATTCCTATGCCTTGCCAGATAAACTTTCTCATATTAAGACACTAACCTATTATTCTCTATATAATACCTAAGAGGCAATTTTAAGAATCATTATTGAAATCAGAGTGCTGTTACTGTCCTGTTGAAGAGTTCAGGTTAATCCAAGCTTTGTTATGTGCCAATAATGCAAGATAAAGATTAAGCAAACATTTTCTTTCTATACATTTTTTGAATTTTTTGTTTGTTTTCTTTCTCAAAGTTTAAGATGTATGCCGTTGCATACAAAATCATGTTACAAATGATACAGAATGAATCATTGCCTGATGTCAAGGTAGCCGACAAAATACTACAAAAATGTCAACAGATGACTTGAATGCATATATATTTGACTTTATATAGAGAGTTGTTGGTTCACAGGTTTTGGGTGAATAGCCGTTTATTACAGATATGTTAAGTTTAATAATCAAAAACAGCGAGATTAAAGTTAATATAAAAAAATTAGAAAATTTAATTAGATTCTGAATCATTTTGCCTTCATCACATTATAAGACTTAAATATTCATTCACAAAATAAAATATATTACTGATTCTGTCAAAGACACCCACAGTTTTAAGTATTGAAAAATGCCAACTGAAAAGACCATTTTAATGCTAGTTCTTTTTGAAAATAGAAATACTGCTGATTAAAAGTATTTTGCAGTGTCTTTAGATATGCTACAATTTCACAATGCATTTTCACATTAAAGCATTATTAACATGTATGTTTCACCAAAGTCATTTTTACTGGTTTTAATGCACATTTTTCTCTAGCTTTGTGCTAAATATAGGTCACCAGTGAATTTATTTGAACTAAAATTACAGGTATTTGCCATTGGTTACATGAAAATAAAAATAAAAAATCCCCGGATGTTTGGCTAATTCAAATTAAATTTAAAAAAAGAGATTAATTTCATTCAAACCTTTGGTCAAGTTTCAGGCACAAACTAACGATTTATTGTACAAGAGATTGTTTGTTGAATTAAGTCATTGTTAACTTTTTTCTGATATCAGTGGTACATGTAAGTGGTAAGGAATATATATTTCCCAGAATATTTGCTTCCTGTTTAAGAAATGGTTATTTAATAATGAAAGTGGTTTCCACATACGATTTTCAGTTGTTATTAAGCATTCTTTAACAATATTACCCATCTGCATGAAAAAAAGTATTCTGTTGTCCCAGTAAGGAGTTTCTAATTTGTAGCACTTTAGGTCATTGTTGGTATGGAATAGTTGTCTCAGCATATACAAAATTAATGGAGTTTTGGTTGAAAAAATTTGTCTTTTTCTGAAAAAATTCTTCCAGAAAATCCATTAGAAAATCCAGTATAAAATCAGACAAACAGTTGAAACTAAAATATCTTTCCTTTGTTTTGGAAAATCTGACATGCCTTTGTAAAACTGTTCTCTTCTCCGAAAAGTGTATGTTAGAATGAACATAATATCTGTGCATGCCAGTTATATAGGAAAGCTGTATGAATGCTTCTGTTATTATGAACTAAGGCAAATGCAAAAGAACCTAAAACACAATTTTTCTTTTGCATAAGCTTTAGTTAACAATTTATTCACCTGTACTAATCACCACCTCACCTATATATTTTACCCATAATGCCTTGCTAGCTATATGGTACCAGTGGCGCCACCTACATTCTTAACACAACAGCAGACGGACACAGATGAAGAACTTGGAATCGTAAATGACAATGGATCTGAGTCGGACCAGAGTCCGGAACGGGAACCTGAAATTATAACATTTAGCGGGTTTGTACTTATAAATACTCGTTGAAGTAGGATAAAAGACCTGTTCCTTTGTGGTAAGAATGCAGTTCCCAAACAATATCTTGTGTAAATCTTGCGACATATATGAATATGTCTATTCCTTTGTGTAAGATGATTTGTTTTGTAATATCAAGAGTCTTCACATGAAAGTGCTATTAATTAATTGTAAAATAAGGATATATTTAGCATGTTGATCATAAAATAAGTATATGTTTAGTATTTTGTACATGCTGAATAAAATTTTTAATTTATTTATTACATTTCATTGTAGATATTACGTGTTTGTGCAAACTGTGTGGGGTTTGTTTTGTGAGCTTAAGCTTAGTTTTTGAGCTCTTTTTTAATACAGCTAGTCGTATTTCAGGTTTTCACTATTGTGCATTGTGTAATTTATATATTTTATATATAATGGCTCAAAGTATTATAATGTGAAAATTTCTATGTGAAGTACACACTTTCCTTTTGTAAGCTGAATACTGAATATTATGAAATTGTGATTGTTTGAAATTTTTCCTAATTTATATTGCTGCAGTAATGGCCGATTCAGCACAACTTTTCTTAGGTTTGTATTGATATCTTGTTAGCAGAAGAAAATAAATAAAAATCTTCAATAATTCCTACATTAGTTAGTCTATGGCATAACAGTTTTTATTTTAAGATTTCACTCTATTTCTTCTACTAAACCCATTAAAAGCTTTGGCTGAAATCCTGTTTTTCGTCCTCTGGTTTTTATCAGAGAGTGGTTGGTTCAAATCCTTGCTTCCATATTAGCATCCCTTGATTGGCAATTGAAGTTTCTTCAATTAAAACCAGAACGTTGAATTAGGTGTACTTAATAGCTTTGAATGGATAGATTCATGGTTTTTCATATCAGCATTAAAGGTTCAACCTCCTGTTGTCACAGGTTTGAATACCTAAAATGGAGTATAACGACAGATGGCCAAACACTGTCGAGATCTCCAAGAGGCTGTCATAAAGAATTGTTGAAAGCCCAATTATTTCTAAAAAGTGGTAATATTTTCTAATTCTAAATAGTCTTACGAACATGAAAGTCCATAACAGAAAGATGCAATGCATCTTAGAATACACAACCTAGAGCGGGATTTGAACTCCGATCTCCCGCATGACAAGCCAACACTCTAACCACTGAGCCAAAGAATTGATTCCCTGACGCAGTTGTCAGAGGTTGTATTTATACAATTATAGGAAGGTGTGCACTAGACCGTAACAATAGGTCATACAATTTTAAGGGAATGTAGGAAAATATAAATAGTACTCAGATGTTCAATATCTGATTTCCATTGGCATGGATGCGAAAATACTACATCCGTTAATATTTGTAATAAGCAAGCATTTCCGATAAGATTTCAGAACTGCATTTAAAGGACTGACATCATCTTAGATAAAATTCTGAATAAATCAATAATTTTAGTGTGTAATACATCATCAAGTATTGGGTACACACTTTCCATTGTGTAAAATAACGTCTGTGGTTACTTTTTTTTCCAAATCACAGAAGTAAACAAAAATTGCATATTTAAGTTTGAAATCTGATCAGTTTTCAGAGAGTGAAGGATTTTCAGACTTTGAGCTTTTTCTTGACTAAAATCAGTAAAGAGGTAAAATCCAGTGACTCAAAGTTACCTTTTCTGAAAAATAATGGGGCTTTAGTAAAGTTGCATTTAACTTAATCCCTACAACTTGACTGTGTAAAATAAAGATAAGTTTAAACAGAGTTACAATTTGGGGACAGGCTTTAATTTACATTGGGTGAAGGAAATATATAGTTAGAGGAGGAAATAGGGTTAATTTTTATAAACTTAATACTTATTTACTAACTCAGTCTGAATTTCCAGTACAGACAAAGATGGAAGAAGACAGTGTTACTCATTAATTACCAAAGTACTGGTATATAGCTCAGAAGAGAAAGTAAATTTTCAGTGTTATTAAGTTTAACCCAGTACAGTTAAGGTTATATTTTTGCTATGTCCTCAGTTTGTAATGGAAATATAGGTGTTGTAAGAAATATCGTAAAAATATCAAATACAGAAATATTTTACTGTCAGTTCTGTTTATAATTATTTAAAAATATGATCGACACACTTTCATCAACAGACATAAGATCTTATCTAATGGTGTAATCACAAAGTTCACACATTATTTCTTTTGTTTGAGTGTAAATTCCTATGATATATAAGACAATAATTATTTGGCATGGGATATTGCTAACAATAAATATAATACACATGATTTTCAGATGATGGTACTTATTAAATTTATTTCTTTCTTAGAAGAAAGAGTGGGTAAGGGATAGTGCCTCACACTTCTGATCAGGTGGTTCAGATCCCACCAGTCGTGAAAGTCACTGATGGCTCTCAACCGTTACACTTTCGGCATAAATACTGGTCTGATGCCAGGAAGCCATTGAACCATTGATAATGTTGCAATAACTTCTTTCCCAATTTTTTATTACCCCAAAAATGTGCTGGTTATATTTTTTATATGTATATATATGCAGAATGGCATTGGCAGAGGAGGAAGAAGAATACCAGCGTGCTCGCTCTGCTATGGTGACATCACAGATGACATCATCATATTCTCGTCCTGTAAGCAGACGGAAGAAAAAGCAAGAGACTCCTAGACCATACACACCTCAGCACACAAATTTATCAGCTAATATTTCTGTAAGGGAGTCAGTGACTGACAGCGATCATGAGCTAGACATAACAAGGTTTGTAATGCAAATAGTGATTGTACGAAACAATCTGGGCAGATTTGAACCAGAGTTTGTGTTGGTTTTTTTTAAGCAGAATACATACAGAATAAAATCTGTACAGTAAAAGAACAAGTACACCCAGATTTCTATTAATAGAATTTTTTATTAGAGTTAAAGAACATTTTCTGTACAAAAAGTGGAAATATTTAAATGAGGCAGATTTTAATCTGTGCAGAAAAAAAAATCTGTACAGAAAAAGAGGTATTATTTGTACAGAAATAAAAATTCCTGTATGAAAATGTCTGGCCAGAATAGAGCCATATTATGTACAGAATAAGGCAGAAAAAAGTCTGGGACAGAAAAAATTCTGGGCCAAAAAAAAAATTCTGGAATAACAAATTGGTACATAATTTTGTATGGGCAGAAAAATATCTGCACAGAGAAAAATCTGACACAGAAAAAAAATCTGCATACAGTAAAGGAATATGGTATGCATAATAAAATACATGGACTGGTATTTCTTTTAAACACTTTTATTTCTTTTTTTATTTAATGTAAAATTTTACATGCTTATCATACTATAATTATATTTACAATTCTCATGGAACAGATTACTAATTACCATTTAGTTAGTACATCTTTTTTTTTAAATTTTAAAATCATATACAAAGAATAGGACATGTAACATTGTTTTTAAATATTATTTACTTTTTTTACATTTAACTTCAAATTAAAGCAATTAATGTAAATCACTATAGAAAAATAACTATCTACAGTTTGAACCAATATCAAAATCATGCATATAGTTCTTTAATATATTCTTTGTGTTACACATTTTTCATTCTCAGCATAATTAAAGTGCTCCCTGGAAATGTCATCCTGATGATTGTTCTTCCTACATCTGTCACATATTCTGAAAAAAGTACCATTTTAACTATCATTTGATTACAAAGAAACCCCACTGCATATAAATGTAGTACAATTTATTGTATTGCGGTAAAGAAGCACTGTACTCCCTGGCCAGTGACAATATATTTCAGACAGTTCTACATCTGTATTTGTAATATATGATTACAAATTACTGTAGATAATAATGGTCAGAAATAAATTATTCTGAGTCTAGAAGTAAATTTATTCACTTATTTTTGGCTTATTACCAAATTTCTACATCACTCCATAAAACTTTTGTATCAAAGTCTTTATTTTTGTTACAGTTTCAAACTCAACCCTAGCAATGTAAAATCTAAGACATGGCAAATTAAAGAAAGCAAAAATTAAAATTAAAAAAACTGCTTCTTTGTTAATGCATTGTTTACGCCAATAATAATAATGTAGAAAGAAAAGATAAACATACTTTTCAGAACTGTAATTTTATCTAAGTGGTCTTTAAAACTGGTTTGTACTTTTTCATAAACACTTCAAATCCTTGGCCAGACCCTCAAGAAGCTCTTCTTTGCTTGCATAATAAGCAGTTGGTCTCCTTTATCTAGTGTTACAGTTTTCTGAAAAAAAAGACACCAGACTTCTAAATCAGTGGACGGCTTTAAAAATATGCATCTTTTAATCTACTTTTAAATACAAAGTTTCGATTTGTCACATTAATTATCTAAATCTAAAATAGTACCATTTATTAATGTTTAAGATGTTTGGGGGTAATTAACTAATAAGCTCACAAGATTATTAAAAAGAAAAAAAAAACAGTATATTATTACTCTTTAACTGTGAAGATGAAGATTTTTGACATTATATATAACCTCAATTTCTCTAAGAACAATCTAAATACTTTATGAACATTTATACAATAAATATTTACCTCAATCACTGATGATGACTCCAAACAACATGAAAAGTTTTCTTTGCAAAGTCTCCATTTCAACAATCTGTCTGTTGCAAAACTAAATTCAGCATGTTAAAATCCAGTTAACTCCTTCTTCATGCAGATATATCATACTGTCTGGTACACACTCATACACATTCTGAATATTTCTTAACATAATTGTAGACATGTAACAAAACTTTTCATTTTAAACTAGAAAATGGCGGTTACAACTGGGCAGTTATACTGGTATGATCTTATCTCTTCTTGGAGTAGCTGAGGTAAGGGGCTGCAGTGGGATCAACTACTGGAAATTACACAAATGTACACTTGTTTCTGATAAGCCTCAACTTCAGATATGACCTGCAGAGTGCCCCTACAACTGGGAAGGCTAATCAGGATGTGTATTTGAATGACCCTGATGCAATAAAGCCTCCATGAATTAGCCAAGCTTTCACAGACCTAGATTTTCTGTCCATTGCAGATCCTTAATACTCTTTATAACATTGTTCCTAAGAAAACATCCACTTATTTTGATGGCATATTATTTACAAATTGTGGTTTGTCATTGCAAGTGAACAAAAATTTCAGTTATTTTGTTCTGAAAAAAAAGCATATCTTTCATTTCATTGCTAAAATAGTGCACATTATTGAATGTATTGCATATGTGCCATGTACATAAACACAAGTTGATGATGGTGTATACTTCATATTAAAATGTTGTCAATGTGTGACTGAAGGTCTTTAACATGATATATTTTGTCATTGTGATTGCCTGGTCATTTCTTATAAACAAACAAATGTCTCTTACTATTTTATTATGTTTGGAATTAATAGAATTGGATTGCTCTGCATACTCTTTGCTCAATTTTTTTCTATCTTGAATTTTATGTATTGTTAAGTCTGTCTAAAATGTTGACCTCTTTAGTTTTCTAAGTACATTTATTCTGTCTCATTTTTTGTAAAGTATTCAAAATTATTCTGTTTTGTGAAAGTTCTAAGTTGAAAATTCTGTCTTGTGAAATTTCTAAGTTGAAAATTCTGTCTTGTGAAATTTCTAAGTGGGAAAATCTGGCTATTAAAGAATCCTACTTAGAAAAAAATCTGGTTCATTGTTATTTTTTGGCACAGATATTTTTTTTTCTGCACAGATTTTCAAAGACAGATTCTGTGTCTGTGTCTACTATGTACAGAAAACAAAAATTCTGTATCCATTCTGTACAGAATCTGTACAGAATGGATACAGAATTTTCATACATAGTCAAACCTATATTCAATATTGTTTCAGCACATATTATCTGCATTTATTCAGATCTGAAAATGTTATTTTCAAAGTGGCACCTAGGGTGAGAATCTCCAGTGACTTCCTGGACAAGTACTGGCTTAAACCCAGGAAGCAGTCATATACAGATCAGAGAGATTTATATCATTTGCATGAGCTTGATACTAAACGGAAATAAAATAAATAAGTAAAAACATAACTAGAGCTGAGTTTGAAAGTGTATTTAGTGTGATAGTTTTCAGTATATGTTGCACTTAATTGTCACCTTGTCTGACCGTGATTTTCACGTGATAGTTTGGGATCGTTATATAAATATTTAAATGTTTGTGCATACAGTTATGTGGGAGATAGTTATTGTAGGACATGATTTTGGTTTGCTGATATTTGTCACATATATGTTAGTTAACATTAGTTGTTTTTCAGTAAACTAGGATTGGTGATAAAAAAAAATTAACACAAGATAAATACCTTTCTCAGCCTTGAAAACTGAAGGGTTCATAACTTCTTTTTGAAGAATTTGCTGGCTGTAAAATGATGTGTAAACTAAAGCACAAATTCTGCATCTCTTTCACAGAACTTTCAAGCTTGTACCTAGAAGGTACATTGGATATGCATCCACACTCAACTTTTATGGATAGGCAGCAATATTGTCTAATCCCCAAGGTGAATTTTGTAACAAAAGTAAATACAATGAACTTTTCATTAATAAAGAAACCAAATTTTTTGAGATAAGTCAACTAAGATGAAGGTAGCTGGTAAAAACCAAAGCATTAATTGAGGGTTCTTTGCAAAACTATTGTATTGTTACATCAGCGCCACTTTTCGAAGAAAAAAAAGTGGAGCTATGGTCATGACCCTCTCTTCAGCATTGGTTAACCTTTTCGTTAAGGTCCATTTTCTCAGAAACTATCAAAGCTATTTACTTCAAATTAAGAATACATGTTCACTATCAAAATGTGACACCATTTCTAAAGGGCAGATAACCCTCAATTTTATTTTTGCAAAGTTTTGACTAAGAAATTCTTGGGTAACCTTTTTTGTTAGTCCATTTCTCAAAAAGTGTCAAAAATATTCCCTAAATCAAACTTGGAATAGTTGATCACCAGCAAGATGCCTACAAAGATAATTGGTACCCCTGTCCCTGGATCAAGATTTTTCCCACCCCAGCTGTCACTTCATTTCGCTTAGACATAGGAAAAACTTCTTAGCTTAGAAATAAACTATTTACTTACATGGGATGGGTAGGTACTTCCCCCTCCTCCCACCCCATTGCATGGACCCCCCCCCCCCCCACAACTCTCCCACCTGATTTGTAGCTCACCTGAGCCCAGCTCAGGGTGAGCTTTTAGGATCGTTGATTGTCCGGCGTCTGTCGTCGTGCGTCGTCAACAATTTGACTTGAACGACTTCTCCTCCTAAACCGCTAGGCCAACATTGACAAAACATGCCTGGGATATTCCTTGCATGCAGCTCTACCAAAGTTGTTCAAAGAATTCAATTCCATCAAGAACTCTGGTTGCTGTGGCAGCCGAAAGGAAAAACTTTAAAAATCTTCTTGTCTGAAACCACAAGGCCTAGAGCTTAGATATATGGTATGTAGCATTCTCTAGTGAGCAGAATACAGTTCTGTACTGCTTGTACCATCAACATCCTCAGCTGAGAACCGCCTATCAACAAGTGTTTCGGCCCTTCAATCTCAGGACACTCTCCAGGCGGCGGGCCCGCAGTGGTGATCAGCCACTACGTGTTGATGGTAGGCTTCCAGCTCCTCTCCTCTCTCTTCATCCACAACCAACTGGATGCCCGTTCAGCTGTCTGACTTAGTGCGCCCACTGCACGCTTTCTGTCTGCTCCCTTGATTCCCAAGGCACTGAACATTTTCCACAGTGACTGTGCTGGGAACCCTCTGGCGCCAATTTCCACCGGAAAGAGCCACACTCGCCATCCCTTCTGTTTGCACTGTTCTTGTAGTTCAGAATACTTGGCCTGCTTCCTTTCATAGGCCTCATCACAACAAGATTCCGAAGGAACGGTCAGTTCAACCATAATCAGACACTTGTTTTTGTTTGACCAGATTACAATGTCAGGTCTAAGTGTTGTCTGGATAATGTTCGGGAACACAAGTTTTTGTTTCAGGTCCACAGACATTTCCCACTTGTCTGATTCATCCAGGATTGAATGTGTAGCCTGCAATTGTTTGGGCGCCTTCTGACCCTCCTTAACAAACTGAATCAAACGAGGCTTCTGTCTGGTCCTCTTCTTGGTCCTCTCTCGTTCCAACTTGTCCGCAAGTTCTTGAAGAACACAGTCGTGTCTCCACCGGTAGCGTCCTTGGGTGAGGGCAATAGTACACGAAGACAGGATGTGTTCCATGCTTCCCGTTTTGTCACACAAATGGCACTTGGGGTTGTCTTGTAGACCCCATCTGTGAAGGTTGTAGGGTGACGGGAGCAGGTCATAAACTGACCTGAGCAAGAATGCGATCCTCAGTGGTTCGTATCTCCAAAGATCTGCCCAGGTCAGTTTTCTGCTAGTTGTTGTCCACTTTGTCCATGCGCCTTGGGCACCTATGGAAACAGCTTTCGCTCTTCTACCTTCTTCTTCTGCTGCTCTGACTTCTTCTTGCACCATACTCCTCCTTTCTGTATTCCCGGCAGAGCCCCACAAGGTGGTCGTGGAGTTGCCCAGTCCCTGTCTACCAACTGCCGTGATGCCGACTATGTCTTTGTGCTGGAGTCTTCTCTCAGCTTGTTCGACTGCTTGGCTTGCGGACCATTTTCTTCCTGTCCTGGTTTCAATTCCAGTGTTGCGGATTGAACCATCTTGCGACTGCTTGAGCGTCATCACCAGCCGTGTCTTGGCAACTTTGAACTCCTCAACTAAAGATGATAGGGGGAGTTGAAGCTGGTTGGTTCGCCCGTACAACCCGATGCTGGTAAAGCTTGGTGGTACTCCAAGCCATCGACGCAGATGTCTGCTGATCGTTCACTCCAGGCATTCCACTGCAGTTGTAGTGATTTCATATAGCATCAGGGGCCACATCAATCTGGGGAGGAGGCCGTTCTGGAAAAGCCACGCTTTGTACTTCCCTGGTAGGCCGGATCTCTCTATCTGTTTCAACCCTTCTTGTAGCTGTGATCTGATGCGCTCTATGTTGGCTTTGTCACTGAGGCTGGCATCAAATCACTTGCCTAGGCACTTAATGGGACTGTCCATGATGGATGGTATGTCTTCGCCTTGAACCTGGAGGTTGAATCATCTTGTGACCGACCCACGTTTGATGATCAGGCTTCTGGACTTCTTGGGTTTGAACTTCATTCTAGCCCAAGTGGCTGCTTCTTCTAATGCTTTCAGTACCCATCTTGCTTGTATGTGTGTCTGGGTTGTCACTGTCAGGTCGTCCATAAAACCCCTATTTGTCGGCAGATGTAATCCCGTAGATGTCTTTGACCCTCGCGTTTCTGCGTTCGCAGGGTTAATTATAAGGTTCATGCCTATCACAAACAGGACAACTGAGATGGTACATCCAGTCACTATGCCCTTTTCCAGTCTCTGCCAGGCTGTCATCTTGTCATTGACCATGAAGCGCAGTTTCATTCCACTGAAGTACTCATTGATCATCCCTTGAATGTACTCAGGGACGTTGTAGTACTCGAGAGCTGTTTCTATGAGCCTGTGGGGAATTGACCCGTAAGCGTTTGCAAGGTCAAGCCAAACCACAGTAAGATCCCCATTGTTGACTTTCGCTTCCCTGATAAGTTGGCTGATTGCACTGGTATGCTCCACACATCCCGAGAATCCAGGAACTCCACCCTTCTGAACTGACGTATCTACGTAGCCATTTGTGGTGAGATAGGTTGTCAGTCTTCTGGCTAGTATGGCGAAAAATATCTTGCCCTCTACGTTGAGCAGAGATATTGTCCTGAACTGGCTGACATGTTTGGAGTCCTTCTCCTTGGGAATAAATATACCTTCTGCATGTTGCCACTCATCTGGTATCTTCCCCTTCCTCCAGATCACCTTAAGTAGGTTCCACAGTCTACGCAGCAGTAGAGGACACATCTTGTAGACCTTGTATGGTATCTTGTTAGGTCCTGGGGCTGATCCCGTTCTTGCCTTCCTCACAACTTCTTTCACCTCTAGGAACGTAGGCTCTTTACAATCCAGTGGGGATGTTGGAGGTGCCACAGCGTCTAGTCGTGGGCAAGCACCTAATGGTATATCCCTCTCTGGATCGGAGTGGACCTGTCTGAGATGCTCTTCGATGTCTGCCATACTGGTTTCTAGTTGGCCCGACCTTTCCTTGTCAAAAAGTTGCTTGGAAAATTTGTATGGATTGGATACAAATTCCACTCTCTTTCTCGCCTTCCTTCTTCTTGCAGTTCTTGCGTTCTCAGCCTTCCTTAATGTGTGTAGCTCTCTCCTGAGGATGTCTCGTGGTTGTTGGAGGCCCATTCTCTCTTCTTGACTTGCCTTCCTGAATGCTTTCGTGAGACTCCTGAGCTCTCCTCTTATCTGCTTCATTCGACTCTGTCTCCTGTTTGGTGTAGGTTGGGGTTTTTGTCGGCGTGTTATCACTGGGCCGAACCTTTCCCTTCCCACCGTGTAGACTAGAGTTGTCATGCCCTTTAGCTTCCTGTCTGCTGGCCCTTGCATGGTATAGGTCAATATGAGATCAAGCTCTCTGTCAAAGTCATTCCAGGCACGTTTGTTGGTGGGTTTCGGCCAGTCAATCGGTAACTGCAGTTCACTTGGTGCCTCTTCTGTTTCGGGCTGTGGTACGTCTTGCGATGGCTCAGGTTC
Organism: Cyclina sinensis; assembly: GCA_012932295.1. Lineage (NCBI taxonomy): Eukaryota > Metazoa > Mollusca > Bivalvia > Venerida > Veneridae > Cyclina > Cyclina sinensis. The sequence continues at coordinate 28,246,788 of JAAONU010000008.1, forward strand.
TTCTTGGGACTTCAATAGTTCCAGAAGGGGGTCTGTATCCTCATCTGTCACGCCAGGTTGTGATGAATCACTCTGTGTTGGGGCAGTTGACTGTTCAGCAGCGGAGAGGTCCCCAGTACTATGGGTTGTGTCCTGACTAGGATCCTCCTGCGTCTCACCAGGAATCGTACCTGTGCGCTGTTGCTGCTCAGTTCTCCGACCACACACAGTTCTGGCTTGGTGGATGCGCAGTCCCCTGAGGTTTTTCCAAAACTTACCACACTTACATCTAACAACTGTCGGTGTTCCAGTCAGTGTCGTTTGAACTAGCTGTGTCGTTGCCGTTAAATCCGTCCGAACGAGTCTTTCTTCCGCCCTCCCTCTCGGAAGACTCTGAGGGTATTGTTCATTATTCGAGTCTGTAGCTGTTGTATGTGGGATGTCCTCTCACGAGAACTGCACTCTGGGTTGCTAGCCCGTTGTGCAGGCTTCTACAAAACTTGTTCAAATTATTCCCCTAGGGTCAAAATTGGCCTCGCCCCAGAGGTCTATGGATTTTACATAGACTTATATAGGAAAACTTTAAAAATCTTCTTGTCAGAAACCATAAGGCATAGAGCTTAGATATTTTGTGTGTAGCATTGTCTAGTATACCTCTACCAAGTTTATTCAAATCATGGCCCCGCCCCAGGGGTCACTTGTTTTACATAGAATTATATTGGAAAAACTTGAAAAATCTTCTTGTCAGAAACCACAAGGCCTAGAGTTAAGATATTTGGTGTGTAGCATTGTTTAGTGGACCTCTACCAAATTTGTTAGAAAAATGTCCCTGGGGTCACTATTGGCACCGCCCAAGGGGTCACAAGTTTTAAATAACAATATAGAAGAAAATCTTAAAAAATCTTCTTGTCTGAAACCACAAGACCTAGAATTTTAAAATTTGGCATGAAGCAAGCTTTATCAAGCTTTTTCAAATTAATAGATTAGGTTAAAGGTCATGGAGGCTAAAAATAAATTTATCTACTGTACCTCATAGAGCCTTCATTTATAGACCAATATCTTTGATATTCAGTATTTAGGTTCCTTGCATGGACCTCTACCCACTCTACCTCACTGGCTCAAGGTCAAGGTCACCATAGCTTATAATAGATATTTCTACTTTCTGTCATAGAGCCTTTATTTATTGACTGATATTTTACATATTTGGTTTGTAGGCACATATATTTTCAATAAAAAAATGAAATACTGATTAACAGCAAACCTACAGCCAAAGTAATCAGGTGAGTGATCCAGGGCCATCATGGCCCTCTTGTTTTCTATTTGGGTCTCTTGTTTGATTTAGCTTATAATTAGACCACAGCTACCCTCCACTGGCCAATCAGTGGCCAGTATTACCATTGTCTAAATCACGTAGACAACAGTTTGCCGTTGTCTAAATAGAGCACGAGGAAAACGTGAATTTTCATTACTTGTAAGATTGCCCATATTTGGTATTGTTTACTACAGTTCATAGTAGTAGTAGCTAAATTTCCCGCCAAAATTAATGTTTGAATCTGGACTTTTTTGGCGTTTATGAAAAAAGTTAATTGACTAAAAATGTAGGTTACTTTCTAAGCAAACTTTTAACATGAAAGTTTGTAATTATTATATTTCTTAGCAAAATTCATTTCTCCGCCAATCCGACAGTAAACGGTGATTTGCAAACCCTGATTATAATAGTTATCTTCGACGTAGCATGATAAAGTTTACTACGAATTTTATATATTTAGTGACCTGAAAAATATCGTCAGTTAGAGATTACGAATGAGAATTTTTCCATACATTGTTTTATTTGTTTTATGACAAAATAAACACAAAACCGTTATCAGATACTTTATATCAGAGAAATTACAATGTACAAAAATGTAGCATCAAAACATAAACTCACACAGCTATTGAACTTTTACGACCATTTTTTGTAATAATAACTGTGTGAATGGTAGATGGTAGAACGATTTCCAGGCACCCTGGATCCTGACTAGAGCCAGATGCTTGTGCATTATCGGTCGTAATTAACGGTTTTAATTCCGGTTCCTGTGGAGGGGGTGATGTAGCAATAGCCTGTCGGCTTGGTGGCGCCTGAAGTGCTGCAGAAACACTTCGCTTTAACTCCTCACTAGGTCGCTTATAATCGCGAACAGCAATACTCCCGTGCCCGCTATGTGCCATAATTGCCTGTTCGTCGAACTGTTTATCATATAGACAGGTGCACATGGTTACTTTACCCGAATGGTTGCGTATGTTTCTATTCTCAAGGTCAGCTATCTAGCTGAGTAATAGTCACTTCTTGGCTAATTTCTCTGAGTATATCAGGACACAACACGTTGTTATTTTCATCCATTTTTGTCGGAAACTACACATATAACACAATGAAGGCAGTAATATTGGTTCGGGCGATGATATTCATGAAATCCACGTGCAAAGATTTAACGTGTTGATTTTACATAGTAGTAAAAATGGGCGATCAATTGGAACGAGAAGTGTCGTATCTAAACTACCTGTGGTCTAAGTCAGATAGATCTCTCGTAACCGTTGTCTATGAAATTTATCGGCTCGCTGCGCTCGCCTCTAAATTTCATAGACAACGGTTACTCGTGATCTATCCTATACTTTATTATCCAGCACTGAGAAAAGTGGATCATGAGGTCTTGTTTATATATATAGTTACAATAGTATTGCCCAAAGCCCTTGTGTTTAACCCTTATCATGGTCTGCACTAGTCGCCATTCAGTCAGTAAAATTTCAATCAGCATCCCCATGAACATTTAATGGACCTGTCCAAATTGAAAGATGGACAAGTTCATTTAAGATATTTAGCATGTCAAGGTTTAAAGCTTTTTTCTGCAACTGTTAGTATTAAGATTATTGTCACTGAGTTATATTCTAGAACACAATGAAATGGCTTACTGCTAAGGCTAGTGTTTATATTATTGTTATGCGAGTCCTCTTTCCTTTAAATTAAAAAATAAAAAGACATGATATTTTTTTAACCCTTTATTCCTATAGAACCTTTTACAAAACCAGTTTGGGTAATTAACAATGTTTCCACAGTTAATCTTGTATTTGATTTCACAAATAAATAACTATTATTAAAGTCAAGGTAAGATATGGCTTGCACTTTAAAATGTCTGTTTTATCTTCCTCTGCTTTCCCTGAGAAAGAATTTTTTTACCCACCAAACTGCCTGATTTTCATATTCAAGTTGTTAGTAAGATATTTTACATGGGAAAATAATGGCTGATAATAATTTCGTCCATTTGCAAGTCTGCTAAACTTTCCAATTTATGCAGGCAGTTTTCAGTGTTATGTTATCACATTATCTACAAATGGAGAACAATAAATTAATTATCTTCACTCCCATCCAGATGTTTTAATAAAGTGCAATAAATCTGAGGGAGTGAAGGAACTTTATTTAAATTACCAGTAAACCATATTTATGTATTTCAAAATATTCCCCTTTTATCAAATTAACGCATTTAAATTTTTTTCTATTTTGTACCCTAAGGATAGTAGCTAAGTAATATTCAGTACTTCAATAAAAGACTGAAATAACACAGAAATCCTTCCACAAGTTACTGTTTATATGGGTTAGTCTTCTCTGTTTTAAAGTTACTTAAAACGTCAAAGTTACAGTTACAGTAACTAAGTCATACAGTTGTTTCCCATAATTCTGACTAGACCTCAGCAAAGAAAGAATTGTGTCAGATGATTGAAATGACTTCTTTGTAGCAAAGACTTCCTTACTTTGACTCAAGTCTATTTTGGGTCTGGTCCCGATCATTAAGCCTATGTTTTATCTTTGGGCCTTCTTCCTATGTTTGGGTTTATTTCATATGGACCTTTTAATCTTTGTGCCTAGTTTCTGTTTTGGGACCTTTGTTCCTCTGACCTAATATTTCTATCTTAATGGCTAATTCCTATCTTTGGGCTTCATTTCTATCATAGAATCTGTTTTCTGTTTCACAGAAGTGAAAATACAGTGAAGGTGTCTGAAACCTGTTACAAAGATCATCTTCACATCATAAAAAATGCAGAAATGGTTGACATTCTTTCAATTTTCAGTCCTAATAAACAATCAGTGCACTTCAACATTTGGCCTGTATTTGCTTAGCACCAAACTGATGTTAGATACTGTATAATCTGAGTCAGTTTAAAAAAATTGTATCTCATTTTTTTTATTTGTTTTCACAGTTTTTTTCCGTAGTAACAATAGTTTTACACTGACCCTATGAACATGATCAAGGGGTAAATAATTGCTGTATAATAAAGAGGCAGATAGTTCTTTTTCACTTTCACCCCTTGCTTGGGTTGATATATTAAATAGTGTTACGAAAAATTCTTTCAGAGGGTTTATTTCATTAAATTAACATTAATTTATATTAAATTAATATTGTTAGTATTTGAAGGATAATATTCAGTACACAAGAGAGCTTTTAAAAAAATAACAGACCGGCCAGTCAAAAGCTTTAGTTTGGTCAAAAACATCTTTATATCTGTTTCTTGTGCTTGCATCCACCTTACTGTGAAAAGACGTCAATAGCTGTTACATGGTATTGAAACAAAAAATGTAACTCATGAACATTTTAGTAAGCAAAGTTATTTTTGTCTAAGTTTATCATGCCAATGAATTCCCATTACACAGGTGGACTGGTCTGTCAGCTTCATATACTCACTAGCGGATCCAGGGGTGGTGGGGAGGGACCATAGGTGTTATTGTAGGTCTATTTTGAATATGTCTTTAAATAATGTATAATTTATTGTTCAACATTTAATTGAATAATCAAAGGTCCTTGTGATATTGCCAGATCAGTATACTCTAGCATAAACACAACCATTGAAATGAAGTAGAAAACGGACACAAAATGGGTCTAACATTTTGCGCCCCCCCAACCTGAAATCCTGGATCCGCCCCTGATACTGTTAATTGACATACAATCAAATATTTTTTTAGAAATGGCATCATCTATATATATCTCATGGAACTTTCTTTTCTTAGAATTAAAAACTCAATGTTGACACTACTTATTTTTCCCATTTGTTTCAGAGATGCATTATTTCGACAGCTATGTGTTTTACACTGGATACTGGAAGCTATGAGCACTGACCCACCTTCTCCGATGACACCTATTATGTCCTGCTGGAGTTTATCGTAAGTGATAGCATGTTTTCATTTTCTGTTGTATAAAATTAATAGTAATGAAGAAAGATAAAAATTTTATAGTCAGCTTATACAAAGATTTGAACATCTTTTCCCTGAATATAAGCAGAAACTGCTCACTGTTTTTTCTGAACAAACAATCATTTTCATTACCACCACATGCCTGTTGTGAAAGTTTACTTACAAAATGTAAGTATCTCAGCATTGAAATTGGCATAAACTGCCAATAACATTGAAACAAGTTTTTTGCACTTACCTACCTGCAAATGTGGCCAGGATTAGTATAAATTACATTTATATCATCCAATAACAATGCCTAAGTCTTCTTCATTTCATACTGCCTTTTATAAGAGGGTCAATGGAAAAGGTACAGATTTTTTGACCTGAATTTAGAGGGTGCGTCTTATACGCCAAGGCTTCTAATAAACGAGTATATACAGTAATCAACTCAGATTGTTGTGTCACACATTCCTAAAAAACATTCCTTTGAATGACCTTTACTATGAAAGAGGTGTAAAATGGCATTTTTGAGGAGAACTTTTTTTGCAATCTTTTTACACTCAGTATCCTCAAATCAAATAAGAGCTTCAAAACAATTGGTATTTCAAATATTTTTAAACATACTTCTCAGGATAGACAGGTAAATGGAGGACAAACATTGCCACTTGACCAAATGTAAAGCAAACCTTAAAAATTACCACTTTTATTCCAAATTCAGATTCTGAGCACGACTCAGACTCAAAGCTTGAAATCAAGTTGAGCTATAGCTGCTGAGCTAGCACATAACTTATGGTGACTTATCTGGGCTCTTTTTAAGCCCAAAATTAGAAGTGTAGAATTATTCATCCATGTTCTTTCCCAACTTGCTAAAGTGCCAGCATGGCTTCTTCTAAACCAAAGGTCAACCATGGCTTCAGTTCTTACAAACATACAGACATGCTCCCCTGCTAAAACTTTCAGTGGCTGACATAGATTGCCAGTAAATCATTTTCAGCCTTGACTGCTTCTAAAGCATTGGTCAGTCATAGCCTATGCCATGGCAAAGTTCAGCTATTTTCAGGCCTATAATCTAAGAAAGCTTGGCTTCTGTTGCCTCTTTGATATCTGTTCACAGTCATTCAGTCAGAAAGTAAGTCAGAAAGTTCAGCTGATTCATTTCAGTTGACAGTTTCAACAAAAATAGAGAAATGGTGCAGTAGAGACCAACAGAAGAAAACTTGTATATATGATTAATCAAAATAGCTCTAGCTCTCAAGTTCTTTGAATAAAAACAATACAATTCTGCAGATAAAAATATTTCAGGGAGAATAGAACTAGAACTCCTTTAAAGTAAGTTTTTTTTCTGACATTTTTCCACAAATTTTGTTTCACATATCTTCTTTCAATTTTTCCTTAAACAGATGCACAGTAAGTAGAGCATAACATTTTTTTTTGTACCAGAAGTGGTAAATATAGTTGGCTGAAAATGGTGTATCTTAAATCGTAGCTTAGTAGTAGATGTTTAAGTGCTTAAGTATTTCTGCCGGAATATGTTATTTATAATTGTACAGTTTATTAGGATTCTTGGAGTACTTGTTAAGTCACTGTGGATGAATATTAGCTGGTATTAGATTAGTTTTTTTTTCCAGTGTTTGTTTTTTTTATACATGTCAAGTCTCCAGATTTAATTTGGGAGTTTCTCGGTTAAAAAAGATACAGTTTCAACCTCCTGTAAATTCATATTGTCACGATTTTTTCTTGGTTATTGTTGATTTTTTACCAAGCATTGTATAATTTGAGATAATTTTAGATATTATGGTAAATGTTCAATTTTTAAGTACAGAATATTAGTACATTTTTAACTCAGGAGTTTCCCAAGGTTCTGTCATAGGCTTAGCACTTTTCATTATCTTTGTACTATATTATTAGGTAATATTGATTTGAAGATTCGGGTTTCCATTTTTGCTTGATACATTGTATTTTTTTAAAGCGGTGTTGTTTCTTTGGTGTTAAGTGTTTTAATATGTTGTTCTTTGGTATAAACTTATGATTCATTGGTTTTGGCACATCTAAGACAAAAGTAATGTTACTTGAGTACCAGTTTATAAATTTTATTCTTTTGAAACCTAAAACCCAAGAACAAGGGATTAAGTTCATCTGTTATGTAAATGTATAAAATTGTTTTTTAATCTTCTTGTAATTTCACTTGTTTTTTATTCTTTCTGTTTGATAATTATTGCTAAATGTAAAAAAAATATGTGCAAAATAAATATATTTATCAGGTCTCTTTAATATTCTCAGAATAATTGTTAAATTCAAATAAATTTTTTGTTTGATTTTGCAATTTCTGCTACCAATTAAATTTTGTTTGAATACTCCTAAACTGAAGTTAATTCAATTCTTTATGCACCAAAAATATAGCCACAAGTCTGTTCATCCATCCATAACACAGTTTCTTTGTGTGTGTTTCAAGGCTATTTCTCAAGAATAACTTGTTTGAATTCAACCATAATTTAAATATGTGGAGCATCACTATCAAAAGAAGATGTTCATACTGTCCTGATAGGATGATGTTTGCACATGGTTATGGCCCTTTGATTATAAAATATAGCATTTTCTTTTCAGTTTCTCAGGCTTGAATTCAACCAATCTTTGTTTGAAGCTTCACTAGATAGTATAGATGTTCATATCATCCAGGTGTCCGTGTCAGTTGATATTTACATGGTTATGGCCCATTAATTGTAAAATAGTGCAGTTTCATTTCTGAGCCATTTCTCAGGAACCAGTGACTTGAATTCAACCTAACTTTTAATTGTAAAATAGTGCAGTTTCATTTCTGAGCCATTTCTCAGGAACCAGTGACTTGAATTCAACCTAACTTTTAATTGTAAAATAGTGCAGTTTTATTTCTGAGCCATTTCTCAGGAACCAGTGACTTGAATTCAACCTAACTTTTAATTGTAAAATAGTGCAGTTTTATTTCTGAGCCATTTCTCAGGAACCAGTGACTTGAATTCAACCAAACTTTATGTGAAACTTTACTAGCAAGAGGTTGTGTGCATGCTTTTAAGATGTTTCAGACCTATAAATGCTGTATTGCATGATACCTTACCAGAATGACCCAAACATGGACAAAGTAAATCTGAAGTTCATTTATTAGTGCTACAGATGTTCTTGATTTTAGTTGTAATGAGTTATGTAGATCATTTAGAGTTATCTTATTCTTTAATTTCTCAGGCCTGTGGTCTAACTTTTGCATATGATGTGTTTCAGTGATATTGGAGGTTCACGAGCCCAGCCAAAGAAGCTTCAGAGAGATAAAGCAACAGAGAGTGGTTGGGTATCATTTCTTACTAAGGACACTGCTCGGGTAAGAATAATATATTTAAAGTGTATGTGAAATGCATGACTGAAGTTGCTTAAACAGAAGATAACACTTTTTATAGAAGTGAAATTATCATATTCAGTCATTTATTGAATCTATACATCTATAGTACTCAGTGTAGTGTTTAAGCCACAATAATGAGAATGATAGTCCATGAAAGCTGGATTTTTTTGTTATCTTGAGACAGTTTTTAGCTGGTGCTCAGGGTTAGCTTTTGTGATCAGACTTTGTCCATGGGTTATCATCTGTGGTCTGTCTTCCATTGTCAACATTTTAGCTTATGTACACTCTAGAGGCCAAATTTTGCCATCTTCATAAAGCCTGCTCAGATTATTTGTCCTGATATTTGTCTCTTGCACAGGATCCAAATTTGATGGCGGACTCAAAAATAAGGTCACACCCTAAATCCAAAACAGATATTTTGAACTCTCAAGAGGTCACATGTTTACCTAACCTTCATGAAACTTATACATAATGTCTGTCCTACTAATCTTTCAGATGATTTTGAAACTTGGTCACATTTTTGTAAAAACTAGGTCATCAGCTTAAATCAATGGAAACATTTGTGAACACTCTTATGGTCACAGTTTTTGTCCAATCTTCATAAAAGTTCGTCAGAATGTTAACTTTGTCCTGATAATTTCTTGGACAAGTATAAAACTCTGTAATGTTGGTTGTAAAATAGTTCTCAAGTCCAAATAAAAGGAGAACACGGATGAGACCACATTTTTTCTTACTGGATCTTCATGAAACATGCCAAAGATCTCTTGGATAGATTTGGAACTGGGTTTTATTTGGTAAAAAAACATCACCAGCTTAGATCAGTGGAAAACCTTTTTGAACACTCAAGAGGTAACATTTTAATCTAGTTTTAGTGAAACTTGTTTGTCCTGATTATCTCTGAGACAAGTCCAAAACTGTGTCAACAGTCTATTTAAAAAGAAAACAATTTGATCTTTGTAGAGACCAAATTTTTAACCTTATATTAATACCATGTTTGAGTGCTTGAGTGATGTTCTTTAGTATGAGTTCTAAACTGGGTCACATAGTTCCCTGTTTCCCAAGCTCAGACCAGTCAAAAACTTTGTGAATACTCTAGAGGTCAAATTTTTACCTTATATTCATGCAGCTTAGTTAGGTCATCTGATTTTTCACATTCTATCTAAGATATGTTTGCAATTTTTCCATTGGGTCAACAAATAGGCCACCAGCTCAGATCAGTGGAAAACTTAGAGAGCACCTGTTTGTCCTGATCGTCATGAACTTTGGTGTGAATATATTTATTATAACAATCTTCAGGATAATAAATATGCAAGTTATGTGGGGTTAAAATCTGGATCAGTTCAGTTCAGATCAATGAAAAAATGATTCTCACTATAATAGAGGTCATATTTTTGACCAGTGTGCTTGAAACTTAGTCAGAACATATGTCTTGGTAAGTTCTTTTTTGAACTTTTAAACTGGGTTATGTTATGTCAAAACCAAGTTCACTAACTCAGGTATGTAGAACACATTGTGAACTTTATAGAGGTAAAAACATTTACCCAATTTTCACCAGATGTGCAGTTTGTACTGTTTCTGTAGATGATCTTTGGAGGATTTGAAACTGGGTCTAGCAGGCTGATTGAGCCCATGTTACTTGGAATGAAAAACTAACAAATCTTATTTTGATATGACACATTATATTTGACCATTATCATTTCAATAAAGACTGTGGTGAGTGATATAGGACCATCAGGGCCCTCATGTTAATTTCTTTTGACTACCAATAAAGAACAAATATTATTTTAAAGATTCGCCTTTCTAAATATTAAATTGATTTACCGGTAGTTATGATATGCTTAGTTAAAACAATGTACATTAATTCAAATGTATTTAGAAATTCTTCAACTGTCTTCAGTAAATATATTCTTGACAATGGCCATTTATCATACAAAATGTTAATTTTTATAATATGTCTAGAAATTTTTCATGATTTATGAAAATATTACTTTCAGAAAGTTAATATATCACCTAGGGTAACAGTAGTTACTCACCCAAATACAAATACAAAAAAGGTATTCAAGTTTTAATAATGAATGTTGGAAAGTGTTATAGTCACTCCATTTTGAATGGTGAATGATGGGAATTGTTGTAGTCACTCCATTTTGAATGGTGAATGATGGGAAATGTGCTGGTTGGGTTGTATGGTTGCACTTTTGGCATATTAAATGATTTTAATAGATTTAGTTGTTCAAGTCAAAGCCGAGTATGTCAAAAATGCTATTTATTTTAATCTCATCCTATCTTGAGAGACTTAGGCACACTGTGGCACCATTTATTGATACATGTATCAGTTACAATCCAAGTTAATGAATATATGTTAATATCTGCTATGCTGAAAAGTTAGATTGTATAGGCATAAAAAAGAAGCTTCAAGGTTAGAACATAGAAAAAACATGTTAAACTTTTACACCAGAAATTTCGCTTATGGTTCAGCATCAGATAAGGTCACTCAAGGACCAGATATTAGGTCACTGGGTCAGATATGCATAAAGGCAATTAAATACCTATTTCACATATTTTATTCCCTGTAATAAAAAAAGAAACCAACTTTTTGCAAAATTTAAACCTAAAAAAAAAGTGTGTTTGGTTTGATTTGCCTAATCAGAGTCACAGAAAATGATCAGATTGAGTAGGGTTAGATGAAACTATATCAATATAGGGATATATGAAACTGTAATATAATAATGTTATACACCACCTCATTGAATGATCAATATTACTAATTTTAATATGCCAAAATATTGTTACCAATATTTTTACATTGCATGGTTGTTAAATTGAAAGTACTTTGTCTAATAGTGAATTCTACAGCATTTTTAGTTCAGGTCACTCAGTGTAATATTTTAACATACTGCTTCTTATTTGAAGATTCACAGTGAAAGACAACTTTGCATACACTACATATTGTGTAACTTAAAAAAACTGTTAAGTTTGGTCTGATATATAATGAAATGATATGACGAAAAGGTACTCAGTTGATTTTCATTCTTTTGGCATGTTAATTAATCCTTAACCTGCTGGAGCCGAAAGTGATAAGCCTTTGCCACCAGTATAGAGCCAGGCCAGCCTGCACATCCGTGCAGTCTGACCAGGCTCTATACTGTTGGTAGCTCCATTTTTGTATTTTGATATTGAAATCCCTTAACTTTTGAATGGACTGTTCCAAATTCAAAGCTAGGCAAATCCATTACAAAATTTCAGCATGTTCAGGGTTAAAGCTGACCAGGGGAGTTTGGAGGGAGGGGTTAGGGGTGGGGAGAATCATTATAAATGAGACCAACGAAGTTTTTTAATTCCTTTAACAAGTATGGGACCAGTTCATTTAGGAGAATTTTGTCTTTAGCCAGTTTGCAGTGGTTCTGAATTGAAAATGCTGTCTTGCATGTTGAAGCTATGACAAAATTTATGCAAAATTTCAAAAATTGTTGAAATAACTTACAAGAACCCTGCGCTTGGATGCTTGTTCACTAATTTAAGGTGGAGGCAAGGGTTAAGGTCTTGCTTTTATTTTTGGTGACAGAGTTATGATATTGAAATCATGTCCAGACTTTATAGCTTGTTTTATTTGTGGAATACAGTCATGAACTAAGACCCAGGATTGCTGGATTTTAATTCAGCTGACTTAATTTTAAAAAGGCTCTATCAGTTAAAAAAAATATGATATCAGACAGAGTTTTGCAAGGCACTGTCAGACCCTAGGAACTTAGGAACTCAGGCTACAGAGGTGAAACTTGAGAAAGCGAGGCCATAAATTATTTACATCAACATAAAGGGAGGTTATTTACACCAATTTATTGTTCATATAAGTCAGAATAAGCAGTAATATGTTTCATTTTAGCACACTAGATCTAATTCCTTCTTTTCAAAGGTAAATACAGACTAATCAACTCATATCATGTTAGTTATATATAATTACATATGTATGTTTGTTGTGCTTTTAGTTCACTGCAATAACAGCTTATTTTCTATATAATTATAATTTGTATATTGTTACACCTGCAATCAGAGGGAAACTAAATTTAAGACTGTTTAACAATAGTAATACATAGACCCTCAGTGATGAATTAGAAAAAGCTAAAAGTACTTACCTCCCTTTGATAACTTCACCATTGGTGTATGGAAGTCCGGAAAGTTTTCAGTAAATTCATTTAAATGAATTTTTTGTGAAAGTAAATTTTGCTGCTGCAACAGACCACATTTTATCAGCACAGTATGTGTTTTAACTGTAAAAGAATAGGAGAAAGGTTTAATACATTACATGTACACTCAATATTAAAAGATGCAGCATACTCTTTACATAGTTACTATGGGTTTTTATACATTATGTCATTACTTCTTGTAGCAGTAAATATTTCATTACTTTTATACTTAACTGTTTGAAGCTGACCTTTGCAGGTTACTTGGGTAGTGTGTTAGGAATTACAAAATAATTATTGTAAAATCAGGTATTTTCAGAAGGCTGTTATAATTATAGCAAATCCTAAAACATGGACATTAAATACTTACTTAGTCTACCAGGTAATTCTGTTGAAGCCAGAATTACAATGCTGCCATAAAGTTTACAATATGTTATGAAAAATATTTGCAAGTATCGGTTTTTAACAATATGCATTTAGTGAAAAATAAAAGACAGCCTTTATAAATTAAGCCATAACGAAAAGCCCTGGTTTAACAGTAAAGCACTCAGTATGTTTGCACATACTACTAACAATGTTTGTTTGCCGTTAATATTTTTTGTAACTTTTGTTATGCAATGCAGCCATCCTTTTATACTATGGTCAAGGTAAATAATATAGTATTGTGAAATTTCATTTTGAAACAAGGGGATGGACAAAGCAGTAGAGTGATAATTGCTGGAAATAGAGTGAGAATTATTGCAAAAGTTCATGAAATAGGGATGTCATGAAGTATTATGTTGATGTCAGATATGAAGTACGCTGGAGATACGTTGTTTTTTTGTTTTTTTTTTTATTGCAAAGTCAGATTGATTTGTAAATATAAGAGTTTTGAAATACTGACAGATGATGTAATGGGTCTGGAATTTAGTAATACTGAGTTTTTGTTTTAATTGCATTAGAAAATGTAGTTAAATTCAACATGACTGATCACTTTGATTTTTTTTTTATCATATGCTGTTTACATGAGCTATTTCTAGCTCTGCTTGTTAGGAATCTGTAGTATGCGTTTACACAATGGTATTTAGAAAAGGAATGATGCACTATTACATGTAGAAATAACACACATAACAAGCTAGAATCACATTGCCCTGGATTGGCTTGCGGATCAGTTCTTGATAGCATCCTAACTCATTCATAAGTCATTCGGTGTATCTGTTCAAAAGTCGATGACATCCAGGGACAAGGGTGCGAAGTTTCGAACATGCTCAAAATTTTGCCACGAATAATGTATGATGGAAAGGAATCCATACTAAATCCATAACAGTTCAGAAAAGATCGTAACAGATTTTAAAAGACCAACAAAGTCTAAAAGACAATCACTTTTATAAAAGACTAAGAGCTGTTACAGTTTAATTTCATACATATAATGTTGTGTTGCTACCACTGTATTTCGGCTAATATTTTGCACTATCATGTTAAATTGTACAAAAGTGATATTTGCTGCAATGCAAATGATAATGTGGCTGACTGTCTTCAAATGAGAAAAAGTACTCTCAGTTCTGTGACAGACATTATGACTTCAAATTAATTAAAGTTAAATATCAAGTCAGGTTCGTTTTCTTTTCAGATCCAAACATATTAAGTTCCTTTATTCTACAATTCATTTCATTTTTAAATATTTGACAACCACTACTATGGTTAAATGATTTTTTTTCAGAGGATTTTTCAGATACAATTATACATGCTAAGTTATCAATGTACATAAAAAAAAGACAAGCATTTAAAACTTATACCATATCCACAAGTAAAATGAAAGAATTTGCAGATCTTATTACTGGAAGAGAGAAAATACACTAGCTTTGTCCATCCCCTTTCATGACAGAAGTTGTAACGTTGTACCCTGTCTCAGGCCACCTTGAAAAAAGAAGTGTATTTTTACCTTCATTGTTGATATGAAATCAAAAACATTTTTAAGATGTCTTTGCAATTCGAAATTCGAATTTTTTCATATTGACAAAAAATTAAATAAATTGTCAGTTTGTGAAAATTTTTCTTAATTTTCTTCTGTAGTAAAAATAGAAACAGTAGAGTAGAAACAGATATTTTTTTCAAAGTTGGCCTTTCTTCTGTAAAATCTTGACACAATGTCTTCTTTTCTGCAGTATTAGTTATGTAGCATCACTTCATATGTTTATTAATACCAGTAATGTGGAACTCTTTACTTACAATTATTATTTGCACAGGTTTGAAAAGATTGTGTAACAGCAGTGTGCCAAATTTCATTTGTAAATATTTGTTAAAATTCATAGACAGTCAAATAAGCTTTTTTTTTTACTGTTTCTTTCACTTTATGAGCCTTTTAGAACTTCTTTCAGGCCAAGAAATAAAAAACTAATTTCTATATTTTATCAGCAAATAAAATACAAATTTGGCTAGGATGCATATTTTCTGTAATAGTTGTTTGACAGTCACTATGGTCATTATCATTCTAAACATGGTTAACAGACTTGAACAATAACATACTGAGTTTCATAAAGTAAAATCATGGTCAGTAATACTGTTACCATTGTCTGTATTAATGTGTTTAAACCATGGTCAGCCATGTCCAAATTTCCAAAGTTCTTGACCAGCCATGGTCAGACCTGGAATGACTATATAATGAACTGTGTTTGAACATTGTATGATGAATAGTGTTTGAACATAATGATCTGTGTTTGAACATTGTATAATGAGCTATGTTTGAACATTGTATAATGATATGTGTTTCAACATTTATTAATGAACTGTGTTTGAACATTTATTAATTAACTGTGTTTGAACATTGTATAATGAAGTGTTTGAACATTGTAAAATGTACAGTACTGTGTTTGAACACTGAATAATGAACTGTTTGCACATTGTATAATGGACTGTGTTT
This sequence comes from Cyclina sinensis, assembly GCA_012932295.1. NCBI lineage: Eukaryota > Metazoa > Mollusca > Bivalvia > Venerida > Veneridae > Cyclina > Cyclina sinensis. Next base: position 28,262,408 of record JAAONU010000008.1, read on the forward strand.
GTACATTTTTAGCTCTTTGAAAATTACAAAATGTTAATTTCTAATAAATCTAAGTTTATTCTTATTTCCTTTTTGGGTAATTTTTTTTGCTTGATATACTTCTAAAACTTTTTTTTTTTGAAGTAGTAATTCTTTCAATTTAATTCTAACATACACTGTTTGATATTGTAAAAGCCTCTGGTGACAACTGATTAGCCTTTTTTAAAGATTAAAAACTGTGAGAATATATGTACTGGATAATAGAGTTTCAAGAAGTAGATATAAGTATTCATTGACAGAATAGTATAATATCAAAATCTGATGGAAGTTTTAGGCATTCATTGGCCACATCTTTAGGCTGTTTTGTAAATGTTTTTAATTATAAAAAGACCTTTTTCTTTTGGTGCACACACTCATTTTACATAATTAACAATGACTTGATGTAGGACAAGACTAGATTACCTTACTATATGATTATTCTTTTAGACTTGGTCCAGTTTTGTTCCAAGCCTTTGATTATTTTTCAATGATTATTATAAAATAGGAATTGGCTTTTTCAATGTTTTGCTTCAAACAGAGACTCAGTTTTTTTAGAGTATTTATTATATTGTTACAGGTTAGTAAAAGACTAAGTACCCAGCGTATTGGTAACAGGTCACCACATGTAAGGCGACCCGTACATCCACCAGGTCGCAATTCTGTCCAGTCTTCTGCCACGGGAAGTCAGCAAGGCAGTACCACAGGTATTTATAATCCATATCCAAGTACTTCAAGAGTACTTTCTTTTCTTTTATAGCTGTTATACAAGAAGTAGGCTAAGAACTTGCTTAAAGTACTCGTATCTTAGCATACATGTGTAAATCTATACAGTAGAGTTTATTTATGAAAATTCATTTTAGTTTGCTGAATAGTTGAGCAATGCAGCATTATATAATATGCATGAACTATCTGGCACATGATAGGAACATGTAAAACAAATAGATATTCAACTTGATAATTATATATTACACTTGCAATTAAGGAGACTCTTAATAAATACTTTTTCAAGCCATCACTTCGTCAGGGACATTTTGATAATTGAAACAAAGAGTTGTCATGGCATTTTGAAGGTTCTTCATTAAATAAAGATTACTAGATATAATAGAAGTACCTTTCATTTTCATTTGATAAAAACTCTTGGCAGGATTAATCTACCTTTTCAAATTTTTGAATGAGGGACAATTTGCAAAGGCAAATTTGAACAAGGAAAAAACTGCAATGCCAGAAAGAATTTTAAAAACAAAATGAAGGTTAAGAAAAAAAAATATATATATATAGGTATATATATTTGTTATATATACACCATGGTAAATAACACTTACTTTTTAAAACTTTATTTCTTTTTTTAATGTAAAGGCATTTCTTAGTGAAATATGGTATTTCTAGTTTGCAAAATGTTATACGAAAAGATAAAGTAGAAAAATCTTGAAATTACAAAAAAATGTACAACCACAATTTTGCAGAATACTCTCTGCTTCAGTAAGAGCTTGCTTTAATCAGTTTCTGGTTTTTCTTGAAAACAAGGCCCAGATTTATATTTTGTTTTGTTAGCTTTAGTTGTTATAGAATTATTTGACCAAACATCTACAAGACTTTGTGCAGTTTATGATATTCTTTCCAAAAATGTTCCTATTTATTTCTTTATTGTATGAAGCATTTTGCTGTGACTGACCTAAGATAGGTATTCATCTAAGTTTATAAATGTCTGCTGCATGCAACATATAATGCATTTCATTTACAAAATTTAGATTTAAAAGCAGACTTTCATTACGTAACCATAGTTCAACCGATCATACATAATCCACTGGTTTGAATAGATGCTAAAAGCATAGGTAATTTAGTGCAAATTCTAATATTAGAGCTATTAGCAGTGCTTTTTCAAGTGATAATTTTGTTCGCCATATTAGTTAGTAATCAACACTTAGATTATATAAGCAGGATTTTAAAGAAACTATTTTTGAAACTATCACCTACAGAAGATGAAAACAGAATTTAACTATAATGGAATATAAATATAGAAATAAATTCTGATGGCAGATGAATAAATCGAAACCTACTGAGAAAAAAAAAACACTTGCAATTTAGAAAACTCTTAATAAAAACTTTTCAAGCCATCAATTCGTCAGGGACATTTTGATAATTGAAACAAAGAGTTGTCATGGCATTTTGAAGGTTCTTCATTAAATAAAGATTACTAGATATAATAGAAGTACCTTTCATTTTCATTTGATAAAAACTCTTGGCAGGAATAATCTACTTTTTCAAATTTTTGAATGAGGGACAATTTGCCAAGGCAAAATTTGAACAAAGTAAAAACTGCAATGCCAGAAAGAATTTTAAAAACAAAATGAAGGTTAAGAAAAAAAAATATATATATGTATATATTTTTGTTATATATACCATGGTAAATAACATTAATTTTTCAAAACTCTATTTTTTTTTTAAGGTAAAGGCATTTCTTAGTGAAATATGGTATTTCTAGTTTTACAAATTACAAAAAAATGTACAACCACAATTTTGCAGAATACTCTCTGCTTCAGTAAGAGCTTGCTTTAATCAGTTTCTGGTTTTTCTTGAAAACAAGGCCCAGATTTATATTTTGTTTTGTTAGCTTTAGTTGTTATAGAGTTATTTGACCAAACATCTGGAAGACTTTCTGCAGTTTATTATATTCTTTCCTAAAATGTTCATATTTATTTCTTTATTGTATGAAGCATTTTGCTGTGAGTGACCTAAGATAGGTATTCATCTAAGTTTATAAATGTCTGCTGCATGCAACATATAATGCATTTCATTTACAAAATTTAGATTTAAAAGCAGACTTTCATTACGTAACCATAGTTCAACCGATCATACATAATCCACTGGTTTGAATAGATGCTAAAAGCATAGGTAATTTAGTGCAAATTCTAATATCAGAGCTATTAGCAGTGCTTTTTCAAGTGATAATTTTGTTCGCCATATAAGTTAGTAATCAACACTTAGATTATATAAGCAGGATTTTAAAGAAACTATTTTTGAAACTATCACCTACAGAAGATGAAAACAGAATTTAACTATAATGGAATATAAATAAAGAAATAAATTCTGATGGCCCATGAATAAATCGAAACCTACTGGGAAAAAAACCTCTACGATATTTGATTTTAGTGGACTCTTTGCCCTTCCCTTTATGAGGAATATTAATGAAGTGTGACAATAATGCTGTAATATTACCGTAGGCCTTTCTCTATGTTCTTATGTAATAAGCTTTGAAGGGGTCTGATTATAAATAACATATTCTATATGAAGGGGTCTGATTATAAGTAACATATTATATATGAAGGGGTCTGATTATAAGTAACATATTATATATGAAGGGGTCTGATTATAAGTAACATATTATATATGAAGGGGTCTGATTATAAGTAACATATTATATATGAAGGGGTCTGATTATAAGTAACATATTATATATGAAGGGGTCTGATTATAAGTAACATATTATATATGAAGGGGTCTGATTATAAATAACATATTATATATGAAGGGGTCTGATTTTAAGTAACATATTATATTAAGTAAGAAGGAGACAAGTGTGAATTTTATATTATGTTTGCAAAACAAGCATTAAAAACCTGTCTATGCAGATTGCTTTGTCCTTGGTTGTTTTTTTTTATTTATTAAATGTTGGTGGAAAACAAGCAATACAGTAAAATTGTGATATTCAGAGGATCGTGTGGGACTTAATCATTTTCTCGGATAATTGCAAAACTTGAATTAAGCAGTGTATAATGACTAACCACTGATTTCAATACTTTTTCATTTGTTAAAACATCAGCAGGCCAAAAATTTGTCGTATTGGCAAAATTGTTGTGGTTAAAAAGATAAGAACAACAACAACAGTAATAATGCTAATATTAGATAAAAAAAATGAAAATAGAAAATAACAAGAAAAGAAAGAAAAAATTCTTTTGAAACTTCTTTTTTTTTTTGCCTTTTTTTATTATTTTGTTTTTTTGTTTTGTTTTTTTTTACAGTACCATAATATTATTCCTTGATCTTGTTCACCTCTCAGTTGTTGTGCACTTTGCTCACTAAATGAAAATGTAATTGCGATTGATAAATTGTCAGTTGATAAATTTGGTTATATTTTTGTCAACACTTTTACATAAACTTCTCATTGTCATGGTTAAATCTTGATGATCAGTGTTTACCTAAAAATAATGTCAGTCGGAGATAAAAAGGTAAATGTGCTTAAATTTGTTGAAAATGTAAAAGTACATAGTCCATCAAGAAATGTAATAAAAATTGACAATTTATGTTTTTCTATTGATTACAGAAAGAGGACCCTCCCCTTTCAGTACCATTGCCAGTAAAATGTTGTCTCTTAAACAAAAAACAAAGGAAGAGCCTCATACTAATTCCTCAGTATCTCAAAAGCTGGCATCTTTAATGAAGCCAAAACTTTCTACAGATGAGACTAAATCCCAACAACCTGCAAAGGAACACCAAGTTCCTCTGGCTGATCCAAAACTGGCTTCTTTATTGAAACCAAAACTCCAGAATGTAACTGTATCAGAAGCCCCCACCTCCCTAAATATGTCTGTCCCAAAAAGGCGCCAGTCTACTGAAGGAAAAGAGAATCTGGCACATGTGAAACAGGTCACAAAATCTGAGTCTGAGTCAAAGTCAGCTGCCCCATCAAAATTTGGGGCATTGTTAAAGAACAAAAACATTGAAGGACATCCCCCCAAAACACTCACCCCTCCTGCCTCACCCTTAAAGTCAAAATTAGTAGATTCACAAAATATGCTGAAACCTCAAACAGAACAGAATGAAGGTTCACAAACTACCTCAAAAGTGGGGTCCCATCCATTATCAAGACGGTCTCCCTCCCCTTCAAGGGTTAAGCATATGCTAGGAGGTGCAGCAAGCCTTGGTCAGTTCTTGGAGTTGAAAATGAAAGGAGGTATAATGTTTGAGCAACTTAAATTTGCACAATGCTAGGTCTGCCACGTTCTGACATGTAGAGACAAAATTCTAAAACTAGTCTAAAGTCTCTTGACTCTGATGGGTCAGTTAAGAAAAGTCACAACCATTCAGAAACCTCATATTAGAGACTCAATGTATTACAGTCTTATGACAGAAGGATTGTTTTCATAATTTGATTAGAATCATTAACTTTTTTCAACCTACATAATGATTTATAACAAAGACAAGTTAAAAATTAGTCAGCAAAAGAAAAATATTTCATTTAATTACCAGATTTGCTTCAGATTGAAGTCTACACAATTAGAACATGGCATACCATAAAGTTTACGATTCTGAAAATGTTCTACCCTGTTCCAGTCACATGTAAATTGTGTCCTGTTGATGTTTTCCCTGTTCAAACAAGTTGTCCTGTTGAATAACTCTCCATGTTGTATTACAAGGTAACAATTCAACATAATGTTATAATCATACTGTTTGCTCCTGTTTTCTTAAACATAATTATTTGTCCATTTTTCAGATTTTTTTTTTCACAGAAGTACAAATGGCATAGAGTGGTTTCCTAATTCTACTGCAGGCCAAAGCCTGGTCTAATAAAAAGACAAAGCTGTTATTTAATCTTGATAAATTATGTCTCCTACCACAAATTGGTTGGGACAGATATTGTCTGTTTGTCACAAAGTAAAGTTTGTCTGTGCAATTCCTCCTACATGGGTAAAATCATAGAGAAATGTTCAGTACCTAGTGTAGTATATTTGTCACAATTGTTGATTGTTTTTTTTTTTTTTGAAGGTGTTATAAATGGGAGATTATTGACTTTGTGGAGGGAGACACACATTAAAAAGAACAACAACAACAAAAACTCACACATTCTAGTTATCTTTATGTTCTGTATATTTCTATAAACAATCCAGTTTTGTTTGTCTGTTGTTGTTTTTTTTAAAAAAAGGAGAAGAGACTGGTTGAGAAAAAATACAAACATTACATTTATGTACTTCTGAGAAAGCTTTTGTTGATTGCACAATCAACCAAGTTTGAACCTTGCAGTTTTCTAACAGTTCTAACTTATACGTGTTTTTGCATTGGCTTTTATATTAAATGTAAATTGTTTGGTTTTCAGGGGTTATCAGTTTATCTAGCTGATGAAATTCCCAAAAAATATGATTTCTGAATTGCACATTGCTGCACGTTTTGTTAAAATATCGCAAGGCAAACTGAATTCAGTTTTCCTTTCTCTGTCTATTGAAGGCATCTAGTTACATCAAGGAATAGCAAAATTGTTGATGTACAATTTTAGACACAAAATTTCCTGGTCTTTTTTTTCATAAATAGAGTTAAATGGAAAGTCTTCAAGAACTGTGAAAGTAACTTTTTAACTCACCAGAGCACATAGTGCTCATGTGAGCTTTTAGGATCCGTGATTGTCCGCCGTCCGTCCATCCAAATATCCTGGAAATTTGTCAGACAGGTTGTTTTGATGATTTCTAGCTCAAGTATTAATAGGGGTCATCTTTGGTCAAAAACTAGGTCACAGAGCCCAAATATGGAAAAACCTTGTTAACACTCTAGAGTTAAGATTTTAATTCCAAATAAACTGAAAATTTGTCAGAAAGGTTGCTTCTATGATTTCTAGCTGAAGTTTGAATATGGGTCATCTGGAGTAAAAAACTAGGTCACAGAGCCCAAATATCAAAAAACTTTGTAAACACCTTAGAGGCTACATTTTCAGTCCAAATGTCTTGGAAATTTGTCAGAAAGGTTGTTTTGATGATTTCTAGCTCAGTTTTGGATATGAATTATCTGGGGTCAAAAACTAGGTCACAGAGCCCAAATATGGAAAAACCTTGTTAACACTCTAGAGGCTACACTTTCAGTCCAAATAACCTGGAAATTTGTCAGAAAGATTGTTTCAATAATTTCTAGGTCAAGTTCGAATATAAGTCATCTGGGGTCAATTAACCAGGTCCATAGCAACTTTGTTAAAAGCAGTCATATTCAGGTGAGCGATATAGGGCCATGATGGCCCTCTTGTTTCTTATATATTAAACTTGAACATAAAAATGACTCATCTGTAACTAAGTAAAGAAAAATTCCACCATACTAAAATAAAGTTCTAGTTATACCAGTAATGAGACCATTCTTTATATAAGTTTGTAAAAGAACACACACAAAAATTCAATAAAGCACCTTGTATATTTTACTTTATATTGGTTTTTATTGTTGAAGCTTAGAAACCTATCGGCTAAGCTTTACTTTTAGTAAATAGATTCCTGAAAACCAAATGAGCACTTTTTTGTTGACTTTGTTGGTATTAACATGAACTTAGTGTAAATTTTTTTTGTTTTTAATTGATTGTCATTTTGGATTAATTTATATCATCACTATACCTAATTTTTCAGGGGAAAGAGTTTTTGATGTGAATGGTTAATTCTTGGAAATTTTAAGTATCTTTGCTCTTGAAAATTGTTTGTTTAATAATAATATTTATTGGGACCAACATTTTTGTTTCAACAATAAATGTAGTTGAAGACATCATCAATAAATATAACATTTATGTAATTAATATCATTCTGACTAAATTTGAAAGAGTTAATGGTCTGAATATATGTTTTAAAGGACTTAACCAGTTGACAAGTCAGATGTCAATGCTTGGTGTACGTAACCGTGACGACGATCTGTCACCTAGAATTGAAGATGAAGAGGACCAGATGTACAACAAAAGTAGGTCAAACACCAGTAAAAGCTTCCATTCATGTTACTTTTGTTAACTATTTATCATATTTCATCTGGCATTGAGTATCCAGTGTCTGGGATCGGGGCCAAAGTTTGGCAGAGATGTTCCCTGTATGGAGCTCTACCAAAGTCTTTCAAAGAGTTCCTTTTCATGGAGAACTCCTGTTACTATAGCTACTTCAACAAAAAATCTTGTCTAAACCAACAGGTGAAGAGCTCAGAAATTTAGTGTGTGGCATTGTCTAGTAGACTTATACTAAGATTGTACAAACTGTGCCCCTTGGGGTTTTAACTGGCCCCACCACAGGTCAGTAGTTTTTAACATGACATATCTACATCTCTGGAACCACAGGACCTGGAGTCTTGATATTTAATGTGTAGCATTTTTGTAGACCTCTGCCACGATATTAAAGAATTTGCCATTAAGTGAATATAATTTTGAATACAATATGCTGTATGTTAGCTAAATGTCTTTCATTGCCCTTGCTGTTATGAGCAATGGTACTCAAGTGAACAATATAAGGGCCATCATAGCCCTCTTGTTTTGCCTTTCTGTTGAAGTTTTAGGTTTCATGTCTTTGCCATGCTTAATAGTAACTTATTGTCATCTCTCAAGTATCTTTGTTTTTTTTACAGGTATTTTTAAATTCTTGGATGAGTATTATGAAAGCCTGAAGACAGAGGAAGAAGCCAAGAAAAAAGATGAATTAGATAACAAGTCTCCATCTAGTACCCCACCCACTACACCAGTACTTGACAAAAAGTAAGATTCAGTAACTGTTGGATTTCAAAAATATAAGTCAGGTCATAACTAAATTCACAAGCAAAGAATATGTTGTTGTCATCTATTACTTTGTACATACACTTTATTATAACCATGATTTTTAAAAAACAGACAGCCATAAGTATATTTTTACTTCTACCTTTGTATAACTTATAATGTAATGATATCTGTGTTGAAATCAGATCACAAGTGACATTTTTTGAGAGAAGAAGTACTTAGAAGCTTCAGCAAGAATCCAATTTTATACGTTCCTTTTATTTTGACCATCAGGAAAGAAAAAAATTGGTTCCTTGTCAACATCTTTATTACATAAGTCATTCGTAAAGGACATCATTAGTGCTTTCAGCACTTTGATTTTTTTTATCAATATGGAATGCATAACTAAATTGAAAGGAAACTCCCTGCAACCTTAGGTGATAATTGTTGATAAAAAGTGATTATTTGCCTTCAGATAGGATAAGTTCAGTAAATTTCCATTTCCCAATAGCATAGAAAATTCAGTAGCTTGCCTTTCCCCTTTATAATGGTTCAATTCAGTAAATGGCCATTTGCCTTTAGAAAGGCTTATGTCAGTAACTTGCCTTTTTCTTTATAATGCCTCACATCAGTAAATGGCCATTTGCCTTTAGAAAGGCTTACTTCAGTATCTTGTCTTTTTTCTTTATGATAGCAAATCTCAGTAAATGGCCATTTGCCTTAAGAAAGGATTACTTCAGTAACTTGCCTTTCCCCTTTATAATGGTTCAATTCAGTAAATGGCCATTTGCCTTTAGAAAGGCTTACTTCCTTAACTTGCCTTTTTCTTTATAATGGCTCACATCAGTAAATGGCCATTAGCCTTAAGAAAGGTTTACTTCAGAATCTTGCCTTTTTTTTATAATGGCTCACATCAGTAAATGGTCATTAGCCTTTAGAAAGGCTTACTTCCGTAACTTGCCTTTTTCTTTATAATGGCTTACATCAGTAAATGGCCATTTGCCTTTAGAAAGGCTTACTTCAATATCTTGCCTTTTTTCTTTATAATAGCAAATCTCAGTAAAAGGCCATCTGCCTTTTGAAAGGCTTTCTTAAGTAGCTTGCCTTTACCATTTATGAAGACTTGGTTCAGTAACTTGTCATTTGCCTTCAGTAGCTTGCCATTCCCCTTACAATGGCTTAATTTAGTAAATGGCTATTTGCTTTTCGAAAGCTTACTTCAGTAATTTGCCTTTTCCCCTTAGTGAAAACTTGGTTCAGTAACTTGCCATTTCAAACCGGTAAATGAATTACTTCGCTCCTTCAAGTATTGGAGTACATGATATCTCTTTGGAACTGTATGCTTGTCTGTTTTGTTGAGAAAAACATGTCAACACTTAGTATAAAGAAATGAATCACTATATTCAGTAAAGAATATTTTGGAATTAAGTCTTGATGCCAGAAATTTATTTGTTGAATTCCGGTTGTAGATTAAAAGAGAAGAAAGACAAAAGTTCAAAGAAAAAGAAGAAAAAAGATGACTCAGAGGTAATGTTAAGATACAGTTATCAAAATGAAATATATGTATATATTGTTATTATTTTATGCCCCCGAAGGGAGGCATATAGTTTCTGAACTGTCCGTCCGTCTGTCAGTCAGTCTGCACTACCGAAAAATAAATAGGTGGCCATCTAACTGTAAACATAACAAAAGAGAACAATAGTGTTTATTCTGTAACAATAGAATAAGGGGCCAATGGCCCTCTATTAAACAAAAGAAAATAACAAATGAAAAGGCCCACTATCCAGTTTCGGCCGGACGTCCATCAGTCAGACTATCCAAAGACCTTTACATTGGCCATAACTTTCTTATTAGTAAGTGGATTTACTTCTTACTTGGACACAACACCCCTTTGGACAAGATCTTCCCACTGACTAATATTTATTCGTCCTTGACCCCTAAATGACTTTCACCTTGAAGATCCAATCGTCCAAAAAGTTTAACATTGGCCATAACTTCCTGATTAGTAAGTGGATTTACTTCATAGTCCTTCCGTCAGTCAATCCACACTACAAAAAATAAATAGGGGGCCATCTAACTGTAAACATAACAAAAAAGAACAATAGAGTTCATTCCATAAGAATAGAATAAGTGGCCAATGGATTTCTATGAAACAAAAGAGAATAACAAGAAAAGGCCCCCTATCCAGTTTCGACCGGACATCCGTCCGTCAGTCCGTCTGAAAACTTTTAGCATTGGCTTTAACTTCCTTATTAGTAAGTGGATTTACTTCATACTTGGACACAACACCCCTTTAGACAAGACCTTCCCACTGACCTATATTTATTTGACCTTGACCCCTGAATGACCTCCACTTTGAAGATCCAATTGTCCAAAAACTGTAACATTGGCCATAACTTCCTGATTAGTAAGTGGATTTACTTTATACTTGGACACAAGTATTGACCTTTATTTATTTGACCTTGACCCCTGAATGACTGGTCCTCACCTCAAAGGTCAAAGCACCACTTTCAGGGACATTGTCATCTTACAGTGACAGTTCTTGTTATTGGCTCACCTAGAGCTAATAGATAGGTACTAGAAATTTACTTTATAAAACATAAAATTTTAGCTGCTTTCTCTGAGAGTAGGAATGTCATTACAGATTTTTTAAGGCAGATTAGTTGTGAACACCAGATGACAGCCAGTAACCATTGAAATATGATGGTCCTTTATATTGGTCAGTTTTTATTGATTAAAAAAGTATTATGTTGTTATTCCAGAGACGTCTTGACCACAAGGTGGCTGTTGCTCTTGGAGAAGAGGAGAAAATGACATCCAAGTATTTAAGAGCAAATGCTCATTTGATAAAACCCAAGAGGTAACATTTATTCATGAATAGACACGGCTCCAAATGCATTTTTTTCTATCTGCGTAATATTGCATGTTAAGTTAATAACAGAAACAAAATCTACTTAAAGTTATTAACCCCTATTTACTGTAGAACTGCTTTCGAAAAATGATTTCTTTCAAGATCAATGACATAATGTATAATGGAATTGCTTTTATATGAGTATGCTTCCTTGGAGTAGATTAAATGTGGATATAATAAGATACTTGTTCAGAAATGCCATATATATCAAGCTCTTATTGTTATGGGTGTTTAAGATGATATTTTTAAAACAAATCATTTGGTGCCTTATTTACAGCTCTCCGGCCTTGATGGAGTTTCAGTCTGGGTTGCCTAGCAGCAAGAAAGCCAGTCTATGTGCCGACCTACATAATCAGTTTGCCGAGTGTAGAGAGGAAAAAGCCCTTACATTGCATGACATTCTTGATCATAAAGAAAGGTAACTCCATTATATTTCAAATTTAAAAGGGAGTATTTATTTTTAAAAAAAGTCCTCCATTTAGTGCAAGAAATATTAAAGTTTAATTTATTTGTTTCGTTTTTTATTTCACTTTCGGTAACTTTAAGTAATGTCTTGATGACGTCCACATATGATGATTTGATGATGTCAACATAGGATGTCTTGATGATGACAACATATGATGTCTTGATGATGTCAACATATGATGTCTTGATGATGTCAATGTATGATGACAAATCACATTTTCATGACAGAGATCCTTATTAAAGTTATTTCGTTTATTATGTTCGTCATCCTCAAGATCATAACCGTTAATGATGTAAACTCAACATCTTCTGATAATCAACGCCCTGTCTTTGTTATAATCTCTGTGACGTAAATCACTGAAGACCTGTTAATCTTGATTATACTCATTCATACTAATAATTAACTGTTGTTGTTCAGTACAAATAAAACTGCTTTATTGTTAATAACATGCCTGAAAGTGTTGGAATCCTTTGTTCATCGTATTAATGGTCTGTACTGAGTCTTTATCATTGATTAGCATCTTACAGAGTCTGTTAATGCTTGTTTAACACCTAAGGTTTTTTTGTATTATGTTATGAAATTCACCTTGAAAAGTAAAGATTTTCCAAACAGTTGTCACTTTTGTACATAAAGGAAAGTGGATAATCATGTACTTGTATATAGTTTGCATCACTGTGGAAAAAACCACTTTGTTTTCATGATACATGTACGATTCACAGTCTGCATTTTGTTGTTGTTGTTGTTTTTTTGTTTTTTTAACTTTCAAAGATGAAGTGATGTGTTTACTGACCGACAGTATGAAAGCTAATTTTTTTTCCTGGTTGCTTTTGTTTTTTGTGCAAGGGACTTCAAAGTTGTAAAAATGCTCCTAAGCGCATTGTGATGAGTGGATGAGTGTGAAAATACCCTTCTGAAAATATAAAATATCATTCAAACGAGATTTACATGATTCAGTATTTCATGATTGTATTTTGAAGAAAGAACATGTTCTTATTTTATTATTATGGCACAAAAGGTCAAGGTCACAGTGATCTTTAACTTTAAATTGCTTTCCGTTCAATAACATGAGTCCTATTTGTCCCAGAGTCTTCAAACTTCATAGGATGATTGCCCTTGCTGAGTAGAATAAGTCTGTTGTTTTTGGGGTCAGCTGATCAAAGGTCAAGGTCACAGTGACCTTAAATACAAAAATGGTTTCCGCTCAATTACTAGAGAAGTTTCTCTTTGACCCAGAGTCTTCAAATTTAATAGTATGATTGTCCTTGTTGAGTAGAAGAAGCCTATTGTTTTTGGGTCTCTTCCTCCCGCTAGCGGACCTCTGTCATCTCTTCTGTGCCCCTCTTTCAATGATGCGCTGGGGGAGACATGCAGTTTTTTTACAAAAACATCTTGTTTTACTTAATATTGTTTCTTTTGGCAACTCCTACATTTGTCATGCAATTTTCACCAATGTTTCATAGAATGATTATTATCAAGTGCCACAGCCCAGGTAATTTTTGGTGGAGTTATTGCCCTTTTTAAAATTTTACTTAATATTGCTTCTGTACGAAGCTCCTACAATTTTATAATTAAAATATATTTTCACCTATGATGTTAACTGGAACATAAAAATCTGTAAGTTTAAAGGTAAGGAACTTTTTCTGTAAAGGACATGTTGCGACCTATGGGTAAAAAACACTAGATCAAAATCTTTTGAAACACATCAGTTCTGGAAATTTAATAATTTTACCAGACATGCAAACAGGTAAAGAAAATATAAAAGTCTTAAACCTGGATGTATGGGGACTTTGCTTAGTTAACAGACTGCAAAAATTTTTGCACATATGATCAAGTTTACATAACATCAACTACCATGACCGTGACCATTGCCATTTTTGGGGGGCATTAGTGTCTATGACACATTTCTTGTTTATGAAATGAACCTGTTGCTTCACAGTCAGCTTTCGTGTTATTGAAATGGCAAGCAATATAATATTTTTATGACCTCTCTATATTCTGTTCCAGTCAACGTATGTCTGTATGCCAGAGCAAGTTTGTGAGTCTTCAGGGGATGAGGCATGGTAGTAGTTTTCACCGAGCTGTAGAAGAGATGCGGACAAAAAGTTGGCAACAGTTGCGTAAACCTGTAAATGATAGGAAGAAGTCAACATCCAAAGGAAACTGGTTAGTGCAATAATTCTTTGCAGAGATTGCTCAGAAACTAGAATTCTAAATGACCCTTAATAGAAAGTTGATTTTATTTGACTTAACACCTATATGTATACAGTAAAACCCCTCATTAAGACCACCCCAAAATTAAGGTTACCTCGATAATAAGACCACTATTTCAATGTCCCATTTTACAGTTTTGCACAATTTTTCTACCCCAAAACAAAGACCACCTCACTATTAAGACCATGTTTTCTCAGTCCCAAAGGTGGTCTTAATCGTAAGCGGGATTTCACTGTATCACTAAATATCTGTATACTTGATAATTGGAGAATTCTGTCAGAATCTGGTAGATTCCTGAATGAACAAGGAAAGGTTGATTTGTACAAATTAACTCCTGTTTCACTGGAAAGTTTGCTCACAATCTGAATGAATCAAGAATCATCTTGGAAAGTTGAATTGTTTGAGCACACATGACTGTGTATGATTTAAAATAGAAAAAAGCATGAAGTCAGATGAATGATCTTTGAAAGTTTATTTGTAAAGCAAGTAAACAAGTTTGTTCAGTATTCAGGAGACTCAAAAATGATCTTAGAAAGTTGATTTCTATGACTTAAATGCTGTGTTTCTTTCTAAGGAAAAGGCCAGATATGCAAATATAATATATGTAAGAAAAGGTTATCAAATTTGTGATAACTAACAGTCAATCTGTGTCTGTACTTAGTTGACCATGATTTTTAGCTGTACTTTTTCAACTTAAAAAGTTCCCGTCCGAAAACTTTAACATTGATCATAACTTTTTTATTAGCTCACCTAAGCGAATGCTCAGGGTGAGCTATTGTGATTGCTGGATGTCCGTCTTCTGTCTGTCGTCTGTCTGTTCACATCATTTGCCTTGTGTATGCGATAGAGGCTGTATTTTTCATTGGATCTTTATGAAACTTGGTCAGAATGTTTGTCTTGATGAAATCTAGGTTGGGATTGTATATGGGTCATCTAGGGTAAAAAACTAGGTCACAGGGTCAAATCTAAGAAAAACCCTGTGTATGCGATAGAAGCTGTATTTTTCATTCGATTTTCCTAATATTTGGTAAGAATAATTTTCTTGATGAAATCTAGGTTGGGATTGTATATGGGTCATCTGGGGTCAAAAACCAGGTCACAGGGTCCAAACTCAGAAAAATCTTGTGTATGCAATAGAAGCTGTATTTTTCATCCGACTTTCCTAATATTTGGTCAGAATGTTTGTCTTGATGAAATCTAGGTTGGGATTGTATATGGGTCAATTGGGGTCAAAACCTAGGTCACAGGGTCAAATCAAAGAAAAACCTTGTGTATGCGATAGAAGCTGTATTTTTCATCCAATTTTCCTAATATTTGGTCAGAATGTTTGCCTCTATGGTATCTAGGTGGGGATTGTGTATGGGTCGTCTGGGATCAAAAACTAGGTCACAGGATCAAATCTTAGAAAACCTTGAGTATGCGATAGAGGCCGTCTTTTAAGAATAATTTTCTTGATGAAATCTAGGTTGGGATTGTATATGGGTCATCTGGGGTCAAAAACCAGGTCACAGGGTCCAAACTCAGAAAAATCTTGTGTATGCAATAGAAGCTGTATTTTTCATCCGACTTTCCTAATATTTAGTCAGAATGTTTGTTTTGATGAGATCTAGGTTGGGATTGTTAATGGGTCATCTGGGGTCAAAAACTAGATCAGGGGGTCAAATCTTAGAAAAAGCTTGTGTATGTGATAGAAGTGTATTTTCATCCGATTTTCCTAATATTTGGTCAGAATGTTTGTCTCTATGGTATCTAGGTTGGGATTCTCTATGGTATCTAGGTTGGGATTGTATAAGGGTCATCTGGGGTCAAAAACTAGGTCATGGGGTCAAATCTTAGAAAAACCTTGTGTATGTGATAGAAGCTGTATTTTCCATTCGATTTTCCTAATATTTTGTCAGAATGTTTGTCTTGATGAGTTCTAGGTTGGGATTGAATATGGGTTATCTGGGTTCAAAAACTAGGTCATGGGGTCAAATCTTAGATAAACCTTTTGTATGCGATAGAAGCTGTATTTTTCATCTGATCTTTATGAAACTTGGTCAGAATGTTTGTCTTGATGAAATCTAGGTTGAGGCTGATAGGAATCATCTGGGGTCAAAAACTAGGTCACGGGGTCAAATCTTAGAAAAAGCTTGTGTATGTGATAGAAGCTGTATTTTTCTTCCGATTTTCCTAATATTTGGTCAGAATGTTTGTATTGATGAAATCTAGGTTGGGATTGTATATGGGTCATCCAGGGTAAAAAAATAGGTCACAGGGCCTATTCTTAGAAGACATTCTGTTCAGCTACAACAATGAAACATTAGATAATTTTGCATGCAGATTAAAATTTTGACCGTGGATGATCTTGGCCTTGACCTACTAACTTACATCCTGATTTTTTATGTTTCTGTGCAATGATTCTCAGGTGAGTGATATGGGGCCATCTTGGCCCTTTTGTTTCTTAATGGACTGTTTTCATACTTGGACCGATAACCCTTTGGACAAGACCTTCAAGTAGACAAGGCTGAACCTGACCATGGCTCATAAATGACCTTCAAGGTCAAATTTTAGAATTTTGTTAAAATTGGCCATAACTTTGTTATTTGTGGTTGGATTTGATTCAAACTTGGACAAAACAACACTTATGACAAATCTGACATGTTGAATAAATTAAAAATGACCATGACTTAAAAATGTTCTTGACTGTCAATGTCGGGTATTTGAATATTGCTTTAATTGTCTTAACTTGGTCATTTATCTATGGATTTGATTCATACTGGGACAAAACAACACTGAGAATAAAACAAACATGTTGAATAATTCAAGTATTACCTTGACCTTGAAATGACCTTGACATTGCTTAACTTCACTATATCTTTGTCATTAATGGATGTAGTGTCTTCATGCTTGGACATAGCTACCTTTTAGACAATACCTCCTAAGAAGGTAAAACTGAACTTGACCTTGACCTTTAAGGTCAAATTTCTGAATCCTGCAAAAATTTGCCAGAGCTTTGTTATTTATGGATGAGTTTGATAATTATATTTCTAATTGATGTTTCATTTGAAATCCCTTCACCACAATTTAACAGGAAGGAGTGGTCTCTCTTGATTGTTTTGGTCGAACAGTATACTCCTTAGAAATCTAAATATTTGCTATTTACTATCTATAGGAACTTTACATGTATTAAACAATCATTATAGGTAAAGAAATATGTAAGAAACTGCAGAAATCTTAGTGCTATTTGCAGTAACCCCACTCCCAGCCCAACGGAACACCTTGAAATATGTCAGATATTTGTTTTCTGTTTATAGTAAGAATGTAAATGTAATGCAGGAATTTAGTAACAAACTGTGTTAAAATGGGAATAAGGGTGTATCATATGAAATAGCTTTGCAGGATATGTTCCTTTCACCTGTCTCGCATTCTTCCTACTGTAAAGGTCACACTTGTTATGCTTTGTTGGGTGCACTCGTCAGGCAACATACTTTTGAAAATATCAGAATGTAACCCTGTGCTATATATGATGTATGCTGACAAAAAATCAAGACAAACTCTATTGTATTCACAAACTAAAAAGCTTTTTTCTCACAGCCTAAAATTTTGCTGCAAATTCCTGTAACGAGCTTATGTGTACAGTAGAGTAATAATTTTTTTAAACTGTTACTGTCTTGATGTGGAATAACACACATCTTAGTTCCAATTCTGTATCAAATCACTTTTTTGTCAGGACAGGTGTTGCAACATTAGAAATATGTTAAAAAGAAATTAATTTTTGTTGAGGCTACTAATTGAGTGGATTAGTTTCTTTGTATTTCTTATAGTTAATTACACCTCCTTCCTTACCTAATACTGGCTATGCATCTTAAACCAGCAATAATGACGAGGATTGGTTTGCTTGTTTGTTTTGTTTGTCAAATTTAAAACTGTTTCATTAATCAAATCTATCAAATTAATAGAGAATTAATTCAGCAAAGTTAAAAATAGGGGTTTGTACACTTGAATTATATCTATACTGAATTTAAACCATCTCTCTTGAAGGAATTTATTTTTCATAATTTTGTCTTCATCATTTCTCAGACCAAGATTATGACATATACAAAAAACTGGGTTCTACACAAAGGCTTATCAAACCTACCTCAGTTGTTAAAGCATCAGATAGTCAATCCAGGGGTTTTAAGTTCAAACCTCATCAGGGCCAGCTAATTTTCTTCGTGATAACTGACCATGGTGTCTAAAGGTTATTTGACCCTCACCTCTGCTGCAAGTGAGGAGGCAGTCCGTCGCTTGCTGAGAAATTGGTAAGTAAACTGGTTGGATACCATTAGGAACACTTGTTAGGTGGACTGACTGACTGATATGACATTAAACCCCAACACAGATATTCAAACACAGCCCTTTGAAAATAAAAGCAACTGACATACATTATGTTTTTATGTCTGTCGTTCCCACCCTACTGATAAGAACTGTATGCCCATCTCAGAATGTTCATTTGTTACAGGTACACAGATTTAGTGGAGAAAATACCACAGGAGCTGAAACAGGAGTGGTTCTATGGAAAAATATTGCAGAAACTAGGAAACTTTGGATTGGTATGTAAATTCACACATTAACAGTTAGTTATCCTAACAGCTTTTTGATAGCACTTTGGGTGATTTTTGCATGTTAGGTGGTTTTCTAAAAAGAAAACATGAAAAGAAAGGTTTTCACATGATTTCAGATTTACACAAAATAAAAGTGTAGTGATATAAGGAAGGCAGAATTATTTGTCTACAAAAAGGTGCTCATTGATCAGTTACTTTATACATTACTAGTTGAAAGCTTTTGGGTTTGGCTTGAAAATATTTTGTATGAAGTCATGTAGATATATTTTACATAAGGTACTTCACATAAAATATTTTCTTGCCAAACCCCTTTGATTGGAAGGTAGGTTTAATTTGAAGTCAAGATGGTAATATTCATCTTTCAAGAGCTTCCTAAAAAGAGACCTCAAGAGCTTTGAAACCAGTTAGTTGGAATTCTCTGACTTTATCACTTCTTCTTTTAGTGAAATTTGAATAATTATCATAATGTGAATTTTCAACATCTCTGAAAATGAACGCTAAAACTTCTTACAATTTTAATTGAGTAACTGTTAAAAAAAAATATTTTTTTATGCTTTTAGTGACTCAGTTGAGAAATAGGTAGTTTAATAGTTACGACAATTTTCTTGCTATTTTCCATCAAAAATGATCACACAGTTGTGGTTGCAATTTGACCAATCACATACATGAAACTGTTGCAACAATAAGAGAATACTGATATTTAAATAAATGTTTATTTCATTGTTGAAAACATTGAACAAGCTGTTTCCTTGAACATTCGGTTTGCTGAGCTTTGACAGGTGGTCCATGAAATGCCTTTTAACATTATGTCACAACAGCCAACTTTTGGTCCTCTTACAGAGTTACCAATTTCAAATCTACAGACTACAAGAAATTTGTTATATTTTTATCACTGGTCAGATATAAGTTGATGAAATATATTTGTAAATGATTTTAGCCATTTTATTCTGATGTTATCCCATACCCTGCTGGAAGCAATTGACTCTGCCTTTGTGACTAGTGCAGACCAAGTGCTGTCTGATCATGGTCTGCACTGTTCGCCATTCAGTCAGTAAATGTTCAGTCAGCACCCCCATAACAAATTAATGGATCGGTCCATTGAAAGATGGACAAGTTCTTTAGAATGGTTAACTAAGTACTTTTTTGGAAGAGTTTTAGCATTCATCAGCACTTAAAACTCTTTTTATTTTCAGATATTTGAAGTCCTAAACTAAGTCACTTATATATATATATATAACTTTTAATGCAAAATGTTTTCATTAATTTTTAGCCATTCCTACATTCCAAAGGAAATTCACTTGAGAAAGCACTGGTTGGTAGAACAAAAAAAATACTATGTCAATTTGTATTTTTACCTGTGCCTGTTTTTTATGTTTCACACCTGTAGGTTATTTTTGTTTTATTCACCTGTAGGTAACTCTTGTGTACTGGTACTTTTGTGTTATACACCTTTAGGTTATTTTTGTGTACTTTTTTTCACATTTTATGTAGAAATCTTTTCACTCTCTTTGAATCTTGTACACTATGAAGTATTTATCTTTTCAGCTTTATACATGTACATTGTTCACAAGGGTGATCAATTATAGGTGTTTTGTTAGCTCACCTGTCACGTAGTGACAGAGTGAGCTTTTCTGATCACCTTTTGTCCGTCGTCCGTCCGTCCGTCCACAATTAGTTTGTTAACACTCTAGTGGTCACATTTTTGCCTCAATTGTCATGAAACTTGGTCAGAATGTTTGTCTCATTAATATCTCGGACGAGTTCGAACATGGGTTATCAGGGTTGGAAAACGAGGTCACAGAGCCCAAATATAGAAAAACCTTGTTAACACTCTAGAAGCTACTTTTTCAGTCCAAATATCTTGGAAATTTGTCAGAGAGGTTCTATCAATGATTTCTAGCTCAAGTTCGCATATGGGTCATCTGGGTTCAAAAACTAGGTCACGGAGCCCAAAAATAGAAAAATCTTGTTAACACTCTAGAGGTTACATTTTCAGTCCAAATAATCTGGAAATTTGTCAGAAAGGTTGCTTTGATGATTTCTAGGTCAAGTTTGAATATGGGTTATCTGGGGCCAAAACTAGGTCACAGAGCCCAAATATTGAAAATCCTTGTTAACACTCTAGAGGTAACATTTTTAGTCCAAATAATCTGGAAATTTGTCAGAAAGGTTGCTTCTATGATTTCTAGCTTAAATTCGAATATGGGTCATCTGGGTTCAAAAACTAGGTCGCAGGGCCCAAAAATAGAAAAATCTTGTTAACACTCTGGAGGTTACATTTTCAGTCCATATAATCTAGAAATTTGTCAGAAAGGTTGCTTTGATGATTTCTAGGTCATGTTCGAATATGGGTCATCTGGGGTCAGAAACTAGGTCACAAAGCCCAAATATTTGAAAACCTTGTTAACACTCTAGAGATAACATTTTTAGCTCAAATAATCAGGAAAATTGTCAGAAAGGTTGCTTCTATGATTTCTAGCTCAAGTTCAGATATGGGTCATCTGGGTTCAGAAACTAGGTTGCGGAGCCCAAAAATAGAAAAATCTTGTTAACACTCTAGAGGTTACATTTTCAGTCCAAATAATCTAGAGATTTGTCAGAAAAGTTGCTTTGACGATTTCTACGTCAGGTTCGAATATGGGTCATCTGGGGTCAAAAACTAGGTCACAGAGCCCAAATATTGAAAATCCTTGTAAACACTCTAGAAGTAACATTTTTAGCCCAAATAATCTGGAAATTTGTCAGAAAGGTTGCTTCTATGATTTCTAGCTCAAGTTCGAATATGGGTCAATTGGGTTCAAAAACTAGGTCGCAGAGCCCAAAAATAGAAAAATCTTGTTAACACTATAGAGGTTACATTTTCAGTCCAAATAATCTGGAAATTTGTCAGAAAGGTTGCTTTGACAATTTCTATGTGAAGTTCGAATATGGGTCATCTGGGGTCAAAAACTAGGTCACAAAGCCCAAATATTGAAAATCCTTGTTAACACTCTAGAGGTAACATTTTTAGCCCAAATAATCTGGAATTTGTCAGAAAGGTTGCCTCTGTGATTTCTAGCTCAAGTTCGAATATGGGTCATCTGGGTTCAAAAACTAGGTTGCGGAGCCCAAAAATAAAAAAATCTTGTTAACACTCTAGAGGTTACATTTTCAGCTTAAATAATCTGGAAATTTGTCAGAAAGGTTGCCTTGAGGATTCTAGGTCAAGTTCAAATATGGGTCCTCTGGGATAAAAAACTAGGTCACAGAGCCCAAATATGGAAAAACCTTGTTAACATTTTAGAGGCTATATTTTCAGTCCAAATGTCCTGAAAATTTGTCAGAAAGGTTTTTTTGATGATTTGTAGCTCAGGTTTGAATATGGGTTATCTGGGTTCAAAAACTAGGTCACGGAGCCCAAAAATAGAAAAATCTTGTTAACACTCTAGAGGCTCCTTTTTCAGTCCAAATATCTGGAAATTTGTCTGAGAGATTGTTTCAGTAATTACTAGGTCATAGAGCCCAAATATGGAAAAACCTTGTTAATACTCTAGAAGTAACATTTTGGGTACAAATAACCTTGAAATTTGTCAGAGAGATTGTTTCAATAATTTCTAGGTCAGATTCGAATATGGGTCATCTGGGGTCAATTAACCAGGTCCATAGCAACTTTGTTAAAAGCAATCATACTCAGGTGAGCGATACAGGGCCATCATGGCCCTCTTGTTTTTAAGTTTAAACCAAACTGAGATCAAACTACTTTTAGAAGTACAAAGAAATACGAGGAACCAGTAATCAATATAAAATAAAAAAAAACAAACAAGAACTGTCACTGTAAGATGACAATGCCCCCAAAGTGGTGCTTTGACTTTGAGCAGAGGACCAGTCATTCAAGGGTCAAGGTCAAATAAGTATAGGTCAATGGGAAGGTCTTGTCCAAAGGGGAGTTGTGTCCAAGTATGAAGTAAATCAACTTACTAATACAGAAGTTATGGTCAATGTAAAAGTTTTTAGACAATTGGATCTTCAAGGTGAAGGTCATTCATGGGTCAAGGTCAAATAAATATAGGTCAGTGGGAAGGCCTTGTCCAAAAGGGTGTTGTGTCCAAGTATGAAGTAGTTCCACTTACTAATAAGGAAGTTATGGCCAATGTTGATGTTTTTAGACAGTTGGATCTTCAAGGTGAAGGTCATTCAGGGGTCAAGGTCAAATAAATTATAGGTCAGTTGGAAGGCCTTGTCCAAAGGGGTGTTGTGTCCAAGTATGAAGTAAATCCACTTACTCATAAGGAAGTTATGGTCAATGTTAAAGTTTTTTGACAATTGGATCTTCAAGGTTAAGGGCATTCAGGTGTAAAGGTCAAATAAATATAGGTCAGTGGGAAGCTCTTGTCCAAAGGGGTGTTGTGTCCAAGTATGAAGTTTATCCACTTACTAATAAGGAAGTTATGACCAATGTTAAAGTTTTTGAACAGACTGACTGACGGACAGTTCAAAAACTATATGCCTCCCTTTGGGGGCATGATGATTTAAAGAAAGAGTTGTATCAAAGTCACATTTCTAGAGAGCATGTTCTTTTTTCATAAACTTTCCTAGACATGACAGTGACTTAAACTTAGACCTTCTTCAGTGGCCACTTGTTTTGCAGATCTGTCTGTGACTCTGGAGAATGCAGTTGTTGTCCCAGTCAGGCTGTCCAGACATAACCGTAGTTGTTAAAAGGGATGTTGAACCTGAGTTCACTGATTTAACCGAATATAAACATTTTGCAGCAAATATACCAATACAACTTACATACATGTACATGTATATACGAGTTATTTACATGTATATATATATATATTGACATTGTTTTACAAAAATATTTGTACATGTATAAAGTTGAATGAATTATTTTTTACTGATTTAAGACAACTTAAAATTTATTTATGTTTTATATGTTGGCTCAGTTTTAATTCTGTTAATTGCTAAATTACCGTATATGTGGTCATTTTGCATGTGTCAAACTATTTGTCAATATTCTGTGTAAATATAATAATTATATGTTTATATACTACTGGTAATTAATTTAATGAGAAATGAGTGTGACTAATTACCATGAAATTGTAATACACAGTGGTAGTTTTATGTCTTAGCTTAATCGATTAATTTAATTAATTCGTGTATCAGTTTATAAAATGATTTCAGTATCATTTTCAAAAATGATAGGCTCTTGTTCAAAGATGTTTCAGTAAACTTTATAAGAATGTCTTGTCTGTTATCTACTGTTGTAATTTGGATCTGTTTTCTGCTGAGTCATAGTGCATAATAAGTGTAAGCACACTACACAATATGCAGGCTGGATAAGACTAAAAGGATAGATCGGAGCTATATATTATACCAGTCAGTGAGCATTCAGAATCAAATGGTACTTCATTTTGCATAGGTACATATGGAAAAAGCATTCTGTAAGCTTTGTCCATTTGTGCATGTGCAAAAGGTCTATTTGAGGTTTGTCATTACATACCTTTAGCCAGTGACAAACATACTTGATTCTAGGAGAGCAAATACTGAACCAAAACTTGCAAAAACTTATATGGACAGAAGGAGAATGCTTTTTAATCCCCTGCCACATAGCGGGGAGGGGATTAAAGAAATGGCCTCCGTCTGTTCGTCTGTCAGTCCGTCCATCTGTAACATTTTCCTGTCTGTTCCATAACTTTTAACTCATGGAAAGTTTTTAAAATAACTTGGCACAAATGATCACAATTATGAGATGATGCACAGAGCGCAAAAACCAGGTCGCTACTCCCAAGGTCAAGGTCACACTTAAAGGTCATATATAAAAATCTCCACATTTGGTGTCTGCTCCATTACTATCAAAAACAGCTTGAAAGTTTTTAAAATAACTTGGCACAAATGATTACCAATGTTAGACGACATGCAGATCACAACAACCAGGTCACTACCCCAAGGTCAAGGTCACACTTAATGGTCATATATAAAACATTTCTTGTCCGCTCCATCACTTTTAAACTGCTGGAAGTTTTTATAATTACTTGGCACAAATGATCGAGACGATGTGCACAGAGCAACAACCATGTCGCTTCAGCAAGGTCAAGGTCACACATAGATGTTAAATATAAAAATGTCAACATTTTGTTTCTTCTCCCTAACTTTTTGACAAGTTAACACATTCACAAATTCTAATTATTTCACATTTTTCCGTATTTTCAATATCTCATCATTTGAATAACTCGCAATTTCATCTTCATGATTCCATCATTTACAAATGTGAAGTCCAAATATAGCTGCCCATTTTCCGTAGAAATCTTTATCCTATGTCATATTGGGAGGTGTAACCTTCTGTCTTCACACTTAATATCCATTCCAATGATCTACTGGGGCAGTGATATAGCTGTTCTTTTCAAAATTCATTTCAAACTATTAAAAAAATATTCCTCTGACTCATTTAAACCTTGTCAGAAAATGCATGTTTATTTTTATGCTTTACATAAGATTAGAATTTTGTATCCAAAAAAACCAACACAACAGTAACATGGGTTACAGTATTCCCTGCACTAATTTGCTCTGAGTGTTTTTCCATGGTAATGGATTTTGACTGATTGCAAAAATATCTAAAATTGTTAACAGTGTAATGTTTGAACTATGTAGACTTGGTTCTTCTAAAGTGCTAAATTTTGCTTTATTTTGAATCAAAGTTATCTTTATGCCGGAACTTACCTTTATGTTAAATAATTGTCCACAATTTTAAGCATCAAAAAGCCATCACTTTTAGACAACAAAAGAATCAGATAATGCCCTTTTCTTTACTGAAAACAAATTAAAAACAAGGGTGCCATTGTCACAAAATATGCCTGTCACAACAGCTTTTGGAGAAGATATGGGCATAATAAAAAGAGGTGTTATTAGGGAAGCAAGTTTGACTATTCCTAGTGTATCATCTCTAGTGAACTTGACATTGCAAAAATATGGATCTGGATTATGTGTGTAATGCTCAGTCTCATGATGGTGAACATATGTAATAGAATCTCTAAATTCATGATGACTAAATGGTCCATACAAACAGTTTCATATTTTTATCTGACCTTTGACCAGTGTATGTTCTTGACCTTGGCTACAGGGACCTGAATTTTGCATGCAACACCCCGTCTCGCAATGGTAAATATTTATGCCGTTACATATTAAAATCCCTGAATGCATGTTGAAGTTTTGCCTCAGACAAATGTTTTCATATGACCTCTAAGTGTGACCTTGACCTTTGACCTAGAGACCTAGTTCATGTGCATGACACTTTGTCTCTTGATTGTGAACATTTTTGTCAAGTAATACTAAAGTTCCTCCATTCATGTAGAAGATATGTTGAGAATTTTTTTTATCCTGCATTATTTTCCTTACCACTGCTGATTGATCAGATGCATCTTTTAATATGTATACCTGATGCATCCTGTTGAATGTTATTCTACCCTCTCTGTGTGCAGTCAATAGCGAACCTTTTTTTATTGTTTTACTGTCATTTGCTCTAAAAAGAATACAAATTATTGATACCCATCCATGGACATGTTGGTATAAAAGAGATAGTTAATTTATCCATAGACATGTATATTGTTAAGTCCAATGCAGATAATTTTGAAACATAATCAGACATTTGTAACTGCATACAATCAACAGAATTAGTCATTTTCACATAAAATCCTGTTATCTAATAAAATCTAATGATTTTTCTACTGGGTTTATGGCTTACCAGTGGGAATGTTTTGCCTCCAGCTCTCACACATGGTCAGTAATGATATGCATCCAGTGTTCTATAAATAGCAATTCTGAAAGGTGTCTTAGTATATTGTCATAGGCTTGTTCCTGCTTGTTTGACTTTTATTTTCTGCTTCCCCTTTTGCTGTTTTTGAAGTGAATCTTTTGTATTTGTGTATTATGTACTAGTTTGCTGTGTAAAAGATATGATAGGTTGTGACCCGTATGTTTACATAGTGACTTTACTGTCATGTAACAAATGCATTTTTTCAGCTCTATATTACGCAAGTTCTGTTTTATGTAAAAGAAAAAAAATCAGTACAAAGATTTCTCTTACAGGTTGAAGGGACAGGCAAACAGAGCATTTACAAATTTATCAAAGTACTGGAGGGACTTCGAGAGTGGGAGATTTGTAGCCCAGATATCACAGCGGCAGTAGAGTTCTGTCGTGAACGTATTGTGGAAATGACAATTGAAGAATACGAGTCATGGTTTACTCAGAGATTTCCAAGAGTTACACGACCCCAGACTGCTCCACCGGCTGTCAAAACTGAGAAAAAGGATGATCGTTCTAATTCAGGATTGGCTTCAGCTCGTAGAATGGTTCCAAAACGACCAACACAATCAGCATTTACAAGGAGAGTTCAGCATTAGATACTTTTTTACAAATTTAAAATATGAATTCTATTTTTATTGTTGCAGTAAATCAAAATAACATCTATAAATTGTATTAATTATATAAAATATTATGCTTTGTTTATTTTGTAGGTTGATCTCAATGCAGCATATAAAATTGAGACGATTTTATACGAACAATTTAGTATCATTTAAAGTTCTTTCCTGGCACTAACATGAAGAAACCAGCCAATATAACTAAGACAGACTTACTCATTTTGTGTCACATAGCTGAATTCTGATGTCAGAATTAACATGTTGCATTTACGATAATTAAGTTATCTTGTGTGTTGTGATTTTGTTTATGTACCTTATTGTAAATTTATAATGTAAACAGAACAGCCTAGACAGTGCTGTTAAAATAAAAACATATATTTTTTCTTGATTTGTTTTCTTAAATGGTATGTTTATAGCTTAAGCATTATTGGTCAAACACTCACTCTATTGTTAGTGTTGTAAATTTGTAATAGGAACTTACTGTTCCTTTAGCATATTTTAAAAGATAGAAATATCCGTAGAAAAATATGATTATTCTGTGTTTAAAAAAAGCTATATACATTCAACAATGGAAACATGATCAATATTTGAAAAATGTTTCTAAGTTTTGTTTTTCATTTGTAGTAGCACATTTCTTGTATTTCTTTTTCTCTTTTTGTTGTTGTTTGTTGTTGACGTTTTTGTTTTGTTTGATTTTTGTAAACTGTGATACCGTTTTTTCCAAAATGGATAAAGAAAATGACTTATTTATAAAGAAAAAATTACACAAAGCTTTAAACATTTTCTTCAACTTTCCTTTTATCAAATTCTTCTTTTCTTATTAGTGTGAAGTTTGTAGATTTGTTTTACACTCCCCGTCATGTGCTGATATAACTGAACCTTTCACATCATGAAATTAACATCCTAAACATACCATATATTGAAAGGTTATACATGCTTGAAATAGACATATAATATTTCAGAATTTATTTTGAAATCATGTCTTGTTTTAATGACATTGAAATCATGTCCAGTCTGATAAATGCCTTACATTTAGTAAATTAACATGATACAATGCCTTGTTCTGGTAGATTTTTGTTCATTATCATATCTTGTGACATCATGTCAATCTGTGCTATCATTGTGTTCATTATTAATTTCCCACTCTTTGGGAAAAATGATCAATCTATCATTTCTTTACAGGTTGAGCTTGACATGACATTTCTCTACAAGTAAAGATCTGACATTTCATGAAAATAATTGGCATTGGCTTGTAAATTGCTAGTAATAAGTCTTTACAGTTAATGCTGACTAACAGTAATTTGGTTTTCAAAAAACTTGTTATTGTATGATGTGTCAAATGGTATGCTATTTTTTTTTGTCCTTCTATCAATGTTTTTTTTTTTTTTTGAGTCAGTATGTCTTCAACTTGGATCTTAAATTAACTCTTACCTGGGTAAAATATTTGGATATAAAGTTGACCAACTTTTACTTATAACAGATTTTTTAATCAGGAAAAATTCATAGTATATTTTTTCTTTTGTTAAAAAAATCAATATGTTCTTTTTCAAAATTTGTTAAGAATACTTCCTTTTCTCTCCAGATTTTATATCATTTTGTCCTAGAAGTAATTTTATAGATTGAAGGTTAACATGCCAGTATATATGTAGAAATCAAAACATATTAATTTTACTTTATGCATACCACACTACCTCGTTACACTACACTATGTAATAGGAATTTTATTTTAAAGACTTAGGTTTTCTTTAGAAGACAGTGTCTCTTAGCACTGGAAAAAGTAATATTATAGCATTTATTTTCTTCATTTAAGAATTTCTTTTTTAAGTAACGTCTTTGGTACTTTACATGAGTATTCGGTCCTAGGTCTGATTGGCTCAAGCCATTTTTTTCTGGTCAGATTCAAAGCAAGCTTGTAGCAGTTTTTTTTATTATTTTTATTTTTTGCAAGTAATCAGAATTCATGTGTTTGTTACAAGTTGGCTTTACAATCCCAGTCTTATTTGACTGTCAAACTTTTGCAGTATGTGTCCACCTTGGATTCTTAAGAATTGCTTTTAAAAAAAGTTGCAATTCAGTGGAAGGTACATGGCTAATAAATATTACAAAAAGCCTTGATATGATTTTAATAAACCTTCTTTTTTATTTAACCCTGAACCTGCTGGAACCGAAAGTGATTAGCCTTTGCCACCAGTATAGAGCCAGGTCAGCCTGCACATCCATGCAGTCTGACCAGGCTCTATACTGTTGGTAGCTCATTTTTGTTTTGATATTGAAATCCCTTAAACTTTGAATGGACTTTTCCAAATTCAAAGCTGGGCAAATCCATTACAAAAACTCAGCATGTTCAGGGTTAATGAGATTCTGCACTATCAGCTGCCAACTTTTGATAAATTCGATAAACTTGAAACCTGTTGTTGAACGGTAATTCACATTGATGTAATTATAAAGTATAAATTTTTAAAGGTATAAAAAGACTAATTATTTTGCAGCTCTGTTGTCCAGACTGGTAACTTGTTGCAAAAACTGGTATCATTTTAAAAGGTTTCCTTTAACAGAACTGTAAAAGATTTCTTTTGGGTTTGAAGTAACTTCGACAAAATGGATCTAGTGGTTATGATGAAAAGTGATACAATAGGGAATGTTTAAACTGCAGGATGTGGCTAAACTTTTCAGTCATATTTTATCAGTAGAATATAATTGTACACATCATTCAAATTGAAGTATATACAGTATTTATATGTATTCAAAAAGCTATTTATTATAAAATATTTATGTTTACTGTGCCTTATTAAAAGATAAAGCAATTTAGTATTTATTGTCTGTTTAACATCATACACCTTTTACAAAATGGAAATTTTTAGCTGAACTTTTTGAAAGGAAAAAATCGAGCTATTGCTATAGTCATTGTGTTGCTGCCTTTGCCGTTGCCAGCCGAAATCTTTCACATTGATCATAACTTTTTATTTCTGAATGGATTGTCTTGGAAAAAACAACCCTTTGGACAAGACCTTTAAGTAGACCTTTAAGTAGACCAGACTGAACTTAACCTTGGGTCATATATGACCTTCACCTTCAAGGTCAGATTATTGAATTTTGCAAAATTTAGCCATAACTTTGTTACTTATTGTTGTATTTGATTCATACTTGGACAAAACAACACTTATGACAATACCTAAATGTTGATTATTCAAGTATGACCTTGATCTTTAAATGACCTTAACAGTCAAGGTCAAATTGTTGACTTTTGCTTAAATTGTATAAACTTTGTCATTTATTTATGTATTTGATTCATACTTGCACAAAAGAACACTTATGACGACTCCAACATTCTGACTGTTTTCAAGTTTGACTTTGACCTTAAAATAACCTTGACCGTCAAATTATTCAATATTACTAAAATAAAGTAAAACTGACCATAACTTTGTTATTTATAGATGGATGTTATATATGACTTTATGCACGTCACTCGGCGTCAATGACTGTGATTCTGCGGCATCTTTTGTGGCTGTTTCCATTTCCACAGCTTTATCTACTGCTCTTTTTAAATAATGTTAGGTCAGCTTTAGACAATAAGTGCTTGTGTATACGCTGGTCACGTAACCCGCAAACAAATCTGTCGCAAAATTCAGTCAACTTTCCTAGAACTGCCACATATTCCTGTACATTTTCGTTCACTGGCTGGTTTTGTTATGGAAACGAAAGCTTTCGGCAATGAGCAAAGGCTTTGGGCATAAGTGTCCCCTCAGAAGGTTACACACCTCGTCGTAAGATTTTGTTGAAGGTCTTGGGCTGTCAAGTTACGTAGTATGTCCTTTCTCCTAATATTGCAAGCAATGCTGGAACTTGTTTTTCATCTTTGATTTTATTCATGAGAAAATACTGATCCAATCTTTCTTGGTACGAAGACCCAGATTCCTTGTCACTATCGAACTGATTTAAGTGTCCTATCAATCCAGCCATAATTAATTAAAGTAATTTGTATCCAGAAATTTACGCAAATTTAACACTGAAATCGATAAATTTCCTGAAAAGCAAACACTTCATATCCTCGTCGCCAGTTTGTTATGTATGTGGCCAGGAAGAAATAAGGAACAACAATTCACTATGATAGCTACTCAAGCCCTTAACAATATCCAAGAATAAAGGAACATGGAAGGCGTGGCTACAGGGCCAGCATGCATGCATATCGTATTACCTAAATTCTGATTCGCTGTTGTAAATACACAACAGATTTGATAATTATATTATAATATATGATGATGCCGTTGAAAACCCTTCACCACAATTTCCTTCCTCTGTTGTATGTTTGCCTTTGGAAAGAGGAAAAAGTCGAGCTTGGCCCCCGCTTGCGGTGGCTCTTGTTTTATCTGTGTGTGAAACCAAGATGCATCAACCATAGTTTGACATGCCAACAAAAGGTATGAGTTTAGACATGTAGGTTTACACGTTTTTTTCTACCATGCAAAACGTAAAAGCTCTGGTCAGTCTTCAACTGTTAATTTGCTGACACTGTAGAAGTCATGTTGGACTAATTCTATTCAACCTTTCAACATCTAAAGATCTGACGTTGTGTCAAAACCTTTATCAATCCAATGAACTTGGTCAAAATTCTTCTTTGTAATCCTAGCATTCCAGTGAAATGGTCACATTTTTAAAATAATAAACTGTGAGCTCTCTCTGCATTCAACGCAACAAGTGAAACAACTCCAAAGAATAGCTAAGTGAAATCTTCAGGATCCAACATAAAATAAGACAGCTTTATATTGCTCTGCCG
This sequence comes from Cyclina sinensis, assembly GCA_012932295.1. Taxonomy (NCBI): domain Eukaryota; kingdom Metazoa; phylum Mollusca; class Bivalvia; order Venerida; family Veneridae; genus Cyclina; species Cyclina sinensis. Next base: position 28,294,238 of record JAAONU010000008.1, read on the forward strand.
AGTACGACTGTTGTCGAGTAAAATACGTGTATGTCTTTTAGAGATATCAAAGTACGATTGTTGTCGAGTAAAAGACGTGTATGTCTTTTAGAGATATCAAAGTACGATTGTTGTCGAGTAAAATACGTGTATGTATTTTAGAGATATCAAAGTACGACTGTTGTCGAGTAAAATACGTGTATGTCTTGTAGAGATATCATTCAGCCGAGTATTATGATCGTGTGTTTCATTTCATGAACCCAGTTTTGATTTTGACACTGAGATCTAGAAACCAGTCGCTCTAATTTTGAAGATGGCAGGTTCAAACAAAAGGCTATGGAGTTTTCACAAAGTTTTTTTTTTCTGATCTAAGATGATGTTCTTGCTATTGATCCAGTAGATTCCAACTTGACCTAGATATCAGCGAGTAAACAATTCTGAAAACAAACTTTGGATAAAAACATGGTCTGAGCAAGTGACGTAGTTTTGACTGTTAATACAATATTCTAAGTTTAATGAGAAACGGAAGTTTCAAATTCAACTTACACAGTAATAAAGTTTGTGGATTTATTGTTAAGTTTTCAACATTTTACGAATATTGAAAGAATAATTACTTAGAAATGCTTAATCAAAAGTAGCGATTTTTTCATCAGTGGCCGACCGATGGAACGCGTCATCTTGCCACGTGACCATTTAGACTGTGACGTAGTTATTTTTTTTAATTAGTAACTGCAACAATAGATAAAATTATCGGAAGAATTCCAATTTGTTGCATGAAAATATGCTAAATAAATTGATGGCTTATTTTGTATTTTTCTTAAATAAATAATTCGTATGCGTAATCGGCGTGCCGAAGAAATATGTGACAAGCAAAAGTTTATTGTGGAGTGTGATAGTGGAGTGTGATAGTGGAGTGTTACTGCTTGACTTCACCACAAGTGGCAGCAGTTAAATTCATACGCCATATACTACTTATAGTTGGCGTTTGCACAATTGAAAATATATATCGAAAATATCTGTTTCTTTTCGTTCTCACTGCGTGATGTTTTTCATGTAGGTATGAAAGCATGATGTAAAAAAACGGTAAGACAACAGGTCATGTAAGATACTAAGGATTTTGTTAATGACAACCGCCATTAATAGAGAAATATAGATAATGACGATTGCAGCTAGATCAGTGGATAGGATAATGCCAACTGCCGTCAAGTGAAAACGATAGTATTTCGATGTTTATGCCTCCGAAGGAGGGCACATTGTTTTATAACTATCCGTCTGTCAGCCCATCATTCCGTCAGTCCGCATACACACCTGATACCCTAGGTGGTAGGAGGTGTTCCCTAAACAAAAGAAATATATTGTGTTCATTCCGCGACCACTTACTTCTTTTGTCCTTTAACTGGTCATTCTTTTGTTAAGAACAAAGGCTGATTAATAAGATACTGTTTAAAACATGATTTAATCGTTAGGGGCCTTTTAAAATGGGAATATTCAAGACAAGATATTGCGGGAACAAAATAATTTCAGGCAAATAGTCACCTGCACAGTCACTTGAAGTTGTGACCTCGCCCCCGTCCCCCGTTTTTACTGCCCTTGCACAAGAGTTTTGTAGCGTAACTGCCCTTGTACAAGAGTTTTGTAGCATAAAAGTCATGAATAACAGCAACATACAACTGTTCCTACTGTTATCTGTTACAAATGAAGCCTTTTCAAAAAAGGCCAAACCCACTCTCCAACACTATAATATACACAAGTTATGAAACATTGCGCCTCAAATCGCCTCACCTGCCTATGTTTTTCCTTGGTTTTTGCAATAAAAACAAAGGTCTGGAAAATGTTGATGGTGTCTATCAATTAAGCGGTAATTATTCTACACATCAATATATCAATGAACTAAAATTAACAAGTTCTTTCTGTACCCTTATGTATTCCTCTTGTGGCATTGTGTATCCCCTGTATGACTGTATGACTAACTAAAATCATATATCAAATTTTACTCAATGTTTTGTATAAATTTCCATTTAAAATTCTTGTATCCATGTGTAACCCTATGTATCCCTTGTATCCCATCCTTATTTGATTGAAAAAAAATTGTGTTTTTAGGACATATCATATATGGCACAAAAACACACAGTATGACTAACTAAAATCATATATCAAATTTTACTCAATGTTTTGTATAAATTTCCATTTAAAATTCTTGTATCCATGTGTAACCCTATGTATCCCTTGTAACCATGTATCCCATACTTATTTGATTGAAAAAGAATTGTGTTTTTAGGACATATCGAGGTCACAACCTCAAGTGACTGTGGTCACCTGCACTTCACGGAACAACAGCTATCCGTAAACCCGGTTAAACGGTGCGAGATGATGAGGTCAAACTTTTAGACACTGGTCACCCTACAAAGTGTGTGTACATATCCGTACATGTCATCTGATAATACTATCAAAGTTTCGTCAGAATGAAAGAAAAACAACAACAACAAAATGTGTTCTAGACTCAAATCTACAATAAATATTCCACTAAAATGGCATTTCCAACTATTAAAGAAAGATATACTATGTATGGATATTACTGCTTACCTCTATGAATGAAAAATAACTGATAATGTAAAGAAGATAATATGTTTTTCCCCATTAGATCAGGTAGGCACTGAGAACCTATTTTTATAATGAAATTTTATACACCCAAAGACCGTACAACAACAACTTTATATCAAATTTGAAGGCTAACAATCATGATTTCAGATTACACAGATTGTTTGACCGGGTAAGTGATTCTTTCAATACTACTCAATAAATATTTAAATCATTTTGAAAACAAAACGGAAGCTCTAAATGTTCGCCTGAAAATAAGTTTAAAATATTAAGATTATCAGCTAAGAGGGTCTTTGCGAGTTGTAATTGAATTTTTCCCCTAACAATTCCGTTAAGATTTTATTATGTGGCCTGTAAAATTCTTCCAACAGTTTACGTGTCTGTGGTAACATCTCCCCGAGCTGCCTGTCTTTCAGCCTTCTTGAATTCGCATGTACTTTTGAGTTTCCCGTCCGTTGTAAATCTTTTTCTCCCATTTTAGCTGTAAGTAAATGAACGTAACCAGAAATGTTTCAGTGATATACATATATAATTAACTGGACTTTTTCTTCCGTTTTTGGCATGAGTAAAAACTTTGTTTTTTTAAGACATCTTATCTGAGAAACAGGCCAAATATCATTTATATTTATATCACCAAGAAATGTACAGCTACGATATAAAAAGAAAATTAATTAATTCACCAGGGAAGAAAGCGCCGAAAAAAGTCAGTTACGAATGAATCAGAGTGGGAATTGTTTCGCTAATGGCGGAGAAACCATTATATTCGAATGTGTCAGCAAGGAAGATGGTACTTACGTAATTCTAAAAATGCAAAAATCTTCCTCATGTACTCTGCAGTTTTAATGGAAAAATCTTCGAGTTTCATTACCATGACCTGATCACGTGGGAACACGCGAAAGAATTCTTTCAGATGTTGATGATAAATTCCTATGCGGAGTCTGACCTGAAAGTAGATAACACACTACTGAGAAAAAGTGATGGTTCTGTCACTGTTAGATGACAATGCCCCCGAAGTGGTGCTTTGACCTTTGAGCTTAGAGCCAGTCATTCAGGTGTCAAGGTGAAATAAATATAGGTATTTGGGAAGGTTTGTCCAAAGAAGTGTTGTATCAAAGTATGAAGTAAATCCACTTAATAATTTGGAAATAATGGCCAATGTTAAAGTTTTCGGACGGACGGACGGACTGACGGACGGACTGACTGACGGACGGACTGACTGACGGACGGACGGACGGTTCAAAAACTATATGCCTCCCTTCGGGAGTATAAAAACGTTTAAAAGATTACCTTGAAATTCCTTTTTTCTTTTTCCCCCTCCATTCTTTAATTTTTATTTCTTTTTATTAGTAGAATACATTGTTTGAAAAAACAAACAAACAAACAACGTTTTATCTTTTATTCATTTGTTTGCTAAATATAACAATTAGCTAATTTTATAAATTCCGTTCTAAGAAGGTTAGTATGCACTTATAGAATTAAATTGGTTATAAATAGCAATTTTAATCTTGGTGGTTGAAATTGAACTTGTGGGTTAGCTTGTGACCACAGGTGACAGTATCACCACTAGACACGAAAAAATAACGTTTTACTAATATGTCTACAAGGTATATTTCATACAGAACAACAAGGAACATCACTTGGTGACTTTTTTGCATTTATTTTTGTTAAAGAATAGTGAGTATGTTGTTACCGTCTAATACAACCTCTGACAACTCCGTCAAGGAACGGATGTGGTCCAGTGGTAACGCGCTGGACTGGTAAACCAGGGGTCCCGAGTTCGATTCCCCGCTCTTCCACTAACATTACTAATAGTCTTACGGATGAGACGTTAAACCGAGGTCCCATGTGTCAGTACTATACACTGAGCATGCAAAAGAACCAGGGGTGTCTCTGGAATGGGATGCTTTCTGTATCTTGCACTACCCCCACAACATAAAATAACTACTCTCTTCAGGGGGCGTCGGTCATATGGGAAACCGGTACCGACGAGAAATAATCTCAAATAGATAAAGATCCGTCAAGGAATCGATTCTTTGGGTCAGTGGTTAGAGTGTTGGCTGGTCACGTGGGAGATCGGAGTTCGAATCCCGCTCTAGGTTGTGTATTCTAAGATGTATTACATCTTTCTGTTTCATGTTTCATGAGGTCATCGTCCGGGATGACCTCTCCTGGTCTTAGTTATAAACAATAAATAAAAATGAATCTTTCAAGATTTCTATCTGATATTCTGATCTAAAAATACACCAACAACATCATTCGTCATCATAAATGGTGACTTTCTCAAGAGGGGATGTGTTACGGTTTAGTGCACACCTACCTATAATAGTCTATTGTATAAATACAACCTCTGAAAATCCCGTCAGGAAATCGATTCTTTGAGTCAGTGGTTAGTGTGTAGGCTTGTCACGCGGGAGATTGGAGTTCGAATCCCGCTCTGGTTTTTTTAGATGCATTGCATTTTTCTGTTACGGATTTTCATGTTCGTAAGAACGTAAAAGATCAACATCGTAACGATGTGCCAACTTAATGAACAATTCAATGCACTGATATAGATTGTTCTGTTACACATATCAGTGCGTTTTCTTACCATGATTTTTGTTATGAATATTTCCATTAGTTAATTATCTAGAGGTGTTTTCCAACAGCCATTGAAAAAACTTGACAAAAAATGGAATTTCCTGACGCCACCAACAAACATAGTGAAATGAAAGTAAGATTATATAATTTTTTTTAAAAAGATTTCAACGCAAAGCACAAAGAAACAATATAATGAAAGGGATTTAAGTGGGTTAAAATTATGATCTTTTATTCACATTAAATATTAACGTAAATTACCATTCAGACTGTGCTAGAAACACCAAATATTCGTTTTTATAGGTTGTTTGGTCAGAGATACTGTCACCTATGCGAGTGACACTTTTTAAACCTATATGAAGTGTCATGTACAAAATATAATTCCAGCTAAACGATATTGATTTGACTAAACAGGTGTGTTATGTTGTCCTGTTGACAGTGTTACAAGTGCTTAAAAAGAACTAAAGCAAAACTTTACCCATAGCGCTGGCCACAATGGAGTTTTGTATTTTAAAGGTGGAGTATATACGCAATGACGTAATGTGTTGTCTTTCAAACACTCGCGCGTGCCGTTTAAAGCTTTCACCACGCCTTCTTGAAATACCCTAGGCTTTCCATGTCGAAAATATAGATAATCAGAATACAACCTGAAATAAAAACTGGTGTTGCTTAATGTATTGAATGTCTATCAAGAAAACTGAATCAAAAATACAATCATACATAAATATCGAAAATATTCCCTTTGATGACATTTACACGATAGAAGTGGCCCTCCGTAAATAAATCGCCCTCCATTTAATAGAATGTACAGCAAAGTTTTTGTTACAATGATATTCACCTAAGTCCAGAATAATTCAGATTATTTTACTAGTAGTTTAATCAACATACAATTTTGAACAAATAAATTAACAATAAATTATTAGAACAATAAACAATCAATCAATCAAACAACATTTTTTCCCTTCTGCAATCAGGGAAATCTCATAAAAATCTCAATACAGATAGTTTTGTTTGATGTTTCAAGTTGTTCTTAAAGTGAAACGCCTTATGAAAGAATGGAGAATGAAAATTGAACGCGGTCTGTAAGATGTAAGAATACATACCTGTCAACTGGATTTCGTAACAAGACAATTATTTTTGCCTTTGGATTTAAATGGTATATATAGTCGGCATTGGTATACTTGGGTTCAGAAAGGTTCTTGTACTGCGGAAGAATGGTCCAGTAATCATTGTCCCACAAAGTCGAGGCAGAACAATCACCTGTTAGATGGAAACAAAAAGCTTAGATTCAGTTCAGAGCAGAATGCACGTGCGCACTTTATCGGGAAAATGTGTTGTAAGACATCATAGAAGTCGACTCCAAGAACTCTGTTTTATTGATGATCGCAGAGGCTGATGCTTTTGAACACGGATCTAAGAAATCAGCCACTATAAATAGAAGACAGGAACTTTCGTTTCCTAAAGGTACGTTATACCTTGCGATATTCAGACCATTTCATGACATGAAGTTCTTTCACATAATAATATCCTTTTCTGAAAACTGGCTCAGAATTTGTGTTAATTTTATGGGCAAAAATGTCATTGCTTAAACATTATCCCTATTTTGCTTGCTGTTTTTGTAGATCTACTAGAATATGTAAATTCAAAGCTGGTCTTGCTGCGTTTTGAAGTCCTATTAACTCTATGAATTTTATATAGTACAAGGAAGGAATTTTTGGTTGTTTCACACCAATAAGAAAAGATGCATTTCCTGTTGTCTGCATATGGAAAATTCTAAAACTACCAGAATAAACGATTTTGATGTTTTATTGCTAAAATTCTGTAGAAAAGTGTAACAGAAGAGGATTCGGTGAGTTCCTGAAATTTTCCGGCTGCACTTCAGTCAAAATGCATATTAAAATAGATCTGTTATAAAATTGTAAACAGAATTACTGTGTCGATGGCAAGGGGTAAGTTCTGTAAGCTTCCAGAGTGTTCGCAAGAGTAATTAACTGAAATTGTGCTTAAATAGTGAACCTGAAACTTCTTGAGTTAAAAATTTATGTATAAGATGAACGTCTGAAGGTATTATTGAACAGTATGACTTTTTAACAATGTTTCTCGTCGTCTTTGGGCCTCTGTTTATGTTTACTTTTAGTTAAGTTAGGGTAAAGAAGGAAAAGCAGTGAGCTTATTTCAAGTTTTCATACTATTTCATTTAAAACATTAGGGGTGGGGCTTTGGGAAGAATTTAGCGGAAAGCAGTGCAATTTTGTGGTCAGTTCAACAGAAACCACAGTGCTAAGAAAACTGTAATACACTTGAAATCTTTTTTTCTGATTTTATTACCATTTATTTTGTGTAATCTTTCAGATGTGTTAGAACAGAGTATTTTATTAAAACCGGTTACTGCTTTACTTAACATGATTGTATTTCAGCTATGGATGGAAGAGTAGTAATTATAATTTAACTTTTTTTAGGCAACAGCAATGCTATAACCTGGAGACTCATTTGGAATGCAGCATCTGCTGCAGCTACACTACTGAAGATAAAACTATGTTCCTCATCCATTTCATACAATTCTGAGCATTTGCTTGACTACTTTTGCTATAGCGAAGGGTCTGAAGTGATCTCCTAGGGGAACACCTCATTCGGTAGAAAAGTCCACTTTCAAACTTGTATTAATAACCATTGTTTGAATTTTTCTAACTTTAGAGTTTAGTAGTGGTTCAAACAGTAAAGAAAATCTCTTTCTGTGGTTATGTATATGTCTTTGGCCTCCCGGATTTCGTAACCCATCGTACAGATCTGCTGCACTAATATACCTATAGGCCTACACTATGAGGAATGCAAAGTCACTAGAGAGTTTCACCCTGGGAGATCCAGCGAATTCCGACCAGACCGACTTATATCTTCCGCTTTAGAATTTGACTGTTATTTTCTTTGATAAGCATTCAGTTCTATCACCACTTGCCCCACTGGACTAAATTACAGTTTGCCCAAAATTCATCATAAAGTTTCGTTACATTGATTTTATTGTTATTTCCTTTCTTTTTTTATCATAGATTACTTTCAGATGTACCTGAAAAGACACGGTATACAGTATATTTTGAAAGATATAGTAGTTTTGCTCTTTGAGCTTGTTTTTCAGTAGACACTTCTTGGTTACTTAAAGTCTGTTTAGATTTTCCTGCCAATGACAGTCGAGGGGTAATGCGAAAAAGTGCTATGTGCTGCTTTAATCTATAACACTTAGAACTTTTCGCATTCACCTTACCCTCTAAAATAAAGTACCGGTACTAAAAGTATTGGTGACAAAAATATTGGTGACTAGCTTTTTCAGAAAGCTAACACTGTATTACGATTATCTTACCGAATATTTTGCCGTGGTATCCACTAGCATTCTTTTCAGCATAAATTTGTTTTGTAGCTTCCTCGAACTCTTTCAGATAATCTGATAAATCTGACTTAGCATGCGTCTCTTTAAACATATCTGAAATAAAATAGTTTGTGTGTTTTCTTTGGTCTATAGTAGAAAAATACTTACAATCAATCAAGCAAGTGGTGTGGCTAGAACTTATTTGAGTAAAAATCAATAAGTATTACATTTTTCTCTTGTTAGGATAAGATTCTACAGTGGAATGACACTCGTTATCAATCAAACTAGTGGTGTTCATAGAATACATTTGAATAAAAATAGATAAGTATTGCATTTTTGTCTTGTAAAGATACGATTCTACAGAAGAATGGCACTCATTTTTCGCACAATCGAGCTGGTTTGATATTTGCCAAAGCTCGAAATTCACTTACACTGACTATCGATTTATGAACTTGATGTGCAACCGAGGGCTTTATTTTATCGAATAGGATGAAAATATTTTTTTTTAATTCTTACAGTACTGCTTTCGAGAAAGCCAGTGTGGCTCCTTTTTAACGAGTTCAGATATTTTCGGATGCATTATTAGCCGTCTGTATAGATCGGTGGTTCCCGACTTCGGTGCACCGATGAGATAGAAATACGGTAAACATCGAATAGCTGGTTCCGTTTTATCCTTTTTGACTGGTACCCAACATGGATTTTTGTAGTTTTTTAAGAATTTGAAAGGGCCCTGAGAAACAAACGTATATCTTCAATGAAAAATAATAATTGGCACGTGAATGTAGTCGTATTTTGTTGAAACTTAACAAGTTTAGACAAATATGTATGATTAGAAAATTATGTCTGAAGACATAGTATATGGCACATAAGCAGGTGCATAACAATGTAACGGTGAAAGAACCAGATAAAATGTTGGGCGCCAACATCGTTTACCTCAGAAAGATTTTTTCTTAATTGCGGGACTTCAAACCCGCGGGTCCAAACTCCTGATACAGTTATTCTGCAAACTGAACAGGGGACAGACAGCACATAGTCCTCGAGGCCAACGGCTGTTTACAACTGTATGATACTTACAACGGTTAAAAGATCTTCAAGTTGATACTTTCCAGATGCAATCTGTTTGGAGTAGAAATTGTCAAATGCTTTCGTCTTTAAGTTTGATTTCCCAGCATTAGAAAGATCTTTCAAACTGAGAGTTCCAAAGGTATGACTCGCCGTTGTTGTTGACTTATTACTACTGTTATCAACCTTTTCGCTAACTGTTGATTCAGTACTTCTTTCCGTAACGAGTGGGGCTCTTTGGGTCATTTTGTTTAGATATTCTTGATAGCTATTGACTGTTAGGTTGAAGAGTCCTCTTCGGTCCCCATTTTGAACTTTTCCGGTCAGATATTTCGAATTCTCGTCCCAGGATGCAACGGAGTACATTTTATTGTAAACAGACTGGTCGAAGTAAATCATGAAGAAGAAAACAATACTTGCGCATGCGATAAAGACCAAAGCTATCCGTTTGTAGTTCTGCGAAGACAAAACAAAGTCAGAGGTTATCCGATTGCAAATTTGATATTACAAGAAATTAACTGATTCTAAAATGTAGAAGCACGATTATATATTCAGTTTTTAAATTATTGAATTTAATTTGTTTTTCCTTTTTAAAAAAATTATATTACTTGTTAACTTACCGGTAGTTATAACCCGTCCTTGCTTTACAGGTGGACCAATGGTCTAAGTCAGATGTGTCCGTTTTCGTATGTTTGAAACATTTTAATTTTTTAGCATTTTTGTTTTGAGTATATGCCTCATAACGATCTGTTATAAAGCTCTACACATTTGACAGAAATGTGGTCAATTTTCTTTGCACGAATGTCAGGAAGTGTGCGCCATGTTTTGAACCCCGAATTCTGCAGTTTCTGCCATTGCTGAATACACCATTACAGTATATTTGAAATATTCATTAACATTAAAAAATGCAAGCATATTTGTACTACAGTAACGATTTTTTCTTTGATAAAGGTATATTTTTGCTGTACTAAAACTGTAGATTATGTATTGGAGCTGAAACTTAACGATCGGAGACTTTAGCATGAGGCACTTTGTAAAACTTCACAGGTCAGTAACATGTCAATTTTTTTTCTTTGTCGAAAAGATCTTGTGACTGAAGGCGGCCTAAATTAAATCATGATTTATAAATAATGGTAATAGTTTCAAATTTCAAACAAGTCTCGGAGCCGGGTTTTGCAAGAATGTAGAATGTAGAAGACCATGAATATTGTATCTGATCCCCATTTTCGTACTGTTGCTTCAAAATAAGCGATAAAAAGAGCAGCTTCGATATTTTGGATGTGAAATACTAAACGTCGTTGCTGGTCATAAGTGAATGGCGCCTTCCAAAATCAATCAGTGACTGGAGTATTTAATGCGTCATCTTACGTTATACGACAGCAAAGGTTACTCGTTGAAAATCTCGGAACACAAAGCAAGTTTGAATGTAATTATACCCCTCTTGAAATAATAAGAGCATTTAACCAATTGAAATGTGTGTGTGTGTTTGGGTTAAATTCAGTTGAAACTATGTCTTCTTTTTAAATGTAGCTCTCGTATAATAAAAATGAAAATAATAAAAATAGAATAATAATAATGATAATAATAATAATAATAGTGTTATGATAATGGTGATAATAATGATAATAATACATTTGTAGTGTAATAATCTTAATAATAATAATAATAATAATAATAATAATAATAATAACAACAACAGCAGTGTAATAATAATAATAATAATAATAATAATAATAATAATAATAATAATAATAATAATAATAATAATAATAATTATTATTATTATTATTATTATTATTATTTAATAATAATAATAATAATAATAATAATAATAATAATAATAATAATAATAATATATTATTATTATTATTATTATTATTATTATTATTATAACAGTGTAATAATAATAATAGTGTAATAATATTTTGCGCTTACAAATTATTTTGTTCTCAATATTATAAGACTCTTTTTAAAAGAGTACAATAATGCAAAAGTCTTTTTACGAGTACAATAACAGGAACTTTTCATTATGTCTTATATCTCTTTACGTTTTCCCATTAACATGATTAAGCCGTTAACTTCACTATTCAACGTACAAAAATTCTATCTATATCGGACAATACAGTATTGAACATTTGGAGAGTGCTGCAATTCTTTGAGAGATAACATTAATTTATCTAAAGCGCGCAATAACAGAATTCTGGAAAAGTTTTGTATAATTCGAGAGACCGGGGTAAATGCGACCCATAATCGTAAATATTTTGGATTATTTTGCACTTTAACATTAAGTTAAATATCTATTTTAGGCGTCTTTTTATATTATACAATTTGGTTTGATAACATGTAGCTTGGGGAAAAAATCGTCTGTCATGGGAAAAAAGTCATGACGTTGCAAAATCTATTTTCCTTTCGTCAAAATTCTTTTTTGAAACAGACAAACTGCAATCATCAATCGCTTTAAAGTACACATCTATAATATAGAATTACAAATAAATAAAATCCAAATTTTATCAACATCAAGTATGATATAAAATTATGAAGTATAAATTGATTTAGCAATTTAAAAACAGAAAGCAAATTACCATGTTTTCCGTCCAAGATAGTGCACAGTTTAACAAGAAGTTCATTCACCGCTTTAGAGGTTATGAAACATATGTTGGCAAGCTTACACCATTCAACTCCAACGTATCGCTGTGGAGGTTATGACATATCTGTTAGCACGCCTACACATAAAACGTTTTGAATTCATGATTCTGTATGTACAAATACACAGTTTCTTTGGTTTAGTTTTAATGAACTTCATACTTAAATTAAATAAAGAAAAAAAACTTAAGGACATAACCTAGAGATAACGGCTTAATCTCTATAAAATGGAGAATAATCGAAAATGTAAAAAAGCACAGGGGCAGTTAGACAGTATTCATTCATAATCAACGGGTATCCACCCAAAACGTTTGCTACAACAGTTCTATAAATAAAGACTAATATTCATACATGTTCTTAAACAAATTTTACCAACAACTTGACCTCTGTTCATGACTTGTTCTGTATCATTCTGTTCTTGACTTAAGAGTAAGCCTTTAATTATAAAAGTGACATCTCCACCATTTTATATAAGCGACACAAAACGGTTTATAACGTAATTTTTACGGATTCATAACAATTGCGTAAAACCTTCCAGAAGGGAAGTTAGTAATAATTCTATGTAAAATTCACTCTTTTATTCAAATCTTTGGACACATGTCCTTTTTCAAGAATGAAACCAGAATTATTTAGAAATTCAGTTACATCCATTTTCATTTACTCAGTGTTGCTGTATGTGTCCAGGCGATAAAAGAGTGAATTTTACATAGAATTTTCACGGATTCATTTTTATTCTGAACTAAAAACTTTGGTAAGCGTATGTTAAAAATCTCTTTCACAACTTTATCAATTTATCCAACCGGCGTACCAAATCAGCGCCATACTTTTTTTTCAAGTAGACATTTACGTAAAAACTTCGAGTTGGGCCGGTCAGCCTTCAATGTTAAAAGAACACCGCAAAACAAGTAATAAATAAGAAAGACAGAAAGTTTTATCAGTCGGCTTAGTTCACGTGTTTCAACAGGAATCCGGACAATTCCCCTAGCATTCCTTTTGGCAAACTTTGCAGCCTCGCCCCTCTTCCTCGCCCCCCCCCCTCCCCACCCCCCCTCCCTACCCGCTTTCGGACAAATACTCCTCCAACTTTTTTTTTCAAAGCGGCCAATTTCCTTCACGAATTTGAGACTCTTATGTTATGTTCTTTGTTTATCTAAAACATGTTAAAAATAGTAGCTACCATTGATAAACTGCAGATAAAACCATGACATTTCATCTAATTATTTAATTATGTTACATACTGTATACATTTTATTATGTATATTTTTTTTCGTGAGAGGGAAGATGCCTCCCCTGTCAAATTGCGGAAACAATATTATCCTCCTTGTTAAATTTTCGGGAGGGGGTTGGTCTAGGGGAGCGAGGGTCAAAATCTGCCAAAGAACGAAAAGGGAGTTGCCCGATATAGATAGAATTTTTGTACGTTGAATAGTGAAGTTAACGGCTTAATGGGAAAAAACAGAGATACAAGACATAATGACAAGTGTATAAATCGAACAAAGTTGAAAAAATAGAGAATTAAAGAGTTTCCAAGCAAAAAAAAAACGGAAGTTGTTTAAAGGTAAAAACAAGTTAAATCATCGCATTTCAATGAAAGAGTTTTATAAGTACTTTTCAGAATTAGGAAACGATATATTTCAAATAATTAGAATTGAGTCTGAAGAATTTTCATGCAAAACTGATTTTGACGATTTAACTGGTTCGAATGTTTTTTTAGACAAATCTATTACAGTTGAAGAAATTATGAAAGCAATGAAAACCGTTAAAACCGTAAATCACCTGGTATTGATTGCTTGGAAATGAATGGGTTATTGAATGTATTGATGTTTTAGCCTCGCATATTTGTGATATTTATATATTATATACTTGATAGCGGGTATTTTCCAGAGGCATGGACTGAATAGTTCCGCTGTATAAAAAAGGTGAAAAAAGATGTATTATTACTAAATAAATATAGAGGGATAACGCTAGTGAGTGGCTTGTCAAAATTATTTACATCTATTTTAAATAATAGAATAATACAATATTGTGAAGTAAATCATGTTTTTTCAGATGCACAATTTGGGTTAAGAAAAGGACAATTAACTGTTGTTTCATTATTCTCACGGCGCATGTTTATAAATCGCAGGCAGATTTTTATTACTAGTACATAGGGTTTCTAGCCGCAGTGTAAACTGGTGTTTCTTTAAGGCTTTAAATTGTTTTTGAATTTTTAGAATATTTAAAATAGTTCTGAATTCTTAAAATATTTCCGAATTTTTGTACAGGTGCACAAAGCTGTCTCCTTTGTTTGATAAATTCTGTTCCGATTTTGTAAAAAAATACAAGGGCAGATAAAATAATACTGTGTTTAAATAGAAGTGATCGTGCTTCATTTAAATACTGAAAAGGAAACAAACTGAGAAAGACATTTTAATGATTTTATCAAATTATTTTTAATATTTTTGTTACATTCTTTACTTGATGCATACACTTCTAGGCGTAAAAAGAAAAGAGGCATTTTTTTCAAAATCACAATTTTTCTTACCACGTCATAAAAACTAGAGTAATGCAGTAAAACAGACAAAACGTGAATTCCCATAGTATTAAACATCCCGCAAATTTGATTACAAACATGTTACCAATTAATTACATATTCAAAAGCCATAAATAACTAAAGACTGTTTTATTTTAAGAGAATTTTTACTTTTAATCAAGAATACAGCATCTGCACCATACAACATCTACGCATGTATTCTATGGCTTCATAATAACCGTTTCTTTTGTGGTTAATAAACTGGAAGAAAAAACCCGAGCATACATTTTACAACAAATGCTTTCATTCAATAAAATATCCCTCGGTGTTTGGTCTGACAAAATCAAGTGAAGACACATGCTGTTACGTTCTGCTGTGAATAATGACAAGTAATTAGTAGAACAGCATTTCCGACAAAAAACTGTTGAAGTCATTATAATATGCCTTTACAACGCGTCCATGGGTAATTAATATATAGTATTTTTTAAGCACATTTGCTCAAAAGGCAGTAAGAAATCGTTAAAAGAACATGCAAAATGACGGGGAGGCCATTATCAAACATCAATGCTACAAAAATGCTAGTGAAAATGATTATAATGAGCAATCTCAAAATCCATTTAATCTGTCTGAGAATTTTATTTCAAAATTCACTTGTCTCATCTATTAAAGGGCCTGCTGTAATGTATTTAGAAACATTGACATTCATGGAAATAGTCGAATCTGAAATATTCAAAAGGATATTTTATTGAGACCAGTACTTCCAAGATATCTGACAACTATGGATCTAGTGCTTTCAAAGGTAAAAAAAATAGGAACAGACCTTCGGCAAAATCTGGATTCTGTGTTACTCCGGTCGTCTTAAAGTGATCTTATACACATGTGTCGTCTTGAAGTGATCTTATATACACAGGTCGTCTTAAAGTGATCTTATAAACATGTGTCGTCTTAAAGTGATCTTATATACACAGGTCGTCTTAAAGTGATCTTGTATACACAGGTCGTCTTAAAGTGATCTTATAAACATGTGTCGTCTTAAAGTGATCTTATATACACAGGTCGTCTTAAAGTGATCTTATATACACAGGTCGTCTTAAAGTGATCTTATATATACAGGTTGTCTTAGAGTGATCTTATATATACAGGTCGTCTTAGAGTGATTTTATATACACAGGTCGTCTTAAAGTGATCTTATATACACAGGTCGTCTTAAAGTGATCTTATATATACAGGTCGTCTTAGAGTGATCTTATATACACAGGTCGTCTTAAAGTGATCTTATATACACAGGTCGTCTTAAAGTGATCTTTTAAACATGTGTCGTCTTAAAGTGATCTTATATACACAGGTCGTCTTAAAGTGATCTTATATACACAGGTCGTCTTAAAGTGATCTTATAAACATGTGTCGTCTAAAAGTGATCTTATATACACAGGTCGTCTTAAAGTGATCTTATATACACAGGTCGTCTTAAAGTGATCTTAAAAACATGTGTCGTCTTAAAGTGATCTTATATACACAGGTCGTCTTAAAGTGATCTTATATACACAGGTCGTCTTAGAGTGATCTTGTATACACATGTGTCGTCTTAAAGTGATCTTATAAACATGTGTCGTCTTAAAGTGATCTTATATACACAAGTCGTCTTAAAGTGACCTTATATACACAGGTCGTCTTAGAGTGATCTTATATACACAGGTCGTCTTAGAGTGATCTTATATACACAGGTCGTCTTAAAGTGATCTTATATACACTGGTAGTCTTAAAGTGATCTTATATACATAGGTCGTCTTAAAGTGATCTTATATACACAGGTCGTCTTAGAGTGATCTTATATATACAGGTCGTCTTAGAGTGATCTTATATACACAGGTCGTCTTAAAGTGACCTTATAAACATGTGTCGTCTTAAAGTGATCTTATATACACAAGTCGTCTTAAAGTGATCTTATATATACAGGTCGTCTTAGAGTGATCTTATATACACAGGTCGTCTTAATATGACCTTGTATACACAAATCGTCTTAAAGTGATCTTACATACACCTTTCGTCTTAGAGTGATTTAATATACACCTGTGGTCTTAAAGTTATCTTGTATACTCCTGGCGTCTTAAAGTGATCTTATATAGACATGTTGTCTTAAAATGATCGTATATAGACGTTTCGTCTTAAAGCGATCATATATAAACAGATCGTCTTATAATAATTGAGTATAGGTCGGTCGTCTTAAATGATTTTATAAACAACGGTCGTCTTAAAGCAATCTCATATGCACTTGTCGTTTTAAAGTAATACTGTATTCACCGGTCGTATTAAAGTGCTATTGTATATACCTATCGTCTTTAAGTGATCTTGAATACACCGGTCGTCTTAAAGTGATCTTGTATACAACTGTCCTTTAAAAATAATCATGTATACAGCTGTCGACTTAAAGCGATCTTGAATACACCGGTCGACTTAAAGTGATCTTGTATACACCAGTTGTCTTAAAGTGATTTTGTATAAATCTGTCCTCTTAAAGCGATCTTGTTTACACCTTTCGTCTTAATGTGATCCTGTATACACCGGTCGTCTTAAAATTATTTTATATACACCTGTCGTCTTAAAGTGATCTTATATAGACCGGTCATCTTAAAGCGACCTTATGTACACAAAGCCTCTTGAAGTGAATTTGTATACACCTGTCGTCTTAAATGACATTATTCTCGTTTTGAATTTATCTGTCCTTTTTCGGTGTTTGCACAGAAGTTTTAGTCCGTTAATATCTGCAAGTAGTTTTGTCCAGTGTATAGTTTCGCGGGCTTTTTTGGCTCGTGGTGCACTTGTTTTACTGACTATTGTTCAGTATATAAGGAGAAAACGGCGTGTTTTACGCCACTCGAGGTTTAATTGGCAGCATACACTTCGTTTTCTGACGTTCTTCATTTTACTTAGTCATAACCTTCCCGCTCATCCCAGTAATTGTTCTCTTTGCAGATCATCTTCTTTGGTTCGGAGCGACTTCTTCTATTACATTTTTCTTTCAGGTTTTATTTCGGAGGAAGAACACTGCACCAGTTAGTTACCTTCATTTTTAATTTTGTTTTTTTTTTTGTTTGTCTCTGTGTGAATTCACATTTTTTATTTATTCATTCGACTTCACGTGTCTCGTTAGTTTCGTTTCAGGTTTCTTACACAAGTCTTTTTCGGATCCTAAAGAAAACCCTTCCAACAGACATCAACAGCTGGATCTCTTTCGAATTTCCGTTTATTATGTTCGATATATGCTGCCAATTACATACCTTATTCCTATTATGTTGTTGTGTGTTTTTTTGTAAAGTTCCAGCAGATGAATGAAATTAGAGAATAATGAATTTACTCACAGCTTAAGCGTGAGTAAAGCCACTTAATATAAACCTGTCTTATTAAAATCATGTTCTAAAAATTGATCGCCTTAAAGATATCTTGCGTACAACTGTCGTCTTACAGTTATCTTGTAAGCACCTGTCGTACTTAAGTGATATTGTATATACCTGTCATCTTTTAGTGATCTTGTATATACCTGTCGCCTCAAAGTGATCTTATATACACCGGTCGACTCAAAGCGAGCTTGTATACAAAGGTCTTTTTGAAGCAATCATGTATACACCGGTCGACTTAAAGTGATTTTATATACATCTGTCGTCTTAATGTGATCTTATATACACCTGTCGTCTTAAAGCGATCTTATATACATCTGTCGTCTTAATGCGATCTTATATACATCTGTCGTCTTTAAGTGATCTTATATACATCTGTCGTCTTAAAGCGATCTTATATACATCTGTCGTCTTTAAGTGATCTTATATACAACTAATGTCTTAAAGTGATCTTATATACATCTGTCCTCTTAAAGGGATCTTATATACATCTGTCCTCTTAAAGTGATCTTATATACATCTGTCCTCTTAAAGTGATCTTATATACATCTGTCCACTTAAAGTGATCTTATATACATCTGTCCTCTTAAAGTCATCTTATATACATCTGTCCTCTGAAAGTGATCTTATATACATCTGTCCTCTTAAAGTGATCTTATATACATCTGTCCTCTTAAAGTGATCTTATATACATCTGTCGTCTTAATGTGATCTTATATACATCTGTCGTCTTTAAGTGATCTTATATACATCTGTCCTTTTAAAGTGATCTTATATACATCTGTCCACTTAAAGTGATCTTATATACATCTGTCCTCTTAAAGTGATCTTATATACATCTGTCCTCTGAAAGTGATCTTATATACATCTGTACTCTTAAAGTGATCTTATATACATCTGTCCTCTTAAAGTGATCTTAAATACATCTGTCGTCTTAATGTGATCTTATATACATCTGTCGTTTTTAAGTGATCTTATATACATCTGTCCTCTTAAAGTGATCTTGTAAACACCGGTCGTCTTAATGTGATCTTATATACACCTGTCGTCTTAAAGTGATTTTATATACATCTGTCGTCTTAAAGTGATCTTATATACATCTGTCGTCTTAAAGCGAGCTTGTATACACAGGTCTTTTTGAAGCAATCATGTATACACCGGTCGTCTCAAAGCGAGCTTGTATACACAGGTCTTTTTGAAGCAATCATGTATACACCAGTCGTCTTAAAGTGATTTTATATACATCTGTCGTCTTAATGTGATCTTGTATACACCTGTTTTCTAAAAGTTAACATGTATACACTTGTTGTCTTAATATATTCATGGATACACCTGTCTTCTTAAAGTGATCTAATATCAACCTGTCGACTAACAATGATCTTGTGAACACCGGTCGTCTTAAAGTGATCTGGTATACACCTGTCGTCTTAATGTCATTTTGTGTACACCTGACATCTTAAAGTGATCTTGTATACACCTGTCAATTTAAAGTGATTTTGCATACACCTGTCGTCTTAAAGCGATCTTGTATACACCTGTCGTGTAAAAGTGATCTTGTATACACCTGTCGTCTAAAAGTGATCTTGTATACACCAATCGTCCTAAGGTGATCTTTCATACACATGTCGTCTTAAAGTGATCTTGTATACACCTGTCGTTTTAAAGTGATCTTGCATACACCTGTCGTCTTGAAGTGATCTTGTATACACATGTCGTCTTAAAGTTATGTTGTATACACCGGTCGTCTTAAAGTGATCTTATATACACCGGTCGTCTTAAAGTGATCTTGCCTGCACCTGTCGTCTTAAAATGATCTTGTATACACCTGTCGTCTTAAAGTAATCTTGCATACAGCTGTCGTCTTAAAGTGATCTTGTATACCTTTTTCGTTTTAAAGTGATCTTGCATACACCTGTCGTTTTAAAGTAATCTTGCAAACACATGTCGTCTTAAAGTGATCTTGCATACACCTGTCGTTTTAAAGTGATCTTGCATACACCAGTCGTTTTAAATAGAACTTGCATACACCTGTCGTTTCAAATAGATCTTGCATACACCTGTCGTCTTAAAGTGATCTTGTATACACCTGTCGTGTTAAAGTGATCTTGTATACACCTGTCGTCTTAAAGTGATCTTGAATACACCTGTCGTCTTAAAGTGACCTTCCATACACCTGTCGTCTTAAAGTGACCTTGCATACACCTGTCGTCTTAAAGAGATCTTGCATACATATGACGTCTTAAAGTGATCTTGTATACCTTTTTCGTTTTAAAGTGATCTTGTATACACCTGTCGTCTTAAAGTGATCTTGTATACACCTGTCGTCTTAAAGTGATCTTGCATACACATGTCGTCTTAAAGTGGTCTTGTATACGCCTGTCGTCTTAAAGAGTCTTGTATACACCTGTCGTCTTAAAGTGATCTTGCATACACATGTCGTCTTAAAGTGGTCTTGTATACACCTGTCGTCTTAAAGTGATCTTGTATACACCGGTCGTCTTAAAGTGATCTTGCATACACCTGTCGTCTTAAAGTGATCTTGTATACACCGGCCATCTTAGAGTGGTCTTGTATACACCTGTCGTGTAAAAGTGATCTTGCATACATCTGTCCTCTTAAAGTGATCTTGTAAACACCGGTCGTCTTAAAGCGACTTTGTAAATACCTGTCGTCTTAAAGTGATCTTGTATACACCTGTCTTCAAGTTATCTTGCATACACCTGTCCTCTTAAAGTTATGTTGTAAACACCGGTCGTCTTAAAGTGATCTTGTTAACACCGGTCGTCTTAAAGTGATCTTGCATACACCTGTCGTCTTAAAGTGATCTTGTATACACCGGTCGTCTTAAAGTGATCTTGCATACACCTGTCGTCTTAAAGTGATCTTGTATACACCTGTCCTCTTAAAGTGATCTTGCATACACATGTCGTCTTAAAATGATCTTGTATACACCTGTCGTTTTAAAGTGATCTTGCATGCACCTGTCGTCTTAAAGTGATTTTGTATACACATGTCGTCTTAAAGTTATGTTGTATACACCGGTCGTCTTAAAGTGATCTTGTATACACCGGTCGTCTTAAAGTGATCTTGTATACACCTGTCGTCTTAAAGTAATCTTGTATACACCGGTCGTCTTAGAGTGGTCTTGTATACACCTGTCGTATTAAAGTGATCTTGCATTCACCTGTCCTCTTTAAGTGATCTTGTAAACACCGGTCGTCTTAAAGCAACTTTGTAAATACCTGTCGTCTTAAAGTGATCTTGTATACACCTGTCGTTTTAAAGTGATCTTGCATACACCTGTGGTCTTAAAGTGATCTTGTAAACACCGGTCGTCTTAAAGTGACTTTATATATACCTGTCTTCTTAAAGCGATCTTGTAGACATACACAGGAAGTCTTAAAGAAATCTTCTATACAGCTGTAGTCTGAAAGTGATCATACATACATCTGTCGTCTTAAAGTGATATCTTATTTACCTTATATAAAGAAATAACAACAATAAAGGTGATTCAACTTGTTTAACCCTTAAAACAAAAGAATTTCAATAAAATAACAATAACACGTACGCTATGTCGCGATATCAGCGACTTGGCAAAACCTACAAAAATGTTAGGTAAATTCAAGCGTACGTGTTATTGTTATTTTATTAAAATTCTTTAGTTTTAAGGTGTTAAACAAGGTGAATCGTCTTTACTGTTGTTATTTATTTATATAAGGTATGTAAGATATCACTTTAAGACGACAGCTGTATGTATGATCACTTTCAGACAACAGCTTTATAGACATAGCCGTCACATTTGGCACTTCAGTTCTGTGTATGTACATGCGTGCATGCGTCCGTCCGGTTTTGCTTGTCAGGGATATACTTCTACATGCGTGGAAATATTTTCAAATATCTTGGGACTTTTGTTTACGTTGATGAGACACAGGTTCTAAGCTTAAAGATCAAGGTCAAGATTATAGCCCAATAGTAAAACATGTGGATGATTTGCTTGTCCGGGCAATTACTTCTCCGTGCATGAAAGGAATTTTAAATACCTGGGCACTTTTAAGTACCTTGAGGAGACGGCGTGTGAGACCCAGATTTTGAGCTCAAATGTCAACATCAAAGTGAAAGCTTAAAGGTTAAAGCTTAAAGGTTAAATATATTTATGATAGACATTTGCCGCACTATGGCTTCTCCATTCATTGCACGATTTTGAAATTCCTTGCCACATCTATTTCGTTTTGAGAAGACGTTGTGTCACACACAATACACATGCCTTTAGCTTGAAGATAAATGTCACAGTGACATGTTTATAGATAAATTTTGTCTGGACGATTATACTTAAAGTATAAGAACAAGATACTTGAAAAAAAGAACAAAAGAAACACAACTGTAAAAAAATAAAGAATTTGCAAATGTGCGAACGTGCTAGAGTGTATGTATTTTAGTAAGTGACAAGTCTCAATATTCGTGAATATGTATGAATTAAGAGAACATTTATTTTTCCTTTGTTTTATTAGTAGCGAATTTTACTATTTTCATAAAGAATGCTATGTGACGATGAATGCCAAGAGGCTATGACGAAAATGCAATGTGACGAAGAATAACATGTGACTCTTATAAAGAATGCCACGTGACTATGACAAAGAATGCCACGTGACTGTGACGAAGAATGCCATGTGGCGAAGGATGCCATGCGACTGTTACAAAGAATGCCACTTTACTGTGACGAAAAATGCCATGTGACTGTGATAAAGAATGCCAGGTGACGGTGACGAAGATTGCTATCTGCTATCTGATACAACTTCTGTCTGACACGTCTGCTATCTGACACTACTGCTATCTGACACAACCACTATCAGACACAACTGAAATCTGACATATCCGTTATCTGACACCACTACTAGCTGGCATCATTGTTATCTGACACCACTGCGATCTGACACTACTGCTGTCTGACACAGCATCAATATGACGCCACTGCAATCTGATACTGCTGCAATAGTACACCACAGCTACCTGACACTGCCACAGTCTGATATCAGCGCTATCTGAAGTTCTGCTATCTGGCGCCACTGCGGTTTGACACCGCAGCAATATGACGCTGCTGTTACCCGACACCAATGGAATCTGACATCATCGCTAAATTACATCACTGTTATCTGACACCACTGCTCTCTGACATTTTAGCTTTAAAAGATAAGTTTGCATTACTAAGAGGCTAATTAAAATGTTACGTATGTTTAATTGTGTGATTTTTAACTTCCAAGTTAACTTCCAAGTTGATAACAGAAAATTTATCTGCAGGTATCTCTTTTTCAAGAAGATATCAGCCAGTAAGTGAGCTAATTTAAAAGCATATCCAAGCGAACCTCGTTTTTCTTTTCATTGTTTCAATTAGAGGAGCAATGTAACAAAATTGTCAAACGATGCTCTCCGCTTACACAGCGTACATGGATCAGCAACTCGCTAAATCTATATAGATATGAATCCAGATTAACATATACACCATAGAGTGGGAGCAGCGCAATAGTTTAGACTTAATTCTACCGAAGATGAAGACCCTAATTGACGATTTATAGGATGTTTTTTTCCCAAAAGTACCAGCCCTTGTCTCTCTGTGTGCATGTGTACCCTCGCGCGGAACAATCCATGAATGGACAAATAATTTGTGAGAGAATTCATAAACGCTTACAGCGGCTGGACTAAGACATACGCGGATTCATTGTCTTTGCCCAAGAACACACATCATAGACTGGCTTGTGTTCGAACCTAAACTGAGCACGAAATATAAAAAAAAATACACTACAACCGATCCCAACATTTTAATGAGTAGTGCAGTCCAATATTAACAGTTGCATATGTACCGTATACTTTTGGAACGAATGGCTGTAATCTTTGAACATAACCGAACTTGCCTGAAGGTATTAAGGAGCTTACTATCTCTTTTTCTTTACAGACTAGCTAATCCGTCTTTGAATATATGTGTTTTACAGTAGCAAAAACATTTTAAACCCCAATTTGCTCATACAAACAGGGAGTTACTGACAATACAGACCTTCCTTAAAGCGACTGACTCACAGAATTTAGCTGAATTTTTTTCTTTAAAATTTAAGAGAAGTTAATATACTATGGGGAAAAAACATAATATTATGCTTCTATACATCATGAAAACTGAAAAAAAGTTTTGACTTACCAGGATTCGAACTTATGACCTTTCGGTCAGTAAAATATGGAGAGACGATATATGCGTCTAGTTACAAAGGTTTGTCAAAATTAATGTTATAACTAAAGTATCTACCCCGTGACTAACGGGGTACATTTTTTTACCGATAAAAGTGTGTAAAACTTTATATTTTGATGTTTTTCTGTAACAAAAAGTAAGTCAGAAACTTAGTTTAGACATGTTCTTCACAAGTAAAGCAAGATTTTCAAGATGTATAAACATTTTCTTTTTTTTCAATCGTCGGCCCATCTGTGAGTCAGTCGCTTTAAGTTCAAATTCCTATTGTTTCACTCGTCTTACGATAATAATGAAAATCACAATCTATGAGAAAATTTGGCAAAGGTTAAATCTTTTTTCCATGTCCTACATGTACTTGTTTTTGTTGCCACAATTTCACGTATGCGTTACAGTAAAGTAAAACTAATTCAGACAGAACAATGTTTTGGCGACAACCTTGCTAGTTGACGGTCCTGGAAAAGGTATCGGCTAAAGTCAGTAACTGTATGTTGTTAGCAAAAATCTGTTAATGAAAATTCACTGTTAACAGGCCCTGAAATTTTCGTTGTTAGCACATTTTTGTATGTCACTGGAACAATGCTGTTGGGAATGTTGACTGATCTACTAACCGGTCCTGAGTTTGCTAACCTCATATTAAGGTCAGGTTGAAAAACAGCGTCTGTCTATTTATTCGAGTTTTTATCGTTTGTACCGGTTTCCCATATGACCGACACGACCTGCAGAGTTCTAGTTACTTGAGGTTAGTTTAGTTTAGACTCATTTATTTTACATCTTCCCCTGGACCACGGTGCCTCCTCTTACTTGAGGTTGTGGGATAGTACAACAGAAACAGAAAGCACCCCATACCAGAGACACCCCTGGATCTTTTCCACGCTCAGTTAATAGCACTGATATATCGGACGACGTTTCAACGCCTCTTATAAAAAAACAATTACATGTGGTAATGTTAGTGGAGGAGAGGAAGGTGGGGGTGTCGAACTCGCGACCCGTGGATTATAGGTTCATAGCGTTACCACTTGACCATTGATCCGCACCTACTCTGAAAAATGCAATGTTGGCCAAAGGAAGTACATGTATGTATCGATATGATAGGCTTGATCTAAGGAACTGGAAACAAAACTGTGAGTCCTTAAACATGCATATTTGATACTGATATCGTATGACAATGTGCTGTTTTTGTCGTGTTCTTGAGATCTTTGCGTGAGGAGGAAGGAAACAAAAAAAAAGAGCGATACACGACAACTATAATTATCCGCCAGCGAGATAGAAATATTATATTATTTATGAAATTTAGACTTTTCACATGTTGGCCCTGCCACCCGCCGAATCAAAACGAGTCAAATCGATACTTTGTCGCGCTGGCCTTTTAGCCACGCCAAATTGTCGCGGTTTGCGTTTTTTCCCGCCCATTTAAAAACTACTTTGTTGGGACGAAAAGACGAAGGTGAAAATGCCTCGGCGTGTTGCAGATTGAAAATTCAAAATCTCGAATTGTGATGGCAAAAACACGGCAAACATTTTAGACGCGCTGATGTGTGAATAATTGACCTGTTTTTTTGGGGTTTTTTTTCGTGTGAGTCTATTCGTCAAACGAAAACACGACAAAACAGTTTTTCCCATTTTCGCCCGCCAGATAAAAACACAATAACAGAATTGTTATAAAATATATAAGGTTTACGAGTCCTTCGTCTTACCAAACCGGAAAAGTGCTTACAAGAAAATGTTAGTAAACATTTTCATAAAAGCCTGTCTGACTCACTGCCTGACTTCCTATATGTCTGTCTAACTGTGTGTCTATCTGCCTGTCGGCCTGCTGAAAGCACCAGGTTATAAACTTATCAATACCAGTTTGCAGCTTCGCACTAATAACTTTCTGTCCTACTTTGACCATGATTATTCCAGCAGTAATTCAAATTAGACAAAAGATTAGGTTAGGGCATATATTATCGCCCTGAGTACGTTGTCCAGTGAAAGTTTACTTAGTGCTTCATGCAAACAACAGGAATAATATTCGATGAAATAATCCAGAACATCCAAAGTAATTTGATCTCAGATTCATGTTCATACAATGATTATGACGCAGATTATGATAATGGTGGTGATTATAATGATGTTGATGATGCAGATGATGACGATGATAATTGTTATGGTGATGATGATTATGACGGTGATGATAATAGTAATGGCGATGATGACTATGATGATGGTGGTAGTGATGATGTTGGTGATGTTAGTTTTTACCAAATTTATTTTAGTTCGATTGTGTAGTAAGCTTTTAGCTTATAGACACACTCTTGAATCCGTTCCTGGAACTAACCAGAACTAAGCAATGAGTGTAAAGTTTCTTGCTCAAGGAAACAACGGCTTGCCCCATACTGGGTTTGAACTCGTGCGGCTAGCGATCCTTCGACTACTAGTCCGACGCGTTAACCACGCCGCCACGTCGAGAGTGTTGGTGATGTTGATGATGAGGATGACAGTAACTGGGTATGAGTGATGTCTCTGTTGGCAAAAGAATAATGCAATAAACCGTAAGCTGAATTGAAAGATTACTCTCTTAGATTTCAGTCGGAAGTTTATGTCCAAATTCACCAAGCCCTATTAAATAAAGCGGTTTTTAATTTTTTTTTGTAGTTTCTCAAAAAAATATCAAATACAATACAATGTACTATTTCTAAAACAAATATCCATTTAACAAATATTTACAACGATGAGTTTCTCATGTAATGTAACCATAACGTGTTTCATTATATTAGTTCAGACCTCTATACAAGACAGTAGAACTACTTTAGCCATGCCAAAATGGATTATAAATTATCTGGAAAAAAGATTCTGATATTCTTTTACATCCACAATAAACTAGACTTAACTATACTCGCCAGATGAACACAAATTAAAGTGTTTCCTCTTTTTTCATATTGTTTTTGATCTGTCTGTTTTTTTGTTTGTCTGTCTGTTTGTCACAAACTTTAACCTTGACCATAACATGGAAGTCCTTCCATCTACAGCCTCCAAACTTAAATGGTGCATGCACCTTGATGAGCTCTACCCACCAGATCTACTTAGAGGTCACGGGGGGAATGGCGTTCATTCGAACGTAGCGCTGTTATTGTTGTTGTTGTTGTAAATGATAATAAAGATATAATAACAAATATACAAAGTAGAGACTTGCCTGTAATAATGATAATAATAATTATTTTGATGAATATTATAATATTATTGTCATACAAAAATTATAATAATAATACTAACAACAAATTTATACTACTAATGATAATGAAAATAATAATAAAGATTAAAGTGATATACATGTATATCATAATGTTAATAATATTTCCAATAAAATGATACTCGTTATCTCTGTCGTCATCATCATTATCACCCCCGTCATCATCATCATCATCGTAATAATAATAATAATAATAATATCCATCATCGTCGTCGTCATCATCATTATCACACCCTAAACCATCATCATCAAAATGATAATTGGAAACTAATGTTGATCATTAAAAAAAGAGTAGAAAATATATACCAAGAAATCACACAAACACACATGAAAGCTGACAGTTATCTTGAAATTTCTTGAGAACCTTGCATAAATCCATATAGACAGAAAAATATGAATTATATTCATTAGCTGAAAATTGCTCTTTGTCTATCTCTCTGCGATAAATCCCTAAAATTAAATATTGACAATTCTGTTCATAACACTTTATTAAACAAAAGATCGCAATAAATGAATAATGCACCTGACTTGGAAATGTGTTATTCATCCATTTATTTGTCCATTTTTAATTCATCCAGAAAATCTTGTTTTTGTGATATCACATAAGTTTAAAATGTATCCATTTTTTATCCATTTACTTGTCCATCTATGTTTTCTACCAGCTGGAAACATGCACATATTTTTTCCTTGTAGGACAAAGACAAGTGGTTATGGCAAAAAATGGAAGAACTAAAATATGCTGGCGAGGTGGAGGTGTTCGTTTGTGGCGGGAGGGGTGGGAGGCGAACGGAAAAGTTGACAAGACTTCGATCTTTATAGATATTCCTCTTTTCTGATTATTTGAACTTATTTATCGTCGTTACCAGTTGTCCAAAGGAGGATAACCCCTAAAGAGTTTATTTTTTTTTTTTTTTTTTTTTATTATTTTTTTGATAATGCAAGGTACAGAAACTATCCCAATCGAGAGACTGTTCTTTTTCGTTTTCAGTGATCTCGATAAATGGGATCTCGGTTTAAAAGCTCATCACTGTTATCTGACACCACTGCTCTCTGACATTTTAGCTTTAAAAGATAAGTTTGCATTACTAAGAGGCTAATTAAAATGTTACGTATGTTTAATTGTGTGATTTTTTAACTTCCCAGTTGATAACAGAAAATTTATCTGCAGGTATCTCTTTTTCAAGAAGATATTAGCCAGTAAGTGAGATAATTTAAAAGCATATCCAAGCGAACCTCGTTTTTCTTTTCATTGTTTCAATAAGAGGAGCGATGTAACAAAATTGTCAAACGATGCACTCCGCTTACACAGCGTACATGGAGCAGCAGCTCGCTAAATATCTATATAGATATGAATCCAGATTAACATATACACCATAGAGTGGGAGCTGCGCAATAGTTTAGACTTAATTCTACCGAAGATGAAGACCCTAACTGACGATTTATAGGATGTTTTTTTTCCCAAAAGTACCAGCCCTTGTCTCTCTGTGTGCATGTGTACCCTCGCGCGGAACAATCCATGAATGGACAAATAATTTGTGAGAGAATTCATAAACGCTTACAGCGGCTGGACTAAGACATACGCGGATTCATTGTCTTTGCCCAAGAACACACATCATAGACTGGCTTGTGTTCGAACCTAAACTGAGCACGAAATATAAAAAAATACAATACAACCGATCCCAACATTTTAATGAGTAGTGCAGTCCAATATTAACAGTTGCATATGTACCGTATACTTTTGGAACGAATGGCTGTAATCTTTGAACATAACCGAACTTGCCTGAAGGTATTAAGGAGCTTACTATCTCTTTTTCTTTACAGACTAGCTAATCCGTCTTTGAATATATGTGTTTTACAGTAGCAAAAACATTTTAAACCCCAATTTGCTCATACAAACAGGGAGTGACTGACAATACAGACCTTCCTCAAAGCGACTGACTCACAGAATTTAGCTGAAATTTTTTCTTTAAAATTTAAGAGAAGTTAATATACTATGGGGAAAAACCATAATATTATGCTTCTATACATCATGAAAACTAAAAAAACGGTTTTGACTTACCAGGATTCGAACCTATGGCCTTTCGGTCAGTAAAATATGGAGAGACGATA
The DNA here is from genome assembly GCA_012932295.1 of Cyclina sinensis. Taxonomy (NCBI): domain Eukaryota; kingdom Metazoa; phylum Mollusca; class Bivalvia; order Venerida; family Veneridae; genus Cyclina; species Cyclina sinensis. Next base: position 28,323,929 of record JAAONU010000008.1, read on the forward strand.
TAGGCGTCTAGTTACAAAGTTTGTCAAAATTTAAGTTATAACAGAAGTATCTACCCCGTGACTAACGGGGTACATTTTTTACCGATAAAAGTGCGTAAAACTTTATATTTTGATGTTTTTCTGTAACAAAAAATAAGTCAGAAACTTAGTTTAGACATGTCTTTCACAAGTACAGCAAGAATTTCAAGATGTATAAACATTTTCTTTTTTTCAATCGTCGGCCCATCTGTGAGTCAATGGCTTTAAGTTCAAATTCCTATTGGTTCACTCGGCTTACGAGAGAGCAATAATGAAAATCACAATCTATGAGAAAATTTGGCAGAGGTTAAATCATTTTTCCATGTCCTACATGTACTTGTTTTTGTTGCCACAATTTCACGTATGCGTTACAGTAAAGTAAAACTAATTCAGGCAGAACAATGTTTTGGCGACAACCTTGCTAGTTGTCGGTCCTGGAAAAGGTATCGGCTAAAGTCAGTAACTGTATGTTGTTAGCAAAAATCTGTTAATGAAAATTCACTGTTAACAGGCCCTGAAATTTTCGTTGTTAGCACATTTTTGTATATCACTGGAACAATGCTATTGGGAATGTTGACTGATCTACTTACCGGCCCTGACTTTGCTAACCTCATACAAAGGTCAGGTTGAAAAGCAGGGTCTGTCTATCTATTTGAGTTTTTATCGTTTGTACCGGTTTCCTATATGACCGACACGACTTGCGGAGTTTCAGTTACTTGAAGTTAGTTTAGTTTAGACTCATTTATTTTACATCGATTGCGATACAAGTTCTTACAACTTAGATTCATCACGCTCGATGACTGCTTCCTGGGTTCCATACCAGTTTTCGCGCAAGAATGTGAAGATTGTGAGAGAATCTCGCCTCTGACGGGATTCGAACCCGCAACCTCCGGATCCGGAGCCCTGCGCACTTCCCCTGGACCATGGTGCCTCCTCTTACTTGAGGTTGTGGGATAGTACAACAGAAACAGAAAACATTCCCTACCAGAGACACCCCTGGATCTTTTCCATGCTCAGTTAATAGCACTGATATATCGGACGACGTTTCATCAACGCCTCTTATAAAAAAAAACGATTACATGTAGAAATGTTTGTTGAGGAGAGGAGGGTTGTGGGGGGAGGGGGAGGGAACTCGCGACCCGTGTATTTTAGGCCCACAGCGTTATCACTTGACCGCTGATCCGCAACCACTCTGACAAATGCAATTTTGGTCCAAGGAAATATGTATCGGTATCAAAGGAACTGGAAAGAAAACTGTGAGTCCCTAAACATGCATATTGGATAATGATATCGTATGACAATGTTCTGTTTTTGTTCTGTTTTTGTTGTGTTTTTGAGATCTTTGTGGGGCGAAATAAAAAGAAGAAGAAGAAGAAAACAAGGCGATGCAACTTATTGCCTGCCAGCGTGATAGAAATGTTGTATAATTTCTGTCTTCAAATTTAGACATTTCACATGTTGGCTCCGCCCGCCGAGGCAAAACGAGTGAAATCGATACCTTGTCGCGCTGGCCTTTTAGCCGCGTCAAATTATCGCGTTTGCGTTTTTTGAAATTTTTTTCCGCCCATATGAAAGCTATTTCAAAGGCAAAGGGGAAAATGTCTGGGCGGGTTGCAGATTCAAAATTCAAAATATCGAAATTTGATAGCAAAACACGGCAAACAATTTAGACGCGCTGATGTGTGAATAATTGACCTGTTTTTTCGTGTGAGTCATTTCGCCAAACGAAAACACGACAAAACAGTTTTATTTCCATTTTCGCCCACCAGATAAAAGCACAGTATCAGTCAACAAAGAATTGTTATAAAATATGAGTGATATACAAGTCCGTCTTCTTACCAAACCGGCAAAGTGCTTACACGAAAATGTTAGCAAACTTTTTCATAAAAGCCTGCCTTCCTTTATGTCTGTCTATCTGCCTGTCTGCCTGCCGAAACAATACCAGATTATAAACTTATCAACACCAGATTGCAGCTTCGTACTTGTAACTTTCTGTCCTCAGTATAATTGTCGTCATGATTATTCCAGCACTGATTTAAATAAGACAAAAGATTAGGGTAGGGCATATATTATCGCCGTGAGTACGTTGTCCAGTGAAAGTTGACTTAGTGCTTCAGGCAAACAACAGGAATAATATTCGATGAAATAATCCAGAACATCCAAAGTAATTTGATCTCAGATTCATGTTCATACAATGATTATGACGCAGATTATGATAATGGTGGTGATTATAATGATGTTGATGATGCAGATGATGACGATGATAATTGTTATGGTGATGATGATTATGACGGTGATGATAATAGTAATGGCGATGATGACTACGATGATGGTGGCAGTGATGATGTTGGTGATGTTGATGATGATGATGACAGTAACTGGGTATGGGTGATGCCTGTTGGCAAAAGAATAATGCGTTAAACCGTGAGCTGAAGTGAAAGATTACTCTCTTAAATTTCAGTCGGAAGTTTATGTCCAAATTCACCAAGCTTTATTGAATAAAGCTGTTTTTTTTTATTCTTTTTTTTTTGTAGTTTCTTAAAAAATATCAAACACAATACAATGTACTATTTCTAAAACAAATATCCATTTGACAAATATTTACAACGATGAGTGTCTCATGTAATGTAACCATAACGTGTTTCATTATATTAGTTCAGACCTCTATACAAGACAGTAGAACTTCTTTAGCCATGCCTAAATGGATTATAAATTATCTGGAAAAAAGATTCTGATATTCTTTTACATCTACAATAAACTAGACTTAACTATACTCGCCAGATGAACACAAATTAAAGTGTTTCCTCTTTTTTCATATTGTTTTTGATCTGTCTGTTTTTTGTTTGTCTGTCTGTTTGTCACAAACTTTAACCTTGACCATAACATGGAAGTCCTTCCATCTACAGCCTCCAAACTTAAATTGTGCATGCACCTAGATGAGCTCTACCCACCAGATCTACTTAGAGGTCACGGGGGGAATGGCGTTCATTCGAACGTAGCGCTGTTGTTGTTGTTGTAAATGATAATAAAGATATAATAACAAATATACAAAGCAGAGACTTGCCTGTAATAATGATAATAATAATTATTATTTTGATGAATATTATAATATTATTGTCATACAAAAATTATAATTATAATACTAACAACAAATTTATACTACTAATGATAATGAAAATAATACTAAAGATTAAAGTTATATACATGTATATCATAATGTTAATAATATTTTCAATAAAATGATAATCATTATCTCTGTCGTCATCATCATTATCACCCCCGTCATCATCATCATCATCATCGTAATAATAATAATAATAATAATAATAATATCCATCATCGTCGTCGTCATCATCATTATCACCCCCTAAACCATCATCATCAAAATGATAATTGGAAACTAATGTTGATCATTAAAAAAAAGAGAAGAAAATATATACCAAGAAATCACACAAACACACATGAAAGCTGATAATTATCTTGAAATTTCTTAAGAACCTTGCATAAAAACTTATAGATAGAAAAATATGAATTATATTCATTAGCTGAAAATTGCTCTTTGTCTATCTCTCTGCGATAAATCCCTAAAATTAAATATTGAAAATTCTGTTCATAACACTTTATTAAACAAAAGATCGCAATAAATGAATAATGCACCTGACTTGGAAATGTGTTATTCATCCATTTATTTGTCCATTTTTAATTCATCCAGAAAATCTTGTTTTTGTGATATCACATAAGTTTAAAATGTATCCATTTTTTATCCATTTACTTGTCCATCTATGAAACTGTTTTCTACCAGCTGGAAACATGCACATATTTTTTCCTTGTAGGACAAAGACAAGTGGTTATGGCAAAAAATGGAAGAACTAAAATATGCTGGCGTGGTCGAGGTGTTCGTTTGTGGCGGGAGGGGTGGGAGGCGAACGGAAAAATTGACAAGACTTCGATCTTTATAGATATTCCTCTTTTCTGATTATTTGAACTTATTTATCGTCGTTACCAGTTGTCCAAAGGAGGATAACCCCTAAAGAGTTTTTTTTTTTTTTTAATTTTTTTATTTTATTATTTTTTTGATAATGCAAGGTACAGAAACTATCCCAATCGAGAGACTGTTCTTTTTCGTTTTCAGTGATCTCGATAAATGGGATCTCGGTTTAAAAGCTCATCACTGTTATCTGACACCACTGCTCTCTGACATTTTAGCTTTAAAAGATAAGTTTGCATTACTAAGAGGCTAATTAAAATGTTACGTATGTTTAATTGTGTGATTTTTTAACTTCCAAGTTGATAACAGAAAATTTATCTGCAGGTATCTCTTTTTCAAGAAGATATCAGCCAGTAAGTGAGCTAATTTAAAAGCATATCCAAGCGAACCTCGTTTTTCTTTTCATTGTTTCAATTAGAGGAGCAATGTAACAAAATTGTCAAACGATGCACTCCGCTTACACAGCGTACATGGTGCAGCAGCTCGCTAAATCTATATAGATATGAATCCAGATTAACATATACACCATAGAGTGGTAGCAGCGCAATAGTTTAGACTTAATTCTACCGAAGATGAAGACCCTAATTGACGATTTATAGGATGTTTTTTTCCCAAAAGTACCAGCCCTTGTCTCTCTGTGTGCATGTGTACCCTCGCGCGGAACAATCCATGAATGGACAAATAATTTGTGATAGAATGCATAAACGCTTACAGCGGCTGGACTGAGGCATACGCGGATTCGTTGTCTTTGCCCAAGAACACACATCATAGACTGGCTTGTGTTCGAACCTAAACTGAGCACGAAATATAAAAAAAAATACACTACAACCGATCCCAACATTTTAATGAGTAGTGCAGTCCAATATTAACAGTTGCATATGTACCGTATACTTTTGGAACGAATGGCTGTAATCTTTGAACATAACCGAACTTGCCTGAAGGTATTAAGGAGCTTACTATCTCTTTTTCTTTACAGACTAGCTAATCCGTCTTTGAATATATGTGTTTTACAGTAGCAAAAACATTTTAAACCCCAATTTGCTCATACAAACAGGGAGTTACTGATAATACAGACCTTCCTTAAAGCGACTGACTCACAGAATTTAGCTGAATTTTTTTCTTTAAAATTTAAGAGAAGTTAATATACTATGGGGAAAAAACATAATATTATGCTTCTTTACATCATGAAAACTAAAAAAGCGGTTTTGACTTACCAGGATTCGAACCTATGACCTTTCGGTCAGTAAAATATGGAGAGACGATATAGGCGTCTAGTTACAAAGTTTGTCAAAATTAATGTTATAAGTTATAACAGAAGTATCTACCCCGTGACTAACGGGGTAAATTTTTTACCGATAAAAGTGTGTAAAACTTTATATTTTGATGTTTTTCTGTAACAAAAAATAAGTCAGAAACTTAGTTTAGACATGTCTTTCACAAGTACAGCAAGAATTTCAAGATGTATAAACATTTTCTTTTTTTCAATCGTCGGCCCATCTGTGAGTCAATGGCTTTAAGTTCAAATTCCTATTGGTTCACTCGGCTTACGAGAGAGCAATAATGAAAATCACAATCTATGAGAAAATTTGGCAGAGGTTAAATCATTTTTTCATGTCCTACATGTACTTGTTTTTGTTGCCACAATTTCACGTATGCGTTACAGTAAAGTAAAACTAATTTAGGCAGAACAATGTTTTGGCGACAACCTTGCTAGTTGTCGGTCCTGGAAAAGGTATCGGCTAAAGTCAGTAACTGTATGTTGTTAGCAAAAATCTGTTAATGAAAATTCACTGTTAACAGGCCCTGAAATTTTCGTTGTTAGCACATTTTTGTATGTCACTGGAACAATGCTGTTGGGAATGTTGACTGATCTACTAACCGGTCCTGAGTTTGCTAACCTCATATTAAGGTCAGGTTGAAAAGCAGCGTCTGTCTATTTATTCGAGTTTTTATCGTTTGTACCGGTTTCCCATATGACCGACACGACCTGCAGAGTTCTAGTTACTTGAGGTTAGTTTAGTTTAGACTCATTTATTTTACATCTTCCCCTGGACCACGGTGCCTCCTCTTACTTGAGGTTGTGGGATAGTACAACAGAAACAGAAAGCACCCCATACCAGAGACACCCCTGGATCTTTTCCACGCTCAGTTAAAAGCACTGATATATCGGACGACGTTTCAACGCCTCTTATAAAAAAACAATTACATGTGGTAATGTTAGTGGAGGAGAGGAAGGTGGGGGTGTCGAACTCGCGACCCGTGGATTATAGGTTCATAGCGTTACCACTTGACCATTGATCCGCACCCGCACCTACTCTGAAAAATGCAATGTTGGCCAAAGGAAGTACATGTATGTATCGATATGATAGGCTTGATCTAAGGAACTGGAAACAAAACTGTGAGTCCTTAAACATGCATATTTGATACTGATATCGTATGACAATGTGCTGTTTTTGTCGTGTTCTTGAGATCTTTGCGTGGGGAGGAAGGAAACAAAAAAAAAGAGCGATACACGACAACTATAATTATCCGCCAGCGAGATAGAAATATTATATTATTTATGAAATTTAGACTTTTCACATGTTGACCCGCCGAATCAAAACGAGTCAAATCGATTCTTTGTCGCGCTGGCCTTTTAGCCACGCCAAATTGTCGCGGTTTGCGTTTTTTTCCCGCCCATTTAAAAACTACTTTGTTGGGACGAAAAGACGAAGGTGAAAATGCCTCGGCGTGTTGCAGATTGAAAATTCAAAATCTCGAATTGTGATAGCAAAAACACGGCAAACATTTTAGACGGGCTGATGTGTGAATAATTGACCTGTTTTTTTGGGGTTTTTTTTCGTGTTAGTCTATTCGTCAAACGAAAACACGACAAAACAGTTTTTCCCATTTTCGCCCGCCAGATAAAAACACAATAACAGAATTGTTATAAAATATATAAGGTTTACGAGTCCTTCGTCTTACCAAACCGGAAAAGTGCTTACAAGAAAATGTTAGTAAACATTTTCATAAAAGCCTGTCTGACTCACTGCCTGACTTCCTATATGTCTGTCTATCTGTGTGTCTATCTGCCTGTCTGCCTGCTGAAAGCACCAGGTTATAAACTTATCAATACCAGTTTGCAGCTTCGCACTAATAACTTTCTGTCCTACTTTGACCATGATTATTCCAGCAGTAATTCAAATTAGACAAAAGATTAGGGTAGGGCATATATTATCGCCCTGAGTACGTTGTCCAGTGAAAGTTTACTTAGTGCTTCAGGCAAACAGCAGGAATACTACTCGATGAAATAATCCAGAACATCCAAAGTAATTTGATCTCAGATTCATGTTCATACAATGATTATGACGCAGATTATGATAATGGTGGTGATTATAATGATGTTGATGATGCAGATGATGACGATGATAATTGTTATGGTGATGATGATTATGACGGTGATGATAATAGTAATGGCGATGATGACTACGATGATGGTGGTGGTGATGATGTTGGTGATGTTGATGATGAAGATAACAGTAACTGGGTATGGGTGATGCCTGTTGGAAAAAGAATGACACGTTAAACCGTAAGCTGAATTGAAAGATTACTCTCTTAGATTTCAGTCGGAAGTTTATGTCCAAATTCACCAAGCCCTATTAAATAAAGCGGTTTTTAATTTTATTCTTTTTTTGTAGTTTCTCAAAAAATATCAAATACAATACAATGTACTATTTCTAAAACAAATATCCATTTAACAAATATTTACAACTATGAGTTTCTCATGTAATGTAACCATAACGTGTTTCACTATATTAGTTCAGACCTCTATACAAGACAGTGGAACTACTTTAGCCATGCCAAAATGGATTATAAATTATCTGGAAAACAAATTCTAATATTCTTTTACATCTACACTAAACTAGACTTAACTATACTCGCCAGATGAACACAAATTAAAGTGTTTCCTCCTTTTTTCATATTGTTTTTGATCTGTCTGTTTTTTGTTTGTCTGTCTGTTTGTCACAAACTTTAACCTTGACCATAACATGGAAGTCCTTCCATCTACAGCCTCCAAACTTAAATGGTGCATGCACCTTGATGAGCTCTACCCACCAGATCTACTTAGAGGTCACGGGGGGAATGGCGTTCATTCGAACGTAGCGCTGTTATTGTTGTTGTTGTTGTAAATGATAATAAAGATATAATAACAAATATACAAAGTAGAGACTTGCCTGTAATAATGATAATAATAATTATTATTTTGATGAATATTATAATATTATTGTCATACAAAAATTATAATTATAATACTAACAACAAATTTATACTACTAATGATAATGAAAATAATACTAAAGATTAAAGTTATATACATGTATATCATAATGTTAATAATATTTTCAATAAAATGATAATCATTATCTCTGTCGTCATCATCATTATCACCCCCGTCATCATCATCATCATCATCGTAATAATAATAATAATAATAATAATAATATCCATCATCGTCGTCGTCATCATCATTATCACCCCCTAAACCATCATCATCAAAATGATAATTGGAAACTAATGTTGATCATTAAAAAAAAGAGAAGAAAATATATACCAAGAAATCACACAAACACACATGAAAGCTGATAATTATCTTGAAATTTCTTAAGAACCTTGCATAAAAACTTATAGATAGAAAAATATGAATTATATTCATTAGCTGAAAATTGCTCTTTGTCTATCTCTCTGCGATAAATCCCTAAAATTAAATATTGAAAATTCTGTTCATAACACTTTATTAAACAAAAGATCGCAATAAATGAATAATGCACCTGACTTGGAAATGTGTTATTCATCCATTTATTTGTCCATTTTTAATTCATCCAGAAAATCTTGTTTTTGTGATATCACATAAGTTTAAAATGTATCCATTTTTTATCCATTTACTTGTCCATCTATGAAACTGTTTTCTACCAGCTGGAAACATGCACATATTTTTTCCTTGTAGGACAAAGACAAGTGGTTATGGCAAAAAATGGAAGAACTAAAATATGCTGGCGTGGTCGAGGTGTTCGTTTGTGGCGGGAGGGGTGGGAGGCGAACGGAAAAGTTGACAAGACTTCGATCTTTATAGATATTCCTCTTTTCTGATTATTTGAACTTATTTATCGTCGTTACCAGTTGTCCAAAGGAGGATAACCCCTAAAGAGTTTTTTTTTTTTTTAAATTTTTTTATTTTATTATTTTTTTGATAATGCAAGGTACAGAAACTATCCCAATCGAGAGACTGTTCTTTTTCGTTTTCAGTGATCTCGATAAATGGGATCTCGGTTTAAAAGCTCATCACTGTTATCTGACACCACTGCTCTCTGACATTTTAGCTTTAAAAGATAAGTTTGCATTACTAAGAGGCTAATTAAAATGTTACGTATGTTTAATTGTGTGATTTTTTAACTTCCAAGTTGATAACAGAAAATTTATCTGCAGGTATCTCTTTTTCAAGAAGATATCAGCCAGTAAGTGAGCTAATTTAAAAGCATATCCAAGCGAACCTCGTTTTTCTTTTCATTGTTTCAATTAGAGGAGCAATGTAACAAAATTGTCAAACGATGCACTCCGCTTACACAGCGTACATGGTGCAGCAGCTCGCTAAATCTATATAGATATGAATCCAGATTAACATATACACCATAGAGTGGTAGCAGCGCAATAGTTTAGACTTAATTCTACCGAAGATGAAGACCCTAATTGACGATTTATAGGATGTTTTTTTCCCAAAAGTACCAGCCCTTGTCTCTCTGTGTGCATGTGTACCCTCGCGCGGAACAATCCATGAATGGACAAATAATTTGTGATAGAATGCATAAACGCTTACAGCGGCTGGACTGAGGCATACGCGGATTCGTTGTCTTTGCCCAAGAACACACATCATAGACTGGCTTGTGTTCGAACCTAAACTGAGCACGAAATATAAAAAAAAATACACTACAACCGATCCCAACATTTTAATGAGTAGTGCAGTCCAATATTAACAGTTGCATATGTACCGTATACTTTTGGAACGAATGGCTGTAATCTTTGAACATAACCGAACTTGCCTGAAGGTATTAAGGAGCTTACTATCTCTTTTTCTTTACAGACTAGCTAATCCGTCTTTGAATATATGTGTTTTACAGTAGCAAAAACATTTTAAACCCCAATTTGCTCATACAAACAGGGAGTTACTGATAATACAGACCTTCCTTAAAGCGACTGACTCACAGAATTTAGCTGAATTTTTTTCTTTAAAATTTAAGAGAAGTTAATATACTATGGGGAAAAAACATAATATTATGCTTCTTTACATCATGAAAACTAAAAAAGCGGTTTTGACTTACCAGGATTCGAACCTATGACCTTTCGGTCAGTAAAATATGGAGAGACGATATAGGCGTCTAGTTACAAAGTTTGTCAAAATTAATGTTATAAGTTATAACAGAAGTATCTACCCCGTGACTAACGGGGTAAATTTTTTACCGATAAAAGTGTGTAAAACTTTATATTTTGATGTTTTTCTGTAACAAAAAATAAGTCAGAAACTTAGTTTAGACATGTCTTTCACAAGTACAGCAAGAATTTCAAGATGTATAAACATTTTCTTTTTTTCAATCGTCGGCCCATCTGTGAGTCAATGGCTTTAAGTTCAAATTCCTATTGGTTCACTCGGCTTACGAGAGAGCAATAATGAAAATCACAATCTATGAGAAAATTTGGCAGAGGTTAAATCATTTTTCCATGTCCTACATGTACTTGTTTTTGTTGCCACAATTTCACGTATGCGTTACAGTAAAGTAAAACTAATTCAGGCAGAACAATGTTTTGGCGACAACCTTGCTAGTTGTCGGTCCTGGAAAAGGTATCGGCTAAAGTCAGTAACTGTATGTTGTTAGCAAAAATCTGTTAATGAAAATTCACTGTTAACAGGCCCTGAAATTTTCGTTGTTAGCACATTTTTGTATATCACTGGAACAATGCTATTGGGAATGTTGACTGATCTACTTACCGGCCCTGACTTTGCTAACCTCATACAAAGGTCAGGTTGAAAAGCAGCGTCTGTCTATCTATTTGAGTTTTTATCGTTTGTACCGGTTTCCTATATGACCGACACGACTTGCGGAGTTTCAGTTACTTGAAGTTAGTTTAGTTTAGACTCATTTATTTTACATCGATTGCGATACAAGTTCTTACAACTTAGATTCATCACGCTCGATGACTGCTTCCTGGGTTCCATACCAGTTTTCGCGCAAGAATGTGAAGATTGTGAGAGAATCTCGCCTCTGACGGGATTCGAACCCGCAACCTCCGGATCCGGAGCCCTGCGCACTTCCCCTGGACCATGGTGCCTCCTCTTACTTGAGGTTGTGGGATAGTACAACAGAAACAGAAAACATTCCCTACCAGAGACACCCCTGGATCTTTTCCATGCTCAGTTAATAGCACTGATATATCGGACGACGTTTCATCAACGCCTCTTATAAAAAAAAAACGATTACATGTAGAAATGTTTGTTGAGGAGAGGAGGGTTGTGGGGGGAGGGGGAGGGAACTCGCGACCCGTGTATTTTAGGCCCACAGCGTTATCACTTGACCACTGATCCGCAACCACTCTGACAAATGCAATTTTGGTCCAAGGAAATATGTATCAGTATCAAAGGAACTGGAAAGAAAACTGTGAGTCCCTAAACATGCATATTGGATAATGATATCGTATGACAATGTTCTGTTTTTGTTCTGTTTTTGTTGTGTTTTTGAGATCTTTGTGGGGCGAAATAAAAAGAAGAAGAAGAAGAAGAAAACAAGGCGATGCAACTTATTGCCTGCCAGCGTGATAGAAATGTTGTATAATTTCTGTCTTCAAATTTAGACATTTCACATGTTGGCTCCGCCCGCCGAGGCAAAACGAGTGAAATCGATACCTTGTCGCGCTGGCCTTTTAGCCGCGTCAAATTATCGCGTTTGCGTTTTTTGAAATTTTTTTCCGCCCATATGAAAGCTATTTCAAAGGCAAAGGGGAAAATGTCTGGGCGGGTTGCAGATTCAAAATTCAAAATATCGAAATTTGATAGCAAAACACGGCAAACAATTTAGACGCGCTGATGTGTGAATAATTGACCTGTTTTTTCGTGTGAGTCATTTCGCCAAACGAAAACACGACAAAACAGTTTTATTTCCATTTTCGCCCACCAGATAAAAGCACAGTATCAGTCAACAAAGAATTGTTATAAAATATGAGTGATATACAAGTCCGTCTTCTTACCAAACCGGCAAAGTGCTTACACGAAAATGTTAGCAAACTTTTTCATAAAAGCCTGCCTTCCTTTATGTCTGTCTATCTGCCTGTCTGCCTGCCGAAACAATACCAGATTATAAACTTATCAACACCAGATTGCAGCTTCGTACTTGTAACTTTTTGTCCTCAGTATAATTGTCGTCATGATTATTCCAGCACTAATTTAAATAAGACAAAAGATTAGGGTAGGGCATATATTATCGCCGTGAGTACGTTGTCCAGTGAAAGTTGACTTAGTGCTTCAGGCAAACAACAGGAATAATATTCGATGAAATAATCCAGAACATCCAAAGTAATTTGATCTCAGATTCATGTTCATACAATGATTATGACGCAGATTATGATAATGGTGGTGATTATAATGATGTTGATGATGCAGATGATGACGATGATAATTGTTATGGTGATGATGATTATGACGGTGATGATAATAGTAATGGCGATGATGACTACGATGATGGTGGCAGTGATGATGTTGGTGATGTTGATGATGATGATGACAGTAACTGGGTATGGGTGATGCCTGTTGGCAAAAGAATAATGCGTTAAACCGTGAGCTGAAGTGAAAGATTACTCTCTTAAATTTCAGTCGGAAGTTTATGTCCAAATTCACCAAGCTTTATTGAATAAAGCTGTTTTTTTTATTCTTTTTTTTTTGTAGTTTCTTAAAAAATATCAAACACAATACAATGTACTATTTCTAAAACAAATATCCATTTGACAAATATTTACAACGATGAGTGTCTCATGTAATGTAACCATAACGTGTTTCATTATATTAGTTCAGACCTCTATACAAGACAGTAGAACTTCTTTAGCCATGCCTAAATGGATTATAAATTATCTGGAAAAAAGATTCTGATATTCTTTTACATCTACAATAAACTAGACTTAACTATACTCGCCAGATGAACACAAATTAAGTGTTTCCTCTTTTTTCATATTGTTTTTGATCTTTCTGTTTATTGTTTGTCTGTCTGTTTGTCACAAACTTTAACCTTGACCATAACATGGAAGTCCTTCCATCTACAGCCTCCAAACTTAAATTGTGCATGCACCTAGATGAGCTCTACCCACCAGATCTACTTAGAGGTCACGGGGGGAATGGCGTTCATTCGAACGTAGCGCTGTTATTGTTGTTGTTGTTGTTGTAAATGATAATAAAGATATAATAACAAATATACAAAGCAGAGACTTGCCTGTAATAATGATAATAATAATTATTATTTTGATGAATATTATAATATTATTGTCATACAAAAATTATAATTATAATACTAACAACAAATTTATACTACTAATGATAATGAAAATAATACTAAAGATTAAAGTTATATACATGTATATCATAATGTTAATAATATTTCCAATAAAATGATACTCGTTATCTCTGTCGTCATCATCATTATCACTCCCGTCATCATCATCATCGTAATAATAATAATAATAATAATAATATCCATCATCTTCGTCGTCATCATCATTATCACCCCCTAAACCATCATCATCAAAATAATAATTGGAAACTAATGTTGATCATTAAAAAAAAGAGAAGAAAAAAATATACCAAGAAATCACACAAACACACATGAAAGCTGATAATTATCTTGAAATTTCTTGAGAACCTTACATAAAAACATATAGATAGAAAAATTTGGATTATATTCATTAGCTGAAAATTGCTCTTTGTCTATCTCTCTGCGATAAATCCCTAAATTAAATATTGGAAATTCTCTTCATAACACTTTATTAAACAAAAGATCGCTATAAATGAATAATGCACCTGACTTGGAAATGTATTATTCATCCATTTATTTGTCCATTTTTAATTCATCCAGAAAATCTTGTTTTTGTGATATCACATAAGTTTAAAATGTATCCATTTTTTATCCATTTACTTGTCCATCTATGAAACTGTTTTCTACCAGCTGGAAACATGCACATATTTTTTCCTTGTAGGACAAAGACAAGTGGTTATGGCAAAAAATGGAAAACCTAAAATATGCTGGCGAGGTGGAGGTGTTCGAGTGTGGCGGGAGGGGTGGGAGGCGAACGGAAAAATTGACAAGACTTCGATCTTTATAGATTTTCCCCTTTTCTGATTATTTGAACTTATTTATCGTCGGTACCAGTTGTCCAAAGGAGGATAACCCCTAAAGAGTTTATTTATTTTTTTTATTTTATTATTTTTTTTGATAATGCAACGTACAGAAACTATCCCAATCGAGAGACTGTTCTTTTTCGTTTTCAGTGATCTCGATAAATGGGATCTCGGTTTAAAAGCTCATTTGAAAGATAATAGAAGCAGTGGTTCGAACTTGCGACCCATGCATTATCTGCTCTGTCAATGGCTTTAGTCGCATTTAGGTCTATAGACGGGCAATTTAACAAAAATATTGCTAGTATGAAATACAAATTACCACACCTTTCCTAAAAATAAAACTGCCAAATCAAAGACAACAAGAGCACCGCTGAGCGGAACATTATATGCCCAAAGGGTGTTTTTTTTTAGGTATGGTGCATTTGTGATATAAGGGAGGAAACCTTAGGCTTTAAAATTAAATAATTTGCTTTAATATTTTTTTACCTTTGAACCACTGACCCCGAAATCAATAGGGGTCGTTCACTCAATGTGTGCAACCATTATATCAATTCTCTATGGAAAATGATTGTTGAGTCATAGAGTGTAAATGATTCTAAACATTTAGGTCACTGTGACCTTTGACATACTGATCCCAAAATGTATAGGGGTTATCCACTCAATGTGTGCAATCATGATATAAAGTTTGAAGTCTCTATCCTAAATGATTGTCAAGTTGCGTGGCAGAAATGGTTTTCAATGTTAAGGTCACTGTTGCCTTGACCTTTGAGCTACTGACTCAAAAATCAATAGGGGTCATCCACGCAATGGGGCAATAATTCAATGAAGGTAAAAGACTGTAGGTCAAGGAGTACTCAAGAAACCAAATTGCTAACGGACGGACGTACCGACGCCCTGGACATTAATATACCCCTTCGGGCATATAAAGAGGCAGTGGGAGGACTGTTACTTTTTTCTTTATCCTTTGTCATCGCTCAAAGATCGTTTAAGAGTTTGGCCACTGGTTTATATATAGTCAGAAACTTTTCTAAGACTTGGGGTATTGTTATCTGAAAATTATTTAAATGAAGAACAAAATAATAAAACTTATAGTACATTTATTGCACTTTACTAATTGACGAAACAAGTGACATAAATACAGAATTAAAGATCGCATTTTCATCTATATATACAAAGTATATGAATAAATAGAAGATATTTTTTCTGTAGCTAAGGAAAATATCTCATTGAGCAGTGATACAACTGAACAATTTTTTTTTCATGGGCGCGAAGCGCGAGTGAAAATGCTAAAATTGTATCACTTCGAGATGAAATATATTCCGTATTCACAGAAATTAACAAATGTTCTGTTTATAAAATGCTAACTCACTAAATACTGGAACTATTTCTTACTATCCTTGCGTATGTATACATAAACACTCTTCATTTCAAAAGAAAACAGCATTCCAAGACTAAAAAACTAATTCATCTTTGATATTATAAAGTTAAACTCTTAAAAATTCAATAAATGATCATTTGTTATGTCATCAGTGACGTAAATTTGAATATGTCATAGATGTATCACGCGCAAAAACATTGTTACCAGTTTATGGATTACTAATTTAATCAATAGCATTGAGATGGGCATAACTCTTCGCACATGTACACAAAGGTCTATTATAATATCAGTTTCAACATCATTTAATATAAATGACTCTACAGTGTATATTCTTTCAGTTCAATGAACAGTACCCTTAAGTGTACATATGAATGACAGAAATATGCAGATTTAATTCTTAAGACGACTGGTTCTCGTAAACAGAATAAACTGATCCTTTAGTCGTCAAAGAAATATATGTAAAAAGTAATTCTTGCAAATATACTTTGATTGATAGAACACAGCATTTCATTGGTTAGCATAAAATAAACAGAACTACTTTTTTAATGCACCAGTCTTGCCTCGGATACGCCTATTTGAGCCATGCTGCAGCAAAACGACAGTTTAAATGTGCCGTTATTGTTATCGTGGATTTAACATGATTTTCAATTAGAGATCTAGTAAAATCAACGAACATTTACTATCACTTTTGTGGCGTCATCGAATGATTCTGCACACAGATTGTGTACGTATTATACGGATCTAGATCCAAAAAAGCGTATTCATTTGTTCCCCGTATCAGTTATTAAACAGTGTTTTCCAGCAGCATGACTCATTCATAGAACTTGTTATCACCAAGACATTTATTCTTATTAAGGCACTATTCGTTATATAAGTAAGTTTATACAGGGATACCTTATACAGTGAAAAAGATACATGGCGTTAATATTAAAAATTTATAAAAACAATCTACATCGTTTGTTTAAAACATTACAGTCACAGATTCGAAACATTCAAATAACAACCTTTTTCTGGTCAGGACTACGGACTATATAATCTTCATAAATATGCATTAATTTTTTTATAATATTAATTTTATCTTCATAGATAAGCATTGGTGATATTATCTAAGTATAATTACCGTCAATGCCCGTTAAAACGATGGATTTATCATCAATATCGCTATAAAAAGGCTGATTGTAAAATTTATGACTATTTCTACCAACAGGTATGTGTTTCCATACAATGCCTAAGTATTCAAAGTAGATGTTAGACAAAAGAAATATCAATAACTTCATTTAACATTTTAGGTAAATACATTGGCTTTTGCCTTGACGTACTTAAGTATCTTCCGTAAATGAAATGGACCCTACTTTAGGGCATTGACGTTTAAGCGTTACCATGGTTGCGAAGAAAGCTTCTTGGCTTCTAGCATCAAATATTTACATATTATCGTGTATGCTGAAACACATTAGCACTTATAACAAACAATTCTCAAGTAAGGACAATATTAAGTGGTCAGAGTCAGTATCTTTAACAAATCCACTGAATTCAAACAAAAAGCAAATCTTTATGATTATTTCTACATGTGTGTTCAAGATCAATCAGTTTGCTTGATCATTAGGAAAAAAAAACCCCAAAAAACATAAAACCATTTTGAAGTACATTTTCCTGGAGACAGTTTCTTTAAAAGACCATTTTGTATAAAAAAAAGAAAAAATAAGAAAAAAGAAAAAAGAAGAAAAAAGAAGAAAAAAAAGTATCACAAAAATGTTACTTGATGAAAATATTAAGTCCTACTGGAAATAGATAACTGACGTGATGAAGTGATTGAATCTTCTAAAGATCAATCAAACTCTTGAAGTTTTTGTAATAGCGGGAGACTGTACACCCAAAATAATTTCTTAATCTGTAATAAGCTTTTTAACATTAAGAAATATTTCAAAACCGTATTATCCAAAAATCCAGCTGGTTACTACCCACGATTTGCAAGTCTTTGGTTAATAAGAGTCGGGAAAAGGCAGGCATTTCTGGTCTTAATAGAAACATTGTAATGATATATAAATTTAGTTTCAAATTTTAAGCTTTTGATTTTGTTGCTACAGAAAACTTTTAAACTTCGTTAAAATGGTTTCCGAATTTCCTTAAAATCAATATCATGTCTATTATAGCTGAACACTTTAAAATTCTTTACATATAATACATTTATCCTCTATTCTTCCCTTAAAATATCGATTTAACGATTCCGTTTTTGTCGTTACTACGAGGTCTATATCTATTTCATATTTCCAGTAACGACATTTCGCTTCCTCGTTAAAACGCCCTTTAGCGTATATAAGAAAGCGCGCTATAACGGTAGACGAAAAGCGTTAAAACAATATGTTTGTTTACATCGTAGTTACTGGAAACGGAATCGTTATAACAAGTAAAAAATGACGAAATAAGGTGCGGTGCACCTAAAAGCTCCCCATTATTCTGACTGATACATTCTTGAGCCGACCTCTGGATAACCAGTACCTCCAGAATGTTTATAATATTGTAAAAATGACGTAAATATAACGTTGTTTTCATAACCAAAGTTAACTTGAAAAACAAAATCTATGAAAGAAAAGATTCTTACTCTTTGATAAGTGATATTTTAACTTCTACTGAAACAACCGAATTGTTTTCGAAATTTTTTTAACAAACTCTTTCGCTTTAAAACTACAACGTCCTAAATATCTTTCAGTAAACGATAGTTGTTATAAAAATAAATGCGTACAATGTCAAGTTTTATGAATAGCATAACATTCCGATGTATTGCTTATGTGAAAGGACTAGCAAATATTGAATCTTATTTGAAGTATGCTTTAACCTGTATAAGTGGTACTCCAACCAAATAACAAATAAAGTGGTACCAACCAAAAAAATAAAATAAAGTTGTACCAACCAAACAACAATAAAAGAAAACCCGAGACGGGAAATCTTCTGAGAAAAAAAGAACATACATTGAAAAAACTTCTATAAAGAAGTCAAATAAAACATTACAGAAGAAATCTCAACGTCACTATAAGTCCAAATCTGTTCCACAATTCATTGAAAAAATGCACAGTTAATGTCGAAATACGTCAGAAGTTACCCAGAAAGTTTTGATCATGAAATCAGCATATAAAGGAACTGCATGCTAAGACTCATAACCAAACTCTTTCTGTGTAATTCTTCTTTGGGATTCCGACAACTTTACAACCGTGACAGGAGGTAGTTTAACCCAGACCCCACTGGAGGCAACTGAATCTGATCTTGGCACCAGTGCAGATCAAGATCAGCCTGTACATCAGTGCAGTTTGAACATGGTCTGCACTATTCACCAATTAGTCAGTAAACTTTCAATAATCACCCCCATAAACAACTAATGGATCCGTCCAAACTGAAAGGACAAGTCCATTTTAGATATATAGCATTGTAAGGGTTTAAGAAAAGTTAAATTGCGAAGAAGTAGACAAAGTAAAGTTACGTAAATGTGTAGTTTGTTATACTTGAATAACTCGTAGAATATCCAAAACAAAAATTTAATCCCATTCAAAAATTATTCCTTAAATCAAAGCTTCAAGGAACAATGAGGAACCGCCCTCTCAAACATAGTGCACATACATAAATTTATAACTGAAAAATAGTGTGAGTCTGAACAAAAATAAAGCGTCTAAAATTGATTGAAAAAGCGTTAATAGTCAGGTCCGGGGCATGTTGAAAGCATATGCGAGTTGAGAAAAAGATATAGTTTTTAGAATATGATTTCAAATAATTATTTGATGTTTATTTGTAAATACGACATGAAGAAAAGCATGTATGTACGTAAGTTGCCACGAAAAATGACACCAATGATATACCTTTTCCTGAACTATTTTTCACATATTTGCAAGTTGGAGATTTTGTTCATATAGATGTCACAGTAACTAAAAAAACCTCATGCTGAATTCATAAATAGCTGAAATATTCGTATGGAAGCCTTGCTTACTTGTTTTCTTGCAATTGTGGGGGAATATTGGGAATTCCAGCTTTGCTTAGGTAAAAGCTTTCAAAAATGTGTGAATTCGACTAATGTCTGACGGCAGTAATGTATGACTATTCTTTTGCCATGGCAACTGTCTGCATTTTTTTTTTTTTTGCTTTCCAATCACGACCTTGGTTGTTAGCTACTTAGTCAATCCTCGATGCCTTTGGATTACAAAATGAAACTGCTCAGATTGAAAGACAGGCAAAGCTGATAATTTCTTTTTTAAATTTACTGACATTTCGGGACGCATGAAAAATCCCATGCCCAAACAGATTCATTGGCTTCCCTCTACTGTGCGTAACCGTTTGTTACCAATAATCAAAG
The DNA here is from genome assembly GCA_012932295.1 of Cyclina sinensis. NCBI lineage: Eukaryota > Metazoa > Mollusca > Bivalvia > Venerida > Veneridae > Cyclina > Cyclina sinensis. The sequence goes on from JAAONU010000008.1 coordinate 28,344,053, forward strand.
CTGATTTTTATAATTAGTTCAGTGACTGTCAAAAATTCGTACACAAACATGATATCGAAAATTCAAGATAATTGATCTTTTTTTCTAATACCTCTGAATGTAACTTCGTTTCTCACTTTTTTAAAACACTAATCAGTTTTTTCTATGCGTTTACGTGTCCTTGATGCCACCTTTTAAACTTAAGAGCCAATCCCTTCATCATGTTAATGCAATATGACGATTGATGCTAGATTGATTACAGCCTCTTTCCCATTATCTGAACACTTAGGCGATTGCCTAAAAGAACTTTTACTCTTGTTTCTCTTAACTTTCTGATATAGTGAATAAGTGTTAAAACAGCTGTGGGGTATTTCAAATATTGTCCACATACTATTTGATATAACACTGATTAAAAAAAGTTTTCTCTAAAATTATCCCGGTATTTAGCCATGATAAAACATTTTCTTGATTTGTCGGATATCGGAATGAAATGAGCAACATGTCCCGGGTCAAAATTTCGTTTGGAAAAGCCTGAAAACATGAAGCACTTCCGGCCAGGAAGCGGTGACGAGAGACAATCGCCCTAATATAAACGATCACTGGCTACATGATACCTAAACGGCCTTCCTAATGAAGAGCTGAGAAGAATATATAGTTAAATGATTTAAAAATAAAATATAGAATGAACGAGATGATAATAATGAGTGAAAAACATGTAACATGATTAGAATTTCGTGTGGCAGACATTTATAACACGTACATATCAAATATCACAATTTATCACTTTAAACACAATATGCACTTTCAGCTGCGAGTAGGCTAAAACCTTTACCAAATCGTTAACTTACAAGTCAGAACCCCGTTTAGGGACGGCTTTTATACAAACTTATTAGTGCAAGCTATAGCGACATCTGAAAATAAAATGTCAAAATATTTGAAACACTAATAACACAACAAGCAAATGCCCTTATAAATTTTCATACTAATATATTACTATTACTTTCAACAATGTTCCTTCCGGAATGTTCAAAACCAGACGACATTTTAAGCAGACTCACTTTCATAGCTGTCACTTGAATACCTAGATCTTTTTGATGGGGGCTCTATTTCGTATTGCTCTTCAGACTTTTCGGCGTTGTCCCAGTATCCTTGGCCATGTGCATCAGACGACAGCGGCGGAGCTATTCGAAACTGATCGTAGGCTGGCGGAGGTGGTATATCAGCATGGTGACCGAATCCGTTCGTCGAAAAAGTCCCCGAGGAAGAATATGTCGGAGCTGGGTAGTGTTGGGACGGGTAAAAAGCTAAACTTCTGCGTGGATCGGTCTCCGGATATCCTCCGTTCGGATAATAACCCTGTGAAGTGGGGCATTCGTCCTCGGTCTTGATTATGTGATCACCGGAAATGTATCCTTTACCAAACTGATGAGGCGGACCATGATATCCCACATTAGGGCGTGGCTGGGGAAGTTGTGGGTATCCACCTTGAAGCATCCTTCCAGTTTGAACATTTCTAAAAATATATTTATTATCTTGTAAGTAGTTCGCTCAGAAACAAATATAAAAAATACATTCACAAAGTCTGTCAAAAAGGACGATGACGTGTTACTGAAAAGGAAAGACAACTTTTCATATTTTTTTAAAGTTTGCTGTCAAGTCAGTCTCTTTATTTCCCTGTCCCTTTTACCTTCGAAACTTGGTCGTTAAAAATCTTTTTATCACATTATCAGGAAAGTGAATATATGGCATGAATTAACAGACCATTAAATCATAGCACAGTGCATTCATTAAAACAATTATTCCATGCATTCATTTTTTAGACACTCCTGGAATCTTCGCAGCTGAGGATTAAAAAACAATATTGTTACGAAGCATTGATCTCGAGCCCAAAAAAAACCCCAATTGTGTATCAAAAACACTGTTCGGCAGTCTTAAAGACGAGAAGACAACGGTCGAAACAATCCAGAACAAGCTTAGTTTTAAAAGTAACCCGTAATGCTTTCGCTGTTTAACCTTTACCCTGCTGGAGGCAACTGACTCTGCCTTTGCGATCAGTGCAGACCAAGGTCACCCTACACGTCCACGCAGTCTAATCACGCGATTCGGTCAGTAAATTTTCAAATAGCACCTCCATGAAAAATTAATGGAACCGTCAAAATTGAACGATGAACAAGTCTTTATTCTAGATATTTAGCATGGTCAGGATTAAGCTACGGACGGAAACCAGCTCTCCTTAACAAAACCTAAACTTAAAATCTCAAAAAGTGATTGACTATAGCTGATATACAGCTTTGAGTTTGACGAATAGATGCGTATTACCCCTATTTCAACTGCATTTTCAAGCTGGGCCTATTAGCTATTGGACAACGGTAAACAAATGATAAAAATAATTAAGACCAAAACCTTCGTTTAAACAAACAGATTTTCTAGCCCTTGAAACAAAAATCTTTCAGGTGATACTACGGGTTATCTAGGCTTACCAGAAGCGTAAAAAATTATTCCTATGCCCCATTGGATAGCCTCAATCAAAAAATCACTTACCCCTCTTGGGTGTCCCTGAACCCTTTGGCAAAAGGGTTATGATCAATCTTGAGCTGTGTAATCTGTAAGAAAGGAAAATTTCTATATTAGAAAGATGACTGCGAACAGCAAAACTTATTTCTAGAGTGACAACGTTATTGTTAATTTAAGAACAGAAGTTAGGGTTTTTATTATAGTTCCAAAAATGCTGAACAGTGTTAGTGGAAATGTTTTGATATGACATTAAATGGCATTTCAAAATCCAAACTCAACAGCTGTTAAAATTGGTGCAAATGTTAATATTAGACTAACTTATGTTATAAATATACAATATACATATATATGTTATTCTTTTATATTTACACTGCTTTTGGCTCGCTATTTATAATGTATGCATACCTCGGGGAATTACATTACCTTCGGGGAACCTCAAACCTCATCCGCGTTATTTCATTGGACGTCCTCATGAATATTCATGGCGCTTGTCGCTCAGCCTACGATGACGCAACATTGCCCTTCGCTGTGCCGATTTGATGGAGTTCTGCATATTACCCTCGTATAATACTTATAACCCATTGAAATTATTTGAAAACGTGGAATATTACGATAAAATTATTACAGAATTGCTATAATAATAAATAGAGTGTAAATATAAGGAATGTGTAGTACTTTTGTCTGTCATGGAGAGTATGAAAAATATCTTAACCGTTACAATGTATACGAAGTGTGTAACACTTCATCCATTTTGAACAGCCCGAATGTTTTTCATGTCACGATGAAAGACAAAAATACAGCATACTTTAACGTTGCTGTGGTAAATATCAGAAATATTGACACTTTCCGTATAAGATCAATTAGATATTAAGATATTCAAAAAGTAATCGAGCCGCTGCACGCACTTAGACAAAAAAAAATCCAAGGCGAGTCCAATAGTTCACCGTACCTACATTAGGGAGAATCTTGCACGATATTTTCTTACTTATCAGATACAATTCCTACACTACTATATTTTTGTTGGTGCATAAGAAAAAGCGTGTTAAATAAAAATAATAAAAAATAACTTACATTTCGGTTTTAACGAAATCAGATTTTGTGGATGTTTATCTTAGGATATAGAAATGGGAATCAAACTGTTAAATTTTACGGTCCAGTTAATAAGTTAGACTATATAGAAATGCATGAATTTCGAGAATTCCGTGCAGAAAAAAGCTCAAGTTAAAATTTGCATATATTTCGGATATTACCATTACAGATTCTATCAATATTTGTACATGATATGTTTAAGATACAACAGAAAATTATCTAATAAATACGGCACGTTAAATATAATACTTGATTATATTTCGGATATGACCATAGCAGTTGTAACAAAAACTCGTATGAAAATGGACAAAGCAAACATATATCAATTGGGAAATTTCAGTCAGTTTATCAGAAATGCGGGTATAAAGCGTCTATATATCTTAACTAAACTACCCTCTTTAAATATGCGTTCAAGATGAAGAAAAGCGAATTTATTTTAAAAAACGACAATTTTCTTACAAACAAATTAAGTATCTTTGACTCTTGAAATCAAGGAGAAAGCCTGTTTATCATCTTATATATAACAGACCCGCAAGTTTCATCTAAGTCTTTATATAATCTAATGAAGGGATTCTGTCTAAAACCTACACATTTCAGTCCTTCATCAGCCCCCTTTAAAAACTAACAGATAATAAGCTTGGTGCATTCAAATTTAAAATGGCACATAAAATTTGATCTAACAAACATAAACATCTGCTAGAAGTGGGAAAAACAACAACAACAACATTCACAACGAATCAATGAAACGCCGTAGCTGTCACATTGCGAGATTTCAGGCTTTTCCCCTTGCACTCTTTCTTCTTAAAATTAGAAGTTTCAGAAAATCGTGCTCAATAGACATTAAGGTGTGTTTCTTCTTCCAAAACGATTATAGTCTGAACTATATGATATGTCATTATGTCTCTGTATTATGTTATCTTTTTTTCAAATAAGCTGTTGTGTTAAATTATCTGGACCTTACATATTGAAATCTTAAAAATAACATATAAGTAAGATTTTATCTTATTGTGTAGACTAAAATCTTGACAGTTTAGAAGAAATACCTCGCGAGAAAATAGCACGGCTGTCTGCAAAAAATAGTACTTTAACTGGGTGGGCCATCCAACAAACAAGAAAACTAAATATCCCCTTATATAAGACAGCAACTGAGTTCCATTTTATTGACAGATCCTTGATTTTTAATGAAACTTTACCAATGCACACATATTGCAGCTGAATTAATTTTGAAACTCTGGCGATTTAATATTTTTTTAAATGTTTGAAAGCGAATGCGAGGATACGTTTAGACACGACAGCGACAACATATGTCCCAAATCAGGGACACTTTGCTTAAAATGCGCGACCTTTTTTTCCATCTTTACTCAGGTGTCACGTGACCGGAACATAATTATATTTCACAAAAATCGAAAGGCAATACTTACATCAGTATTTTGATAGGCAGTAACCGTGATGAATTGGGTCTCTGTAAAGAAGTGGGTTTGCAAAGTTTTGGGGTCTCCAGTTTTACATGGCCCTACTTCTATCACGTTAATCCGTGGCTGATATTTGTGCATGGAATTCACAACAATCTGAAAAGGTAAACATTTTTTTTAAACCCAGAAACTCAATCTCTTAAATGTAAAGCCTATCTTTTAATTCTTACAGTATCATTTTAAGTTCAACAGGTTTATTTAAATCATGTTGATTGACTCTGTAGACAGAATGTGAAATCTAAAAAAAATCCTCAACAGGAACTTGTCCATTGCTTTATAAAACAAAATGTGTATACTTACATGGCCACCTGAGTTGCTCTTGTTGTTAGTGAGTTTTAGCTTGTTGAACACTACGTCTTGTTTCATCCAGTGACTGCCGGTATTCGGTGAGTCCGGGTGTAAATAAATTCGACCGGCTGAAATTAAAATGGCGATGTTAGTCGCTTATCATACAACTAAAGAGTATTCATTTTTTACTTAAGTATGAAAAGATGTGATATTACTATCGTTATTAATGACTTTGTTGCTGTTGTTGTTTAAACAAAAAGTCCTTGTCAGTTTCTTTGCTAAGCTATTGACTGCCACAATGTGCTTAAATTGCCCAATGTTCTTTTTATCAGTGGTCACTTGCTTTTCTCCCCGCAGGAGGAGGGCAGGGTGGGAGCCTGAGCATATTAGCACAAAGCTGGCGTTTCTGGCAAACACAAAATAGTTGTCAATATATCGGCAGAGTCGTAAATTAGTCCCTTGAAAACGTGAGGAAATACCATGTGATTTGTCGTAATGACATACTTGAAATAAACGTGTTTTGGTCTTCTTGACATGTGCTGTTATTTCACTAATTTGCCAATCAATGAACAGTCGCGTTGGTAACTATGTTTGGTTCTTAAAATAGCAAAATATAAGGAGTTTACAATGGAATTTCTTGGGAAGCCACTTATGTGCTCCTTTTGCATACTTTTCCGACCAGTTTCATTCGAGAGTCTGGTAGATGGCATAGACCAAGAAGTATTCTATTAGCAGATAGAAAGTGTATTATTTGTGATAAACTTGAAGATGAGTTTCACTTCATTTTAGAATGTTCGTGTTATAATTATTCACGCAAACAGTATGTCAAGAAATACCCTTGGTGTAGACCTAGTACGTTTAAGTTAAAACAACTGATTGACAGCAAAAATGAAACTGTAGTTAAGCGTCTATGTATGTATATATTAAAATCTTTTGAAATTAGAAAAACTGTAAATAATGCATACTATGTCAATAATGTATAACGGCTCTTCTAATAATAATGCATACTATGTTAATAATGTATAACGGCTCTTCTAATAATAATGCATACTATGTTAATAATGTATAACGGCTCTTCTAGTAATAATGCATACTATGTCAATGATGTATAACGGCTCTTCTAGTAATAATGCATATTATGTTAATAATGTATAACGGCTCTTCTAATAATAATGCATACTATGTTAATAATGTATAACGGCTCTTCTAATAATAATGCATACTATGTTAATAATGTATAACGGGTCTTCTAATAATAATGCATACTATGTTAATAATGTATAACGGCTCTTCTAATAATAATGCATACTATGTCAATGATGTATAATGTCTCTTTTAATCATAATGAGACACTAAATCGTTGTAACATTATCATGTTTTCATTTGTACTGCGTGTAAAATTGTACACGTTTGTGTTGACATAAATTCATGTCATGCACCAGTTAAAGAAACAACACCTTCTCTGCATAATGTTCATTACCCGATGACCCCACTGAGTCCCGTCCCCCAAATAAATCTACAGTATGACATTTTTGATTAATTTCAACACAAATATAAGTTTTTCAATGTGTCACGTGACTTGCTGTTATTGTTTATGCACATATTTGTATGTTCACATGAGCCTTATTTTTTTCTTCTTAATCTGTTGCCAAGAGACTGATGACATATTTGCAAGCGCGGTGAATATTTACTAAGCGCGATCCAGATCAGATTTTATAAATGCCCCTGACATGAAAAAAAAAAATTAAAAAGTGAGACATAATTATCACCATTGCATATTTAATATTAGCGCTTAATTTGGGCTTCTGAAAGAAAGATAAGAAAATACAGATGAGGATTTATCATTTACAATTTTGACGGCACTGACAATTAATGAAATATCAATGTGATGAAAATGAAGATGAGAAGAGAAAAACAATGCTGCTTCTGAAAATGACGATGATTATGATGATGACAACAACGGTACAAGTGATGTTAATTTTCATTCGATGATGATGATGATGATAATTATTATTGCTGATGAGCTAATTCTTTATATTTTGAGAAAGATTCTCAATCTTCCCAGGCTACATTAGAAGTCCATTTTGTCTAAGCGTTAACAGGAATTCTTGTTTCGCTTAAATCGGTGCTGCACCAACCTGGCACTATTCTAATCGGGTCTCAAACAAGCGACTCTATGGTGAACAATCAGGATCATAATACTAGTAACACACTTACTTTTCGGTAGCTGTTCAGCGTCCCCGACAGGAATCCATTTCCCATTCTGAAACTTCCAGTGATGATTGTCAGCCAAGATCACGTCAACGTACACATTATACATTTTCGTCGGAACGAGGCCAGAGAAACTGAACTCCAAAACCGGGAACATGCGCCTGAAAAAAAATAAGGTAAAGAAATGGACTTGCAAAACATACTGTTGAGAAAAGCGGTGCGTTAGTACATCACACAAGGGTGGTGCGAGGCGGGCGAGGGAGGGGGACTGTAATAAAAAATGTAATGAAATGTTTCCGTTTCGCTTGTTAATACTTTATGATGCGGACTAAAGGCAGGCAAATAACATTGAAGTAAGATAAAAATGTTAGTAATTTTACCACAGTGGAGCATGTTCCTCATTAATTATCTAACTTTTCAAAATAAAAAGAATAGAAACAACAATACTATATACCAAAGATGAGCGATGTAAATCCAGATTTTCTTGCCAACGCCTCCAGGCATGAAGTCTTTAAATACTGCCACCTTTAAAATACTGCGTTGTGTGGAAAAAAAATAAGACCGACTTACCTCCCTTGTTTAGTCACGATCATTTCGGTGATGTGAGTATGAAACTTTGCCCAAAGCTCTCTGTTGCAGAGGAAAACTCCAGCTTTTCCTGAAAGAGTAGGCGATGCCTGTCCCTGCTGGCCGTATCCTCCCCATCCATTACTGACATTTTGTTGCTGAGCCGACGGCGATGGCGCCGGCAGGACACCATACCCATACGGTACGTCCCGTTGCTTTTGAGCACTGTGACTTGCGGGGAATGAACCGTAAGGCGGGTAGCAGTAGCCGTCGTGGCCATTAATCTGCTCTTCATTGTCGAATTTTTCGCTCTTGTACACAGCATGAAGGCTTGTCGGATATGCATGGGTTTCGCTGTCTCCATGATAGTACGTCGGGAGAGGCTGGAAGTGGTACGGGGTGGCATGAACGGTGTCCTTGAACTCGATGACGTTCACATCTTGAGTGGCATTTCTGTATTCGTCGGAATATTTAGACCCGACGGTCTCCAGTGTGGTATAACTTCCTTCTTCGTCGCAATCATCATTCGAGCCATCCTTTTCACTATCATCGACGTACGACTCCTCACTTCCCGACGAATCCACATGACCATCGGACCGCGCAGAAGTATCCTCAGTGAAGTGAATATCCTTGCCATTATATTGCGGCATATCGGAGGCATTTTTACCCCCGTATAAGGTGACGTGGTTGTAAGCCTCCCGTAACAAATCGGGAGGATGCAAATCAGCACTTCCCATTCTCAAGGTGTTGAAATATTTCTTAAAACTTGTGAAAATATTTCTTCAACTTGTTTCTAATTATTACACCTATTTGCCAAAATCAAATATCCACTGTTACCTTTTTTTCGGTATGCCAACACAATATACTAACTTCTAATATCAAAACTGCTCTTATACAATTGTGAGATGTATCACTCTAGAAGAACTTCCTTCGCTTTAAATTGTATTCTTAATATTCCAAAGCTTTATATTCCATAGAGATCAAATTAAAAGGTGTGCTGAGCAAAATTTGATTGACATCTGAAACTTAGCTACAGGGATATTTGGTTTCCTACTCTTTGTGCCATTGGCTGAACAGAGATTCGAAGCGGTAAAAAGGTGTGATAAATTCTCATGTCTGACTTCGATGACCAGTAATTGGACGCTAATTAACGGACATTCTTTTGTTACGAAAGACTGTCATCGTTGGAAAACTGTGAAAAAATAATGACCGTTCTATGACTTACGTACAATTCATCAATATTTTTTTTCAATATGTGATCTGACATCCCGAGCTTGGACAGAAATCTGTTAATTAGTTACTCATACAAGAGACAAAAAATTGAAAGGAAAAACATCTGCAGGTTTTTGTGACAAGTGCGTTGTTTTTCTTTCAGCCTCTACATGGGGAGATGTTTTAGATGTGAAATACAGATTCTTTTCTTATTGTTTTTTCTTTTATCTGTCTGTCTGTTGGTTTTCTTTCTTTCTTCTTTCTTTTCTTATCCTTCTTTCATTTCTTTCTTTATTTTGTAGAAATGTAACAAACGAAAAAAGAAAAAAAAGTCAAGTCAATAAATTCATTAACATAAATATTAAAACATTACATATCCATTGCCATCACACATTTGTTTTTATAATTACAAATATGGCATAAGAGAAAAGTATGAAATTTCGTATATACATATAGAATTACGGGCACCATTTACGGACATACTGGGTAAGGATTAATATCTCCGGAATTATCAGTTTTTACAAGATTGTGTGTATTCTTCGGTTTTGCAAAAAATATTTACCGTTTTCTTCTAAAGCATAAAATTCATAGTAAACACTTTCGAAGGTGACCAATGATGCAAAATGAGTTGTGTCTCTTGAAACTGCATGTGTTCCGCAACAGGTATAGTAAATAAATAAATGGCAAGGATTCTTTTTCTTTATGAAATTAATGAATAAAACATTGTTCAAACTGAGGTGGTTTTCTTAGCCAAGTCCGTTGTTTTTTGTACTTCTAAAGTAAGAGAGAAAAAAAAGATTTTATTGAATATAAAAATAGGCTTTCTTAAGAAAGTTTCTATATTTTCAGAATTATTAAAATTATTTTGAATTAGATCTATCTTATCAAAATTGTAAACGACGGATTTAATAATTTCTTTTCTAGCAAAACTTAATTTAAACCGTTGTTTTCCCCATTCTAACAAAACTTTATTTGTTCAAAATGTTTTATGCTGGTTTGCGTTCATCTTCGAATTTCTGTCAAAAGTTCTTAATGTCTAAAACATATTTTCACGTCGAATTCCTGTATAACAAAATAACTAAACTTGCAAAAATAAAAGTTTCATTTGTAAAAATTCTGTCAGTTCTTGCAAAAAAAATTATTTTCTAAATGAGCAGTGCACTTATTGTTTTCAAAGCTCCAGCAAAGTGTTTCTGTATCTATCTATTTGATCTTATTTTTCGTCGGTACCGGTTTCCCATATGACCGACGCCCCCTGAAGAGATTAGTTATTTTATGTTGTGGGGGTAGTGCAAGATACAGAAAGCCTCCCATTCCAGATGCTTTTTCATGCTCAGTGTATAGCACTGATACATGGGACCTCGGTTTAACGTATCATCCGTAATGTTCCTGTATATTAACAAAATAACTAAACTTGTTAGTGATGTTTGTGGAGGAGCTGGGGATCGAACTCGAGACCCCTGGTTTACCAGTCCAGCGCGTTACCACTGGACATATCTGCTCCAAAGTATTTCGAGAAGTGAGTGAGAACAAATGCTACCTCAGTGTGGCCATACCACGTGGTATATGATGTCATTTAGGCTGCCGCAAGCAGCATTTTCTTGCCTCGATTCGGAGCAAAAAACTGCTGTAAGAATTTTATTTCTACATCACTTTAAAGGGGATATAATGATTGCGAAGCGGAAAATTGCGCCCTACATAAAAATCCTAATAATTCTTTTGTCAGATGTACAGTTTTTCTTAACATTTGGGAAATAAATAGTTCGTAAAAATATGTTTGCTATCCCGAAAAGCGCATCAGTTTTCTCAAATGTTAGAAAATTCTGTACATCTGACAAAATAATCATTCAGGGCCAATGTGTATGGCATAACTTTCCGCTTCGCATGCGCTATATACCGTTACAATTGATAAAGACAGCAGTTTTCTCATCCGAATCGAGGCAAAAAAGGATGCTTGCGTCAGCCTAAATGACATCATTTACCACGTGGAATGGCCGCACTGTTTCTGCGTCTTTATGTTATTGTGCTAAGAACATTTCTGCTTTTTCTCCACGATTTTGAAAGCATATGCGTGAGATATGCGTTGAGCTAAATGAACTTAAGCTTAGCACCGTTGTGAGGCATAAACTTTCACTATGCCTGAATTCTTCTATTCTTAACAATCTTATTCTTTTCTCTAAGACTACTATGCACCTCTCCAACTCCCCCACGATTTTAGGAGAAACTGCGAAATTTTTTAAAAGAGGAAAAATGCAAAATATTTATCCTTTTCCCCGAATCTGTTTCATTTCTTAACGAACTTTGTGCCAATTTTCTGGTAATATTGTTTCTATTTTAGAAAGCTGTGTGCCTATTTCTTCAATATTCGTAAACTATTAAACTATCATATTTTTAAAACCTCTTGGTAAAAGTGATTTACAGTAGCTATATTGTTTTTCATTACATAGTATGTTTCTTCAAATAATCATTAAACCGAAGGTTGATAAAAGTCCGTTACAACCTCAAGCTTACCGGCGTCATGTCACGTGGTTGTAAAGCTTACGTTATTACAACGAGGCTTCTTACATAGAAAAGCTTTAGACATTTTTTTTATTCGAAAAGTGTAGACGTACCATAAAAAGTTGTCTTCTGTGAAGTTTTAAGCCTGCGAAAAAAAGTTCAAAGAAGGAATGTCGATGTCCTTTTTTAGTAAACAGATCGTGCAGAAATGCGCATGAAGTATACAATTTTGTCAACAAGTTTGCAGTTTTAGAAGATATTTGTTAATTATACAAATGGATAGATAGAGATTACATGTTAACACTCTTATATTAAGGAAGGTGGGTGTTCTGTAAATAAAGTTTACAACAGCACTTGCATTAGCGACAGTTTTCTAACCTGGTAATGAAACTAAATGGAAAAGTCAGTTTATTTCTTCACATACAGAAATAAACAGTGCAAAACTATGAATGAATTTTGTCCACTAATTCTTTCAGAATAGTTCAATAGTTCATAGTTCATAGTTCACTTTCAAAATGGCCCGTTCATTGTCAAATATAGAAGTTTTGTTTCTGGGCTATTTTTCAGTAACCGATGACTTGAATTAAACTGAACATTTTTTGTCAAGATGGGTGACGCATATTTTACGGATGCTCCGGTCAGTTGATTTTCACAGTCATGGTTATCGCGCTTTGATTAAAACTCACTGCGCTTTCTTAAGCTAGTTTTTCAGGAACCAGTGGCTTGAATTCGACCAAACGTTTTGCTTGTAAAACTTCACTAGCAAGAGGAGAGGGTGTATCGGCCGTACAGGTTAAGCATTGTTTCATACCTTACCAAAATAACCCAACTTTGCACAAAACGCCTTCAGGTGTGGGTGGGAGCATCTATTGGTTCCACCGACATTCTTCCTTCAAAAAACATAGGTTTTGCTACTTGTTAAAATTTGGCTCTTGAGTGTATTGGCAAATGTTGATTCTCGCCACACTTTTGATTTTTCTGTATAGGTTCGAATCTCGTAGACTTGATTTTCTTTTGGATTTTCTTTTATAACTATTGGTCACAATTCTAGAATTGATGACGTCAGAGGTAGCTTGTAATCACCTTTCTACGTTCATAAAATCGCGAAAATTACTATAGTTATAATTCCATTTCTCTGTGAGTTATGGGCATGGCAGCCATATTTATGTCGAAAAGATGGCGAATGTTCAGAAACCTTGTAAGTTAGATGTTGGGTAAAATTATATGCTCCTGCGTATTCCGGAATTTAATTTTTGACTGGGTCAGTTACTAGAGATTTTTACCATAATTGTTCCGCATCAAATATATCATTTCAGTAAATTGATTGGCAATGTTTTTCTCTGTAAGAGAACACAGCAGTGCAATTGATTGTGCTTGATTTTATCTGTCCATTTTTTATCTTCCTGTATTTTTGTTTGGGCCACTTTGACCATTTCTATAACTTAAATCTCGTTTTAAAAACATGTTAGACAGATTCTAGGGAATGCAAACTAAACGGGCGGGAAATCATACACGTGCTTTTATTCTGCTAAACATTAATTGTATAAATCAAAGAATTAAACATAAGTTAATATTACATAAATCCGATAATCAGGACATAAAATGCAGTGTATCTTTCGAAATCGAACACACTTCAGATGTTAAAAAAGTGGACAAATGTTTGTTGATTGCGTTATTATTTTGTGTATATTTCAGAAGGTTATGTTGTAAATAAGATTTTTAATTTACTGAATGTCTTAACATGTTACCTTCGAAAAATGAAGATATTATTATTATTCCTTTGATGTTAACGCATGTGTCACACCTTGCGTCTACAAAACTTGATCTACTACTGCACTTGTATTCCTAAGTCAAACCAATTGAGGCTGCTCTTGGTCATTTGGTTTCGGTCTGCACCGAGGGTAAGCACCCCAAAAAGTATTAGCATTTCTAGAAGGCCCAGAATTCTCCTATAATCCCCTCGAAGACAATGACGAAAACGCAGATTAGGAAACCGGCCTGATAAAATGATAAATAAACCAATCGTCATCTTTTCTGTGCAAACCGAAAGTAAACAGTGATCAGCAGTATCTAGAAAACATCTTATAGTGTTATTCTGAAAACTTATGGGTCGGGAAGGAAGACTATCAAATCATGATACCACTGTCAGTTTGATATAGGTATATTTATATTTGTATTGCTACTACGAATAGCTCAGTCGTGGTTTAATGAAATTCAGTATTCTCCCTAAGAGAGCCTCAATTTTGGATGTCGGTATGATTCGGATTTAATGAAAGACAACACATGGATAGTGAAGTGTTCCGAATGGAAATGTTTGATACGCCAATTTCCAAATATCAATCTTTTTGCCGTTTGAGACTTGTCTGCCTATTCTTTCATCAGACGCCTTTACGGTGTTAATAGGGAACCGACTGTTAGACCTTCCGTGAAGGGAGATAAATAGCCAGTCTTTTATAGTGAGAGTATTATGATAAGTTTGGGGCTTTCTGTTGAATCATTATTGTCTTTGTTTGTTTCGTTGATTTCTTAAATGATATATTGGTAACTATTTAAATACGCTATTTACAATTTCAGTATTTTTGTTTATATTCTCACCATGAAGTATTGGTGACACCTATTATAACATGGTTTACTTATATCTTGGACTAAGTTTCGTCGTCAGACTCGATAATCATCGAAATTCGCACGGCGGGCATTGTGACAAAGTGATCAAATTTATCTCGCCCTGTTATAACGCACTTTGATGTTAAGAACACTCTTTAATGTACAACAGGAGACTGTTACGTTTTCTATTTGAAAGTCATAGCCAAAGAGTGTTAGTGAAAACTTATTTATTTGACATCAATTGGGAACCAAGTTCTTGCAACTTATTTTAATTCCTCTTGATGACTTCTTCCTGAGTTCAAACCAGTACACGCACCGAAAGTGAGGAATGCGGAAAGACACTGTTGACTCTCACTCCTTGTGGGATTCGAACCAGCGGATCTGGAGTCCGGCGCTCTAACCCCTCGACCAATGTTCCTGCTAAGAGCATTAGAGATACGGACAACACCTAGGTATTAACCAGCTTTGATAAATATTACCCAAACTTTTTACAACAACTCTATTAAATTATTTTACGTAAATAATATCACACTGTCTAAAAATGCTCCATTTACACAAATAATTGTCTCTCACCTGAGACGTCCCATGCATCGGTGCTTTGCACTGAGCATGTAAAAAGAACCAGGGGTGTCTATGGAATTGACACGCGCAAAATATTTCTAAACTCTGATAGGAAGCAGGTAGCGACAGTTAATAAACTCAGATAGTTACACAGCGAAATCAAAACACACACGCTGAATAACTTTGTTTTGAGACCAGATTTTCTTAAGGTTCCTTTCATGTAATTTATTCAATGAACAATGTACTCTTATATCAGTCCTGTTTTGACATTTCACATAATTTACAGAACATTAAATAATGAATATTAAAACTGTTTATGTGTAAATGTATTTATCACACAAGACATATTATGACAAGATATCGTGTATCATAGCACGTGCTGCAAACAAACAACAGAACATCGGCCTCTGGTTTCTAACTTTGAACTACATCTATTTCATTCTCAGATGTAAATAAGTAAAGGTCAACGCGTTTTCTGTATAACAAAAGGGGTTGTTTACTTTCAGTTTCTATAATTAAATTTAATGTTAAACTAATAGTTACTTAAAACAAATTAGTTTGTTTACCCGGTTGTACATTGACTTCAGAACGTCTTGAAGGAATGTTATGCTCCTTTTTCAAACGAACAATAGCCTTTAAACAGTCAACTTACGTTTTTGTGATATTGGGATATTACTGCAAGTATTCAATGAATTAAAATTATTGTAAAACAGTTTTTACAAAGATCTATTTGCGTTTATTTTATGTTTGTACTGGTTTTCCATTTGACCGGAGTCCTAAGATAAAAATAATTAAGAAAGATTTTGGGAGATAGTGAAAATACAGAAAGCATTCCAATCCAGAGACACATCAAGTTCTTTGTATAGCACCGATACATGTGAACTCGGTTGAAAGGTCCATCCGAGAAACAGTTAGTACTGTTAGTAGCTGGGTACAAGGAGCGGGGATCGAAACTGCGACCCCTGAATGACAAGTCATGTGTGTTGCCACCTATCTCTTCGAAAGCTGTGGGTGATGCAGTCGGAATACTTCGGGTAATCCTAAGATTCGTAAGACGTAACCGACATGTCCAAGGTGTTCCGATTCTGAGTGTAGTTATTGAAGAAATACTTTTATACAGTGATTTACGAAGAAACTGTGCATGGACTGAAACAAAACAACTTGTGACCAGTGTATCTGACTTGAAGTGCAGTAACCCGGTGGAGTGTTAGCGAATCTATCTATTTTGAGTGTTTTTTTAAATCTTCGGTACCGGTTGCCCATATGACCGACGCCCTCTGCAAAGATTAGTTATTTTATGTTCAGGGAGATAGTGCAAGATACAGAAAGTAACCCGTTCCTGAGACACCCCTGTGTTTTTTTGCATGCGTAATGTACAGCAATGATACATAGGACCTCGGTTTAATGTCTCATCCGAAAGACAATTTGTAATGTTAGTTTAGGAGCGGGGGATTGATCTCAGGACCCCTGGGTTACCTGTCCAGCGCGTTACCACTGGACCACTGATCCGCTCTAAGCGGATTTGCTAGCGAATCACAAGTTACTGCTTATTAATCACGAGGCTATTCTGTCGGAGGATTTCGGAAATTGCCGAGGTGGCAAGATTAAAGCCCCTGCACTCAAAATTTAACGCCTGGACTAGTTTCAAATCGCTTGGACAAAGAAAAAACAATAAGATAATGAAATAACCATACGTTTTTTGTATAACATTTTAAGGAATGTACATGTCGACATAGCTTCAGAACAGGATACAGTTCGTCATTTGAACGTGACAAGTATATTTCCTTGGCTGATCTGCAACATATAGTTTGATTATAATAATAATTATTATCAGCCGACAATTTTTACCATGAAGGTTTAATTATGAAATGTACGCATATATTTTTTAACTTCTCAGATCTTAATTCGTGTCAGGAAAAAGAAATCTGTATATACATATCCTATCTTACCTATGGTTAGCAGGGGAGTGCCCGATATTATTTTAGGAGGAGGTTGAAGGAAAGATCTTTTTAATCTGTGTCAGGACCCTAATCAGTAATGTCATGAAACAGAATAATGTTTAAAGTTTCTACCCCCAAAAAGAATTGATCAACATACCAGACACAGACCGGCCAACAGCAAGATTTTTTTCATGTTACAATTAAAGACTGCCATTGCAAAGTTCTCGTGCACAAACTTCAAGCAACTTTTGTGAAACTAATTTTCCTCGACGAAAATCCAGAGAAAAAGAGGTCACAGAGAAAAGAAAAGAGGTTAATTTTACACCAACTATCTAACATAAAAAAATCTAGACGAATGTTAAACATTGAAATGTACTCATCGTATGTATGACACGCCCTTATCCATCAATGAACATATAGATCTAGGGTGGTGCAATATTATACAGATTCTTGGAAATTTTGCACAAAAATCATATCTTTCTTGTTTTCTATAAAGCTTTTCCAGTCTTAAGTAAACACCCGTGAAATATACGGTCATTTATCGCTGAACACATTCTTTTTCCATTCTGACGTCATCAGTGCTATTACCTTTACGAATCGCATAATTATTCTTACGAAGTTACTCTCACGGAAAGTTCCGAAGACAATCGAGTCGGAACGGTAGTGTCTTGACTCATTCGTTATGGTATCAAACAAGAATTTATAATAACTATAACCATGGTAATCAGCGCCAGGCCGCCAGCAGCGACGTCCAAACCGAATGACCAGCCGAGTGTGGAGTTGACAAGAGACTCGAACCCGACTCCATAGATAATAACCGCAGCTATAATACACGCACCTGTGATAAAATAATGAAACAGTTATGCATTTTATAGTAACTCAATATCAGAGATTTTAAATAAAGACTTCTACTTCAAAAAATAGCAAAACTTGGTCCTATATTTCCATTTTCTGCCAGGGTTGTAGTTTGATAGTAGTTTTCCAACAGATATTCAATGTCTGCTAACCTCGAAAGATTTTTAATTGCACTAATTATGGTAATCAGTATCGACTAGCAAACTTACGTTCAACGATAAAGCGTATGAATCACTCCAATTTTAATGTAAAGGCAGTCTATGTAATTTTTGTCGAAAAAAATCCGCAAAACCTATATCAGTATTTTTGTTGAAACTGCAGGTTTAACAACTATGCTTTTAACGATTGAGTTTTAGAATATTTTGGCGGACAGCCACTGAAAAAAGGCGTTACAGAAGAACACTGATAACACTCGTCAATTTCAAAAAGGGGAAGGAGACTAGTATAACATTCCATAATTATTGCAGGTACCACATGCACATTACATTGCAGGGACAGGTTTATCAGACAGAAGTCGCTAGCGCGACTCGTAGTCTAGGAAGTTTATCAGGCAGAAGTCGCTAGCGCTACTCATAGTCTAGGAAGTGTATCAGGCAGAAGTCGCTAGCGCGACTCATAGTCTAGGAGGTTTATCAGGCACAGTCGCTAGCGCGACTCATAGTCTAGGAGATTTTTCAGGCAGAAGTCGCTAGCGCGACTCATAGTCTAGGAAGTGTGTCATGCAGAAGTCGCTAGCGCGACTCATAGTCTAGAACGTTTATCAGTCAGAAGTCGCTAGCGCGACTCATAGTCTAAGAGGTTTATCAGGCAGAAGTTGCTAGCGCAACTCATAGTCTAAGTGGTTTATCAGGCAGAAGTCGCTAGTGCGACTCATAGTCTAGGAGGTTTATAAGGCAGTAGTCGCTAGCGCGACTCATAGTCTAGGAAGTCTATCAGGCAGAAGTCGCTAGCGCGACTCATAGTCTAGGAAGTGTATCAGGCAGAAGTCGCTAGCGCGACTCATAGTCTAGGAAGTGTATCAGGCAGAAGTCGCTAGCGAGACTCATAGTCTAGGAGGTTTATCAGGCAAAGTCGCTAGCGCGACTCATAGTCTAGGAGGTTTTTCAGGCAAAAGTCGCTAGCGCGACTCATAGTCTAGGAAATGTATCATGCAGAAGTCGCTAGCGCGACTCATAGTCTAGGAAGTGTATCATGGAGAAGTCGCTAGTGCGACTTATAGTCTAGGAGCACGACTCATAGTCTAGGATTATTTATCGAAACCTACGTCTCTCTAACCGCACACTGCCTGGAAGGGGCTTGAGCTCAAGATATAAGCAATATCACATAACTATTTTACTCCTAAAAATAAGTTTTCAGTGATTATATCAACATTGAATTACATTAAATGTGAAGAAATTACATACCCGCAAGAAAAGACAATATGATTGCGACTATGGCTGTTATTTTATTCGGCAGGCAAGCGTACACTATCAGAATCACCACAGCGGCAATGGAAAACACCCATCCTATCATTGCCAGGGATAAAGTCGCTAACTGGTCCGTGTAATATTCTGAAATTAAAAACAAGTAATCTTTACAGGGACCGTTCAAGCATCGCCATGAATAAAGTCTATGACTGGACCGTGATTTTTCCTGTCTAAGACTACATCTTCTAAACATGATAACTGGACCATTTAGTTTCGTTAAGAACGTTCTATTCAGATTTGACGTCAAAAGTAAATGTTCACAAATACGTTCTCTTATATTGGTGTACCATAATGTATAATGTTTTTTTTTTCTTATTTAACTTCTAACTTAAACGTTACAAGAAGAAATATAATAAATTAGATAAACAAATATATCTAAATACATGAAAACATTAAACAATATATAATCGCATATGAATATGTTTCTTCTGTGCATATATAAATTAAAGCGATCCACAGTGACCGGTCACTATTTAAGCATATTGGCCCCCTGCGGATTGAGTTGTTTATTATGTTTTGTTCAGTTCTGCTTCAGAAGAAAAATTAAAAAATAAAATATGTGGTATAAAATAAGAAATAGTACACAACACTGAGGACCCTCTTGTCTTATAGTGACCGAGTCAGTCCTCGAACATATAGCGAACCCAATCCAGAAGGCCACCAATAGTGTGTACTAATTTTTAAAAAGTAAAACAAAAAAGGGAAGCGCAGCGACCGCCTTGTTTTTTTTTTTGTTGTTGTTGCTGGTTTTATATCTTGAATAATGCCGCACTCAGCCCTTAGCTATTACAGACACGCAAAACAGAATTAAGATCACTATATAACTAAGATTCAGGGAATTACTTACCAGAATTTCCATATCTGTCAAGAATATCTTGTAGATTGACACAGTACCCGAGGTTGTTTTTACATTCTACGACCAGACCCGTATAAATCTTTTCCCCATTGGCACCTTCCGACTCGCTCCAGTACGGTGTGAAAATGGCAATAGTGCTGCAGACGAAACTAATTATCATTATAACCATCGCAACTTTGGCGATTATTGTACTGTCCCCACACACCATTGTCGTCTTTTTTTGTAGTTTTGAACCTTTCTGATGTTTAACTTTGAAGTGAATTGTTCAAACTTTATGTATTAACGATATATCCCTTTCGAATCAGTTGCGTTATGAACTATAGTTTATGAATGTTTTAAATAAAATATTGTATACTGGTGATTTATTGAATAAATCAGCTAACCAAATATACTTTTCACAAACCCTACTGAATTTGAATTATGACAGAAATCATATTTCGTGTCCCATTTATAGATAATGTTAAGACGAATTAAGGTATAAGTAAGCTTTTGAATTTCATTATTCACCTCGGTGTAAAAAGATATCCAGCTTAACGTGGACAAATAAACCATTCAAAAGTCACGACATATCAATAGGTGTTTTTCTTTTTTCATTTATAAAAACGTGCCTATTAAATTCTAAAATTGGACAGTTTGTGGACTTAATGAGATAATATATTTAAATGATGTCGACGTCATTGATACGTAGAATATCGGAAGATTTTGTTTTGGAAATGCTAGGTAAACACTATACTTAACATTGAAATCAAGGCATGAGTAAGAAATGAAGTCAATCCCTATATAATTGATAGGAGTAATTTATCGAGTGACGTAGAAATATTGACTTTAATTTACTTTAAAGAAGTTTAAACTTTTTTACTTTAGACATGAACAATTTAAACATCGCAGTATATTTGTATAGTCTGTCTGTTTGTCCGTCTGTTTCTCTCTCTCTCACTCTCTCCCTCTCTCTCTATCTCACACACACACACACACTATCTCTCTCTCTCTTCTCTTCCTGTCCGTCTGTTTATCTGTGTCTCTATTCTCTATCTCCCCTTCATTTTTGGCCCCCTCTGTTTCTCTCTCTGCTTGTCTATCTATCGACCTGTCTCTGTTTCAAATTCCGTAAATTTTCAACTTTTATGTGAAATGCAGACAGCTTATAACGTAAACAAGAATTTATCAGTGTTTGATACGAAACCTCTTATGTATGTTTATCCTGAGTCAGTGATCTGTAAGTACAAACACGATACATAAGCTATCTGAAGTTTTAAATAAAACATGCATATAATTGATTTTACACGTAAGATCAGTTATAATATGTCACTTGAACAAAATACAGAAAAGAAAAAAGATTAGAACTGAACTGGAAGTTCATCACTTCATGGTAAAGGTATTTCCATAACAAAAAATACTCGTTTAAATATTGGTTATTATAATTTTCAGAAATAAAACTTCATTAATAAGAACAATGTTGCTTTAGAAATGAAATGAAATGAAATTCCATGAGCAAAATGGATGCATACGTGGAGAAGTCTTGAAAATGTGTCTAGTGATTATTCAATGTGGCATGAAGAAAAAAAGAGTCTGGATTTGATAGACGGCATCGTCATGATGGTGTCACCGAAAGTTGCTCATGAAAAAACTTTACTTTTCGTATTTTTGTTTGGCGAGGCGAAAATGCGAAAGGTCAAAATCACGAAAACACGACAAACGTTGACTTTGTCGTATTTTACAACTTTTACTCCCCCAGAAGAAGACACGAAAGGTCGACAATACCTCATCAGTTTTTACGTTTGGCGGGGAGGAAAGTGAAAGGTCGAAAATACGACAAGGTCAACGTTTGCCATGGTTTCGACCTTTCACCTTTTCGCCTCGCCACATGAAGACATGGAAATTATATATATTTATTTCGTGTTGCTTGGTGAAAGGTCGAAACTACGAAGACACAACAAAGTAACGTAAAATGTGTGTGTTTTTGCTATGATTCTGTCGTGTCTTTGCGTTTTCGTGTTGGCGGGGCGAAAGGACGAAATAAAAAACAAAACAAACAAAACACAACAATGTCTCCTTTTGTTTTGATTTCGATTTTTCGCTCATACAACATGGCACATATCAGCCACTACAGAGTTACGAAATAACTTCAATTAATTTGTATCTACAACGCATACAGATTTGATTGAGCGTTACAAATTGTGCAAATTATTAACGAAACAAATCGTTAGGTCTCATAGCTTATATTATATTTTCGTGTAAGTTTACTTAATATTTCCATGTACAATATTTTTTTATTTAAGATAACATTTTAAGTATTTCAAAAATTTGAAATGTTTGAAAATACTGAATACTTTGAAATTTCGCTTTTAACTTGAATCGCTTATTTCATAGCTCTTTGTAGACTTGATTTTGGCGTCAGGTGAATTTTCAATTGAGTGCCAGCTTACTTGCTTTAGAATTATAAACGTGATATCGAACCATAAGCACATTTTACTGTATTTATATAAATATATCTAGATTTCTAGAAAATTAAGAATTTGATGCGACATGCCCAACGTCAGTAGAAAGTAGCTTAGGCCTTAGCTGACTGATTTGATGTGAATGATAATTTGTAAATACTTACATGATGAGGAGTGTACTATCGGTGTATTCATTTTTGTAAATGCTATTTAAATTTGCGGTTTTCTGCATATTTTTCGGCTGTCGTCCTCAGACCTGAAAAAAATGAACAAAAACAGATAGGCATATCATCGTTGTCAGAAAAATTTACAGACTGGGATATAGACTGCGTACTTGCCATTAAACTGAACGGCTGTAATTCGAAAAACAGGCTAAGAAATTTGCCACATCAGCACCTTCATTGCTTCGATTGGTCAGTCAAATATCACTTACAGTATAATAGAAAATTTCAGATGCTAAATTAATTTACCTCCTTAGCGGACATAAAAAAAAGAAAAATAAAAAATAAATAAAAAATAAGTAAAAAAAGATACAATCGTCTTTATTATTTTCTCAAGTATATACGTATGTCGGCCTATATTTATCAGACGTTTGCTTAAAGCATATTAGTTTTTAGCTTTTGCTTTTAATGTAAAAAGTATATTCGAAAAAATGTAAAATTAGAATTCTGTCACTTTTCCCTGCAACTTTATACTATCTGGTGTCTTATTACACTGCAGATGAATTTAAAATGACGTAATCGAATGACTAACAAGCTTCATTTATCTCAATAATCAGCAATAAAAAGACGCGCATGGATCTTTAGCTTACCTAGACTTATCCTACTGTGATAAGACACATGGGACTTTAATGATTTAGTTCTTGACATTGCCACGTACAGACTTTTGTTGGTTTCGAAAAATTTCACACAAACAATATGGTATTGGTTTTTAGATTTATGTAAGTTTATGGCGAACTTCATTTTATCCACTGGTGATTGAGTTCGCCAAGATCACATGACCGGCTGCAATGTATTTAAATGCATTGAATATATTTCGGTTTATTGAACCGGCGTATCTATACCAGCTGTACTAAAAGGGCGCCAACCTTTTTGAATTTATATAACGTTTTGGCACAATCACATTTTACGTAATATCCACGAATACACGAGCGTAGCTGGGATAGTAATCAAGCCTGGGAATTAGAACATTTGAATATTTTTGAACATTTCTAATCAAAGAAGTGGGAAGAGAGGAATGAATGAAATTTTGATGAGAAAAACAGTATTTGTAAATGAAGTGTAGTTACACACGTTCTATTAAAGTCAGTATCTTGATTCGATGAACTTGCAAAGTTATAATAATCTCTAAGGATGGTCGAGCAAATGATTATATCTGAAAACGATACGTAAGTTACAAAGTTACACGTACACCAATAGAATAAATGTTATGCGTCTCGCTACAAACTATATATTTTTGAAATAATGAATGTCATCATAGATGACAGGCACCTCGAGAAATGCTAGTTTATAGCTGCTTAACCACACTGATTGCAGTTCTTTCTCGTTTTAGTATAGTTTTCTGAAATACTACGGCAGGTGCATGGTCTCCTGATAAACTCAATGCGTGCAGTTAAAGATCATCTAAACATAAATTTCACTGTTTAATCATGCACAAACCCGATTTAAAGTCTTCTTTATAACGGCACGGCAAATGGGTCCGGATTTAAAATGTTTCTGTCGGTTGGAAATATGAATTTTACTTTACTTAATCAATTTCATTTTATTTATGATATCTAAATCGTTTTGGCTTAAGAAAAAACCCAACAACACTAGATGAAAACAACAACAACGACAACAACAACAAAAGGGGTGCAGAATGTGAGAATGTTTAGTGTTATTATGGACATGTTATTATATTTCTTATGGTATATGTGCTACCCTTGCTACGCATGTGAATTTTGTGTAAGGTATGGTATGGATTATCATAAAACAATTTTGCGCATGCGCAAAACTGTCAGTAAAACAAAATGGCTGGGCTACTGAAGTTGACAGGAAGCGTTGCGCAAAAAACGCTGCTACAGAATGTAGTAAGTATTGTTTTATTACAAAATTAATGTGATTTGATTCGAACCGTTTCCTTGTTCGAATTACAACGATGTCTCTTTGTTGAAATTTTTGATTATTTCAAGAAAGTACGAAAAGCAGTGTGTTTCGAAGGTGAAGGTCAGTACTTTCATAATCATCTTGACTTGAGAAATCAGGAATTTAAAGATTGTCCCAAAGTCCTCACAGATTTTTCGTACAGAATCTCTCGAGACATTCTTTTGTTGTTGCTTCAAACTGAAGCAGTGCCATTTAGCATGAGGTACAGGATGGTGATGTAGTTTTGGATGGCGTTGGTATTGTCCTTGAGTGAAGGGTCAAGGCTATATTGCAGAATTCAGTTACTATCTTACAGGTTACATAATGATTTTACTGAAATATAAAGTATTTATGAAGTTGATGGCACAGTATATTCTTATGTGAAAATTCAGTGATGAACGTAGGCACACATTGTCAGGACAATAGAAATATGTCTTCTAATGTTAAATTGACGATTTACAGACGTTTCGGTAAATGACCAGTTCGGTAAATTGGATTTATATAGTACACCCTTTGGACGTTTCGGTAAAAAGGCAATTATATAGTAATTATATGGTAACAATGGGATATATCACATATTTCACCGCTGCTGTCATTTTGCTGCTATTATCAAGTTCACGGTAAAACGGTTTTCTTTAATCTCTTAGTTGTACTCAACACATTAGCGGTCTTTAAAACCCGCTAATTGAGTAATAATAGACGTGGGCCCAAAAATATCAGAGCACTGACTGTGTTAAATAAATAAATAAATAAAAAACGCACGTATATATCTCTACCTGCATATCGTAGTGATGTCGTAAAACCGAAGTATAACTGATTAATCTGGGTCCAAACTGTAAATAGTTTAGACACTATCCAACGGGATGAGGAGTCAAAAAGAAAACAAACTAGGTAATTATTATGTGTTTTTCATACGTGTGACAACTTTCTCCATTACAAATTTACCATATAATTGCCTTTTTACCGAAATGTCTAAAGGGTTTACTAGGGAATAATCTAGAGCGTGTTAGCGGGGCGCGGCGCCACGCCCCTTTTTACCGGCGCCCCTTTACCCGATGTTGAATACCACGCTGCCCCTCCTCCAGCGCCCTTATGCCTTTTAAGGACCGCCCATTCGTCTTTTGCATTGGCCTAGTTTAATTATGTCCCGCCCACTGCTTTTTTAATTTGTTAAATTGGTTGATATATGATTGATCTGCCCACGCCTAATCATGTGCGTCGCTTGATTGTTTGTTTATTTAGTTGACACCAGTCAACCAATAAACACCTTGTGGTGTACAGGGATTAAGCAAATTGCGATACCTAAAATTATGGTGAAGATTAAATGGGACAGGTGTTAGAACATCTTCAGTAAGATGTCAGTTCCGCCCATATCATTAAAACTCTAAATGCTGTTACGAGTAAATCAAGAGAAATGAAAAAATAATCAGTTTATACGTTTAAGTTAGAAATATGAAAATTTCTGATCACCTTTTCACTGCTAACAAACGTGCCGTCAAAAAATGTAAAATGGCAGATCTGGCCCAAGAATGAACCAAAAAAATGGAATCCTTCATGACCTAGCCAGGACTCTCACGAGCGGGCGACCTGGGCAAAATTGTCGCCAAAAACTTCCTGATTTTATTTGTTTAAGTTCTCGGATTTATTTGTAAGAAAAGTCAGATAGATCTAGCAATTTGAAGGAAACCAATTTCAGCAAATATTTAGATCATTAAACATGAAGCAGCGAGTGAAAATCTCGGATTAATTCCGTTTGTCATATATTTCCGCGACCCCATCGTATTTTAATATTAAAAGAAGACAGTGTTTTGGAGAATTTTTATATGACAAACGTACAACATTCAATTAATTGATTTAGATAAGTGGTCATTATTTTATTGTTAGTGCCAGTTTTTCATTGGAAAAGTTTCCTATTTCTGAGAAATGAATGTGTGTTTAAAGCTACAGGAATAGTAATTATTTTTTGCAGATCTTCAGTGCCTGTGCATTTTCACTAAATAATGAAATTAAACATTTCATATCATATGAAATATAAAAGTTATTGAATAATCTCTTTCTTTTTGTTAAATACAGCACAAAACCTATACTACTTTTTATTACTAGTACCTGAAAATATGCAGACATAACAATGCTTTCAAGTCGGAACGCGCGCAATAATGTTCTGCCCCTACACCTTAGCACCCTGCCCTAATTTTGCAGCACCCTGCCCTTTTTGGGGTTCTAGATTATTCCCTAGGTTTACTATATAAATCCAATTTACCGAACTGGTCATTTACCGAAACGTCCGGCACCCAAATTGACTAATTCTGTCAATCTATCTCTCTACCTATCTAAAAAAATAGCATGATATTCAACTTTTTTAGTACAATTATTTGGACTATCTGTCTACCTATGGATCAGTCAAAATCAAATTTCATAGGCCCAAGCAACAAAAATCAGCTCTTGAACACTATTTTACAAGGCATGAGTAGAATGAAGTATATCAGTGGTGCTGAAGTATGTCAGTTCTAGTAGCAGTTTCATTGTGATAAAGAAAAGCAATTAATTTTCTTCCAGTTTTGAGTAGAAACAAGGTGAAATGCTAGTAATGGTTGTCATATTTACATGCCTAGTATAGTCAGTATTGACTTTCGGCAGGATTAAGTTTAAGTTGAAGTAAATTGACTTTGGGTCTGGAGGTTGAATCTACCTAGTGTTTTTTATTAAAATTTGAGCCGAAAGAATTTCAAAAGCATAAAATTGATACTTTTACTAGTCAGTATGTAGATGGACAGAATTTAAAAAATAACAGGCTAGGATGCAAGTTTTTCAACAAGAGTCATTTTTTTAAGAAACAGGAGAAACATTTGATCTGCTATAAATGAAAAAAAGACCCATTCAGTTTTCCTAAATAAATGTTATCCTGTAAGTTGCTGAGCCACACTGAATTTTTCTTTCTATATTTTCTGTTCCTTTTTAATGCAGACGAAACCAGCAGCAGTAGGAAGTAAAAATTTCCATTTCAAGATTTTTGGCC
Source organism: Cyclina sinensis (assembly GCA_012932295.1). Classification (NCBI taxonomy): domain Eukaryota; kingdom Metazoa; phylum Mollusca; class Bivalvia; order Venerida; family Veneridae; genus Cyclina; species Cyclina sinensis. The sequence goes on from JAAONU010000008.1 coordinate 28,371,743, forward strand.
AAAACCACACAGACAAGTCTGCAAAGACTGGGAAACAGGTGAGTAGTAAAACTGAGAACTATACCATAGGTTGAGTGAAAACTTTCTGTTGTACACTTTGAACTAAACTTTCTGTTGCACAACCGTTTCAACTAAGACTGAACATTTTGTATAGACAAGTTTTAAGCATTATTTTCCTTAGTAAAGGAAATGACATAAAAGTAAAGGAAATGACATAAAAATAAAGTTATCATTAAAACTTTGAAACTATCTGGTTTTTTTTGTTATGGCCCTTGGGTTTCTGTTAATCATGTCATCTTAGATTATTTAAAAGGGATTTCTACAACGCAATTTTATTAGAAGTGAAGACAACTTTAGAATGATAAATGTTTTCAAATTATCATGCATGTTGACAAAATGTCCACATATTTGTTTTCATCTTCCAGCTTTCCAATGATTATCCAGTGGTAGACCACACGTATGATGCTGTAGTTGTTGGAGCCGGCGGTGCTGGTCTTAGAGCTGCTTTCGGTCTTGCTAATGAAGGCTTCAAAACAGCATGTATCACAAAACTTTTCCCAACACGCTCACATACTGTCGCCGCACAGGTATATAGAATGTTCTCTATATAGCAGTTGAAATAATGAGTTAATAAGTTCAGCAGAGCTGGTCAGAAACTATTGCAGTTCATTATTATAAGTTGGTGAATTTTTTCTAAAGGTTTTCACTTGCCTTAAAGTCTGGAGTTTTTTTAACTCAGAGAAACACAGTTTAATCAAAGTAATAGTTTTATTCTTGCTGTATAGTTTTGTGTTTGTGTTAAAAAAGGCAGAGTTTTAATGTAAAGTCTCGATTTACATTTATATCTTACTTCACATTTGCTAAGCTTTAATGCAATAAGAAAGCCTTTTCAATGAATAAATTATTAGAAAAGATTTTTTTTACAAAGTCTAAAGTGTAGAATTGATTATGTGTTGTGTCCGATAGGGCGGTATCAATGCAGCTTTGGGTAACATGGAAGAAGATGATTGGCGATACCATTTCTATGACACAGTGAAAGGTTCTGATTGGCTCGGAGACCAGGATGCCATACATTACATGTGTGAGGAGGCTCCAAAAGCCGTCATTGAGGTGTGTATGACAGGGAATATAGATTGTCAATATTTATACAGTCATTGCAATTTCATACATCTTGTTAAGACCTTGTAGGTGTCATTGAAAACCTGAACTGAAAATTATTTGTTTTTGACTGATTATTGACCACTGTTCTTGCTTCTTAGATCACTATTCCCACTTCATAGTTCGTAGAGCTTTAACATATTCAGATAAATACATTATTGAATTCATTTCAAGTACATAAAAGAAATTTTATATTGTCAAAACATCTTTAGATAGGAGATTAAGTATCTGCCTGCAGCATTGGCTGTTTGTATCAACATCTGTAAATTTGATTAAAAAATCTTGGAAGGTAGATAGTTAAAAAGGATCACTGAGAAAATATTTAAGATATTTCTTGTGATCTGGTGTTTTGTCCGGTGGATGTTGAATGTATCCATAGCTATACCTTTCTTTTCTCTGTTACCCTGTAGCTTGAAAACTATGGTATGCCATTTAGTCGTTTGGAAAATGGAAAGATTTACCAGAGGGCCTTTGGTGGACAGAGCTTGAAGTATGGCAAAGGAGGCCAGGCCCACAGGTGTGCTGCTGTAGCCGACAGGACTGGCCATTCCCTTCTGCATACATTGTATGGGAGGGTAAGTTTAATACCTTTGGTATGAAATAGGCAATAGTGTATGTCAGTGAAACTTTTAGATTGTGTTACACTTCCATCATGTTTTATTTATTGAATAATAATGAAAAAAAACCATCGTTCCAATATAAGGTCCATGTAACCCATAGGTTTTCAGAGCATTTGGCTGATAAGGGAAGCCCAGTGTTTACATAATCATGGGCAATGTGAAAGCAATATTAAATATGAAATTGTTGTTGTACAAGATTCTTATTGAAAATGATCTAACCATTAATTAGAGTAGGATTGTTAATGAGTTACAGTAAGCTTCCCATTTGACAGTTAAGAAATGATTATTTGTAACATAAGTTTCCAATGAAAAAATAAGCATTTATTTTAGTGCAGAAGAGCAGGTTATTCTCTTGGGAGACATCACTCTGTCTCCCAAAGGGCTTCTCCAATGTAAATATGTTTAATTCTATTTATCTCCTGTATTTTCAGTCTTTAAAATACGACACTCATTACTTCATTGAGTATTTTGCCCTTGATTTGATCATGGAAGACGGTGAATGTAGAGGAGTTACTGCCCTTAGTCTGGAAGATGGCACTATTCATAGATTTAAGGCAAAGAACACAATTCTGGCCACAGGGTAAGTAGATGTATGCAAGGAGTTAAACCTCAGTTTCTCTTACAAAGATAAAATATACTAGAATAACAGAATTTAATTACATGTGACAACTATGTTTCTAATGACCATTCCCATTTGATATATAAAAAGCCACAGGCAATCCTGTATCTGCAAATCTACAAGAAACACTAACAGTTTTAATAATTTGATAATATGTTAGCTAAAAACAAATTAGCCATGATCACATGGGAAATCATGAGACCCCGAGACAGATCTTAATTTATTACAAGCATAACACATGTCCAAAGTCTGTTATGAATTTAGATCCTTGTGTGAACTTATTTAAAATCTGCTCTTTAGTATTTGTATCTTTGCAATTGTGGCTTAGTCTTTAAATGGCAAACAGCAGTTTTAAAATGAATCTGCAAACTTTTGATTTGAGTCATTTCAGTAAAACATACATCCCCCACAGGAAGTAACTTCAGAATTGTACTTTCACCTTAAAAAATTCATTTGACAAGAATAGACCCCCACACCCCATGGTAAAAAGACAACTCAGAATAGAATTTTATTATTTCGGTTTCCTGTCTGACTGGAATGGTCCTCAGTAGTTCTTTTCAAATGTACATATACACGTATAGGTAATACTATTATTATGAGAACTTACATGGTTGTACATATGATTTGTTCCTTATTGTAATAAGTAAGTGAAACAAAATAAAGACTGATTTGATAAAAGTTAATGACTAATTTATACATTTTTTAAGTTTCCATTTTAAAAATCTTCGATTTGGCAAACAGAGTTCCTGCTGGTATTTTAAGCAGGGGTGAAAATGAGGTTCCTAGGATTTTTAGCACTTTTCACATAAAGGATGAGTAACAGTATCTCTAAAACTGAGGGTTGACAAGAACCATTCTTGGGGTAAAATACCCTTATATGAATGTATTTGGATTTTTAGCATATTAAGAAAGTAATAGAAAACTGACAAATATTTAAATACAAGTTGACATTTTTCCCATTAAACTGTATCTTGTTTAAATATTACACAAACCTTCTTCCACAGTGGTTATGGAAGAGCATATTTCTCATGTACATCTGCCCACACATGCACAGGAGACGGTACAGCCATGACAGCTCGTGCTGGACTTCCTAATGAGGATATGGAATTTGTACAGTTCCATCCAACAGGTTAGTAAATTGACGCTGAGTTTTTACAAAATTTTTAAGTGCTGCTGTAACGTGACAGTGTCCTAAAACCAACCATTACTTCATTTTCGTGTTATTGCAGACCCAAAACTTAAATGCTTCAGTCAAATGAATCTACAAGAGAACATTTAATCAATACAGTTTTAAGACTTTCGATCGCTTATAATAATGAGCTAAAGCCTTTAGTGAACAATCTTTGGAAGGAGATTTCCTAGTAACAATTTTTGATATTCAGCACACTAACCTGGATGAATTGTCACTTTTTCAGTAGGCTGCGATAAATTTCTCTGGTATTTCTGGAAAATTTAGAAACTGAAGTGTTATGATTAAGATTAAAGAATCATGCTGACACTGACCTCTATTTGAGTGAATAAATTGAATAAGTATGAGTTTTTCAATTGAACATCTTCTACGCTATGAAGGTATCTATGGTGCTGGTTGCCTGATCACAGAAGGCTGTCGTGGGGAGGGTGGTATCCTTCTGAACTCTAAGGGTGAGAGATACATGGAACGCTATGCCCCCACTGCCAAGGACCTTGCCTCCAGAGATGTTGTTTCCAGGGCGTCCACCATCGAGATCAGAGAAGGAAGGTGAGCGTGATATAAATCTACTTGTTATTGTTTGAACAGTCTTCCATCGTGTAGTAATGATGAAAATTTTTAATCGGGGAAGTTTGTTGTATGTACTTTTGTCATTATGAATCAACAGATTTCAACATAATTTGACACAACAGATCACCAAAGACTGATATTAGGTCAGGTATTTTAGTTTAGAAATTTAAATAAGTTTCATTAGTTTACTTCTACATATTCTTTACTTATTGCATCATGCAAAACTAAACAGATCTCTTGGGTCAAAGTCGAGGTCACAATGTACCGGTAACTGGACATGCACAAAGTAACAGGCAGTTTTTTCACCGTTGTATATTTGCAGAGGCTGTGGTCCAGATAAGGATCATGTATACCTTCAACTATCACACTTGCCAGCTGAAGTGTTGAAGACACGCCTTCCCGGAATCTCTGAGACAGCTATGATTTTCGCAGGTGTTGATGTAACACGTGACCCTGTGCCAGTACTTCCGACAGTACATTACAACATGGGCGGTGTCCCAACCAACTACAAGGGACAGGTAATGAGAAATTTGAGATAACAGATCTTTTGTCAACAGCCACATTCACTTTATTAATGGTTTAAAATAATTTTGAATGTAAATGTTTGTCAGACAAAGCAAAATTGAAAAGTTTTCTTTTAGTTTTCCGTCGTTAAGACCTAGTTATGATCTAAACTGTTTAAATCATGAGCTTTTTATAGCTCTTTTTTCAGTTGTTAAGGCTTCATCTGAAATATTAGTTGCAGATTGATCAGTTTGTTAAAGATCATTCAGTTGTTGTGTTTTAGCATTTTATGTGAGGTTCCTGCTTAATCTCCTGTAGGCAAAGACTTGATAACCTTGGATACTGTAACTTGTGAATCTTTCACTGTGTAAATGAACACTTGGTCCTAGGTTAAAGTCTGCAGGTTGGAAGATTTCATTCACATTGCATAGCCAGTAATTTAGTGTGGACAGTATGTGAAATTTATTCAGAAAATGAAAACAAAGAAAAAAAAAGAATTATACTAGATATTTTTTTTATTTCGTAAATACAGATTTACTAAGATATGTTTATTAAGATTTCTTGCCTGTTGTTAAAAAGCTTGTTGTTGGAAGTTTCATAGGCATGAAAACTTCCCAGAAAGGAAACTTGTTGTCAGTGGATGTAAGCAAATTTTAGTGTCTTACTGTTTCCAGGCAATAACATACGACGGCAAAAGTGATAAAGTTATTCCTGGTTTGTATGCAGCAGGAGAAGTGGCTTGCGCCTCGGTACATGGAGCTAACCGATTGGGTGCTAATTCACTTCTGGATTTGGTTGTTTTTGGTCGAGCATGTGCTAATACAATTATCGAGGAAAATAAACCTGGTGAAAGGATTGGGGATATTTCAGCTGTAAGTTTTCTTGCTATCGTAAACAATTAAAAACTGATTTCTTTAATATTACTTGTGAAAGACATTAGAGAATCCCTTTTTTTGTATTTGTTTAAGGAAAGACGACATCAAATTACTGTACATCATTGTATACAAGTAGGATAGTCACCTGTTCAAATATGGAAGGAATAAATTACAGATAGTTTGCTCTGTTAATTACTACACATCATATAACGTCATTTACATTAACAGTTTTAGGTTGTAATTTTTTTTTTTTGACCATGTTTGAAGAATTTTTTCTGACTCCGGACAAAAAAGAATTATAGGAAAGTATGTTTTACATCTTTTGTGGTCTAGTATACGAAATTGAAAATTAAAAAGGCATGTTCAAGGACGACGAATAAAATTTGCTGTTTTAACAAACACTTGCTCATTAAGGTAGTTGAGGTTTCACCATACCAAGACTTGTTGTCCCCCACCCCACAGAATGATTCAAAAGCGCTAGACAAAATTATTAGCTTATGTTTGCAAAGGAAAACCTGTTAATGTCACGTCATTATGTGCCATACATTTTTTTAGAATGCAGGCGAAGCTTCTGTAGCCAACATTGATCGTTTGAGGTTTGCAAATGGCTCGATTCCAACTGCCGATTTGCGTCTAAAGATGCAGAAGACGATGCAGAACCACGCAGCTGTGTTCAGGGATGGACCAACTCTCGAGGAAGGCGTTAGAAAAATGAAGGATCTGAATAAGGAAATGAATGATTTAAAGGTAAACAAGGCTGATTAACCCTTAATTTGCCAAATATCTAAAATGGACTTGTCCATCATTCAGTTTGGACAGGTCCATTAATAGATCATGGGGGTGACTTTTGAAGATTTACTGACTGACTGGCAAGTAGTGCAGACCAGGATCAGTCAGATTGCAACGATGTGCATGTTGATCTTGGTCTGCACTGGTCGCAAAGGCAGAGTCAGTTGCCTTGAGCAGGGTAAGGGTTAATTTTACGTCGTCATTTCTGGTTAGAAAGTGATGAGTGTTGCAAGAAATAGTTCAGTATATTTGCTGAAAATGTCAAATGTGCTTTGCTATTAAGCACTCTTTCAGTTTTTGTGTTAAAAATGTTATTTGATTTTGAAGATGTGTAGAAAATGTGTATATACATTGTAAATGGATTAATAGACATGAATTATTAGAACTGGTCACCTGAAATGTATCAAAAAGCTAAAATCAGATTTTAATGTGGTGTTACATGATGCTGAATTTGTCAACATGTTACAGGATATAAAGAAACTAAACCTAAGTTTCCCTGTGAAAGTACCATTTTTAGAAAAAGATTTATTAAATGTAATGTTTTTCCCTAAAGAAGCAACCTCGGCAATATTGAAATATCCCTATCAAAAAAAGTCATTCGGTCCCAGAGAGGTATGAAATACAAATCATGCTGTTGAACTTCACCATCCCTACATACGTACATGTATTATATTTAGTCAAACCTTAAAACCGCAACAAATGAGGCCAATCCCATAGTTAAACTGAAGTAGTTTATAGCTTCTCTAAACTGTGAACGAATTATTGTAGAGGTTTTTCTCATTTGGTCTGGCTTTGGATTTATATAGTTCCTATTATAATTCTTAAAAGATGTGATAATTATGGCCCATAGGTAGTGAAAAAACAGAGATATATTCAGTGGTACTGAACATTGACTTTTGAACTCTAGTTACTGAAGATTATAGGTTGTTAGTAAGATTTTTTAGAAGGGAGTTTCCAGTCCATTAGAAAGTACACTTATGACACGGTTTTAGTTTTACATATTTATACTACGAATATGTGATTGGAACATTCCGCTGAATTTCACAGTCAGTGTATTTCCACAGCACCATAAGGGGTGATGGTCATCTATGTTAAATTCAGACAGTTATTATTCTGAAATGTTTTTCCAGTTCAGATGACTTAGTACAAGTGGTGTTGTTTAACTGAATTTCAGTGTCAGTGTATTAACAGAGCACCAAAAATAGTAAAGGTAATTTATTTTGAGTTGAAACAAGTAGTGTCTTTCCCCAGTTACAATGACTTTAGTTCTCATAGTTTTGTTCTACTGTTATTAGAAAAAGTTCTCTGCTTTCTTGCAGTTATTTGATCGAGGAATGATCTGGAACACAGATTTAGTCGAGACATTAGAGTTGCAGAATCTTATGGTAAATGCTTTACAAACAATTGAGTCAGCAGCAGCCCGTAAGGAAAGCCGGGGAGCTCACGCCAGAGAAGACTTCCATGTGAGTGTTTTATTGTACATAGCTCTTATTAAGCGGTATTTCGAAACATGGAATTGCCCATCCATAAGTCTGATCAATCTGATTTGAAGTCCAAATGGGGCTTTTGCTGAATATGCATTGACCAGAATGCTAAGTTATGAGCAAGAGAGACTAACTTGACGGCAGATCATGAGCTGCCTGTGTTATAGGCAGTTATTCCAGCAGTGATTCAGGAAAGAGTTAATGTCATCAGAACAAATGTGGTCTTAATAAACAGGTCAGAAGGTTATAATCTGTGAACCTACTTTAGTGTGAGAAACTTCATATTTAATTACAGGGAGAATACGGGTTTATTACTTCTGCATCTTAGGAAAGGTGTCTCACTTTTGAATGACAGTTGAATATGTTCTAACCACTAGAAACTTGAAATTTTGGTTGCAATTTTTGTCTTCTTCTTTTTATTGATGATTGAGCTGTTGATACTATGCATGTTTAATCCTGACCATACATTTATTTTGATAACTGCCTACAGTACAGATTTCATACCTGGTGTCCATTGAAACTTGTCATGTTTGTTTCAGCAACGTATTGATGAGTATGACTATAGTAAGCCTATTGAAGGACAAACAGCGTTACCTATGGAAAAACACTGGAGAAAACATACTCTATCTTACACAGATTCTAATGGAAAGGTTAGTGGTGTATTACATGCTTTTATTTACGAATCTGAAGTACGAGTTTCATACTTCAGATATAGCATAGATAAAGAAAGTGGTATGGATATGGACAAAGATAACTAATTTAGCAGGGCATTTGTGTTTTGTTTTGTAGGTTGTTTGTTCAGATCCAAGCCTGACTTTAAAGAGGCTGTACTCCAGATTTGACATAAAAAAAAATTTTTCATAAATATATTTAGATGCCGTGAGATTATAACAACATAATATTTTACTTCAAAACTGATTATAAAAGTCAAAATAGAATAAAAAAAATATTTTCGCTCCAGCCTGATTTGAACTCTGGACCCTCATGTTAACAAAATATTTACAACGCTTTTACTGTCACCACCATCGCCGCATGTGATATTACAGATATTTACTTTAAATCTTATACGATATAGTTATACCGTCGCGTTACGGTATAGCACTTTGAAAGGGAAAAAAATCAATTTATAATGTAATTATTTGACTTATTTTTTGTCAGTAAGTTATTTTTTAAGCATTAGACATAAATATTACAAGAAATTTATAATACAAGAAAACTTCCCTTTTTTTGTCATCTGGAGCACAGCCCCTTTAACATGTCTCATCCTATGATAGAGTCAGCCTTTAATTCTAACAATGGGGTTACTTATTCCCTTAATTTTGACTAAGTTTTTAGCTCACCTGAGCGAATGCTCAGGGTGAGCTATTGTGATCGCTGGATGTCCGGCGTCTGTCGTCTGTCTGTTCACATTTGCCTTGTGTATGCGATAGAGGCTGTCTTTTTCATTGGATCTTTATGAAACTTGGTCAGAATGTTTGTTTTGATAAAGTCTAGGTTGGGATTGTATATGGGTCATCTGGGGTCAAAAACTAGGTCACGGGATCAAATCTAAGAAAAACTTTGTGTATGCGATAGAAGCTGTATTTTTCATCTGACTTTCCTAATATTTGGTAAGAGTAATTGTCTTAGTGAAATCTAGGTTGGGATTGTATATGAGTCATCTGGGGTCAAAAACTAGGTCACGGGGTCCAACATCAGAAAAACCTTGTGTATGTGATAGAAGCTGTATTTTTCATCTGACTTTCCTAATATTTGGTCATAATGTTTGTCTTGATGAAATCTAGGTTGGGATTGTATATGGGTCAATTGGGGTCAAAACCTAGGTCACAGGGTCAAATCTTAGAAAAACCTTGTGTATGCTATAGAAGCTGTATTTTTCATCCGATTTTCCTAATATTTGGTCAGAACGTTTGCCTCTAAGGAATCTAGGTTGGGATTGTATATGGGTCGTCTGGGGTCAAAAACTAGGTCACGGGATCAAATCTTAGAAAAACCTTGTGTATGCGATAGAGGCCGTCTTTTCCATTGGATTTTCCTAATATTTGGTCAGAATGCTTGTTTTGATGAGATCTAGGTTGGGATTGTTTATGGGTCATCTGGGGTCAAAAACTAGATCACGGGGTCAAATCTTAGAAATAGCTTGTGTATGTGATAGAAGCTGTTGTATTTTTCATCCGATTTTCCTAATATTTGGTCATAATGTTTGTCTCTATGGTATCTAGATTGGGATTGTATATGGGTCATCAGGGGTCAAAAACTAGGTCATGGGGTCAAATCTTAGAGAAACCTTGTGTATAAAATAGAAGCTGTATTTTCTATTCGATTTTCCTAATATTTTGTCAGAATGTTTGTCTTGATGAAATCTAGGTTGGGATTGTTTATGGGTAATCTGGGTTCAAAAACTAGGTCATGGGGTCAAATTTGAGATAAACCTTTTGTATGCGATAGAGGCAGTATTTTTCATTGGATCTTTATGAAACTTGGTCAGAATGTTTGTCTTGATGAAGTCTAGGTTGAGGCTGATATGAATCATCTGGGGTCAAAAACTAGGTCACAGGTCAAATCTTAGAAAAAGCTTGTGTATGCGATAGAAGCTGTATTTTTCATCCGATTTTCCCAATATTTGGACAGAATGTTTGTCATGATAAAATCTAGGATGGGATTGTATATGGGTCATCCAGGGTCAAAAAATAGGTCACAGGGCCTATTCTTAGAAGACGTTCTGTTCAGCTACAACAATGAAACATTAGATAATTTTGCATGCAGATTAAATCTTTGACCGTGGATGATCTTGGCCTTGACCTACTTACTTACATCCTGATTTTTATGTTTCTGTGGAATGATTCTCAGGTGAGTGATATAGGGCCATCTTGGCCCTCTTGTTGTAAGGATAGTTTAACTCTTCAGTTTGGCTCCATTAGGAAGGGAATTTAGAGGCAGATGTTAGCACTTGTTTCTGTTTAAGGATTTATAAATATGTCAGTAAATTGAACTTTGTTCTATATCTGGGGATGGCAAGTTTTATTAGATAGATAGTCTTGGGTGTGTTACAGCTTATACCAGAATAGACCTGGTGCTGTCATCTAGTGCTTATATAATTGTTTACTTGAAGTCACTAAATTGCAAGGACATGGGCTAGAGGCTGGCTACCACACTAGATTATTCATGTAAGATGTTGTTTCTTTCAAAGGTTTGGGGTTTAGTACTGAGTGACCAGGAGTGGTCTTCTAGTAAACTTCTTCATTTGCCTTGATGCTTAACTCCAGCTCAACAAAATTTCATTACAATAACAGATTTCTTAGTAGACATCATCTTTTACATTGTATGTTTCAGACTACGCTGGACTACCGACCTGTAATTGATTATACCCTGGATCAACAAGATTGTCCCATGGTTCCACCAGCCATTAGGTCCTACTGATCTACTGGATTATATAAACTTTGTTAGGGACTTGTTTGAAAGTGATCATGAGAGAGCGAAGCAACAAATTTTAACGGCCATTTCGCACAGTTATTCTTTAGTAGAAGTTTTATAGCTAACAAAAAAGTGCTTATCTTTGAAGAGATGAAAAAGTCAGTTAACCCAGGGTTCAAGGTGATTTTGTCAAAAAAATTGGCATAGAAATAATTGATGGTAACAGCTGGACTAAAAAAAGTTCAAAGCTTTTAGGAATTTGATGCAGATACCTCATCATAAAAGACATTCTTGGTGTGTTTGTTACAAAAAAATGAGTAAATCATACAGATGTTTTCCTTTCAACTGTAGATGTTATGTTTAGGAGTATTGTTCATGGTTAATCATAGTTTTACAGAAATTATCTAATATGGATAACATATTACTTTATGTATTTTCTGTTATACTGAAGGTTTGATACTAAAGGTAATGTCTCTCTTGTTTGCAAAATGATGAATGTGTAAGTTGAAGAAAATTGTACAAAGGATTAATGTATGAAAGTATTAAATACTTCCTTGTTCATGTTTTATTTTGTTTTCTTTAGTTTCTGGCTAGATTCACTAAGCTCCTAGTCTTAAAGTCTAGCTTTTATTTAGAACCTTTCAATTTAAGATTGACATACATCAGATACATTTGTATTTTTTATGTTTTAAATGTGCTTTGGGTTAATTTGATTTTGATGGCAATAACAAGTTTTGGTACAAACCTGTTTGTTTTGTTATAGTCCAGAATGGCTACAGCTACTGTTGACTATTGTCTTCAGTTCTTGGTGGCTTTCATGAGTATGCCATTACTTAATGAATTTAATAAGTGCAATCTGTCTGTCAAAACACAAGTGGAAGCAGTTTCTTGTGAATTGAAAGGTTTTAGACTACAAGATATTGCTTTATTCAACATAATCTTTGCTAGGACTGCCATAGTACAGAATTTATGTTTTGCTTTGCCTTTTACGTAAGCTACAGCTATCAGCTATTATTTAAACCTGATGCAAAAAGGTTAGAATAGTAACTACCCTGAAAATGACCTTTGCCTTTACCTTTAATATTTTGTTTGTATTAGGAATACAAATGCAAGTGAAACCTGTTCTATTCTGTTCGTTGATTTTACTAATATAAAATGTGGCATTAAGCCATTTCAAGCTTACGGTATGAAACATAGGGAATTACACATTTAGTGCTGTATTGTTTTTCTATATGTAAAGATCGTGTATTTATTTGTGTTTAGATGAAATTAAAAGAAGTTCATCTAAGATGTGTGTGGACATTTATTTATCAGTAGATTTCATTAGAGAAGTACATGTGTTAGCAGTGGAAGACGCATGACTCTGCAAAAGGTGTTCCTTTAAGCATTATCTGTCATGTGTCATCAACTTTTTAGATGGTGAACACTTTAGAGGCCCAGTTTAAGGCCTTGTCACAATAAAATTAGCTCACACTGTTTGTCTTGAAGATTTGTTGGATAAGGTTGAAGCAGGGAAAAAATCTAGATCACCAATTCCAATCATTGGGCAACCTTGTGTGAACTGTAGAGGTCATATTTTTCACCCACTGCTTATTTAAATATTTTGCATGAGTCTCAAACCAAGTCATTAGCTCAGGTCTGTAGAAAACCTTGTGAACACTTCTGAGGTCAGGTTTTGACATCTCTTTTCAAACATGGTAAATTGACCTTGTGTTCTCTCTTAAAAATTTAAACTAGATCATACGGGTTTGAAATCTTATGTCACCATCTGAATTAAAGGAAAAGCTGGTGAACACTCTAGGCTACATTCGAGACCCAGTATTGGAACTAGCCAAGAATACTTGTCTTGATGATTTGGTTGATGAGTACAAAACAAGGCCCGATTTTTTAGCTCTTCTGAGCACAGCTCGAGCTTTTAGTATCCTCGAGAGTGTCGTCTACAATTGGTTCGTTAACACTCCAGAGGTTAAATTTTTGACCTAATTACTTTGAAACTTGAACAGAATGACTGTCTCAATAAGGTCTTACACAAGTTCAAATGTGGGTCATGTCGGATTGAAAACTAGGTCACAAGGCCAAACCAAAGGATGACCTTGGTAACACTCTAGAGACCACAATTTTTGTTTAAATGGCATTAAGTCATTCAAGTGACTCAGTGACCGAGTGGTTTGTGCTTTGGGCTACGAAGCTAGCGACCTGGGTTCGACTGAGTTACCAACTGATTTCCCAGGACTGGGTGGTAACCTAACTGGGTACTGTTTCCAGCAGTATCAGCCTAGACTGGGAATCAGGGAGGTAAAATACAGGCACCATGGGCTCTTCTGGAAATAAGTTGTTCCATCCACACCAGTCGGGGACTTTCGTTGACTACCCACGTTAAATAATAAACTTTCTAAAGCTTATCAGAACGTTTATCTTAATAATATCTAGGTCAAGATTGAATATGGGTCATCTTTGGTTAAAAACTAGGTCACAGGGTCAAAACAGAAAAACCTTGTTAAGACTAGAGACCACAATTTTTGTTCAAATGACATGAAAACGTGTCAGAATGTATATCTTAATGATATCTAGGTAAAGATTTAATATGGGTCTTCTTGGTTCAAAAACTAAGTCACAGGGTCAAAACATACAAAAGCCTTGTTAACACTCGAGAGGCTACACTTTCTTTCCTAATGTCAAGAAAATTTGGCAGAATGACTTCATGACAGTAAGGTCAAGATTGAATATGGGTCATATGGAGTCAAAAATTAGGTCAAGGGGTCAAAACAGAGTTAACTTTACAAGCGCTCCAATGGCTTCATTTTCTTTCCAAATGTGATAAAAATTGTCAGAATGTTTGTCTTGATGATACCTAGGTCAAATTCGTGTATGGCTCATCGTGTATGGCTTATCTAGGATCATAAACTAAGTTACAGGGTCAAAACATAGAAAAACCTTGTTAACATTCTATTGGCCATTTTGTTTGTCCAAATGGCATGAAAACTTGTCAGAATATTTTACTTCATTATATCTAGAATCAAGTTCTAAGATTGGTCTTCTGGGGTCGAAAACAAGGTCATAGGGTCAAAACCTTGTTTACACTCTAGAGGCTTCATTTTCTTTCCAAATGTCCAGAAATTTTGTCAGAATGTTCGTCTTGATGATATGTAGGTCAAGTTCGGCAATGGTTCATCTTAGATAAAAGAACTAAGTCTAAGGTCCAAACATAGAAAAACTTTGTAAACATTCTAGGGGCCATTTTATTTGTCGTAATGGCATGGACACTTATCAGTATATTTCATTTGATTATATCTAGGTCAAGGTCGAATGTGTGGTATCTAGGGTCGAAAACTAGGTCACAGGGTCAAGAATGTCGAATGTTTGTCTTACTGATATCTAGGTCAAGATATACGGGATCGAAAACTAGGTCATGGGGTCAAAACACAGATCTACCTTGTTAACACTAGGAGATACATTTCCATTTCAAATGTGATGAAAATTTGTCAGAATGTTTGTCTTGATGATATCTAGGTCAGGTTTGAATATATATTTCATCAGGTGTCAAAAACTAGGTCATCGGATCAGAGATTTAGATGAAAACTTGTCAGAAAGTTTGTCTTCATAATATCTAGGTCAGGTTTAAATATATATCATCAGGTGTCAAAAACTATGTCATCGGGTCAGAGATTTACTTGAAAACTTGTCAGAATGTCTTGATGATCTCTAGGTTGAGTTTGAATGTTGTTCATTTCGTTTCCTGAACCAACCTCATCTTATCATGTTTTCCAGAGTTATGGCCCCTTAGCAATGGTGCACAGGTGAGGGATTAAGGGTCTCTTTGACCCTATTGTTTAAAAATCAGGTCACCTCATACCAAAATAATACTCCAGAGTTCACAATTTTGCCCGGTCTTCATGACACTTGGTCAAATTATTTGTTTGGATGATCTTTAGAACAAGTCTGAACTGGGTCATGTGGATTCAGAAACTAGGCCACTAACTTAAATAAGTTGAAAACTTTGATAATTCTCTCGAATTCACATTTTGGGCTCTATTTTGTTAAATAGTTTACTTGTTAAACTCAATGATGAGTTTGTAACTTGGTTATATGGGGATTAAATTTAGGTCACTAGCTTAGATAAATGGAAAACCTCGTGAACTCTTAGGAAGTCACACTTTTTACCCAATCCTCATTTTGTAAATGACAAGTGTTTTGATGATTTCCAAGATAATGCTTAGACAGAGTTATGTGGGAACAAAGTGTATTAGCTCAGATTTGTTGAAAACCTTGAACAGATGCCCAGGGTGAGTTGTAATGACTAGAGATTTTTTCCTTGTTGACAATACCTGTTAACACAAAGTAATAAAGGCTTTAGTCATGCAGCAAGCTTAAAATACCACTTAACTGATATTTTTGAGTGTTATCACGACATTGACCAAATACCACTTTTAAGTCAAACCAACAAGACTACTTGGTCAATGCCGCTTGGTGGTTATAGAAAATTAGCAAGCTGTCTGTCCTTTCCACTTAGACTGTTATGTACTGAAAGGATATCTTTAGCACTAATCTTTGAAAATACCAAAAAGTCTAACCTTAACTTTTGTAGCCGCAAACGCCATAAGAAAAAGAGCATTTGAAACTTTTCTTGATGGTTAAAAAAGCAAGATTATTATCTAGGTTTACTCCCAGACGTAGAAAAACGCTTTGCTACTGTGCATAATGTTATATTGTGAAAACGGCGTTCCAGCCCACACAGACATCCAACAAACATGCTATTTTATGTAGTTATATGCTTCTGTAAATATTTAAATGACAAAAGATGGTCCACCTAGCACAGTTGATAGAGCATCAAATTGTCAACACAATCCTCGGTTCAAACCTCACCATGGTCGCCAAATTTCTCCATGATAATTACTCTCGCACAATATGTCTAAAAGTCACTTGGCCCTCACCTCTGGTTCAAGCGATGATGCAGTCGTTCGCTTGCGTAGAGTTTGGTTAGTAAACTGGAAGGATACCCAGTAACACTTGTTAAGAGGACATACCGCCAGGATATGACTGAACAGAGGTTAAAACTGGCTTTAAACCTCAACAAAACAAACAAACACAAACAAAACAATGACAAAACGTTATCCTCAAACAGAATTATTGGTTAATAAATAAACATTGTCCAAAATAAATCTTTATTTACAAATTTAAACATAACTGTATGGAAGGAGATATTCGGTTTATGTTTAACAAATTACAGTTGCGTCTTTGCTTATTATATCTGTAAAACAATGAAGCTTTGTTTCCATTAATGGTTTTGACAAGTTATTACATGTGTAATGCATAACGACATCTGGATCTTACGTAGTTAAAACTGTTATTTCAAAATCTTTGGATTCTTCTTACTTCAGGATTTGTCACGTTGTTTCTTCCCACTTACTGTATTTGGCAACTTCATACTTAATGTCCTAGAATCATTTATTCTATGATTATAATAACAGCAAGATACTGTTAGTTTTTCTTACATGTAAGCAATAAGGATACTACATTGTAGGATAAGGAGCACTTCTTTTTAACAGGGAGGAAACTCGAAAAAGTGTTTTCTGTCTATTTAAGTTTGTCACTACATATTGTTTCTTCAAACAGACCATTACACAGCGGGTTGAAAAGTCTTTTACACTCCCATCTCCAAGACTGGTCCTTTGCACAGACGTGGTAAAGTTATATAGAACAGAACAGAACAGAACAGAACATATTCTTTATTTAAAACTTGTACATAGTACATCGTCTACTTTACATAATGTTCACAGCTATTTTATCAACCTGAAAACATGATAAAATATTGCAATTGCAAAGGTAATAAATCAACAGTTTGATACAAGAGGAGGATGAACATGACCACATAACGAAACACCCTGTATTAACACCTATCAGTAAACTTAAAATGAGACGTCAAAGAAACAATCTTCGTCGAACAGAGTAAATAAGAATAAATAATCTTTTTTAAATAAGTTGATTATTAGTATACCAGCTCAGTCATTTTAGTCTCGTTCAGAATTGAAAAAAAATAAAATAGTGTGAAAGTGTAGACAAGTAATTCAGCACAACTGTAAACAATTTAAGCGAGAAATAAGATGTAAAAATTATGTAAGATGTAAATCACAAATGTTGTCGAGATAGATAAGGTAGATTACAGCCGTCCATGAACTTAATACGCAGTTATCCATGTGTTTTACCCTTATACATATACTCACTTAGTCTAAATGCACTTACTTCCAATGAATGACAAAAAAGGTTATATTCGAAATAATTTCGATCTAAATTTTAAATTTGAAATAACTGAACAGAGATGTCTGTTTTGAGAGATTTGAAGGAAGGTAATCATTATCTAGCAAAAAGTTTCGACTGAGAGTTGGGTTATCAGGTAATTTCGGTGTCAAACCGTCTGTCTGCCTGGCCGCCTATCCGCATTTATTTCTGAACATGGTCAAGATTGCAAAACAATAACCCTTTTGGGAAGTGTAACCGAATTATTCTTTTTTTTCTCAAAGAAATTTTAAACTTTTAGGTAGGTCACTAGAGCTGTTATACAAATCAGCCAATCGCTTATTGTCCTTAAATTACAGGGATAAAGCTCAAAAGAGTTACAAGGTAAATAACTTTAGTAAGTAAAGACGCTTGCAATTATTTGCCCTTTTCAACTATCAATATAAGTATTATTCTTGTTATTGCGAGCATAATACCTGTTGATGCTCTTTTCTGAAACTCCATCGTTTTCACAGTTTACCGATGTCTTACTTTCACTGCATGCATTTCTTCTTAGGCTATATCATATAAGTTTTTGCCTTGTCAGAAGAACTACTTTTGTGTGTCTGCTCTTAACGATGTATCTGCATTTTCTGTCATAAAGCAAAATCATTGTGTCTGGCACTTAGATCTTTTTTTTTTCTCAAGTAAAAGCAGAACAGAATAGACGAAAACCAATTTTGCATCAGTAATACATGTATATCAATCAAGCACCAAAAATGGTTCATATGATCTTCTTTATCTAACTATTACTGCTGGAGTTCCTCAAGGGTCGGTGGTAGGACATTTGCTGTTTCTTGTTTATGTGAACGATATTGTTAAACACTTTTACTGAAATATTTTGTGTTTATTCGCCGATGATCCATGAATCTTATCATGTACATCTCCTAATATGAATGATTTTGAAAGAATTCTCAATAATGATGTACGTTGAACCGAATCATGGGCAAAAATTTGACTGTCTGACTTTAACTCCAACAAAACTAAAGTTGTATGTACACTGCAAAACAACTTGGCAAGCCTAAGTTCTGTTTTGGTGATATTATTTTGAAATTTGGAGATAATCACATACACCTTGGATTAATTCTAAGCTCTGACGAGGTGATACTATCATTTGAACCATTACTGTGTCTGCATAAATATTTTAAGGAGTTATGAGAAAACCTAAATTTCCGGTACGAAGACAACCAAATTTATGTGTTTTATTCGCGACCTGTTCTAAAATATGCGTCAAATGTTTGGTACGGCTGTAGAAATTACTAAAAAAATACTCTTGATAGTATTCAAAATGAGGCAGCAAGAATTGTCAATAGCCTAGCCAGGTCTGTGTCACTCAACTCTATTCAGAAATAGACTGTCTCTCATTTTCAAACAGCAGAATGTTCAAGAAACTTTCTATGATATACAGTATATAACTATGATAACGAGTGCTTTTAGAATCCTCTATTCCATGTAATAGACCATAGATGCATTAGATGAGAATTGAGTTTGCGATATTTCACTTCTCAGCTGTGGTATTTTTTTGGATTGCGAGATTAATTACGTTATTTTGAGA
This sequence comes from Cyclina sinensis, assembly GCA_012932295.1. Taxonomy (NCBI): domain Eukaryota; kingdom Metazoa; phylum Mollusca; class Bivalvia; order Venerida; family Veneridae; genus Cyclina; species Cyclina sinensis. The sequence goes on from JAAONU010000008.1 coordinate 28,390,793, forward strand.
GGTGAAGCCAAGAAGCCTTACTGTCAAAGTTACCAGAAATAAATTATCAAAGGATACGACACTTCAATAAGAGACTTAATGTGTTTTCGTTTTGTTTTCATGTAGAGATGGACAACTTAATAAGATACAAATAGACATTCCAAATACGTTTAGAATATACAGGCATCAATACAGGATTTATTAACGCAGAGAAATTAATTTGACAAAAACGAGGCAAAGGAGTTACGTAATAGTTCTAAAAATAGACTACAATGTTGAAGCAATGTCATGGTAAGCTCCACTCCTTCTCTACGGTATTTGGAAACAAGAGATACTATTGACCTTTGTAAGTATATTTTACATTCTGAGAACAAAACTGGTCACAACTAACGAAATCTTGCTGTGTGACCCGAGGAGATATTTTCAATAAAAACTTGGCTAAGTACATGGTATTTGGAGTATGTATAAGTCTTTTATATGTGTTTTCTTGGTCTCTTACGGTCACAATTTCTTTTTGTGCAACAAAAGTAAAGGACTTCCGAGTGCGAAGTGACATCTACTTCCGCCCTTTTGGCGCTGTTTACACTTATATGTTAGGTCCATATCTCTTCAGTCGACGTCTGTGCAATCGTCAACAAGTATCTTCACATTGAGGTTTAATGAAAGAGGAAGGGCTTCTATTGTTTTCTAGTAAGGAATCTTCTATTTCACTGCGTTCAGTAATAAGGTTTATTAACAAATACAACTGCCAAACAAAAACAGAAATTAATAAACTTAATTGTTGATGAACTGTTGCTACTCCTTGTTTTGTTTAATATTCAGGAAATTGCTTCTTAATCGGGACGGAAGCACAAATGCCTAAACATAGAATATATAAATAACCTGGAATAATCCTAAGCTTAAAAGACTTGTCCTAAAAATTTAATCGTATTTGTCCGACAATTTTCGTAATGTTTCGATCAGTTTAAAAAGCCATGCCTCAAAGAGTCGTAAAAGAGGTTATACAAAATTGTAAAAAGATCAATTTCAGGAAGCGTATCTGTAAATGTTCACATATTTTTAGAGAAATTATAATGTTAGACTGGTCTAAAATATGTCCTTTTTTCAAATGTAAGCGTTCTTTGTCCCATATACTCTAACTCTGCAAATTTAAAACATGTAATAATATGAATTACAATTTCGTCTAAATGTATTTCCCTTCCCTTCAGTTCCAGTAATTTAAAACAGTACATTCTTAATATTATGCAAAATGCCTTTATATTTCAGGTATAGGGTGTAAATAAAAGTAAGACAGGAGTTGAAGATATTAACTAAATTTGATAAACGATAATAAAATGCTGATAGGACATTTGCTTGAATTGACTGTATTGAAAATCCTATCCGTCTCGTTTTTAACTTTAGATACTTTTAAACTTTCTTTCGTCACATGCTCCTGGTTTCCTAATGTATTTTGTCTTAATTACAACTAAAACCTTGATTCTTATGAGTTCTCATTATTTGCGTTCTTTGTGACACGACATCACCGGACAAAACTTTGACCATAACACAGAAGTCCTTCCACCTAAAGCCTCCAAACTTCACAGGTGCATGAGTTCTACCCCACCAAACCCACCTAGAAGTCTTGAGGTTAAAGGTCAGACCATTTTTGGGCATGGCGTTTATTTGAACGTAGCGCTTGTTTCTATCTGTTATGAAAAAAACCGTTCACTGATGATTTGTTTTCCGTAAGAGCCAAATAACTACCATCCAGCAATGTTTGTACATAATACATACACGAACACGAGTTGTTTGCGATTTGAGTTGAGTTTGTGTCAATAAAATGAACAAAGTGGTAAATGATTTGCTGCATATATACTGCATGTACATGTCATAGAGCAGAGTCGGTAGAAGATACTCCACCCCAAATGTCCGCTGGTCAAAAATGGCAAGTTCCTCTAAATGTAGTTGCTGGAGACAAAAATAAAATTGCTAGACTTAAGTAATGCAAAATACACCGCTAAGAAAAGAGATGTGTGTTAGAATTTCAACATGAGCTCGTTATTCTATTCTCAAACGAGATTTGGGAAAATGAGAAGATTTGTGCTAGATTGATTCTCCATCTGTGTACAAAAGATCAGAAAAGAAACGTTTGCAAGTAGCAAACCTCTCGCATTAACAGAACGCAAACTGCGATACGTGATCTGTTGCAAATGTTGACACTGGTGACAAGACATAATCTCATTCTTTCAAAACAAAATACGGGCCGCAAAGGAAATCAAAAGCGCTATAATTGCAAAGGAAACTATGATTGTCAAGAAGATTATATGGGCCATATTTAAAAGAATTAAATCCCTGTCATCAAAGCTGAAGCAGCAAAAGGCAAAGGTGTCATTGATAAATTTCACAAAAGAAATGTGCTTTGAAAATTGAAGAAATATTTTGAAAATAAGAAAAACTGTGCATGATGGATTTTCTACTCCGTTCAAAAGATTAGCAAATCGCGTCCGTCAAAGTACATTATGCGATATGTTTCAATTTTTTATAGTAAAGAGGAGACACAAATTTATTTCTATAGTCCCAACCAATGAATATTACACAAAATATGGACAGAAAAGAAAACCAAAAACAACATCGCATTAAAAGCAAACTAAGTGTGTCAAGAATGTTGTTTGCAATATTTTTTTACATATGACTGTCCTGTCCTTCAAGTTGCAGAACCAAAAGGCAAAGATTTACAGAAATAATGTGTATGCTTATTGAAAATAGAAGAAATACCATTAAATGCCGATCTGTAACAGATTAGAACAATGGCTTGCCTACCTTCGTATTGCTATCGAGAAACAACAAAAACAAGCATTACAAAATAAAAAATTGACTATTTTTTGTCACCTGGCAGTATGGCTTAATGTTTTACCATTTTTTATTCCATCAATTTGTAAGGGAAGAAGAAACATGAACCCATATTTGATATAACATTTCAACCAGCACGTTCTGACTCAAGTGCAAGGATAAACAATACCAAACAGAAAACAAAAGTGCCACACAACGATGACTTTTCGAAAAAAAGACATTAAGGATTTCCACATAGTTATCGGTTGATAAATATACTACCTCCTTCCATATTTTTGGTTTCTTTTCCAGTGATCACGCGCATTGTTTGATAATGCAATGTGACATTATGTAACACCGTAACTAAATGTTAACTCAATGGTAAGATACAAATCTATGTATAGAAAGCTACTTAGCAAGTTATTCCTGACAAAAGCATATTATTTTCTAAAATAAACTTCGTTGGGGTACTGTCTTACAATAACATATAATGACAAGGGTACCGACTGCGGGTGCCAACACTCGGCTGTGTTTGCTTTTAGAGAACTTTGAAAGCTGTATTTGAAAAAGGACAACAGAACTACTTTGAATTGAAACAGGAGTATGTTGGGTGAAATAACCAGAGGTGGAATAATTAAGAATGTCAGTAATGAGTATTACACTTGTAATAGAAAATCATGAAATGGCATAAAAATATACTCAGCCAAAAAAATTAACCACTTTTCAATTCATAATATCTCTTTTAATATTATGTTAACAAAAGAATAACTAATAAACAATGTACATGTAGTTATTAGTGTACCTGTGGACCTGTTTTATTAGAAGTAATCCATGCCTTTCGGCTAAAAAGACACAGTTGAGTGGTTTTGCACGTGCGTATACAAGTCCCAATTAAACAAAATCAGGCAAATTCAAGTCAAACAAAATTGCCAACATTGAGAAATGATCAACGAAACCAAGCTATCGTGATATTAAATGCAGGTATGTCAGTAAATGCTGTATTCCGGCTGTCTGGTTGCACTCGAAAGACGATTGAACTTTTGCAGAGACGATTTCGGGTCACGAAAAACGCTCACCACCGTCCCCGAAGTGGTAGGCAACTGCTGGAGATAATCGTGCAGTTTCTTCGTAACAGGCGCCTGACTGCAGCAGCAACCGGGAGACAGCATGGTATTCATCCACAGACTGTAATTGGTTGTAACAGAATGTTCAGAATGTTTGCACGATAAAGCCCATTCCCGTACGGCTGCAGTCAAATTCTCACCAAAAGTCTTCGTGCGGCAAAGCGCGACTGGCGCCACCGTCATCTGCACTTCAGGCGTGCTTATTTCACCTTAGCTATGCCGACGTGAGAGAGTAAACCGCCGTCGGAGAGAGCGTTATGCTGATGCATGCGTCATTGAGAGGGACTTTTTTGGAGGCGGTTCAGTCTTAGTCTTAGATGGTCTTATTCGTGATTAACGGAAACATCAAAACCCAGACTAACATTAATGATGCTTTTGAAGCACAGGTTGTTCCTTTCATTCAGCGCCATGGTCCGAATGTCACCCTCATGCACGATAAAGCCCATTCCCGTACGGCTGCAGCAACTTGACTGTTTGTGGCGGCTAATAACGTCAATGTCTTAAAGTGGTCTGCGAATAGTTCCGACTTGAACCCTATAGAACCCGTGTGGGACGAGTGAGGGCGTCACAGTAAATGACCTTGCAGCAGCCTTACAAGTTAAATGGGTCAATTTGCCTGCTGTGTTTATACAGCGGTACGTCAACAGAATGCACCGGTGAATCACGACGTGCATTTGACGAAATGGTGGACACACGAGATACTGACCGCGTTCTCTTAACTTACAATCCCTTTTTGTTGCTTAAACCCCATTTCAAAATGAATTTAAACCTTTCCTGCTGGTTAACTGAGTCTTGAAGCAAGTGTTATTTTTGAAATCGACCCTTATGTCATATCGTAGAACAAATAGTAAAAATGATAAATAATAATAACAAATAATAATGTGAAATTCCAAGTATATAGTTAATGTATGATGAGTACTTCCTTTTTTGGTGGCTGAGTACACACACACACACACACACACACACACACACATATATATACACACAATATAATATTATTAACTCTACAAAACAAGGTTGACAAACCTAACTTCTTTTGGTTGTGTTACTTTGAAATTTTTGTAGACAGTGACATACTCATTGGATTAACTCTATGCTCTGACTGAAGGACACACGATCATATATAAGACATGACTGTGTCCACATAAAAAATTTAAGATATATGAGAAAATCTACATTTGCGCATCCTCGGTAACCCTAGGGTACTCTCTATATATCGGACTTCATTCGCAGTCAGCACCAGTTGGTTCCGACGATGACATTTGCGTTACAAAGACAAACAATCAAATTTGTACGTCTTATCTGCGACCTGTTCTGGAATGTGCACCAGTTAAAAGATACTGGTGATGATATTCAAAATGAGGCAACACCAATTGTCACCAGGTCTGTGTCACTACTTCATAAATAGACTGGCTCACATTATCAAACCGCAAAAATTCCAGAAACTACTTATGATGTACAGATTATATGGAAACGAGTGCTAAGTACCCGTCTATTTCATGTAATAGACTGAAGTTCACGATCTCCCTACGGTTAGATCTGAAGACGACGCATTCGTTTCTATCTTCTCGATAACCTGGAATTTCCACTTTTGTTATTTATATCCCAGCCAATGACACTGTAGCTTATTACGCGTCCCGATAGCTTATACCGTATACATGGCGTGTTCAAACAGCGTGTAAACTTCTCTAGCATAATAATATTTATTATCGAAGATGGAAAGTGCTTAGATATTAAAAAAAATGATATTCATCACAAACATAAATCTCATTATTTTGAAAGATTTTGAGAAATAAATTTAACTGAGTTCGGTGACAGTTTATACATGGCAGATAATTGTTTGGGATCCCAGCTATATAAATAGATTTTCACAAGATGAACATTTACTTCCATGAGGGTGGAAGCGTTGCTGTGATTGGCTGATGGTTAGGTAATGAGAAGGTGACCTTCAATTGGTCGTCCTCAGATCCTAATAGCATAGCAATGTTTAGGATATAATTTTAATCAGACTGTAGATCATAAATGCCTTTGATAAAAAATACTTTGCGATATTTTACTTCTCTGCTGTGATGTTTTTAGGGTTGCGATATTAATTAGTGTTAATATTTTAAGAGACGAAGGCGAGAAGTTCAACTTTCAAAGTTACCAGAAAAAATCATCAAATGATAGGATATTTCTATTTTTGTATGTACATCTTAAGTGTTTCGATTTCGTATTAATGTATATATGGACAACAATTATTCTTAATAAAGTACCATTAGACATTCAAAATGACTTCTGAATAAACAGGCATCAATGCAGACCGCTTAACGACCGATTTATTTACGCTGACAAATTAGTTTGACAGAGATCTAGGCAAACACATTACACGAAAGTTCTCAAAATAGACTACAGTGATGAAGCTATTTCGAAAAACATGTTTAGCCACGCTCCTTCTCTGCGGTACCTGGAAACAAGACACACTAAATTGACCTTTGTACGTATATTTTATATTCTGGAAACAAAATTGGTTACAACTAAACGAAGTCTTGCTGCGCGACCCGATGAGATATTTTCTGTAAAAACAAGTAACTGGAATCTATTTTGGAATACAAAATCTAAAATGATCGTGTCTATGGTATTTGCAGAATATATAATATTGATAATGCGTTTCTTTTTGTTCCTTACGGCCATAATTTCTATAATTTGTGTGCAGATTTACGACGAAATTAAAGGACTACCGAGTGCGAAGTGACTTCTACTTCCGCTGTTTTGGCGCTGCGTACACTTATGTTTGGTCCATTTCACTTCAGTTTGTGAAAACGCAAACATGTATCACTTATCTTCCCGTCAAAAGTTATAAAGAAAAAGAAAAGACTTATTGTTTTCCAATAAGGAATCTTTTAAATAAGTGCGTTCAGTAAAAAGTTTTTTTTTTTTTTTTTTTTTTTTTTTTTTTTTTTTTAACAAATTGGACTGCCAAAAAATACAGGCATTCGTGAATCTACTTGCTGGTTACTTTTAGTTACTCCTTGTTCTGTTTAAATATTCTGTAAATTGTTTCTTAATCAGGACGGAAGGACAAATGCCTTAAATAGAAAAAATAATAATATTGAACAATCCTAAGCTGAAAAGACCTGTTTTCTGAATTTTAAAATGAGGCAAAAAAGGACATATAAGGACACAAATAAACATTTCTATCAAATTAACATATTTTCAGAGAAATGTGTTGACGGACTGTGTTGAAATAATGTCCATTTTTCAAATGGCATTTTATTTGTCCCGTATATTCTAACTCTGCAAATTTAATAATAACCCGGATTACAGTTTGGTCTGTAAAAGTTTTGTATTTATCTTTCCTTCTGTTTAAGTAAATTAAACAAGTCTAAACAATTTGCAAAATGTCCTTATATATATATAGCTTTATTCAGGTATAGAGTGAAAATAAAAGCAAGACAGGTATTGAAGATATTAACTAAATTTGATTAACAATAATAAAATGTTGATAGGACATTGGCTTGAATTGACTTGCCAGTATGAAACACCTATACCTCTCTGCACTCTTATACTTTCTTTCATCCATTTGTTTCTGGTTTGCTCATGTACTTTGTCTTAATTACGACTAAATTACGTGATTCAAGTTCTCGTTCTTTGCATTTTGAATTTTTGGTGACAAGAATAGTGTCGTCATCGGACAAAAAAAGGAATAGGATCTACATTGTCATATGCCCACACTTGATCCATTGCTCTGCAACTAATGCCTTACGATTTTGTGTCAACAAATCTCACGTATCCCATGCCAACGTCTTCATAGCAAGTATGATGTCATATTTTATTTAGTTTTAGACTCATTTATTTTACATCGACTGCGATACAAATTCTTACAACTTAGATTCATCACGCTCGATGACTGCTTCCTGGGTTCCATACCAGTATTCGCGCGTGAGAGAATCTCGCCTCTGACGGGATTCGAACCCACGACCTTCGGATCTGGAGTCCTGCGCTCTACCCCTGGACCACGGTACCTCCATATTTTATTTGATACCAAGGCTTGGGAGAACAAAGCAATGCAGGAGCGAGCAAAAGAGCTAGTTCCCTTAAACTTTTCTAAAAAAAATATAGCGGCTAAAATTAATACAGCCATATGGGCTGAAGTGGTTGTATACTTTTTCCTTAGATCCAGTGCCATGTTTTAATTACTATGATAAAAACCCATTCATTGATAATTTGTTTTCTGTAAGAGCCAAATAAACTACCATCCAGCAATTTGTATAGACGCCATACGCCAACACAAAGTCGTTGCCGATTTGAGTAAAATTTGTTAATAAAATGATCAAACTGATAAGTGAATTATCGCACACATATATAATATTCCAAAAACAGTAACGACAAAGGATTGTAGGAGGAACTGAGATATAAGAAGAAATACCAAATTGATTTGAATAACCCCAAGGAATGAAATAATTCAATATATGAATTATTGCATACATATGTCATATTCCAACAACGGCATAAAGGAGTGTTGGAAGAACAGTGATATAAAACAAATACCAAATTCAATTGAATGACCCTAAGGAATGCGTAGGTAGCGAAATTAACCCTCAACAAATCATTTTATTTCTGCCTTGGTAGCGCAGTTAATATAGAAAAGGTGGTGGGAAATTATGGCAAACAAAGTGGGCTTGCGGGTATATTTAGAATAACACAAATTAAACAATGTATAAATTCATAAACATGATGTTCTTCTAAGAGAGATACATTCACTCAGGTATTCACTTCTTTTTGTGCATCAAAAGATTTAGATCAAATTAAAAACAAGCAAATCATTAAGAAATGTAAGTTATTTACCGCTTTGAAAATCTGGCAATGTGGTCAGAATGGCTGTTTCCATTTAACAAGTAGTAATTATATATGTGGGTCTTGACCACTGGTACATGAAGTTCAAACCTGCTGGGTAGATACACGAAGGTTTTCATTTTGATATATAAAATCTCTCCGAATGCATTCAGCTTAGCGGAGTCTGTAGCTCTTTAAATTCTGTAAACTCGTGCACACTACTGTAAAAATCCTTTGAAGACGGTCTTTTTACTTATATCATATACGGTCCTTAAGAAAAAAATCTTTGTATATTTGCTATCAGGGCTAAGAATATTTCTAATGAGATGTTTTATCCCTTGGATTCTCTTTGGTATAAACACTTTCAATGTAGAGCAAAGTCTGTAGAAGATACTCCAAAAGCCTGCCGGCAAAAAGACTGGCAGTATCCTCTAAATATAGTTGCTGGAGACAAAAGTAAAGTTTCTAGTAATGCAAAATACACCGTTAAGAAGAGTCTCTTGTTAAGTAGCAAAAGGCCAAGGTATCAATGATATCTTTTTAACAGGAAAGAATTGTGAAAACTGAAGAAATATGTTGAAAACCACTAATGAAGACTCACGAATTCATTTTTAAAGCTCAAGCAAAGGATCGGAAACAAATTAATCGTAAAAAAGTGAAGCAAAATAGAATTTTATTTCATGTAGTATTATTCACAAATCATTGTCCTGTCCACCAAGTTGCAGTTTAGCTTTATGGTATAGCGGCCACTTTCATGTACAATATTTCATTTAAATGGTTACGGGCTCCATTCGACGCCCCCCCCCCCAACTACCACTATTCTATATGACAGTCAGATGGACGAGAGGTCAATAGTGGTCTCGAGTAGAGGTCTCGAGTATGGGAGCTATACAGGGGGTTAAATACATCTCTCTTATGCAAAATGATGAGAAGCCTGAACAGGTATAGATATATCGTTTAGTATAACATTTCAATCAACTTTATAAGGAATTCTGCTGTTTCCTTGGTTTGTTGACAAAAAAAATCCATATATGGATCAAATATTTTCGACAGGCATTTAATGAATAAGGAGTTCCACATAGTCATTAGTTAATAATAATATTATCACTTTTTATGTATTTGGTTTCTTTTCTAATTGAAACAAGTATTTATCGATAATGCAACATCGTCATGTATTTCTAGGATAATCAACCATATCTAAAGATGGAAAGAAAATTAACAAGTTATTTCTTACAAAATGTTGAATTATCTTAGTTGAAATATTCCGTACTTACATCACAAATGCAGACCCCACAATAAGACAAAAGGAAACAAGAATATTGCACGGTGAATGTCATTTTGTAATTAGAGCAGGCCATTTATACTTTTGGTGAAAATAAATGAATTCCATCTCAAAGAAATTTCTTTGTTTTCAATCACTAATGTATAGGTAAAAAATAATCAACAAAACAACTGAAAATTTATACGAATTTTGAGAAAATCTGACCAAAATATATTTGAAGTTTGGTTTAACGGTGCTGCAACGCTCTAAGCCAATAATACTAAAATCAGCGTTACATTTTATGAGTCTTTACTGGAAACAGACTTTTACTGATCATTCATTCTGAATTATAAGTATTTAAAATATTTTGAAGAGATTAAATTTTAGATTTGAGATTTGAGGTTTAAGAGAGCTGCATTTAATGATATTCAGCCATAAAATATTCATATTGATAAAATTGTAGTCTTGAAAAATGTACAAATAAAGTCGTATTAAGTTTTTTCCCCGTAAATTCAAACTAATGTTCCGTTCCGGTTATAAGCGATATTGTTGTGCTAGGCAGACGTGGTTACATGGCAGAATGTTCGATGGGCTTTGTAACTATTTCCTTCTGAAACATTCATTACAATACATTACCATTTTACCACATGCTCTAGTGATTAATTGATTGTTTGTTTGTTTATTTGATTGATTTATCTGTCTATCTATTTCTTGATCTATTTGTCGTCGGCACATTTTGATAGAGCTTTGACATACTAGTAGGTTGAATGATTGCACAAACGGCTACTCCGAAAAGTGCGGACCATCTGCCAAGTAAAATTGCGCTGGACTGGTCATCAAGGAATGACGATTTCGATTCTCCGCACATCAACTAACACATCCTACTGTCTCTATTCATGAGGTAAAAAAGTAGTATTGATCATCAGTAGTGAATCTTTCGATAAGAACAAATAACATTTCCGTTTATGGAACTATACATAATATTTGTACAACACTTATAACATTCTCATCAGCGAGTGGGTGGGGGTAGGGTGGGGGAGGGAGAAATGACAAAATATTCCTTGAATGTGTTTCAATATTACTACGCTTTCATTTGATTCCTTACTGACAAATAAGTATGGTGGCTGATTTGTGCCATTCGTGTTTTCGCCCAGCGACCCCGCCAAGCGAAAAGTCGAGAATCAACAAGTTAAAATGGCGGGGGCGCGGAGCGAAAACACGCTAATTAGCGGGGGCGCGGGACGAAAAGTCGAAATTTAATTGTAAATCCGCGGGGCCGCGAAGCGAAATATTTATTATTATAGGGCGCTAATTAGCGTGCTGTTGTTTGCGCCCCCGCCAAATTATTCTTTAAAAACTCGACTTTTCGCTCCGCGCCCCCGCTAATTAGCGTATTTTCGCCCCGCGCCCCCGCCGTTTTATTTCTTAAATCTCGCTCCGCGACCCCGCCGGGCGAAGTTTAATTTCTTAAATCTCGCTCCGCGACCCCGCGGGGCGAAGTTTTTTTTCTTAAATCTCGTCCCGCGCCCCCGCTAATTAGCGTGTTTTCGCCCCGCGCCCCCGCCGTTTTATTTCTTAAATCTCGCTCCGCGACCCCGCGGGGCGAAGTTTAATTTCTTAAATCTCGCTCCGCGACCCCGCGGGGCGAAGTTTTATTTCTTAAATCTCGTCCTGCGTCCCCACTAATTAGCGTGTTTTCGCCCCGCGCCCCCGCAGTTTTATTTCTTAAATCTCGCTCCGCGACCCCGCGGGGCGAAGTTTAATTTCTTAAAACTCGCTCCCCGACCCCGCTATTTAGCGTGTTGTTCTAAGCATTGCCATGAACATATTCATATACTAAGTGAAATTATATATATGTACATAATTATGCAAATAGAACAATTTTTAAACATCAAAGAATATGTTGAATATGTACTGCAAATATTTGTGCATATTATATGTAATCATTAAAATATATGAATTCATTTCTTATTGTAAAATTTGACTTAAACTTTATAGAAAAAAAATTTCTAATTACCTCCCTTTATTTACATGAAATGTTAAATTCGGTAATATCTTTTTAAATAATGCTTTTTGGAACCTACAATATTTATAAATCTTAATTTGAGCATCATATTTATGATTTAAAACCGTAAAAAAATTGTGTTAAAGGATCTTTAAAGCTATAATTGTTAAAATTAGTTTTCACTTGGCTAAAAATTCCTCATAATTGAGGAGATTATAGGTTTATATGATTTAATTTTTTTGAAATAAGACAATCTTATTAATTGAAACTGATGTTATTTAAAATATGTAAATTCACTAAAAAACAAACTGCACATGCCCTACAAAAACCGGAAGACGAAAATTAAGAAAAAAACTCGCGGGACGAGATTTAAGAAATAAAACGGCGCGGGCGCGGGGCGAAAACACGCTAATTAGCGGGGGCGCGGGGCGAGATTTAAGAAATAAAACTTCGCCCCGCGGGGGCGCCGAGCGAGATTTAAGAAATAAAACGGCGGGGACGCGGAGCGAAAACACGCTAATTAGCGGGGGCGCGGGGCGAAAACACGAGATTTTAACTACAAAAACGGCGGGGGCGCGGAGCGAAAACACGCTAATTAGCGGGGGCGCGGAGCGAAAAGTCGAGGTTTTTAAGAATAATTTGGCGGGGGCGCGGACAACAGCACGCTAATTAGCGCCCAATAACAATAAATATTTCGCTTCGAGGCCCCGCGGATTTACAATTAAATGTCGACTTTTCGCCCCGCGCCCCCGCTAATTAGCGTGTTTTCGCTCCGCGCCCCCGCCATTTTAACTTGTTAATTCTCGACTTTTCGCTTGGCGGGGTCGCGGGGCGAATACGCGAAATGGCACAAATCAGCCACCTTAAATAAGGGAAATAACAATGGAAATTTGAAGATATTTAAAATCAGAGTAAATCCCCTTGTATATCAGTAATCACTTAGTTTATTTACGCAGTTTATTAAACAAAAAATCTTTCCCTTTTAAGCTAACGAGGGAAGCTAAAACCTAAAACGCTGAAACCTAAAAAAATATCTTTTTTCATTGATTTCCTCTTTAAAAAGAAAATTGAATTTGTCAGTGTGTTTACTTTTTTTCTACTTCCATTTGAGTATTATTACACACCAAGTTCATGGAGTGATGTTCATGGATAGAATCATTATAACATAAGAAAGATGTTAATTTTTCAATTATTATTTTTTCTATCTTAATCATTGTGAGAGAGTATGCTTGTCGAAAACACTGACCCAAAACAGAAATCAATTCATTTAATACTTTATACATTCTGTAAAAAGCTTTGATGCAAGACGTTTCTTCACTAAGTGTCAAAAATTAGTGTGGGACAACTAGGCACATACCCCCGGCGTACATCACTTTAACTGCGTCTTAGAACTTTCTGCACCATCCGAGTAGTCGATGTTTTAGATAATGTCAAACAAGATTGTTTGAGAAATCGTTGTGTGAATATCGTAAATCAAGACTGTCCTTGAAGTCAGCAATTTGAATATCAGCTGCCAGTTCTGTCCAAAAAGTCTTGAGTTTGAATTTTGTTATTATTTAATCATTAGCTGCCTTAGAAGACTCTGGCCTGTCCTAGATGTCGAAACAATGTATTTTATAGTATCGCCAAAGAGAGACATTTGCATCGAGAGGTTTGAATATCGTCAGTCAGAATAGCAAAAAAAAAAAGAAAAAAAAAAAAAAGAAAAAAGAAAAAAAAAAATTAGGGGCTCGAATCCCGGCCTGTCCAAGGGGATGAAGGTTGGTTACCGGGCAACCGGAAACACGACTGTAAAAATAGCCACAACCACTGAAATTTTTGAGGACATTTATAGTATAACTAAGTATAACTTTTTTTCTCGTCATCTGAAAGTAGACCTACAAAATGGCATACATAACTGAACCTTAAAATTAAATAATCATAACATTTCGCTATCATCGAGTTTGGTCTGCCATTATTCATTGACTTTTCATTTTACAAATACAAGTTCATGCATCTAGTCCTATGGAAATACATCATTTTCCGATGTAGAGCTTGAACCTTTTAAAATTACTTCCTTATCGATAGTTTTAATACGTAAAGGGGTGTACCCGGATACGGGTGTATTTGCTATAAATCGAAAGATAAACGTGCGTGTGGCTAGGTAGCTCTGACAGTGTCCGCCCTGTAAGCAGAAGACCCTGGTTTTGAGTCACGGACGAGTCACGTTTTTTTACCATCTGTCACAGGTATATTGCAGATAATGTGTGTTAATGAGGTTTTCGCATTCCTTCGTCTGCTTTAACATTTTACGAGTCATTTCTCTGCAGTTCTTTCAATGAAATGTCGTATCGTACTCAGGCAAGTCTAGAATAACACGCAACCCTAGAGTAAGCCATAGTATCCCTTTGTTTTATTGAAATGTTATAACAAGTTTGACAAACTCTTGATGTTATAGAATATCCGGATAAAAATGTGTTGTAAAAATGTTCATATTGAAGTACATAAGACGATTTTTTATCATAGATATTGCAGATTCTTTCCTGATTAAGTTTTGCAGTGAAAGATCTTCATCTGTTGATTTTGAATGAGTTCTGGTCTTCAAGTCTTTGTTTCTTTTGAGTAACTTCTTAAAATCTGCACTGACATTTGAAGTGATCGAGCTGCATAAGTGAAGTGGTCATTGAAACGCAATTCAGGAATCCCTCCAAGTTCTGTTATTTAATTAGTTTCTTTCTAATATAAAATACACTAAATATATAGCTGTAGCTTTATTAACAGTTTGATGCCTCGTAAAGTCTTTGCTTCGATAAAATCGCCTGATCACCACTTCTGAGTCTTCACTTTTTGATGCGTCGTTATAATGTAAGCGATAGACTGACGTTTGTGGTAGTTCATTCTCAATGCATGTTTTGGCGATTATCGCCAAAGAATTGTCCATTGATATTTAATGACACGATCTCTGGTTACGACGCTGGACCTAAACATCATGTACCTAGGGCGGGACCTTAGCGACCCCCTCTTGTATGCAATATGTTCTACCAGCTCAACCTCGGGCAGGTGATAAAGTACATAGTACTTACTTAACCATATCACCAAAGCAACACAAGTACCAAACGCGCTTTAATTGATAGAAAAACTTTCACGAAATCCTTTTAAATTTTATTTGACCGTTCTCTATATTATTGCCACATAGATTACTTGTAACTCTTTACTCATGAAGTCTGCACAGTCTTTATGCAGTTCTTTTACATTTAACCCAAAATTTCTGTCTAAAGTAAACTATTAGAACTGTGTTAAAACAACAAGAGTTCTCTTTCCTAATCAGTGAGTACAACAGTTTCAAAATAACTATTAAATTCTAAGCACTTATACATGCAAATGAAATTTAAAAAAAATAAAAATAAAACTATCATTCCCAAATATTCTTTTCTTGAATAAACTTCTTCTCATAACAGGTCAGGAGTTCTGATCTCTGATAGTGTTTTCATGCATTTTCGCCAAAAGACTTTTAGATAGAAAATGAATTGCAAAAATTGCATAAAAAGAACGGTTTGTGAGAGAGACTTTTAGCAGTTTAAAATTTCATTTCCGCCATTTCTTTTCGTTTCTTTCTACTCCTTTGAAGTCGTCCATAGATTCCGAATTTTAAAAGGTCACGATTTGACTAGGATCAGTAAACATTATTATGACTGAAACCATTAAATGTCGACAAAAACAAAATCTTTCCGAATAATGATGATGATCTTCCTCAATAGCCCATGTGTTTACAGAATTCTGAAAATAAAAGACAAAAATTGTCATCACAGTCTTCTAGTCTTTTAGGCAATCACCCGTCAGTGAGTTCCATGGCCCTTGTATGGTTCATCGAACATCGACAAAAGCAATATATACCATTTTTCAACAGGACGGAAGCAAAAAAAGTCCGACACAGCACGGGATTTATTGCGGGATGCGGTCTTGATTTCTTTAACTTACAAATGCAACTGCTTCCATTCCATTAAACTGATATTTTCTATAATACTTTACCTTTTAATGGGAAATATAAGTAATAAATTTACGCTAGTACAATTGTAATTTCTGTAAGCCTAAATAAGGCGTTTGCGTTTGGAAAGTAAAAGAAAAGTTTGGGTCACGTGTTTTCCCATAACTGTGCAGTTACGAGTTACCTGTCCTTACCATTATAATCTATTTTCCCGTCGCCATTCAGGTCGGCTTCTTTAATAAATTCGTCTGCTAACTCTTCAGGCATTTTATCCCCTGAAAATAAAAGAATTAAACGGCATGTATTTTATTTGTTCTTATCTTCAAATGGGACTTAACTTGGGTATAATGTTATCAACGTGGGTTTAATGTCCTTGTTTTACAGATGATATTTACTAATATATAGAATTTTATTCCTTGTGACCCTCAAATGTGGCTTCAACTTGGGTCAGTAGTGCATATGACATTCTGTTTCTGATCTGGTTTGGTTAAAATAATTTCAAAAGTATTTTCCAGACGGTAACCCTCATCATTGTTACGATGAAGAACTAGACATCTATAACTTATACAAAATTTTAAATTTGTAATATCATGATGAAAGTAAAACTCAGAATTCTTGCTCCTTCTAATGAAGGCTTATATGTTACATGATATTTACAATTAATACCAAAATACATGAACAAAAAACAGACTGGTAGCTACAATAGCTGCTGGCGACCTACATTTGGTTACAGAGGCTCCTTGGTACAAGAACAATCTACTTCCGTCGAAGAGACCTACACCACATCATACAAGCAAAACAGCAAACAATACAAACTCGGTAATAAGACCACTATGATTATCTTAGAATCATTTGAAAAGTAACAATCTGAAAGATCTAAACTTTAAAACAATTGAGGCATTAACACATAAATGAGTCTTTCATATAATTTACAGATTAGAGCATCGTGCGCACTTCGGAATGTTTTATCTACCGAAAGAATATAATGACTATTTAACTATATGTCTGCTATGTGAAATTTATTTCTTTCGCAGAAAGATGAAGAAAACCCGACAGATGAAAACAAAACATACAGGAACAAAAAAGTTTTTAACCATAAAAAATCGAATTATATGAAGGCTGAACGTACGCACTAGGTCCTAGTTAAAATATCTAATTGACGTGACTGTTCGAAAAGAAAATAACTTACCTGTTTACTAAAAATAACGCCCAGAACATTAAACTGAATGTTAGAAAATAATAAACTTTCACTCTCTGTGAGCCGATTATTTTATTGAAAATGATTTGTAAATATCTACAGAAATGAAACAGAAATTCTATAGAAATCGGGCTTTTAATAGATTCAGTATTTCTAAAAATAATTTCTAAGGCAGTATTAAGCTATTTTCGTAGCTGTTATGGCTATATTTATCCAACGCTTCTATTTCCGTATCGAACAGACGACAATAAACCAGAGTTAATGGCCCTTGGAAAAGAACGAACAACAACAGTCAACATGTTATGCAACATAAAAACATATCCTGAAATAGCAGAAAGTAGATTATAGAAAATTTAGCCAATAAAGTGTAACCAATTGCCTTGAAAACAAGATATTGAAGCAAAATCATGTTATCTCTTGAAACGGTGCAAATCACAATGCCGAGATCTTCACAAAGTTAATAGATTTGATAAATTGGGTTGTTTAAACAAAACGTAAACAAAATGGTGGAGGAGGGGGTAAATAAACCACTTTGTCATGTCATTTTTGGTAGGCAATAAATGTATGAATAACAGAACACAGAACTTGTCATTTGCCTGGCAACGAACACTTAACGGCTGAACACTGATCGGACCGAAATACTTTAGACTGTTATTGTCTAGTTATATTCAAGGCATCAATCATTCACGTAAATTTTGTAACTTCGAGTGAAAATTTAAATAAAAAGAAATTATTTCATGGTCAGAATACAGCCGTAAATAATAAAGAATGAAAATGTGCACGGCTCATTCATCATTTTATAACAAATGCTCAAAACCAATGGATCATTCATCATTTCAAACCAAATGCTCAAAACCAGTGACTCACAGCTCATTCATCGTTTCAAAACAAATGCTCAAAACCAATGGCTCATTTATCATTTAAAAACAAATGCTCAAAACCAGTGACTTATTCATTATTTCAAAACAAATGCTCAAAACCAGAGGCTCATTCATTATTTCAAAACAAATGCTCAAAACCAGTGGCTCATTCATTATTTCAAAATAAATTCTCAAAACCGGTGGCTCATTCATCATTTCAAACCAAATGCTTAAAACCGGTGCTCATTCATCATTTCAAACCAAATTCTCAAAACCAGTGGCTCATTCATCATTTTAAACCAAAGTCTCAAAACTGATGGCTCATTCATCATTTCAAAACAAATGCTCAAAACTAATGGCTGATTTATCATTTAAAAACAAATTCACAAAAACGGTTGCTCTTTCATCATTTCAAAACAAATGCTCAAATCCGGTGGCTCATTCATCATTTAAAAACAAATACTCAAAACTAGTGGCTCATTCATCATTTCAAACCAAATGCTTTAAACCAGTGGCTCATTCATCATTTCAAACCAAATTCTCAAAACCAGTGGCTCATTCATCATTTTAAACCAAATTCTCAAAACCGATGGCTCATTCATCATTTCAAAACAAATGATTAAAACCGATGGCTCATTAATAATTTCAAAACAACTCCTAAAAACCGATGGTTCATTCATCATTTCAAAACAATTGCTCAAAACCGATTGTTCATTCATCATTCAAAACAAGTGCTTAAAACCAATGGTTCATTCATTACTTCAAAACAAATAATCATTAAGAGAGTAAAATTTGTACATAGATCGTTACAGAAAAATATATAATTTTAAATATTACGAGATTCTTCTACCCCACTTTTTGTCACTTTTGAGGAGAACAAAACTCAAGTGAATTTCATTTTACTGTTAAAAATATTTGAATCTATATCGTACATTACACATTTCGACTAAAAGTATTACCATCCTTATCATGAGTAAAAATTAAATTTCATGACGGATGACATAGCATTAGATATATATTGTATTGACTATATATACACGGACTACATTCTTACAACCGGAAGCTGAAATTATAAACTATTCTCGTCTGTAGGCGCCTTTCCTTTTTAAACGACCGATCTTTTTAATTTTTTTTTAGTATGTCCGCATTATCGTTATCTAAGAAGGAATTTTTTAAAACAATATTTTTGTCATTGGCTAAACATGAATAAATTTGAAACTCTTACTTCCACCACTTCCAGTAAAACTTTGAATGACTTATCTAAAGTCACTAACTTAGCAATGACAAAAAGGAAAGCATAACAAAACCATATTGTGTATCGTTTTAAGCATATGTTTACTTTTTTTTTTGTTTTTTTGTATGATATAGAGGATATTTGTTTGTTTTTGTGGAAGATGAGAATTTATTTTATCGAGTGAACACCATATGTGATATTTTCACGAGTGGCGCAGCCACGAGTGAAAATATAAACATATGGTGTTCACGAGATGAAATAAATTCCCATCTTCCACTAAAAACAAACAAATTTTCTTTTTATTTTATGCCAACACGTCAAAAATGGGTATTTTATGACATTTTTACTCAGGGCCTTCAATAAATTCCCCATGGTGAGCCCCAAATCAGTTAATGCGTACTTTGGTCAAACCGTTACTCCGCACAAAAAAAAGTGCAGACAATCTCCAATACATATGATAACTTTACTTCTGCTGAAATAAACTGAATAAACTTTCATCAAATAACATTTATTTTTCTCTACACAGTTTATCAATATTTATTGAATTTAAGCCATACATACTTTAATTATAAAAGCGGATTAATACCGAGTAATATTCAATCAATTGAATTGAAAGTCGGCCATATTGGATATTGTCCATGTGAGTTATGTAAACAAATCAGACATTTTAAATAATTTATGGCGAATTTCATCATTGTTCACAACTAGTTAGGCTCAGGAATTCAATATTATAACTGGATTTAACAAGGTAAATAAATTTCACTCGCTGTCACTGTCTGAAATACAGCGGATTCTCTTGTATTTACGTGGTGATAAAAAAGTAGTTCCGGCACAAACAGTGGATTATCAAAATGGTAATTTCACTGATTCAAAACAGTGGATTATCACTTTTATCTCACTGATATTTCCCTATATTTCATTGGTAGGCATAAAATAAAAGACAATAACGTTTCTCTATAATTTGTGATACCTATATTATTGCCTCTTCTGAAATCATTTTATGTATATTCTGTGCTCCATATCAAAAAATGTTAAACTGTACTGTGCTATAGGCATTGTATTTACATACTTTATGCAAAAAACTTTTGAATTGAATTATTTGTTTTATTTTTTTAATTGCATTTTTTAACAACAGGAATATTAGACTTAAACTAAGGCAAGCACTATTATAAAGATTTTAATCAATTCATTAAATGCATACATTTTTGAGGGAGCGTAAAAGCGAAAGGAATAATAGAAGATAAGATACAAAACTATGGCTGGAAAGACTTCAAAGTAGCCTTGTATTCGTATTTCGTATTTATTGTGTGACAAACGCATTGATTAAACAATTACCGGTTGTAACGTTAGTGTTGAATCGATCACCTTCAATTAGCCGATACCAATTCAATGTTATTATTTCGTTATCAGTGTTTGCCCCGTACACAGGGAGCAGATATGATTGAAATGTCAACATATGTCGAGAAGGCGTAATAAAATTGCTCGTTTCTGCTGAAACTGTTTCATACATTCGTTCTGTCGTCGACCGTTCTATCGTATAATCATCCGTCTGCCTATATCTCATTTATTTCAATGCTAATTCATTCACTCATTCACTTATTCATTCATTCATTTCATCATAAACGCATTCAGTCATTGTTCATTCATCCACTGTTAATTGATTCACTCATTCATTCATTTATCCTGAAATAATAAAACAGTATTCGAGGGGAGAGGGAAGGGACAGAACAACAAACTTCCCTGTTCGGCACGGAGAGCAGGCATCAAATGAGATTAAAGATGCAGGCGTTTTTTTCTGACAAAACCACAAAAACAACAAAATATCCTTACCAACTTGGGTCAGCACTGTTTTTAATTCACTTTTAGTGATATATCCATCGCCATCTTTGTCAAATATATTAAAGGCTTCCTGCATTTCGTAGCACACTTCGTCTGCTAAAGACTTTAAAATGTCTTTTTCTATTATGTATTTCTTAAACTCTTCATAGTCTATACTTCCGTTATCTAAAACAAAAAGAAAAGTCTAGTGTTATATAATTATGAAATACATATTTAAGTTTGACCAAAGGAAATATTTACGTTCGTCTTCTTACATTTTATGAATATTATTTATTTTTCAGTTTCCCCGGTCTGTGACGGAAGTTTAAATCTCAGCCGACATTGTGTTACCAAAGTATCTCCAAAGTCAGCCAAATTATTGACGTTAGCTTTTAGGCAAAAAAATCGTTAATGGAGGCTCAACTGTATAATTATATACACTAGCGAATCCAGAATCTAAAATTCCCGGACCATAGGTGTTATTGTAGGTCTATTTTGAATATGTCTTTAAATAATCTATACTTTAATGTTCAACATTGCATTGAATAATTAGAAGCCCATGTGATATTGCCAAATCAGTATACTCTAGCGTTTCTAGTTTCATTATTTGTATTTTTTTCGGTTTTGATAAAATGTTTTGCATGTGAAACACTTACGATCTGTGTCAATAGGCGCTAAAAGTTCCTCCATTTCCGCTTCCGACTTCAGACTTCCGGTGTATCGTAGTAAAGTTGTTAATTCACTTTTTGTTAACCGACCGTCATGGTCCGTATCTAGTAGGTCGAATGTGTCTTGAATATCTGGAAACAGTTAAATGGTTAAATGAGTAAATTGTTTGCGCACATCTAAATATTTAAGTGACTAGATGCACTTTTTTTTAAATTTCAACAGAATAATTCAGAGTGTCGACTTTAAACTGCCATGAAAACTAAGTAGGTATAAAGTTTGCAGCCTTTTCGGTTATCTAAGAATTATGTTCATAAAGTGCTTAACACTTGCACCAAATAATAATAATAATAATAATAATAATAATAATAATACTAATAATAATAATAAAAAACACAACAACAACAAAAACAACAACAACAACAAAATGAAAAAAAAGAAGAAAAAAATTGCGGTAAAGGGAGCTCAAAGCAACCGTATAATTAATTTGAATTGTTTCTATAAATATTCGTACAAAATGTCTCACTCAAACAGATAAAAAGTTTAAAACACACCTTTTAAATGTTGATCTGTTATCTCACCCATCTGAAAAAAAAGAAAAGATAAAACTGGAAAATTTAGTCAACAAAACCAAAACAAGAAAAAAAAAAAAGAAGCGTTGATATTGAGTTTATTTCAAATCAAACCAGGTCAGAGACCCAAGTGGTACAATACATAAATAAACTTGACAAATATGGCGACCGGTAACATAATAAAGGTAAAGGTAAAGGTTTCTTATTTAACGTGGGTAGTCAACGAAAGTCCCCACCTGGTGTGGATGGAACAACTTATTTCCAGAAGAGCCCACGGTGCGTGTATTTTACCTCCCCGATCTCCAGTCTAGGCCGATACTGCTGGAAACAGTACCCGGTTAGGTTACCACCCAGTCCTGGGAAATCAGTCAATAACTCAGTCGCTACCCGGAATCGAACCCGGGTCGCTAGCTTCGTAGCCCAATAATAAGTGTAATATCATGAAATAAACTGGAATCATGTACTAGTATAATTACGTTAGACAATAGTAATACATAAACGCATTAGAAAGCTCGAATGATGTATAGCTACATGTAATAACAGTAACTAAAACATGGAATTGAATAAATGTTGGAAGAAGAACAAGATAACACTGTACAGAATTTTCACCTTGCTTTGTTAAAAGCAAGACCAACTTGCATATACAGGATTTTAAAAAGACTTAAACTGAAAGACAAATTAGATGTCTTTTCGCCGGAATTTCTTTACAGAAGAGAAGATTTCATTGTGTTACGAAGACTTCACCTATCCATTATACCTGTGTAGGGGCAGCTTTTGAAACCTTCTCAGCAATAATTTCAATGACAAATTAATACTGTAAATGAAATGAATTAAAACCTCTGCTTAAAAACGTTAGCCCTGAAAGAATACACAACCAGGTCACGTTTTTTTGAAGCCCTGTACTGATAACGACAGAATCAGCAAAGGACCTTTTCTTGCAGAAAAAAAGTATATTTAATGAACTGCACAAAAACTATATTCGCTGTATAAAATTGTTTAAGAAATGTATTTATCTTTGATGCTGAATTCTGCAAAGTGAATGAAGTTTCTTTTTCAAAATAAGCCGTGCCTGAAAAAAAATGCTACAATCACGTGACATGGTCATCTATGAACAATAACAAACGCAAAGAAGAAGACATGCTCCGAATGATAATAAAAGTAATTTAAATGGCGAAGGAAGGAAGAACGAAAGAAAGAAAGAAAGACAGAAAGAAGGAAAGAGGGACGGAAGGAAGAAAAGGAAGGAAGGGAGGAAGGAAATGATTAAATAAGATTTAACCTTTGCTGCTTCACGGAGAGTATGCAGTGACATGACTAATAAATCCCTACAAATTATTTTAATTGTCACAATATGTAAGTGAAACTCTACACGTTATTTCCATCAATTTTCTTTTGTCGTGTAACACTTAAGTAACAGGCGTTTTTCACTTAGAATGCTTCACTTGGAGAATGGCCGCAATTATCAAGAAATAAACATGCCAGTAAACAAAGCCCATATAGATTGATTAAAAATAAAACAATCTTGACAGGATAGAAATCGATCTGGCCAATCAAAAATCAAATAAAATGTCACTTGGGTGATTTTCGTACGTCATAGTAAAGATATAGGACTGTTGTAAAGGCAACACAAGCTGTAATCTTTAGTAATTTAGAACAAAACGAAAAAGAAATGGTTATTTCAAGCTGCAGTTTTAAGTAATGTGCTCATTTTCCTAAAATAAGGTGATAAAACACTTAAAAACAGTAGCTAAGACAGTAAAGCTAAAAGATTATACACATTTTGTATTTCTGAAGTGGCCAGCCCATCTTACAGAATGAACTCAGATACTAAGGTATGTTACATTTGCATTGGTTAAACAGGGGTTATCAGTCGGACAAACTCTGTATTTCGTATCTAATAAAGGTAACCTTAAATCAAGTACAGGCAGTCGAAAGTTATCTTAAGCAAACAAATGCGAAACAGGTAGACATAGGTAAATCAATTTGTAGATAAAACTACGATAAAAAAGTTATTTTTTGTGCGATTTTAACTTTTTTTATCCTCTGTATTTATGTTGAGAATGATATTTTAAAACGTTTAAATAAATGTGACCTCTAAAACTTTACCGATGACATTTGTATTGTATTGTTCCTTTTCATTAAAATATGTAATAATTGATAATTTAAAGAAGAATATATCTTTGAAATATTTTGTCTTAAGGTATTAGCAACAAAGAAAGCGTGTATTTGTAACAAACGTCTATCCACCCTAAAAATGGTGCACCCTTTTTTGTGTAAAGATATCTGTGCATTCAGAGTGCTGGCTGTACTCGGAATTTTCAACCGGCATACTGATATCTGGTAATTATTCATTAAGACTATCCATATTTCCATGATTTTGAAGAAAATAGAATACACAAAACAAATTTAATGGTATAACTCTTTCATCAAATTTAAAACAAAAGCCATGTTGACATGGCCATCCCCCGCCGAATGTGTTTGCTTAGTTTTCATTCTAGTGCACAGCACACATATCAACCTATGAAGTTTCAAGTTGATATCTGAAATACTGTCTGGTTACGCTCCAGAAAAATTATGCATGAAAAATATAAAAGGGAATAACTTAAAAGATATGAAGGATATAGTTATAATTATTGTGCACTGCACTCCTCCTTAATGAGATCAATCCACCTATGAAATTTCAAGTTGATAGCGCAAGTACTTTTCGATTTATGCTCCGGACAAAAATTAAGCATGAAAAATAACAAAGGGCAATAACTAAGGGTAGAGGTATCATTCTTGTGCATTGTATTTCTCCTCAATGAGATCTATCCAATAACGAAGTTTCAAGTTGATAACTCAAATAGTTTTTGAGTTATGCTCCGGATAAATATGTAAGACGGAAGGACGGACGGACGGATGGACGGAAGGACAGACGGGCGGAGACTATTATCATATCTCCCGCCGACTTTTCGGCGGAGGATAAAACGCAAATCATATATTCAAAATGATCAAAACTCTGGTAGTACATGTGTTTTGACCGTTCCACGGTCTTTACAGGCAAAAAATGTCCCATTCTTTATATGACTTATTCCAACTGATTTGCCTTAAAAAGGAGAAAAAATATGGATATTGAGTCATTTGAACTATAGTGAAAGAAATATGCAGCTGTGAAATTCTATTGGACGAAATAAAATATTAGTCCAGCCCCTCTAATTATACACACCTCGCTTTGTCTTCCAGTCACCTTGCAATGAACAAAGTTCCATCGCAGTTTGACGACAACAGAAGAACAGATATAAGGCCAAAATACCGCTATTGACTTACAGACGCTTGAACTTGACTTGACCTTTATAACTCTTGTACAAGCTCAAACTTTCAAGCTAGAAGCATGCCAAAGATTACTATAACGAGTTTCAAAATATTATGTCCATTGTTACTAGCCCCACGTTAGGAAACTTGAAAACGACAATTATACGAAATTTGAAAACGACAATTATTCATGTGCCAATGTCCTTGACCTCAACTACACGCGCAAAATCAAAGCTACATTTCATCCTAAATTCTGTTCAGTTCGTTTCATTGCAATATGTAGATGTACATCTAGACTTCCTCAGTACTTTGGAGGGTGGAGTAACCTTTTCCTGATTCCAGTGACTAACCAAAAGTTACGAGGAGAGTAAAGAAAAAGAACTTTTATGTTGTTGCACACAGTTGTGAAATAAAACATCAAGTTAGGTAAGTTTGCGCTAAACAATATCCTAAAAACCTTATACCATCACAAATAACAACAAAATACCTCAATATCCATGTAATTATCACGATAATATTCGATCATGACCGAAGAGCGCCTTCTTCCGTTTCCTCTTTTCTCGAGCGCGTTCAAAGCTGTTACCGAACCTCGGTGCCGACTGGACATTTTACTTTTGAATTCTTCGATATCACCTGTAGCCATTTTTTTATGTCTTTAGCACTGTCTATCACTGTTCAGAACTTCAGGAAGGTTTTCAGGTTTTTTTATAGCACGTATGAATGAAACAACACTAATCTGTCACATCACGTTGGCATCACGAGAAATTCCGAGAATTAGAATTAAACTGAAACCCAGTAGTATCTGATACTGTAAATCTATCGCAGAAGTCATTTTGTTAAATCGTTTCAATAACCCTATATGTTGACACACAATTAAAATAAAACGTGTTTAACATTGATTTTCCCTTTCAATACCGAAGATAAATATTGAACTACGATTATTAAAAATTAAAACATTAATTGACAGGAATGTTTCATTTTAATCCAATCTGCAAACATTTATTTAGCAATATTTTGAATACGAAACATTAGTATACGATATAGCAAAAGCGTCATGTCTCGTTTTGCTTTTTGGCAAAAGTCGTGAAAAGTTTTAGCAATTCAACTTGAGGAAACCCTAACTGACAATAAAGTGACAAGTTTACAGATATTTTCCATGAGTGCTATTTTTGGGTGCAATTACAAAAGAAGTGATGATGACAAAGCCTCATATGACGAACGGCCTTTTTTTATAAACTTCGCTGCTATTTTTGTAATATTGTCAGTTTTTTTTCTTCAGTTTTTGAACGAAAGTAAGACCAGAATTACAAATGTTTCGATTTTTAAAGAAGATCGTTTAGTTTGTTCATCAGTATAGAGTACCACAGACTTTAAGCCGTAGAGTCCAAACTTAAAAAATGTTATTATTTCACGAGACATGAGATTGAAATTTTTGAAAGCTTTTGGCGAAGGCACAACCTCAAAAAGTAAATGTTGATTTTATTAATAACACTGAATGAAAACGCAAAAAAATAGAACAAAAAAAAAAAAAACTAAAATCTGTCCGCAACCTATTTGAACTTTTATCGAATCTGCATATTCAGAAAATTATCCAGTAAAATGACTTCTGCAAAAGATTCCGAAAACGTACATACTTTTTCATTAATCTGGAACTCTTTTTGCTCCGAAAGAAGTTTTAAAGGTTTTCTTATAAATGCACTTAATAAAATCCACTCACAAAAAAGCTTTCTAAACGCAAGTGAACCAAATAAAGTTATGATATCAAACGAACAGTATTTCAATATTTGAATAAAATACACAAATATTTCCCTTTCATAACAAATAACTCCCTTTGAAGTGAGATTTACTTAAAATAGAAATTTGATAGACTTGTGTAGTCATACTGCACAATTAAGGTATCTGTTTAAATACTTATTGGCATTTTAATAACCCCTTTCCTTGTGGGTTTCGTATATTTAGTGTAGATAAAAAATCAGATTACAATTGCCTTGTGTATTATGTTTATAAAAATCTTAAAAGCGCAGTTTTCATAAATAATATGGCAGTAATAGGCTTAGGAATTTTTTAAGAGCTTTGTATTTTGACAAGGTTGGTTGAAATTGTATACCCGCCTAATAATTGGCATTGGTTTTGTATGATCTCAAAAGGGGCTTAATTAACCTTTACCCCTCTAATTTCGACAATGGACTTGCCAACCCTTGCATTTCGACAATACCCATTCATATTTCATACGGATTAACACTGAAAAATAGACACATAATGAAACTATCCAGGGACGCATCTGTGGTAAAGTGGGAAAGCACAGGACCGAAAATCCCGGGTCCCGAGTTCGATTCCCCTACTGCGTCACTATAAATACTATTTGTCGAAACATTGAACTGAGGTCCCGGCGCTATACGTCTAGCACGTAAATGCAAGAGGGTTGTCTTTGAAATGGGTTGGTGAACCGTAATTTTCACACATTCGAACAAATTCCCCACGCATGTGAGGAAAATACGTAAGAATTCATTACACGAGTGACAAATACGTACGAATATGTCACAAGTAATAGTGAGAACTTTTCGTGCACCCTTTTTCAACCACCATTTTCACAGTCCGCTTATCGCTCGTTTATTAAACCACTGCGATTTCATCCACGGGCACTCTTTACTAGCCACCTTAACACTGAAGGGGTACCAGCTTCCAAGTGTAACTTGGATTCCTTTTATAAATTCCTGTTTGACAATTTGGACATAATCAATGAAAATTCAAGGCCAAAGTCACTGTGACAGTTAAAAGGCGACTTGTCTTATCGTATACTTTGGACGGCGTTGTTTGATACTGATCACGTTCAGTGACAGGTCTAGAATGAGGAAGAGAAAATATTTTTAGTATCTAATGCAAATGAACTAGACACACTCTTCTCTCCTCGGTAGGAAACAGTCAAGTATTTCTACAAGCCAGACCTCTTCATGGTTTGAAGTTCTAGTGTTTCTTCAGCACTAGTCTGTTCTATAATCACTTGATAACATTCTTTGGGCCAATATCACATCGACCAATTTCACACAAAGGACTTATGGTAATTCGCTGGACTAACAATAAAGCAGTCGTACTTTCGGGACTCGGCTACAGCGCTTGT
This sequence comes from Cyclina sinensis, assembly GCA_012932295.1. Taxonomy (NCBI): domain Eukaryota; kingdom Metazoa; phylum Mollusca; class Bivalvia; order Venerida; family Veneridae; genus Cyclina; species Cyclina sinensis. The sequence continues at coordinate 28,419,506 of JAAONU010000008.1, forward strand.
TAAAAACGTTTTTCACACATTTCTGTTTGTGCATGTTTACAGTAACAGAAGTGTCTTACTGCCATAATTTCTGTGAACTTTTTATACTGACAGAAATCCATGCCTAAAACAAAAATATGAAAATAAATGGCACCCGTCCTTGTTCTTGAGTAATATGCCCTTGGAAATCGAATGTGTTGTTTCGATTCTCAAAGGCAAGGAAATCGTGATAAACATCTTTTGATTATTTCAGTGGAAACTGTCAGTGTTTCCTCGGTTGGTACTTAACCTGAAATTGTGTGTTTCCGTTTTATATACTAAGCAAAGAAGAGGTCAAACAGGTTAGATAGGAACTGAAAGTGCCGTATTTCATATTCCTTTTTCTCTACTTATCTCTTACTGGGGCCGCTTTTCACCATAACTGCTTCGTAAAAAAGACGTGTTTATGAAAAACAGTCATCCTACCACCCCATCCACCGCAAATAGTGCATATGTAACCAAATATGGCCTTTAGCCTTGTGACCTTGACCTTGACCTCTAGTGTACTTTAAAACTACAAATGTGCTGCACTTGTAAATCTAATCATACGGCGAAGTATGAAAACTCTGTAAAAAAATCTTTTTACGTACTGACAGAATCCTGTGACCTTCGACATAATCAGTGAATGGAGTAATGCCATGCCATACAATGTCTCTGACCAGCTAATATTATCATACGAAAATACATGTATACTGAGTAACATTTTCAATGCCAGGTTCTATAGTCACTTTTCACCAAGGGTTCTGCATTTTCAAAAGAGTTGATCCAAATTTCATGAAAATTCTTCAGGTGGCTAGGACATATAGAACGGAAATAAAATTTCAGTGATTACTCCTGTCCTTGACCCTGTACCAGTGCATCTGGAACATGGAGCATGTCGTCTTGACGAGTTCAGCATTTGAGCCAAGGCTACAATCCTGTCATTTGCTCAAAAGTTATGACTCAGCACATACGATACCATTACTGCACTGTACATAAAGAGAAAGTGAAAAGTGCACTGTGACCTTGACCTTCAATGAATATATTTCTATAGTTTTTAAATGCAGCACATCCTGATGTTATGGTGAACATTAGTGCTGAGTCATTTTAAAATCTAATCACGAAAGTCGCAGGCAATACATGAGCAACCCGTTCACCATACGTATATAGTGAAAGTCAACAAAGTTCAAAAGTGCACAGTGACCTTGACATTTCACACCAACAATAATATAATAATTTAGTGAAAATCAACAAAATGCACTGGGCTTTTGACCTTTATGTTATGGACCTTGGTCTTGTACACATTGTCATGATGAGATTACCGCTTATGCCATAGTATTTGCAAAACGATCCATAAATCATGAAGCTACTGACCGGCACGAAATTCAATGGGACAGGCGGACAGAAAAATCATGGCGGAAGAACGGACAGAATCGAGCTATCGTATGGTCTCCAAAGTAACAGTGAACTTCTTTTCATTGAGACCAATCATTTTTTGTGTCAAAAAATATCAACATATTGAATGTTACTTTGTATGTAAAATATCTAAAATATCATTTGCTCAATTTCGAAATTACGACATTTTCTGTTTTGTTGTTTAATAGTATGCTCTTAATGGAATCTTATTTGACGGATACAAAACTTCTTCGACATGACTGTCTTTTTATACATAGCGTTTAAAGGGAGAGACTCACAGAATTTAGCCTAAATTTTGTTTCTTTAAAATTAAAAAAAAAGTTAATATATTTTGAAAAAACAACAACAACATAATTTAATGCTTCTATACGTAATGAAAACTGAAGAAAAATAATTTGATTTTAACTAATTTTAACAGAATTCGAACCCATGCCCTTCAGGTCCATACAATTAAGAGCAGCGACCTAGGCCACTGCGCCATTACGTAATATTCATTACAAAATAAAACAAAAGTGCCCTGACTAACGGGGCAAATTTTTTTAGTGTGCACAATTTTATATTGTGATGTTTTTCGGTAACGCAAACTGAGACAGTAACTTAGTTTAGATATGTTCTTCACAACTTCAACCAGAATTTTTACATATATAAACATTTTCTTTTTTATGCATCGTCGACCCATCTGTAAGCTATGGTGGCTGATTTCGGACATTTCGAAGTTTCGTTTTGGCGCGCGCGACACAACGATACAACGATAAACCGTGCGCGCGACACAACGAAACAACGACACTATGAACGCGACAAAACGATACTCAGAATCTCGTCTTGTCGTGCGCGCGGTTTCAGTTTAATGTCGTTGTTTCCTTCTTTCGCGCGCGCCATTACGAAATAATGCCATTTTAAAGATTGGAAGTTTCGTTTTGGCGCGCGCGACAGAACGAAATAACGCCATTTTAAAGATTGGAAGTTTCGTTTTGGCGCGCGCGAAAGAACGAAACAACGACAATTAAAATGTTTCGATTTTTCGTATTGGCGCGCGCGACAGAACGAAAAGACGACATTAAACTGAAACCGCGCGCACGACAAGACGAGATTCTGAGTATCGTTGTGTCGCGTTCATAGTGTCTTGTTTCGTTGTGTCGCGCGCGCGGTTTATCGTTATGTCGCGCGCGCCAAAACGAAACTTCGAAACTTTAAAATGTCGTTGTTTCGTATTGGCGCGCGCGACAGAACGAAACAACGAAATGTCCAAAATTAGCCACCATAGTAAGCCAGTCGCTTTAATTGTGTCAGATGAAAAGTTTACCTAATAGAAAGCTAAATAGCGTCCGTAAGTAGTTCAAAGCGCCTATGATAGAACAGAACAGAACATATTTTTTATTGATTTTTCAATAAGATTTTATTACAACACACATTTATTCTGAAGCATTAACAGTGACTCTGAAACTAATATGCCGTTCTATTTTCATTGATTCTAAAGAAATAAAAAAATCAAACGCTTAATGTGAATGAAGTTAAACAAAATTTTATAAGTATAAGAAATACTCACGTTGAAATAATGCTTCAAAATATGGCGGTCACTAGATGACTGTTCACTAGAGTCTCTCGACTGTTTAGATTTACCCTTTAACTCCATGACACTAATTAATATCCTGTTAAGTTTTTAACGCCAGATTCTTAATTTTCATAAATATGTCATTTGTTTTGTACCATAAGCTCCACTGTTTAATTCATTTAACATACTGTATTTAATTTCATTCACCGCTTAACAGCGCCATTCTATACATTAAGCAATATTTATTAGGAATTAAAAACTTTAAATCCAATACAGTTCTTTCAGATGCATACATTTATTTCAACGAGATTGGTGCTAACATTTCATTTGATTGTGCAGATAAATTGGATCTGTCACCAAACAAAAGCAAATATAAAACTTTCATTTAATTTCTTTATATTTTATTACTCTTATTTAAAAAAAGACCCCGACACTATTTATCTTCGCTGGGCATTGTTCGGATCCAGATATTTTGTTCTAACAATGCAAACTGACTTGTCGCCTATGTGACAATTAATTATGCATGTATTCTTGCAGTTCTTTTGTCCACCTTCACATAGAAAAGCGAAAGGCAAAACGATTTATCTGTTTCTAAATTCTATATCACTCAGAACCTTTACGATCACACCCATCTATATATGCTTAAGGGTTGCTAATGAGGAAATAGATCGAATATCAATCTTTTGGTGGTTTTCTGGAAAATTTCAGGCAAAGATAAACATTAAAAGAGCAGACGTTTTCAGATTCAGATGACAATTTTGTCTTTTAACCGTTCTTTGAATTTTGGTATATTTAACAACAACACCACCACTACCACCACCAACAACAAGCAACAACAACAACAAGCCAGTGTTTAAAAGGTAACATAAGAAATTACCATGCATGCAAAACGAAATATCCAATGTTTCTGCTGAATTTAATATTACGATTCTGTCTGGGCGAGTGTCTTTACAAAATGAAAGTATATTATACCCTTGGACAGGGTCAAAGGCATGGTAATTCAAATGTTATCTCCTTATAAATCCACTAAAATATAAATGAAATGAAGAATTTGAAAAGCTTAATCAGGGTACTTTTACTGGTGTATTAGTCAACCATTGATTTAACAATCTTCTTATCCTGGGAATGACGTACTTCTTGTGTAACACCTGATACGTTTGAAAGTTCATTTGGACGAGTCACTTCATTAAAGTTGTATAGGTCCTTTTTCTCCATTACTTACGATCGTATTGCAATGAACACTGACTCTTTCATAAAAAAATATTGAAAGAGCAAATAGCCGCAACTTACCATGCTTAATATCTAAAATGGACTTGTCCATCTCTTGATTTGGACGGATACATTAATTGTGTACAGGGGTGCTTATTAAAAATTTAATGACTGAATGGCGAACAGTGCAGGCCATGATCAGAAACGGGTGTGCAGGCTGATCTTGGTCTGCACTGGTCGCAAAGGCAGAGTCAGTTGGTTCTAGCAGGGTAAGAGATAGAGTGAACAGCCAAATTGATTCTGCCACAATCTGAATACTGTTATATGACAATTGCTTGTTGCCTCTAAATATTTGTTAAACAATTATATAAGCTTGTGTTATTTTGTGTTCTTTCGCTTTTGTGCATATTTTAATTTTAACATGACAATGTTTTTGAACGCCTGCAACTTGACAAGTAAAAAAATTCATGCTGTATATGGTATCGTCCGTAAACCATGTAATTTGAAAGGGAAGTAACTGCTGCGTGGAGTATGGTACAGCAAAACATGTAAACACTCAATCTCCTCGCAGTGATCTCCCCTTCATTCTGCCGCTATATATACATGTAGTAGTAGCATATAAACTTTTTTTAAAAGAAATTAGTTTTTCTTTCTTTTTTGTTTAGTTACAATTTCAATTGCATCGATTTATCATCCCTGTATGTAATGAAATTTTAAAAAAAGTAACATTTTGTTTATTTACCTTCGACCATCACCACTTGACATACCTGTCGGCAGTGATTACTGCACGGAAAGTATGAAAGGGAAGCAGTTTGTAGAGTTTGGTAAAGGGACGTAAAATCTCAGATTTTAATACTGTTAGAAATGTTATACTGTATGTTTTGCTTTTATTACCATTAGACAATGAATTAACGTCGTAAATAAAGCTACTGTTTTGTTGGAATTTTTTTTTAAAACAGCCTATTTATGAAATGTGTGTAGTGTAATGTGTTGAAAATATAGTAATAAAAAAAATTACGGTAAAAAGGTAAAGCGTTTGTTTATTATATATTGAAAGGGCCAGCCATATCTGACTTATGAGACACCTTATTCTGTTGCACGTTTACCTCCCGAATCATATCCTTTAATGCCAGGCATCAGGTAGGTAGGCATACGGTAACCATTCTTTAACTAGCTGGCGGCTCACCAACCGGCCGCATCGGAACGGACCACTGGTGGGATTCGAACCTTCGACCTCCCGCTCCCAAGGCGGATGCCTTAACCACTAGGCCAGGGAGACGGTATTTATTGGACATTAACTTGTGATATTAAAGTATGTAAAATTGTACATATCCATTGGCTTGGCTGTGAAAAATCTCACACGCCGAATAAGGTATTTTGAATATATACATACCCACAATCTCTTCTCTGACGCCTAACTTACTTTTCTTTTTAATAAAACCAAAGTTACCACTACATGCATACAAAATGTTTGACGAATCGGTAATTTGACGAAACCGCAGTTACTACTACATCTGTACAAACTGTTTGACGAACTGGAAGGTTTTGACTAAATCCAGGGTTACTATTTCATCTTTACACATGGTTTGACTAATAAGTACTTTAAAAAAGACCCACAGCTACCATTTCATGTATACAAATTGTTTAACGAAACGGTAGGTTTTTTTAACAAAACAACATACACATTGCCGAACAAGTAATTTGCTGAAACCACTGTTTTTCAACAGGCCTTTCTTCCAATGTTCTCGCTGCACAAGAGACGACAGAAGCTATTCTGGAAATAATTTAAAGTAATCACTGGTTTGTTAAAATTAACGAGTTATTGTCCCCCGCCTTTTCGAAGAAAAAAGGGATATAGAAATGGACTCCGTCCGTCTGTCCATCCGTCTGTCCGCCCGTCCCAAAGTACCCAAGCCTATCTTTTTAAAACATAATTCCAGACTACTTCCTGTAGTCTATGGTATCGTGGAGTTTGGATCTAAGCAATTAGTTATTTATATTGGCAGACACTCGACTTCTAGAAATTAACATGAAAATATATAATTATTTTTAAGTAGTAGTGCAGGGCCGGATCCAGAAATTTCTGACTGGGGGGGGGGGGGGGGGGGCTTGCGGGAAGGTACAGAAGGGGGTGACCCCCTAGAAAATTTTCTAAAAAGGTGGAGTAAATGGCTCATTTTGGTGCAATTTAGGCATAAAAATATAATGAAATTTGTGTGAGAATTTCGGTATTCTTTGAAATGTTCAACTAAAGCAAAAAACATATGACAAGTTTTAACTTTTTTTATTTTATATTTATAAAGTCCTCTGAAACTAATAATTTATCAATAAATTAATTTTCATAACAAATAACAACGTCATCACATTATCCAATCTCCTCGCAGTGATCTCCCCTTCATTCTGCAGATACAGGTTAACCTTAGCTGGATTTCAGCTACATGTATGAACTTTTTTAAGAATTTATTTTTTTCTCTGTTTAGTTTAGTTACAATTGGAATTGCATCGATTAAACATGCCTGTGTGTAATGAAATTAAAAAAAATGTAACTTGAAAAAAGTTAAAAATTTTGTTTATTTACTTTCGACCATCACGTGACATGACTGTCGGTAGTGATTATGGAAGGGAAGTAACCGCTGTGTGGAGTCTGCACCATTCGGGACACCTCGGGTGACTTCAATATGTCTTTATACGAAGTTCTCGGAAAAGGCCGAGTTGTTACGATTGGAGTTTGCACAATATTATCAGTTAACTGATCATGGCCAGCAGACGCTCATTTAACAACTTTATCAAATACGTCAAGGTTACTAGACGCTTGAAAACTATACATCATGATCAGTCTGGAGAACTGATAATCTGTGCCGCCGAATATACGGTACATTGTGTAATATACACGGCTATAAAGTTGCGAACTCGTTATCAGTTGTTACGCAATATTGCATGACCATTGCAAATTGAAAGGTTGACTGTGTTTCTGTTACGAGGTGAAAAGAGCGGAAAAAATGCTTAAGAGTCTTTAAAAATGAGCCCTTTTATTTTTTTACAAACGGGCCAGCTGGGGGGGGGGGGGGTGGCTTGGGCCCCATAAGCCCCCCGGTAAATCCGGGCCTGTAGTGAATAGCGCTATTTTTTCATAATTTACAATGTAAAATATTGGTTTTACATGTATCTTTAATATCGCTGTTTCTACTGACACTGACAATTCTCTGTCACGCTTGCAATAATTTTAGAAGTCAGCTTCAATTCTGCGACAAGGAGATATAGAAGATATTTGTTTGTTTTTGTGGAAGATGAGAATTTATTTCATCGAGTGAACACCATATGTGATATTTTCACGAGTGGCGCAGCCACGAGTGAAAATATAAACATATGGTGTTCACGAGATGAAATAAATTCCCATCTTCCACTAAAAAACAAACAAATTTTCTTTTTATTTTATGCCAACACGTCAAAAATGGGTATTTTATGACATTTTTACTCAGGGCCTTCAATAAATTCCCCATGGTGAGCCCCAAATCAGTTAATGCGTACTTTGGTCAAACCGTTACTCCGCACAAAAAAAGTGCAGAGAATCTCCAATACATATGATAACTTTACTTCTGCTGAAATAAACTGAATACACTTTCATCAAATAACATTTATTTTTCTCTACACAGTTTATCAATTTTATTGAATTTTAGCCATACTTTAATTATAAAAGCGGATTAATACCGAGTAATATTAAATCAATTGAATTGAAAGTCGGCCATATTGGATATTGTCCATGTGAGGTATGTAAACAAATCAGACATTTTAAATAATTTATGGCGAATTTCAACATTGTTCACAACTAGTTAGGCTCAGGAATTCAATATTATAACTGGATTTAACAAGGTAAATATATTTCACTTGCTGTCACTGTCTGAAATACAGCGGATTCTCTTGTATTTGCTTTTGTACTGGAATTTATGAATAAAAAAGTAGTTCCGGCACAAACAGTGGATTATCAAAATGGTAATTTCACTGATTCAAAACAGTGGATTATCACTTTTATCTCACTGATATTTCCCTAATAAATAAATAGGGAATATTATGTTGTAGTAGCTGTCTGTGACCTTGTATTTTGCTACGAGCACGTGGGGAAATCAATATCTCGCTCGACCTTCGGTCTCGCGAGATATCGATTTTCCCACGCTGCGAGTAGCAAAATACAAGGTTTCAGACAGCTACTACAACATAATTTTCCTTTTATTATATACCAATAAATTTGAGACAACAAAAAAGACTGACTCAATTTACTGAACTTTTATGTCACAAACAAAAACATCACTGAAAAATAAAATGATGAATGGCGGATGAATACATCAGCTTTTATGACCTACTGTATATACATGTAAACAGTTGCAGACGACGTAGTTAAAATCACGAGGATTGTCTATTAAGTTGGATGTTTTTTGTGTACTCATAAGATTTTGATAGAAGGGTACAATTTATGTTTTTTTATGTTAAAAATTGTAATAGAATTCAATAAAACTCGTTAAATTATGATTGTTTATATTTTTGACGGGGGATTTCGTTACTAAAAATAGAAACGGATTCCCCGCAAGGTGCCTGTAGTATCGGTTCCCGCTTTCAAATACTACGTCAGGGAGCCAACCAAGAAAAGTAGTCCGGCACCGTATTTTGACACTTACATTATACGGATTTTTCTATCGGTCGAAGCGTATTCGCGCTTCTAGATTTGCGTGTATTTAAGAAAGAAAATTTTTATAGGTATTTAATAAAATCAGATATTAGGAATGGCAACGAGTAACCGTGTACTCGATCGAACGTCGTGTATCGGTTACGAAATTCATGCTCGAGTACTCGATAACTTTTAAAAAGAAACAGTTCCACCTTATTTTTATTAACCTGCGAGAATTTTGGCCTAAAAAACACTTAAATCTTTTAAATGCAAGGCAAACATCTTTTGCAAGTTGTAAAAATATGTTGTAAATTGACAATGGTAGCGAGGCAATCAGAGTTTGACATCTATTTGTAATAAACAACCATAACGCCCCTTGGATAGTTTATTTGCTAATAATTAAACATTGATATGAGTGTCGTGCATCAAGGTGTTTATACAGGTGTGAATAATTTGCAATAACTCTTTTAAACTAAATAATTCTTTAAATTAATTTGCAATTTTTTATGTGTCATGTTGGTGGATACCTGTCGCGTTTTGTTTTCTTTTTTTCAGTTTATAAATCATTGTTCTCGAAGGACTGACTAGAGGAGGTGCCAAATCTAATGATAAGGTGTATGCTTGCCAAACTTGTGATGACGTAAGCTCGACCCTGCGCTCTACCACTCACAAACCCAATAATCTTTATTTAAACGACCTCTCTTACACTAATCAAAACAACTTAGTTTAAAGATAACAATAAATAAAACGAAATAAAACATAAGTAAAAACAACATAATCGACGATAAAAAAACAAGTATCTACATAAATGAAAAAAAAATCTTTCTAGTACAGTGTACTATCAAAATCTGATCTAGACTTCATTTCAGTAGCGAGTAGGCTACAACTTAGGAATTCCTACTTCGTTTTGGCTTTGTCTGTGTCTGTTATAAATTTGAAGTTCTGTTACATTGTATGCAATATGTGTCTGAGGTGAGTTCCAGGTTATCCGGCCCTCGAACAGACGTATTTTGGCAGAAATGAGTCCCTTGCGTACTTTCTTTGAGTAGATTTTTGTATTTTGAGACACAAATATTTTCAGACGACATTGTTCTGTCACAGCATTCAAAAAAAAAACTTCTTGATGACGTCAAATATATTGTCGTCACGACTCATTTTTCAAAATAAAGATATTCTGTTTCAAAATAAGTCAATGTCGAAAAGAAAATATGAGAGTAATCACCCTTTCTACTTACATTAAGATTCATGTAGTAAGTGGTTAAATATTCTTCCATTGAATACTCATTCCGAACTGGACGTAACATCATAACATTCATTTTCATCTTTGTTTATGGAGATCACTTTCGCAAATTATCTTCAGAAATTATTACACTGGGACACTATTTCACACTTAGAAATAATACATAAAGTTTGAAATCTATATTGCACTGAAATATCCCAGCTCTCGTTCAAACGTTACCTGCCGCAAATAAATAAAGAAAATTCTATTATTTTTATAATAAAATGACACGAAGTTAATCAGTATGACAAAGGACGGATTACAAAATTAATAAGTCTTAAAATTGTTGACATAATGTTGACAACGACAGCAAACACATAATTCTTACATGTATTTGTGATAAACAATTAAAACATTATACAACAGTTTATGAAAGGAGTGTATATATGGAAACTTGATCCTTTTCAAGCATGCACTTGACACTGTAGATTAATTCTTTGACGTAAATAACAAGTCATATTCCATAAGATTACGACCACGTGGAACATGTTTATGCAATCCTCTAATCTTAGATGTATTAATTGGACGTGATTTTATCCAGAATAAACCTTGCAAAGTTGGGTAGGTAATGGATTCTACACAAATAGAAGTGTGTAGACAACAGTGGAGTGTCTTGAAGCAGGGTCTTAATTAAGGCCCTGCTTGAAGTTATCTTTTGCAGAAGAGAATCACTCACATATTTTAGTTAAATAACTTGTTAGTGCCAGCAGGAATTAAAAATAAACAAGAGGGCCATGATGGCCCTGTATCGCTCGCCTGAGTATGACTACTTTTAACAAAGTTGCTATGGACCTGGTTAATTGACCTCAGATGACCCATATTCGAACTTGACCTAGAAATTATTGAAACAATCTCTTTGACAAATTTCAAGGTTATTTGTACTGAAAATGTTACCTCTAGAGTGTTAACAAGGTTTTTCCATATTTGGGCTCTTTGACCTAGTTTTTTTACCCTAGATGTACTATATTCGAACTTGAGCTAGAAATTATCAAAACAATCTCTCTGACAAATTTCCAGGATATTTAGACTGAAAAAGAAGCATCTACAGTGTTAACAAGGTTTTTCGATATTTAGGCTCTGTGATCTACTTTTTGACCCCAGATAACCCATATCCAAACTTGAGCTACAAATCATCAAAAAAACTTTTCTGACAAATTTCCAGGACATTTGGACTGAAAATGTAGCCTCTAGAGTGTTTACAAAGTTTTTCGATATTTGGGCTCTGTGACCTAGATGTTTCGACTCCAGATGACCCATATTCAAACTTGACCTAAAAACCATAGAATTAAGCTTTCTGAAAAATTTCCAGGTTATTTGGACTGAAAAAGCTATCTTTAGAATGTTAACAAGGTTTTTCCATATTTGGACTCTGTGACCTAGTTTGTGATCCCAGATGACCCATATTCAAATTTGATTTAGAAATCTTCAAGGCAATCTTTCTGACAAATTTCCAGATTATTTGGGCTGAAAATGTAACCTCTTGAGTGTTAACAAGATGTTTCTATTTTTGGGCTCTGTGACCTAGTTTTTGAACCCAGATGACCCATATTCAAACTTGAGCTAGAAATCACAGAAGCAACCTTCCTGACAAATTTCCAGATTATTTGGTCTAAAAATGTTACCGCTAGAGTGTAAACAAGGTTTTTCAATATTTGGGCTCTGTGACCTCGTTTTTGAACCCAGATGACCCATATCTAAACTAGACCTAGAAATCGTCAAAGCAACCTTTCTGACAAATTTCCAGATTATTTGGGCTGAAAATGTAACCTCTAGAGTGTTAACAAGATGTTTCTATTTTTGGACTCTGTGACCTAGTTTTTGAACCCAGATGACCGATTTTCAAACTTGAGCTAGAAATCATAGAAGCAACCTTCCTAACAAATTTCCAAATTATTTGGGCTGAAAATGTTACCTCTAGAGTGTTAAAAATGTTTTTCAATATTTGGGCTCTGTGTCCTAGTTTTTGAACCCAGATGACCCATATTTGAACTTGAGCTAGAAATGATCAATAGAACCTTTCTGACAAATTTCCAGGATATCTGGACTGAAAAAGTAGCCTCTGGAGTGTTAACAAAGTTTTTCTATATTTGGCTCTGTGACCTAGTTTTCCAACCCTGATAACCCATGTTCGAACTCGTCCGAGATATTAATGAGACAAACATCCTGACCAAGTTTCACGACAATTGAGGCAAAAATGTGACCACTAGAGTGTTAACAAATTAACTGTTAACGGACAGACGGACGTCCACTATGCGTATAAAATGTGTAAAAAATCAACTTGCCCTGAGCTGCGTTTAAAGTTTTGAACTCTGGTACCTTCAGTATTCCAACTAATTGTACGCAAGTCGAGATATTGTGTTTTTTTTTTGTATGGGTCAATATCTCACCTCCGCTATAACAAGATTCTACAAAAATACCTCAGAATATGCTCAAGATGTCACTTGAATTATTTTGACTAGTACTTTCAGTTACCAAGTGGACACTCTACAATGTCCATGTAAAAGCTAGCTGATACAATGTAGGCCAGGGCTGCATTATACATGTACCCCTGCTACTCTTGTATAAATTGAAAACAGTCTACACAGTACACAGCTCTTAAGGCCATTGGACCTGTATAAAGTGAGTTTTATTCTCAGCCATAAGCCATAAGCCCCAGTGGACTGCGTTTTTAAAAATTCCTTATGAAGTAATGAATGTGTGGGTTGCAGAAGTTGGATTCTCTATTTGTCTGTATGAATTTATTCATCAAAAATAAGCGTTTCCCAAACAACTTATGCTTCCTGAAGGGTTCAGTTATTTTAGGGTGTTGGGAAAACTACAAGATACAGGAAGTATCCCCTTCCAAAGACACTACTTTCCATTATAGGATCAGTGTATAGCGACCCCGACACATTGGACTTTTGTCGACTGTCTCAACTGAAATCAGTTTAGTTAGTGGAGGAGCAAGTGATTGAACTTGCAAACCCTGGATTACCAGTCCACTCATTACTTGTTGAGAACTTATATGCCCAATAAGGTGTATTTGGACTTGAAGGTCCTTTGGTCTAAGTCAACTTCTCAATGCTTTTACTGATAAATTTAAAACATAGAACAAAAAAGAGCAGGAAAAGTGAAAATAACGTATTTTCACATTCATGCTCATATTTTTTATTGATGTATTACGCATATATGACATTTTTCTATGAATGATTAGAAAAATGGGAGACCAAAGACAAAGAAATGCTAATGTGTTAAACATGCCATCCTCATTGGGTCCTATTGTTTTAAAGGGTATATGGTAATGCCTTAGCTGTAGTATTTACTTGAACAGGAAGAAAAACGGGATGGAAATTTGTTCTGTTATGTTCAGTATCAATCTGATACTGTTTAATTCAAAAGAAATTTAACAGTGCTTATAACTTAGTTTGATTAGGAGTGTTTTTTTTTTCAACCACTACAGTTAGCTACACATTATTAATGTTAATGTATTTGAAGTCTTACAGTTCTCAAGGCCTTGAATCATGTTTAAACGAAATCTAAATTTTATTTTGAGAAACCCGCTGTCAAGAAAAAGTCAACTGATTATTGATAATTATTACAGGAGTATCATGAATATGTTGTATTATATTATTTGATACTATGGCAACATCACGCAACGACTACAAATAACCATTTTTTTGTACACCTGTTAATGGCCCACTTTAAGAATAAATCTTCTTTTCACGTGTCTTCGTAAACAGAATTTACGTAAACTATGACAAGCAATGTGGTTGCATTGATAAGCATACTAGATTATTAATTTGTATCTGAGTTTTAAAATATAAACAGGTGCAATATCTGAGAAAACTTGATACAGGGCCTCTGTTCCATGTATACAAACTAAGCCATACGCCTTGTGGTTTCATGTAAAGGATTTTCGAAGTCTTCCCTATATATGCTATGGGAAAGAAACAAACAAACAAAAAACAACAACAAACAAATGACCCCCGGGACAGGACCATTACTGACCTGGGCATCATTTGAATAATCTTGGTAGAGGACCTTTTGGTGAACATGTATGCAAAATATCTAAGTCTAAGGCCCGTGATGTGGACAAAAATGTTGAATAAGCAACACAAAAACTTACAATGTTACTTTATTTTTATTAATAAAACAGGAGTCTGATTATAAAGAATAGTACTTAGATATCATACAGACGTTGAAGACATTTGTTACAGGTTAACTTAATTGCATACTGAGTAGAAATTTTAAATTCTTATCATTTGGTGGCAGTAAATCATTAAAAAACAAAAGAAAACAGTATTTGTAGAAAGGTTAAATAAAATGATACGACAGAAGAAATGCACGTTTTTCATTATGATTTTGTCCTTATAACAGAGATTGATCCCGCAACGTGTTTGAATGTATTATCTTCTTGAAGAGCTAAACAACCTTTTTTATTCCTGACTCGCAACATCCAATCTCCTATTGGCTCATATATATGGTTAATTTTAAAATTGTTAAAAGAATATGAAATTTGAGATTTACACAATCCATACTCAGTCTGCTGAATATTTGTTGAAAAAAATCATAGATTTGATGTAAGTTGATTAACCAAACTTTCAATGTTTCCACATTTACATGTATATACTTATACACAGTGACCACAACAGAAAAAGCCTATGGATATTTTTCTGTTCTAAAGAGATAATTTTAGCTAATAGTTTCGACATATTAAATAAAAAATACTCATAATTAAAGTTACAATTTAAGAAAATTTAATCAGAAGAAAGGATATTGCACAATTTGAGAGGTGCATGCGAAAAATTAACATGTTTCTTTATTTCAAAGCACTTAGAAAATTTCTTTTTTTAAGTATTACCTAAGAAAATTAATTGAGCAAAATAAAATCATTTAAGATAATCACAGTACACATTTTCTGTATCATCAGTATCAGGGTAGATAAATCTCCGCGCTCTAGAAAGGTTGCTAGGCAGATAAAGGTTTCTGATAACTGCGTACATCTTTAATACGATTTACTATGACTGATACATGTCTTGTTTGTGGCCCTTACTCAGTGAGGGCTGGTAAATAAAGTCATGTAAAAAACATATGAAAACAGAAAATGAATTTAACAAAGTGCGATATATATGGTTAACTTTTAAATAAGAAAGTAAAATATAATGAAATAAAAACTATCTGCTTATTTCTCTAATGCATCAAAAAGTTGATGTAATCAAGTGTTTTGAATATGTTATGTTGAGAGGAAATCTGACATACATAGTCATAGATTGATTTATGATTTAACATTTACTATGTTTTATCAGACCTATTTTCATTACTATTTGAAGCCTAACTTTTTTCACGCGTAATGATGTCACAGGCAACGTATACTTCTAGAATAGGTGGTCCGGCTAGCTCAATCGGTAGAGCATCGGACTGTCAATCTTGACGATCCCGGTTCGATCACCATCAGGCCAGAAAAATTTCTCCGTGATAATTGATCTGAGACAATACGTCTATAAGTAATTTGTCCCTACCTCTGAAGCAAGTGAGGAAGTA
This sequence comes from Cyclina sinensis, assembly GCA_012932295.1. Taxonomy (NCBI): domain Eukaryota; kingdom Metazoa; phylum Mollusca; class Bivalvia; order Venerida; family Veneridae; genus Cyclina; species Cyclina sinensis. Next base: position 28,435,139 of record JAAONU010000008.1, read on the forward strand.
GTCAGTCAGTTGCGGAGAATTTTGTTAGTAAACTTGTTGGGTACCCAGAAACACAGGTTAGGTGGACTGACCGCCGGGATATGACCTTACTTATAAAACAGGTGTTAAACTCCAATAAAACCAAACCAAATCAAACCAAGAACAGGTAATCGCCATGAAAATAGATACGCGGTAAATTAGTTAAATGATATTAAGAGATAAGATAAATTAGTTAAATGGTGTTAAGAGATTAGATAAATTAGTTAAATGATATTAAGAGATTAGATAAAGAAAATAAAATTTACTAAAAAAAATACACCGTAAAAAATTTCGATTGAAAATGAACATGATGTCAAAATGTGAAGTAGAAAATACTTAAAACTAATGAAGTGTTCTAAATACAATAACTGCAAGCTTAAAACAACATAACACACATAAAAACAACAACAACAATTTCCCTTTTATCGTTAGCAATTTATAAATATTAATATTTTATACCTGGAAAGGTCTGCAATAGGCATGGTGTCAAAATAACTTTCCACTTCAAGGCTGTAGTACTTTATATCGGTAACTAACAACTTTAAACTATCAAAAATATTTCCCTTTTCTTTATATTTTAAATAAAATATCTAACAAGCTTAGTGTAAAATAATCTTGAGGTAAAAAGAAAGTTATTTTAGCCTGTTTAAATTTAATGTACAAATATAATGTCATTTGTCAAGATAAATCAGAATATAATAATAATAATAATAATAATAATAATAAAAGATTACAGCATCAACAACAACAAAAATATTATTTTATAGTTATAACGAAATTGTACTGAATCGTGGAGAAAATCATCTTGTCTTAAGAAATAGTGAGAAAGATTTGAAACTTTTAACAAGATCTTACGTTTTTTTTAATAATAAGTAACAACATTTTTAATCAGGTAATACAGATTTCATATATGTTCTTCAAATGTTCTTCATGTATATTGCCATAGATCTAAATGTAAAGGTTTTTACAGGTCTTCTATTTTAAATCACGTAAGTATGAAGAAGAAAAAAAATGTTAACATGTATTTTTATTTGTGTTTAAACCCTACAAATATCCAGTTATCACATTAATACAATATCACCTTATTCAAACTTCTGGTACGTTTCTGGCGTTATTAAAAAAATAAAAAACTGACAATAAATTTTGGCATATTTAGTGAATCCCAAATGTAACCGTTATTCAAAGTCACAAAGGAGATGAGACAAATGAGGAAACGAGGAAATGGGAACAAAAATCTTTCAGACTTAAAATGCACCTTTTTGGTATAAATCTGTGTAAAAATCACGCCTACAATAATAATGATACATTTATCATGCACCATTTTCAGACATCACAGGTTAAACACATAGGAAAAAAATCAATCAAAGTGCGAACGGAAAGTGGTATTTGCAAATGTGATAAAAATGCATTCCGTTTAAGCTTAGGCTAACAAGTGATAACTATTTTATGCCAAGAACTCAAAACGATGAAAAAGGTATTTGTCGTCTACAGATTTAGCTGACACGATCCATTTTGCTAAAATCGGCTGTTTTTTATATATATTTTTTTCATCATATATTTGTGCATGACCTTTTTAAGCACACAAAAAGCAATCTGTGACAATCTCATCCGCGAAGCAAAATCAAACTACTATTCCAAATTATCTGATAAACTAAAACAAGGATCGCTATCGTCCAAAGACTGGTGGAAAATCTTAAAACATTTATATCATCAAAGCAGACCACTTCAATCCCTCAACTGAAAAAACCTGAAACACAAGAACTTAATTTTACAGACGTAAACAAAACAAATCTACTAAATGACTATTTTATCAAACAAACCTACATAGATAATTCTGATAAACCAGAACCTGACCTTGGCCCTTCACAGACAGTTAACACTCTTTCCAGAATAACAAAAGATGCAGCCGAAACAGAAGACGTCCTCAGATTGCTTAAAACAGATAAAGCGTCTGGACAGGATGGCATCAGTAATAGAATATTATGCGAAGCTTCAAACGAACTTTCTCAACCTCTTTGTGATCTAATTTAAAGTTGAGCGTCTTATCTTTAAAAGCCTTTTCAATCATCTTGAAGCTAATCGGGTTTTAAACTACAGTACAATCCGGTTTCATTCCAGATGACTCTGCAGTTAATCAACTTTTTACCATTTATGGTACTCTTAGTAAAGCATTTGACAACGGACTAGAAGCTAGAGTAATCTTCTTTGATATCAGCAAGGCATTCGATTAAGTCTGGCACAAGGGTATTCTCTCGAAACTTAGACATGCTGGTGTCTCTGAAGATCTATATAATTGGTTTAAAGACTATCTTTCGAACAGACGCCAACTTGTTGCATTATCAAATGTCAAAATCTCTTGGGTTAATATATCTGCAGGAGTTCCACAAGGTTCTATTCTCGGCCTTTTCTTTTTCTTATATTCATTAATGACATTGTTCTAAATTTACAATCAAATGTAAACCATTTTGCTGACGATACAAGTCTTTTATCTTGTTGTAGAAAATCCAATAACAGCGGCCCAACAACTACAAAGAGATATACAATCAATCTCAACATGGCCAGACAAATGCCTTGTTACTTTCAATCTGTCAAAATCAGAGTCTCTTGTTATTACAAGAAAACAAAATTCTCATCATCCTACTCTACAAATGCTCTATCAGAATATACCTGAAGTACACGATCATAAACACCTTGGAATCATTCTTTCATACAACTGCAACTTGCATTCACACATCGATTACATAACAGAAAAGGCTTGGAAACGGGTAAACATAATGAGAAATGGGGAAATGCTTTCCACTACAAACTTGAACTTTTAGATAAAGTTCAAAAAGAATGTGGTAGAATTGCCTCGGGTACGACTAGGCTTGTCTCAATTGATAATTTACTCAGGGAAATAAACTGGAAAACTTTGCAGCAAAGACGCTACAACCATAGGCTATTTCACAAAATGAAAAACAATCTCGCTCCTGATTATCTGGTCTCCTTAATTCCTGATCAAGCTAATACACGTTATAACCTACGCAACTCTGACGATATAAATGGAATATATACAAGAACTTCTTTATACTCTAACTCTTTCCTTCTACAATCCAAGATTGGAATGCCTTGCCTATCGAAATTCGAAATCTTCCTACACTTTCATTATTTAAATCTTACTTAATTCGCAACAATCAGCGCACAACAAAGTATTTCTACTCTGAAAATAGAAAACTCCAAATACTTCACACAAGACTTCGCACAAAATGTAGTTCCTTAAACTACCACTTATTCCTTAGAAATATCTCCCCTACTCTTTTATGTGATTGTGCCAAGAAGAATCAATCTATCACTTTTTCATTGAATGTCCTTTTCATAACGCGCAACGTCACATACTCTTCAATAATCTTCAAGAATTTGATATAGACCTTGTTCTCCTACTCTTTAGTAGCTTAAATCTATCTGACAATGATAATGCTATAATACTTTTTCAAATGTGCAATCTTATATAGCTAATAGCTAATACTAAACGGTATCTCTGAACCGAAAACTTTGAGTTAAAAATGAGTATAGTGAGACTTTTTCTCCCTCTCACTTTGTTTTTTTCTGTACCTGACACCACTTCAATATTTTCGTTCTTTACTTAAATAAACTTTCTCTCACACCATACTAGTTCTGTCTATCTTATTCTCAGAAGATAATTATGACAGACCGACACAGGATTATTTAATATCCAAGAGGAAAGGAATTCTATAAGACTTAGTCTTTCATTCTTTTCCATTTCACTAGAATATTGTAAATAAATGTATAAGTAATATTGATTGTATAATGTATATAGATATTCTGGGAATAAAATATGTTTAAATCAATGTGTGACCCAAAGCTGCTTTGTTTAATGATAAGTCTTACTTCATACAAAAAAATGAAACTATACAAACATGTTTAAAATTCTGTTCCGTATAATGGAAACAAATTATTTTTGGGGAAAAAAGATCACTCTTATACAAACTATTTACAAGTTGACCAACAGAGGCTCTATATCACGCAACTCAGTACCACTGTTCTAAACAGCTAGGCTTATGTAGGCCATCAAAAACAGCATAAGAATAGCTTTTCAACAGCATCATCGGCAAGCATTTACAGCAAAGAAACTAAATACCTGACAATAAAACACACCGAAGTTCTACAAAACCTTTGTAAACAAATAACAATTAGCAACAACAACATGATGCTAGCACAATATATCAAAGCTGATTTGAAAATTGTTACAAGTACATGTATAAAATGGGGCTTCCAATTAGCTAACAATCATTGTATTGCTATACTACTCTTAACATTTATGAAAAATGGCAGATAGTTTACTGTGTAGTCTTGAACAAAATTACTTAATCGTTCCAGGTCGTTGATACCCAATTTTCATCTATATTGTATTTACCATGTTTGAAAACATTGTAAAGTTTGAAAAACTCAAGCCGTATACAGTACAGGTTTCCGTATTTGGTTTTCTCTTTGTGTTTTTTATTTTCTGTCTGTTAGTTTCTATTTTGGTTATTAATAGCATCTAGTAAGCGTCTTTCCATATTAGTTAGGTCTTCTAATGTCGCAAAACGCTTATTAATATCTTCTAATAACACCACGGGTTTAAAAGATACGAAACTGCTGACACCAAGTTCTTTCAGAATATCTGTTACTGGTGTAACAGCAGCAGTTTTGTCGCTGAAATAGCCTACCAACATGCCTATGCACCTCAATTCTTTCTGTTCATCTTGAATAAATACCAGAGCTCCAGAATCACCTGTTTCACAAAATTGCCCAAAGACTGGTTTGATGTGGTATTGCTTGTATAAAGTGCTTGTTACATAATTGCCTTGATCTGACAGCTTACTGGTAAAATCATGCTCTCTGACGACTGAATTCGAAAACTGTATAGTTCCAAAAGTTTTCCTCGTTTCGTATCCAAACTTCTGTATCTGCGGTTTATGAGTGGTTATTCCTAACTTACCCAAAACATTCCCCGAGTTGAAGCTAAGGGCTAAGATAAAAGAAACGTGCAGTTTTTGCTTTTAATATGTCACAGAAATCATATGATAAGTGACTCGCATGTGTATGATATTCAGAGAACAGATGTATACTGGTGGTAACTACTTTCAGTTGTTTGGGTGAAATCCGCAAAGGAATATAGCAGACAAATTTGACCGCAAAAACTGGCAAACTAAGCTTGCCACTGATTTCTTTTGTGAAGTTTTGCTGCAATCTGCACAGGGTATATGAAATATATAGCTCGGACAATGACAAATTGAAAACAAAAAGGGCATTTACCCTGTCAAAAATGAATGAACCGAAATCTTTCGATGATGTACATGGCTAGGCTTCTCACTGATCATCTCTGTGAATGGCTGAAACCTGCCAACTATATAGAAGATTGAAAAAAAAATGAATGCATAAAGGGCAATAACACTACTGAAAATAATTGAAGTGGAAAGCTCAGTCGATATACACATAGTCGTATGCATTTTTTTTTAAATTTCATTAGAAGCTAACAGAGGATTTGAGCAGCAGAAAACCACTGTAAATTTAGATACATATAGGGCAATAACTCTGTTGAAATCAATGAACCACAAAACGCAAAAATACATGCAAAACTTGGCTTTGCACTAAACATTTTGTTTGAAGTTTGTTTGAATTACACCAGTTTGGTTCAGAGAAGACGTCTAGACAAATCCTATGTAGAATAAAACATAGAGAGCCAGTGATGAACAAATACTGGCACGGAAATGCAAAATGTCGTATTAACAATCAAAATGCATTTAATGCATGTTGTTGGTAATTTAAACATATTTTGTCTAAGGCTTGGTGTAGAAGTACTTCATCTTTTTTCTGTCATACAAACATTTCATCATAACTATGTAATGCTTTGGTCTAGTTTACTTTAAGGAGTTTGATCATTTACCTAACGTACATGTTATATTGTAATTTAGTATTTGGACTGCAGTTGCACAATCTCTGAGTAATTGACTCGAGATGAGATGAGATGAGCTTAAACATACTGACATTAATTTAAGTATATTTTGGCAGATATTCACGGTGGATTTTGAATAATATTTTATACAGAAAAAATACATCAACAAAATTAAACGTACCGCTAGGACGTCCGTTTTCATCTGGAAAAGAGCCTGAAGTAGGAAATCGCTTTTCAATTGTAAACACTGCAAGGTCTACACCTGCAGCATCCCCACCTCCTTCTTTATAAATCAATGTGACAAGTCTTCCGATTCTATTGTCCTCTGAAATGCCTCTACATGGCTGAAAGATATTGAAAGGCTCAGAAGTGCTGAAAAATGATGAAAACTCGTCAACATTCAAAACTTTCCTTCCTTTTAACTGATGCTGTTGTACGGCATTGACAAATCCATGGGCACACGTTATTCCGCATAAACCGTATTCCATATGTTCAATGAATCCGCCTAATGTGACAGCCTTGTTAGGGCATTCAATTTTGCATCCCATGCACAACTTCTCCTGAAACTGGTCAGCTGGGGCTCCACAAAAACTAAAATCACCTTCTCTAACATCGACCGGCATTCCGTCTAGTGTTACAGGATATTCGTTTTCCAACAGTGGTATACACTCTTCCACTAAGACATACAATACAATGCAAGGCCTTGACACAGGTATTTGCTCGCCTGCTTCGTTTCTGTCGTGCATAACTGAAGATGCTGAGATACCTGAAAGGAGCTTGTGTTTCTTCATCAAATCCTTTGAATACTTGTCAATCACAGAGCTAACTTGTCTGGACTTTTCCGGTGATAATGGTTGGATTTCCTTACCATCGTCATTTTGTTGGCCTAAAATCCGTACTCTGATTAACCATGGCAGATGACCCATGCTTATTTTTTTACTTGCAAATGCAACAAACGTAACTGCAGTTTCGTCATTTATCTTGTACGTTGGACAGACATGAACAATATCGTTTGACAATCCTTTGATGAATGAACATATTTTTTCACATTCTTTCAATAGACGGGACGATGTTCTACCCTCAGCGGAACAACACTTATTTAAAGCCTCTCTGTCTAAGAGATCTTCTAAACCCTTCCTATCATATTCATCTGTACCATTAAATCTTCGTCTGTGTTCTAAATTTAAATGCAAATTGTACAAATGTAAATAACTGTGAATATATACAAACTAAATCACCAAAAAAAAAAAAACCCTATAATAAATTACATGTTTGTCTGTTATCTCCAAAAGATGAAATTTAGATATGTTTAATTTATATGATAAATATATAGGGCTACATAGAAATGATTGAACATTTAAAGGCTTAAGAATAGTTTTTAAAATCAGAAACGGATTAAGTTAAGGTTAAAGTATTGTCTTAATGTGAAAAGCCATTGTCACAAATGATATGTCTGTCATAATAAACACACTTGAAAACAACAGAATATGCTCTTATAAATAAAGAAAAGAGGAGGAGGTTAAACTCATTTCGTTTATTTTGTACTAGCGCTAATTAACTTCGTTTTAACTTATTCAGGAAAGAAACATATCGAATAACATTGTGTAGAGACTATTTACAATTACTTATACTAAATGGGTAAAATTTTTAAGCATTGACACCGCTACCTTCCTTTTACGTTAGACTGTTGACTTATGATGCTCCAGAAGTCAAAATTATTTATTAAAAAAAGCTGAGGTAAAGATTATACATCTGAGATAAGACCTCGTTTCTTTTTTCCTTTCGAAAGTCAAAATAAACCGGTATAATGTAAAAGATTCTACGAGTAAGCTGCTGTATTAAAAATTTACAGTGAACAAAAAGTGTAACTGAAATGTAAAGGGTACACTACAGGTCAGCTTAAAAGTATCTAATACATTGAAAAACAGAACAATTAAGATATGATCACCAATACATCGTTGTGAGTTGAACTGTTTTAAACCGACTAAATACTTCTACTTATTCTAAAATAGCACAAACAAAATAAAGTTAAACATAACTCGTAGTTTAACCCGTCTCAACAGCGGTCAAAAGAAAAAAAGCTCGTTTCCAAAGTTTAAAAAAAATCAAACCCTTTTTTACTTTCCGAAATTAAGGGACGATCTTTTCTGACACCTTTCGTTCTTCTCACAATACTGGAGAAAAATAATTTGTGTTTGTCATTGATTTGTTTCTTGACATTTGAAAACATAATGACATTTTATGACCAACGCTAAAGTGTAGAGAATGTTTTGTTTCTTACCATGCAAAACATTTAAATATATCATAACAGACTCATCGCCGATTTGTTTCACTTTCGAGCTAAAAAGCTTATGGCTTGCGTTGCGACTCCATTATTCCAGTATAAGACTAATTGCAATAATGTAAGTTCTGCCTTTATAGGAACGACAGAATATACAACTTAAATATCCCAAGTTATCAGTTATCTTGGAAGTACTACTCACTGTAAAATATCCTTTTGTAAATCACATATTTGACCTTCTTTAAATTCGACTTTTTCCCGAATATCAATGGTACTGCATGGTATAAGAAATACACAAACAGCTCTATTCAGAGGAGTATACTTTTAATTGGTAAGAAAAGTAAGATCATAATTGAATATTCAGTTCGATTCAATGAGATTGTCCACGGTACTGTTATTTGGTGGAAGCCTTTACGATATTAGAAGAATAATTCTTATCTTCTTGGAACGGCTGTAAATTTGAACGATTGTCTTATTACAACAAACTGACAAATTTAGCTTTTTTGGTTGTGTATTTGGTCGTAGATAGTATGGCTTTGTCGGACAAACTTGTGCTTTCAATACTCTCCTGGTATAAAACTTGCCATTGCGCCTGATTACTTATCAATACTTAAGGACCTTGCTATTCATACTATCATACTTCGCTTATCATGCAAATCATTTTATATGTTTAATGTATAAATAATTAAATAGGAAACACAAACATATAAATAGGCAGTTTCCTGTCAGACGTGTCTGAGACAACAGACACATATTAACATAGGTTTTTCCTTGTACCGTTCTGTTTTGGCCAATGAGAGTGGGGTAATTAAAGTGCATCTGTTTATGTCTTTCCTAGAAGAGAAATCAGAATTAGGATAAAACATGACTTGCTGTGGAGGAACAGAGCTTAAGCGAGGTTTTGACTTCCACCGCTTTTCCGAATTAATGTGCAACAAGTACACTATAAACGTAAAACAAACGTATGATCTAATTATGAATTATCGATAGAGTGGTAAAAGTTCCGTCTTTCAGACTCAGGTAGACTACAACACACTTATTAGGAAAATAGCAAGGATGCTTAATGTAGTTCTGAATGAAAATGACTACGCAGTATGTTATCTCATTAAGTAAAGGAGGGTAACGGCTATGTTTTCACACCGATTTCGTTTCCGAATCATTACATCATTTTTATATTACGCACATTATATAAACCTTAATGCAGAAGGCCTATGTGTTTAGTCTTTAAAAGAAAACTATACTTCAAAGTTCTGGTTGAAAGCGTTAAGAAACAACACAGGATTGTTAAAAATACTTATCTTGTATTACGAAGTTAAATGACTAAATAGACTGAGGTAGACTACAACACAGGTCCTAGGAAAATGAAAATGACTACGCAATATGTTAATATTTTAATTATATGTAATCAGAGGGAAACAACTATGCTTCCACACCAATCTCTTTCTAAATCTGTACACCAGTGTTATTATCAGCACACTACTCCGGTATGTTAATCCTAATATATACAAGGTCAATGTGTTTATATGTTTATAATTCAAAGACATTATCGAATGTACCTCAAGAAAGTCGCCAAATAATGTTTAGTAATTTCTTTCTGGGACTATAGCTATTTTTATCTCCGAGAACAAAAATAAGATGACAAGGTTTTGGCAAATAGCGCATGTTTACAGTCCAATAAACGACCTTGGTACCTGACCTGTAGACTACAAAGGCCTATTTGATCCACTTATTATATCAAGTTCCACTAGCATATGATTTGGTATCTAGTGTTAAGGTTCTGAACATTCCTCATGTGGATGAAAAAGCTCGTTTACACACACATATCAAAAATCGTCACAAAAAATCATCACATAAAATGAACGTGGTCAGAATAAAGTTGTTCATATTTTCATAGAATGACTATAACTTACCTATTCGGGTTTCAAATCATTGTCATTTATTTGAATAAAATAGAATTCTGTAAATGCACTCTTATTTTGTATCAATGATATGTTCGTTAAACAAGCCAGTGAATAAATTTCGTTAAAGCTATTTGGAAATATAGCACATTTCTGTATATTCAAATCAATTTGGACCTGAATTTATATTGACGGCAAATATGTGACACAGTCAAAACCAACAATCAAATATGAAGATCAAGTATTAAGCATTATATGGAAACTAGAAACAACAGTTATTGGGTATTTTGAAAACATTGCATTCTCCACCCTCTTCTTGAGAGCGCGTTGCTTCGATTTGATTATTATTCAAACTGTAAGGATTTTGAATTTTGATTGGTAAGCGACTATATAAATATGCTTGAGCATTCTAAGTGTACACAATAAATGAGGTGGTAAATATATGAAGGAAGATAAGTATAACTCGAAAGAATAAGATAGAGTTCGCTTATATTTTCTTTATAAAGCAACTGACGCACAATACTAACCAATACAAACTTTACTTTCCGTGTGGGCTAGCTTGAACAAGGAATCTCTGGTGTACAGAATAGTCGATTCATCTTTACTCTCAGTTTCCTCATCTGATGTACATGGACGTGTGTAACTCTTAGAGCGAAATAAAGATGTATTTGACTGCTTTTTCAAAGAACTATGGTCTGTCAAATTTATATTATCTGGAAAGAATGAATGAAATGAACTAATAAGAAGTTACTCAAAAATTTATGTTCATATGATTATACTGATGCAAATTAAGCATTGGCAAAACTGTTGATAATGTTTAACTCTGACACAAAATCATAATAAGAGGTCGCCCTGTGTTTATTTTCAACATCTATACCATTGAAACAGAACACAATATACAAAAGTGTCATTTATGCATAATGTATTGCAAGTTTTGACACGAAGATTTCTATTTTCTTATATATGTTTTAAAAAAAGCAATGTTCACGTCTACGATTTGAACAACTGGAAAAGCTAGACACCTGTTACATAAATTCTAAGCCTTTAAATATCCGACAAGATTTTTTTTTGCAAAAACAAAAAAATCCTACTTGATATAATGTAAAAATAAGTAACTCCGTAGACGGGACCAGTTTTAACGCGAGAGTCATGAATTAATAACGATAAAATATTTAAGCTCTAAGCCTTGCAATTTCTAACAATGATATGTCTAAATGTTTTGTATGTACCTCAATAAATAAGATGTTACTCCTGCGGCTGCCCATTTAGATTTAAAGGTGATAATATGGTGAATCTTTGTAAACAATTACTACGCAATGCTATCATACCGAATGTCTAAGCTAAAAGGCTTCTAAAATCGGATGTGTTTAGATTTTTACTTTTGAAATCTGCATTAATGTTATGTTTGGTATGTTACACACCAAAACCAGATGAATAAATTTCGTAGAGATTTATGCCAAGGAAATCTTCTCTGTTTTTCAACACCAGAGTGCTTTCAAGAAAAGTTGTTTAAAGAAAAGAGTTGATTGCCGGACGACATATCAAAAATATTACTACCATATTCTTTGGCTAAGGTGTTATAAACAAGACTCTAATTTATTGATTTTGTCAAATCTTTAAATAATACATGCAGTTAAGAATAAGCCACAAGAAAATGGAAATACGCCAAAGTGAGCAGAACTTTTCTGTTTCTAGTTATATACAAATAAACACAAACATAAAAGTAAACGTGGAACGTTGTTTAACGAATCCAAGCAGCGATTAAATGTTGTCAAGGAAAAGTCTGTATCCGGTATATTAATATTATTGACATTGCTATGCAAAATTAACAGGTCTTTCATACTGATTACAAAACTGGAGAAAACCTTTAACCTCGGACATTCTAAAATGAAAGAGTTTCATCCCGGACATGCTACAACTATATATATATATAATTATATAATTATAATATATTTATATGAAATGCTAATTGCCTACAGATAAAAAAAAATATGCTACACGTTAAAGTGTTTATTGCTTCTAACGATTAATTATTTCAAATATTGCCGATATGTTCAACTTCCTACTTTGCATTTTGTTTAGAGTAAGTTATCCACTACTATGAAATTCAAGTATAAAGCATCAAATGGAAATAAGAGTCAAACAATTCGGAGTCACTTCGGAAATATTGCAAAATTCACCCTCTTCATTAGAGCGATTTGGCCTCGATTTATTTGTTGATTAAGTTTCAAGGCTTTAGAAATTTGATTGCTTTGCAGGAATATAAATTTGGTTAAGCATTCTAAGTGTACAAAATAAATATTCTAGTAAATACATGAACAAGGAAGAATATTTGATTATGTTTTGTTTGCCACAAAGTATATATTCGAAAGAATAAGAAATAGTTCGCTAATCATTGCTTAATAAACAACTGACACACTTACCAGTCAAAACATAACTGTCCGTTAGGTCATGCCTTGACATGGAATCTCTGAAGTATATGATATCACATTCACCTGTCTTCACAGTTTCCCAGGAATCATCTGATGTAGATGGATGTGTGAAACTTTTAGAGCGATAAAGGGATGATAAAAACTTCTTTTTCAAAGAACTAAGATTTGTCGAATTCCTGTTTTCTGGAATGAATATATTTGACAAAACAACTAAGGATTCACTTTAAAATTATGTTTATATATGCTTATGCTAAGTTATGCCAATAAAGTATTTGTAAAACTGTTGATAAATTTAATAATTTCTAATCTGACCCAAAATCTAAGTAACAAGATTGCCCTATGTTTATTTTTAACATTTGACCATTGAAACGTAACACATCGAAAAATGTCATTAATAGTATCTCCTTTCAAACGTGAACAAGTTGTCCAAAGTGTATGGATATTGCTTAAAACATAGCATGTCAAACTCGGCAAAGGTCAGATGAAATTTCCTTGCGATACTTTTAATAAACAAAGACTATGTCATGATCAGAGAAGGACAATGTCAGAAAGCCACCCTCGAAAATACACATTGACAAACACGTCTAGGTACATATCCCCTCTATGATTCAGATTTGAAAAATTTACATAGACACGTTAAATTCAGTTATTAAGCAGGAAAACGTTAAAATGTGAAGGGTGTGCAAATTTGTTTTAAAGAATTGAACGATAAAAAAAATGTAAAACACGTTACCGGTTATTGCTTTGTTTTCCTGGCCTTCCTGTGAAAAATGTTTTTTTGAATATAATGCTTCAGCCCATATTCGATTCGATTTCTCGATTCTTGTCTGTATAATTGCATCAAGAACACCTTCGTTAATATAATATAGAATTATTTTATTATTTTCTGAAAAGCAGTACAAGATACAAAACAAAGGTTTATTATTTACACAGTTGTCTCGTGGTAACTGCTCGAAATTTCAACGTGCAAATAACAGAAAATGTACAAAATGGCCGAAATCAGATATGAAACGGTGTTGAATATGTAACGATACATGTTTTATTTTTTTCCTATTTTTGCTACATGAATCATTCAAACTATCGGGGTCTCTTAAAGAGGCAACATTGCTCTATGCATTGAAAAGGGACTGGATATTTTTTTTATCAGAAAGTTTATCCAGAGTGTGAAGTGAAGATGAAAGAGCCTAACTTAAGCCTGGACTCAAACGGAATGGTACAACGTAGATAAGTAAAGGAATATTTGTAAAGGAGTATTTGTACTGAAGTAAAACTAAAGGTAAAACAAAAAGCACCGTTAATTAAGAAAACAAAACAAAACAAAACGTGTTATTCTTTATCAAAATCATTTTATTAATTATCTGGAATATCTAGAAGATTGAAACATAAATCATTACCAGTTTTTATTTTGTGATTCCGACTACCCAGTGAAAAATGGCCATTAGAATAGTATCCTCCAGTATCAGAAGCACCTGCTTAAATAATGATATTTATATAAGCAGATTAGGTACAAAATAAAGGTTATCCTTCTGCACAGTAGTCGTTGTAAATCCCAATGTGCAAATAAGAGGTGTACAATATGTCTAAAATTAGATATGAAACGGCATTGATAATATTATTTTATTTATTCACTCCCTTTTACCACATAATAAAACAGTAAATGCAAATGACAATTTTGCAACATCGGGCAAGGCTGTTGGTCTGAAAGAAAAGACCTTGAACAAGGAAATGATCATAATGTAAAAATTGTTAACTTTATTAAATTCATACAAACCATCATTGTGTGAACATCGTTGTGAAAGCCGGCGAATACTTATTTTTACTGAAAATGTCTGTGCTTGTACAAATCGACTGCATTAAGGTCTCGATGTTACTATTCGCGGTAATAACTAGTTCTCAACACTTGCAAGGAAAGTAACATATATATTCATCTAGCAGGTTAAGACTGGTTTTCTCTTTATTGAATAAATATGTCTTTATTGATGAATTCGATCACAGAAGATCAAAATACGTTTGCTGATATAATTCGAGACTTAAATGGTCAATTAGTGTTTTCTTTCGAGACTTTGATAACTTTTATAAAGAATGCACCATATACGAGTAGTGATATTAGTTACTCAAAATATTTTTGCTTAATCATGTTGGAGAATTTAAAAAAAAGTTATCGAAAATTCATTGGGGTTAACGCGGAAAATCGGTATAAATCAATTTAACAATTTTAGCTCCCAGTTACTCAGTTTTCTCGTCTGTCCTACCGTCAACCTTCCATTACAAACCCCTAAAAGGTACGGACCTGAATCCTCATAATTTCCGTAGATCTTACTAAAAAACTAAAACGTTTGTCGTTCATTTGAGTATTTTTTACATTGTTTCTTTCGTTTAATCCCATGAAAAAAGAAGAGAGAGTACTGGAACAGACAGTTGTTGTTGCTAATTTAGAGATATTTTCTTTTTCATTTTCAGTTTTTATTTTTTGTCGATCCATACCCTCAAACTCTAAGAGGTAAAACTTGAAAATAATGCACGGAGAAGTCAATGCAATTTGCAATATGCAATTATAGCGCCTTCTTTTTAAATTTTAGATATATTGCTCCTTTTACAAGTATCTATTTTATGCTACTTTATGCTATTTTATGCCATTTTATGCTATTTTTTTGTTATTTTATGCTATTTTATGCTATTTTATGCCATTTTATGTTATTTTATATTATTTGTGTTCATGGTTGATTTAAGTCCCGGTAGTTACTGCAAGTTTATAGAAGATAAATACAGAAATCTAGATATCAGTCAGTTATGGGTGGAGCTCTTAAGAAGCGTATGTAACAAAGTAGTATTTCTAGAGTCAATGTCTTTGTTTATTTACTAATATTAGTCATAAAGAATCTTGCAGGATATAAGGCTCAAGTAAAATATCCCGATTCGTTTATGGAGGCTTTACATAATTTGGATGTCTAAACGAGGATTATATTTAATAAAAAAATAATCTTGATAGAACATGGTCGTTTTTTTTCTGTGTCTCCTGACCTCTTGCTTTCGTGTTCTTCACATTACCTGAATAAAACCGAACGCATTTATGTTCACAACCAACTCGTTTTCCTATTAAATAAATGTACTTCATAACCTTACTATAGCGTGGTTATTCAGACTTAATATTGAAACAAGCAAATGGTTAGCATTTTTATCCTCGGCCGTAAAATGTTAATGTTTAGGGACAAATTAGTTTTAAAATATTTTTTTGGGGTACAAATGCATGGTTTTACAAAAGCGACAACTTCAACCTATATAGATGCCTATTGTAAATAGAATGATAGTTTGGTTATGAAGATACCCTTTTACTTCTGCTAAGCAGTTGTCTAATGTGACAACTGTTTTTTAATTCAATATGCGTTATTCAAACTCAGACAAACTTTAAGATTTTGACATATAGACAGGGAGAAGAAGATTTTGTATATTTCACTACATAAGTCATTATGCCTCACATAATTATACTGTATAAAGTAATAATCTTAGTGTCTCAATACTGGTATAACTGGTCTGACCGGAACTAACTTTGTGCCTGAGCCATCCCAGAATGAAAAGTGCTGAGTGTTAAATTTCATGAAATATCATCATCCACTGTTTACAATGTTGAGACTGAATGTATGGGCATACAGACAATGCTCAGTTTCATATCTCAGACTGATCGGCAGTGAAGAGTTACCACTGATTAATTTTTAAGAAATTGCACTCATCACTATCGTTTTGGTACCATCACAGCTTTACGATTTTCAAGCATATTTCTAATCATTCACTACTTTAAAGGCAGGTTGTTGCTTCACAATTTGTCAGCTTTAGTTGAATAGTACAAACGGTGTAAAACAAAAGGAGATAATCAAATAACGAACAGACCATCAATGATCGCCTTGCATGTATATACACAATGTATGGACTTCGCTAATGATCAGGTACTGTTTACGGTACTGAGGTGTCGGCTACACTCATCTGAAAGTGCTTGGATCAGTTCATATCGTTTGCTAATGTTACATCTGCTGTCGTAGAGGCAACATCATCGTGAACCCAATAAATGCTGTATAGGATTGATGTTGGGTGAAAACCCCAGTTAGGGTAGAACAGCGACGTCGTTGAAGATAAGTGGATGCTAGTCTGGGAAAAATGGGCCTCACGTTGTCACGCTCAAATGTTCGGCGTAAGCTTGCTTTGCAAAACTATAAAACTCTGGACTGTAGAACCTCGGCCTCGTAACGTCAGCCCGTAGGTCGCCGTCAGTGATGATCAGAGGTGTCTTGTGTCTTTAAGAAATCCCGACCCACACCACAACTGCCCTCTTTCCTAACACAGGGACTAACGTACACAACAGTCAGCATTCCGTTCGCCTTCAGGACGCCACTCTTTCAAAAGCCGATCTTGCATTTCCAAGCAGAACTTATACTAATCGGTAAAAAAGAATGGTCTTTGAAGCAATTGGACACGTTGTGTGCATTATCGTTGGCTATTCTTTTGCATCAACATGTTACCACGGCAGCTTTATTTGCCTTGATGTCACGTATGCAAGCGACGGCGAACAGGTAGTTCACTAATTTGATGCTGATTGATACCGACAGTATTATCCGCTATTTTCGCTGTCTAAAAGCGATCGCTGATAGTGTGAGCACAATGTGTTCGTCTTGTTAAGGTCACGTTACTCTCTGACGTCATAGGCGCTGCCTGTGTTGTCGCCCTATTTTTAAATTCGTTTTATCATCTCAAATGGCGTTCTACTTGACGATAAGAAGTTTCGTCGATAATCATGCCGACGGCTTCTTAACGTCTGGCGTTACTAAGACATTCCACAAATAATTATTCAGCTTTGATTTCACTGGCATTTTCTGATGATATTATACATTATCCAAAATGTCCAGTCTGAGCGATAACAGGTACGTGTAAACGGAAATATGTCTCAAAATTGCATTTTGCACGTGCGAATAAATAGATATATCAAAATCACAAGTTCAATTGTAGTTAATGATTATCTTTTTACCTCTTAATGTGTTTTTCTTTTGAACAAAACACCTGCCTCCTACATACAACTCTTACATACTGTCTTTCGAAGGTTCATTCGTACGGTGTTATCTTAAAAACTCATTAACTGTATATCAAAGTTTAACATCATATGCTGCATTTATTGTGTTTTTACACTGAAACTGTTATACTTGGTTGTGTATCTTAAAACGAATGCTAATAAATAAATAAATGAAATATTAATTACTCTTTGATTCCGGCTTGCAGTCTCATTTATAAATGATATTAGAGATGTCAACAAATGTGCATTGTCTTTTCTTCGGGAAACGTTGTAGTTTCTAAGATGTTTATACAGAATCAAGACATCCTGAATAAGTCAGTAGAAGTTTTAATGCAAAATAATTTAGAAAATCTGTGTTCCAGTTAATGCAATATGTTATCATCGCATTATTAGAGATTCGGTTCGTTTCGTTACTTAGTGTTTAGATACAGAGAGTCAAATTTCCGGTAAACAGTAATTTTACGTAATAAAAACCGGAACAACTTATCTATGCATACTGAGCTAAAAACATACAGATCTAAACAAATAAAACTAATTTAGTATGTGGTTTGGAAGTATTGTTTTAATTTATTAAGGCACTTAATTTAAACCGTAAATTTTGCAGAAAAAATTCATTCTGTTAATGCATATAATTTGTAACCTATATATGTTGGAAATATTGTTTCATTTTTATTATGGCTCATAATTAAAACCGCAAGTTTGGCAGTATTGTTTTACTTCTATTAATGTGCATAATTTGTACAGTATATAGCTTGGAAATATAGTTTCATTTTTCTTAAAGCACTTAACAGTATGTTTCACTTCTGTTAGGCACATAATTTGTACCGTAAAAAGTTTGGAAGGATTGTTTCATTTTAATTAAGGCACATAATTTGAACCGTTAGTTTGGCAGTATTGTTTCTTGTCTGTTAAGACACAATATGTTTGGCAGTATTGTTTTGGTACTATAGAGGCACAACATTTATACTGTATATAGTTTGATGGTATTGTTCCACTTCCATAAAAAATCACATAAATTGTACCGTATAGAGTTTGGCAGTAGTTCACTTCTATTGAGGCACATATTTTGTACCGTAAAGAGTTTCACATTATTTTTCACATCTATTGAGGCACATATTTTGTATTCTTTTTAAGTTGGCAATATTGTTTTGAGTCTATTAATGCACACCATTTATACTGAATGTAGTTTGGTAGTATTGTTTAACATCCGTTAAGGCACAAATGATTTATCGTATACAGTTTATAGTATTGTTTCACTTCTGTTATGTGGTATGTTTTTTTTAAACACAGAATAAGACCATCTAAGAATTATAATTATAATTATTATAATAATTATATATGACTTATTGCATTTCTTTAAGCTCTATTTAAAATAAAGATAGCTGACATGAGTCATGTTATCACATAGAAACGTACCATTCAAGCTGTTACTCCCATGCCCAGGAATATGATCACCAAGAGACATTGCATCTAAAAAAATAACACTTTTAAATTAGTAATTTGTTCCTGTAAATATTATGAAGTGAAGTTTTAACTGTAAACTAAAGATTAGAAAAAACTGAAGGAAGAAGCTAAAGAATTAGCAAATAAAATTTTTAAATAAACGCACTGACGTATTCACCGCTAAAACTTTTTTTTGTCTTCTTGTAAAATTAGCAATGAGAAAATGTATTATCATGTACTTAATAGCTGTAAATATACGGCAAATAAATTATAAAATTTCAAGACGTGTACAAGACATCATTTTTTACATTTAATTAAAATATATCGCAGCACCTAATCCTACACACTTTTGAAATTTTAAGCTGAAATTGAAAGTCGCATATAAAGTATTTCATGATAGGTTTTGATATTGAATCCTTACATTTTATTAAGTTCTTACCTGTAAATAATACCAGCACTCTTGCGCCGTAGAATACTGTCTTCAAAACTCATCAAATCTACAATAAGTCAAAATTTTAACTGAATTTATTTTTGTTGTCATGAAATAAGTATAATTTTTTCTCAGTACTATAAAAGAGCGTAAACTGTTACGTATTAAACTATACGGCTTACCGATTTTATGAGACATATGAATTGTAAGCCTCGCCTATTCTGTATTTGCTGCATGCTCCCCACTGGTCCTCGGGTCATCGAGCAGTTCGTAATGAATTTCAGCGATATTTACTGTAATTAGTTAGAGAAAATCGTTTTGTTAATTTTCCAAACAGAAAGACAGAGCAGAAATATGAAGCCGTTCCTCATCGGGCTTGATAGTAATAACCAGTCGATTATTAGGAATTTTTTCGTGATTTTCTGTTTAAAGTATGATTTCATTTATATTCAAAAGGCATATGACGGTGGATAAAAAGGGATTTTGAATTTGACCACTCGGAGTAGATACTGAAACTGAAATAGGGATTAATTCAAACTAGAAATAAGTGCAATAAGTTGGTTTGTGAGATTAACATTCATTTCCAGGACTTCGTAGAAGCCATTTTTTTACGATTTCTTTTTTTCTAATTTGAATGAACGAAAGTCAAGGATCGAATGTTGGGTTAAAACTGTTGTAATCAGTCTTAAAATCAAGCAGTTCCACACATTTTCTTTCCTTTTTTAGACAAGCGGTTGTTTTTAGGATCAGATAACTGGCAAACCAAACATAATTTGATAAAAGCTGGTGTGAATATATTCTTGTTGAAAGTTTTCTTAATTGTGATACCTAGGAGGACAGTATTTTACTGCTAGAATGGTAGATCCGAAGTAGCGTCGTTTTGTTTTTTGCAAACATATTTATGTACACTTTATTTAAAGATTTTGTCGAAATATTGATTTCAGGTGGCTTTATACAGATAGATGAATAAAACGTAGTGTCTTTTATTCGTGTATTCGGGACCTTTTATTAGTTTTTGGCTTAAGATCTATTGATGTTAAACATACATTATGAAAAGAACATGACATTATGTACAGTGTGTGATTTATCAGAGTGTCTTAATCTACGAAATGTTTAAAATACACTCAATGCATTTGATAATTCAATAAATTCACAAACTGTAATGTGCAATTTGCCTATACTTATAACTTTTAACAGCGCTATTTGTGCAGAGTGGCGGGCAAAAACATCTCCATTTACATAATTATAGTCAGGGTCGTCATACATTTTTGGCGAATTGTAATGAATAAAATTTTTAGATACGAAATCTACAGCTAATGAAGGAAATTTGCAATCGGTTAAAAGTGTTGTTTTTATAAAATTTAAGGACATAATTTGTAATTGTTTGTTTGATTGCGCCTGGGAAAATGCAACAATAAATATTAATATAGCCGTAAATTAAACATCAAAAAGTTTTAGCCATGAATAAATCATACTAAATAGATATTTATTATTTTTATTTATATATTATTTTTTTTTATTTTTATCGAAAATTATTTCGACCCTTTTAGCATTTATCTCGATATATTTTATTTATTGCGGAATATGTTATGGAAATACTGCTTAACATTCGATCATTATGCACGTTCAATATTTGCCAAGGTCCGAAATACATACGTGTAGAGGGCATTTATTTTGTACTGTATTTATTCCGACCATTTTTTTTGATGATATATATATATTTTCTTTCTTTTGTTTGGCGTTCTTGACAACGAGGAGTGAAAACATTGTTTATATCTGCTTCAGTTTTATCACATAAGACTACTTTGCTTTATTCCTCGAGATATTTAAAGAAAGAAAAGTAGGAATTTATGAAATTATGAAGACCTGTCTGTAGCAAAGTAATAAATATATAAATTTATATTTACCGTAGGCCAAGTTCAAAGTACATGAGTGAAACGCAAAATATTGCTAATTTTAATTTTATCATCAGTGCTGTCCTTGCCACAGAAAAACAAATTTAACAATTCAACAGTTTATATTACACGTTCTCGTGTGTTAAAAGAGTATTTCCTAGAATTGCAAAAGAAAAAAAAGGACTTTTCTTTTTTTATGTTAGACTTTTCTGTTTAAAGTAGGTGAAGAAATAGATTGGAAAATCTTTGGCAAAAAAAACTCACTAACATAGAACGCACACTATCTTATATTATGAAATTTGAAAATAACATTTTTTATTATAGTTCTTTACAAAATATTTTCATTTTTAACTCGTGTTCCGGTTAGTTGTATATATGTTGTGTGACTTTACTGACAAAATTTTCTAAAGCCTAATAAAAAATGAAAAGCAAACATAAAACCAAATGAAAAACACAAAAACATGAACAGCAATAATAATAATAATAATAATAATCATAACAATAATGATGGTGATTTATGATGATGATGGTGATAATAACAAAGAAGAAGACTATTCCTTATAAAACTAATTATTACTATTATCATCATTATTGTTGTTGATGTTTTTAGTAATAAAAACTAGAATATCATTTTGTAACAATATCGATAAAATGATAGAGAAGTTTATCAATTGACTATGAGTTTAAATAGACTAATTAAATATTTTTATTTTCAAGAAAATATTCAAAAAAATGCAAAGCTTCATTAAACAATTTTTATTTTATAACTGTTTTTTTTAAAAGAAATGAGGTTAAAGCCCGTACCTTATACTTGTATTGTTTTATCCAATTAGTTTTCTGCGCCTTCCTTAATTTTCCCTCACTCACAGAACAATGCCGTATTTTAAATGACAGTATTGTAACATTAGGTATTAGATCGAGTAAATAAGGCAAAGGCAAAAATAAAGACCACTCCGGTTGACAAAAAGAGGGCTGTTCGAAAGGAATTGTATATTGTAGTGTTGTAAAATCGGGCTCAAAAGACATTTAATCATCGAATTGAATCAAAAAGAACATTTCTATTTACAATCAGACAATAATAAATATAAAATGTTTTAAATATAGAGAAACTGGAAACACTTTCAGAAGCCATAAACACTTCCATCCATATGCTAATGTAATCACAACAAATAATAAATGGCACTGAATCATCATTTATTTGTCCAGTTAGTTATAGTTTTTATAATGTCAAATTTAATTTAGTAAAAACAGATTCCCGCAAAGACTAACTTTCATTGCCATCTGGCGTCATCGAGTTTCGGAATTGAGCTATGGTGCAATGACCAGTCACTGCAAACCAAAGTTCATACAATGTCATGTACCTCATATTCCTCTACAGAAAAGAATTATCAGTGCAGATACTTGTACTGGAACAAGGTGGCCATACCATGTGGTATATGATGCATTTTAGGCTGTCGCGAGCAGCAATTTTTAACTCGATTCGGAGGAGTATTGCATTTCTACAACAATATAAAGGGTGTCTGCTTGGTGTACAATATAAAAATTGCTTGTATCGACGTTATATAACAAATTGTAAAACATTTTAAACCATCCTCGCGAGGAATATGTCATCTGTCGTGTTCAATTACATTTACGATAATACGATAATACCTCCGATAGTCAACAAACAAACAAAAAAAACGCTTGTGTCATGGTTAAAGTCGTTACGAACGTACACACAAACTACCTGGCTGTGCCCAAATAAAGGCAGATCAGATGATTTATAGGATTTTGTATTATGTAGTGCTAGGACAATTTGTCAGAATTAAAGATGTGGTAGCGAAAGGGTAGGTTAGGTTGGAGTGTTATTCTTCTTATGTATATCTGTATTACTTATAACGCTGTCTATTTAAAAAAAGGAATGTCCAATCATTCCCAATTAAAATGCAGAAATTCGCATTTTTACCTAGTGAAAATGTTATCAAATTTTAACATTTTAGACTCATGTCAAGCAAAAAGAAGAACAAACAATGTCAAAAACTTGTCAGAAGATGTATTTATGAAATAATTTTTTAAAAGAATGACACAAATTGATTGCGTAATAATACAAATTAACTGATATGATATAAATATTCAATAAATTAATAATCAATTAAATATTGAAAGGTTAAGCTGGCTTAACAATACAAATGGAATATATAAAACAAGACATTGGAAAAGTTAAGCCGGCTTAACAAATTATAATTCTAGAAAGTGAACTGAAATCAGACTTTTCTAAGTTGATTACTAGAAATATTTGGAAATGTTATGCCAGCTTTGCTAACAGTTGTGAGAACTACATGCTGTAAACAAAATTTATACTTTGCACCAAGAAATTGTTAAGCCAGCCAAATAAATATCAAAGTTAAGCCAGCTTAACAAATACCAGTTTAGACTAGAAACTGTAAATAGTACTTTTTGCACACACAAATTGTTAAGCTGGCTTTACAAAAACAAACTGTACATAAATACAATAAAAATATCAAAAAAGTTTAACCAGCTTAACAAAAAACAGTGAAGTTTAGCAACTGTACAAAGCATTTTAACAACAAAAAGTTGCAACCAGAAATTGTTAAGCTGGCTTAACAAAACCAAACTGCAATTAAATATAAATATCAAAAGTTAAGCCGGCTTAACAAATGAAAGAAGACTAGAAGCTATAGATAGTACTTTTTGCACACAGAAATTGTTAAGCTGGCTTAACAAAAACAAACTGTACATAAAACAAAAATATCGAAAAAGTTAAGCCAGCTTAACAAAAACAAACTGCATCTTACGAAAATATCGAAAAGTTAAGCCGACTTAACAAAAACAAACTGCATCTTACGAAAATATCGAAAAGTTAAGCTGACTTAACAAAAACAAACTGCATCTTACGAAAATATCGAAAAGTTAAGCCGACTTAACAAAAACAAACTGCATCTTACGAAACTTAATAAAAAGAAACTGTACATAAATACAATAAAATCTCAAAAAAGTTAAGCTGGTTTAACAAAAACAAACTGTATCTTACGAAAATATCAAAAAAGTTAAGCCAGCTTAACAAAAAACAGTGAAGTCTAGCAACTGTACATGGCATTTTTAAAAAGAGTTGCAACCAGAAATTGTTAAGCTGGCTTAACAAGTAATCATGAAAGTTACATAGTGTAAAAAAACCTTAAGATTTGCTTCCAGAGATTGGCTTAACAAAAACAAATGGAAAATTTAAAAACAAGACATTGGAAAAGTTAAGCCGGCTTAACAAAAACAAACTGTATCTATACAAAAACATCGAAAAAGTTGAGCCGGCTTAACAATTAATATTGGAGACTTGCAACTGTATATAGCATTCTAATAAAATTTTTGACCAGAAATTGTTAAGCTGGCTTAACAAATAATCATGAAAACTACATACTGTATAACAAACCTTAAGATTTAAGAGAAGACAAGTTACTGTAAATAGAATTTTTTTCACCAAGGAATTGTTAAGCTGCTTAACAAAAACGAACTGTACATATACAAAAAAATATCGAAAAAGTTAAGCCGGCTTAACAAAAACAAACTTTACTTACAAAATATCGAGATGTTAAGCCTGCTTAACAATTAATAGTGAAGAGTCGCAACTGTATATAACATTTTTTAAAAAGTTGCAACCAGAAATTGTTAAGTTAGTTTAACAAATAATCATGAAAATTACGTACTGTAAACAGGTTAATCAGCTTTAAGATTTGCTTCAAGAAATTGTTAAGCTGGCCTAACAAGAACAAACTGTATATATATTTTGTTAAAAATCAAGAGTAAAGCCAGCTTATCAAATAAAAGTAAGAATAGCAACAGTACACAGAACTTCTTTAATGGTTTGCAACCAATAATTGGTAAGCCGGCTTTACAAATACAAATGAAATGTATAGAACAAAACATTGGAAAAGTTAATGTCGGCTTCAATGATAATTTTACCAACTGTATATAACTTTTAAAACTAATCAAAAGTAAACAACTACAAATTGTTACATATAACAAATTCTAATGGAAAATATTAACCAAGATATTTTAGATGTTTTGCGGGTTTAACTAATAATTGTGAAACAAGCAACTGTAAAATGACGTCAAAAGTTAGCTTCCAGAAATTGTAAAGTTCGCTTTACAAAAACAAACTGTATATAAAAAAATATGGAAAAGTAACACTGGCTGAAAAATTAATGCCAAAAACTAGCAAATAATTTGTGGACTTTTTAAAAGTTTACTTATAACAATTGTTAAGATGACTTAACATGAACAGATGTTTTTATAAATATGCATACAAGACATATATATATTTAAAGAGATGTAATGCCACCATAACATAGAATAGTGAAACTAGCAACTGTACATCAATAACTCAAGGTGGCTTAACAAATCCGCGTCAAAGGCTACCAATTACACTTTGACTTTTAAAAGAAATTGCTACAAGGAATTGTTTAACTGACTGGTATCTATAAAACAACATATTGAAAGGGTTAAGATTGCTTAACAAATCAAATTTTAAAACAGCTTCTGTACATACAACTTGTAAAAATGTCTACTTCAAGAAACTGTTGAGCTGGCCTAATGCAACTGATTCACAGAATAAAGACTGACTTTTTCTATTTCAAAATTAAAAAAAAGTTAACCTTATTTGGAAAAAACATAATATTATGCTTCTACAGGTCATGAAAACTGTAAAAAAGAAAACTGATTTAAAAAAAAAACAAGGTCATCATGAAAGAAATTTAAAAATCTTAATTTTTCATTTTTTTTTAGTTGGCGGGGGCATGGAACAAGTTCCTTCTAGTCCCTGTGAAAAAAAATTGGAAAACACCAAACATTTTTTCCTTTTTTTTGAGGTGGGGGAGGGGTAAGGGGCATCTAATGGAGTGGAGGCTATTTTTTTTGGGGAGATAGGGGGGTCAATTGGAGTTTAGATTTCTTTTTAATACATCCTCTACCAGTCTGTGAGTAAGTCGCTTGAACAAATACAAATGTCTTATGTACAAGACGTTCGAAATGTTACGCCTGCTTAATGAATACTAAAACCAGCCACTGTACAGCTCTTTCTAATCCACCTGTCTCACCCATGAATGTGGGATGGTTGCAATAGCATTATCTACTGCATACCTCACCTGGATACCTGTAATGTAAGTTTTTACATTTCAAAAACAAAGAAAACAAATGAAAAAACATAAAAGTGGAACCATTATTCCTTTTTTCAACAGTAGCCGTGAGATGGAAAATGAATAGAGCTTAATGAGCCTTTAAACAGTTACTCTTGAGATGGATATCCAATCTGTACTGGCAAAAGTGTAGGATTCTTATAAGCTTTCTTGGCTTTTCTTATTGAAAAAATTTGAAAAAAATATTATCACTGACAACTAAAATCTGAATTCTAATGCTTAAAGTATTGGTTTCTTGACAATGCGAAAAAAACTTTTTTTTGACAGAGCAATTAATTCTGGTACATTGTAGCCTAAACACAGATACTTTATCTGTAAAACTAAGCACTGAAATTGGTTATATAAATATGATCAATATTGAAATGCTTACCATTTTTGTTAATTTTCATTATTTTAGCTTTTAGCCATTCTTCTCCGTTTTCATCTTGCCAAAAGGCCTCTACATCTTGACCTTTGAAAAATTCTTCTCTCTACAAAAAGATATATATATATGTAAAAGCCTCAAGGCCTTTGAAGAAAGGAAATTAATGCTCCAGACTAAAACTTTGTGCATAAATCAATAAGTACCATATACAAGAATGTATATCAAATAGAAATGCCCATGCCCTACTTTTAAAAGTAGCAGTTAAATTTACTTTTCATTCCATTCTTTCATGCAGCAGGCAGTATAAAAAGGGAACATATCTCTCAACATTTAACACAAATACACTTAGATGAACATTAAATGGCTTAAGAAAACTAACCTTACTAAAATCAGAAAAATTTCTAATTTGGTTTTAGAACTGTTTAAATGACAATATGATCTGGCTTGTGGTTGCCAGATGCAATTATCTTTCTGATGTGCAAAAGTTTGCTTACTGCATATTCTGATTTTCTCTTGGTTCCTGTTCTGTGTCCTGTAACTAAACAATTAACAAATCGAAACTAATAACATAACAACAACCTCTGGTGAATATTGGCCAGATAGTGTTAAGAAAATATTAGAGCATACCATAGCCTACAAATTTCAATACACAAATTTAAAAAAAACTGTCTGTACTTTATTCATAGATAAAAAAATAAGACTAACTGATCCAATACAACTTTTTTAAAACATTCTACAAACTTAGTAAAATGTTTTGAGCAAACACTATATTGTCTTTGAAAATCACCAACAAGGGCAATCAGTGATCACATGTGTCGCCTATTGACAGCCAATTGAGCAGTTGTATTGAGGTGATTGGACAGTTTGTTGGCCAAAACGCTTTTTTTATTCAAGGGCCATAACTCAGCCAAAAATCATTCAACTGAAAAACCCATTAGAAATGCCCAAGTACTTGAGATATTGATCCCTCCTGTAATATTTCATTCAAATTGCATTAGAAGTATAAGAGAAGTAGTCCGGACAAACTCTAAAAATAAAAATCATTAAAGGGCCATAACTCAAAATCATTGGACTGGAAAATGCCGAAGATAAGCACAATGATACTTGGTACTTATCATTCCTGTAAAGTTTGGATGAAATTGCACCGGTAGTTTCTGAGGAATAGTCCAGACAAGTTTTGTGACAGACGGACAGAGAGACAACGAAGTGATTCCTATATGTCGCAGCTCCTTTGTAGCAGATGACACAAAAACAATCATGGCTTATGATAATTTTAAATATGAAAATGCGCTTATTTGTGTTAATACTTCCCAAGTCATGTTATGCAAAGAATAAAAAAAGACCAATGTGAAAATCATTTGATACATACCAATCTCAGCTGTTTCAGACTTCATTTCAACTTTCTCCTTCAGCTGCTTGTTTTCTGCAATGACATTTTCATATTGTCTCTTTAAGCTTTCATAGTCTTCCTGAAAATGAGAATTATACTCTAAATATAAACATTTTGTAAACCTAAGTTACTTACATTTATATACAAGAATGGAACTTCAGTACTGTTAAAGGCAACAAAGTCATTCTGGAAACTGACTAATAAATTTGAAAAACAATGTAAAAAATAATATATTTCACTCCCCAAATAGGACTTTAATGTGAGCTCCATAACCCATTATGTGGGCATTTCTTGCTTCAAAAGTTTTTATCAGTATTCCTGGAAAACTACACGGACAATTTACTCCAAATTAGAGTACTGCATAGCTGCATCAATACTTTTCTGTTTTGTTAACTTCAACTTGAGACCTTTACACTAAATATAAAAAAGTCTTAACAATATGGTATACGAACAATCAGCTTCAATAAAGTTTTCGCATGACACTGCAACTGCTGATGATGCAGTGCCTAGAAAACTTAACTTTTTCTGTGAAATAAAACAAACTTATATCTATCTTATCTGCTGAGCTATCAGTAACCGAATATTATACTTTATGTGAAGTTAACATGACATATTTACCTTCAGGCTCATGTACTTTATCTTGTATTCATCATTTGTTTGTTTTACTTCCTCAGATTGGTCTGTAACTTTTTCATGCAATGGCTCAACAAAGTCTTCATTTACCTGAGAAAAATCAAATATTCGAAATAAACAATGTTTACACAATTTTTAATGGAATTTAATATGTTATCTTTTGAAGTAAAGTTTAAAAAAAAATTCCAGTAACTGCAATGTTTTCGTGTTAAATGAAGTTCGATGATAGTGGATTTCTCAAGAATTCCAGCTGAAAAGCCATAGATATATCTATTGATAGGCATTGCAATATGAAGACTTATCAAGTTTCAATGAGATATCATTGATAGTTTGGAAGTTTAACTTTGAACAAGCTTTTAAAACATTTTAAGTATCATTCAGGGAGATAATTAAGAAATTAAGCTAGGCAGACAAATGGCAATTTGAAAGTGTAATTTCACTCACTAGTTTCTATGACTGTGCAAGTTTTAATCAAATTCCTTCAATACCTTTAATATTAATATCCGGAGAAGCATTATTAGGTTTTATTCAGGGAGATAATTTAAAAACCAAGAAAATAAGAGGTATGGTTCTTTAACACACCACTTCATCTGACTAGTGTCTTGTGTGTGAAGTTTCAATGAGATATCATGGAAAATTTAGGACACTTATATTCCGGACAAGCATTTTTAACTTAAGGGAGATAATTCAAAAATTATGGAAGGTAGAATTATGGTTCTTGGACACTGCACTTTCTTTCACTAGTCTCTATCAAGGTATTAAGTTTCAATCAAATTCCTCATTACTTTTCAAGTTATTCTCCTGGCAAGAGGGTGACAAACAGATGGACGGAAGGACAGACGAAGTGGCCACTATATGCTCTCAGGTCGAGGAGCATAAAAATATATACATGCTCATGTTCTTTCCACTTACGAATGAAACAAATACTAGGAAAGTTTGTCTTTTAAAACATTATTCAGAATGTCAACATTTGTCTACAGCTATTCAGTTGAACTATTTTAGTTATTTCATAAGTAAATCATGATGGCTCATACATAAACACATTCAGATAATGTATATGTTTACAGAAAATAACAACAAATGTAAGTTTTAATAATTTTCTTACTTCCTTTGCTGAGCTTCTTTTAGAACGAACACATCCCTCTTCAATGTATTGTTTCCTGAAAAAAATGAAAACAACTGGTTTTTCATTATCTTTCTTCATACAAGTCTTAACAACTCAACAATTTGAAATCATCAGAATTTACATCTGTTTCATTCATTAGTGACAATATAGTTATAAATTATGTGCAGTATGTAATTTCAATTAAATCTATACTAAGTGATATTATAAAGAAGCAGACAGAAATGGGCACTGTCTTTTATCCATGTGTTAAATTCTGTTTCAGTCTAATTTACATCATCTACTTTCTTATATAGTCTTTTTATTTGCAAATTTAAAAATATAAGATTGAATATAATAATATTATCAAAATAAGAAGACAGGAAAGCCTATACTATTTAACTAATGCTAGAGCCATTGTTCTTGTTCATTTAAATATCCCATATTGCTATCTGTCAATATTTCAGATCTAAAGCTTATTTGTTAGTTTTGAAATGATGCTCCAGAAAAAAACAACTTCAAATAAGAATTACCAGTATCATACTATCCGACATAAGAAAATGTCTAAGTATCAGCCACATTGTACAAATTTTAAAATACTTCAATGCATAAGAAAATTACAGTTCAGGCACAAATGTCTAAATACAGGATTTGGTTACGCTGAAACTCCAATAGTGTGTTTTGCATGTGACATGTCTTAAGTGGTGAACGCTTGTTCCATATTATATGATTATTACAAATGTACATCCCTGACCAGAAAATGAAGGATGGTGCAATCTCAGTATGTGCACATATGTATAAAAAATTTAATTTGGAAAGGTTAAACCACTAACATGGAAACGTACAAATGGGAAAAAATTCTTCTACACTTATGGGATTTATGGCATTCCTACTTGTCATCAGATTGAGCAAGAAACATAAGCTTACACTTGGCTCTTAAATTCTTTCACACCAATGTCAGTCAGTGTGTCCAGACACTTCTCGATCTTTTCATTATCTATCAGCCGCATCATTGGCCTGAAAAACTTCTCACTGACTTGCCCTACTTTTTCTGTAGCCTTTATTACTTTCTTCCAGATCTGATCAGGGAGTCTAGCCATATGCATGTGTTTCCCATACATGTTTAACAGTTTGCGCCTGTCCTGAAAATACATAATTAAGTCCATTTTTTATCATATCTAACTTTTTGTGTGTTGTATTTTTCATAAATAGTTTTAGGCTGAAAGAGCCTTTGGTACTGTCACATTCAGGCTGCTCATTTTAACAATACAGGGATACAAAATATTTGCTGTTCAATGATTTTGCAGAAAATTATATGTGTAAACTATAAGCAAGACTCTGCTTTAAACAAGATGCAAACAAGCATCTGTTCTCTTCACACTTAATTAAGCTCTCTTTCTCATTCCATTCTCGATCATTACTAAGAGATGCCCAACATATTTAATACATTTTTTTTCAAGTCATCAAAGAATAATATTAATTACAAACCTTCGTCCTAAAAACAATGACCAGCATGTCCTTCAATTCTGCAACTCATTTTTTGTCATGGTGTCAGAGGGTCGGCAGTACCTCATAAGTCGCACCTTGTCAATGAAGTGCATAGGCCTTCTCTTTTCCTGAAGGATTGCATTGTGCTGATATCCAACTGCAAGTGCAGATGACACTGGTAATGGTTTGTAGATGTTTACTTTCACAGTGGAACAGGACAGAGCTCCTTTAAGGAGAAGAGATTGGAGAGCTTCTCTGGTGTGATTCCCACCCAACACTTCAACTTTTCCATAACCTTCATCACTTAGTTTTTCAGGGTCCATTGTTGAACTATTCAGCATGCCTACTAGAATCACAAACTGTCCCATGTCATTATTTTTGTATGAGTCTGTCAGGGTACTAACATGTTCATGATCCAGCAGTCTTGTTGTCCTGGACTGGTGGGGTGCTACTAAGTTGTTCAAGTGAACATCAATACTTACAAGTATTCTTTCTTTTGTTTAATTTTTTTTCTTTATCAAAATTTGGAATGTTTTCAACGATTGGCATACAAGATCGTTTAAACAGAAAACGTTCAGGTAAAAGAAAAGTCTTATAACAATCAAGAAGCCATATCTCAATGCAATCGACCTTTTTTTTTTACAAAAGAATCTAGGTGCCACCGTATCAAATTGTGGAAGATGTGATACCTTTTATACTTTTTGACTATTATTGACGCTTAATTACGATAGTGAAACACCAAGCGATAATTAGCCAGTCGTGCTTATATTATTCTATGTTTATTTTGCATGTTCATCATTACCCAAAAACACTGGTTTCTCATCTATGCATCTTTATAATTTTTACAACTTTTAAATCATTATTACCTGCGTTTTAGTTTACTTGGAATCACTAAATATTGTTTACTGATGGAAGGTCACTGTTTTGACCCGCACAAAATTCAAGATCAGGTCTTTCCCAAGATGATTTAATGGGCTTATTTTCCGTCTGAAATTACTCGGTTTCTCAGTTAGTGTTTAATTCTAGATTAGAGAATACTAACAAAACCTAATAAAACTATGAAAACCAATTTAAATGGAGGACATATGTCGAGCTGGTTGTCCAGTCAACTAACACACTTTTCCATACGAATTCTTGCGTGTTAAATCTCATTTATAATGTCAAAGTTCTTCGTGCTTAAGCCTTCATTCTATCGTTTAAGTGATAATTTACGTTCTTTAAAAAGGTGCGGTAAAGTGTTTTAACTGTCATAACTCCCTTAAGCTTTACCGCGAGTTTTTTTTATATTTGCTTTGTTTAAATTTTCAATAATTAGGATACATTTGCGTTTTGATCGCTGAATCTTCATTGCATTACACTGTATGCCTTATCAGATTATTCACTACCCTGTTTCATTGTTTTAAATATTTCAACTTGGCACGAAGTCTAAATGGTTTAAGAAGTAAGGCATTGATAATTCAATAATTTAAAACAGTCAGACATTACAAACGTATAGAGAGATTTTGAAATTTTAGAAGCCTGGATTGTTTAAATACTGTAATACACTGCTCAAATTAATTAAAGGAGCGTCCATATAATCTATAAAATACCATACGCGTTGAGTCGATTTATGAATATCTTTTACAGAAATAACAACATCGTTCTTTTTTTGCAAAATTAAATCGGTTTTTTCATCGCCAACAGGCACATTCCTGAACAGAGACAGTGTCCAGGAGATTTAATTTTGCAAAAAACTTTAATTAATATGAGCAGTGTAGTAATGGACACTAACAAGATGGCTCATAAATATTGATGTGAGCTATTTAAATAAACGTTACTTTCTGTGAAATCTCGTTTACATCGCCTGAAACCCCCATGTCAATAAACTAATTAAGCGTATAGCAAACCTATACACCGGGCAGTGTTTAAAAAAAAAAACAAAAAAAAAACAAACAAACAAAACGAAAAGAAAAAGAAAAAGAAGTCAACATTTAAGGTTCGTTGCATCATCTGTACCTGCCCCGATACCATAGAATGTGATAAAAACACTCTAAAAAAATAAACGCTGACATAATTGCTTAAAAATAGTGTGGGAAGCTAATAAAAAAACGTTCCACATTATTTCCTGTGAAGTTAGGTTGAAAACGTCCTTGGTCCAGAATAAACATAGCGTTTAGCAAAGCTATATACCAGGCACGTTTAAAAATCCAGGGATTTGGAAAAACCTGAGTTCCTTTAATACCGCTTTATCTATTTCTTTGATCTCTCGCACCTGTGAACAAAGGTTTTGAAGAAGACAATTCAACATAATATTTTCTATATCGCATTTTACAATGAATCATGTCATGCAAAATATTTCCTGCTAGCTGCATGTGTATTTTATCCCTGTATTAATCCTAGCCCACCCTTGGTCGGATCCCCATCTAGTATTTTAATAATTTAAAATACAAAAAGAAAGTATGAATTGAAGCATACAGTGGCAAACAAGTACACAGTATGAATACCTTGAAATGTCTTAAAAAGATTTGTTAAAAATTTCAACAGAACCAACAGTCATCTTTGGAGAAAAATGAGGTGTTGTATTATTTCATCAAAAGAATGAAACATTGAAAAGAATTTCAGTAGATCAATGCCGCCGTCACCGTTGCAGATATGCATTTGCTCGTAGTTAGATTGTTTCTAAATATGTTGTCGATTCATTTCGTACTTTCTCTTGTGTTCTTCATGTAGTTTTGCTGCCCTCTGTATAAGAAATTTATGTAAAAAGTACTTCTGGCAATACTATTGCGAGTTATATATAATCTTTATCAGTCGCAGCGTGAGAACTATATAATATATTTCACAGATTGAACTCAGTATTTCAATAACTAGCATAATACAAGTTTTTTAGCATTAAAATAATTATCTTTATTTTTTCTCGAAATATTGTGGGGTAGTCACGTCTGCTACGCACCAGATGTTACGCTCGAAATCACATATCTGTTTATCCATCACCTGTTTCATATTGGCCAATAGTTAGATTGGGAACCAGTAAGTGAACGGATAAAGCATGTTGTCGTGAGCGATTCGAACAGTTGAATGTTATTCGCGAATTTCAACACCGTCAACAGTTTTCCCTCCCATCCTCCCCTACCGCGAAGTCTGATCTGACTGAGTTTTTACTTTGCTAGTTATATATGTTATGATATTCGTCAATCCCGCTTTTAGTAAACCAGCTTACTGTTTTGGGTAGTTTATCTATTGCAGAATTTTGATCTTTCAAAGGACAGCCACTGGTATTCGAACTGACGCTGATGTCATTACAATCAATTCGCCATCCCTTAAAGTTGGAGCAGATCAACGAAACAGGAAATGGACTATTCAGGACTGTTTAATAGCCGATATGGGAATTTAAACCTTTTTCTATATCGGGATGTTTTATTTTAAATATAATTATTTATTACAATATTGCTGGATATCATTGTGTTCAACATGTTTCATTGATGTTGTTTGTGCAGGAATTTATTCATTCTTCTAGTCACCCATTTTCATGTTTTCACTCATTTTCATGTTTTGTGTGCGCCAGAATATTTTGTCGATCGGAAGATGATCGTACATACCGTTCTATTCAAATAAATAGCTTTGTCTTTATATAAAAATTTTAGTTAGTTACACCAACTACAGCTCAAATCCGGATCCTTGTTCACGTATCGGTTACCCGGGCTGAACTGGGATCTTCGGTTTGGGTAGTGTGTTTGGCTTATTTTGCAGTCTATCATGCTAACAATGTGTACATGTATTTGTATAGATATTGTCCTAGTACTGAGACATTATCTCCTAGCCTTGCTGTTGCGTTATAGCTGTCGTACATTGCTAGACTGCTGTCATACTTGCTAGACTGGTATCTGTGTATTGCGCACATATGACCTTGGCATTGCGTTGCTTATGTGTGATAACACTATAGTATATAAATTATCGGTCCGTTTGTCTGCTGGTTTCTCCATTGCAGTCTTATGTACAGTTTGCTAGTTTTCATTATATAGCTTGTTAGTCATAAGTGATCGTGGTGTTGCTCATTGCTCATTTGCATTGCCTTATATATCGCAGGTGCCTTGTTTCGGACAGCGTACGATCTCCTTTAGGTTAACTGAATTTTTTACTTCTTACCTCGCCAGATTACCTTGAGTGACCACAATGCGCCATTATGAAACAAAATATCAGGGTGTTATTTTAATGATTTAACTACATTACTATACAATTAGATATATCATTCGTTGTTTAACGGAATATTTAATAAATTAGTAAATCACGTATTTTAACTTGGTTATTTATTGAGAGTAATAAAATATATAAATGATTAGATATCATCTGTTTGCTGCTGCAAACATTCAAGTACGAACGGCAGCACTTAAAAAGAAACTATTTGCAATAACGCATGTCACGTAATAATGCTGGAGAATTAAATAAAGAAAGTAGTTAAAAAAGTCTATACATGTTCTTTGACTCATTCTTTACCATTATAAACGTGTGACGGCAGTGGTAAATGACATGGTAGGGAAAGCATCTCTGCATATATATTGCTTCACATTGGTGCGGAGTGACTTGCCTTATCATGTCAGGTATGCTGGTATAGTGAGCAATCATATATATATATATATATATATATATATATATATATATACGCAAAAATCTCATTAGTAAATTCGTTCTGATCTAATGATATATTTATTAGAAGCGCTATGGATCGAATTAAAAGTAAACACACAGACTTTACTTATTGAAGTATTCTGCAGACCGCCTGATTCAAATGCAAACTAATCTGACCTTATTGAGGGAAATTTTGATGGAGCATATAATAATCGCTGGAAAACATGATAATCACGAATTCCAACAAGCTAAACATAGAAACTGGGAGTAAATCCGGGCATTGATTGATTCTTACGGATTTCATCAGTTGATCAAACACCCTATTTATTACACTGAAACGTCTCGCTCTATACTTGATTTGTTAATCTCTCACAAGCCTGACTTTGTTATTGCTTCTTTTGTTTCTTACTCTTTTATATCCGGAAATATTCGTAATCATTGTACAATTCTTCTTGTCCCTAACTTCAAAAGAACAATAACTCCTTCTTTTAAACGAACTATTTTGGAAATATAACGAAGAAGATTATAACAGTTTTCGCTCTTTGTTATGCAATTATAACTGGAGCGAAATTCTTGATTTAAACGATGTAGACAATGCATGCGAATTATTAACCAGTACCGTCTTAACCTCTGCAGAAAAATCGATTCCAAATAAAAATGGTAACTTGATGCCCTCACAACTTACCATGGATAACTAATAACATAAAAGAATTGATTCGTCAACGACGATTATTAGTAAAAGCGAAGCTGCGTAATACTTACCATCATTGGCCCACATTTAAATCTAAAAGAAGTGAAGTGGTTAGAGAAATTAGGAAAGCTAAATGTCTTTTTGATAAGAAAATTATTTGCAAAATTAAATGATAAAAATATTTACCTTAAAACTTGGCTTAAAATTGCTAAACAAAATATGAACATAAAATTACACAGTTCGATTCCTGCACTGATCTATAATGGCACAATGATTGAAAAAGACTGCGAAAAAGTCGAAATTGTAAATGACATCTTTTGCAAAGAATCCCTATTAAATGAATCAAATGCCAGGCTTCCACCACTACCAACTTTTACAAGACAACATCTACACTCAATTAAATTAACAGTGCAGAACGTATTAGATGCAATCAGTGTCCTAAAAACTAATAAAGCATCAGGTCTCGAATGCGAAAGTCCCCACTTGTTTAAAGGAGCTACAGTTTTAGCCTCATTTCTTTGCGATTTCTTTAATAAACTTTTTTCTCACTAGTATTTGCCCCGCCAGTTGAAAAATCGGAAATGTTTGTCCTATCTATAAAAAAGTCAGATCCTTCTGACCATAGCAATTACGGCCCAATTCCTCTTTTAAGGTGTATTGGCAAAACAATGAAAAGGTGTATAATGAAATATATATTCAATTTTCTGTTGGACAACAATGTATTGACTAAATGTCAGGTTTTATACCAGGCGATTTAACAGTAAACCAACTTGTTTACATATAAAATGACATAATTATGCAAGACACTTGATGATGGAAAATAAATTTGTGAGGTCTTTTGTGGCATCTCAAAAGCATTTGACCGAGTTTGGCATGGAAGTGTTTTATTCAAACTTAATGCCTTAGGCAACACAGGCAACCTCTAGTCATGGTTCGCCTAATACTGAAGTGTAGAAAACGGAGAGTTGTTTTCAATAGCTCGATATCAAAGATGGGGTACCTCAAGGCTCCATCCTAGGCCCGCTACTACTTTTAATCTACATAAACTATATAGTCAAATACATTACATTCAACATTAACCTTTTTGCAGATGATACTAGTCTCTATGTAGTTGTTGACAATCCAATTAACGCAGCCCAAAACCTGAATAACGACCTAATGAAAACTGATCACAACAATGGCTTGTTACATTTAATGCTAGTAAAACGAAGTTATAAATAATAAGTAGCAAAAATAACAAGCCTATACATCCTATTCTTTTTATGAAAAATCCCGTCATAGTCAAAGTAAATGAACATAAAAATTTGGGAGTAACCTTATCTCATGATGCCAAATGGTCGAGAACTATAAAGATAATGCTAGAAAAGGCTTGGAAAAGAATTTCTATGCTTGGGCACTTTAAACATTTAAAATAGCAAATCTTGAGAAAAAATGAACTACATTTTTATAAGACACGGCGATGTTGTTTGGTTAAATTGTACAACTGATCAAGCTAATTCAATAGAAGGTTTACAAAACGAAGCTGCCAGAATAGTATCTGGAGCCACTAAACTCTGTGAAATTAATAGCCTTTACAAAGAACTTAAATGGAATAAAATATGTGTTCGAAGAAACAACCACAAAATGACTTTATGTTTTAAAATGTCACACAACCCTTGCATCATTATTACCTTAACTGAACCACGAAAGGTGAACGTATTCCCTTCGAAATAGGACATTATATTCAAATATACCATGTACAACTACCTTATATTATGACTCATTCTAACCATCCACAGTCCGTAACTACAAAGCGCTGTCGAAGAAGTTAAAAAAAGTACAAGTCTAACTGCATTCAGATCATAGAGATTTATACAAGGAACATCACCGTCAAGGTTTAGTTACCTTGGTTTTAGAGGAAATGTTGACGCACCAACGCAAAATAGCTCACCCGAGCACAACGTGCTCGTGTATATGTATATATATTGCTACGTCCCCGCCAATCCTGCCCTGCCGATTGACACGGAATGGCTTTGAGAAATTTTGAATAAGTATATCTTCGTCCGGTAAGTTATGTTTCTGTCAAGTCTACAACGTAATATTTTTGCATTTCGATTTGAAGAATATCAAGGTTTAATAGAAGATTGTGAATATACAATAAAATGCATAATACTAAGGCCTTCATTGAGGATGTCAAACGAAATTAAACTTTCGTTCTTTCGTCCTTTAATGGACCGGGGTTTAAATCGGCATCCGCCGATTCGATAGTTCGGAAAAAAAGATATAACTGTCTATACCCATAAGTACTATAATTAAAGTAAACGTTGATTGGTGCAGGAGAGAAATACAGTATAGTACATACTTTTAACGTTTTGTATCATGCACGCTTTTGATAAGTGATTTTCCTTGCAACATAATTGTTTATGTAAATACTATTTTTATCGTAAGTTGAAATGCCAAAGGTAAGCAGTAATCCAAATAAAACAGTGAATCTAGTAGGTAAGCAAACACATCTAGATGATTTAATGCAAACACTAAAACAGTCAGGGCACGAACAAAGAGACGACGTTCTGGTGTTTTTACATGATTGTCATGTTATTGGGTTATGAAATCAAACAATAAGGTCGTCCACTGTTCTGTTTGGCGTGAGATAGAGGCGGCTGAAACTACAGGGAAAAGACAGAAGACACAGAAAAAATAATGGAGGAGATCGTGAGTGCCTGGGCCATACTGTAAACGTTTTTAAAATGGAGGAAGGGGGAAGTAATAAAAACGGTGCTGTATGTCTTAAACATTGAACAATTAGAATCTTCAGCAAGATTAGTTGTTAGATGCAATAAGGAATAAATAAAAAAAATATGAGAACTACATTGGAAGGAAAAAAACTTGTAGAGTAAATATTAATATTATTTTTGTAACAAGCAATATACATGCATTGTACCGTATAATCTGCTACTAAAACGGTGATTGTAAGTGCATACATGGTACATTATACATTATTAAGTAGAGAACATATCAATACATATTACAAAATGCTTATTTTCTTCCTCTTTTTCCTTTTCTTGCTATTTCCCTTTCGTTTTACGATACAAAACATGTTAACAAAAATGAACAACGCAAATAAAAACAAGCCGGCCTGACTTCCCGAATGATATCCATAAGGTCAGAACATATTATGTAAGAGAAACAATGACCTAAGTCTCCTTCGTGAATGAGCTCGCAATACCTAAGCGTTGACCGTTACAAATCACGACGAAATTGAACAACTTGAATTGATTTGGGAAACATGTGCATCTAATTATATTACCGGGAGCATTTTTAGTTCATAATGATAATAATACAGCATCAGGAGAATTATTCAATGCATCTAAATGTCCCGGAGAATCAAATAATGTTCAACTTCATAAAGGTTGTAACACAGTTATGGTAAAGAGACATATCGAGCACCAAAAATAATTTTCTGTGATAAGTGATCTGTACAATAGATATTTCAAGTAAACCATTGATGCTATCATCAATGAACGCCACGCTGACACCCCCCCCCCAAAAAAAAATGGCAGTATACACAACAAAATAATAGTGAAAAGGGGCCTGGTAAAATATGTAGTTCAAAGTTAGAATGGTAAAAATGTCACACCTATGTTGTTGCTCCTGACGCATGTTTTTCAAGAATCAGTATCAGGAATAACGTACACATAAGTAAAAAAAATGCAGAAGTCAAGAAACAGAAAACCAGGTATTTTGAAAACAGTTATGATGGGGTTTGCAATGATACCAGAATCACGTTAAATTTACAAAGTACAAAAATGCGTTGTTCACGTATGTGAAAGCTGGAATAATGGTTTTCGACAAATGGTTGAACACAACAAACCTTCTTTTCAGACAGTTTTAAGTTGCCTTCAGAAGGACATGTCAGGTCAATGGGAGAGGCCGAGGTCTGTTGCTGTAATATCGTACATCAATATTTTCTTAAATACTTTAGTCGACATAAAAGGAGTTCTTAAAAGAACTTGATATATCTTTATCTAAAGCATTTTATACAATAGATCCTTTGGGACGAAATTTAGAATCATTGCTCTTTGCGTACTTCTCAAAATGTATTTTTGGCGAGATTGTAAAACGATGTTTTAAGTATGAGTGCTATACTCCGAACATAAAAACAGTCTGAAATATGACCTAAAGATCAACTGCGGCTGAACGATTTTTTATTTTAATTGACTTCAGTTCGAATATAAGTGAACCTACTCGTATGTCACAGGATCTCGATCACAGAGTTCATCTTTTCTATAATGGAATTTTTACTACTCAGCTCTGATATTGACTGTACGTCTAACCTTTTCGTTAAATGAAACACTAAATTAAAATTTGAAAAATCTGTCTTTTTTTTTTTAGAAATTATAAACATGTCAAACTCTTCGCATGACGCCCAATCTGGTTTGCACATGAACAAAAGCATTTATCTACAGTCATCACGTGGTCGTACACTCGCAGTACTGAAAGTATGGGTTTACCTATCGTGTGTGAAGGGTATCTAATTTAAAGTTAAAATAAGCCGATTTCTAACTGACGCTGTGTACTTTTTGTAAGGTGACAGAAATGACTGAATTTGCACATGCACAATGAAAATCGTTTGAAGCGTGTTACAGACTTAGTTTCCTGCTTTCAGATTTCTTATGTTTATAATGTATTGCGATTCATCCGCCATACATTTTTTGATGGTGTTTAAACAAAAATACATGAAAGTTTTGGACGTAAAACAGGTGTTTGTCGGCGGAATTCAGTTATTTCTTTACATATGTAAAAATCGGCATGTGTTGCTATGACAGTACATTTGTACTTTTACACTGGCGACAGCAACTAAAATGAGAATATTGAAAATGTGTCGAAAAAAATGATGATAAAGCTGTGAAATTCAAAGTTTTGTTTAGTTTATAATTAGAAAATTTAGATTTATGTATTTTGTTATGAATGGCTATTCTTAGATTTAAATGCATTCTTAAAAGACGAATACGCGATGTTATGATAGGGCAATTGATTAATTGATTATTGAATTTAATCTAGGGGTGTATTTTTGATCCCTGACCTTTCTTCTAACGCTAATTATTAAAGGATAAACCAATACCCAGGGCATAAGCATTTTACATTATTTTATAAGCAGGAAAAAGAACAAATAGTGTTTCTTGAATGAGATATTTCTAATATTTTGCACATTCACCGCAACCTAAAATACCTACCTCTTTAGGTAGCGTCGAGTCAATGGACAACCGGTCCCAACGCATGATAAAGTCGGACAGGCAGTCAGAGACAGAGACATGTGAAAAAGTATTTTTTGCCCACTGTTGTAGAGCTTTGGTTTTCCTAATCGTGAGTTCGAATCCCGCTGTGAGGGATTCTTTCTTTGCTTTTAGATTGATGTCAAAAGTTTAGGCTGCATTGTGATGCTGGGTCGTCTACTAGTAGTTAGTAACACCACATGGTACTTATAAAGGATGGCGCCTGCCCCCAGTCTCTTCATTCGATGCATTATTGCTTCGACAGGCTAAAACATGATATAGACACACATATCGAATAAACAACACAAAAACGTGCAGAGTTACTTTTATTTTCTAAATATCATATTGATTAAAAAGAAGAATCTGATTATATAGAATAGCATCAATATAACATTTTCATTATTTAAGTGGTAGAGTGCATAAAAATAACATAATAATTATGTGCTAATTATATTATATTCTAGAACAAATCTTAAAATTCATCAAATTTTATGCTGTGTCCAAAGTCAGTTTGTTACGGCGTCCGGGCTGTTAAAGTCTATTTTTGTACTAAACTAAAGTCGGTTTATTTCTCTATGCATACTAATATATGAATACATATACGATTTCCCTCTTTAAACTGACAAAGCCTTGTCGAATATAAACTCTTCCTAATAACAACAGGGAAACTTTATTTCCAATTGTTTTCATAATGGTCTCTGATATTTAAAGACTGACACATAATTTCGTTTAAACAAGATGTATAAAAATATTTATATTTATAAAAAATAATATAATTATCAAGGTGAATCAATTGCATATCACAGTTAAAATAATCACAGTTTACAATTAAAATATAACAACAATATCGCGGTAACTAGCCACCAATATACTCTTGAAAGAATTTTACTCTGCTTGTAACTTTGCAGCGCAGGTAAAGGCTTCTGAGAGCTAAAAAAAGGAACAATAGGAACAGTGTCCATTTCGTTCCCCACCCCTTTCTTTATCCAACAGGGTTGA
This sequence comes from Cyclina sinensis, assembly GCA_012932295.1. NCBI lineage: Eukaryota > Metazoa > Mollusca > Bivalvia > Venerida > Veneridae > Cyclina > Cyclina sinensis. Next base: position 28,478,240 of record JAAONU010000008.1, read on the forward strand.
AAGGTAGGTGATTTATTTCCTGTCTTGTGTACGGAGTGGTGGATGAATTTCACTAGACATTACATTCATGAGATATAGAGCAGTCTGCAAAATTTCTTATGACATCAATTTCACGATGTCCGTACCTTGTTCATTGGTAGTTAATCAGATACTTCACAGAAAGAAAACAGTCCTTGACAATGTAAGAATATGCAGTTGCAAATTTGCAAGATAATTGAATAGACTTATCATTTAAAAAAAATCAATTTCCGTTCCTTTTGTGCATCGAATGTATAACTGCGTGTAAGATAGCACAAAATATTGGCAAGTCCTTCATATGTAAGATACCTTCATGGTTCATGGTTATCACCAGAAAAACGCATATTTGTTCCAAGTAACACGTAAACCATAGTATTTGAAATTACTTTTCGATAGGAGAGGCAAACAGCTTCAGCCAATAACAGCGGCAATATAATTTTTTTTTCTCTTTGTGTATATTTCTGAAACAAAGCGCAGGTATGTCTACAGGATTCTTCATTTCGTTAAAGCTTTGAACTTTCGTATACAGTACTTACAGCATTTTTCAGGTGCATTCTATCTTACTTTACCTTTCCTTGTATAAAATCGAGGAACGCTACTACATTTGATCACATAGAATACTTAAATCACTTCCCTGCGAATTAAACAAACAGCAACAAACAAAAATGTTATCTTTGCGATAACCAAATTGGAAACTGACAACATAAGTCTTATCTTAATTGACAAATGTACATGCATGCCACGTAACATTCAAATAGAAGCGACAAATAAGCTTCTTTGAATAAGATCTTGCATGTTGAAGTGAATAATTTCATTTTTTATCAAGTGCAGTAAAAAAGCATATCAAGTGTATTTAGTCGACAGAACAAGAAAAAAGTATGTCTTATATTCCGTTAAAGCTGAATTCATCATTCATCAGAAATGTAACTCCAATCAGACCTATTTTATTATTTTCTTTCTTTTTCATATTTAATGTTTCTACTGTAGCTAAAATTCTTGGTTGCTCGCTATTTCGAGACTTTGCATCCGCTTTAATGTAACAGGCAACGTATAACGCGCGTTTTTGAATGGCCAGCCACCGAAGATGCAATAATTAAATGTTATCTCAAGATAGTAAAGTTTAGTTATCACAGATTATGGCATAAACTTAACTTATCACAAACAATACATTTAATAACGATTTGGTTGAACACTTTTACACCATGTTAATTCAAATCCTCAAGTAAACGTTGAAATGAATGTATTTAAATATACAATATTATTATACTGCAAAAGATTTCAAAATGAGCAAAATATTACACTATAATCTGATATTATCAGAAACAAAAAAAAGAAAATAAGATTGAAAAAAAGAAATACACACATCCATGAACCAATATCATTGCTACACAGTTATTATGTAAGAAACCTTTTAAATATGAAAGCAGTCCTGAGGTGAACGCAGAACAACTATTTTATGTATTTTATGTATAACATTTATGTATTTTATGTTTATGAATCAACATAAACTTCATTTGATCATACCTTTGTTCGTATACCGTTATTTTACTTCTTGATTTCGCATTCCATACCCCAGAAATGTAAAATGCGCTTCTAAACAAGCTAGAATGGATTGAGATATATAAGCTACTAAAATGGTTAAATGTAATCAGTCATTCAGCATAATGAAAACTGCAATACAATTAATCGCATAATTTCCGTATTTTTTCACAACCACATACATCATTTATTGCACGTGTACATGATTATGACCAACAATTAGTTTTACGTGTTCTAAATGAGAAATACTTAAATTGCCCTGGCTATTGATTTAATTTTAAAGAAACCACATAACTTGTTATAAAAATTACAACACCTTTATCTCTTGCAATTTCAAATACAACTGGGAAGGTCTAAAGCAGGAATGTTGTCAAAATAAGTAACCACCTGAAGTACTTCATATATATATATATATATATATATATATATATATATATATATATATATAATAAACTTAAAAATTTACAAAAAAAATGTTACCCTAATGTTTATATAGAAAATCAAATTTATCTTTAATATAGTATCTAGCATTATAAGTTCCAGCAAACTTCATATAACATAAAGTGTAATTTTGACCGACGACACGGGAAAAAGGGCACTCGGACATAATTTCTGGACATTAACCTTTTTACAAATTCTGAACGAATGACATTCTAGGATTATTGTCTGAAAGTTTTAGCTTCCTGCATAGAACAGATATTATATACTATCATGTTGAGGAGGAACTTGACACACAAATTTGTATTCCATAAACTAGCATCACATACCTTAATTTGACATATGATTGTACATAAATTCTGTTTGACAGTAAATTAATCTAGCTGATTTTATATGTTTAACTTTAAGCTATTACATTGTCAAATTCTATACCTTTTCAATGTTATCATTCCGCGTTAGATTTAATCCAGGTAACCTCGGAAAATTGTTGCCGTGGTAATGGTCATTAAAAATTTAATATGAAATAGGCAGTTTTATGAATGGGCTATGATTGTTTTTACTTTAATTTTGTTTTTAAAGTGTCGTTTTTGCTGATTTTTAATTCATTTCAGTTCAATAGTTAAACAAATGCCCGAGTGTCCTTTCCCGTGTCATCGGTCAAATATCTATATCGAAGTTAAATGTTAGGACAGTCTGTTTAATGTACAAATTCTAAATAAAGTTGTCACAAAATAACATATTCTACTAATACTATGTACTACATATAACAATAATTATGATAGTAATAATAATAATAAAGTATTGGTTTGAGGAAAAAGTCCTCTCGTCGTAAAATAAAAATGTAAGAAAGATTTGAAACATGATCTTACTTTTCTTATTATACTACATTTGTGTATTACGTTATTCGAACTTCTGATACGTTTCTGGCATTATTTTCAATAAAAATTTAAGAATATGTCCTTAATATAACCGTTTTGCAAACGCCTGTAAAAACTTTCACTATCGAAGAAAAGAACAATTAATGGAGTCATTTTAGAAAGGGAATGTCCAATCATTCCCAATTAAAATACAGTAATTTGAATTTTTACCTTGTGAAAATGTTATGAAATGTTCACATTAAGGACACGTATCAAGCAAAAAAAACATAAAGTATTGAAAAGTTAAGCTGGCTTAACAAATAATAAATTTGCAAGTGAACTGTAAATAGAATCATCAAAGTTTATTAATAGAATTTGATAAGCTGGCTTAACAAATTCAAATAGAATTAACAAAACAGGACATTGGAAATTTTATGCCGGCTTAACAAATAGCTGTGAAACCACAAACTGTAAACAAAATTTCAGATTTGCTTCCAGAAAACAAATAATAGTGAAGACTCGCACTGTACATAGAATGTTTTTGAATAGTTTGCAACCGGTAATTGTTAGAGATAACAAATTCAAAGTGGAATAAATAAAACAAATGTTTTATTTTATTTGACCTTAAGCCCCTAAATATGACCTTGAGCTTTGACACAGACACCTGAATTTTTCACACAACACTCCGACTCACTATGGAGAATATTTTTCCCGAGTTATATTAAAATCCCTCCATGCATGTAGAAGTTACGCTCCGGACATGGGTTTTGCGCTGACCTTCAAGTGTGACCTTGATCTTTGAGCGGCGGACCTGGGTTTTAGGTGCGACACACCATCGCATCATGATAAACATTTGTACCAAATAATTTTGAAATCCTTCAAAGAATGAGCAAGATATAGACAGGGAAAATCCGGACGGACGCACGGACGAACATACACCGAACTATACGCCAAAAGTGGCGACTAAGTCGAGCTCACCGCAAGCGGGCTTGACAAAAATATCGAAACAATTAAGCCGGGTAGTAGTGAAAACTACATACAGTTAACAAAAAATAAGATTTGCTTCAAGACATTGTTAAGCTGGCTTAACAAAACCAAACTGTATATATACAAAGGATATCGAAAAAGTTGAACAGGCTTAACAAATAATACTGAAGACTAGCAACTGTACATAGAATTTTTAAAATAGTTTGCAACCAGCAATTTTTAAAGGGAGATTACCAATTCAAAATGGAATAAACCAAACAAGACATTGGAAATGTTATACCGGCTTAACAAATAATTGTGAAAACTAGCAACAGTAAATAGTTTTTTTCCCCCAGAAATTGTTAAGCTAGTTTAACAAATACAAACTGAAATTATAATAAATTATCGAGAAAGTCGAGCCCGCTTTACCAATAATTGAGAAAACTACATACTTAAAACGAACTTAAAGATTTTCTTCCAGAAATTGTTAAGCTGGCTTAACAAAACCAAACTGTATATACATATATAAATATCGAGTTAAGCCGGCTTAATAAATAAAAGAGAAGCCCAGAAACTGTACATAGCATTTTAAAATAGATTGCAACCTGCAATTGTTCAGTTGGCTTAAAAAGTCAATTTGGAATAAATAAAACAAGACATTGGAAATGTTATGCCAGCTTAACGAATTATAGTGACAACTGGCAACCGAAAATATACCTAAAAAATTTATTTTCATACATTTTAAAAGGCTTAAAAATACAAAATGTGTAATACAAAATATCGTTTAAGTTTAGCCGGCTTAACAAATAATTGCGAAAACTACATACTGTAAACAAACTTACAGACTTGTTTCCAGAAATTGTTAAGCTGGCTTAACAAAACCAAACTGTTAATATATACAGAAAAAATATCGAAGAAGATAAGCCGGCTTAACAAATAATAGTGAAGACTAGCAACTGTACATATAATTTTTTTAATAGTTTGCAACCAGTAATTGTTACGCTGGCTTAACAAATACGAATAAAATAAATAAAACAACTCCCTCAAAAAATTAAGCCGGGTTAACAAATAATAATTCTAGCAACTGTAAATAGACTTTTCATAGTAGAAACAGGCAGCTGAAAACAGAATTTTGTACATAGTTTGCAACCAGCGACTGTTATGCTTGTTTAACAAATTCAAAAGGAATAAATAAAACAAGACATTGGAAATATTTTGCACTCTTAACAAATGAAATTTCTACCAACTGTAATTAATTAACTGTAATTAATCTTTTCAAAGTCTATCACCAGTAATTGTTAAGCTGGCTTAACAAATTCAAATGGAATAAATAAAACAAGACATTTGATAAGTTAAGCTGGCTTAACAATTTATTATGAAAACTAGATACTATAAACAGATCTGAAGATTTGCTTCCAGAAATTGTTAAGCTGGATTAACAAAACCGAACTGTAAATATATGTATGTTGAAAATGTTATGCCGGCTTAACAAATTATTTTAAAAAACTAGCAACCGTAAATAGACCGTAAAAAACTTTGCTTCCAGAAATTGTAAAGCTTGCTTTATGACATGCAGTTAATTTCGCACTGTATCTATACATGTAGTAAGTTTAAAGTAGAAGGAAAAAATGTTAATGAGTTCATATATTTAATCAGAAAAGTATATATTCGTGTTTTTTTGTAAGCAAAAAATGTAAGTTTATTTTGCTATAAAGCCTACATACTTATCCAAATTTCATGGCTATTTTTTCACTGATTAAATATTTAGAATTTTAAAAGCAGTTTATCGCTAACAAAAGTGTTAAATAGTGTGTGCTTAGAACCCATCATGACGAGAAAGGTATAAATATTTAAATGACACAAACACTTTTGTTGAGAAAAATGTCCCCTTTTCTTAATTCATATTTTCCTTCATATAGCAATTTGTGACAAAACTTCTGTTTGTTTAAAAAGTATTTTGATTAGTCTTGCTACATAGGTAATTAACATGAAACTTAACCAAAGATATTTAGAAAATGATGTGTTCAGTTAAATGTATAAAATCTACGCAACAATACTGTCTGGCATCATACTAACGTGACATTACTTCCAAGATATTCTTTTCTTTCTTTTTTCTTCATTATGTAGACGGGTATAGGTATATGGTGATAAATCGATAAGGCAAAAACCGTGTGGCTTGGTAGCTCAGTTGGTAGAGTGTCCGCCCTGTAAGCGGAAGGCCCTGGGTTCGAGTCCCGGTCGAGCCACGATTTTTCACCACCTGTTACATTTGGCGCCCAACGTAAATAACCTACGTTATAATTTGGCTACTGCTTCGGCACCTCGAGAATGTTTCATAATATTCTCTGTGACTCTGAGAATTCGGGACGAATTCTAAATTTGGAGGGGGTATATGTAGTTGGGTATAGGTATATGGTGATAAATCGATAAGGCAAAAACCGTGTGGCTTGGTAGCTCAGTTGGTAGAGTGTCCGCCCTGTAAGCGGAAGGCCCTGGGTTCGAGTCCCGGTCGAGCCACGATTTTTCACCACCTGTTACATTTAGAAAACACATTAGTCAGTTGACCGTATAGACTTGAACAAAATAAATTACTCGTACCGGCTCGTTGGTATCTGGCATTCATTTATATATCATGTTTGAGAGCATTATAATGTTTGAAAGACTCCTGCTGTAGTACATGTTCTGGTATTTGGTATTTTTGTTCTGTTTTATTTCACTTTCTGTCTGTTTTCTTCGGGTCATTTATGGCATTTATTAACCGTTCTTCCATATTATTTAGGTCGGTTTTTGTCGCAAAACGAGCTTCAATGTAATCTAACAGGACTTCAGGTTTAAAAGATACGAGACTGCTGACACCAAGTTCTTTTAAAATCTCTGTTATCGGTGTAACCGCAGCAGTTTGGTCTTCCTCGAAAAAGCCTACCAACATGCCGATGCACCTCAATTGCTTCTGCTTATCTTCAATAAATACCAAAGCTCCAGAATCACCCTTTTTACAAAACGTTCCAGATTTTGGTTGGATTTGGTATTGTTTATATAAAGTACAGGTTACATAGTCGCCATTTTCCTTATTTGTTTTATCTGACAGCTTGCAGATAAAATCATGTTCTCTGGCGACTGAGTTCGAGAACAGTAAGGTTCCAAAAGTTGTTTTCGTTTCGTATCCAAACTTTTGTACCTGCTGTTTCCGAGCAGGTATACCTAACTTACCCAAAACATTCCCCGAGTCGAACTTCAGAGCTGAAATATCAGAAATATGCAATTTTAGCTTGCCATATGTCACAGATATAATATTATAAGAAACGTTCATGTGTATGTAATTCTGATCGAGAGCAGATGAATACCGGCAACAACGACATTTAGTTGATTTTACTGATATCTATGGTGACTGATTTACACCATGTCGTACTTTCGCGTTTTCGCCACAAAAATGTGAAAATGTGAAAACATGAAGTAACGACAAAGTCAAATTTTGTGTCGTGTTTTCGCCTCTAATTTGTCGTGTCTTTACATTTTTGCATATTTGCTTTTTTGTATTTCGCTTTTTCGCATTTTTGCTTTTTCGATTTGTTGCATTGTCGCAATTTTGCTTTTCGCATTGTTATGTTTTTGCTTTTTCGCTTCTTTGCGTTCCGGTTACGCATGCGCAGATTTATTACACATATGTTGAATGTGTTGAAACATTACCTTTTAAAGGTAATGGACAGTCGCGTTGTTTATAAAATACAAACCAGTAGGAAAGCAATAACAAAAGTATTAATTAAAAAGGATACCGCAGTCACCATATCCATAAATTGTTTAATTGATAAAACAACCGGAATAGTATAAGAGATATAGGGCAGACATCGAAAAGTACATGGGAAAAGGGCATTCATCCTGCAGAAAATGAATGAACCGAAAATATTTGATGACGTGCACTTCTACGCTTGTCACTGATTTCTTCTGTAAATAGCTGAAAACTGCCAAAGGCATAGGAGAATAAGAAAAATGAATGCATTAAGGGAAATTACACCGCTGAAAATCATTGAACTGCAATTTTCCAAACAAAGTCTTCTGTATGTTTTGTTTTTGTTTTTTGTTTATATTATATTTCATCAGGTGCTGACAGAGGATTTGTTCAGAATAAAGCCACTGGAAAATTGGATACATACAGGATTACACCAGGTTGGGCAGAGAAGTCGTCCAGACAAAACACTGAAAAATCGATGGATAAAGATGGATAAAGAGCAAGAGTACGAAATACTTGAATTGAAACGTCAAATGTCGTATAAACAATCGAAATGCATTTATTGCAAGTTGTTGGTCAGTGAAATATTTTTGTCTATGGTTTGAGATAGATTTTGTTATCTTTAATCTGACGTTATAGCGATAATCTCTGTAATCACAATAATGTCTCTTAAAGGATCGTCGGATTGTTACTACATGATATCAGCCTAATTATTTTGTAAACACTCATGTTAAAAAGTTGTTGTTTTTCTCAAAAATATGCTCCTGTAGGAGGCTGACATAATTTCAAATATCACAAACAAGAAGCGTCGCAATGCGACGAAAACCAGGTTTTCAACGACCAAGTATTGATGTGACAGAAATTAGGAAGAAATATGGCAGTGAAGTAAAAATGATGCTGTTATTTTGGTACCAACACAGAAAGTTGGTTTCAATAGTTCAAAATAAAAAAGCAGATAACTGAGTAGCAATGTCAGGCTATATTTTCATGTAAGCTACACACATGCCAAGTTGAGTATCAATAGGTCAAAGTGTGCTGAAGTTATTGAGTAGAAGCTGAAAATTTTATTGTAAGCAAGTGACCTTGTCCTTGCTCCCAGATATATAAGTTGCAATACCAAGCTGCATCTTAATATAAGCTACACAGCAACAGGTCAACGCAAACTCAAGTTATTACGTGAAAACTGAATTTCTTTTTTAAAGCAACAGTGACCTTGACCTTGTTCACAGACACCTGGGTGGCAATCCCGAGTAGCGTCTTGATATAAGCTACCCACACACCAAGTTTGGCGTCAATAGAGCAAACAAACTCAAGTTATTGAGCGGGAACTGAATTTCAATTTTTAGCTACAGTGACCTTGAGGTCACAGCTCACTCAAGTAATTATGTGGAAACTGAATTTCCATTTTAGCAACAGTGACCTTGACCTTGATCATAGACACCTGGGTAGCAATGCAAAGCTGCCTCTTGATATAAGCTACCCATACACCAAGCTTGTTGTCAATAGGCCAAAGCAAACTCAATTATTTAGCGGAAACTGAACTTCTATTTTTTAGCAACAGTGACCTTGACCATGATCATAGACAACTGGGTAGCAATGCCAAGCAGCCTCTTGATATAAGCTACCCATACACCAATTTGTTGTCTATAGGCCAAAGCAAACTCAAGTTATTGAGCGGAAACTGAATTTCTGTTTTTAGCAACAGTGACCTTGACCTTGATTATAGACACCTGGGTAGCAATCCCAAGCTGCCTCTTTATATAAGCTACTCATACACCAAGCTTCTTATCAATAGGCCAAAGCATACTCAAGTAATTGAGCGGAAACTGAATTTCTATTTTTAGCAACAGTGACATTGACCTTGATAACAGACACCTTGGTAGCAATGCCAAGCTGCCCCTTGATATAAGCTACCCATACACCAAGTATGGCGTCAATAGGCCAAATCAAACTCAAGGAATTGAGCGGATACTGAATTTCTATTTTCAGCAACAGTGTCCTTGACCTTGATCACAGACATCTGGGTAGCAATCCCAAGCTGCCTCTTGATATAAGCTACCCATAACCCAATCTTTGTGTCAATAGGCCAAAGCAAACTCAAGTATTTGTGCAGAAACTGATTTTCTAATTTTAGCAACAGTGACCTTGACCTTGACCACAGACACCTGGGAAGCAATCCTAAGCTGTCTCTTAATATAAGCTACTCACACACAAAGTTGAGCGTCAATAGACCAAAGCAAACTCAAGTTATTGAGCAGAAACTGGATTTCTATTTTAAGCAACAGTGACCTTGACTTTGATCACAGACACCTGGGTAGCAATGCCAAGCCGCCTCTTGATATAAGCTTCCCAAACACCAAGTTTTGTGTCAATAGGACAAAGCAAACTAAAGTTATTGACCGGAAACTGAATTTTTATTTTTAGCAACAGCGACCTTGACTTTGATCACAGATACCTGGGTAGCAATCCCAAGCTGCCTCTTGATATAAGCTACCTATACACCAAGTTTGGCGTCAATAGACCAAACAAACTCAAGTTATTGAGCGGAAACTGAATTTCAATTTTTAGCTACAGTGACCTTGACCTTGAACACAGACACCTGGGTCGCAAACCCAAGCTGCCTCTTGATATAAGCTACCTATACACCAAGTTTGTCGTCAATAGACCAAACAAACCCAAGTTATTGAGCGGAAACTGATTTTTTTTTTTAGCAACAGTGACCTTGACCTTGATCACAGACACCTTGGTAGCAATCCCAATCTGCCTCTTGATATATGCTACATACACACCAAGTTTGGCGTCAATAAGCCACAGCAAACTCAGGTTACTGAGCGGAAACCAAAAGTTGACGCCCGCCCGCCTGCCGACTTCAGCATTACAATAACTAGTTTTCGTTGAAAACGTGGTTAATAAATGTCTATGACCTACGATTATTAACAATAAATGCATTTAAAAAAAATTATATTTTACAGCATTCAATTCCCTAAAAATGTAAAAACATGTGGCGGATATTGAAGATTTCAGTACCTGATACGAGATATCTGTCCAATATTCTCAGTATAACAAGTTTACAAAATAACCGAACGCATAAATTTTAGTATTTGTAGAGAGAATTGCTGTCGTAAACTGTTTAAGAATAACGTTTTGTTCAATGAAATGAACACTTTTTAAGTGTTTAAATGACTTCAGAATGTTTTCTCACTTAATTTTAATGAGAAACAAAAGACTTAAAGTTCGTGGAGTTTTCATTTCTTATATATGACCTTTATTACTGACGTTTTGAGTAAGTTTACTCGTTTACCCTTATGAGTAATTTTACCCTTTCAGCTGTTTGATCATTTTCCTAACATATATGTATAAGGGTGAAGTTGAACAATCTTTGAGAAGTCACCTTGAACTAAGATGAGATGACCAAAAACATACTGACATCACTTTAAGTATACTTGCGCAGGCTAATCACGGTGCGTTTTGTAATATTTACCATAGAATAATAAATCAAAATAAAACATACCATTACGGCGTCCGTTTACATCTGGAAAAGAGCCTGTAGAAGGAAACCGCTTTTCAATTGTAAACACCGCAAGGTCTACACCTGGAACATCCCCACCTCCTTCTTTATAAATCAATGTTACAGGTTTTCCGATTCTATTTTTGTCACTTTTAGATGGCTTTTTGCTGTCTTCTTTAGATGGCTGAAAGACATTGCGAGGCACAGACCTGCCGAAAAATGATGGAAAATCGTCAACATTCAAAACTTTCCTTCCTTTAAGGTCATGTTGCTTTTTGGCATTGAGAAATCCATGGGCACACGTTATTCCGCATAAACCGTATTCCATGTGTTCAATGAACCCGCCTAATGTGGCACACTTACCATCAGTTTCAATTTTGCATCCCATGCACAAATTCTCCTGAAACTGGTCAGCCGGCGCTCCGCAAAAACGAAATTGACCTTCTCTAACATTCACCGGAATTCCTTTTAATGTTTTACAGTATTTCTTTTCAAACAATGGCATATACTCTTCCACTAAAACATACAATACAATGCAAGACCTTGACACAGTTATTTGCTTGCCTGCTTTGTTTCGTTTATACATAATTGAAGATGCTGAGATACCTGAAAGGAACTTGTGTTTCTTCATCAAATCCTCTGAATGCTTGTCAATCACTGAGCTAACTTTTCTGGCCATTTCTGCTGTAAGTGGTTGGATTTTTTTTGAGATACGTAACCGCTTACCATTGCTATTTTGCGGACCTAAAATCCGAACTCTGATTAACCATGGTAGATCACTCAGGCTTACATTTTCAGTTGCAAATGCAACAAATGTTACTGCAGTTTCTTTACCTATCTTGTATGCAGGGCAGACATGAACAATATGGTTTGACGTTCCCTTAATAAACGAACATATTTTTTCACATTCTTTTAGTATATAGGACGATGTTCTGCACTTGGTGGAAAAATACTCGTCTAAAGTTTCCCTGTCTAGGAGATCTTTTAAATCCGTGCTATTGTGTTCATCGGTACCATCTAATCTTCGTTTGTTTCCAACATCTAAATGTAAATTGCACAAATAAACTGCTGTTACAATTATTTAATATTTTTACACTACATAGCCAAATCGTACATGTCATCATTGCATTTATCTATGTTGTTTCAAGAAGATGAATTGAAACGATCATTTAAAAAGGCAGATTAAAAAAGATTTCCTAGAAGTGATAGACATGTTCTTCCAAATGGTAAAGATGTTGACAAGAGCTCGAAATGTCAATTTTCTTTTTCACAAATGACCCCTCTATCATTATGTAAACACTGAAAGGAAAGAGGACATTCTGGAGGTTTCATCTGAAAAGAAGAACCTTGATACATACAGATAGCGCCATTATATTTTGTAACTGTTTTAGGAAAAGAAACATTGTACACAATGTGCAGTTTTCATTTACTTTTATTTGTACTAAATGGATAAAATTGTGATTTTCAAGCATTTGACACATTTATTTTTTTTTATTTTGCTAATTAATATTAGAGCTGTTACATTTATAATGTTCCTGAAGTCAACTTTCAAATTAAATTTTCATTGGAAAGAATTAGAGTAAAGCGAACATTAAAAAAAGGATGTGTAATGCATTCTTTCTATTCTCTGAAAAGTCGAATCCATGTTTGTGACAACTTTAAGCCTAAGAAATTTTAAGTAAGTAATTATATATTTGCCTATAATTCTAATCTACTTGTATTTTTTCAATACTTTAAATATCTTGTCAAGTGAAGTCATGGGTATATCTTTTTTATTTTGTCTTCTCGCAAAACTGTATAGGATATTTTGAATTTGGAAAAATCACCGTTGTAGGAATAACTGGGCTTTGAAGTGATAGCATATTTGATCTATAGATATCAAAATTAGTCAACGCTACACCTTAATGATATTTTTGCAGAGTTTCATAACCAAGTCTAATAACGTCAGTCATTAGCCTTTTACCGATATGACAAACTGATGTCTCACACTTTCTCTATTTCGAGTTGGTCGGTCATTCTACTACCATTTTCAGCCATGTATTCATGGCCATCTCTATCAAGATACATGCACTTGTTTAAAAATGTTACTCATCACCCGATTTCCTTTTCTCTCGAGCAATATCGCCTGCAAAAGTGATTAGAGTTTACACTGTTAGGTAAAGAACGAGACTCGTCGGTACACCGGTACACCGGTCAAAAATCAGTTAAAGCGCCGACCAATGTGTTTTATTCAAACTCCGCCTTTTACCTGTCAAAAGAGTCATTCTAGTGTTATTCTGTGTACGAAATGGAAAAGCGGTTAGAAAAAAAAACATATTGAGTGAAGATTTTCGGGTAGCAATGCAGCGACAATTACGGCACAGCAACACTGGCGCGGCCAAGGAACGTTTTTTTTCTGGCTGTTTTATTGACAGGTATACCTGAGAAAACTGCCTCGCTGTGATTGGATGATCAGTAAAGTGACAGTTTAAGCTACTGAAATAAACATCGTAACGTCACGTTTTACCGCTTTCCGAATACGTGAAACTCTAATCTGTTTTGCAAGCGGTAATAAGGTTTTTAACTACGAACAACACACTATTTGATATGTCTGACTAAAGATCAAGTCGAAAATTTAAGTACAAAAATAAGAGAAAATACATTTCATACAACTGATGAGCGCTATTATTTAAAGTTTTGATATAGTCAATATATGTTACCACGCGCAGTGGAGAGATGACGGCAGTGCTATGTAATAATTAAATCGACGGGCCAAAGCGAAGCAGGTTTTAGTGTTTTAAAATAACGAAGGAGAACTATCTCATTATACATAACACAGGCAGTTAAATTTTACTGATATTCCACATTTATAATAGACAGGGTCATAGTAAAAACAGCTTTGGTAAAGATCAGATTGACAACATTTTGGAGCACAATATAGTTTAAAAGAGAAATAATAGTAAATATATTCTTCATAAGTCACCTTCACCTTCTTTTAAACCTGTGATTCCCAGAAAATGCTGATTACGAGCTGTAACCTTTGACGTTCTATTTTTTTTAATTCAAGAACAATTTACCCTATAAGAAAGGGTTAACAAAATAATTTCATTAAGTTTTAAAACATTTGGTATAATTTAATTTGATTTCTTCGTTATAGAAATACATATACATAGATATAAACCTGATGGCAGATGTAAAACTAACAAGAAATATTTTTAAAACATACATGCCCCATAGCAGCACCTAATTGCTTGTGGTTGGGCCAAAGCGTTCTCTAGTAATTGATTGGAAACTGTTTTTAGGATGAAAGTCTCTGTGATCTTGACCTTTGACCTAATGACCTAAAAGTCAATAGGGTATCATCATAGGTCAAAGTGTTCTCTAGTTATTGATCGGAAACCGTTTATAGGATGAAGGTTCCTGTGAGCTTGATCTTTGACTTAATGACCTCAAAATCAATAGGGTATCATCTACTGGTGATGCCAGCAAACCAAGTTTGGTGAACCTAGGTCAAAGCGTTCTCTTATTATTGATCGGAAACCGTTTTTAGGCTGAAAGTCTCTGTGATCTTGACCATTGACGTAATGAGCCCAAAGTCAATAGGGGTCATCTACTGGTGATGACCAAGCAGCATACCAAGTTTGGTGAACCTAGGTCAAAGCGTTCTCTAGTTATTGATCGGAAACCGTTTTTAAGATGATAGTCTCTGTGATCTTGACCTTTGACCTAATTATCTAAAAGTCAATAGGGGTCATCTACTGGTGATGACCAACCAGCATACCACCATGCTAATTAGATGTTTTTTGTGTGAAAAACGTCTCCCCCCTGCACCCGACGGAAGAAAGGCCAAGGAAGAGATATCACCTTTCTGAAACAGAAGCCTCTGTCATTTAATATGGTATCAAGAACATTATATATATATATATATATATATATATATATATATATATATATATATATATATATATATATAACAATGTTTATATATTAACATGTATGGTTATGATAGTTTCACACCTTACTCTAGGCACGGTTGACGTAACCTGACATCACAGTGGAACTGTTTGTATCAACGGCAGTGTGGAAGACAGCATATGTTACATCGTGGTAGCTGTAATGTATTGGAGTAACACCAGCTTCAATGCAGTCCATGCTTTTAACATATATATGGCCGAGAAGTGTCTTTCCAGCAGTGACCTTGACCTTTGACCTACTAACCCCAAAATCAATAGAATTCTTCTACTTAATAAGGGCAATCACCCTATAAAATTCGAAAGCTCTGGGTGAAATAAAACTCGAGTTATTGAGCAGAAATAGTTTACATACTTCGGGCCCCTGTGACCTTGACCTTTGACCAACTGACCCCAAAATCAATAGAATTCTTCTACTTAATAAGGGCAATCACCCTATGAAGGTTCAAGGCTCTGAGTGAAATAAAACTCGAGTTATTGAGCGGAAACGGTTTACACTCTCCGGACCCCTGTGACCTTGACCTTTCACCTACTTACACCAGAATCAAAAGGCGTCTTTTACTTATTAAGGGCAATCACCCTATGAAATTCGAAGGCTCTGGGTGAAACAGAACTCCAGTCATTGAGCATAAAAGGTTTACACTCTTCAGGACCCTGTGACCCTGACCTTTGACCTACTGACCCCAGAATCAATATGATTCTTCTACTCAATAAGGGCAATCACCCTATGAAATTGGAAGTCTCTGGGTGAACTGGAACTCCAGTTATTGAGTGGAAACCGTTTACACTCTTCTGGCCCCTGTGACCTTGACCTTTGACCTACTTACCCCAAAATCAACAGAATTCTTTCACTCAATAAGGGCAATCACCCGATGAAGTTGAATACTCTGGGTGAAATAGAACTCAAGTTATTGAGCGGAAACGGTTTACACTCTTCGGGCCCCTGTGACCTTGACCTTTGACATACTGACCCCAATATCAATAGGATTCTTCTACTCAATAAGGGCAATCATCTAATGAAGGTTGAAGGCTCTGGGTCAAACGGTACTCCAGTTATTCATCAGAAACGAAAGTGTGACAGACGGACAGAAGGACAAGGCAAAAACAAGACGGGGGGAGACATAATGAGGAACTAGATAAAATTAATTTAGAACTAGAAGGTTATTGTTTTAAATTACTGGATTAAATTATGAAGGTAGATAATAAGATATGTTTAATAGGGGAAAGAATGATGTTTCTTGCATTAGAAACAAAAAAAAAACACAGTTTATCAGCCTAGTAGGTAATGATGTTATTAAATAATTAGGTTGCCAAGAATTTTGGCTAAATCAATCTGTGGAAATGAAGATTTGTTCAAATAGAATTAAAAAAAAAACAAGAGCACCGCTGCGTGGAGTATTATTTGTGGTATAAGGGAGGAAACCTTAGGCTTTAGAATTAAATGATTTGCTTTAAAATTTGAATTTTTTATTAACATTCTATAATTTTAATTTTAGTGTTTTATAGATCTTTATCATATCTGAAGTTTATGTTTTATAATTTGTATACATGTCAATCTTTCAGAAGTTATGATGTTCATGCTGTGATGCATGGTTATAAAGTTATACTGCAAAAATATTGATTGTTTAGATGATTGTCACCTTGACCTTTTATTTACTTACCCCGAACAGTAAAGGGGTCATATAATCAATGATGGCAATCATCCTAAGAAGTTTTAAGTATGTATTAGATGTAGTTGCTAGCTTTTCAGTGTTCAGCTCATTGTTACCTTGACATCTGACCTACTGATTCTTTGACATACTGACCCCAAAATGTATAGGGACCTCCATTCAATGTGTGCAATCATGATGTAAAGTTTGAAGTCTCTATAACAAATAATTGTCAAGTTACATGGCAGAAATCGTTTTCAATGGTTAGATCACTGTGACCTTGACCTTTGAGCTACTGACTCCAAAATCAATATGGGTTATCTTTTCAACGTAGGCAATCGTTTGAAGTGAAAAAGGCTTTAGGCCAAAGAGTACTCAAGTTATTTTCCGGAAACCAAATTGCTAACGGACGGACACCCAGGACCATAACTTAAAATGCCCCTTCGGGCATACACATAGAACAGTAATAATTTTAAGTTCGGAAAAATATGCCTATACCAGAGGAGAAGCCACAAGGCGAACAGCGTTTATCTATATATTTATTTTTTATTTATCTATTTTTTTTCTTTTGTTGAAAATATACTTTTAAGTGTTACCTTACCAACTACAGAATTTAGATTTGCCTTATCACTTATGAACATTTCATCACTTAGGGTAGTTGCTAAAACTTGAATAAAATTTAATAAACATATAGCAGTTCCATACAATGGAAGGACGAGCAAACCTTTTTCACATTTAGAAGATTGTTTTCAATTTGTTTTAGCATGCCCATTGTATAATGACTTATGACAGAAAACATTTGAACTATCAGAAGGTATTCCTCAGTTCGACACATATACCAACGTAGAGTTAGACATTCAGCAATGTATATCTTTATAAATTTGAACGTAAAAATATTTTTTTTTTGTTTACAGTTAAATGTTAATATATATTTTAGGTAATGTTAAAATGATAAATATTTTATAAAATGGTGGGCATTTCACATACATGAATTGGGTTATAGAAAGAAGTGTCAGTATACATAACAAGTGGAATTTAAAAAAGAAAATGTTTACAGACAAACGATCGTCTCAATGACAACATTATTTGTCACAAGTATCCCTTCCGTCATTATGTACACACTAAAAGGAAAAAAAACATTCTCTCTGAATACAGGAGGACGTTTTTCTCATCTGTAATTTTTGTACTGAATAGAAGAACCTGGACATAGTGTTATAACCTTTTTTAATCTGATTTAGGAAAGGAAAATTCGTATATGGTGTGTAGTTATCATTTATCTTTATCTATATACTAAATGGATAAGATAGTGATTTTTAAGCATTTCTTTTTCTTTTTCTGTTGCTGTTTAATGTTAGAACTTACATGTATAATGTTCCTGAAGTATTAACCTATCAATCTGTGTTTATAATAACATGTCGCTTCCAGATGTGGAATAACATAAGACTTGAAATCAAAGGTAGCTGGTGAAGTTATATATGTCAAAACTGGATTGGCAATCTAGTACCAATATTCGGATACCAAACATTCGGCAAACAAAAGATTCAATATTGTTTTCATTATTCGTTCCCATTCAAATTTAAAACATGTTACTATGCAATTATGACACACATGTTAAGGTTGTAAAAGCTACTTACTGATTTAGTTAAAAAGCTCTATAAAAGTCTTATAGTGCTTGATTGCTTCATTAAAGCAGAATACAGTACTATACATACTATAGTATTACTAATTTGGCCAATGTCGCAATCACAGTTCAAACTGACTCATATACTATAATGATGCAATTATGGCAAATCTGATTTTTATTAAGGTTACATTTCAATTTAGTTTAAAAAGATATACAATACTTATCAAGCTTTTCCGATTCATGAAAACAGAAGAGAATATTTTTAACGTGGCAATGCCTTTAATTTCTATTCAGCTTTTATACTAACTAAATTATTGGTCAATTAAAATATATTTCATGGATGACAGTTGATTTCAAAGACAACAAAAAAGCATGTACATTGTAAAAAGAAAAAAAACTAGTACTCTCGGGCTTAGTTCTTATATCTGTTGAAATTAAACTAAATCATTCTTAGGTTAAAATGATAATGTGTTTACTTGAGATAAAAATCTGTATGTTCAGATAAGATTCTTGAAATAAAATTTAATAATCGGCAGTCATGTTTCACGACACGATCATTATTTAAAGTATGTACCTTTGCAATTTATGGTTGAATCTATGTCACTAAATTAGACCATGAAGAACAAATATGAACAAGTAATCGCCTTCCCATTTAGTTAGTCATTAAAACCATATATTCGAAAATAATCCTTCAAATTGAATAATGCATTTAAACACTGGGATAATGATGCTCTTGGTGTCAGTTGTTTGAAAAAAGGATCTTTTTAAGTACTTGGGCTTTCATTACACATATGGCATCATTATACATCTAATTAAAAACTGCTTAGAACAAAACACTCTAGCAACAATTGTAGCCCACGTTTTAAGGAAACATGACATATATATATTCAGCTTTCATTCGTCCGTAAAGTTTCTAGAAAGTGAGTGAAAGTGAAATGTTTGATGAAAACTTTACTGCTGCAAAAGTTGACAGTTTGTAAAAAGGCCCGAAACTATGCTTAATTCTCTTGGCTCAGTGTTATCTTATCTTGGTTCAGATAAACATAATTCATCAACATACATGCAACGATTCGGAGTGAATGTCCTCTATAAGGACCTTCCTATTGCATCAATACTGTACCTATCTTACTTTCGCTGATCAAATGTGTCATTAATATTTGTTGACCTTATACCAGTGTATTAAGGTCAAATAGTTTTTTTTATGAAAGGTCTGTCAGGGTGTTAATTTGTATTTAGGACACTAGTCCTTATTAAATAAGGGTTTAAATAGTGGTGTGCCAGTCTATCAGTCAGTAAACATTTTCGTTATACATTCACTTAGATTTTTCTATTCAGTTTTAAACAACCACTGAGTAAGTGTGTTGGCGTTAAATTCTTTGTTTATTCACGCAGTGTATGTATCACTAGGTGTCAGTCATTTAATGTTATGTTAAATCACTCTGTCTGTTTGTTTTTACACTGTACTAGTCCATAACAGTCGTAAATGTGGACGTTTACATGGAAGCTCGAGAGAAGCATAAGTTGTTCCCTGATAGATTTACTACCGCCTACAAAAAAAACTGACCAAGGTAAAACATGGCTCAACTACATTTATCTCTCTTCCTGCATAGCACAAAAGGCAGGGAAAGGAGAACGGATTATTGTAAACTTTTTAAGAGCCCCGTGCGACATTACCGATCAGTAAAAGTCTTAACTGCCGGTTGATTATTTGATGTAAAATCTCTTGGCAGATATTTCGACTATTAATATATTTTCAAAGCAATTTGACCACGGTCGTTTAACATGCTCACTCACACAGTTAGATTTGTAAGTGTATAAAAGCAGTCGAATTTCAGTTAGGAAAACAAAGTCAACATCTGTGTTCTGTCAATCTTGGAATAAAATTCATTCAGTTATATCCATAGCCACACAAGTGTAATAAATAATTAGAATAATATTAGTTTCATTTTGAGCCCTGTTGAATTTTAAAGACAGACAGCATTTATTTACAATTTTCTATTAGGCTATGTGGTAGCCGTAGTAAACCGATTCTATTCTTACGTCAATGTGTATGGAGGCCGTTGCTTTGCCAAAAATGCAGCCTTGTTGATCCAAGATGTACAGTTTGTTTTCTAACATAATGCATTTGTATTTCCTTGTATGTAAAGTCCAGTGATGCATTCACGAACTGAGTTTGCAGACTAAACAATGTGTTTGAAAAGAAATTAATATGAAGTGTGTAAGACTGCGATATTCACATTGCTAGTTCTGGATTCACCTATCTGATACGCATTTAGTTTGTAAAGAATAATCTAAATAAAACGTCAGTTCCAAGGATGGATTTTTTTTGCAAAAAATAGTCTCAATAAAGATGACAAACAGTGATCATTAACTGACGCGTAAATAAATATATTTGTCAAGAAGTGTGTAATACATGGTGCTGATACCATGTGACTTATGCCGATGTTTCGGGCTGAAATTGGTCTACAAACTGTCAATTCGGGTAATATTTTTGTGATAACCTTTTTAAAACATCTTTTTGTAACACATGTTTCTCAAATTATGTTTCGCATTTTATTATTATTATTATTATTATTATTTGATAAAGAGCAACAGTGCATCTAAACTACATAAAATCGTGATCATATGTTGGATATATGTGGAAGCATATTAAAAAACGATGCTAAAACTACCTATAAAGTTTGTTTATGAAACTAAATTTTATGTCCCTAGCGATTTCTCTTAGGTAGAGAATAGATAATATGTGTGAAATGTATTTAATTCAACAAGCGAACTAAATGATACAAGATAATGCAAAAGAGATATTTGTGGAAGGGGTTTATTAAATGAT
The DNA here is from genome assembly GCA_012932295.1 of Cyclina sinensis. Classification (NCBI taxonomy): domain Eukaryota; kingdom Metazoa; phylum Mollusca; class Bivalvia; order Venerida; family Veneridae; genus Cyclina; species Cyclina sinensis. Next base: position 28,499,346 of record JAAONU010000008.1, read on the forward strand.
ACGACTGTATAGAATCAAAATGTTTCAATGTAACCACTATAAACGTATTAGGTTTCTATAAAATCCTCAAAGACCATAAAAACATATTTTGTTGGAAGCAATTCTTATTCATTGTGTTTGTGTATTCGTTGTGTGCGGTGTGTGTGTATGTGTGTGTCATTTCGTTATTTTTATCTATCCTCTTGTTAACGCACCTGAGCGATAACTCAAGTAAGCAATTAGAATTGCCTACTCTGTGTCATCTGTACGTCAACAATTTGCTTAAAGAAAGAAAAGGGCTATTGTTTAATATGTATTTTTTTAAAGTATGAAAAATAACAAAAGGCAATAACTCCTAAATTATGCAAAATAGAGTAACGGTTCTTGCACGCTGCACTTTTCCTCATAGAGATCTATCTACCAATAAATTTCATGTTAATATCTCTCATACTTTGTGAGATATGCCCCGGACAAAAAATAAGTATGTGAGATTTCAAAAAGATATTCGAAACTTTAAAAATCGCCATCTTAGAGACTGCATATCCTACTTGAAATTGATTTGGCATCATTTTCGTTAGGTGACCCTCTATATACATTTTTTTTCTTCTGAGAAACAGCAGGTCCAATCTACAAATAATTTAGCACAAAAGGTAACACAAGGCAACTATCTGTCCTCTTTAAACAATTTGAAATTTACTGCGATCCGTAAAATCGGGGCTTATTTTTCCTTCATTGGGCAGCTTTGAAAATCTTAAAACCCCCCGGCCTAGCTATAATAGATGGTCGGTTGAAGAAATTTCCTGACGCGAACTACTTCAACATATCTAGTACTATCAATTTGTAAGTTGGTGTGTTCACCAATGAGTGTATATCTACGTGAGGCACACCAGCCCCCACTATGTGGTCTTACGGTCCGTGTTAGCAATCGAACCCTTCAAAATTTTCACAGTTATGGTATTCAAACCTTTGTCATAGCATAATCTTGTGACGCTATGTACCTCCTCTTGTTTTATGAAAAAAGATTCCTCATAATCATGAGATGCAAGAGATCAGATGTATGAAACAAACAGAGTTAGAGGCATCTGTTTATCTCGAAATCCAACACTTTGGAACTTCACGGTCAGTCGAAATAAAACGGCAGGGTTTCTGTTCGCCCTTTGTTATATTCACCGGCAAACGGGGATACAAAAAGCGGGCCACGCGCAACCAAACTTCAAAAATCAGGTTTGTAATATTATGTATATAAATGCTCCGTTGTGCAAAATATGTCAAATCCACATCGATATGCAGGGATGTTATATATTTAAACAAAATTATTATAACAAGTTTTTGTGTCACCCTTTCGAAAAATGGCGATACATAGGGATCGCTTTGTCCGTCGGTCCGTCACCAAAACATAACGTTGGCTATAACTTTGCCATTTCTAAACATTATCTTATCAAACTTTCAAATTGTATTGCTTATGACAACAGGGTTGGGATGATGCAAAAATCTTTAGGTCAAAATCACATTTGACAGACTTATGCCCCTTTTTGTACTTGGATTCTGTTATGAAAACGTAACGCTGGCAATAACTTTGTTATTTCTTATCATTTCGACATCAAACTTTCAAATTATATTGCTTACAACAGGGTCGTGATGATGCCAAAATCTGTAGGTCAAGGTCACAATTGACAGAGTTATGCCCCTCTTTGTACTTGGATTTTGTCATGAAATCATAACATTGGCTATAACTATGCCATTTCGTAATATTTCTTCATCAAACTTTCCAATTGTAATGCTTACAATTGTATCACTTAAGACAACACCATTTCTCAAGGGCAGATAACCCTTAAACTTATTGTTGCAATGTTATGCCTCTTTTTCAAGTTAAAATTTCTTGGTTAACCCTTTGCTTTATGTCCATGTCTCAAAAAGTGTTAAAGATATTCCATTCAAACTTGGAATACTTGATCACCAGCAAGACCCCTGCAAAGATTGTTTGTACCCATGTCCCTGGGGTCTAAGTTACCCCCACCCCCAGAGGTCACTTGATTTTGCTTATACTAATATATCGGAAAAAAACTTCTTAAGCCTAGAAATAAAATATTAACTGACATGAGATGGGTAAGTATTCCCCACCGTCCCCTCTGCATGTGGACCCGCCCTCCCCCCATTTTTTTACCCCCCGGGCCCTTTTCTTTTTTTTAAATTTTAATACATAGATACTTCACTCCCCATCAACCCTCAACCCCCCAACCAGTCACTACCCCCCAGCCCAAATCTTTTTGATACATAGTTACTTGACTCCCCTTCAAACCCCCAAACCGTTCCCCCCCCTCCCCGGGGCCTGATTTTTTTCTTAAAAACATGGTACTTGACTACCTACACTCTCTCCCCCCCCCCCCCCCCGTGCCCGATTTTTTTTTAAATACATAAGTACTTGGATTATATTAATTATCGAGCACTGAGAAAAGTGGAGCATGCTGTCTGTAGACAGGTCTTGTTGTCCTCTGACTAGCATGCTGTCTTTTCCAGCAGGCTCTTGTTTACCGTTTTAGTTATTCTAACAGAGTACCCAAGGGCGACACAAGTGTTCAACTGAACACGCATCTAGTTAGTTATGGTCGATGGCGAAGCTCAAACCTTTTACCTCCTATCAATGACAGGTTAAAGTGACAGTATCGCCCAACATAAAAATAATAGTTTGTTCTATATGATCTGAAATGAGCCAGACGATTGCCCAAATCTTGACTTGATGTCCCTTCTCATAAACGTTTTAGCCGAAATGCGTATTTTTTTTGCAATGTCATTGAATAAAAATACTGTTTAAATCTTTGTGAATTTCCAGTATTTATTTTTGATACTCCCGCGCATGCCTGCAACGGTTAATTAACTTTAAAGAAAAGGCATTATGTGGTCGACAGAATAAGCTTAATATTAAAATCAGCGAAAGAAAAAAAAACAGAATTGTCAGAAAGGTTCCTTAGGATCTTACCAGTCGCACCACAAGTCTCGACCCGCTGTACGAGCACTTGTCTGAGTCACGAGATCATTAAGGCGTAAACAAGCGATATTTGTTCATGTACTTTTGCTTTAACATATTTTCAAAAAGGGAAAGAATTCGCTTAACGTGTTTTACAATAACTGAATAGTTCGTGCTTTTATAGTAGCAGTTGTTTCTTAATTACATAGGTAAAAACAACTTTTTAATCAAATGGAAAATACATTGCCGCCTTAAGTGATCTGCAGTCAGCGACGGAGACGAATCAAGAGCTATGACTAAAGCATTAAGCGTCTACGGTATAAGTAAACTGGTTCCACGTCAAGTGATCAAACAAATTTACCCATAAATGATAAATTTGCGATGTCAAAACAAAATCTTGTATGAAGATAATGTGTTCATGTTCGTAAACGATTTTAATGAAAACTATGCTAATAGTGTTACATTGAAATATCTACTTCCACACATATCAATTTAAAAGCCTATTCTACACATATCTTTTGCATTAATTGTTTTTGTTTTGTTCACTTGTAGAATTTAATGCATTTTACATTTTTCACTCTTTATCAAATACTGTTTGCTCAAGACAAAAATAAGTGTCTTTGACTTGAAAAAAGATAGTTTTAAAATCGCTTTTGTAATATGTTTCCACACGTATCATCACAATTTTAAGAAAATAAAATGCGTTTTTGCATGTTATCTAAAAACAACAACACAATATTTTCGAAAAGCAATTTGAGGACAATACTTTTTAAAAAAGAAGCGGGCACTCAGCTTTATCAGACAAAACGTATGATGTATTAAAAACGTTATCATAAAAATATTACCTGAATCGACGGTTTGTTGACAAATTCCAGTCCTAAACATATCCTCCTAAGTCACTTGGTATCGGCACAGTGTAATATAACCGAGGACTTTATTATTGACATTCAAAGCATAAGCAAAGGACATTTAAAAGGAAGTAACTAATAGCATGTTCTTAATACATCTGCAGTATAAGGAAAACTATCACCAGACTTTGTTATTTCTGAGTCTTTCAGCAAGCATAGTTAAAAAGGACCAATATATATATGCTCTTAAATTGCTTTTCATGTGCAAAACACGAACACAAAAGTTAATAGAAAACGATAACTTTCAGCCGCAATATTCAAGGCATGTACAATATTTGTTTACCTGTATTGGTAATATTGAAGTTTTCAAACTGTGGATCAACCCTCTTCCAAGTTGAAGTGGTATAATCTTGACCATTAGTGAACGTATCAGTCTTTGTCCGTGTCTTATTCTTCTTTTTCTCCTTTGTTGTCTCGAACCTCCTTAAACGTCCAGACGTCAAACGATTCCGTGTTTTTTCCTTGGACAATATGCAGCCTAATTAAAATGATAAAATGTATTAAAATGTATCATTGCAAAAGTAATGGTAGAATAATTGCTACATTTCATCTGGAATTACACTGAATATAACATAAACAATCACTGTTCAAATACCTTAAAGGTTAAAAGATGGACTTATTTGCTTGTCCGGGTCATAACTTCTCCAGGCACGGAAGAATGTTTAAATACCTAGGTACGTTTGGTTATCTTGATAAAATGGTTTGTCACGTGTAAGACTCATATTAATAGATATATAGTCTCTTGTCAGATATTTGGACTGTTAACATGTTTTGAAAGTAATTTGACTAGGGCCTTTTAACATGCAAACTCATACATCTAGATTTGTAAGATTGTAAAGGTAGTACAATTTCAGTTAACAAAGTAAACAACAGTAAAACAAATGTCAATATCTATGCTCTGCCACTCTTAAAATAAAGTTCATTCAGTTATACCCTTGTACACATAAGAAAAAGTATTGTAGAATAATGTTCCTTTCATTAAAAGCCCTGCTCAATTTTAAAGATTTAAAGACGAACAGTGGCATTTATTCACAGTCTTCTTATAGGTCATCTGGTACCGTGGTAGGCAGACTCACTTCTTACGTCAATGTGTATGGATGCTATTTATTTGCCAATTTGCCAACAATCCAGCCTTGTTGATCTGAGATCTATATTTTTTGACATAACACAGTTGTATTTCCTTGTATGTTAAGTCCAGTAATGCTTTCACGAGTTTTCAGATTAAACACTGTACTCATACATTTTAATAAAAAAAACAACACTAGTTTGGAACCCGCGCAAGCGCGGGCTTAGAGAATCTACCTATTTGCATTAGAATGGCATGCCTGTAGCGAGAGAAGGACATAATCTTATTTATCTGTAAAATGACAAATCTTCTACCTTTAATAATGTTTTCTATACTGGAATGTTAAAAAAGACGTGTAAATTAGAATAGCGAATCGCCGCAACATGTTCAAATGCTTTTACACGGAAAAGTTTCCTATAAGTCCAGTTGTTTTATACTTCAAAAACAGGCTTGACTATGCCTAAAACTGTAATTAAGTACCATGGACGTATAAAACATGTAGATAATGTATTTAAAGTTTCATGAAATTGCTTCCATATGTTTAAAAGTTATGGAGCAGACACAAAATGCATGGCCTTAACCTATGAACACCACTGGTGACCCTGAGCAGGCACGGTTGAAACATAGGACCTCCCCCCCTCCTCCCAACTTAAGATTGTATCGTGTCCTAAATCATGATTAGGTTCATTTTCAAAAAATCAGGGGAAATAACATATTAATTTTACAGTGATTTGACATATGTACCATCACTTGTTTGGCTTGCTGCTCAATGTTGCTTAAAACTTTGACCTCCACATTTGACCAAAGTTTCATGAAATTCCTTCTAGAGGTTTAGAATTTAAGGAGCGGACACGAAATCCAGATGCACAAACTCACGGGCAGACGGACGCACAAAGACCATTCCTATATCCTCCTACCGCTATGCGGCGGGGTATAATAAAGATAAAGTTATTCATGTGCAGTTGATGCATTCCTATATTCCATTAGCATGTTAACTACCTTCTTGAAGTTAGTTTGAGTGTTTCACTTCAGTTTATGCTTTAAATTGACTTAAGATTTTTTATGAAACAGAGATAAGACAAAACTGGACTTAAGCGACAACTTAAGTTCAAAAATGAACTTAAGTTGCTTCGTGAAAGTGGCCCCCGATATGTTTTTTCAGTGATCCAGTATACTGAATGCTTCATAAGAAGTAGAGTAGAAATAGAAATATGCACTCATAGTTTTCTTAAAACCTGCACTTTGTTGATTTGTTTTGCACAGCACAAAGGCATTTGTGCACGAGTTTTGTGATGAAAGTCCATCTGACTGAATAATGTACAAATAATATAAAGATATAATATCATACACACACACACACATATATATATATATATATATATATATGTGTGTGTGTGTGTGTGTGCTTAAATTGTTTTTCATGGGCAAAACACGAACACAAAATAAAAACTTTAAGTCAGAAATACAGTCTTACTAGGTAATAAAAATGAAAATTTTCAGTCGCAACATTGAAGGCATGTATACTATCTGTTTACCTGTATTGGTAATATTGAAGTTTTTCAACTGTGGATCAACCCTCTTCAAAGGTGAAGTGGTATAATCTTGCTTAATAGGACGCGCATAAGACCTTTTTCGTGTCATATTCTTCATTTCCTCCTCTATTGTCTCGGATCTCCTTAAACGTAAAGACGCTCTTCTCATGGACAACATGCAGCCTAATTAAAATGATAAAAATGTATTAGAATGTATCATTGCAAAATTCATGGTAAAATTATTGTTACACTGCATCTGGTATTACATTGAATACTACATATACAAACAGTTTGCAAATATTGCTCTAAGGTCAAGATCACAGTGAAACTTTAAAGGTTTAAGATGGACTGATTTTGCTTCTTCGTGCACAGAAGATTTTCTAATACCTTGGCACTTTTGTTTATCTTGATAAAACGGCTGGTCAAGTGTTAAACTGAGGTTCAAAGCTCAAAGGTCAAGGTCACAGTGACAGCTTAAAGTTAGAAACTGTGAACATATTTGCTTGTTCGGCCAATAACTTGAATAGGATTCATAAAGTTACTGGTTTACAAAGTGTTACTTTTTCAGACGTAACATTAAAATATGCGGATAGTGATGGGGCTTTTTTTTCAAATATAGAATAATGAGCCCAAGTTTCTTTTCAGTCACCTTGGTATAACTTGGAGCAGACAGAGACGTTGAACTCAATGAAGGTTTCTTTTCCGCCTTCCATTTTACTCCTCCTACATAATATATATATACACGCTGTTTTTGTTTTTGGAATGAAAATGAAGACGTTAACGGTAATGCCCGTCATATTATTAAAGTTAGTACGCGTCTATGTCTGTTTTTTTGTTGTTGTTTTTTTTTTCGCGTTATGAAGATTCCATATGTTTTAAGAAGCAAAACTTGGATAAATAGGTACCTGATTCGTCGCCATTACATTCGTCTAAATCTCCACGCACCTGGTTTCAATAGAAAATACATATTGGTAGTATAATTACAAACAACATAACAGGCTGTCATCTGCACTTGGTGAATTCTCCATTGTAAATCTTCATTTTTATAAAGAGCCTTGTATTTGACACTCAGTTTTCATTTGCAATTTCAAACACGAACCTTTATGAAAACAAAGCTTATTTAACATTACACATTTGGTGGTCAAAGTGACCCTAAAATTTTTGGTAAAAAAAATGATATTTACTTTACGAAAAGAAAACCAATAAGAATGTTTTATACTTAAATATATATTCAGTGGGACAAACATTTCACTCCATGCTTCCGGTGCATTCCTGGTCATTTGAAAACGAATATGAATTTATTCATAATCATGTTACGCTAGGTAAATACAGACAACTTTACTTAGTCGTCTATTTTTGGACATTTGTATTGATAAAAAAAAATTTAAAAAGTGGTCTTTCTCAGAAATGAATAGTTTCGGTTGATTTGAGTTAAATTTTGCTGATGGAGGTATTTGATACATACTTCTTTATGAAAATACGTTACTGTTCAGGCGTTCGAGTGCCTGTAAGTTGAAATCATGAGAAGAAAATAAAAAGTGTTTAGTGTATTTAAGCTGTAAAAGAAAAAGAGTTCTGATTTTAATCCACGTAAGATGAGTTACATTCTGTTGCAAAATCTATGAAATAACGGCAATATTATCTTTGCGAGATTTTAATAGTTGACTTGATGTTGTCTACATGCATGAAACTAGGTCAGTGTGTCAATACCCGCTTCAAAGATGATTTTTGGAAACAGAATTATAGTACCTCGATAATGTCTATAACAGGTGTCTTGTTATAATCAGAACAATCCTGTTCTCCGACAAGTGGTATTTGCTCTCTGTCTTCTATAAACTTTTCAACGACTTTTTCTTGCTGGTTAACCATACGCGGGCGTTTCGTGTGCTTTTGAAGGACAAACTCGACATCTAAAATATGTGAAACCGCCAGAAAACAATATAATGGGTAAACAAATATTGTACGTATTGCTTAAGTTTGAAATTTACAAATCGTGATCCTGTTCAATATGATGAACAAAACGTGCCGTCTTTATCTAAACTGGACAATAAAATAATTCGGAAGTTCGTGTAACAATGAATGCTTTAATTTGGTTATAAATCATTTCTGAACTTCTTATTTTCTTAACAATTTAAATATTTCAGTTCTACAATAAAACAAACAAGTGAAGTCATCGTTTACTATATAGACGTATGTTGTCTTGATAGTTTTTAAAACTGTCTTTACTAAAATTACCTAAAATGGCAATCGTGAAATCAAAAAACATTAAAATACTTTCTCTTATTTGATAGAAGCATATGAAAAGCATTTTATTACGGTTTTAACTTCGACAATTGTTTGAAAACTTTCTTTTTAAAACTTTTTTGGTTCGAGAAACAGAACAACACTTTATTCATAGCAAAATGCAAATACATGTATTAACAATTACTATTACCCGTTAATTGTCACTTATATTTATGTAATTTTTCATAGGGAACAATCTGTTCAAGTGAAAATTGTTTATGGAAGCGTGTTCAGTATCTGGTTTTGATCTCATATTCTATAACGTTTCACTCATTGGCGACTATTATTTGGTAAAAACCTTCGAGATCACACTTTATGCAGAATTGTTCTCTCATTTCTCACTTACCAGCATTTCTGCGTTTTCGTGGTAGAACTGGCGATATAGTTGTTGATATAGCTGATGAGGTAAGTTGGAGAATTCGTCCTTTCCTGGACATAATTTCCACAAAGTCTTTAAAATTCTTCTGGAGCCGATCTATCTAAAATCATAATAAATGCGCAAGTTTATTTGTTGCTGCCCTTGTTTTATTGCCATAATTGTGAAGTGTTCCTCAGCTTTATTGTTTTAATCACACAACTTTCGTTCGTGTAAGTTTATTAACGCTAGCGATAATAAACTTTTTAGCATAACACAATCTTGATAATTGAAACAAAAATACTTCCACGATTTGAGTAGAACTAATAACGTCTTGACTTAAACTTTTGTAAATAGGCAAACAAAGAAACTCATTTAAAAACCCGGATCATCAGCCAGGCAAATCTTGTATGTAATATGTGGAGCCATTTGAATATAGTCTGGTATATTTGTTGTGCTTACCTTACATTGATAATGGACTGAGCATATTTTTTTTTAAATCGTATTAATCATTTCCATTACTTTAACCTTTTTTTTGCAGAACCCCAACCACTGGCTGAGATTGTTGTAAAAAGCGAGTAATATTAAACTGTAAACAATTAATTATATACATATTCCTTTTCCTTTTTAATAGGTGATATCGACAATTTTACCATATAATAAATGAAAATAGTGTATGCAAAGAAAATAAAACAACACAATACCCGTAACGAAAAAGTGCAGAAAGTACAAGAATTTTAGGAAATATCACGCAAACTGAAGTGCTATGGTACGGATTATCGTGTACAAACTTTATGCACTGTCATGATATGAAATATGTCTTCAGCCTTTCCGTTTTAAGAAGCAAACTTAATAAACTGAAAAGATTAATGTTTAAATGTCTATTGATAACAGTATAAATGCCATAAAGTTGTATTTCGTATGAGTGTAGTTCGTAAAATTAGAAATATAATGTTTTGGTACAAAATTAAGAATATTCCTCATTTAACAATGTACAAATTAATGATAGCACCGGGGACGAAATAATGCATTGCTGAATGGCTGGTCTTGTAATGTAAGAAGTCTAATAAACGAACTTGGGAGTTTCTATCCTGTGGAATCATGATAGTGTATCTGAAACAAATGTTAATGCAATAATTCAAATAATTGTTAACAGTACTTGCAAAAATGGTTGTCTGAATTAGAATCGTCTAAATTAGATTATTTTAAGAAATTCAAGCCGAATTTTACGCAAGCTGATTATTTAAATACTGTCAATGCCGAGGCTTATAGCATAGCATCGGTAGGTTTTAGATGTTCATCAATAACTTAGTGATAGAAGAAGGCCGTTTCAGGATTTTTATTAGATCAGAGAGAATATGTAGAAGATGTTGAATCAGAATTTCATTTTTGTTAGTATATCCTTTTTATAGGGAGTATGTCCTTTTGATAGAGAATAACGTTTAAAGTTTTTAGATAGTTATTTTAATACATGGTCTATTTTGAATAAATTATCTCAACTTAGGTCTACATCTATACGATCTATTCTTGTTAAGCATGCAAGATGTATTTATTTTGCTATGAAGATTAGAAATGATATTGTTTTATGTATGTAAGTATATATATTTCATATAAAATATACCATATAATTTATATTTCAGTATATTGCAATAGTAATTTATATAAATTTATAACATCTTTGATCTATGTATAAATATTTTATTTGGTACTACTTTAGTAATTGTCACCTAAACGATAAAATTTCATTATTTTCAATATAGAAATTGATTATCAAACCGCCAGACTGATGTGTTGGCGAAAACATGTATACATGTATGGAATAATCACTCTTTATAGTGTTAAAAAAATAAAAAAGATGTCTATTGAATTATGTTTTACTTTATTAACTAGAATGCCTTTTCCAGTAGAACATGAGCATTAAATGGTGTGTTTAAGGAGGTCTTAAATTTTTCAAGTGCCTAATAATTATGGAATTAGACACACGGTTAACAGATCTGTTCATGTCAAAAGATCATATCCGGAAATACTTTGAAAAATATTTGAAGCCCGCAATTCAAGACAGGAGATGTAATTGAACAAGAAGGTACAACCATGGTAGCAATTAATTACGATGGACTAACAGAAAATAAAACTTTACATTTTGAAAGGCAGTGGGCACGCTTTTCGGTAGAGACTCGCTGAACAAAATTTATCTGGACTGGAAAAAAATATTATTAGTTCGTTTTGTGGCAAATGAAAGTTTGAGTAAATTTTTATCAAAAGTAATATTTGGGCAAGTAAATGGGATCAAGACAAATGTAGCGTTATACGACAATGCACAGACAAAGCTTATGAAGGCAAGAACAGTTCAATCGACGCTTAAGCCGAGTTTGCTACCAATTACACAAGTCGTCAGCAGTCGTAAAAGGAACTTGCGTCGTTATGATTCGTGTCGGATTTAATGTAACTGTTAAAAAATTTCTCCTAGTTGCCGATAATAGAAAACATTTTGCCAGCCTTTTAATTTGGCAAAAACACCTGTGACGACGAAGCATAGGACTTTTAATCAATAAAAACACTGACAACGGTATAGGAATAAGGTGAACAGGGATAAGTATGTCTTTTGCAAAACGGGTTTCTTTCTGAGGTCTTTATATTGGCGATAAATGATTATGAAAGAAAAATGACAAGATTAGCGGTGTTGAATACACCAACTCCAAATGAGTTAACATCTTTAAGAGCGTATTCGAAGTACTCAATTACTATAACCGTGTCTTGTCCGATTTTTCGACCGTAAAAACAAATGAAATCATTGCTAAAGAAAATCACAAATTAGTTTGGTTAAATGAGTGCCATAAAGCATTCAAAAGGTCAGAAGAATAGCCTGCAACGAAACCTTATCTCTCACACTATAAACCGGAACTACCGATAAGGTTTGCGTATGATGCCTCTCCAGAGGGCTTTTCCGGTACTCTGTCACATGCTGTACAAGAAGGCTCGAAGAAGCCTATTGCATTTGCGTCTAGGTAAAAGACCAACACTGAAATCAAATTTGCAAAAACAGATGTGAAGCATTTGCAATTTTCTTGACTCTGAAAAAATGCTCTCCTTGTCGGAAGAAAGTTTACATACGGCATGCTATCAACTGACACTCATTTTCGGTCCAAGCAACAGTATATCAGTTGCAACAACTGCAAATGTGCAAGGATATGCCTGATTTCGTTCGCAATTATATTACGAAATAGAAAATATAAGTAACGAAAGGCTTATAACTATTGACGGATTGTCGCGGTTACCAACAAGTAAAAAATATGTTGAGTTTTCGATGGAAGTGTCCTGGACTTCTTAGATAAAACAACTACGTGTCAAAAGTGTGGAAATCAGCCCTGAAACGAAGCGAGAACGCGTGTAATCTATTATATGATTAAATGAGAACAACAGAGCTGAAATGAAGGCACCTTTGAAATTCTGGTTAGAAGAAACGTTTTGTCAAATGAATCAAAAATCGCCCGCGAATATACAACTACATCCATGGAAATTTCCAGCCTTTGGTTAAGAGCGTGTACATTAGATTTTGCAGTTTACTTTTCTCTGTTAAAAGTCGCGGCAAATGCACATTCAAACTATTCTAATTCATTGAGACGAAAACAATAACTGTCAGCAAAACAGAAGAAGCTGTGCGTGCAGTCTTTTCTAGTTACGGTTTACAAAAGCAATTTGTGAAAGATAACGGAGGTCAGTTCACTTCTGATGAATTTTCTGTTTTCGCAAAGAAAAACGCTATTTGTCACATTAGTACTATTGTATTTCACATCAAACCCTCAACAACTGATCTCGTAAGGAGGTTTAATGTTTCTCATAAATATGCCGGCGTGCATTAAAACATGAACATAATGAAACAACAGAGAAATGTACTGAATAAATATATTCGACTCTTGACTTCTCAGGAGAAATCTTAAAATAATTTCAAGTAATTCGTTGATTTTGTTTGGTAAACTTAAACATTAATAATGAAACATATTGTTCATTTCATTTAGATGATAGAAACCATCCGAAAAAGAAAACAAACATAAGTTTGTTACCTCCCTCTGCCTTTACAAAGGTAGGTTATAAGCCGTTGATCAACCGTTTTTTTCAAAACAAATGCGTTTAATTTCATCAAACTATTCTTTTTTTTATCAAACAGATAACTTGAACTTACAGTGAGGAAGTAAATTATGAGATTGTAATCGCTACAAATGAAATATTGCAAAAGCTCCTGATATATACCTTAGATGCAATATTTAATCAGTTAAGTATAAATTCAATTCTTTCAGGAGTAACATTTGAGAAAAATCCAATAGCATTACCGTCATTACGTTAGAGAGAGAGAAAGAGAGTTACAGCTTTCTCAATTTTAAAAATATAGCATTCACGTTTTTTTTATATTTTTATGGAATAACTGCGTATGTTTTAAGTCCAGCACATTTGCAAATACATAACATATACATACATATACTGTGCAGAATTTGTTTTAAAGGGCAGTAAAGAATTTATATGTCTTTTTTGTTTTCTACTTTAACCATCATGCATGGGGAAGAACCGGGTGTATCTAAAGACTGGGACGATTTTTGTATTTTGAACTATCACCCAGAGCTTACTAAACTGAACGGTGGGTGGCAGGGGGCGTCGATCAAATGGACAACCGAAACCGTCGAAAATAGAAAAGCGATTTTAGGTAATCATAATGATGACATTCCTGTTGGTGTTTCGCTTTCTAGGTTTCATTTTATTTTGGTTTTAATATTGAAAGATGGAAAGATTTCTGTAAGAATCATTTGAAGACTTCCAGAAAAAAGTAACCGATGCAATAGTTGCCTTAACTACGATAGCCAATAAACAAAATGACAAAAAGGACAAAAAAAAAAAGAAAAAGAAGTGCAATCATAGAACAAAATGAAAATAAACTATTTTCAACCAGTGTGAGATGTTAGGTACAAAATATGTGCTAAAACAATTATTGCATACAGAAGTGCTTTGCACGTCATTTTTCTCTATAGCGAGGATTTGTTTTTGTTTTTGGGGTTTAACGCCAATTTCAACATTTGTTATATCTCGGCGGTCAGTCCACCTAACCGGTTTTCCTGGATAACTAACCAGTAATTGCCAATTTCTCCGCAAGTGACTGACTACTGTTCCCACATGATCTACTCTGAATCAGCGGTGAGAGACAAATGAACATAAGACACAACGTCTGAGAACAATTGTCACGGAGAAATTTTGCCCTGCCCAGGGGTCGAACCAACGACCGAGGGATTACTAACCCAGTGCTCTACCTATTGAGCTAAGCGGGCGGGGATTACCAGTACAGATACCGGAATTAAAATGTGACTAGAAGGCTATATACTTAATATATATATATATACTATGAGAAAACCAGAATTAAAGAAACTCAATGTTAAGTCGGACCAGGGTACAGCGATATCACAGCATATTTATATCCTAGACATAGCACCATGAGTCTTCTTTTTTTTAAAGCAAAATTCCCACCCTTATAGAAAACAATCTCCGCTGTCATTAGTATTTCAGTAGTATAATAATGACAGGCCATGAATTTATAGCCGAAAATGTGCATCTCTGTTTGAAGTGATCATGGCGTAGGATATGAAAACTGCATGACTCGACGTTTTGTAACAATTTAAATGCATTTTGAACATTCCTCGCTAGGAATATGTCCTCTGTAGTGATTTATTATTAGTTCCGATACAACAAAAACCGTACGTGTTATGGTAACGTACAATCAGAAGTTTGACGGTACCTGGAGTCCCGAAATAAAATCTAGCAGGTATATGATCTTCTTTTAACAAAATTTGTGAAAAAGAAAGTAGTGGCAGCAAAAAGTTTGGATACTTGAGTGTTATTCTAGTTTATTTCCTACTTACGTGCGTTCAAACCATACTGTAATTAAAGAATACGAAATTTACAAACTTTGCAACGATGGACATACATGAGCATTTTGGAAAAAGCTCACCTAACAGATACGACTTATAAACAGTCGGGAAGCCACTTCTCCAGGCGAATCAGTGAGACCACAGATCCAAAGAAATCAACCCATTTCGAGAGTACTAAACATTAAAAAACCGAGGACAAAGTTCTAAAATATTGGAAAAATATATGATACCATTTAAATATAATTGACACTAAAATATGATAATTATAAACCAAGCGATAAGTAGCCAGTTGTTTGCATTTTCGTACACTGTCTTTGGTATATTCGTCATTAAAAAAATGGTTTCCCATATACAATGACTTTGCGTTGACTCGAAATTGCATGGGAGATCGCCATTTTGTCGAGTCAACGCATCTGTCGAGAATGATAAACCAAGCAATAAGTAGCCAATTGTTTGCATTTTCGTACATTGTCATTCGTAAATTCACCATTTCCAAAAAGAAAACACAACATTTACAGTGACTTTGCGATGATTCGAAATTGCATGGCGGATCACCTTTTTTGTCGAGTCAACGCATCTGTCGAGTCATCGCATGTCATGCCCGGTTTGTACTTCCGTTTTCGTTTCCAGTTTAGTGTCGTGATTATAGCACCTCGTGAAATTTGCTCGATAGTCATAATAAAATTGAATTTAAACGCTATACTCCTTTTTTACATTTGTACTTTTATTTCACATAAATGTTAATATTGTGTGTTTGTAAAAAAATGATATGATATAAACCGTGTTATTTGTTCGAGGGCAGTTGTATTGGACCCGAGGACAAATAACAGGGTCTATATAAATTCAATAATTTAATGATAATTTTATTTTATAACATCTCCAGAATTTGCTCACCCTTGATCTTCTGTCATCTGCTTGTATTCATGAGAGTCTTTGCGAAAAAAAGGCAAATTGGTTTTTCACACAAATACCGTACTAAAACCATAAACAACCATTTCGGCCCTGATCTATAAGCAAATCAAACTGAGCTACACAAGAACTAACCTCGCGTGTAATAAAACTATATACCGGGCACGTTTAAAATCGATAGCAAACATTGAAGTTCCGTTGCAACACCTGTATCTTTCCAAGCTCCCACTCGGATACCTTAGATTTTGCTAAACTATCTTAAAGTAATAAAATCTGATATGACGTCCAATGGATATGCAAAAATCGATGCATATTACTTCCAGTGAAGTCTGGTTGACACCCAAACTCAGCGCATTGGTTACGCTACGCTCAGTTACCACTGCCTTCACACGAATCACGTGATGATGGTCTTATCACATGATTGTGTCAAGATGGCGGATACGCCAAAGAAACCGTTGAAAAATTGTTTCATCTGTGATAGACAGCGACACTATAATTTGAGCTCTGGTGTCAAGTCTGCCGATATGATTGACAAAAGTTCGTTTCTGTTAAAAAAAGAACATAAGTACAGTACTATTGATGACTTGAATGGTTTCTTTTTCAAAAGCGGTCATATTGATTTGGAATAAACGGTGCGATATGAAAAATTATTCTCATAATATTTATGTTTCCGAAATTATTTTTTATTTGAGTTAACATCTTACACCTTACAGTCAACAACATTCGCAAAACCGTGACTGTTTACTTTTTTAAGAAAAAATTAAAATTGAAAAAAAAAATCATATCGTCAAAAATCTTGACGAAAATGTTGTGACGGCAGAGATCTAATCCTGTAAGGGGAGATCACTGCGTGGGAGATTGGTTGACACCGTCTGAAACCCTTTTTTCAAAGAATAAGCCTTATGTTTAGCAAATATATAACGGACACGTTTAAAAATCAAGGGCAATTTATTTGCAAAGACTCGGTTTCCTTCAATATCTCTTTATCTATCTCTTCGTTCGTTCACACCTTCGAAGAAGTGTTCTGAAGAAGCCAAATTAACAAAATAATATTCTCTATCGTATTTTTACAATGAATCATGTCATGCGAAATCTAACCTGCGAGCTACATGTGTGTTCAATTCTTATACTACTCTTAGCCCGCTCTTGCTAGGATTACCATATAGCATTCAAATATGAAATAAGAAAAAAAAACATGAAAAGAAAAACACAATGACAAATAAATACATGGAATGAATACTTCGCAATGACTTAGAGAGATCTGTAAAAAAAATCAAACAGTAACAGTCAAAACATGTGGCTTTAATGTACATCTCAAACGTTAGAAAATATCTTTATACACTTCAACATTTAATCAAAGGCATATTTTTCATAGGTGAAACCCTTAAACAACGTCTAAACTAACA
Source organism: Cyclina sinensis (assembly GCA_012932295.1). NCBI lineage: Eukaryota > Metazoa > Mollusca > Bivalvia > Venerida > Veneridae > Cyclina > Cyclina sinensis. The sequence continues at coordinate 28,516,658 of JAAONU010000008.1, forward strand.
AACAGTTTAGGATCAGTATCGTACAAATATTGAAGTAATTAACCTGTAAAAATTTCGTGAATTAACTGGAAGTACATATTTTAAAGTGCGTACGTGTCTGTGTGCGTGCACCTCTCTCTCTTTCTCTCTCTCTCTCTCTCTTTCTGTGCGTGTGTTATGTGTGCGTGTGTGTCTTTGTTTTGTTCGAAACTCACTTTGCCAAAACACGTATTACAACATAATACTTGAACACTAAAATGTTTATCATAATCTTCTGAATGTGCATCTTTCCACTGCTGTGCAGTATATACACTGGTAACAATACACCATCATTAGTACTCTAGTATATATAGGGTGGTGCCTCTCTGAAAACCTTACCATCACACAGTTGAATCAATAGTTGTAGAAGTGTGTAAATAAAAGAAGAATACACCCCTTTTATTGAGTCTGGATATTTTTGTCAATACTCAGATTTATCATCAACTTAACTTATACGGTTTTTATGTTATCGCGGGATCCAGATTTCCAGACAGTCGGACGGACAGACGGAAAGAGAGACAGACGACAAATTTTTGTAAAGATATCTATAAAAATCAATTACACTTTTTGTCTTTTTGGAAGCTTTTCTGATATTCTGCTGGAGTTGTTCTGCTATCCTGCTTTTCTGCTGGAGTTGTTCTGCTATTCTGCTGTTCTGCTATTGTGCTGGACTTTTTCTACTATTCTGATGTTCTGCTGAAGTTAGTTTTCCTAGAATCTTTTAAATTTTGTTTTAAGTTTCTTTGTTGTCTGATAGACTAATTTCACGACCCGACAGTCAAGCGTATATTTCGTTATTGCCAGCTTTTTACATCCTAATCTTCAGTAACCTAGCTCGTATATGTTTTGAGTGATAAAACGATCCGTTTGTAAAAGCCGTATTTTTACTGTTTCTGTTACCATAGAAACCAGAAATTTGATACGCGGATAAAAACAAAGTTACTTGCGTAATTTCCATGTTGGTATATATTCATATATCATATTTCATCAACTTAACTTACGGTTTTTATGTTATCGCGGGATTCAGATTTCCGGTCGGACGGACGGACGGAAAGACGAACAGACAGACGGAGGGCAATATTTGGTAGATATCTATAAAACTCAGTTAGACTTTTTGTCTTTTTGAAAGTTGTTCTGCTTTTCTGCCATTCTGCCATTCTGCTAGAGTTGTTCTGCTATTCTGCCATTCTGCTATTCTGTTGAAGTTGTTCTGCTATTCTGCCATTCGGCTGTTCTGCGTAACTTCACACAAACGGTAGATTCTCATTAAAAATGGTCAGGTATAATTAAAATGGACGCAATAACTCTCGGCAAAACAGTAGAAGCTACGCGTTTTAAAAGCAATTTGTGAACGAAGTCCGATCAGTTCTGATGAATTTTCTCTTTTCATAAAAAGAAACATTTTTTGTAACATTAGAACTGCAGTATCTAAACCCTTAACAATTAGTCTTGTTAAGTTTAATCGTTCATTCAATTCTGCCTCGTGTGCATTAAAACATGGACATAATGAAACAACAGACGATTGTACTGAATAAATATATTCGACTCTGGTCTTCTCAGGAGAACACTTAAAATGACGGAGAAAATAAAATTAGTCAAAAATAAAATTAAACATGTTGTGAAACAGAAATTAAATTAGAGGAAATGATCCTACTCGTTCACCAAAGTACCTTTGGTCTTTATCAGCACGGCCAGTAAAAAGAACTTACATGAATATTGCATATTCTGACATCCAAAAATAAAAACACACTTTATATCTTGATACAAACCTTTCATAGCTTCATAGATCACATGGGTCTACTGGTTCAGATGTCCCAAAGCAATGCATATTCATTTGTCTCTCAAAACTCAGTTAAGCTGTGATACCATTAAGTTGGTCAAAACAATATCAAGTAATTCGTTGATTTTTTGTTGGTAAACTAATACATTAATGCTGAAACATATTCTTCATTACGTTTGGATGAGAGATACCATCCGAAAACATATGTTTGTTATTTACCTCTGCCTTTACAACGGTAGGTTATAAACTGTCGATCAACCGTTTTTATCAACACGATCACTTGAAAGGTATTGTTAGGTAGTTAGTAAAGGGTTTATAATCAATATTGTATCTAAACGTGACATATGTATATGAAGAATGAATACCAAGTGCAGTAATAATTCACTTGTATAAATAACGTGACCTCAAATTTTAAATGCAACTATAGCATGGCCTTTACAATTCGAACTTATATCGTATCTGATAGAATTAAGTGCTATTAAGAAATTCGAATAAGAACTATGGCCAGGTAAACTTATTTATCCTGTCAATTATTTCATATCAGACCCGATAAAGGGGGGTCGTATAAATTTTGCTTTATACGGCACATGCTACGTCATCATCGGTGACGTCATAGACTACTTTTGTGTTTATAATCAGAAGGAAGTGATTAAATGGTTGTTATTACAAACAGAGACTACTTGAATAAAAATTAAATATTTCAATATCTTATAATACAGCATGATCATTTAAGGAATAAAAAATATCGAAATTTTGGAACTATTTTTTGTGTATATGTTCACCTGGCGGATAACCTTGACATTTGAAACACTTTAAAGATAGGTTTTCAATATCGTAGTAATTTTTTGACAAATGCAAGATGTGACAGGATAAATAGAATAATAGGTTAGTGTCTTAAATGAGAAAGTTTATCCGGCTCGGCTGCGGAATTTATCGGGTTCGCCTTCGGCTCACCCGATAAATTCCTACGCCTTGCCAGATAAACTTTCTCATATTAAGACACTTACCTATTATTCTCTATATCTCAAGGAAATTTTGACAATAAGTAACACAAAGAACATGTCAATCCATAAAGAGTGTGATATGACAGGAATGAATTAAAATATAAAATTAGGCGAAAATGTTGACTACATTTATACATTCATACATTAAAACATTCAACACAATCACAGACAAAGAACGCAATCTTATAATCAGTGCTACAGACAAATGAAACGATCTCTACAAAGCTAAGGCTGACGAGATACAAGAAGAAATTATGTTACGAGCCCGTTTCTCCAAGTACACTTGGAATAATTTTAACTCCATTATTTTCTTTAGTTTTCTTTTTTCTTTCTTATTTTTTATTTATTTATTCTTTTTTTGACAGCAGACCCCACTGAGTATATATTTTAGTACAACAATTGAATAAAACCTTATTATTAAATCAACGAGGTTAACAGGATGGTTTGAATATTGCAATAAAAAAAGAAAAAGGAGCCGTATAAGAAAAATATCATTAATTTATATTTTATGGCAACCAATGAAATACTGAGTTCCAATTGTGAAATATATTCCATATCAGTCACAGTGTGACTGATATAGATTCTATATCAGTCACTGTGCCGAACTACTTTTCAGTAACCACAATTTGAAATTTTACAAGTAATATAAAAGATATAAAAATAAAGGCTAACATAAAATCCAGAGTCTGACTTTTAAAGAGTCATTGTATGTATACAACAGACCGATCCATTTCAAGAATCATATGCCATTTCGCTAATTATATGTCACATACTTCAGAATAGTGACGTAGGCAAACAATTTATTCCCCAAGATGGCATTTTACGTGAAATCTTAAATTGAATACACCGGATTTATGCTTTTTGAAAATCCGATGACGTGTATTGCTTCTTGATCAACCTATGGAGGAATCTAGATCTTGTAAGGGCATTTATTTAGGATGAAGCTCTGCATAGGCACTGAATTTTGATTCGTCATTGAACAGGCAATATTTTTTATGAATGCCCTGTAAGCAGCAAAATGTGGATAGTAAAAGAAGGAAAATGAAGAAGAACGCATGTAGATCTTTGTTTATTTCTATTATTTGTTTGGTGATAAGGTGTAGATTAAATAAATCGTTAGAATGCAACACTTTTCTAAGTGTCATGTATAATTCAAGATGGCGGACTGTGTATTGAATTTGAGTTTCACGATCATGTATTCATACGCGTGTAAGCAAAGAAACAGTTCTAAAAGTTTATTGGTATTAGCATAAAATAAATAGAAAATTTGTTTGTTTTTCGTGGATATGGAATATAACTCATCGCAAAGTGATACAATTTTTTATATTTTCACGAGCGCGCGAGGTGAAAATATTTAATTGTATCACTTCACGATGAGATATATTCCATATCTATTCAAAACAACAAATATCCTCTATTTGTTCCTAAACAATCAATTTAGCTTATCATAATATACTCATTAATATTTCCAAAACATTTACCAATCAGTCTTCGAATTCTAGAACCATATCTTTTTAAGAAGAGTACTTTTGAAAGCTGCTACTCGTACGACTTTTTAAACAATCTACTTTTTCCAGAACAATTTTAATTTGTAATAATCATCGCATTGGTTTAGCTTAACGTTTTTAACTTATTTATTTACATCGATTGGGGAGCAAATTCTTGCAACGTTAACTGCCTCAGTGGTTAAAAACCAGCACACGCACCGAAAGTGTAGAATGCGGAGAGCCACTGTAGAATCTCACCCCTGGTGAGATTCGAACCACCGTGCGGCGCTCCAGCCAATCGACCACTCTCATCCTGCACTTTACTGGTTTAAGCTTAATTTTGTACATTAATGTAGGGACACGGTGACTGTTCAAATGTGTATCCATCAACATTTCGTTTTTGTTCTAGTTTTTACTCATTAGAGAACGTGAAGAAATAAATGTAATAAACATCATGTCTTGAGTAAAATAAAACACAGTCTTTATTTATTACGACATGACATGTGTTGCGTGTGTGTGTGTGTGTGTTTTTTTTTTTTTTCTTTTTTGCTACGTTTACTATCTAACTACTTTCAGTTGTAACTAGTGTTCCACGGCTTTTATAAATGTTGGTGGATTTATATTATGATATAATTTTCAAGAGCCTGAAACAATGAAACTCTAACTTTAAGTCATATAAAAAATATAAAATGTCAAACACATTGAGCTGCGCTTTAATTTATTTTTTTGACAGGTGTACCGACGACTCTCGTTCTTTACCTAACAGTGTAAACTCTAATCAGTTTTGCAAGCAGTAGTAAAATGTCTATGTGACAATAATTTAGTATTTATATTTGATTTAGAATTTAGACTAGATTAACAAACAACAGTTGTCTCAGGTTAAAATAATATTAATAATAATAAAAATAATAATAAATTAAACTTTGGCCAAATTTATAATGATAAAATCTCACAAACAAAATAATAATAATAATAATGATAATAATAAGAATAATAATAATAATATGATATTAAAACCCCTACCTTATATGCTACTGTTTCTTTAAATTGGGTTTCTTTATAGTCTTTTATTTCTCCAGCGATCACAAAACTATCCTGTATTAAAATGATATATGGCTAACTTTTCGTATTCGACTGTTAAATAAGGCGTAAAAGTACTTCGATTTCCGATATATGAGATTTGTTCGAAAAGCATTTAATATTTTAATGATGCATACTTTTCAGAATGAAAGTAACATTGATATTTAGGAATATTTTTTTAAGACTGATTCTTTCCAATAGCTGCACAAAATGGTACCAGCTATCCAACTTATGCCCGCATTTAGGAGATTATTTGGTATTCAAATCAGGTAGACACTATTCACTACAAATATGGTTAGAATTGAAAATTGCAATTGTTTAATATTAAACTTCGCAACCAAGTATGTTGCTCTTTGAAAGAGAATTTGCTGTAATTATTTGTGCTGATTGGTAGACGACGTTTGTCGATTAAACAGTATTAATATCCGAGTAGAGTTGTGTTGAAAATGCAAATCAAAGTTAGAACGCCAGGAGTCAATAGGATGTAACATATTACTATTGAATATAAAAAGAAATCTTCAAAGAGATGCTAGAAACGAGCGGATCAGTGGTAACGCAATTGACTAGTAATCCTGGGATCGCTTGTTCAATCTCGCCTTTCCACTAACATTTCTAATTGTCCATATGGTGAGGATTTAAACTGAGGTCCAACGTATCAGTTCTAAACGTTATGCATGGGGTGTTTCCAATGACTGGTTTGATCTCTGTATTTTGATCTATCACACCATGTTAAAAGGGGGTTGGGGCGTCGGTCAAATGGACAACCGATACCGTCGGTAATAGAAAAGGGGTTTTAGGTAACCATGATGATGACATTGCTGTTTGTGTTTCGCTTTCTATGTTTCATTTTATTTTGGTTTTAATATTGAAAGCTGAGAAATTTCAAAGAATCATTTGACCGACTTCCAGAAAAAAGTAACCGTTGCAATAGTTGCCTAAACTACGACAGCTAAAAATGACAAAAAAAAGAGAGAAACTAAATGCAAACATAGAACAACATAGAAAGTAAACTATTTTTAACCAGTGTGAGATGTTAGGTACAAAATATGTGCTAAAACAATAATTGCAAACGGAAGTGCTTTGCACGTCATTTTTCTTTACAGCGAGGATGTGTGTGTGTGTGTGTTTTTTGTTTTTTTTGTTTGTCTTTTTTTCTTTTTTGCTACGTTTACTAACTAACTACTTTCAATTGTAACTAGTGTTCCACGGCTTTTATAAATGTTGGTGGATTTATATTATGATATTATTTTCAAGAGCCTGAAACAATGAAACTCTAACTTTAAGTCATATAAAAAATATAAAATGTCAAACACATTGAGCGGCGCTTTAATTTATTTTTTTGACAGGTGTACCGACGACTCTCGTTCTTTACCTAACAGTGTAAACTCTAATCAGTTTTGCAAGCAGTAGTAAAATGTCTTTGTGACAATAATTTAGTTTTTATACTTGATTTAGAATTTAGACTAGATTAACAAACAACAGTTGTCTCAGGTTAAAATAATATTAATAATAATAAAAATAATAATAAATTAAACTTTGGCCAAATTTATAATGATAAAATCTCACAAACAAAATAATAATAATAATGATAATAATAAGAATAATAATAATAATATGATATTAAAACCCCTACCTTATATGCTATTGTTTCTTTAAATTGGGTTTCTTTATAGTCTTTTATTTCTCCAGCGATCACAAAACTATCCTGTATTAAAATGATATATGGCTAATTTTTCGTATTCGACTGTTAAATAAGGCGTAAAAGTACTTCGATTTCCGATATATGAGATTTGTTCGAAAAGCATTTTATATTTTAATGATGCATACTTTTCAGAATGAAAGTAGCATTGATATTTAGGAATATTTTTTAAGACTGATTCTTTCCAATAGCTGCACAAAATGGTACCAGCTATCCAACTTATGCCCGCATTTAGGAGATTATTTAGTATTCAAATCAGGTAGACACTATTCACTACAAATATGGTTAGAATTGAAAATTGCAATTGTTTAATATTAAACTTCGCAACCAAGTATGTTGCTCTTTGAAAGAGAATTTGCTGTAATTATTTGTGCTGATTGGTAGACGACGTTTGTCGATTAAACAGTATTAATATCCGAGTAGAGTTGTGTTGAAAATGCAAATCAAAGTTAGAACGCCAGGAGTCAATAGGATGTAACATATTAATATTGAATATAAAAAGAAATCTTCAAAGAGATGCTAGAAACGAGCGGATCAGTGGTAACGCAATTGACTAGTAATCCTGGGATCGCTTGTTCAATCTCGCCTTTCCACTAACATTTCTAATTGTCCATATGGTTAGGATTTAAACTGAGGTCCAACGTATCAGTTCTAAACGTTATGCATGGGGTGTTTCCAATGACTGGTTTGATCTCTGTATTTTGATCTATCACACCATGTTAAAAGGGGGTTGGGGCGTCGGTCAAATGGAGAACCGATACCGTCGGTAATAGAAAAGGGGTTTTAGGTAATCATGATGATGACATTGTTGTTTGTGTTTCGCTTTCTATGTTTCATTTTATTTTGGTTTTAATATTGAAAGCTGAGAAATTTCAAAGAATCATTTGACCGACTTCCAGAAAAAAGTAACCGTTGCAATAGTTGCCTAAACTACGACAGGTAAAAATGACAAAAAAAAGAGAGAAACTAAATGCAAACATAGAACAACATAGAAAGTAAACTATTTCCAACCAGTGTGAGATGTTAGGTACAAAATATGTGCTAAAACAATAATTGCAAACGGAAGTGCTTTGCACGTCATTTTTCTTTATAGCGAGGATGTGTGTGTGTGTGTGTGTGTGTGTGTGTGTGTGTTTTTTTCTTTTTTGCTACGTTTACTATCTAACTACTTTCAATTGTAACTAGTGTTCCACGGCTTTTATAAATATTGGTGGATTTATATTATGATATAATTTTCAAGAGCCTGAAACAATGAAACTCTAACTTTAAGTCATATAAAAAATATAAAATGTCAAACACATTGAGCGGCGCTTTAATTTATTTTTTTGACAGGTGTACCGACGACTCTCGTTCTTTACCTAACAGTGTAAAATCTAATTAGTTTTGCAAGCAGTAGTAAAATGTCTATGTGACAATAATTTACTTTTTATACTTGATTTAGAATTTAGACTAGATTAACAAACAACAGTTGTCTCAGGTTAAAATAATATTAATAATAATAAAAATAATAATAAATTAAACTTTGGCCAAATTTATAATGATAAAATCTCACAAACAAAATAATAATAATAATAATGATAATAATAAGAATAATAATAATAATATGATATTAAAACCCCTACCTTATATGCTATTGTTTCTTTAAATTGGGTTTCTTTATAGTCTTTTATTTCTCTAGCGATCACAAAACTATCCTGTATTAAAATGATATATGGCTAACTTTTCGTATTCGACTGTTAAATAAGGCGTAAAAGTACTTCGATTTCCGATATATGAGATTTGTTCGAAAAGCATTTTATATTTTAATGATGCATACTTTACAGAATGAAAGTAACATTGATATTTAGGAATATTTTTTTAAGACTGATTCTTTCCAATAGCTGCACAAAATGGTACCAGCTATCCAACTTATGCCCGCATTTAGGAGATTATTTGGTATTCAAATCAGGTAGACACTATTCACTACAAATATGGTTAGAATTGAAAATTGGAATTATTTAATATTAAACTTCGCAACCAAGTATGTTGCTCTTTGAAAGAGAATTTGCTGTAATTATTTGTGCTGATTGGTAGACGACATTTGTCGATTAAACATTATTAATATCCGAGTAGAGTTGTGTTGAAAATGCAAATCAAAGTTAGAACGCCAGGAGTCAATAGGATGTAACATATTAATATTGAATATAAAAAGAAATCTTCAAAGAGATGCTAGAAACGAGCGGATCTGTGGTAACGCAATTGACTAGTAATCCTGGGATCGCTTGTTCAATCTCGCCTTTCCACTAACATTTCTAATTGTCCATATGGTGAGGATTTAAACTGAGGTCCAACGTATCAGTTCTAAACGTTATGCATGGGGTGTTTCCAATGACTGGTTTGATCTCTGTATTTTGATCTATCACACCATGTTAAAAGGGGGTTGGGGCGTCGGTCAAATGGACAACCGATACCGTCGGTAATAAAAAAGGGGTTTTAGGTAATCATGATGATGACATTGTTGTTTGTGTTCTGCTTTCTATGTTTCATTTTATTTTGGTTTTAATATTGAAAGCTGGACAAATTTCAAAGAATCATTTGACCGACTTCCAGAAAAAAGTTACCGTTGCAATAGTTGCCTAAACTACGACAGCTAAAAATGACAAAACAAAAAAAAGAGAGAAACTAAATGCAAACATAGAACAACATAGAAAGTAAACTATTTCCAACCAGTGTGAGATGTTAGGTACAAAATATGTGGTAAAACAATTATAGCAAACGGAAGTGCTTTGCACGTCATTTTTCTTTATAGCGAGGATGTGTGTGTGTGTGTGTTTTTTTTTTTTTTTTTCTTTTTTCCTACGTTTACTAACTAACTACTTTCAATTGTAACTAGTGTTCCACGGCTTTTATAAATGTTGGTGGATTTATATTATGATATAATTTTCAAGAGCCTGAAACAATGAAACTCTAACTTTAAGTCATATAAAAATATAAAATGTCAAACACATTGAGCGGCGCTTTAATTTATTTTTTTGACAGGTGTACCGACGACTCTCGTTCTTTACCTAACAGTGTAAACTCTAATCAGTTTTGCAAGCAGTAGTAAAATGTCTATGTGACAATAATTTAGTTTTTATACTTGATTTAGAATTTAGACTAGATTAACAAACAACAGTTGTCTCAGGTTAAAATAATATTAATAATAATAAAAATAATAATAAATTAAACTTTGGCCAAATTTATAATGATAAAATCTCACAAACAAAATAATAATAATAATAATGATAATAATAAGAATGATAATAATAATATGATATTAAAACCCCTACCTTATATGCTATTGTTTCTTTAAATTGGGTTTCTTTATAGTCTTTTATTTCTCCAGCGATCACAAAACTATCCTGTATTAAAATGATATATGGCTAATTTTTCGTATTTGACTGTTAAATAAGGCGTAAAAGTACTTCGATTTCCGATATATGAGATTTGTTCGAAAAGCATTTAACATTTCAATGATGCATACTTTACAGAATGAAAGTAACATTGATATTTAGGAATATTTTTTTAAGACTGATTCTTTCCAATAGCTGCACAAAATGGTACCAGCTATCCAACTTATGCCCGCATTTAGGAGATTATTTAGTATTCAAATCAGGTAGACACTATTCACTACAAATATGGTTAGAATTGAAAATTGCAATTGTTTAATATTAAACTTCGCAACCAAGTATGTTGCTCTTTGAAAGAGAATTTGCTGTAATTATTTGTGCTGATTGGTAGACGACGTTTGTCGATTAAACAGTATTAATATCCGAGTAGAGTTGTGTTGAAAATGCAAATCAAAGTTAGAACGCCAGGAGTCAATAGGATGTAACATATTAATATTGAATATAAAAAGAAATCTTCAAAGAGATGCTAGAAACGAGCGGATCAGTGGTAACGCAATTGACTAGTAATCCTGGGATCGCTTGTTCAATCTCGCCTTTCCACTAACATTTCTAATTGTCCATATGGTGAGGATTTAAACTGAGGTCCAACGTATCAGTTCTAAACGTTATGCATGGGGTGTTACAAATGACTGGTTTGATCTCTGTATTTTGATCTATCACACCATGTTAAAAGGGGGTTGGGGCGTCGGTCAAATGGACAACCGATACCGTCGGTAATAAAAAAGGGGTTTTAGGTAATCATGATGATGACATTGTTGTTTGTGTTCTGCTTTCTATGTTTCATTTTATTTTGGTTTTAATATTGAAAGCTGGACAAATTTCAAAGAATCATTTGACCGACTTCCAGAAAAAAGTTACCGTTGCAATAGTTGCCTAAACTACGACAGCTAAAAATGACAAAACAAAAAAAAGAGAGAAACTAAATGCAAACATAGAACAACATAGAAAGTAAACTATTTCCAACCAGTGTGAGATGTTAGGTACAAAATATGTAGTAAAACAATTATTGCAAACGGAAGTGCTTTGCACGTCATTTTTCTTTATAGCGAGGATGTGTGTGTGTGTGTTTTCTTTTTTTTTTTCTTTTTTTCTTTTTTTTTCTTTTTTTGCTACGTTTACTAACTAACTACTTTCAATTGTAACTAGTGTTCCACGGCTTTTATAAATGTTGGTGGATTTATATTATGATATAATTTTCAAGAGCCTGAAACAATGAAACTCTAACTTTAAGTCATATAAAAAAATATAAAATGTCAAACACATTGAGCGGCGCTTTAATTTATTTTTTTGACAGGTGTACCGACGACTCTCGTTCTTTACCTAACAGTGTAAACTCTAATCAGTTTTGCAAGCAGTAGTAAAATGTCTATGTGACAATAATTTAGTTTTTATACTTGATTTAGAATTTAGACTAGATTAACAAACAACAGTTGTCTCAGGTTAAAATAATATTAATAATAATAAAAATAATAATAAATCAAACTTTGGCCAAATTTATAATGATAAAATCTCACAAACAAAATAATAATAATAATAATAATGATAATAATAAGAATAATAATAATAATATGATATTAAAACCCCTACCTTATATGCTATTGTTTCTTTAAATTGGGTTTCTTTATAGTCTTTTATTTCTCCAGCGATCACAAAACTATCCTGTATTAAAATGATATATGGCTAACTTTTCGTATTCGACTGTTAAATAAGGCGTAAAAGTACTTCGATTTCCGATATATGAGATTTGTTCGAAAAGCATTTTATATTTTAATGATGCATACTTTACAGAATGAAAGTAACATTGATATTTAGGAATATTTTTTTAAGACTGATTCTTTCCAATAGCTGCACAAAATGGTACCAGCTATCCAACTTATGCCCGCATTTAGGAGATTATTTGGTATTCAAATCAGGTAGACACTATTCACTACAAATATGGTTAGAATTGAAAATTGCAATTGTTTAATATTAAACTTCGCAACCAAGTATGTTGCTCTTTGAAAGAGAATTTGCTGTAATTATTTGTGCTGATTGGTAGACGACGTTTGTCGATTAAACAGTATTAATATCCGAGTAGAGTTGTGTTGAAAATGCAAATCAAAGTTAGAACGCCAGGAGTCAATAGGATGTAACATATTAATATTGAATATAAAAAGAAATCTTCAAAGAGATGCTAGAAACGAGCGGATCAGTGGTAACGCAATTGACTAGTAATCCTGGGATCGCTTGTTCAATCTCGCCTTTCCACTAACATTTCTAATTGTCCATATGGTGAGGATTTAAACTGAGGTCCAACGTATCAGTTCTAAACGTTATGCATGGGGTGTTTCCAATGACTGGTTTGATCTCTGTATTTTGATCTATCACACCATGTTAAAAGGGGGTTGGGGCGTCGGTCAAATGGACAACCGATACCGTCGGTAATAAAAAAGGGGTTTTAGGTAATCATGATGATGACATTGCTGTTTGTGTTTCGCTTTCTATGTTTCATTTTATTTTGGTTTTAATATTGAAAGCTGGACAAATTTCAAAGAATCATTTGACCGACTTCCAGAAAAAAGTAACCGTTGCAATAGTTGCCTAAACTACGACAGCTAAAAATGACAAAAAAAAAGAGAAACTAAATGCAAACATAGAACAACATAGAAAGTAAACTATTTCCAACCAGTGTGAGATGTTAGGTACAAAATATGTGCTAAAACAATAATTGCAAACGGAAGTGCTTTGCACGTCATTTTTCTATATAGCGAGGATGTGTGTGTGTGTGGTTTTTTTTTTCTTTTTGCTACGTTTACTATCTAACTACTTTCAATTGTAACTAGTGTTCCACGGCTTTTATAAATGTTGGTGGATTTATATTTTGATATAATTTTCAAGAGCCTGAAACAATGAAACTCTAACTTTAAGTCATATAAAAAATATAAAATGTCAAACACATTGAGCTGCGCTTTAATTTATTTTTTTGACAGGTGTACCGACGACTCTCGTTCTTTACCTAACAGTGTAAACTCTAATCAGTTTTGCAAGCAGTAGTAAAATGTCTATGTGACAATAATTTACTTTTTATACTTGATTTAGAATTTAGACTAGATTAACAAACAACAGTTGTCTCAGGTTAAAATAATATTAATAATAATAAAAAAAATAATAAATTAAACTTTGGCCAAATTTATAATGATAAAATCTCACAAACAAAATAATAATAATAATAATGATAATAATAAGAATAATAATAATAATATGATATTAAAACCCCTACCTTATATGCTATTGTTTCTTTAAATTGGGTTTCTTTATAGTCTTTTATTTCTCCAGCGATCACAAAACTATCCTGTATTAAAATGATATATGGCTAACTTTCCGTATTCGACTGTTAAATAAGGCGTAAAAGTACTTCGATTTCCGATATATGAGGTTTGTTCGAAAAGCATTTAACATTTTAATGATGCATACTTTACAGAATGAAAGTAACATTGATATTTAGGAATATTTTTTTAAGACTGATTCTTTCCAATAGCTGCACAAAATGGTACCAGCTTTCCAACTTATGCCCGCATTTAGGAGATTATTTGGTATTCAAATCAGGTAGACACTATTCACTACAAATATGGTTAGAATTGAAAATTGCAATTGTTTAATATTAAACTTCGCAACCAAGTATGTTGCTCTTTGAAAGAGAATTTGCTGTAATTATTTGTGCTGATTGGTAGACGACGTTTGTCGATTAAACAGTATTCATATCCGAGTAGAGTTGTGTTGAAAATGCAAATCAAAGTTAGAACGCCAGAAGTCAATAGGATGTAACATATTAATATTGAATATAAAAAGAAATCTTCAAAGAGATGCTAGAAACGAGCGGATCAGTGGTAACGCAATTGACTAGTAATCCTGGGATCGCTTGTTCAATCTCGCCTTTCCACTAACATTTCTAATTGTCCATATGATGAGGATTTAAACTGAGGTCCAACGTATCAGTTCTAAACGTTATGCATTGGGTGTTTCCAATGACTGGTTTGATCTCTGTATTTTGATCTATCACACCATGTTAAAAGGGGGTTGGGGCGTCGGTCAAATGGACAACCGATACCGTCGGTAATAGAAAAGGGGTTTTAGGTAATCATGATGATGACATTGCTGTTTGTGTTTCGCTTTCTATGTTTCATTTTATTTTGGTTTTAATATTGAAAGCTGGAAAAATTTCAAAGAATCATTTGACCGACTTCCAAAAAAAAGTTACCGTTGCAATAGTTGCCTAAACTACGACAGCTAAAAAATGACAAAAAGAAAGAGAAACTAAATGCAAACATAGAACAACATAGAATGAAAGTAAACTATTTCCAACCAGTGTGAGATGTTAGGTACAAAATATGTGCTAAAACAGTTAATGGAAACGGAAGTGCTTTGCACGTCATTTTTCTTTATAGCGAAGATTACCAGTACACCGTGCCGATACCACGTGACTTCGATGGATATGTGTGGGTGTACAAAATGTAAACAAAACGTCGATTGAGGTAATATTTTTTAAAATACAGCATAAGTTTTCATCGGATAGAGTTGAGGGCCCGCTCCCTTTGGTAACACAAACTGTCCCCAAATGTTTCTCGCAAATATTTTGTAGTTTTTTAATAAAGTGAAACGGCGCGTTTTAAATTGCTAAAATTGCGATGATATGTGTGGAAGCATATCTTAAAAACGATGCTAAATCCACCTTTATAGTTTGTTTAAGAAACATATTATATGATCGGAGCAAACAATATTTGATACAGAATAAACATTGTGTGTGGAATGCATTTAATTCAACAAGTGAACAAAATAATGCCAAATAATTCAAAAGAGATATATGTGTGAAATAGGTTTTTAAAATGATATGTGTGGAAGCAGTAATTCAACGTAACCACTATCAACATGGTTTTCGGCAAGAAAAACATTATTGCACAACATCAAGTCTGCGCAGAAGATTCTGAAGAGGTGAACATATCGGATTCATAGAATTTTACACATACAGACTATTTAAATAACTGAAGAATCGTTAGAGCATTTAATAGACCATCTGTGAGTGGAATTCGTACTCATTCCGCCTCAATCATAGGTCGTATTTTAAGGGATCGCGTGTTAAGAAAATGTTGATCAGTATCAAACATGATCATTTTCATTTTCATACCGACGAAGCATTTCATCAGCTCTTCAGCTTAAAACCTTAGTTTTTATTTCAGTTATTTCTGTTCAGTGAAACGACGTGATAATAAGGAAAGATTAATTGTCAATAACAACTTGTACACGATTTTTGCTATACTTTTAATAATATCAAATATAGTCTGAGCACCGACTGATAGAATCGTTTAACAGCATAATAACATAAGAACAAACTGTATAATTCTGTTAGTGCGTGCGTCGTAGGTGTGTCTTTTTTTATTATGTCTCCCCTACAATCCCAAGATATTGTTTTTCTACTTTCCGTCCGTCTGTCTGTATGTCACAAATATTGTCTGCCCTTATTCTTCATAACCGATGGTTGGAATTCAATGGGTCTTGCTATGTTTATTTGGTACTAAGCCAAGTTGAGAAAATCTTCGGCTTTTTCCGATTCAAAGATTTCCGGCGAAGTTATGGGACTTTGTATTTCCGAAAGTGAACACATATTGGCATATCTCTAAAACAGCTAGTCTTATTAAAAAATCTTCACAGGAATGACTTAAGCAAGTACAGATACAAATTTAGTTGAGTTGCTCCAGTCGGCAGAATTTTAGAGGGTTTTTTCACCTTGATTGGTCAAAGTTTGAACACATATGGGCATATCTCAATTACCACTTGTCTGATTGTGACAAAACTTTACATGCATGCTTGTTAGTAAGTGTAGTTACAAGTATGGTTGGTTTGTTCCGCACCGCCGATTTTATGTGGAAGGAGGTGCCTCCATTTGTTCAGAATTGATTTCATATTGGTATATTTCCCTAATCACGTCTCTGATTTTGAAAAGTCATCACCATAACACGTCTTTAAAACTTAAAACTACACTAGCTAACAATAACTTATCTTAAATTTTGTCAAATTCACACAAAGGGTTAAGGAGATCTGCCCATATAAGTTCCAATTGTGACAAATAAAGGCCCATAACTCCACTAAAACAGCCAACCGGATCACATCAACGTAACTAATAAATACTTTTGCTAAAAATCATTTCGGTGAAGATTTTTCCCTTAAAATACGACCTATGATCGAGGCGGCTTGAGTACGAATTCCACTCACAGATGGTCTATTAAATGCACTAACGATTCTTCAGTTATTTGAATAGTCTGTATGTGTAAAATTTCATGAATCCGATATGTTCACCTCTTCAGAATCTTCTGCGCAGACTTGATGCTGTGCAACAATGTTTTTCTTGCCGAAAACCATGTTGATAGTGGTAACATTGAAATATTGCTTCCACACAAATCATTTTAAAAACCTATTCCACACATATCTCTTTTGAATTATTTGGCATTATTTTGTTCACTTGTTGAATTAAATACATTCCACACACAATGTTTATTCTGTATCATATATTGTTTGCTCCGGTCATATTATAAGTTTCTTAAACAAACTATAAAGGTGGATTTAGCATCGTTTTTAAGATATGCTTCCACACATATCATCGCAATTTTATCAATTTAAAACGCGCCGTTTCACTTTATTAAAAAAACTACAAAATATTTGCGAGAAACATTTGGGGACAGTTTGTGTTACCAAAGGGAGCGGACCCTCAACTCTATCCGATGAAAAAATATGATGTATTTAAAACAATATCGTTAAAAATGTTACCTCAATCGACGTTTTGTTTACATTTTGTACACCCACACATATCCATCGAAGTCACGTGGTATCGGCATCGTGCAGTACAGATACCTGAATTTAAATGTAAAATTTTAAGTCGGACAAGGGTACAGCGATATCACAGCATATTTAATCTAGACATAGCACGATGAGTCTTCTTCTCTGTCGTGATTAATTTATTAACTCCGATACAACAAAAAAAAACCACAAGTGTTATGGTAACGACAAACAGAAGTTAACGGTACCTGGCTATCCCGAAATAAAATCACACCAGGTATATTATCTTCTTAAAACAATGTGAAAAAAAAGAAAGTAGTGATAGCGAAAGGTTAGGATACTTGTGTTATTCTAGTTTATTTTCTACTTACGTGCGTTCAAACCATACGGTTTCTTTTCGTTATTTAAGATTTAAAAAATAAATACAAAATATACAGTCTTTGCAACAATGCACTTACAAATCATTTAGAAAGAGCTTAACTAACAGATAAGTCTTAAAAAAGTCAGGAAGCCACTTCTTCAGGTGAATCAGTTAGGCCACTGATCCAAAGAATTCAACCCATTTCAAGAGTTCTGAACACTAAAAGATCGAGGACAAAGTTCTCAAATATTGGAAAATTTATGATACCATTTGGATATAATAAACACTAAAATATGATAATGATAAACAAACGATAAGTAGCCAGTTGTTTGCATTTTCGTACATTGTCTTTGGTATATTCATCATTCCGAAATTCTATATCATTTTTTCGACCCTGGTCTACAAGCTTATTAAATTGAGCTACACGAGAGCCATTACCAATATCACTTTATGTGACTCATCACAAAATCACTGTATTAATCCAAATAAAACCATAGCCTCTATTTTTGTATATTTAAATCATGATTACCAGCGTTTTAGTTTTACTTGGAAACACTAAACACTCACTGATGGAAGGTCATAGTTTTGAGCCTCACTCAAAGACGGCTAATGTCATTTAAAGGTCAAAGCCATACTTAATTGTATTCAGCATGTCGGTAATGTCATAAGTATTGTTTTGTCCTAGTATGAATCAAATCCGTAAATAAATATAAATAGACAATATTATGACAATTTAAGCAAAACTCAAAAATTGGCCTTCACGGTCAAGGATATTTTAAGGCCAAGGTCACACTTGAATCACTCAACTGTCAGTTTTGTCATAAGTGTTGCTTTATCTAAGTATGAACAAATCCGTTATTACAGGACAAAGTTATGACAATTTAAGCAAAATGTAATACTTGACCTTCACGGTCAAAATCATTTTAAGGTCAAGGTCATATTTGAATTAATCGACCTGTCGGTGTTGTCATAAGTGTTTAGTCCAAGAATGTGTCAAATTAACCTATTTATAAGAAGGTTATGGCTAATTTTAACAAAATTCAATATTTTGACATCAGAGTCATTTTAAGGTCAAGGTCTTATTTAAATTATGCAAAATGTCGGTTTTAATTTGTGCAAGTATGTGTCAAATCCGTAAATAAATGACATAGTTATGACAATTTAAGCAAAATTCAACAATTTGACCTTGACAGTCAGTCATTTTTAAGTCAAGGTCATACTAAAATTATTCAACGTGTTGGTTTTGTCATTTAGTGTTGTTTTGCAAAATATGAATCCAACAATTAATAACTCGGTTTTGGCCAATTGTAGCTAAATTTAATAATTAATGTGAAGGTCATTTATGAGTCAAGGTCAAGTTCAGTCTAGTTTGCTTGAAGGTTTTGTCCAAAGGGTTGATTTTTCCTAGTATGAAGATAATCCATTAAGAAATAAAAAAGATATTATCAATGTTAAGTTTTCGGACGGGGACGGCAACATGCATACCGCAACGGCAACGACACCATTACTGTTGCAATAGCTCGATTTTTTTTTCGAAAATTCTTTTAATTTTGGTTTTTAGTTTAGGTATGTTCTTTTTTTTCGTATCTGATGTACATATACTTAAAGTTTTTTCTGACTCAGATGTCCAATATAACTTTTTTTTATTTTTGAAATATATCATGTCAGTTTCTTTCAGCGATCCCACTGGTAATATTGTATAGTTTTTTAGAATAATTATTTAGACAGATAGTTTTTTAAATTCTGTTATCACTGAAATAAGATTTTCGAAAAAAATACTTCAATGGTCCATCAATTTACAAACATAACATCATCTGCAAAAGAGGATTGCTTTGTCATTTAAATTCAGTGTTTATTCTAAGTCCCACCCCCTTGTGGTTATGTTAATTATTGATCGAAATCAATTTCACGCTTTATATAATGGTCATCAACGACATTTATTCTAAAAAGATAGAATAATTCAATTCAAACAAGTAGATGCTAGGTAAAAAAGAGCTTTCTCTCTCTCTCTCTCTCTCTCTCTCTCTCTCTCTTTAGGTTGTCATGGACCTCAATTCATTTAACAAATCTATTAAAGGGGTCCTTCAAATAACATTCTGATTAAGTTAAATTTAATTATGTCTAGAGGATTTAGATATTTCGTTAGAATGCAATTGTAGACGGACGAACGAAGGACCATGGACGCCGGATAATAGCCATCCTAATAGCTTACATCAGACAATCGGTTCAAACGAGCCAAAGATAACATCCGAAAGGGAAACTTGACGGTAGTAAACACACACATCATGTTGTTCCTTGTTAACAACCTCCGCCAACATCAAGGTAGGACATTATGGCGATCAACCATTTTGTCTGATAAAATGTGTTTAATTCTACCAAACTGATAATTATGAACTATTTGCTGCAAGCTAATTGTTGCAAATAAAAAGAAAAAAAAACTCCTAATACGTGTCTACATTTGTTTTTGTATAAGTCAGTTAAATATAAAATGTTTCGATCCGTAACCTTGAGAATAAGAATAATTTGACTTGAGAATAATTCAATTTTAGAGACAGGAGGTATACTGCTGAATTGAATTCAAAATTATCTTTCAGACCTTGTTTATCGAATTAATGCTTAGGTTTATAGTCCTTAAGGTATATTTGACAAAATTAAATGTGCATTTATTGAGCGGATTTTGTTTAAGAGTTGTGTATAACCTTTTAATGTCAGTCGCTTTTTACTGCTAAAGGATAAAGAAACGTTGAATGTAATTGCTTAAAAATTGCTTTTCTAACAATAAATATAAAAAGATCAATGTCTTGTTGTGCATAACAGTCTGAAGAAATAAAAGTAATGTTTTAATTTTTTATGTTACAGTATTACTTACTGTAATTTGTAAGAGAACATTGTTTTGTTAATTTTCCAAGCAAAATGATAGAGCAAACATATGAAGATTTCCCTCATCAGAATAAATAGTAATAACTGTTTGATTTCTTTGAAATTAGAAATAAGTAATAAGTTGCTTTGTATTATCAACAGTCATTTCCAAAACTACGTAGAAGTCCTGTCTACATTTTTTCTAAATATTTTTTTTATTTTACTAAAGTCAAGGATCGACAGTTAGGTACGAACTATTTTTAAAAATCATTCAATAAGTATATGCCAATATTATGGGCGTAACTACACTTGCTACCCACCCCACTACGTGGAGGGAGACATAATAGGTACCTGCAAAATACGCACGGACGTGTAACTAACTATCATATACATTTTAACCAATCACCCTAAATTTCAGTAGGGTAAAACTATATAATATAACACTTACAGACTTATGTTTCAGTCAGTATGTGTGTTTACGGACTTGTAAAAATTATATATACCTCGGTCAATGTCATTTTAACAGGTCTGTTAAACGCATATATTGAACGAATAATAAGTCTGAAAATGTTAAATATTACAGAAATTCACTCATTTCTTTAGTCGAGAGTGTTGCACGCGCGAGTCCGTAAAAAGTGATAAACAACCCAAAAAGTAATACCTGCAACATTTTCACGAAAGTTTAATTATAATGCACACTTAAAGACCTATTACCCACATCTCAAAAATATGACCGGGTAATACAGCACTTATAAACTTATGTTTCGGTCAGTTTGTGTTTTTACGGACCTGAAAACATACATTGACCTTAATATAGACTATAACTTTATAATATTTATATCAATAATATACAAATCAAAGACTTTGAGTTGTAGAACGCTATCTTTTTAAATAGTTGTTTTTCTTTTGTTAGCGCCTTCAATGAACTGATTGTAAAACAAAAACATATATTTTACTTGTATGAACTTTAAAATACTTCTCTAGATCAAAGTTTTCAGCGGTCATAAATATTTGTCAAAATGCATTGGTTACTAGTTTAAGCTCGTCTTTATAATGAAATGACATGATTGTTTTTGCTATATTTCATAATATGCTACATTCAGTTGTAACTGGTGTTCCGAGGCTTTTATGTATGTCGGGTGATTTACCGACATAATTTTCTAGAGTCTGCAAGAATGAAAGGCTGACTATAAATCAAATAAAAAAAAGATATTTGTTAGTTGTGACATTTTCTTAGAATTTATGCTAGATTAACAAACATGAGCTGTCTCTCATATCAACAATAATAATAATAATAATAAAAGTATAAACGTATCATTTATAATGTAGCCAGACAAATAATAATAATAAAGAAAACAAACATAATGACAATAATTATTATTATTAGTAGTAGTAGTTGTTATTGTTGTTGTTGTTGTTGCAGTAGTATTAGTATCATTGTTGTTGTTGTTGTTTTAAACTTAGTAATATAATAATAATACCAATACTATCTATTGGCTATCAGTTTAAACAGATTAAATTTATTTCTTTTCAAAATGATAAATAACAGATAAGTTTCCTGAGTTATGTACATTACCTAATGTTTTTTTTTTTCTTTATTAAATTTTAAGTGATTGGGGTGCCATTTTTTTTTTTTGAGGGGGGGGGGGGATAAGCAGTACGGCCCAGTGAAAATTATCTTTTGTAAATTACACTTGTAGTTTATCAGAATATCATTGACTGCAATATTACAGCAAAAACACTTGAAAGTATGAAAATGTACGTCGATATTTATGCAAGTGAATGACTAAAAGGGGGTAGCAGGTTTCTAACATATACATATATTGATTAGTTAATTTCGTCATTTTAATTAAGACAGTCGTTTTCTACTGCCACAAAAATGGCAGACGATAAGTCTGTGCATTGTACTGTTAGTATTGTCTATATTTTGTTTTCTAGGTTCTTTTTATTCTACGTTTGGAAAATATTTGATAAAAACTATCGACCGCCTTCCAGAAAAAAGTTAGTGTTTAAATAGCTGATGGAAAATGTAAAGGATGATGTTATCTGTGTAACATTTTTCAAATCAGAACCACACATGTGCTAAGATACATGAAAAAAGACAAACTATTGCAAACTAAAGAATATATAAATTCTTGTACGTCATACTCCTCGATGGCTACGGATTATCCGAACAGATACCTGTCCCTAAAGGCACAAACAAAATATTGAAACGATAAAAAATAAAAAATGTAAGAAAAGTAGGTCGTCTAGTAACTGATTAAATACTCAACCCCTGTTATCGTAACTTAGTTTTAATTCGGTTAAGGATACAGTGATACCACATCCAATTTATTCTCAAGACATAGCACAGTGAGTCTTCTTACTATTTAAACAAGTTAAAGCAAAGCTCCCATTCTGATCGTAGACATATACCGCGGCAATCTCATCTGTCATCAGTATTTCGGTAGTATAACAATGACAAACAAAAGCATTCTAACTATTGAGAGAAGTATTTGGGTACGATATGGGTACGATATAAAAATTGCATGTCTCGACTATTCGTAACAAATCATAATACAATCTGACATTCCTCGCGAGGAAAATGTCCTCTGTCGTGTTCAATTTAACTAACTTTTTCCGATTGTTTATTATGTGGAAATACACAACAAATTTAAATGTAATGGCTTAAGCCGTTTTGCACGTACAAACAAGTTTAACGGTACCTAGCTCTGCCCAAATGTTGTATTTCGAATTTTCTCTAAAATGAAAAAAAAAGTGTGTTGCGGAAGGATACGATACGATACTGGAGTGCTATTCTAGTTTTAGAACGTATGTGCGTTCGAGCTTAGCTATATTGTTTCTTTTCATTATGTCGCGGATCAGAAAAATCATTTACCAAGGGCGGGACTCGAACCCGCGACCACCCACTTGCAAGTCAGGTGCTCTACCAACTGAGCTACCCGGACTGAGATGGTACGTGAATAACCATATCACCTATATTAGTTCTGTGACATTCTCCCCTGCTCTATAAGAATTCGTCCTCGAATTCACAGGCATAGAGACTTATAATGAGAGCACATGCGTAGCAATGTTACAGTCACAGTCCAACGTTCGGCTGTTTTATTTAATTTGATATGTTTATTATTATTGTGTTTGCATGTTCATTTTTTTCATTTGCTTATTCTTTTATTCCGAAAAACCTGGTTTCACATATATTTATTTACATATATTTCAATCTTTTTGCATTGTAACTACCTGCGTTTCAGTTTGGTGTCAACTTCCTGACTTGTCGCTTCAATCTCGTTTGTGTTGAATTTTAGTACTACTTGGTCATAGTTCATAGCTCTAGGTGCTTGATGCTTTCTTCGGTTGTATAAGTGACAATTTTCTTTCTTTGAACGGCTTTAACGTGTTTTAACTTTTATACTATTTCTTGGCTTTTAAGTGAAGCTTTCTTCTTTCTGTAAGTAAGCAATTCTGTGTAGTGTTGCTTGTTATTCTTTGAATTACTCTATGCGCTTCATTTGATCCGTCAATATCTATTTCATTTTTTTTTAATTCATAAATTTGTAACGCAATCTGAACGATTTAAGTTGAGTGATATCAATAATTAATAAAAAAAATTGGACGCTATAAAATAAAAATAATTAGGCCGATTTTGAAATTTAATAACCATATGATGTGAATAAAAATAATATGTTTGACACTGTCTGAAACTGCCCTGTCCTAGAATTAACAAGTAAGTTTCTTTGAAAAAAATATTAAGAATAAAGGTTAATCAGCTTGCTCCAAAAATGTATGCCTATCTTATTCATTATTTCAGTTATTCTTTAAATAGATCATTCAAGAAGTCATGTCATGCCTTCGAAATATTTAGAATGGTTTGCTCCAATTGCGGCTACTTTAATTTGCAGATGGCAAAGGTTATACAGGGCAATGCCATTTAGATGAACATTTTGATGACATTTAATGATAATGTGTTTTTTTACTGAATTGGTAATTTCAATGAGAGCATGCGCACAAGGTTATTAGAGACTGGTTCTATTGATGGTTTCAAATCTTGAAGTTAACTTCAGTTCAATACAGATATCGTTTGCATCTCTCAAACATTGTGGTGAGGTCTGATGTCCTCACCAATAAAGCTTTTGTATAGCAACTAGCAGTGTTTAAAAAAAATCCAGGAATTACCAGCAAACCTCGGTCGGGTTCCTCCAATACATCTTTATTTATCTCTTCACACTTGAGAAAAAATGTTCTGAAGAAGCCAAATTAACAAAATATGGTTTAACGTAAGCTGCTGCATATGTTTTTAATCTTTATATTACTTTTCGCGGGACCCCAAATAACAAGACGCAAGGGGAAACAAATATTCAGTATCAATACTTTGAATAAATATAAACAATTGGAAAAAAATATTTCAAACATCAAAACTGTGAACTTCAAACCTTTGCAAAAGCCATTATACATATAGCCTAAACTTACAAAAAGTTAAGTTTCTTAATAGACCGTTCCAAAATTGATAAATTGACCGCCGCCATTATGAAGATCACGTGACCGTCCGCCATTAAAGGACTGCTAAATCTCGCTATGGTGCTTAAGTTTAGTATAACTTTGTATAACTTTAGCACATTTCAAGGTGACATACTGCCTTATATCGCATGAATTTTGTTGCAAAATATACAACATTTTATTGTATTATTATTACTATTTTGTATGTTTTATTCCTGACTTGAACATATTATTAACTTGAATTAGGCAACACATGGAAGACTGTGAAAAAGACCATGGACTGTTTAAAATTAAAGGTTGAGTTGTGTGAACCATATAATATGTGTAAAACACAAATAATATTGAAAACACTGTTTTTCTTTTGGAAAGTTGAAACTATAATTTCTTTTTTAAAACAAAATCTGAAAGCTTACAAAATGGACAAAATGACAAAATTAAACATCTCACTCATCAACCGCATGTTCACTCTATTTTAACTAAAACTTGCTTTATCCTTTGATACTGTTTCAAAGAGTACTTGACAATAAGTATGCATTATTTAGCCCTTCTTTAATTATCAAACTGTCTTTTGTCTTTCGCGATGTCCTGTGGTGAAGAAATGTGGTTACGTAATATAGGGGTGACATACTGTCTTTGTTTTGATAAGTCACCGTTAATTGTCATTGTCGGTCTTGCTTAATCAGTCACAGTTAAACACTGTAATAACGAAATTTACTCTTGAGAAAATGCCTGAAGGCTATAAATCATGGGCTTTATTTGTTCCTGATTGTTCTATGAAATTTAAGAACATATATTTTCCTTACAAGAAGATAATCAAGACCGTATTTTATGGACCTTTTTTCTATACTTATTTCTTGCGTTTGGGAAAGCTGTTTTTGCAAAGTACATGTATTGAGTTTGTTTATGCAGAAATAAAATTATTGCTGCAAGCCACACATTTGTAAGATATTAATCTTAGAATAACACGTTTGCTTCCCTTTTTATTTTACCATTATTGATGATGATATTTCTTGTAATACGGAAAACCAAATTATTATTACACCTTTATAAATGTACCCTTGTGGTCAGAATTTTTAAAGACAGATACATGTACTTGATAAAATCAGTTTTTTGTGAAATTTTGATAAAATGAAAAGATTTAATCTACCGGAGAATATCACAAGACCATTATTTAACAGTTCAATAGATTTAGATGTCAGCAAAAAATCGTTTCAAATATACCTTTTTCAATTAAAAGACCTTGGGATAAATCTTTGCTGATAATTATGCTTCATGCGGGCTATGTTTATCTGTTTCTCTAATATACAACGTCACAGTCACAATAGAGCTATAAACATGAGACTTTTTCTAAGCTCCACATTATAAAACTGCTTCAATCTGCGCAGTCCCTTAACGGCGGACGCAAGGCAGGTAACCAGGTAAGTACTAATTTCCTGAACGGTCTATTGTACGAATATGTAAATCATTTTCCTGGATAAATTACGTGATTCTCTGGTAACAAACATCTTTAAGTATGTGTGTGTGCTAGTGCGTGCGTCCTGGTTTAATATTTGTTCGAAACTTACGGTGAGAAAAACGTTAATAAACCCTTTTGAAATTACTTGTATAGTACTGAGTCATTCACTGCCACCACAAGTATTCTCTTCGCGGTTGCATTATTGCCTATCATTATTGTTTGTTTTGAACACTTTTGAACACATGTAGAGCTGCATTTCTATTTAAGACTGCATGGGATAAACATTCCTGAACAATGGCTTTGTTGAATATTCTTTTGTGTTTAAAATTATAAACGAAACTGCATGTCATTCAAAGATCAGAATTATCTTTTGAGAGGACTTTAGTGCAGTATTCGTCTTAATCAAACGAACGGAAATTGAATTGAAACCTGAAGGTCATATGATAACCTCCTTCTGTTAAGGGTTCTTTGACAAGTCCGCTACTGTCTGACTAAATATTTGCTAAACATTCTTCAGACAGAATAGAAAATAAACAGACATTGGCATTTGGTTAAAAGAAACTATTGTAGTCAACATTGGTTAAATATTTACGATATACCCGTTATCAATGGCGTGTGATAAACAGCTTTGACATTGTAAATTCAAATCTATGCAGGATGACAAACTAAACCTTCCAGGAGCCATATGAAATGAGGACAAAAATCAGTCATTGTAGGCCCTGAAAGAAAAACACTTAATTTTTTATTCCTGTCACTATACTTTGTCCTAAATTAAGCGTTAAATTCTTCTTGTGCACATGAATAGTAGAAATGTATTTTTTATGGTATGAATAAATGGTTCAGTCGTTACGCAAACGTCATGTAATCAAGAGTCGTGATGTACCGCTGATCAACTAAAACTAAATAGTATTTTTTGTAAGAGACGTTTATTCGTAGTTAAGTGCTATATCTCTGGAATATGTGAAAAAATAAGCAGTTGAGAGTGACAAAACTTTAAAACATTACAATATATTTCTTCCTACCCACCCCACCGTAATTAATACCTGCAAAATATGCACGAACGTGTAATTATCATGTGCATTTAAACCAGTTACCCTACATTTCAGTAGTGTAAAACTATGTAATACAATAACTTTTTAAAATAAAATTTTGTATTTTGCATTTAAAGAACGTATTAACAATAGTTATAATAATATCATATTATCAGCGTAAACTTCCTCTGCCAAACAATTGCGCATTGTAAAGCTGTCAAATGTTCTTCCAATACATGATGATTGTTTGCTGTATTGGCTATGAATGTGTATTGTCAGTTTATGCCAAATACAGTATATGTTATGTTACGTTACGTTACGGAACGGTTTTATTATGTTATGACCACAATATATGTTATATTTTTATAATATTTGTATCAAAACCTTAAAAATTAAAGTCTTTGAGTTGTAGAATTCTATCAATTTGTTTTTGTTTTTTAAGCGACTTCAATGTAAAAAAAATCTACTTGTACGACCTTTCAACGACTTTTCTAGAAAACTTTCAGTGGTCATAAATATTTGTCAACATTTATTAGTGACTGGTTTAAGCTCGTACTTATATACTGACGCAAAAAAGAAAATGTGCACTTTTATAATTTCTATATTTGCGTGATTACTCGATATATCTGGATGAACTTGCCTACATATTGAACTAAATTGACCGACATTTTGTCGGATATTTTTCCTCAAGATGGCTTGAGTGCTATTATGCAACTTTTTGCACTTGCACATCGAGCAATACGTTTTTTTTTGTTTTATTTGTTGTCACTGACCGATTAACTAAACCTTTATGCATGGAAAAATCACAATTCAAATTGAATTTGACTCGTTAACACGAAGTCACGGCTTCGAAAAAATGATAGAGTTCAAGCTCGTGTGCGTCTTACGTCGAAAAGAAGCATCACTGACGTCGCGAAACAGTTTAACTGCCATCGCAACACAATTATCAATCTGCGACAGCGCCTCCAGCAATGTGAAAGCGTAAGAGATGGCGTTCGTTCAGGTAGGTCAAAGGTAACGACTGCACGTCAAGACCGGTACATTACGTAAACGCATCTACGTGACAGGTTTAAAACCTCTACAAGTATGCGAGACAATTTGGCATATTTAGACAAACCGTTCTGAATCGCTTGAGCAAGAATGCAAACCAAATCAGGACCAGGCCGCCAGATCCTCGTAATCGTAATCTTCGGAGACTGGGCTCAACGTCATTTACGTTGGGCTCGAGCCCAGTGAGCAAGAGTATTGTTTAGCGACGAATCACGTTTTAATCTGAGCGTTGCAGATGGTAGAGTACGCGTTTTTCGCCGTCGATGTGAGCGTTTTGCAGATAATTGCTTGTTGGAGCGGGATCGATTTGGTGGAGGCAGCGTTAAGGTTTGGCGCGGGATAATTGGTGACAGAAAAACAAATTTAGTCGTTATTCCTGGTAATCTGAATGCCGAAGATTATATTGACACTGTTTTCCGTCCAGTGGTCGTTCCTTCTCTGCGTCAGCATCAAGGTTTACTGATGTCAGGCCACGCACTGCTAGGCTCACGCAAAATTATCTCGCTAGGCACAACGTGAACGTGCTACAATGGCCGACTTGTTCACCGGATTTGAATCCCATTGAGCGCATATGGGATCTCCTTGGACGGAGGACAAGAAGAAATCACGTTATTAATAACATTCGTGACCTTACACTTGCCCTTGTCCAAGAATGGAATGCAATTCCAAATTACATCATTCAACTTTACGTATTAAGATCGATACGGTCGAGAATCATTGCTTTGATTTATAGAAGAGGTGGACCTATTCGGTATTAAACAAATTTCAGAAACTGAAACACATTTCCAGTAAAAAATATCAAGACAGTTACAGCAAAAATTACAATTTAAAAAATGCGAGTTTCAATTTTGAACCCTTATGCCTTTAACGTGAAAAACTGCGGCGTTTGTCTTTGATTATGACAGAAAACACTGCATCATGTTGGCGGATGAATATCTCAGATTTTGGTACCAAATATTTAAATGTTTTTACAAGAATAGCCTGAAAAAAATTGTAAAACCCAAGTGCACAGTTTCTTTTTTTTACGTCAGTATTATGTTAATGTAGGTACGTTGTGGCTTTTCAAATGTGTAACCATCAACTTTTCGTTTTTATGCTAGATTTTTCTAGATTTGAGTACAGGATAACCATTGGCAGAAGAGAAAACATCATCAGTGAAATAGAACACTCTGTCTTAATTATGAAATGACACGATTGTTTTACTATATTTCATAACAAATTACATTCAATTGTAGCTCGTTTTCCGCGGCTTTTATGTATGCCGGGTGATTTTTCCGACACAATTTTCTAGAGCCTGCAAAAATGAAAGGCTAACTATAAATCAAACAAAAAGAATAATTGTTAATTAATATGACATTTTCTTAAATTTTGTGCTAGATTCAGATTTTATGCTTGATTAAAAAAACAAGAGCTGTATCAACGATGAAAAAAATAGTTTTAATAACACTACAATGTACGAATAATGTATCATTTATAATTTGGCCAAATTAATAATAATAATAATAATAATAATAATAATAATAACAATCTTATTATTAGTATTGTTGTTGTTGTTGTTGTTGTTAAAATTAAAAATATTATGATAAAACCAATATTACCTGTTGGCTATCAATTCAAAAATTAATTAAATTTATTTCTTTTCGAAATAATAAATAATAGAAAAGTTTCCTGAGCTATGTACATTACTTAATGTTTTTTCCTTATTAATTTCTAAGTGAATGTAATGCACTTTTTGGTGGGGAAAGCAGGCACAGTGAAAATTATCTTTTGTAAATTTCACTAGTGGTTAATCAGAATTTTATCGATTGTCATATTACAGTAAATCAGTGGAAAGTACGAAATTAACATGTTTTACACATGAAAATGTACGTCGATATTTTTTACAAGTGAATGACATTAAAAGGGGAAAACAGCTTTTTAACTTATACCCGTATTGATTGTTTAATTCGCCATTTCAATAAAGACATTAGTTGTCCACTGCTACAAAAAATAGGCAGACGATAAGTGGTCATTGTTTTTATGTAAAACTTAGTTGTCAGCATTGAGCTGCTTTTTGAAAGAGAATTTGCCTTGGGTTTATATCGTGATATATGTCCTCGTTCGTCGATTAAACCAAATTAAAATGCCGTCTGCAAAATAAAATCATATCAGCTAAAGACAATAAACGTGACAAATTTTTATCGAATATAAGAGATATTTTCTTTCAAATGATGCTAGATAAAGAAAGTATCAGTGGTCCAGCTTTATTGCACTGGACTGGTATTTAGTGGTCGCCATTCAATCTCGCTTTTCCACAAACATTTTAATTGTCTTTACGGTGAGACATACAACCGAATTCCTAGATATCGTTGCTATAAATCGGACAGGGAAAAACAAACCAGGGGAGTTTATGGATTGGTATGCTTTCAGTTTCTTGCACTATCCCCCTACAGCTAACTTAACTATTCTGGTGGCGGCCATCATATGCGCAACCTGTACAGACGGTGAAGAAATCTGACAGAAACTGATACTAACTAAATAGTGCATCATACTGTTAACATTGTTTGTTTTTCGATTTCTATGTTCATTTTATTCTAGGTCGGGAAAATTTCTGATAAAATTTTGACCTTCTTCAAGAAAAAAGTGAGTGTTTAAATAGCTGATGGCAAACGTAAAAGATGAAGTAATCTGAGTAACAATTTTCAAACAAGTTTGAAATGTAAGGAACAAAATTTGTAATACGATACACGGCAAATGACCAATTATTGCAAAGAAAATATTATATAATGTCATGTACGTCATATTCCTCAATAGCTACGGATTAGCAGAACAGATACCTGTCCTTGAAGGCACTTGCAAAATACTAAAAACTTAAAAAAAAACATATACTAAAACAAAAGTTGGTTATTCATAGGTCGACTTGCACAATGACAATACTCAACTAATATGAAGTTAGCAGGTATTTTTTACACTTTTATCAGTAAATAATTTACCCCGTTAGTTATGGGGTAGATACTTTGTTTATATTTCAAAACAAACATGATAAACGTTAATCAGCGTTCTCCAGAAATGAATGCCTATCTTATTAAGTATAACATATATTCTCCTCTAAATTGACAATTTGTCTCTCTCACGAATGAAAACACGACGATTATTTAAAAACCCATGTCATGCCTTCGAAATACAGTATTTAGAATGGTTTGCTCCAATTGCGGCTACTTTAATTTTAATTCTTTTATGTAGGTGAAATGTCATTCAGATTAACATTTTGATAACGAAATGATAATGCTTCCTTTTACTGCATGCGTAATTTCAAGATGAGCATGCGTACAAAGTTTATTGGAGACTGGTTCTATAGATATCGGCTTCAAATCTTCAGGTTTAACTTCAGTTTGATACGCAAAAAAATGATGCCGCTGGCAACTCTCTAACACAGCGGAGAGGTACTCTCCGCAGCTATATGTCGGGCACGTTTAAACATTCAGGAATTATTAGCAAAACTTGGGTTCCTCCGATTCATTGTTATCTATTTCTCATTTTTAACACTTATAAAATAAAGTGTTCTGAAGAAGCCAAATTAACAAAAACTGTTTCTCTAATTTAATCTGCAATGAAACATGTCATACAAGATCTAACCTGCTACATATCTATTCAATCTTTACATTACTTTTCGCGGGCCCCAATTAGTATATACATATACATTTACAATTATAATATTATAAACAAATTGTAAAAAAAAATTCAAACATCAAAGCATGTGGATTTTCTGTGAATTTCAAACTCATGAAAACTTGATTGTACATTTCAACATGTGATCGCATTTCCCTTGAAGGTCAAGCCGTCTAAACTTACTAAAAGTTAAATTTCTGAATTGAACGAATATTGAAATCATTTTTCTGAATAAACCATATAAATCAAACGGTAACAGACTTCTTAAATTATGCGTGCGTGTGTATGTGCGCGTGTGTGTTTCCTGCTTTTATATTTGTTCGAAACTTACTCTTACAAAATATACTATAACTATCAACTTGTTTACGAAAAAAATCTTCTGAAATTACTTCTATGGTACTGAGACAATTCACTGCCACCACACATATTCTCTTTGTGTTTGCATTATTGCTTTTTGAACTCATGTGGAGCTGCATTTACATGATTTCTGTTTAATACTATGCATGAGATAAGGGTTCCTTAACAATGGCTTTGTTGCATATTATTTTGCACTTAAAATTGAAAACGAAACTAATTCAAAGAAGATCATAATTATATTTTGAGAAAACTTTGGTGCAGTATTTTTTTTTAATCAAAAGAAGAAAAATGAAAAAAAAAAAAAAAAGGAAGATGCCGCCTTCGCCGTTGTAAGGCAGTCTTGAATTTACTCGTTGTCAATTTTGAATATAATGTTGTACTAAAAAAGGAAAACCTCCTTCTGTCAAGGGTTTCACTATTTGCTAAATTATTGAATATAAACATACTTTAGACAGAACAGAAAACAGGTATTTGCATTTGGTTTATAGAAACCATTGTAGTGAAAAATCGATTAATATCAGCATAAGAGTTATCGATGGCGTGAGCAAATAAGACTGCTTTGATGTTTGTATTTAAGGCTGAATTGAGGACAAAGTATTTGACAGGAATGTAAACAATGACACGTTTTTTTGTTTGTTTTTTAATTTAAAATGGCTGCCGCAAACTCTAGTTTGCCATCCTGCATAGATTTCAATAAAGAATTTATCTAAATAAAAATAAGAATGACCGAATCATGCTTATTTCTTAAGCAGACAGGTAATTCATAACCAAAATAATTTTTTTACGAACCCTTTAAACCTTTAACATTTAATTGTAAAAAGAACCTCAGAGTGATACAGAATCTATATCATTCACAGTGTGAGATGAGATTGTGTGATACAGAATCTATATCTTTCACAGTGCGAGATGAAATATAATCATCTCACTAATAGAGAACTAAGTATCTCATTAGTGAGCACTAAATAAACAGCTTAACGTGAAAATATTCATTTAAATTTATAATGCATCACATGCATTTTTTTCCAAATTTCTCTGTTTTGTTGCATTGCAGCAGTAAACATTCACACACGGACGGCATCACTTGAGTGCAAAT
This sequence comes from Cyclina sinensis, assembly GCA_012932295.1. Lineage (NCBI taxonomy): Eukaryota > Metazoa > Mollusca > Bivalvia > Venerida > Veneridae > Cyclina > Cyclina sinensis. The sequence goes on from JAAONU010000008.1 coordinate 28,550,307, forward strand.
TTCTGCCATCACGCATGACACGCAATGATGGTGACGAACAATGAAGAAAACTATTTCTCAAAGTCTAAACATGCACTTAGAATCATTCTTTGTCTGAGTGGCAGTAGTAACTGATAGGAGAACCAATTCCTGTATATATATTGAATCACACTGAATGCATAGTTAATCACCTTATAATATTTAATAATATATAATAGTTATTTACCATTTAAAGAACAAGTCCATGTGTTTATACTCATTGCAAAGTATTTACAGGATTAGTGTCGATTAGGGACAATGTAAGCGACCAGACGATGGAAAGAATATTACTAAGCCATTTTGCGGTGCATCGTTCAAGCCTTTGACCTTTTGAGGCTTCCATCATTTGTTTGATTAAATGGCCTTTTCTCATCTAATTGGGTATCCTTAAGTGAAATACTGAATAACAAGCCTGGGATCTGATCCCTTTAACTGCACACTTTCTGTGTCAAATAATAATATTTAAAAAACAACCTGATTAAATTTTACAATTCGATATCTTTAAAGTCTATGAACTAGATTTCCAAAGCTTATCCTTGCAAATCGTAATTCATTTTCAACGCGGTTTTGTCTGTAAATTAGTAATGCAACGCTGGTACTCCTCATATCAAAAACCTTGAACAAAAAAATGATCTTGATTAAAAAAAATGAGTATAATTTTCAAACCTTCTTCCTAACAATATCTTCTCCTCTTATTGTCCAAGATAGATAGATAGAGAGAGAGATAGAGAGAGGCAGAGACAGAGAGAGAGAGAGAGAGAGACAGAGAGACAGAGACAGAGACAGAGAGATTAGACATAACTATCTGACGTGCCTGGGATGGATGAATGGTTCAGCTGTTACGCAAAAGACTTGTAATCAAGATTCATTGGGTTGATGTCCCTCTCCTCTACTAACATTAACTTTTTTTGTAAGAGACGTTTATTTCTAGTCAAGATAAATGCTATGAACTGAGCCATTTAAACTAAAACGATATCACTAGAATATGTGAAAAAATAGCAGTTGTCAGTGACAAAACTCTAAACATTACAATTTAAACATAGAAAAAAAACTAGTGTCCTATTTATGTACTGCTTTGCAGAAAGAACCACCAGAGACTTCAGAAATAATGAGTAAAATGATGTTCTGCTAAAATACCCAGCTGACAGAGCATCCTAGCAGGTTATGGCTTAATACAGAGTAAATATATTGTCCTGCTGAACTTTTTTACTGGCAGAGCAACCTAGCAGGTCATCATACAATAAAATCATATTGTTCTGCTGAAATGCTTTGCTGCTACAGCAACCTTGCAGCGCATTAAATAATTAATTGTAAAAATCATGTCATAATGAGTCACTTTGCTGGAAGAACTAACTAGCAGGGCATTGCTCAATATAGAGTAAAATAAATTTCCTGCTGAAATGTTCTTCTGGCACAGCAAACTTCCAGGGCATTCGAAAATATAGAGTAAAACTAATGTCTTCCTGTAATAATTTGCTGGATATTGTCGAATTAAATTATTTACTTTAAAATCCATCTTCAAGACTTTGAAATCGCTATATAATGAGATTCAAGCCTTGTATGTAAAGATGTTAGGGTGATATGTTCCTAGAAGAATCCGTAGTAAAACAAATGCCACAGCTGTTACTACCGCTTGCAAAACTGATTAGAGTTTGCACTGTTAGGTAAAGAACGATACTCGTCGGTACACCTGCAAAAAAATCAATTAAAGCGCCGCCCAATGTGTTTCTTTCAAACTCCGCCTTATAAAACTAGAAATGGTTTTTGATTGAACAAAAACATATGTCTCCCCCCAGCCAGTTGCTGCAGGCAGTATTGAATCAGACAATTGTAAAATTTGACATTTAACCTCCAAGTGTGACCTTGCCCTTGAGACACCACACCCGCAAAGTGGGTTCTGCATGTCGCCTTGATGAGGTGAACATCTGACCCAAGTTTCATAAAAATCCTTCAAGGGCTTTTGAAGATACAGAGCGGACACGATTTTGTGGCATTTGACATTTAACCTCCAAGTGCGACCTTGACCTTGAGACACCACACCCGCAAAGTGGGTTCTGCATGTCGCCTTGATGAGGTGAACATCTGACCCAAGTTTCATAAAAATCCTTCAAGGGCTTTGGTAGATACAGAGCGGACACCATTTTGTGACGGACAGACGGACGGACAGACAGACAACCGGGGAAAAACAATATGTCTCCCCCGATGAGGTGAACATCTGACCCAAGTTTCATAAAATTCCTACAAGGGCTTTTGAAGATACAGAGCGGACACGATTTTGTGGCATTTGACATTTAACCTCAAAGTGTGACCTTGACCTTGAGAAACCACATCCGCAAAGTGGGTTCTGCATGTCACCTTGATGAGGTGAACATCTGACCCAAGTTTCATAAAATCCTTCAAGGGCTTTGGTAGATACAGAGCGGACACCATTTTGTGACAGACAGACGGACGGACAGACAGACAACCGGGGAAAAACAATATGTCTCCCCCGATGAGGTGAATATCTGACCCAAGTTTCATAAAAATCCTTCAAGGGCTTTTGAAAATACAGAGCGGACACGATTTTGTGGCATTTGACATTTAACCTCAAAGTGTGATCTTGACCTTGAGAAACCACATCCGCAAAGTGGGTTCTGCATGTCACCTTGATGAGGTGAACATCTGACCCAAGTTTCATAAAATCCTTCAAAGGCTTTTGAAGATACAGAGCGGACACGATTTTGTGACGGACAGACGGACGGACAGACAGACAACCGGGGAAAAACAATATGTCTCCCCCGATGAGGAGAACATCTGACCCAAGTTTCATAAAATTCCTTCAAGGGCTTTTGAAAATACAGAGCGGACACGATTTTGTGGCATTTGACATTTAACCTCCAAGTGTGACCTTGACCTTGAGAAACCACATCCGTAAATTGGGTTCTGCACGTCACCTTGATGAGGTGAACATCTGACCCAAGTTTCTTAAAAATCCTTCAAGGGCTTTTGAAGATACAGAGCGGACACGATTTTGTGGCATTTGACATTTTAACCTCCAAGTGTGACCTTGACCTTGAGACACCACTCCCGCAAAGTGTGTTCTGCACGTCGCCTTGATGAAGTGAACATCTGACCCAAGTTTCATAAAAATCCTTCAAGAGCTTTGGAAGATACAGAGCGGAGACGATTTTGTGACTGACAGATAGACGGACGGACGTACAGACGAGAGATACATTGTGCAAGAAAGTAATACTGGGGTTACTTTTTCAGTACAAGAGGTAATTACGGGGTGCACGTTGACTTTACTTACGAGAGGTACATTGTGCAAAAAATATTTAGCGGGGTTATTTTCCAAATTTATTAAGAGGTTATTTTCTGCAACCTGTTTTGAAATCTCCAAATCAATGTACAGAGATCCATTGTGCAAGAAAGTACAGTGGGTTTTTTCTTGTCAGTACAAGAGATGACCATTGTGCAAGAGATTAAGCAGGTTAATCTTTATTGAAACCTTTTTTAACACAACTTGTTAGGTTAACCTAATGACACAGATGATTGCTTCTTTTTCGAAGATTATTACTCCTTGGAACCAAAACGGATGAGATCCCAATACTAAAATTTCCCGGATGAGCCAGTATGTATGCCACTCCAATATACCAAGCGTGCTTACAATCAGTTGCAAGGAAGCTGGGTTAAACCAGGCTTATTCTATGGATTTTTTTGAAAGACAGCTCCCACAACAGTCAAATTATAGCTGTACAACAGGTTTTTTTCTTTCCGTTCATCATTTTTAAAGACACTTCTCTAAACCATGGTTAAGTGTAAAAGCATGATGTTATTTTTTCTAGCAAACACTGCCTTTTTTATATCTTGCAATCACACAGAACACACACTGAATCAAGTAAACGAAAAATCAGTAACTTCACAATAATCTTTATTTTACTAAACTTTTCTCTTAACATTTGAACAAACATGCTTACTTTAAGCATCGGAGGTAAAATGTCCATAAATCTAAATTTCAATAAATCTGTCTATTATTCTATAACATTTACAATGTATATGAACCACAACACGTGAAAACCAACATAGTGCATTTGCAACCAGCATGGATCAAGATGAGACTGCTCATCTGCACAGTCTAATCAGGATCAATGATGTTTGCTTACAGCTTTTGCAACATTTATAAAGTCTGTAAGTGAACAGCATGGATCCTGATGAGTCTGCGTGAATGCGCAGGCTTATCTGGTTCCATGCTGGTCACAAACGCACTTTGTTGGTTTTCAAGTGTTGCGGCTCTTATGTTCTCTTGTTAAGATACAACAATAAATTTATCTACCATACCACATGAATTTACAATGTCTAAATACCGCTTCAGATCACCTAGTAAACAAAATTAGGATCTAGATTATAATACACTGCAAAATAAACTACACAAGAGCAGTCAGAGGGACAGTCACACCCATTAAGCGGCCGCGCTAAGAGCAAATGGCTATTTCTTCAATAATATATATACCCACTGTAAAATGATGTTCTAGACAGTAATCCTTAAAAACATTGAACTCTTTATCAAAGAAGTAGAGTATGCAATGCAATGTAAAAAATCCATCAACTTTGTGTTACAAAAATGAAGTACATGTATTGGAAAACCTTGTTTGAAAAGTTGATAATTGTAACATGATTTTTCACATAACAAATAATGCTACAATTTGTAAGCAAAGTAGACACTGTTGTTTCAATAAAGAACTGAGTAATGAAGCTTGGAAAATATTCAAAGTCAAAAAGGGGAATAATTTTGTAAAAAGAAAAGCCAGAGTTAAATGACTTAGTTATTTAAGGTAAACAGTTTGAAAGAATATACAATTACAACTGTGGCAAAATATGGAAAAGTGTTACAGATCTTAACATATTACTAACAGTAACACCAACAAAGTGGGACAAGTGTGCCAAATCAAAGGTAAGGATTATGGGACATTGCAAGTGACCTGATCAACAATATGATTAATGTTGTGCTAAAACCTGCACAAAAATAGTCTGAATATCTACCAAAATCTCAATATAAATGATAAACAAGAGCTGTCTCATGACAGCAGGCTCAACTATTCGAAGACAATTGTCACTATATGAATATTTTTCCATTATCAGCAACGTGTACAAGGGGGATCAGCTGGTCAAAATTCAGATGAAAGATTTTGCACTCTTGTGTTACTTGTATGACCTTGTTAAATGATCCTAAAGACTTGTGTAAAGTTTCAAACCAATATGTGCATTTGTTTTGGAGATAGTAATTTACATGCAAAAACTTAACCAGGATTTTCTAAGCCGAAAAAGGATGATAAATATATCAATACGCATGTTGGAGTTATCGGATTTTGTGTAATGACCTTGTTTAATGACCCTTAAGACTTGTGTGAAGTTTCGAACCAATATCCGCATTGGTTTTGGAGATAGTAATTTACATGCAAAAACTTAAACCGGATTTTCTAAGTCGAAAAAGGGGCATAACTTTGTAACTGCACTGGTTTTGGAGAAAGAAATTTACATGCAAAAACTTAAACCAGATTTTCGAAGTCGAAAAAGGGGCATAACTTTGTAACAATTCACGTCAGAGTTATGGGACTTGGTCCTCTGAGCATGCTTAATGACCTACAAAACTGATAGAAAGTTTAAAAGCAGTATGTCCATAAATGAAGATGAAATCAGCTTACATGCAAAAACTTAACCAAAAGTGTTACGCCGATGGTGACGCCAGGGCGAGTAGAATAGCTCTTACTACTCTTAAAATATTCGAGCTAGAAATATGACATTTATGAAATGAAAACTGACAAAGTATAAAACTATCTTGAAAATGATGAGAACAAAGATGCGATTTGCATGGCTTCTCCGAGAATGTAGCACTACGGGCACACTAAATGTGATTGAGTGAAAGAAATGTCACAAACACTCCCAAAAGTGATAAAATTAATTGGAATTGTATCACTCCTTATTCACCATAAAACCAGTACAAGTAAAATTTTTAGTTATACAGGCTGAAAAACTGTACAAACACAGTTAAATAAGAATGTGGTTGGAACAAAGATGATGATCATAAGAAAATCCACTCAGCCAACTAGAGAACTATCTAACTGGTTCTCTAATTTTGTTGTCTCATTTTAATGAGTATGTCTGAGACTTTCTATTTGATATCATCTAGCTTCCTCTTGTGAATCATTTCTTTTCTTTTAAGGCAAGTTTTCAAAGCACTTTGAATTTCTCTTGTATTTGGACACTTCAGTGTTGAGAATTAGTCTCAAATAATACCCTCAGTTCTCTTCTCCGGGGTCCATTCCTGTCTCACTACAGGTTTTGCTAAAAAGAACAATAAAGAAACAAATATTTTATTGCATACACAAGAGATAATACTTATGATTTAAGGTGAAGATATACAAAGGCCAAAATTAAGTGCTCTTAAATTTGAGAAAACACAATTTTTGTCCTCTGTGTATCACCAGCTGGAGCAGGAATAGAAAATAGAGCTGATGGCTAAGCTGCACATAATTTACATTGCCATGCAAGGATGCAAATTCCAATCGCATCCAATTGTTATCAATAACAAGTGATTAAAAACACCAACTAGTCGTAGTAGTTGCATGAATATTTTCAACAATCAAATAGATATTTATTGAAAGGTTTGAAGAAACTGACTTGCAACTGTTTACTGATTGTCTGAAAATTAACTTGCAACCATTTATCGGTAAGGCACTAATTTGGTAGTGTGAAAAACTGGTAGTTGCTATTGTGAAAGTCGTAGATTATGTCACAAGTATAAAAACAATGTCAAAATACTTTTATTTTTTGTGGAGAAGGGTTCATCATTTCCTTCGAAAGGTTTGCAGAAATCAAAGATTTATGGTGTTTGAGATATTTGATTATATGTACTTGCATGCAAAAACCTAACCAGGATTTTCTAAGCCACAAAAAGTGCATAATTCAGTCAAAATCCATGCCAGAGTTACGTGTATGGGTCTTTGCCAGTGACCTCTAATGATGACCCGTTATATATATGCAAAGTTTCAAAGGAATGTCATTGATAGTTTTTTGAGTCATGGGTTAAGCAAAACCTTAACCAACACCAACAGCAACGCCAACCCCGACAACTGGGTCACGACAAAAGCTCCTTTTTCTAAAAGCGGAGCTAAAAATCTACTCCACATGCTTATTTCTACATTAGTTCATTCTCAAACTGATTAAATTTTCCCCAAGTTGGGTGAAACACTGTATCAGAAGCTCATTTTGTTTAACATGGAAATGTCTGTTAACTGTTTTGAGAGAATACATTTGGGTAGGGTTTTACCTTCCAAATCAACCTCCCGTGGTTATCTTCCTACAAACATTGAAACCTGGATTAGAAGAATCTTCGCCACGTCGACTCTTTTAAGTATGTCAGACACCTGTCTGTAATGCGTACAAATCAGAGTTTTAGGCGTCCAGATTTCATTACCCACAGAAACTTAAGAATGCCCAACCAAAAGAACACTACATGAACTGTAAATTTTAATACATATGCTTTAACACCAGCACAGCACCAAAATGGTAGAATGTAAGGTCGATGAGGACATGACTGTATATTTTTTAAGAATTTTTTTTTTGTATTATTATGTTTAAGTTGACTTTAGGCAAAAGCTGTAAAACTGACTTTGGTTGGTCTTACGTTTATAATGAAAAAGTAACATATTATGGTGTAATATTCCAAGATCTTTAAGAATAAAATTGAAGAAGTTAAGTATACACTTAAAACTCTTTCATTCAAAAATTTACGTTTATAATGAAAAAGTAACATGTTATGGTGTAATATTCCAAGATCTTTAAGAATAAAATTGAAGAAGTTAAGTATACACTTAATACTCGTTCATTCAAAAATTGAAGTATTAGAGGACAAGGGGTCAGTTCTATAATAATGTCTTCTATTCCTTTATACAACTTTTGCCTCATCAGATCTTGTTATTCAGCTGATAAGCCACATTGAGTTTTCTCACCTAACTTATACTTTACTATACTGCATCAATAAATTGGAGAGAACTCAATCATTACTCTACCCAGTTATGGAGTTTCAGAGCAGCATGTGTACTTAAAAAGTAATCTAGCAATTTATATGGTTTTATTGACTTCAACTCAGTTCTGTGAGTGGATCAATTAAAAAAAAACCTGACTTTTCACTGACATTTCGCAGACCAAAATCAATTTTCCCTGACTAAACTTTGTGCCGAAGCAGCGTCGAGCAGCAACTAAAAATTGAAGAATTTGCCTCGTTTTGTATGATTTTTCTCCTTTTGGTAAACCATCTTTCTATATTTTTTTAATTCCCTGACTTTTCCTGACTTCATGCTTAGTTTCTAAATTTCCATGACCAATTTCAAAATTCCCTGACTTTTCCCTGACCTTAAAATAATAATCCCTGACTTTTTCCTGACTGTGGGAACCTTGCTTTAAATATGCCACATTCTTTTCATAAGTAAGAGTGTCAGCATTAGTAAAATGCCTGTGTGTCATCAATGATACTGGGAAAGTTTTGAGTTACATTTTGGTGAGAAAATTGCTTTTGGTAACAGTGTCATGACATGCCAACTGATCTACTCTACTGTCTGCTTAACAAATTTTCGCTCAAGGACATTTTAAAAATAGTCAGTAAGCAGTAAAGATTCTATTCTTTCAGTGAATGTACTACCTTGCCTGGATATTCTAGTCTTGTAATTTTGACATTCAGCACTTCAACAGTTAAAATACTGTATACGTCTTTAAAGTTAATTTCTTTTAACCCTTGTTACCAGTGCAAGCCTATATTAACTGGCCCTGTTAGACTCGAACTGAATATGCAGGCTAACACATATGAGGGAATAATTCAATGTTATTAATGAGACATAAATTCTTTAGACCCAAAGTATTGCTAATTAATAATACATCAAGTCAAAAATATATTTAAGTATTAAACTTACATTGCGTTATCTGCCTTGGAGTACACAACTGTAACTGTTTAGTCAGTGTTATCAGGATCCTCAGTTTCCAAAATCGGCCACTTTATCTTCTTTTGTAGGCTTGGTAGATGGCTGTAAAAGGCTGCCATTATCTGTAAAAGACAAAAGTTATCTACAGTGATGTACAATGTACCAGCTGATTAACCCTCAGAGTTGAACAAAATCAAATCAGATTTGGCTGTGACCTGTCTGTAAAGATTCAGCTGTAATCGGCATAACAATTTGAAATGTGTCCTCCATGAATTAACAGGGGGTTAGCTCTTCATCTGTTGTGAGCTCATTTGTCAATAATGATTTACATGTCTCTGAGGGGTTTTGTTTCCATTTGTCATTGAGGGTTATTTGTTCAGCTACTGTGAGGTAGTTTGCCCACGTCTCTGTGGGGTTTATTCTAAAATACAAAAAATAAAAGATAACAAAATGATTTATTTTAGTGTTTCCATTAAATCATTGACCGGTTATTTGTCTGTCTATTGTGAGGTTGTTTGTCTATAATGAGTTATACAATACTGTGGGGTTACTTGTAGGTCTAAGTAAACTTAAATGATTTAAACACAATGATTTAAAGTGTTTTCATTAAGTCATTGAGGGGTTATTTGTCCATCTTTTGCGAGGTTATTTGTCAGTAATGAGTTATGTGATTGTGGGGTTAATTGCTCTTTTAAGTCCTTCTGTTGTGAGGTCATTTGTACATAGAGAATTACATGTGACATTTCTCTTAGGGGTTTTGTTTCCATTTGTCATTTAGGGGTTATCTGTTCAGCTATTGTGAGGTTGTTTGTCCATAAATAACTACACATCTCTGTGGGGTTTATTTTAAAATAAAAAAATAAAATATAACATAATGATTTATTTTGGTGATTCTATTACATCACTGAGGGGTTATTTGTCCATCTATTGTGAGGTTGTTAGTCTATAATGAGTTATATACAACTGTGGGGTTCATTTTAGGTCTAGGTAAACTTAAAGTAAACACAATGATTTAAAGTGTTTTCATTAAGTCATTGAGAGGTTATTTGTCCATAATGAGTAATGTGATTGTGGGGTTAATTGCACTTTTAAGTCCATCTGTTGTGAGGTCATTTGTACATAGAGAATTACATGTGACATTTCTCTTAGGGGTTTTGTTTCCATTTGTCATTGAGGGGTTATCTGTTCAGCTATTGTGAGGTTGCTGTCCATAAATAACTACATGTCTCTGTGGGGTTTCTTGTAAAATACAAACTAAAAGGTAACACAAAGATTTATTTTGGTGTTTCTATTACATCACTGAGGGGTTATTTGTCCATCTATTGTGAGGCTGTTTGTCCATAATGAATTATATACGACTGTGGGGTTATTTGTAGGTCAAAGTAAACAAAATGATTTAAAGTGTTTTCATTGAGTTATTAAGAGGTTATTTATCCATCTTTTGCGAGGTTGTTTGTCAATAATGAGTTATGTATGATTGTGGAGTTAATTTTACTTTTAAGTAAACTCTATTAGAGCTGGGTACCACGAGTTGAAAGCGGACAGTGGTATACACCGGTATTTATGCATGTACCGCAATAGGTACCACAGTATACCGCAAGTCTTTAACAAACCACAGATTTTACCGACAGCTTCACATTGTATGTTGAAGCGTACATGGCTACTGCATGCAAATAAATAACAACATACTTTTAGTGTTATTTATTTATTTATTTGAAATGTCGCACAGCTGAAAACGTCAACACTGAACAGACAATATGACTAATAAGCTAATGAGTGGACTCACAACTGACCAGAATCAGGCCTATACCAACTTTGACAGAGTAGGCTCTGATCTGCCAGAGCATTCACTGTTTGCTGCTTAGTGAGAAGTCATAACAGCATCAACTTATGTAACCGTGATCATAATTTTCAACTTTGCACATCAGTAACAGTCGTTGATTAGCGGGACTTAGCGGTCCTAATTTATAGTAACTGACCATTTGTTGTTAGGTCATTTGTCCACAAACTTTGGCACAATGAATTAATTGTCCTTATTGGTTTTATGGTATTCATAACTGGAATGGAGGTAGCTGCGGGATCTCACAGGTAATGAGGATCTCCTCAGGTAAGCAGGAAGAGCAGTGGTTGAGGGGTTAGAGTGCCGGACTCTCGATTTAGAGCAGGGTATCCCCCAGGCCGATTTAGCGCCCCGGCAGCGGGACGCTTGATTTTCATGATCAAAGTTACCGGGGCGCTTGAGTTTCGGCTTGCATGTTGATTTTAGAGGCGAGTCGGTTGAATTTTGACAGCAGCTGAGGACTGCTGAATTGTTACTTGATTATTGCTAAACACAGCAGCTGTCGTGTTGTGTCATCGATCAATAAATCCTGTGATATGACAGGATGTATGGATAAACATGTGACTGCTTATAATGGGCTATATTTTGAAGAAGTAATTAAAACAAATGTGTTTTATGATCACATGGCATTAATTGCTTTTGACTGAAAATCGGTCGGTTGAGCTACGGCGATTAAGAAGGTTGGCTAATTTATTTGTGGGAGGAGCTAAATACAATGTAAGTTAGTTAAGTTTGTTTTGTATTACTGATGGGTGTCAGATGGTGATGGTCAACCCACACAAGATGGTGTTTGATTTTATAAAGGAGAGTACAAGAGCTGACGTTTCGTCTGTGCTCTGCAGTTTGCCAATTAAGATCTTTTAGCATCTTAGATACATTACTGGTGTAATTGTAGTCATTATATACATATCTGGCAGCTGACCTTTGAACTTGTTTTATTTTGTAAACAAGATTTTTTTGCCAAGGATGCCAAACCATGGAACAGTATTCTAACTGGGACCTTTCCTAAGTTTTATGGGCAGTGTCTTTGACCGTTAAGTTGAAAGTCTTGACATTTCTTTTTATGAATCTGAGTGTGTTACAGTATTTGCTTTTGCTGTTACGTTATTTATATTATTGGTCCAAGATAGATCTTTACTTATTGTTACGCCTAAATAATTAGCAGCTTCGGTTGATTTTGATTTTTGACCATATACTTTATAAGGAAATGTTACAGGATGTTTCTTACGACTGATTGTTAAGATTTCGCATTTATCTGGATTAAACTTCATGGACCAATCAGATTCCCAGTTTTCAAGGCTGTTAAGATCTTTTTGGAGGGTTATACAGTCAATGAACCATTTCCGGTCCACTTTTGTTTTTTCATCTGCATGCGACTCGAAAGTTGAATTTCTGGAAAATGTGATAGTATATTTTATCAGATGAATTGTTACTTCTTATTTTTGGACCATTTCAAGTTAAATATGATTTAAAGAAGAATATGCATTTCGCCGGAATTCAATGTACACAAACAGACCAGTTCCGTGACCTTTGAACCAGTTTAGAACACAGCGCCACCTATGATATAATTTTTAACCTTTGTTATTGCAGGTTGTCTCAAAATACTATTAATCTGCCAAAAACTTTATATGCAACAAATTAGTCATGTGTGTCCTGTTTGGGCTATTTTAATACTACTTAAGAGTTGAATTTCTCATTCAAACCAACAAATGACGATAAAATAAAAAAACTATAAAACAAATATACACTTAAACAGTCAATTGAAGTGTTTTTAATTTCTTGAATAAAAGTACAATGCAACATGTATAACATAAACTCCCTATCAACAGAAAGTCTACTGTTAAAAATACGACACCCAAACAATTGAAGTTGGTGAACCGGAAGTGGTCATGCCAATAACCACGCACGAAACCCGATTTCTAACTTATTTAGAATTGTCAACATGACACAGTAATATCTATTGTTAAAATACAAATATGTTTACAGATATCAAAACCAAATTTATATTGCTTACATTTTCAAGCAATTGTTTCAATTGATTTAATCGTCACGCATTTTGACCGCCATTACTGCGCTCTATTTTAATGAATGCTTGTTCCACATATTCAAGCGTAGAGTGACTTTGAATGTTTAACATCACAGCGGAAAGTATTTATTTTACGGGAAAAAGATCATACTTCATGACCATACCAAAATCTTGCCGACTTTTGCAAGAATCTTTCCAAAATTATCAAAGTACGGTCCGGAACTGGTTCATCGACTGTATGAGGCATATGTTCAATTAATCGATCAAAAATAAATAAACACAACAAAATAAGAAAAATATTTACTTACAACAGTAATTTATTCGACTCAAGACGATATTTTCCTGGTGCCGTTGTTTTATCATTCCTCCACGTCAAAATTCCTATAAAATGGCTGAAAGCCTGACTAATGCGTACGGGTGCGCATGCGTATCGCGCATGCGCGACAGGTGTACCGCATCGACGGAAATAGCCGAACATGTTTCGTCACAATCCGTGTATTATCTGATTCGACAATGGAGCTGTCCAAGCTACGGACACAAAATCTCGGACGAAATGAAATCTGGACATAACGTTGTGGGGTTAAACTGTAAATTGGATTTTTTTTACCCCACAGTAGACGGATATTAAGAAATAACTAATGCTCCTATGGGGTTAACCCCACAAGTACCAAAAAACCCCACAAGTATCAACTGTACTGAAAAATAACCCCAATATGTAGCTCTCGTAAGGGCGGACGGACGGACGGACGGACGGACATTTGGGGGAAAAACAATATGTCTCCCCCATTTTTGGGGGGAGACATAATAATATTGATTGAAGATTTCCGGTAGTAACGCAGCGACAATTACGACACAGCAACTTTGGCACCGCGCAGGCACATATTTTTCTGGCTGCGGGTAGATTGCAAGACGCAGATTTATTGACAGCTATACCTGAGAAAACTGCCTCGCTGTGATTGGATGGATTAGCAGTAAAGTGACAGATTATGCTTCTGAAATGAATATCGTAAAGTCACTTTTACCGCGTTCCGAATACATGAAACTCTTATCAGTTTTGCAAGCGGTAGTAACCCTATGTATGTTTATTCTCTGTAAAACCAGTGCTTCCCGAATTACATTCATGCATAATCTTTGCATCTGGCTGTTGGTCTATTGTACATGGGAGTAGCCGGGGACTAAAGTATTGGTTTATACAAGATAACATTACAACGTAACAAAACATAAGGTCCGCTAATAAGACTGTTTAGTTACAGAGAATACTTCTTTGACTGGTCATTTTGCAATCACGCACCTCAACCACATATTGAAACGATCTGAGACATTAATGTTTTATGGCTTTGTTTGCACTGTTTGAATTTAGTGTTATAAATGAAGGAAATGTTTAGTAGCAAGGGATTTTGATCAGGTTTGCACTTATTGCAATTTCATTTATAAACAAGATGTAAACTACCGCGCGCACCTGTTTTAATGGAAACGGCAAAAGCGATAATTATGAAGCGTCACGCTGTATGAAACATAACGCTTCATAGAGTAACTACCAACCTTTCAAAAGCCCATATTTTCAAAAAGCCACGAACAGGCTGAAAGGCCTCAGTGGCAAAAGAAATTTGACAACAAAAACGAATAAGTAAATAAATAAGCAAAACTTTTATCAACCAAACATTACCTCCAAAAATCTCAGACAGTTACCTGTCCAGTAGATGTTTTAGTTTCTATGCTAATCGCCTAGCTTCTCCTGTCAAATATTTTTGAGTGAATTTATGGGCAAACATGAAAAGGAAATTTGTGAAGTGAGCTCTTAAAAACAGATGTAAAGTTGTATATAAATAGACAAGTATAAAAGAGTCGCCCAATTGGGGAAAGATTTAGTATAGCGATAATAATTTTTAGCTCACCTGAGCTGGCTCAGGGTGAGCTATTAGGATCGATGAATGTCCGTCGTCTGTCATCCGTCGTCCGTTCACACTTAGGTCGTTAACACTCTACTGGTCACATTTTTGTTCCAATTGTCACGAAACTTGGTCAGGATGTTTGTTCCAGTAATTACTCGGAGGAATTCGAATATGGGTCATCTGGGGTCAAAAACTAGGTCACATGACCTAAAAATAGAAAAATCTTGTTAACGCTCTAGAGGCTACTGTTTCAGTCCAAATTTCCTGGCAATTTGTCAGAAAGGTTGTTTGGTTGATTAGCCCAAGTTTGAATATGGGTCATCTGGAGTCAGAAACTAGGTCACACAGCCCAAATATGGAAAAACCTTGTTAACACCCTAGAGGTAACAGTTTCAATTCGAATATCCTGGAAATTTGTCAGAAAGGTTGTTTCCATGATTTCTAGCTCAAGTTCGAATATGGGTCATCTGGGGTCAAAAACCAGGTCACAGAGCCCAAATATGGAAAAACCTTGTTAACACTTTAGAGGTCACAATTTCAGTCCAAATTTCCTTGTAATATGTCAGAAAGGTTATTTGGGTGATTTCTAGCCTAAGTTCGAATATGGGTCAGCTGGAATCAAAAACTAGGTCACACAGCCCAAATATGGAAAAACCTTGTTAACAATTTAGAGGTAACATTTTCAGCCAAAATATCCTTGTAATATGTCAGAAAGGTTATTTGGATGATTTCTAGCCCAAGTTTGAATATGAATATGGGTCATCTGGGGTAAAAAACTAGGTCACTGAGACCAAATATGGAAAAACATTTTTATCACTCTAGAGGTTACATTTTCAGCCCAAATATCATGGAAATAAGTCAGAAGGGTTGTTTTGATGATTTCTAGCTCAAGTTTGAATATGGATCATGTGGGGTCAAAAACTTGGTCACACAGCCAAAATATGTTAAAACCTTGTTAAAACTGTAGATGTTATATTTTTAGCCCAAATTTCCTGAAAAACTGTCAGGAAGCTTGATAAGATGATTTCTAGCTCAAGTTGGAATATGGGTCATGTGGGATTAAAAACCAGGTCACACAGCCTGTATATGGAAAAACCTTGTTAACACTCTAGAGGTAACATTTTCAGCCCAAATATCCTGGAAATATGTCAGATAGGTTGTTTTAAAGATGTTTAGGTCAGGTTCGAATATGGGTCATCTGGGGTCAAAAAGTAGGTCACAGAGCTTAAATTTGGAAAAAACTTTTTTTACACTCTACAGGTAACATTTTCAGCCCGAATATTCTGGAAATAAGTCAGAAAGGTTATTTCAATGGTTTCTAGGTGAAGTTCGAATATGGGTCTTCTGGGATCAAAAACTAGGTCACAGAGCCCAAAAATAGAAATATCTTGTTAAGACTCTTGAGGCTACTGTTTCAGTCCAAATATCCTGGCAGTTTGTCAGAAAGGTTGTTTTGTTGTTCAAATTATTAGATTTGGAAAAGGTCACGGAGGCTAAAAATAGATTTATCTACTGTACCTCCTAAAGCCTTCATTTATAGACCAATATCGTTGATATTCAATATATAGGTTCCTTGCATGGACCTCTACCTTTGGGTAGGGTTTGAGGTCACTGGGTCAAGGTCAAGGTCACCATAGCTTATAATAGATATTTCTACTTTCTGTCATAGGGCCTTTATTTATTGACTGATATTTTACATATTTGGTTTGTAGGCACTTATATTTTTTCAATTAAAAAATGAAATACTGCTTAACAGCAAACCTACAGCCAAAGTACTCAGGTGAGCGATCAAGGGACATCATGGCCCTCTTGTTTAAAGACATGCTCTCTCTTAAAGGCTGTAACACAGTTGATTTTTTTATCACTTGATATACATTTGCCTGTTATGTGGTTCAGAAAATATAACCCGACACCAGGAATGCTGTTGTACTGATATTTACAACCCTTTATAATGAAATTCATAACATTTCACGTGTCATTAAATATCACAGTACCAATCATTTCAACAACCCTGCAAAGGGGGCATTAACTTTTTCTTCCCAGTTTTCAGAGAACATGTCGTACACAAGCTGGCCTATCGTTCGCTAGTGATCTGATTGAATTGAAGACAATTAAAATTATTGAGAATACCCCTGTAAAAAAGTACGTCAAATATTATACACACGTGATAATTTATGACGTCAGATATTAGAGGGTGCATATTATGCCTATGTATTTGTATAAAGTTAAGAGGCGGATTTTTCAAAAAGTCGTCAGTGTCAGCGGTGTAAGAGTTGTAATCCTTATAACTGTTTATCTTTGTTGTTAAAAGCAGAATGATATGATAAAATTCGGTAAACTGTAAAATCAGGTTTATTTGAACTATACGATTTGAAAATACTGAATCAACGTTATCGTTTCACTTGTATAGTTCAGCTAGTACCTAAAAAAATCAACATTTAGAAATATCACGGATAAATTCACTCGTTGATTTGAATTCGCGTTTTAAATGTGGATTTGGAGTTCTGCATAGTGTGTGAGTTTGCAGTTATAATGACTTAATTATCTGTAATAAAAGATACATTCAAATGGAAATTATGGAAAATAATTTTACAAGTAAGTGGATCTTATACCTCTTATATTCATACAGTAGCAGTGTTAATGTTAGGTAAAAGTCGCGTGCAACCGGTTGGGGTGATAATAATGGGATAAATAGCTTTTATTTTTTCTTATCTAAACTATTTCTCAGTTTATTTATTTTTCTACAAAATATATCAGCATATAATTATACTACTTACTTACAAACATTTTTTTCTGGCGTTTAAACAAATAAACAAATAATTGTGAAACTCCACCCCCCCGTGCTTTCGCGAGCGATCTCCCGCATTTCTTCAGATAAGAGAGCCATCGGCAATGGCGTCACGGTGTAAACAACAGTGATTTGCCGTAGAGAAAAATCGACGCGGACAGAGGTTTATATGAAAACGGGAAATTTAAGAAGAAAATCCTTGAAATTCCTGAGGGTGACTTTTTTCTTTATCACAAAAATGCAGTTTATTTGTCGAAATGAGTTGAGGATAAACCAATCTAAGTCAAAGTTAGGGTTTCAAAATGGTAGAGTGGGTACATTGGCTTACAACAAGCAGAACAGTAGTCAAGTTGAAACGCGCTGAAATCCAGGGATACGATTCCCTGCTCCTTCACTTGCAATACTGAATTTCTTTCGGATTAGACGTTTAATTGAGGTCCCGTATAATGGTTAAGTACACTGAGCATGGAAAAGAAACAGACGTGTCTCATGAATGGGATGTTTTCTGTACCTTGCACTTTTTTCCACAACCTAAAATCATAACTAAGTGGTTCTTGAAATATCGGCCTCTAATTTATTTGTTAAAATCAGATTTTAATTAGTGATGCCATTCTGATAGAACAGACCATTAAAAGTAATAGCTTTGCGTTATTCTTACATTATGTAAAAGCGAGATGTCCTGTAAAAAGGCAAATCTAAAGATATTTAGGCCTAGAAATCTCCTTCTCAAGAGTATGTTAAGCTTCCGAAAGTGAACCGAGACAGCAATCATTACGGTTAGTTTAAATTAGCTTCTATAACTTTACTTCTGGTGGAAAAATGCATAGGCGTAATATAATATTGTGCCATAGCTAACGCTTATTCTGATAAAACAAAATTTCAAAGGACAGCCATTACTGACACAAAATTAAAGATCTATTCAGTCCATGCAGGAATGCTCTGTACATTTGAAAAGAAAATAAAGAAACTGAAAAGAAATGAATTTGAAAAAATAATCTCCAAAATAAATCCATCCCTTGATAAATCTTATTTTAATAGGTATAGTATTATGCACTTACAGCAGGTGTGATGTAGATGTACTTAACGGTGAGGTCATACTTTCTATCATCTCACTTAGCAGTTTCATGATCTATGGTAGCTGATCACGTGATATTATGAGCACAAAATCGATTAGCACAAGCGGCTTTAACCATTATTTTTTCCTAAAACGGATGACACAAAGAACATCTTATATTACTAATACAAGGCAGTCTGAAGGACAACTATATCCCCTGCCGCAGTAGCACATTGGAATGGATAACAAGTGTGTAGAGAGAAGGTTAGACCTCCCAATATGACATAAGATAAAGATTTCTACGGAAAATTGGCAGCTGATGAGATATCGAGAATATGGCAAATTACAATAGTCATTAAGTTATGGAGAAGAAACAAATTTTCGACTTTTTATATTTGACCTCTACGTGTGACCTTGACCTTGGTGTAGAGACCTGGTTGTTGCTCTGTGCACTTCGTCTCCATCATTTGTGCCAAGAAATTATAAAAAAAAAACTTTCAAGCAGTTTAAAAGCAGACATGAAATGTGGACTTTTTTATATAATTTTTATAACCTTTAAGTGTGACTTTCGCAGTGGTTGTTGCGCTCTGCAATTGCCTCATAATGATGATCATTTGTGTAAAAACTTTCAAGTAGAGTAATAGTAACGGAACGGACACGAAATGTGGAATTTTATATACATGTCCTTTAAGTGTGACCTTGGCCTTGGTGTAGCGACTTGGTTGTTGCAATATGCCCATCATCTCATAATGGTGATCATTTGTGCTCAGTTATTTTAAAAACTTTCCATGAGTTCAAAAGTTATTGAGCGGACACGAAATTCTTACTGACGGACAGACGAGGGTCATTCCTAAAAGATCATCCCCGCTAAGCGGCAGGGGATTAAAAAATAAATATGAAGAAACTTATAGCCTACGATGAAGAAACTAACTGCCTACGATGTTTTCTTAATTCCGTGACCTAATAATGAGTTATAGTAAAACATGTGTTTATAGTAACACTGATCAGTTGGTAAGCATTTTCAGCTGAGCTGTCAAACACCGTAGAATCTGGAATATCCTTAGTGAAACTTTAAGCCAGGGAACATTGACATTGTTCGGAATGATTTGTGCGAAACAAATGATCAAAATAAGTCTCAGAAAAGTATAACAGCTGTAAATGAAATGTCCAGTAACGAGTGTTTGCTTGAGAATGGTTTTTACATTGATCTGTTGTTTACTGAAATGAATGAGAAGCCACATCCAAGCCATAAAATAACAGATGTACAAAATCTAATACTATTACAAATGTTTTACATTCCATTGTTACTTACACAGTCTTACAAAAATGAAGCTAATACATAAAATGTAAGGACAACAGACAGAATGTTTTGGAAATTACATCTGATGGGTAAAGACTCAAAATTCAAACTGAAGAAAACAAAAATACATGAAAGAAAACACTTTCAGATGTTGCTAAGTTTAGGCGCATTTTCATTACCAAAGGATAAGATAGAAATCTCCATGAAATAGACTCAGACCTTCTAGTTGAGTACTTAGGAAATTTTATTTTCTCCTTGAGAAAACCAGATGGTGATGTGTACGAGCCCTCAACTATCAGAAATATTGTCAAGTATCGACAGAAAGCTTAGCTGTAACACATGTTCTCACAAAATGTTCTCAGAGCAGTCAAAGTGCACTCATGCAAAGCAGAAATCCCTTAAAAGGCTTGATAAGGGAAACGAGCTGAAAAATAATCAGTCCTATATCCGACCAGGAATAAGACATGCTACATGTACATGAAAAGGTGGCACAAACACAGAGGTACATCTGAATACAATTTGGATGAACTAAAGTCAAAAAATAATTTTGGGGAAGATAACTATTATTTCAATTATTATTAAAACATAAAATTTTCTTTATTTCTTTTATGGTTCAACAACTTCAGCTTACGCTGAAATTCAAACTCAGATGTCCTCATTGAGTCTCTAATGTAAAAGACTTAGAGGTGTTTTATTAATTAAACTACGTTTGCTCAGGAATTGTTTACCATGACTACTTTAAATATTGCAGTGTATAAAATTCCGAAAAAAAAATTATAGAATGATTTCAAAAATATAACTGATTAAATTCCCTCTTGTTCTAAAAATGATAATAAAATAATTTATTTATATATTAGAAAATCAAATGTAAATGCCTTTTATCTAGACAAGTAGTTTTTTATGCAGTAACTATAAATAAAAATGAACGTGTGGTCTTTGATAGCAATAATGTGTAAATTGCACTAACTCAAACTTTTTTTTTCAACTAGACATATCAACTGAGATGTTGATTATTAATGAAAAGAATCTTTATCTCTCTATACAATTTGTCTAAATTAATCCAAATCCATGAAACCAAGCCTCCCATTTTGCTTTTTCACAATCTACAGTTATATTGTTGTTGCTGTTTTCAGCATGACTCACCTTAGTTTCTCAACCCATACAAATTATTTTAGTTAAATTGCCCAATCTTTATATGTCTAACATTAAGCCTTTATTATTTTTGTTTAGATGGGATGATGTTGAAATAAAAACTAAATCAGATGGTATTCAATACCTTGAACTGAAAGAGAGACAGACGAAGACAAGGACTGGTGCTAAATGTTAGTATGTTCGGGAAGTGATCCCAAATTTGTTTCAACACAAAATGATCCAGAGAGATATCCTGTAGCTATATATAAATTTTCAAAAGGAAGAGACTGCAATACTTCCGTGAACCAGATCATCCATTTTATATTGCATCGTAGCAAAGTAAAACACAAAAAATATCGACTCGCGTAGGTAAATTGTACGAAAAAAAAAAGCATGATTCGTAAATGCCCACTTGACCTATTCCGGTTAAATACGGAATCTGGTGCCTTATGCACCACGTAAAACATTCTGCAACATTGCGTCTTCACTTATCTCAGCAGAGGCATTCGTTTCATGGATAAATGTCCCGAAAAGTTCAAAAGAATGAATCAGATGGTCACTTAAGTTACTTCAAACAGATTTTCTCTATTTTAAACTGACAGATGCAATGTAACTCTTATTGCCTCTGATAGTTAAGTCTTTTTGACTCTAAGTGAGAACACTTTTTTCCAACGTACCTCTGATTTCTGAATACAATTTGGATGAACTAAAGTCAAAAAATAATTTTGGGGAAGATAACTATTATTTCAATTATTATTAAAACATAAAATTTTCTTTATTTCTTTTATGGTTCAACAACTTCAGCTTACGCTGAAATTCAAACTCAGATGCCCTCATTGAGTCTCTAATGTAAAAGACTTAGAGGTGTTTTATTAATTAAACTACGTTTGCTCAGGAATTGTTTACCATGACTACTTTAAATATTGCAGTGTATAAAATTCCGAAAAAAAAAATAATTTATAGAATGATTTCAAAAATATAACTGATTAAATTCCCTCTTGTTCTAAAAATGATAATAAAATAATTTATTTATATATTAGAAAATCAAATGTAAATGACTTTTATCTAGACAAATAGTTTTTTATGCAGTAACTATAAATAAAAATGAACGTGTGGTCTTTGATAGCAATAATGTGTAAATTGCACTAACTCAAACTTTTTTTTTCAACTAGACATATCAACTGAGATGTTGATTATTAATGAAAAGAATCTTTATCTCTCTATACAATTTGTCTAAATTAATCTAAATCCATGAAACCAAGCCTCCCATTTTGCTTTTTCACAATCTACAGTTATATTGTTGTTGCTGTTTTCAGCATGACTCACCTTAGATTCTCAACCCATACAAATTATTTTAGTTAAATTGCCCAATCTTTATATGTCTAACATTAAGCCTTTATTATTTTTGTTTAGATGGGATGATGTTGAAATAAAAACTAAATCAGATGGTATTCAATACCTTGAACTGAAAGAGAGACAGACGAAGACAAGGACTGGTGCTAAATGTTAGTATGTTCGGGAAGTGATCCCAAATTTGTTTCAACACAAAATGATCCAGAGAGATATCCTGTAGCTATATATAAATTTTCAAAAGGAAGAGACTGCAATACTTCCGTGAACCAGATCATCCATTTTATATTGCATCGTAGCAAAGTAAAACACAAAAAATATCGACTCGCGTAGGTAAATTGTACGAAAAAAAGCATGTTTCGTAAATGCCCACATGGCCTATTCCGGTTAAATACGGAATCTGGTGCCTTATGTACCACGTAAAACATTCCGCAACATTGCGTCTTCACTAATCTCAGCAGAGGCATTCGTTTCATGGATAAATGTCCCGAAAAGTTCAAAAGAATGAATCAGATGGTCACTTAAGTTACTTCAAACAGATTTTCTCTATTTTAAACTGACAGATGCAATGTAACTCTTATTGCCTCTGATAGTTAAGTATTTTTGTCTCTAAGTGAGAACACTTTTTTCCAACGTACCTCTGATTTCTCAGATTGCACCACTTCCGGTCTCTTTCGCAATGAATAAAAAATAGATATTAAATTCTTGAACAAAGTCAATCTAAACATCTGAGTCAACTTTAGATTTATTGTAAAACTAAACTAAAGTCTTTAATCGATTTGAAATATTTTTGTAAAGGATCCTGTGGGCAAAATCAAATCTGTTTTCAATATCATGGCAGCACTTTGATAACGGTGTTTTGAGGGACAATTTGAATCATGTTGTTTCCCTCTGATTCGTTCTTGTGAACGGTCGTATCTTGTTTTGGTAATACAGTAGTTTGGGGTATTTATTACGGAATCCTGTTTGGGCCACTTGAAATGTCGCTGTGGCGCATAGAGGTAGACGCTCGACAACGCGACGCGACATCGCAAAAATGCCATACAACTCTCGACAACGCGAAGTGACGCGCGACAATGTCAAACAAAATATCGCGATTTCATACCGTATAGTCGCTTTATAATAGCGCGAAATATCGCATTGTCAGTTCGCATTGACGTGCATTGTATCGCATTGTCGCTGTGTCGCGTCGCGTTGTCCAGATGTCGCGTCGCGTTGTCGTCCGTCGCGTTCTGTATTTGTGTATGCCCCGATGCGCGACAATGCAATACGACTCTCAACAACGCGACACGACATTTTCCCCATGTCGTATCGCATTGTCTCCCGTCGTGTCTGTGCCTGTATCAAGACCCACGAGAATACCAAACGACACTTGACTACGCGAAGCGACGCTCGAAAACGCGAAACGACACCAGACAGTGCGACGATATTCCAATGAATGTCGCGTCGCATTGTCTAGTGTCGTTTGGCATTTTCGTGTGTCGCAGTACAGGCACATACACGACAGGACAATGTCGCGTCACCTTAGCGCCCGTCGCTTTGTCGTGCGTCGAGGTCTTCACAAGTGCAGAAAGCAACGGATGACAACGCAACGCGACATCGAGACAACACGATGCGACACCGCGACAATGCGATACAACGCACGACAATGCGAAACGACACTGCGATATTTCGCGCTTTTATAGCGCGACAATACGATATGACATCGCGATATTTTGTTTGACATTGTCTCGCGTTTTCCGAACACACTATCA
Source organism: Cyclina sinensis (assembly GCA_012932295.1). NCBI lineage: Eukaryota > Metazoa > Mollusca > Bivalvia > Venerida > Veneridae > Cyclina > Cyclina sinensis. The sequence continues at coordinate 28,574,414 of JAAONU010000008.1, forward strand.
AATTATGATTATTCAAATTTCGTTATTTATTTTGAACACGGCAGTTTAAACTTAAATATTTTGTTTGCTAACAGTTGTGTATCCATTTCAAGTATTGTCAACTCTAGATTAAAACACGGAAGGTATTTTATCTAAGAACAAACACATATTCTTTAAAGCGTCAGAAGGTTGTGAAGCATAGTCATTCCTCAGGTAAAACTTCCTCTTTCAACATGCTTATGTCACAATTTTGCAGATATTTTATCAGTCTAGGAGTGATAATCTGAAAACATCCTATTGTTACACAGTAACTGAATTGTGCATGTGAACACATCCACAATATTGTAATGCAATTTTCCTTCCGATATTGATAGTTGCCTTCTTGGTTTAATGTTTCTGTCTGTGCTTGTAAATACCGTCAGAGTGAAATTAAGGTTTTACCTAATGTAAATATATACTCGTTAATTGGTTTGAACTTTTAGCTAGAATATTTATGGAACTCCTTGACTGATAAATGATCTGGCTTCTTTTTATTCCCAAAGATCTACTGAAATGAAACGCGGTTGCGGGGTGTATGTTTTTTTTCTCTGTTTAGTACATCTTTCCGTCACAAAATTCGCGCTACGCTCGTGAAGAAGGTCTGTCGTTATTATAACCCCTTCACTATGAAATAAACTTTATATTACATTAAGATACTCACTGTTTAGAAATCAAGTTCTAAGAATTTATTACAGACCGCAATTTTAATCATGATGTTGAAATAATTGTCTGATTTACTGCTGTATCTCCATCAGCTTTTTGCAGACACAGAGCACAAAATTTTGAAAATACCTGGCTCAACACGCTCGGCTGCGTTTTCATTGTCCATAGACGCTCTGTTGCAATTTCAAAAGTCTCGAGTATACTGGTGGTACAAAGATATGAAAAAAGCATATGCATCACAACATAAAAGAAATGGACACACAACGAAGAAAAAGAAATTGAACTGTTTTAACAAGCTTATGAACTATGGAATAAAAAAGTGTATTTTAGTTTCCATTTCAATATAAATACTACGTGTGCTGTTTTTTTTTTAATTTTCTCTTTGATTAAAAAAATAGATTGCGCAATCTATAAATAGAAAGAAAGAAATGTATTTAGTTTTTGTTTGTTAAAATAAAGAATGGGTTCTTAATAGTTTACTGTGAAAAAATGTCTGGCGCCACTTAACGCAACCCTTTCAGCAGCAGCTTGGACACTCTTGTAAGCCTTAGGATGTTTAGAATGAAAGTTTTTTTTAACCTTTTTTAAAATTGAAACGTTGTAGACTTATGAAGCATTAAACTTTGTATAAAATTATCGATATTACGACTAAGGGAGGCGTATTTAATGGGATGATGAAAGTTCAAAATTGTCTCCAACTAAGAGATGGGAAGAAATTAAAAAAACTTAAGTGTGCCGTGTCGAATTTAAAGCTAGTATTTGTCCGCATACTTGACTTTTAAGTCAGTTTGCACCTCAGTGATTAAAATCATTGACTGTTTTCATTATAATTACTGTAATCTTTTTGCCAGTCTGTATCGGGTATTAAACCAGTTTTTTTATTATTCCCTTGCCGTGTAGCGGGGAGGGTATTATAGGAATGGCCCTGTTCTACCGTCTGTCAGTCTGTCCGTCTGGAAATTCGTCTCCGCTCCATAACTTTTAAACTCACAGAAGATTTTTGAAATGAATTGGCCAAAATGATCACCATTATGAGACAATGTGCATAGTGCAAAATCAGGTCGCTATTTCCAAGGCCAAGATCACACTTAAAGGTCACATATAAAAAGTCTACATTTCGTGTCCGCTCCGTTACTATTAAACTGCTCAATTTTTTTTTTTAATTTCTTGGCACAAATTATCACCATTATGAGATTATGTTCAGAGCGCAACAACCAGGTCGCTACCCCCAAGGTCAAGGTCACACTTAAATGCCATATATAAAAAGTTTCACATTTCGTGTCCACTTGCTTACTATTCAACTGCTTGAAAGTTTTAAAAACAACTAGGCATAAATAATCACTACTATGAGAGTGTGCAGAGTGCAACAACCAGGTCGGTACCTCCACGGTCAAGGTCACACCTCAAGGTCAAATAAAAAAGAGTCCTCATTTCGTGTCCACTCCATAACTTTTATAATACTACAAATGAAGCTGCCAATTTTCCGTAGAAATCATTATCCTATGCCATAATGAGAGGTCTAAACTTCTCTCTTTACGCTTGTTATTTATTCCAATATTCTACTGCGGCAGGGGAAATAGCTGTCCTTCAGACTGCCTTGTTAAATATTTCTTGTTTTTTATAGTATATAGTTTCATATTTTGTGGCATTGTTTTTATTATTTTTCTTACAGCATCGTCTTCTGTTTTGTGTACAGTGTATTAAGATTTTTTTAGTTAGCCTTTTTTCAGACACTCGTGTTGAAGATGTTCACGGGTATACCTACTCCCCTTACTAAAAGACAGTTGGATTTGAACATTCCTGTTTTTTATGCAATCGAAATTCTGCCAAATTCTGTGTAATAGTTTAGATTGGTTTCTTGTATATTCGGCCTCATTAGCATTCGTTCAATTGCAGTGTATTAATATTGTAAACAATTCAAGGTTGCAAATGTTTAAAGTTAAAAAAGTAAATACATACTGCTATTACTCCTAATATCACAGACTTATACAGATAAGGCTAACAGTTAAATTTATTAGGTCGGCAGTTCTGAACATAGCAGCTACTGACGTACTGTGACGTTTTTTAACTTACTTAACTTAATAGACGAATATTTTCATTAAGATAATGCTAATTTATTATTAATACCTTAATAAATGTTATTCTTTTTTTTCTGCTATGAGCAAGTCCATACATCTGCTTCTATTACAGATGACTGCACGGTTGCTGCTAGTATTAGTAGCAGTATGACATTGCAGGTCACACAGTCATGTCCGCCATCTGTGACAGATACTGGCACAGAAACTTTGATGTCAGAATTAGTCACAGAGAACATTAACCATTGGAATGAGTTCATCATGATTTATACCGGTCTCCAAGGCATCACAACTTTTCAAGCCCTCATTGAATCACTTTTGGGACATGGTGCTGACAAACCTTCTACTGAAGCTATATTCTCCTGTGCATCGGTCGAGTGTTTTACTTTCTTACATCTGATAAAATTTTTAGACATTGAAATCAAAATTTACTTTTCAACTAATCAGTGAGTAGCCCTCAATGAATCGTCCACACATACATTTGACAGCCCAAAATGTAAACAAACAATGCATGTTTGTATGTTACTTTTGTATTTCCTTTTTCAACGTGTTTTAAATATGTATACATAAATGAACCAGTAAAAATATAAAAAAGGATAAGTATGGTTGTTTTCAGACGTTACATTGCTGTATTCAGATGTAACCGTAGACGCGTAGTTGACTTGTGCTTACAAACTTGTCAGAAAACACCTGTCTATTAAAATTGTTGCAATGTCTTGCAATGTTTTTGTCTTTTTCCCCTTTTTTCAGACTAAAGAGAATGTTTTACCAGTCAAAGATATATCAAGAAGTGAATAAAATCCTATGCAAATGCAGTATCTTAGGTCATCAATAAAAACACTTCCATTTCACCTTTATTTTGCACTTTCCAAATAAAAACAAAATCATTGCTTTCTTATCAGTAAGTGTTACATATTGAATAGAACTTGTGAAAAGGAAACTACTATAGCTTAAAATCATAAATAGAAAATCTCAAAGTTGTTGGTAATGTTTATCTCGTTACTATGTGTTTAATTATAAGATAATATTTCACAGTATTGTACACACTTGATGCCTGAGCATGAATGAAAAAAAAGAGAAAAAACATGTAACCACTTTCGCCTTATAATCCACAGCAAGGTAGCAGAAAATTAAAAAAAAGAGTAACTTTATTGTTATCGAAAATGCTCTGTTCGCATAGCATTTCTACAGGACTCCGCAAACTTTAGAGTGAAATCCATATGGTGGTGCAATGTGCGGTTAGGTTGCTCTGCCAGCACGGAATTTCAGCAGAACATTAAGTTTATCCTGTTTTGGAATGCCTTTGTTGATTACTTTGCCAACACAGCATTTTAGCCAGGCCTAAATTTCAGTCTATTTTTAGGAATTCCTGCTAGGTTGCTTTGCCAGTAGAGTATTTTAGCAGGACATTGTGTTTTCTCTTAAACAAAATACATAAAATTTATTTTGGAATTTTCTGCTGAAAGCTCCGCCAGCGGAGCATTTCAACAGGGCATATTGTTTACTCCTTTTCGAATGCCATGCTATTTACCCGCGGACTTTTTGAGCATACTATTTGATGCCATTATAAACTGTAAACCTTAGTACTCAAGCCACTTACTGTTTAGTACTTACTTCTCACATTTCAGTACAATATCTTTTTCTGAAGCAAAGTAATTTCAAAGTCAGAATTTTTGTTTCGTCATATTATCAGGTATTATCATATTTCAGAAAGAAGCGTTTATGGTCATTTTTGTCGAAAATTAGAAAACAAGTCAAGGTTTAAAAAAAACACACGGGACACGAGTTTATGCGATTTATACTTATACCGCTTGACGACTGCTTCCTGGGTTTAAAAACAGTACTTGCATCAATCGTGTGAAATGCAGCATATTTATTTAGACTTTATACTCTTGTAAGGAGGATCTAACTCAAGTCTAATAATAAGACTATCCCTCGACCATTTGATTCCACCACAGACCTACCACTTGTAATAGAAAAGGGTCATTAATATTTTAAGATTTTTTTTTTTAATCGACCATAATTGTTGAAAAGAATCGAATTTGATCAATTTTACCTTATCCGTAAAATTCTTGTAGAAAGTTTATGGTATTTGTAGGTGAAATATACAAAGGCTAGCAGAAGGAGTACAATGGCAGATTGTTTTTCAGGCTCCTCGAAGAGACACAGTAATGTCTAAGATATGCCTGTCGGTCAAATTAATTGATTCCTACTTGTCGGTCAATAACCAAATACTTAATTAAATTGCACTAATAAACATCTACGGCTTATCTCAACAACCAGAGACCTAAAGTCAAGGTTATAGAAAGATTTGGAACCATCATGAGATGTGCATATTGTAAGATTTTACTTGGTTAATTGTTTATCAAAAGAATGAGAATTTGCATTTTGCCACATTATAAACTGCAGACTATTTATGTCCACACTATTTGTCACTCATTGACTTGAATAAAAGATCAGGGCATAAAGTTTTGTATTAATGAACCTGTATGATATAGAAATGAGCTTCGTTTACAGAGGAATCAATTAAAATTTTGTTCGAGGCTAAAATACATGTTGTGTCAGTTCAGTGCCCCTTTCTCTTGCTACCAATAGAAAACTGAGGCGTAATTAAAGACTATTTTTCAGCAACCGCTGGTTACACTTGGGGGAAAACATGTACGTAGACACATTTTCAAAAGGAAGTGAACATGGAGTAAACATTGTATTGCTGGATAGTTCGGAAGGGATTAGTGGGTCAGAGATCTTTCTTTGTCGACTATCCTCCGAACTGTTTGTAGCCGCCTAGTTCAACAGCAAATATTGACTGGAATTGAAATGTTATAAGAATCTTCATTAATTAGTGTAGATGTGCGTATTATTATGCATGATCGGGCTGCATTTGTTAGTTTAAAGTTATTTATTTTACATCGACTGGAAAGCAGTTTTTTGCAAGTTATATTGATCCCTCTCATTGACTGCTTCTTTGGTTCAGACAAGTACTGGTGCCGAAACTGAGGAATGAGGAAGGTTACTAAAGACTCTCAACCCTGGTTGGATTCGAACCTGCATTTTCCAGACGCTCTTACCCACAGTCACTGCTCCTCCTTTGTGCGTTTGTTATGTGGCTGTTATGGAGTAAAAAACCTAATGCCTTTGTAGCTTAACGTACAGCACTATTCGTGTTTTATAACACTTTCACGGACTTGTTCTCGGTGACATTTAATGACGCGTTTCGATCCTAACACATTAACAAAATTGTTCGTCCTTTACTATCAAATTTTGAGGAGCATCCGTCACTCCAAGTGGTGCTCTTGTTCTATTATGCTTCTAAGTATTTGGTATTTAAGTATTTGTCGAAAATTGAAGCTTTTTTTAAATTTGTATTCTCAACACTGCTGTAAATTCTGATACCTTATGACCAAATATCTCTGAAGAGCATTCTATGTAATTCATAGACTAAAATAGAAACTTACATTTAAATATTTCTAGAAAGATTTCTAGAACAGTAGCTTTTGTATGTCAGACATTTTTTGTCATCTTGAAATTTAAAACAAATATTTAATTGATTTGTAGATTAAACATCGCCTTGCAGCCGCTCAGCATCAGAACAAGATATAATTCCATTGAAGTAATTCCGGACGATCGCGTATTAGATCTGTGTCTTCAGTAAGCGACAACAATCACATTGCGTGACAAATCTTTCAGCAGTAAGCCCGACACAGTATGTAAAATACGTAAGCTTACTGGTAAGTCCCCGTATTCGATCCGTGACCTTCGTAAGCGAATCGAAGATCCCTACACGAAACATATTCTATTGCTTAATATTTTTTACAGATAACTAAATTTTGTTTTCATTAGTTTCGATCTTTCCTACCAGACTTCAACATTAATCATGTTAGATTGTTAAAAATACAACTTAAGATAATAATTGATATTTTTTAATGTAATTCTTAAAAACAAAATTGTCCTTTAACGTTATTTTAGTTAATGAAGAGGTAGAGAGTAAATCAACAAAATTCTAATAGATGTAAACATGTGCCAGTATTAAAAGCAGTAGTGTAACTAATAGTAATGTTGTCACACGTGTTACTTTTATGAATAACTAAAATAAAAACAAAAACCTGTAAGATTCCATCTCCTTTTCCTATAAGCTGTTGAAAACATCCCGCTAAAGTTCATTAAAGCAGAGCTCGGACGGTTCGCCCTTAAATTACTTATAACCAGTGTTTATTTGGAATGTTCAAGCCTTATCTGACTAAACATATTTTTTTGGTCCCGTTAGCTCTTTTCGCTCCATTGCTCATTTTAATGACCTGAAAAAGCCTGCATGATGGAAATACGTTTTTTTTTCATAAAGTTTCTGCTAGGATTTATTAACATATTAAGTAAAACTAATGAAATACTTCCAAAAATACTTGTCAAACAATCGTATAGTTACTTACCAAATTTCACAGAAATCGGACAGAATTCGATATTGCTGGAGAAAAAATTTCTCTAGCATGTGAAATACTCACTATAATGATAAGCATTATAAAGAGACTGTGAGGGTAAAAACGGGATGGCACTCTTGTAGACTGACTCTGTACTCTCTTATTGAACCTGGCTGAGAAAACAGATCTAAAGACCATTAAATAACATAAGAAATATTGCATATTTCTATCTATCTACAATCAAAGTGTATTCTTATGTATTTGCTAACAATATCTCTGTTATAATTGAATTGTTCTCCCAATAAACCTGTCAACAGATCATCATGTGGACGATAAAATTCTTCAAAGAGTGCTCGCGTCTGCGGTAGCATCTCGCCAACTTGTCTGTCTTTCTTTCTTCTCTGATTAGTACGTTTATCCGGGTTACCTACACGTTCTATGACCTTCTGTTCTAACTCAGCTGAAATAAGAAACGACAGTTCATTGTGTCGGTAAAACAGGCTAACCAGACGCTATAATATCAAAACTGAATTAATGCAACTGATATCACAGCTGGTTTTATACCTCAAACTGTTTATTCATTTCAAACTGATCTGTTCTAGATGCAGATTCCTCTTACTTTTTTATACTGCTCTCGGAAAATCCACCTTTTCACAGCAAAGACAGTTATTTGTGAGAGCCATTTCAATTTTTTCCGTAAAGTGACTTTATGCACAAGTTCAGATTAAGATTCGAATAAGTGAGCTAGCAAAATAAGCGCAACATTGCAAATTTAGTGTTATTGCAATTACCACTGTGCTATTAAAGCCAGGAATTCTTATAAGATAATAATGAAAAAAAAAGTTATTGTAAATAAATTTTACAAGAGTATTATTCAAAATTTATCAAAAGTTATTCATAAACTGATTAGGAACATGCATATACGCGCTTCATTTGTTCTTAATGGAGACACATCGCTAAAACTCAACACAAAAAGTAACACAATTGTAAGATATTAATCTCTAATTATCCTGATACTCCTTGTTAGTGAGCCGTCGACAACATAAATAATTATTTTTTTTGCTTCTGGCATTATTGCCATTTCAGTACGGATGACGTCAGAACTAGCAAACACGAGAGTATCTTTACTTTAAGCCAATAAATATGTCCATTTGCATATTTGGTTTGTAGTTACAAAAGAAATGGTACTTACGTAATTCTAACAATGTATAATTCTGCTGCATGTACGCTGCAGTTTTCTTGAAAAATCTTCAAGTTTCATCACCATTATTTGATCACGTGGGAACACGCGGAAATATTCTTTCAAATGTTGATGATACACATCTATTTTGAGCCTGATCTAAGCAAAAAATAAAATGTATGAATAAACTACTATTTACTGCTAGCTTTTGTTAAAAAACAACAATGAAATGATCTGTTTGGGAGGTTAAACACCCATTTGCATTCACAAAGATAGAAATTTTTAATCATTTAAAACTAAACAGATAGATTTACATATCGTGTGCTACAAGTATGCATCCAACTAATATTCTTTTTTTTATTTTTAAGAAAAAGATAAAATCTGTTGTAACACATATGTTTGTCCCTGTACTTTGATTTATTCTATTATTACAAATATACCTGGATCTCTAAGGACTATACTAGGCACTAAAACGAACAACCTATTATGTGTTTGTTACTTACCAGTATTAGATTTCAATCAGTTTGTCATTAGATAGAAATCCCCTAGCTGGTGTGTTGTCATGATACTATAACTGTCTCTTGGATCACAATCAATGTTGGAGGAATAATAATCAAAATTTAAGTCCCAATCCCTTGGCCAGAAATAACTTTCAAACCTGATGTAAGTATAATCTAGATAAAACTTTGTGCTTACTTTGATGAAGAATTGACAAAAACTGAACTAGGTAATGGTTTGTCATGATGAAATAATTAAACATCTTTATGGATGAATTCATTCGAAATAGCAAGTGTTCACAAGTACCCTGTATGATCTAGCTAGTTGTCCTAGCTTTTGATACCATGTGACAAAGCTTCATTTTTCACCTAGCAAACAAACAACAAATGTATGCGTACTCTTAAAAGACGAGGGTAGGCCGAAACAAAAATGTGGCTTCTTGAGTATTCACAAAGTATTCCCTTAATCTAAGCCAATGGGTTTGATTTTACCTTATGTCATTCAGTTTATAAATTGCCATAGTTATGGTGTCGACAAAAACATTCTGACTATATCGTGAATATTCAGATGAAAATGTTCCCATAGGCAGCATTATATGTTGCTTATATCTCCTTGAGTGCATATATGTTTAAAGGTCATGAGTCAAGACTATTGCAACTTTGTCTATTCAAAATAATCATAATGTACTAATTAAAATGGTTTAACTGCGAAATAATGAAAATATTGCTTTTGATAAGAAAAAAAAAATGTATTTTATGATCGGCTGTTTCCATTTCGACATCGGTAGTTTCCGCCGCAATTTTTGGCTGTGGCGTAGATTTATCCCTACTCTACCAGGCAGTTGTGCAGAATTATACTGCTCATAACACATCCGTTTTTAAATGAAAAAATAACACTAAACCACAAGTGCAAGAAACACGATAAAGGCACACTTAAAAAAATAACATGCTATAAAATGTAAATTAAATAAAATAATGTGATTACTTCTCGATTTTTATAAGTAAATTCAAACTTTGTGCCGGGAGAACGGATTGTAATTTTACCTTTATAAATATTAATAAATATTCCAATTTCTTGTTGTGGTTCTATATAAAACTATCTCCTCCACGTTTTTACATGCTGCGTAACACCTCCTCACTTGATGTTAGCGTCATCAACAAATTCTTTTTTATTTAAGTGTAGTAAAATTGAAGTGAATTTAGGTGATCAAATGTGTTAACATTTGTTTCACTGTAATGGAAATTCACACTACAGTGTATTTTCACGTTGGGATATTGTTTTGAAAAATAATAATATGGCATGTCCATCAAATAGAAATTTGTGTCTGCTTATAAATTAATATCCAAAATGTCAAAGATCCATAAATCACGCCTTATACTGTGGGATTTATGCAAATTAACTTGTCCAAATAGGACCCTTGTATATTCTGCATAGCTGTCAAAACAAAGCAATTAACTTTTTTATGACCGAATCAATGATAAAGTTGAGACAAATAGCAAAATTTTATGCCAAGTGATCTTACATATTGATTGTATTACGTTTGATCAGTCACACTTGTGAAAACATTATGTTATAGCTTGTTCCAATTAACATGTCTGAATGATTTTAGTTAAAAAAAGAAGATTTCAAAAGATTCAAAAGTTTTATTGGCTTAATCATTTTACAATGTCCATCATTGGCGGTATGAATATTTTTGAGAAAAGTATGTACATATTCATAATAATAACATAGTGAAAAAAAGTTTAGAAGCTTCCATGCAGATACTTATTTTAATTAGATAATTAAATGTAATGGATCTATCTATGATGAAAATAAAAATCGTTCCACTTCTAAATTGTGAACAAATTATTTAAGAAAAAACAAAAACAAAAAACAATGTGTTTGTGTTATGATTTTGACAAAGTTTTTAGGGCTTCTTCATATCATTTGTTCTTTGATCATTATTGTTTTGTTTTCAAAAAAAATGTAAAATGAATAAGCCCAAAAAAGATATGCATTTATAATGAACAAAATCATAGATCTAGTCAAAGATTACTTACATGTATCTCAGGCAAAATATACTACAGACAAATAAGCAACACATCTCTGAAAAGAGAATGTTTCTATGGAAAAAAAATCTCTCGATTGGAGTTATTTAATCAAGTCTTCCGTCGGATAAAAATAAGCATGTTCAAAAATGGTTTTGGATCAGTTACTTGAAAAATATCTCTTACTCTAGATATTTTCACTGATGTATCATTTAATTCTATCACCCTGATTAAACTAGCCTCTTTATAATATTGTTCATTGGCTTCGTTATTCCATCAAAATTTCAAATTATTTATTTAAAATATCTTCAATGTATATTCATGATGTTAGCTTAACTTGTTCAATTTTCTTCTTTTACCATATTCAGTCTACAATTTCACTTTCCATCATAATATTAAAGTTTTTGTTAACAATCCAGGCAGCTGTGTAAATGGCAAGGGATAAATGTGCGTCACTTTCGGTTTCGCTAGTGACAGGTGCGCGCGACCAAGTGCGTAAAATACGGATTTTAATTTGCTATAAAACATCTTTAAGATGAAAATTACCTGCGGAATTTTGTAAAACAATTTTAGTTAGATATATATTTTTTGCTCATATGAAACTTTCGAGGTCAAACATTCGTGTCACATGACCTGTAAGTTCAAATTTTCATATTGCTTGCTCCCACCATGCCAACTTTGTCTTCGTGTGTCGGGGTATACAAACAATGGCGTAGGCTGAAGTGCCTCAAACATTCATGTGTTGTATTTATAGACTTAACTATGTCCTCGTGGAATTTCTGAGGATTTCCGTGTTGAAAGTATAAACAAGTCTGAAAGACAAAATCTTTACAATATTTATTCACAAATGCATAACATAATTGATATTTGAATAAATGACTTTTTTTCTATTCGGGTTATTACTTTTTAGCCACCAGCTATTGCTTTCATGTTATCCTTAACACATATTTTCCATCCAAAATGTTTTATCTTCTGCAAAAGTACAAAATGATCTGAGGATGGAACTGTCGGAATCGTACATAGTTGGAACGTTTCGGATATTTTCATGAGAGTTACTTTGAAGAACGAGTATGATCAAAGAATATACCAATTTATTCATTGCAAGTGATTCAACTTTGTAAAAAAAATATATAAAGTAAAATGAAAATATCTGTATGTTTCCTTTTACCATTTTTTCTAAGGCAGCCGTATTAACGTCAGAAAAATTAAGTAGTCCTAGCGACATCAGCTATGTACGCTATGTAGTTATTTGTTAGTCATTTGATATAGGCGAGTTTAAAGATTACGGGTTAGTTTTACTGGCTACGAGGCCGAAGGCAGAGGGAAAAAACATTTATGCCAGGGACAAATAAAGTAAACCATGTGAAATAGCTAAATACATTAAGCCGCTCGGAAACTAAAAAGGCAGGCGTTAATGTTTAAAACTGTCATCACTAGTAGGTATATACTGCAAGCATACAGCTTTAGTGTACAGGTCAGTTGTAGTCCGTTGCCGAAAGTTTTAGGGTAATTGACCATCTTTTTAAAATAGTCCTTGTTTACTTGAGTCCGACGTAAAGTGTTAAGTTACTAAGTTTTAGGTAACGTCGGTAATTGGTAGTATTTTTATAAAATCTTGTATCATAACTTCGACAAGCGCAAAAGAATTATATCTATAAATTTTGAAATATTTTACCAATATTGACGCTTGTAAGATAAATAATGCTGACCTAGCAAGCGTCAAACTAGTAAACCTTAGTTTACGCCTTGCAAAAATCAAGTGCATTAAAACAAACATTATAATATATATATATTGATATAATTGAATAATTAAAAGCTAACAGCATTGTAGAGCAAAAAGGGAAGGTACTCAGTGACCTTACCGAAGGCTTTTTGTATGTTCTTTGAACAACTTAAGCAAAGTCAATCTCACTTGAAATTTGATAACGGCATGCAGTAAATAAATGCATGACCTTTGCATGATTATTAACGCCCACCAGTTGTAAAGTATCATCAAAGTCAAGTCTAAACGTTTGTGTTGTTGTATTTTTTCGGCAAATTTCGGTTTTTTTTGTATCAGTCCAATTCTAACTAAATATATATAACTGGACATCATTTAGTCTCGGGTGAAGCTCGTATGAGTTCCGGGCTTCAAAAACCAGATTGTCCTTATCTATTTGTGTTGCTTATGCTTTAACTCAACTAACATTGGATTAGAAGTATTTTATAACAACTGGTTGTCGTAATGATCAAGTATACACAATGGTGACCAGATGTCAGCACACACCTAACTACCTGTTCAACTTAAGCTACCATAATGATATGACAGGAAATGTTTTTCAAACTAGTGCAGGACGACGTCAAATTCAGTATGAGCTGTCTTTGTGTTTCGATTATTTGTTCGATCACGCTATCAAATTATAATTAGGCAAGTTTCGTTATTCATTTTGAACCCGGCAGTTTAAACTTAAATATTTTGTTTATTAAAATAGTTTCTATCCATTTCAAGGATTGTCAAAAACACTAGATAAAACACGGGAGGTATTTAAACAAACACATATTCTTTAAAGCGGACAGAAGGTTATCGTGACAGTGGGGTGTAAACAAATGAATTTGACGCGGTCAAACGAAAAATAATTTTTTTGTGTACATATTCATTCCTCAGGTAAAAACTTCCTCTTTCAACTTGCTTATGTTACAATTTTGCAAACATTTTAACAGCCTTGGGGTAATAAACTGAAAAAATCCAATTGTTTATGCCCAGTAACTGAACTTTGCATGTGATCACATCAACAATACTGCAATGCAGTATTCCTTCCGATATTAATATTTGCCTTCTTGCTTTTATATATCTGTCCGTGCTTGTAAATTAATGTTTTGCCTCAAGTAAATATATACTGGTTAATTGTCTTGCACTTTTAGCTAGAATATTTATTCAACTACTTAATTGATAAATCTTCACTATTAGATAGTCTGTTTTCTTTTTATTCCACACAGATCTGTTGCTTTGGGACGCGGGGGAGGGGTGTATGACATTTTAGTCTGTCTGTTTTGTCCATCTTTCCGTCACAAAATTCGCACTACAAACGTGAAAAAAAAGACTTGTCGGTATTATATCTCCTTCACTATGATATAAAGCTTAAATTAGATTTAGATGTTTATTCTTCAGAAATCCTGGTCTAAGAATTTATTACAGAGCACAATTTTAATTTTGAAGTTGAAATAATTGTCTGATTTTTTGCCGTATCTCCGAACACTATTTCGCAGACACAGAAGTCATCGGCGAATATTTGAACAAAGTTTAGAAAAAATCTAGCTCTTGACGCTCTGCTGCATTTTCAATGTCCATAGACGCTCTGTCGCAAATAGAAAAGTCTAAGGTGTACTGGATGTACAAAGATATGAAAAAAATGTTAAGTATATGCATCACAACATAAAAGAAATGTAAACACAACAAAGAAAAAGAAATTGAGCTGTTTTAACAAGCTTATGAACTATGGAAAAAGTGTGTTTGGTTTTGATTTCAGTATAAATACTACGCTTGCTCTTTTGTTAATATTCTCTTTGATTAGAAAATAGATTTAGTACACAACATATTATGGAAGAAATATGATTTTCTTTGTTGTTGTTGTTAAAACAGTTCACTGTGAGAAACTAAAACGTCTAGCGTCACTTAACGCCACCCTTTCAGCAGCAGCTGGAATGGACAATCTTGCAGGCCTTAGGATGTTTAGAGTGAAAATTGTTTTAACCTTTTCAAAATTCAAACGTTGTAGACTTATGAAGCATTAAACTTTGTACACAATTAATATTACGTCTAAAGGAGGCGTATTTGATGGGGAAATGGCAGTTCAAACTTGTCTCTAACAAAGAGGTTGGAAGAAATTAAAGACATAGTTGTGCCATGTCCAATTTCAAGGTATTATTTGTCCGCATACTTGATTTGTTAGTTTGCACCTGAATGCATTGTGATTAGCATTTATGTTTTTACCCGTTGTAGTAGTTTCAGAGATTTTAATTTCGAACTGTGTTATATATTCCAGTGATATTAAAATACTTACTGCAGATCAAAGACTTACATAGAGCTCAAGACTTGTAATTCTAGGATCGTATTTTGGATACCATGTCCCTACATTAACTTTGTTATTATTGGGTCGAAGCGTTTAACTGTTGTCCGATGTATAAGTGTTAGGCATGTTGCACGAGCAAGTGCAGTCCAGCAATGTCTTTATAATGAGAGGTATCTTGAAACCTTTTCAATCTGACATATTGGTAACTGTGAATCCTTGGTCAGTAGCGTTTTTTTCATAATCGCCCGACAGTGCGTATTACAGCTTTAGATTTCAATAATTGAATATAACTAAAATGATATCAACTGTCTAAATCAGACATTCAGGCATCTAAAAAAAAAGAAAAGTAAGAAAACTATTGCGTTAGATTAACAATCTGTATCAAAGTATTTTCATAAACATGGACGATAGGTAAGTTTTTCTCGAAAAGTCATTGTTAAAGAAAGATTCGAAATACCCAAACAAACATATCAATTATATATAATAGAAGTTAAACAAGTAATGGTTTTCTAGCTCTTCCCGACAGGGCGGTTTTTTATCTTTATTTCGGAGGATTCTTAATACTGAAGTTTACATATAGCACAACCGTGTCTATACGTTACCGGTGGAGGTGGTGCAAGTAAGGCTGGTGTGCGGTATATAACGCCGGTTTTGTGGTGGAATTGAGACCCACAGGTCAGAAAATTAAAACTTTTAGGCGATGGATTGTTAAGTTTGGCATCAGGACTACGCGCAAGATGATCTCTTATTATTTACGAATTCTCGTCTGTGTCTGCTTTCTCCTAGATATTTTCCGTTTTCTGTATCATTCGTGAAAAAGACAAACATTTAAGGGAATGCGATGAAACAGGGCATTGAAAAATGTCAAAAATGCAGTGATAGCAACTCCACGAGGAAAGTCCAGCTTACCTTAACTAGAAAATCCAACTGACACTAATTTCTAGTCCTGTTTACTTGATTTGACATTTAATACTATGAGGGAAGATGTTTTCAGGAGAAAATATAGGTAACGCTTGTGTAGGCGGTGCACTGCCTGACCATGTTTGTAACGCTGGTGGCATGGTGATTTACTAAAATCGTTTTTCTTTACAGTTTTCGTTATTAAATAAACAAATTATGCACCTGCCTATCAGCTATTGTTCAAACGAAAATTGTTTTACACCCTCTGAGTCGATCACCGTCTTTTTGGATGCAGAATGGAGCTCAAAGTTGTTGTTTAGAGTTTGCTATACAATTATCGTCTTTGTCTGCTTTCTCAACGGTCTATGCAGTTAAAACTTGATACTAGTCTTTCGATTGGTATCACTTAAGCAAGATCATGTCTGTCTTAGAGCAATACAGATCAGGATTTGGTTGTCGCTTGGTTAGGTTTTACATTCCACAATTTATCGATTTAGGCTTATTTTCAGGTGTCTAAACCTTTAAACTGAGTGCAGATTATGTAGATTTCATGAAGTCTCTACATTTTGCATTACAGATAAAATATTAAATTTATTATCTGCCTTATAATTAATTTAATGTTATGTACAGTTGTTACTGACTTTTTTGTACACTTTGTTTTGACTGTCAAACGCGACTTTTCTTCAACAAACGTTTACTAAAACTGATTTCTTCTTGCTTTGAGTTAACACAAGTTTATTATACGTCGATCTGAAAACAAGTTTATGTTCATCTCGTAATAATGCGGAATTCCCCCCTACCCCACCCTAGAAGTGTTCCTGATCTGGCCAATAATAAGATTGATACATGAAGGCCTTGTAGACAATTTTCCTATATTTTGGAAATACAGTTCCATTGTAAATATTGAATATGTTTTTTACCTCTGTCCCTCATCGTTTTTACATATCTTATGAACTGTCTGTTCAGATATCATACAGTCGCCAAACTCTGATATTATCTGAAATCATACAGTTTGATCCTCATCGCGAATCAAACTTTCTGATCAATAAATTGACTTTCGATCATGACTCTGACTTGTGGCTCTTTGTCATTCTGACAAACTAGGTCATTGGCTCAGTTCGCCAGGAAAACCTTGTTAAAGTCACTTTTTAATCCGATTTAAACAAAGCTTGGTCAGAATTTTTGTGTACACGAATTCTTGGACGAGTTTAAACTGGGTCATGTTAGTTAAAAAAAATTGGTCAATATGTCAAATATAGGAAAAGCTTGTTATCTATCATCTAACAAATAATACATGATACTAGCTAGCCAAACCCCACTAGTCCCAACCACTCTTGCTGGTGAAATTAATTCCAATCTCTAAAAAAATACTTGTCCACAAAGGAAGTGGGGTCCTTTTTAGCCCTACACGTTTATTTGGGAAAATTTAAAAAACGTTTTCTTAGAAAATTGCGAGTTTAATTTAGAAATAATTTTGCCCTAATCTTTCTTGTGTGGTAATCGATATAAATTGTGAAATTTATTGCATTCTTCTCAAAGACATGGTCAATAGGGGCGGATGGTCTTTACTTTGAATATCCTACAACAACCCCGAAGAACTTTGTTTGTTATGCTGCACAAGATTCATTTTACGTTCGGTTGGTTGGCCGGTCAGTCGGTTTGCTGAGGATATCATGTCACACGAACTACTTCCATATTTTTAGGACTATCGATTTGGAGCTTATTGTGTATGTTCACCAATGTAGATGTGTACGGCGCGTTTTTTATGCATCCTTTATCTTCCACATAACCCGCGAGCAGGAGGTCGGGTGAGCGACCAAGGACCATTTAGTTCTCTTGTTTAGTGCTTAACGCCACTGTAAAAACTAAAGGACTAAGGTTATGAATTATTTAAAGAAAGAAAAAAGAAAACACAGACAAGCAAAAGATTTATTCTTAAAGTGTTTTTTTTTCTTTTTTCCAGAAGCAGTGAAAATAAGTCAACGCTCTCATCTCACATTATAAAAGAAATTTAGAAGAAAACCATTGTTTAAACGTTTGTTGACACCGGAAAAGACCTCTTCAGAAAAAAAGCCAAGTCTGATTTCGCCCACAGCCACTCCATACTGCCACACACAAAGTCCTAAACGTGTGAGAACAGCGTCACCTACACTGTATGCTAACACACCCATTTATAGGGAAAAAAAACAACTGGTAGCAAGAAAGAAAGGCTTGTAAACATAGTTAAGAACAGGATTACTATTAAAAAATCAATTCAAGATCTATAGATATATACACAAGTATCTTGTCCAGGGTATGTGAATTATCATATAACATTTATTATTTTATCATTGAAAATCCCTGAAGAAATAAAAAAAAGTTATAGTAAAATATTACACTTTTTAAGGACGCTAGAGTTATGAACCTTAGCACATATGATGCGGATGGTGATACGGAACATGTATTTGAATTTGAAGTAAGTTCCTGGAGAAATAAAGAAGTTATAGTAAAATATTACAACTTTTAAGGAAAATTCTTAGTTTAAAGGGAAGATAATTCTAGACATTTGGGTGCAAGAGTAACTGTTATGAACCGTATCACATTAATGTGGGTGATGATAAAGAAACATATATTTGGAGTTTGAAAGTAAATCCATAAAGAATTAAAGAAATTATAGTAAAACAAATTATACTGCACACAATCTTTAATCAGATATCTGGACGCCGACCCCGGGGTAGTAGGATAGCTCTCCGTATATTTCGTATAGTAGAGTTAACAAGTTTTCCCTGCTTGGTAGTTATCTTAACAGAACTTCACTTTATTATTTCTAGAGAGTTTTAACTGTTACAGTAGTCTTCTTAAACTGTTTACCAATATTTTACAGTTTTGCAATAAACATTACCATTTGGCAAATCACCATGCCACCAGCGTTACAGGCATGGTCAGGCAGTGCACCGCCTACACAAGTGTTACCATGTTTTTTTTCCTAAAACAATCATCTTTCCTGATAGTTTTTCATGTCAAATGAAGTAAACAAGACTAGAAATTAGTGTCAGTTGGAATTTTCTAGTAATGGTAAGCTGGACTTTCCTCGTGGAGTCGCTATCACTGCATTTTCGACACTTTTCAATGCCGTTTCATTGCATTCCAATAAATATTTGTCTTTTTAACGAATGATACAGAAAACGGAAAATAACTGGGAGAAAGCAGACACAGACGAGAATTCGTAAATAATATGAGATCATCTTGCGCGTAGTCCTGATGCCAAACTTAACAATCCACCACATAAAAGTTTTAATTTTCTAACCTGTGGGTCTCAATGCCACCACAAAACCGGCGTTATATACCGCACACCAGCCTTACTTGCACCACTTCCACCGGTAACATATTGACACGGTGGTGCACTGTATGCCCTAACCACCTGAATTTGCTTTTGCATTTGTTAGGAGGACGAATCTTTCAATTTAAACCCATAAATGATATTGCTAACATTCCTTGATCGGCTTTGGTACCTTTCATGTATTCACACGTGTTAATTGTATAAAGTTCAGTGTGATTATTTGATGCAAGATGTACGTTTTCACATACATGTTCTTATGTGCTACTCATACGCAAAATGAAACACTGGCAGTATTGCTATGTTAAATCATAGTGACATTGATGACGTTGTTTCGGTCTTACAAGATAGGGAACGAACTAGAAGTTTTTTATATGACAGGTGTGTACGTTGATATCATAGTTTCATTTTTTACATTCCTTGACCTACCACTCTATTAAACATGACAATATTTACATTAAGTAGTGTTACAATTGCCCAATCTTCAAGCAATGCTTTATAATTGGTATGTGTCCCCGTTTGTCTATTTATCTTTTTCATTTTTAAATTTTATCGAATAAATATGCAGCTTAAACTTTGATTTATTTGTAATTATATAAAATATTCATTACATACCTATCGTTGGAACTTTTCTGTATCAGTGAATCTGTTTTAACAGTACCACAACTACATGTACGTCTCCATCTTGTATTAATGAAACAAGAAGCATTTAAACGCCAGTGGTTGTAGTTTAAGGCAGGTTTTTCTTTGAAGAGGGGAGATAGCCCAGTTAAAAATGAAACATTTCTTTAATTATGTCTTTTAACTTAGCATTTGACAGTTTTTCTCAAACTATAAAATAGGTTATGCAAAAGTTTTTATCATCATTACCTTACCCATTAAAGTGAGCTTCCTATGTTGTTACATGTTATTGTGCTTATTAAGCAATTGTTTTTCTTGTTTTTTGTTGTTGTTTTTTTCTCTCCTAAATTGAGGTTCTTAATTTATGTATGCATTTTTTCCTTTCATCTTTTATGATCTGACGGAAAATATATAACTAATATACCTAGTGTTTTTTCTCGAAATAGATGTCCAAGTGAACTTTTTATTTTACAATATATCACGCTAGTATCTTTTAGCGATCCCAATCGTAATATTGTATATTTTAGAATTATAATTTAGACCAGACATTTTGCTAAATGTTCAAGATTCTCAGAAGACTTCAATGACCAGTCAACTTACAAATGTTACGTCATCTGCAGATGAGGATTGTTTCATCTGTATCTCTCTATTTTCAACGTTTATTCTATATAGACATACAAGAAAATAAGCCACGCCCCCTTGCGACCATGTTTGTTAAGAATTGCTATAAATTTTACAATTTATAAAGATAGTAACCAACGATAGTTATGATTAAAAATAATTAAATTCAAACAAGGATATGCTAAGGATAAGAGTTTTATTTCTTCTTTTGGCAACTCGAATTTTGCATGGATCTCAATGCATTTAACAAAATCTAACATTATAGGGGACATTCTAGGATTAAGGTTTAAACTTAATCTGATTCAGTTTCAATATGTCTAGTGTATTTGGATATCTCGTTTCAACTCAATTGCTGACGGACGGCTGGACGAGAACCAGGGATGCCGGACAATAGCCATCTTTATAGCTCACATCGGTCAATCGGTTCAGTTGAGCCAGAAAATATACGTATCAACGTTCGTTTCTCAAAACTCAGTTAAACAGTGGTAACCTTAAGTCCAAATAAATTCAGATAATTCTTTGTTTTTTTTCTGGTTTTTTTTTTTTTTTTTTTTTTTTTTTTTTTTTTTTGTTTTGTTTTGTTTGGAAAACTACAACATAAATGCTAAAACATATTTTCTTTCATTTGGGTGTATGGTTCCCTTTAGAACACCAGCGAAAAAGCCAGTCCACGCCGCTTCATCACATGTTTCATCTGATCAAATGTGTTTAGTTTTATCAAAATGATAATTCTGGACTGTGCTGCAAGAATGTTAAACGGCGATTTGTTATCGTTGCGAATGCAAAAGCCATAACACACCTGGTATTTTTATGTTTCAATATTAGTCTGAATTAACTGTTTCCGTAACCTCACTTGAGAATAACTGAATGTTAGAGAAAGGGGGTATATTGCTGTAATGAATTTTATCTTTTTGACCTTATTTATCGAATAAATGCGCATGTTTATAGTCGTTTATATACATTTGAACATACTTAAAATTAATACGCATGCATTGAGCAGTTTTTGTGAGTGTAATATATAACTTGATAATGTCGGTCGCTTTTCAGTTGTTTCAACGGACAAAGAAACCTTGGATGTAATTGCTTATAAAATTGTCTTTCCAATAATAAATATAAAAATTCAGTGTCTCGTTGTGCATAACAGTCTTAAGAAATAAAAGTAAAAGTAATACTTTAATTTATAAGAGAAAATTGTTTAGTTAATTTTCAAAGCAGAAGGATAGAGAAAACATATGAAACTTTCCCTTATCGGGCTAAATAGTGATAACCATTTGTTTTCTATAAAACTAGGACTAAGTTAAACGTTTCGGTAAGTTACGAAGGAACTAAAAGAAAGAAATAAGAGATGCAAAAAAGAGAAACCAATATCATTGTAATACAGTTACTTTACTGTATAGATCTTAAATAAAATATGTTACGATTAAAATATCGTCATATGTCCATTAAAGATCCTTATTAAGGAGATTTTATAATCATATACTTATATGAAAATGAACAAAATGCAAGGATGAATATAATACTATTATACTGTCGCATATAGTATGGTATGACAAACAACTCGGATCCAACATCAGTGAATTGTTCAAATTGATGTCTAGTGATAGAAAATAAGCACATCAATGAAAATACACTTTAACGCTCAACAGAACTTGGCCTGGTCGCCTAGCGGCCTTTATCTCTTATTTTCTTATATAGATTTTGCATAATAATTGCATGATACCTTTTTTATTAAAAATTTCTCAAAGCATCAGTCCCATCTAGCTATATGTAAAATAAAGCATGCGCGCGGGTTTTATTTTTTTAGATGCAATGGTATCAACCGTGATTAAATTATGAAAGTTCTACAATAGGTAAAGCCCGATACATACGCTATACACCGACAATTAAATCATATATCTAGGTCAAATGTAAGTCACAATTCTGTTTGTTCCCGAACCCTGTCATATACACTATTGCAAAGTGTTTGAGAACAGAAGTAAAACATGCTGTTGGAATCAATGGTAAAACGCGCAAAGCACATACACCAAAAATTGAGCATTGCACATAGACACAATTAAACGTCCTTCATGTCAGTTTCTTGGAGGAACAATAAATTCAAGAGCGGGCACTTTAAAAGATGACACAAAATGTAGGCGCCGGCTCACTGCAACCTAAAAAAGTTTATTCAAAAGTTACTGAGGTTATTTATTCAGACGCGCATCTCACACTGCACCAGATATCTATCAGGGTTGGTATTATCAGCGTTTGTTGCCGTACAATGTGACACATGAATGCAAGATGGATACCGCAATTGTTGAAAGATAAAAAGCGCGCCCCAGTTTGAATTACCTGAAGCCAAAAAATATGACAAGAAAATAGTTGCCATACAAATAAGTATCTTCTAATATGTAATCTAGCTTTGTCTGGTCTTTGCAATACGTGCAATATGAATATAGAAGATACAGAACACTTCTTCTAGTTATGTAACCATGTTAAATGCCATGCAAACACCTAATCTTTAGAAAAAAATAAACGAAACTTCAAAATGCCATTTCAAAAATAGAACTTTCAAAAATCACTTAAAGCAAAGGATCTGAAATGAGAGAAAAGTAGTATTATTTAATGACAATTATGTCGAGCTTGATCTGATATGGCCAAAATTTTGCGTATTCGATATATATGCATATGAGTTCCCAAATGTTAGAGAATTTATCTATGTTTTTTTTTTAAAGATCACCTCCTATTTATACATAAGTTGTTTTTTTCTTATTTGAAACTAAAAACACTTTTACTCCAGCAAGACGTCACCCTCTTTTCCACTTTTTTTACCCTAAGCGACGCCCTTTTAGGTGTATAAAAAACATGTCTTTGTTGCACGACAATGTACCATCATTGTACAGATTGTTTTTTTTTAAAGGAAAAGGGAAGTGTCATACCCTATTCGAGATATCTAGGTCCGTGTGGCATTTTCCGAGGTAAAAAAAATCAACTTATCTGGTAGGAAGTATAGCTCTCGACATGAATTGGAATCAGTTGTTAACATTAATCTGACTATTATAAGGCATTTTAAACTTGGATCAGTCTCGTGGAACTTTGTATAGCTAACAAATATTTTGAAGGCCTGAAATTAACAAACTTTAGTCAACACTTAGTAAATATAACAGATTAACAGGATCCGATAATACTACATCTGAAAACACCTCGTAGATCTATCATCTGGTAAACTGTTAAGAATTTCTGCATAATGTTCAACTTTAGGTCCATTTGCAAATAATAAACAAAACAAAACAATAACAATAATAATAATGATGATAATAATAATAACTGTATTGGTTCGAAAAGAATATCCTCTTGTCGTAAGATAAAAAAATAAACATGAGTAAGATTTAAATAATATAAATGGAATTAAGAATTTTTTCATAAGTAGATACATTTAATTGATCAAATAATTATGCGAAGATTGTCATGTATTTTCCCATATAACTTAATCAATGGTTTCTTTATACAGCTCTGGTTTTATAAAGTACGAAACTATGTTGAAAAAAAAAATGTTAAATGCAGAAACATCCTTTCAGATATACAGTAATTTATTTCCTTTTCAAGCATCAGCAACCTAAAATACAAAGAGAAATACAGGCAAACAGTGCAAAAAAAATCATCCATCATAACAATAAAATCAAATAAAAAAACAAACCTCCATCATAACAATAAAATCAAATAAAAACAGCATTACAACAAATCATATAAAGTCTACAGGATTTTGTTATTTGAAAATATGATATGTTCATAGGACCCAGATGCCCCAACATTCCGCTGTATTGTCACAAAAAATCCTGTACAATTACAGATGCGTGTACAATCTAAAAATGCTATTTTAAAGCTTATCAAGGGCCCTAATTATGCCGATCTCCAATAAATTTGTGTCAAATTACCCAAGTGCGTAACTTAACATGCTGATAACTTTTCTTAAAAAGTTGCATGGATCTAGCAGATATACGTTTGGAGTTACACGCAACACAAGCTGTCCACTGTCCACTATCTTTGAACATGTGACCGTTTTATTTCCTAAAGTTAAAAAAAATGTTACTTACGTTACGTTGAAAATACTTTCAGGATAAAACATACTGCAAATATATACATAATTTTCCCAGAAGGCTGAGTTACGTAGACATATTTGTTATAATCACTACATATTTCTTTGAGCAGGGCACTGATTTCATTTCTTAATCATAAAAATGTTAATCATGTTTGCTTTTCAAATATATATTTAATCTCGCGTTATGTAGAAAAATCTTTAAACAACTTGAGTTGTGTCTGACATTTCCAGTTTGTTTTGTTTCCTTGTCTGTTACTTATGTTACGTCACCTTAATTCATGTACGGGCCATTTTATCAATTTCCAGTTTTGTGCTCTAGATGTTTGATGGCATCTAATAATCGTTTTTCCATTGCAGCCTGTTTCTTTTCCATTTCTTCAAAACGACTGTTAATAACATCTAATAAAACTAAGGGTTTAAAAGATACGAGACTGTTGACACCGAGTGCTTTAAGAATATCTGTTACTGGTGTAACAACAGCAGTGTCGTCGCTGAGAAATCCTATCACCATACCTATGCACCTCAATTCATGTTGTTCATCTTCAACGAATACTAGAGCTCCAGAATCGCCGCTGTCACAAAATTTTCCATCGTTTGGTTTGATGTGATATTGCTTATATAAAGTAGTTGCTTCTTTTTTATCATTTTGCAGGAGTGTTGTATATATGTTTTCTCTGACGACAGCATTATCGAATTGTACGGTTCCAACAGTTTTCTTAGTTGCATATCCAAACTTGAATACTTGCGGTTTATTAGCGGGTAAACCTAACTTACCCAAAACATTCCCCGTGTTGAACATAGGAACTGAAATATAAAAAAAATTAGCTTGTCACATATCAAAGGTGTCATATGATAAATATATTCTTTGTGCATGAAGTTCAAGACAGAACGGGGGTAAGCTCTCTCGATTTATCTGAAATTCGGCAAAGAAATTTTAAAAAGACCTCATAGAGGGGAAATAACTCTTCTGACAATAAATGAAACGAGAAATGGGAACATAACCATAACTAAGCTTGTCACTGATTATTTATGTGAAACTAACTAAACTTTGTCTAGGGTATAAGAGATATAGCGCAGATACTGAAATCTGAATGCATACATAAAAAAATCGTTGAACCGAATATTTGGTGGCTCTCTTAATGGCTGAATTTTGCCAGACGGTTAAGGAGAATCAAACATAAGAACTCCGCTGAAAAACAATTAACAGGAAAGTTTCGACGATAATACAAAATAAGGTGTGTAATTTGTATTGAATTTAAAAGTTGTGTAGACAAAATATTTGATAACTGTCACACATATAAGGCATTTTCTCCTTTGCAAACAATATACCGGTAAACGCAGTAAGCATCCACAGCTTTGACTTTGGTCCGGACAAGTCAGTGTAAAATCAAAGTACAAAAGCCAGAAAAATGTCGAATGTCGTAAAACGCATTTATTAAAGGTCTATGGAGTGAAGTAAGAGTACTTTTATTTACTCTTACTTACTAGTGATATTATCTGTTATCATCAGTCTCTTTTAGAGATAGTCAATTATTTGTACCAACGTTATAGGTAAAAAGCATGAAAAAACTATTAATTCTTAACATATCACCTTTTTTCTCAAGAATATATTTCATAATATATGTTCAAATATCACGATAAACTCCTATGTCCTACGATCATATCTTAATGGAAATACATCTTTGAAATTTATAATACAGGTGTTAAAAAAGAAATACATTGACCTTTACAGCATTCCGTTTGCTTTAAAAGGTTTTAACGTAGTTGCTGTTGAATAAATCATTACTTGATTACAAGACAGTTTGAAGGTCAACCATTCTTAATATGACACGTTTACAGGATTTTCAAATGCATTAATATAATTCTCTTTGGACAGAGTTGCGGTAGAAGAAAATATGAGAACGATTTTTGCTTACAAACAAAAACAAACGCCTTATACGTGTCTACATGCCTGTTTTATTTCAATTTTAGTAAGTGAGGCATATGTGGGCCGCGTCGTGGGATTATTAAAAGTATGGTTAAATTAACGTTTATTTATATTATTTTTAAGTACTTCTCATTGCACCCAGACTACAAATTGTACTATAATGCATAACATTTTTCATTAATCACTTTACATCATGGAGCCATACAAGGTAGCATGCAACATGCGATATAGTTGTTAGGTTGTTGTGTTACCCATATCAATGTTTCAGTAACCTTTGTAGATTTTGAGTTAGCATTTTTTAAATGCACATAAAGATTCGGAGACGGCAAAAACATTTCGCGTGTTTGCAGAAATTGTGAATTTGTTCATGTTGTCAATCTCTGACTTTGTTTTCTCAATGACGTCAAAATGACAAGATTGTTAATCTCCTGCCGGGTAGCGGGGATGAGATTATAGGAATGGCCCTGTCCGCTCCATAACTTTTAAACTAATAAAAGTTTTAAAAATAACTTAGCTTAAATGATCCCCATTATGAGACGATGTGCAGAGCGCAACAAAAAGTCGCTACCTCCAAGGTCAATGTCACACTTAAAGGTCATATATAAGAAAGTCCACATTTCGTGTCCGCTCCGTTACTGTTAAACAGCTGGAAAGTTTTTAAAATAATTTGGCACAGATCATTACCATTATGAGGCAATGTGCAGAGCGCAACAACCAGATCGCTGTCCCAAAAAACAAGGTCAAATAAACAAGAGGGCCTTGATGACCCTAAATCGCTTACCTGAGTCTCATTGCTCATGTTACAGGTATCATTACTGGCTGTTATGAGTGTTCGTTGTTCGCAAATTTGAATAAGTTTGCAATAATTTTGAACACTCAGGGTGTAATGGTACTCAAATTGTTTAGCAGAAAAAGTTTTATTCACAGGTCCCAGTGAACTTGACCTTTGACATACTAGCTCCCCAAAACATTAGTGTTCTTTTAGTGTAATTACCCTATGAAGTTTGAAGGTTCTGGGTGTAATGGTACTCCAGTTACTGAGCAGAAATAGTTTTCACTCTACATGTCCCTGTGACCTTGATTGTTGACCTACTAACCCCAAAAATGATAGGTTCTTTTACTGAGTAAAGCCAATCATCCTATGAAGTTTGAAGGCTCTGGGTAAAATGGTACTCCAGTTACTGAGCAGAAACTGTTTTCACTCTAGAGGTAACTGCGAACTTAACCTTTGACCTATGAACCCTAAAAACAATAGGGTTCTTCTAATACAATTATCCCATAACGTTTGAAGGCTCTGGCAGTCATTTTACTACAGTTACTCTGCAGAAATACTTTTCACTATACAGGTCCCTGTGACCTTTACCTTTGACATACTAGCCCCCAAAATATATGGTTCTTATATTTAGTAAAAGCAATCATCCTATGAAGTTTTAAGGCTCTGGGTAAAATGGTACTACAGTTACTGAGCAGAAACAGTTTTCAGTTTAGAGGTATCTGTGAACCTAACCTTTGACCTATGGACTTTAAAAACAATAGGGTTTTTTTCCTAGTACAATCATCCTATAAAGTTTAAAGGCTCTGGGTGTAATGGTACAACAGTTACTCTGCAAAAATACTTTTCACTATACAGGTTTCTTTGACCTTGATCTTTGACATACTAGCCCAAAAACAATATGATTCTTATATTTAATAAAAACAATCATCCTATGAAGTAATAAGGCTCTGGGTGAAATGGTACTCCTGTTATTGAGTAGAAACGGTTTTCACTTTAGAGGTCCATCTGACCTTAACCTTTGACCTACTGACCCAAAAAACAAATACTCAATAAGGGCAATAACCATTCGAAGTTTGAAGGCCTTGGTCCTTATACTCAAGTTATTGAAAGAAAACGAAGTGGGAGAGACAGACAGAAAAACAGACACCCATGGACAGGGCAAAAACAATATGTCTCAATCAGAAGGGCGGGGTTGTGAGAGGTGGGAGACATAACAACGAAAAATTGAAGGTATAGCCCTTGGTGTTTCAGAGCAACAGTTTTTTTTAAGTTTTCCCTATAAAAGTCCTTGTGTAAAATCAAATTACCCACCACGCTCCGGGTGGGGCCAGTTTTGACCCCAGGATCATGATTTGAACAAAATTAGTAAAGGTCTACTAGACAATGCTGCACAAAAAGTATCTAAACTCTAGGCCTTGTGGTTTCTGACAAGAAGATTTTTAAAGTTTTTCATATATAACTGTATGTAAAACATGTGACCACTGGGGTGGGTCATTTTTTGACCAAGGGGCTATGATTTGAACAAACTTGGTAAAGGTCCACTAGACAATATTGTAATCCAAATATCTTAATTCCAGGCCTTGTGGTTTCTGACAAAAAGATTTTTATAGTTTTCCCTAAATAACTCTAAGTAAAACATATGACCTTTGAGGCGGGGCCATTTTTGACCTGGGGGCATGATTTGAACAAACTTGGTAGAAGTCCACTGGACAATGCTGCACACCAAATATCTAAACTCTAGACCTTGTAGTTTCTGACAAGAAGATTTTTAAGTTTTCTCTATATAAATTTTTGTAAAATCAACTGACCCCTGGAGTGGAGTCAGTTTTGACCCCAGGGTCATAATTTGAACAAACTTGGTAGAGGTCTACTAGATGATGCTTCATACCAAATATCTAAGCTCAAGGTCTTGAGGTTTCGGAGAAGAAGATTTTCAAAGATCCAACTTTTGAAATCTAATTTTAGCTCCAGTGAACCAGAAATGCAGTGGACCAGAACCATTTGATCAATCTTGATATAGCTTCATCGAAGGAACATCCCAGGAAAGTTTCATTTTTAAATTTGGCCCATTGGTTTCAGAGGAGATGTCATTTGAATGAAAAGTTGACGACGTACAGACGGACGGATGACGGACAAAGACTGATCAGAAAAGCTCAGCCTGAGCCTGTGCTCAGGTGAGCTAAAAATCTACACTTCGTGACGCTCCGTAACTATTAAACTGCTTGAAAGTGTTTAGAATAGCTCGGCACAAATGATCACCATAATGGGGGATGTGCAGAGCGCAACAACTAGGTCGCTACAAGGTCAAGGTCACACGTAAAGGTCATATGTAAAAATGTTCACATTTTAAACTGCTACAAATGTGAAGTCCAAATGTAGCTGCCCATTTTTCGTAGAAAAAATTATCCTGTCTCATATTGGGAAGTCTGACCTTCTCTCTTCACACTTGGAATCCATTCCAATGCTCTACTGCGACAGGGAATATAGCTGTTTTTCATTCTGCAATGTTAATTTTGTCACGTCACGTAATATTTGTCTTAGATTCTGCGAAGTTTTCATTTATTTTAAATATACAGCCTATTTCTCTGACTCTTTTGGACCTGTCATTTTTCGATTTGACGCTGCTAGGAGACGTTACATACCTTCAATGATACAAACAACGTAACATGCTTCCTTTGGACGCCATAGTGGCTTGTCACTGTTGAGTCAACCATAAGCCATATTTTAAGTCCAGAAGTTTTATTTTTTAATCTACTTAACATATTTATTAGCTTTTGTGTGAACAAGGCACTGAATCGATATATATGACAAGAAGCATATTTGAAGTTTTTAAAGATTGATAAAGCACATGGAAATCTTTAAAGGGGCTGTGCTCCAGATGACAAAAAAGAGACAGTTTTCTTGTATTATAAATTTCTTGTAATATTTATGGCTAATGCTTAGGAAATAACTTACTGACAAAAAATAAGTCAAATAATCACATTATAAATTGTTTTTTCCCTTTCAAAGTGCTATACCGTAACGCAACGGTATAACTATATCGTATAAGATTTAAAGTAAATATCTGTAATATCACATGCGGACTTCTTTCTCAAATAACTGTTTTTGACAAAATGGAAAGTTAAGCTAGAGGTACACTACCTTATTTCTAAAACCTTTCCTGGCATTGTTTATCGTGTTGCTTTTTTATCTGATTAGTACCTAAAGCATATTCACATTCCTTTCAAGTCTCATCAGTGGCAAGCTCAGTAGCGCATATTTTTCGAGAAGTAAATGTATGTGACACAGAATAGTATACACTTCAAACAAACATCGACTGCGTTTCATAATTACTATATAAAGCCCTTGTATTATTTTTTTGGGTTTATCCTTTAAGCGATTTGAGCATTTACCGAGTGAAATATTTTTATCAAGTATTTGGACGGCAGTTGCACAAGATTTAGACGTTGTCTCGAGGTCAGATAGGCAAAAACACATTGCCATTACCTTTAGTTTACTAGCGCAGATCAAGTACGGTGATTCTATACATTCATGATACATAAGCACATAAAATCATTACAAGTTCATGTATAAAACCAAAGATTTATGTAAGCCTATCTGAAATGAGAAATAATAAATCAATAAAAGAAACGATACCTCTAGGGGATCCGTTTTCATCTGGAAAAGAGGTTGCAGACAGAGATCTATTTTCAATTGTAAACATAGCAAGGTCTAACCCTGTTGTATTCCTATCTCCTTCTTTTAAAATCAATGTGACAAGTCTTCCAATTTTATAATCATCTTGTTGTAACGGTTGAAACGTATAACAAGGTTCAAAAAAATTGAAAAATGATGGAAAATCGTCCACTTTCAAAATCTGTTTTCTTTTTAGTTGAGTTATGTCTTGATTTTCATGGAAAAATCCATGGGCACATGCTATTCCGCATAAACCGTATTCCATGTGCTCGATGAATCCGCCTAACGTAAGACTCTTGAAAGGGGATGAAATTCTGCATCCCATGCACAACTTGTCCTGATACTGATCAGCTGGCGCTCCACAAAAACGAAAGTCACCTTCTCTTACATCGACGGGAATTTCTTCTAATGTTTCAGGGTATTTGTTTTCTGAAAGAGGTATATACCTCTCCACTAAGACATACAATACAATGCAAGGCTTTGGCACAATAACTTGATTGCCTACTTCGTTTCTTTCGTACATAATTGAGGATGCTGAGATACCTGAAAGGAACATGTGTTTTTTCATCAAATCTTCTGAATGGTTGTCAATCACAGAGCTTATTCTTCTGGCCGTTTCTGTTGATAATGGCTGGTTTTTCTCAGATCGGAGTAACACCTTGCTTTTATCATTGTGTTGATCTAAAATTCTTATCTTGATTACCCAAGGCAGTTCACCCAAGCTTATGTTTTTACATGCAAATACAACAAACGTTACTGCAGTTTCATCATCTATCTTGTATACCGGCCTGACATGAAGGATTCCGTTTGACTTTTCCTTGATGAAAGAACATATTTTGTCACATTCTTCCAATAGAAAAGTTGATGTTCTGCCCTCAGTGAAACAAAACTTATCTAAAGTTTCTTTGTCTAGGAGATCTTCTAAACCCTTTCTTTTCTGTTTATCGGTACCATCTAATCTTCTTCCTTTCACTAAACCAAAATTTAAATTATAAAAATATACTTTAATTATGAATTTATTATTTTTTAAATATAATTATATACACAAATTACCATATCGCAATTGCCTTTATCTAAGTAATCTCAAATCGATGAACTGTAATTATTGTTTATTTATATAATATATTTACAGGGTGTCCGGGAAGCGATAGATACATTTTTTCTAAAGTTCTAAAAAATATTGCCAGGCTTTAAAATAGTTTGGATAAACTCAATATTGGTTAACGAGAGTAATCGATCTATTCACAGCTGAACGACTGCCAACGATATTTTAGGATAAATTATAGTTTCAGTGTGAATTTTCATTGTCACAAATAGCATGTCTGTCATAATAAACACACTCAACGATAACAGAACATGGAGGAGTAGGTGTCTCTTACTTCGATTTGTTCATAGCGCTAGTACATTTTATTAAATACAAGGGTCATCCAGAAATAAATGGGAGTTGCTTAATTACGTAAAAATTACAAGCGTTACTCATAAAATCTCTTCATTGTCCTTCAATATAATCTCCCGCGGATGCCATGGTCGACTCTCATCAATTTGGCAGATCCCGAACTCCCGTTGCTAGGCAACCTTTGTTGATGTCCCTAACGAACGCGTTCACGGCGACATATAGCTCATTCAAATTGTCATATCGGACTCCTCGTAGTGGTTCTTTAGGTTTTGGAAACAGGTCGTAGTCGGGAGGCTTAAGTCTGGCGAATATGTAGGGTGTTTAAGAACTCCCCAGTGGTACCGCTCGAACACGTCCTTAACTACGCCGGACTTGTGCGGCGTGGCGTTATCATGCAAAATTAATGGCGTCACCTGTAGACGTTCCGGTCGTTTGAGACGTATCGCTGGTCGAGGATTTAGTCAAATACCACTCATAGTACTTTTTATTAACCGTACTTCCATGTGGTACTCTGTGTGTTGTCAAAACGACGTTAATATCGAAAGCGAAGATCATTAACATCTTTGGACAGTTCATACTGGGGCGATATTTCACAGGTCTTGGCAAGTTTGGAGTATGCCATTCAAGAATTCTGGCTCAAATGACCGGACCCATGTTTCGCCGATAACAACCACTCTATTCAGCATCATTTTGTCCTCCTGTTAATATCTATTCAACAATTCAGTGCAAATTTGAACACGTTTTTCTTTTTCAGTTTTTGAGAGTGAGTGCGAAAATAGCGTGCGGCGATCTTTCTCATGTCTAATTTCTGCGTCAGAATAACATGAACGGAACTCTTACTTATCCCCGTTTCATAAGCAATTTCCTAAGAATTTGAGCAACAATTTCGGTATTATAAGCGTCTGAAACTATCACCGGCCTTCCGGGGGAGGGCTTCTTGTACGACTCTTGCCGTCCATTACCTTCACCCATCTAAAAATACTGCTAAATCCAACTGCATATGTCGAGTCAACCTCCTGGAATGCATTAAATATTTCAGTCGCTTCCTTATCGCGCCTACTCTCTATCTTGATATACGGATAACTTTCTTCTCGCGTCAGCGCGAACGCATCGTCCACCATTACGTTTTTTGAAATGACGTCATCAAAAATGACGTAACGTCACGTTGTTAATAAATGCCTGCGCCTACGCGCAAATAGTTAATTTAGTTACGTGCTAAGTTTTGTGGCTTTATGATTTTTCAATCAAAAGTTACAAATTAACTCTCATTCATTTCCGGATGACCCTCGTAATTTACGAAAGAAACACATACTACAGCACTGTGTCAATGGTCAATTTCCAAAAAAAATATTGAAAAGGACTGATGTAAAGATTATACCTCTCTTTTTTCTAAAGTCAAAATAAACCGGTACGATGAAAAGATTCTAAGAGTAAGTTGCTGTAATAGCGCGATACAGTGAACAAAAAGTGTGACTAAATGTATGCTGCAATTCACTTTATAAGTATAAAATAAAAAGACAAACATTTTGAAAAGTGGTACGCAATTAAATAATAAGCAATAATGCTACCTAATTTCATTTAGGAAGTCGTGTGTGTGTGTGTGTGTGTGTGTGTGTGTGTGTCTGTCTGTCTGTCTGTCTGTGTGTGTGTGCCTTATAAACACAAGACCTTTATTTATTATTTCAAAAATAGAATACAAACAAAGCGAAATTTAACGTCTTCAGTTGACTAAATTACTTTTTACTCTGTCTTCTCCTCCGGTGTGAAGACCTAAGTCTCACGGAGTCATGTCTTCTTTATTCTATAGAACTTCCTCGCATTTTTTCACCCCTTGATATTAACATTTTAAACGCTAAATAATATTCAGGATATTGCTCAACAAACACGATTGTTTTGATGATTGCAAGGTCAATATTGAAACTTCTGTACATAAAAGAAAAAACAAAAACCTGACAAATTTTCAGGTATATTAAAAGCTCGTTCCCTGTTTTGATTGACTAAACATTGTCAGAATTATGACGTTGTCAATATTTATAGAAATGCCAAACTTCTTGCGATCACAGACAAACTAAAATATAGCAAGAAGGCTATGATGGACTTGATCGTTCACCTGATTACGTTGACTATTGGTTTGCTGTTGAGCAAACAGAACCATTGATGATTTTTGAACATCTTATATTCAATACAATTAGACAATAGAGGCAGGGCCAATTTTGACCCCAGGGCATAATTTAAATGTGTTACTTTGGTATTTATACACTATACAATATATCATTAAAACTATCTTAGTTATAGGGCATACAGTTTTAGACAAAAGGATTTTCAAAGGATTTTCAAAGTTGTTCCATTATACGCCTTTATAAATCAAGTGAACCCAGGGCATGGCCAGTTTTGACCCCCTCGGGTTAAATTTGAACAACCGTGGTACAGTACGTCTCACACTTGAAACAACGCACACAGAAATCGAGTCGGAAAAGAAATTACTGAACTATTTCTCCAATTAAAGTGCTAATAAAGTAGTCTGACTTGATTTTATCACCACATTTCGTTGCAGATAGAGTTTCCATTAAGGCAAGTCCTCTTGTTCATATATAAACGTTGTCATTGTTATAGGTGTTTGTCCCATATGATTTAAAACCTGCTAAAGTTTTCTTTGTATATATTAACAATACTTTTTCATTGTTTCCTTCTTCTATTTTAACCATAGCATAAAAAATATTAGAAAGAGTTTTTTATAACCAGGTTGAATGTTTTCTTAAAATTAAAAAAATACTGTACAAATTCGAGTCAGCTTTTAAGATCCACATGGTAATTCATCTGACAGATATGATTAGACTTTAGATAGATAAATGTAGAGTTGTAGGCATGATACGGTGGACCACTCTATTTTATTCTTTATAAATCAGTCGCCAGGTTTGAGCAATGACATCTTAAGATGACGCAGGTTCATATCCATATCTTAGAAAAGCCAATGCAAAATTAAAATGTTTTGCTTGTTTATCGTGTGAAAAAATTACTTACTCACCCCCCCCCCCCCCCCAAAAAAAAAAAAAAAATAAATAAATAAATAAATAAATTACAAAACATCTCTTTGTGATGTCGTAGATTCAGTGCCATTATGGCTATGAATGATTACTCAATATAACGTTACAAGATTTGTTCTTCGTTCATATTGGTCATAAAATTTTCTAACTGCTTATCATAAACAAACAACTTCAGCAGATTATTCTGTGACATCATTTGAAGGTTTAAACTGGTTTACGTTAAGATCACATTGTTGATCATTTTAAACGTCAAGTTACCATACATAAGTTTAAGGAAAAGCTCAGTCACATAGTTACTAAGGTTAATCTGTTTGGGACATAATCATTCTGTTCCTTGGTCTGTACACTGTTGTAGAAAGTGATATCTAGAATCACACACATTGATAAACTTTCTGTAAACGCCATCTTCTAGATTTTATTAGCCATCAGCCAAAGGGACCGCCACGAAAATAAGAATTTCTTCTTTTTTGTGTTGTCCCTTTTGTTGGTGTGCATGGTCTATCCCACCCCATCCCAGACCACCCTATCTATTTATTTAAATGCGCGGAAAAATATTGAGTCGGAAAAAGGGCCATACACACATAAATTGGAGGTTTCATGCAAATTTCAAGAGAAGCCTGAATTTTCATTAGAAACATAAATACATAAAATATTAATAAAATCTGTGCAAGAGGTTTCTTTCAAATGCATAGAAACAAAATGTTAAGTTGAAAAACGACCACTACTCTTAAACAACTGGAGATGTCACGCCCAATTTAAAACAGAACCTGAAGTTTCATAAGACACGTATACATGAAAAATATCAATGAAATCTGTGCAAGCTTTTTTCCTTTAAATACATTGAAACAAAATGTGGCATACGGACGCAAGGACGTAGCACCAACTTAGTCCCTAAAATGTAAAGATTTTTTAAACCAAAAATTAAGTCGAAGAAGCGTCATAACACTGATGAAATAAAAGGAATCAAGCAAAATTTGCAAATATACCTGTAGTTTTATACGAGACCTAAACATACTAAATACAAATCATATCTGTTAAAGCGTTTTCCTTCATATGTGTGGAAACTTCCTTTTAACAGAAATTAAGTCTAAGAAGAGCTATAACTCTAATACAATTGAGTATGTCTCATCCAATTTTGAATTTCTTAAGACAAATAAACATGCAAAATGAAAGTGAAATTAGAGATGTTATGCCAAATTTCGAGAAAAACCTAATTTTCATGATATACATATGTTTGCAAAATATAAATGATACCTCTGCAAGCATTTTCCTGTAAATGCCTGGAAATGAAATTTGGTTGAAAAGGGGCCATAACTTTTGAAACATTAAATATGTCACGTCCAATTTTAAAAGGAACCTATAATTTTATACGACATATATACATGCAAAATAAACATTGAATCTGTACAAGCGTTTTTTCCTTCAAATGCATCGAAACGGGATGTGGCAAGACGGACGGACAGGTGCAACACTTAATGAAATAGAAATTGATTATTATTGTTAAAAATATAACGTTTCTTATCATCATGTCATGCAAGTCATGCAAGTCTGGTGTGCACGTTACCAAGAGGCCAGATGATATAAAAAGAAAGCTAGAATAAAGCGGTTAACGTACCTGATTCATTGCCACTTCTTTCTTCTAAAATCCTATGCACCTGGTTCTGATGGGAATGAAAATTTAATTTTACATTTAGTGACCTAAAATTGTTAACAACTTTAGAGCCTGTCATTTGCACATGGTAAAAAAGCACTGGGGATTTTGTTTATGATAAAGAGCCTTGTAGTTGACTGTGCTGCAAGTGTATCTTGGTCAATTTGAACACAAATATGACTTAAACAAAAACATTTTACGTTAGACAAATAGGGTGTCTTCCCAGTCACCGTCTTTTATTTGTGTCATTTGTACTTAATGAAAATAGATTAAAAAGGTGTATAATAATATAAAAATAAGTAAATAAATAAACAGATAAATTAAAAACAAACAGAAATAAGAAAGAACTGATACAAACTTTTCTTTACAAAAATCAAGGCGTCCCCGTGCCTGTTACTTGAAATCTGGGAAAATACATTACTTATTTTGCGTTTTAAGTGTCAACGAAATAATTTCTTTTTTTCAAGCCTGTAAGACGAGTAAAGGTCTTATGTGAATTTTATTTAAGAACTCCTTATAATTGTAGCGAAATTTTAAATGTCTGAATCTAGATGTTATCTTTACATCAAACGACAAAAGAACATTTCAAAGATGCTTTAAGAAAAACTTATTAGTACCTCTATACTGTCAGTAGCAAGGGCCTTGTAATAATTAGACTGTGTTCCCAAGGCAAGTGATCTATGCGCTTCACCCTCCACAATTTTTTCAATAGCTATTTCTTGATTGCTAAACTTACATGGACTTTTCGTGTGCTTTTGAAGAACGAACTTTGCATCTAAAATATGTAAAACCGTTACAGAAAACAATGTTATAGGTGTGCACAAATTTATATCAAGAGCTGTCACTGGAAATTGACATATGCCCCCGTATGTAGCTTTGAACTGAAACTGGTGTAGATATATAATCGAATATGCCTGTGGAAAAGAGATCAGACAAAAAAATAGAGAATGAGCTGAAGGTAAATGGTAAAGTAATATTTTTTCTCTGCTTCAGATTCTTATATGAAGGTTGAAGACATAATTAGTCAATGAAATAGAAACCTGTGAGTTTAGTCTTGAATATGAACAATATTGTTTTATTCCCAACCCCTACTGGTGTTTTATATATAACAAAGCTTGGTGACAAACATTCTGGTTTCAATAAAATTCCCCAAGCAGTTTTGGAGATGAAGCTTGGACAAGATTTTAATACAGAGGTTATAGTAAACAAGACCTGTCCGCAGACAGCACGCTCAACTTTTCTCAGTGCTGGATAATAAAGTATAAGCCAAATCAAACAAGAGGCCCCAGTGAAAAAAATATTTTAGTGGGGGAGGCCAAGTACCTAGTCATATAAGATGAAAAAAAATGCGGGGAGGGGGGGGGGGGGGGTAACGTGGTGGGGAGGTAAGAGAGGGGGTCCCCATGCATTTGGGAGTCAAGTACCTATGTATTTAAAAAAATATATTGGGAAAAATCGGTTTATAAAAAAAGTTTATTTCAAAGCTGAAGGAGGTCTTTTCAAATAAAGGAGAAAAAGGTGTTTTTTTTTATTATGAGGGGGTGGGGGGGGCGATTGGTAAAGTAACTTCATACCTACATATTTAAAAAAATTGGAGGGTGTGTAATGCCCGGGGTGGGGGAGTCAAGCCACTTCATGCCTACATATTTAAAAAAAAACTTTTGGAAGAGGGGGGGGGGGGAATGTATTGCCCGGGGGGAGGGTGATGTCAAGTCAGTTCATACCAACCAAATTAAAAAAAAATCTTTTGGAGGGGGGTAATGCCCCCGGGGGGAGTCAAGTTACTTCATACCTACATATTTTATAAAAAAGATAATTATAATGAAAAAAATATGGAGGCGGGGGGAAATGCCAGGGCAGGGGGGTCCCCAAGCAGAGGTGAAGTTGGAGGAAGGAGGGGGGAGGGGAAGTACTTATCCGTCCTATGTAAGTTAAAGTTTATTTCTAGGCTTAAGACGTTTTTTCCCATAAGCAAAATCAAGTGACCCCTGGGGTTTGGCTAATTTTGACCCCAGGGACATGGGTACCAACAATCTTTGCAGAGTTCTTGCTGGTGATCAAGTATTCCAAGTCTGAATGGAATATCTATGACACTTTTTGAGAAATGGACATTAACAAAAAGGTTAACCAAGAGATTTTTAGTTGAAAAAGGGGCATAATTTAAAAAAAAAACAAATTTGAGGGTTATTTGCCCTTGAGATGTGGTGTTGCATTTTTAAAGTGAACATGTATTCCTAATTTGAAGTAAATGGCTTTGATAGTTTCTGAGAAATGGACCTTAACAAAAAGGTTAACTGACGCCAACGAGGGGGTCATCACAATAGCTCCACTTTTTTCTTCGAAAAGTGGAGCTAAAAATGACTAAGGGCCCATAACACTGTCAAAAATAATCAGACCAGAAACCCCTGAC
This sequence comes from Cyclina sinensis, assembly GCA_012932295.1. Classification (NCBI taxonomy): domain Eukaryota; kingdom Metazoa; phylum Mollusca; class Bivalvia; order Venerida; family Veneridae; genus Cyclina; species Cyclina sinensis. The sequence goes on from JAAONU010000008.1 coordinate 28,613,747, forward strand.
GATAAGCACAGGTAGGTATGGTGACAAACATTTCTGTGTAGTTCCAATGAAATCCTCCAATGGTTTTGGAGATGAATTGTTTACAAGATTCTAATATATTAGTTATAGTAAAACATGACTAAGGGCCCATAACTCTGCCAAAAAAAATCCGAGCAAAAACTCCTGACAATATGAATAACTACGCTTGGTGACAAACATTCCTGTGAAGTTTCAGTGAAATCCTCCAAGCGGTTTTGGAGATGAAGTGTGGACAAGATTTTAATATAGAAGTTATAGTAAAAAATGACGAAGTGCCCATAACTCTGCTGAAAATAATCCGAGCCAAACTTCCTGACAATATGCACAACTAAGCTTGGTGACAAACATTCCAGTGAAGTTTCAATGAAATCTTTCTAGCGGTTTTGGAGATGAAGTGTGGAAAAGATTTTAACATATAACTTATATTTAAAAAATGACGAAGTGCCCATAACTCTGCCAAAAATAATCTGAGCAGAAACTCCTGAAGATAAGCACAACAAGGCTTGGTGACAAACATTCCTGTGAAGTTTCAAACAAAATCCTCCAAGCGGTTTTTGAGATGAAGTATTGACAAAATTGTAAAAGTGAAGTTATAGTAAAAATGGCTAAGGGGCCATAACTCTGCCAAAAATATTTTGAGCAGAAGCTCCTGACAATATGCACAACTAAGCTTGGTGACAAACATTCCTGTGAAGTTTCAATGAAATTCTCTAAGCAGTTTTGGAGATGAAGTGTCGACAAGATTTTAATATAGAAGTTATAGTAAAAAAATGACAAAGGGGCCATAACTTTGCCAAAAATAATCTGAGCAGAAACTCCTGAAGATAAGCACAACAAGGCTTAGTGACAAACATTCCTATGAAGTTTCAATGAAATTCTCCAAGCGATTTTGGAGATGAAGTGTGGACAAGACTTTAATATAGAATTTAGAGTAAAGAAATGACTAAGTGCCCATAAGTCTGCCGAAAATAAATCGAGCAAAATCTCCTGACGATATGCACAACTAAACTTGGTGACAAACACTCCTGTTCAGTTTCAATGGAATCCTTTAAGAGGTTTTGGAGATGAAGCGACGACAAAATTTTACAGGACGGACGGATGGTCAGTGCAATTACGATAGGCCTCCCTTCGGGGGCATAAATATAGTCTTCCTTAAATATGAAATCGATAAGACATTATCTTATCTAAATATTACAAAGAAAGTGTCTTTCCGACATATAAAGAATAACAGAGTATTTAGAAAGCAAGTAATTAAGATAAAAAGAGAAGTTTTTGTTACAGATTATGTTTCAGTTTGTTTGTAAATCGTTTCTGTTCGCATAATATTTCCAAAAAATTAAATGAGTAATGGTGTTACAATTATACAAACAGGTGCTGTAAGCGTTAATTACATAGACGTTTTTTCTTGATATTCTTAAAGGTGATTTTCTTTTAATATTTTCTTTATTAAAAAATAACATTAAAGAAAATTGTAAAATCATGAAACATAAAATATTCTTGTGTAATACAATCATATCAAAGGCATCAGGCTTTACAGTCATAACATCGGCAACATTTTAGATTTATTCTATAGAACTGCTTTTCGCCCTTAGATTTCTTATAGTTTGTATATTTAAATGCCTGGTTCAATTAACCGTTGCTCTTCGTATATGTTTCATACATATTCTCAAGAGATCTGAATAATCTAAAGGAACATTATGTTCTACATTACCAGATGACGTTTTGAATGTTACTATAGCAACGCCTTCTTCTCGATCAAGCTCTAAACCTTCTACTGTTAGCTGACGACCAAAGCATATTGGGCTCTCAAAAAATAGCTCTAAAATGTCTTCGGTGGCATTCTTCGGTAATTGTCTGACCCGAACCTTTCTTCCATTTTCTAAAATGAATAACTATAGGTGTTTTTTATGTTACATATCAAGAATGTGAGAAAGAACTATACTGAGAAATAGTTGCCTTCAAAGCAATAAAAATATGTTTTGATTTGAGAAAAGTGTTTCTTCGGGGGATATTTGGCTGGCTTAGTTAAGTAATTAATTTGAACTTGGTGGGGAAATAAGTCATTCTGTGAAGACTTCCATGATAGCTTTCATGTCGAATCCCGTCTGCTGAAATGTCTTAATGTTTTAGACTATCATTATGTTTAGTTCTACATCACAGGATCATTACATCGCTGATAATATGTGCGTAAAGTTAGAAATATGAAGTAAATTGGCAACTGCCAACTTATAGCTAGTTGCCAATTAGTAAAAATATCCCGAATTGGTAACTTCCCCCCAGATGAAAATTCGTCAAATATCTCGAATGTCAACTGCCATCTAACAGCTTGATTCCAATTCGTTAAGTATCATGGATTCTGGAGATTAAGTGAATTGGCAACTGACACCTGGCAGCCATATGCCAATTCGTCAAAATTCGCAACTCGCCATCTGTCAATTAGTAGCCAAATGAAAATTCGACAAGTATTATGAATTATTGATAGTAAGAGAATTGGCATCTAGCAGCCGATTCGCCAAATATCGCGATTTGTCAACTGGCAACTGGCAGCCATATGCCAATTCGACATGTAACATGCATCATGAAGACTGAGTGAACTAGAAACTGGCAACTGGAAGCCAGATACCAGTTCGTCAAAATTCGCAATTTGTCATCTGTCAGTTGGAAGCCATATGCCAATTCGACAAGTATCATGAATGTTTGATATTAAGTGAATTGGCAACTGGCAGAACGATGCCAATTCGTCAAATATCGTGAATAGTTAACTGGCAGCCAGATGCCTATTGGACAAGTCTCATGAATTCTTAACATTTAGCATTCGGCTCACCCGATAAATTCCTACGGCTTGCCAGATAATTTTCTCATATTAAGACACTAACCTATTATTCTGTCTTTATCTCAGTGAAAAAAAATGATGACAATGCTGAAACTAATAACGTATGTTTCCAGTCTAAAACACGACACTGGTACCAGTAGTCTACAACAGTGTAATTGACCTACTTTTTATATCGAGTTCCCCTTATTTAGTACCTAGTGTATAAGTCCTGAGCATTTTTCATTCTCGTTCACAAGCACTTAACAAACTCTGTATTAATTGAAAATGGTTAGAATAATGACTTTCGTATTTTCATAGAAATACTACAACTTACCAACTCTGGTTCCTGATAATTGTCAATTATTTGAATAAAATGAAATTCTCTTAATGCTCTCGTATTTTATATAAATGATAAGCCAGCGAATAAATTTCGTTAAAGCAGTTTGGAAAATAAAGCAAATTTTGGTACATTCAATAAATCAAAACCGACCTGAATTTATATTGACGGACAATATGTAACTCAACAGACAAAACCAACAATCAAATAAGTTTGAGTATCAACCATTAGGCATAATATTGAAATTACAGTCAAACAGTTAGTGGGTATTACGGAAACGTTGTATTCTCAACCCGTTGCCTCGATATATTTGATTACCGTCCAACCAACACCCATAATTGAAATACCTTCACAAAAAGCCAAACAGAGGCGTAAGTTCATACAGTCACTTTCTGTTTGTTTAATAATTTGGATAGCTACTCCAAATCTTTGGATAATTACCTCAAATCTCACGGTGTTTGCAACTTCTTTATCTTTTTAGCTACTAAAAATATGGCCGTCAGAATACATCACAAACTTGTTTCCCAAGTTTTGTTCGTTTAAAAAGTTACACAAGTAATGACTAGAGTACCAGCCAGCAACCGTGTAAGTTAATCAAATTTTAGACTTGTACACGCGAATTATGTTCTGATTTTTTTTTTGGAAATCCAGTCTGAAGGAAACTAACTAATGTCGTTTGTGGGAGGCTTTCAGATGTCGTTGAGAGAAACTAAAGTTCGTTTAGAGGTGTAGTTTTTGAGAGGTAAAAATGCACAGAATTTCAATGGGAGGAAATTGAATTTTTGGTGTAAAGAAGATGTCGTTCGTGGGAGGTGACGTTAGCGAAGGTTGGACTGTATTATTCAAATTGTTAGGATTTTGAATTTTCAATATGCTTCAGCATTCTTTGTACAAAATAAATGTGATGGTAAATATATGAAAGCAGAATATCAGTTTGTGCTTTATTCCTAGCATGTTGGTAAGTATTATTCGACAGAATAAGATAGAGCTCGCTAATCATTGATTTATATACTTCTGCCAATACTTACCAATACAAACTTTACTTTCTGTGTGAGCTAGCTTGAAACTGGGAATAATGGTGTATTGAAAAGTCGATTTACCTTCCTCCCTAGTTTCACTATCTGATGTATATGGACTTGTGCAACTCTTAGAGCGGATCAGAAGCGGTTTTGGCCTCCTTTTTAAAGAATCATGGTTTGTCGAACTTACGTTTTCTGAAATGAATGAATATTAAATAACAACTAAAAATTACTCATAAATGTATATTCATTATGATCAACTATGTGATGCGAATTACTGTGGACAAGGTTAATAATTTCTTATATGACACAAAATCTAAATAAAATGTTGCCCTGTGTTTATTTTCAACATCTGTACCATTGAAACAGAACACGATATCCAAATGTGTCATTTATGCTTAATTAAATAATTCCTTGCAGTTTTTGACAGAAAGATTCCTAATATCCTATATATGTTTAAAAAAATCTCGAGCGGGACAATTTGTACGTCAAGGTTACGATTTGAACAACTAGAAAATGCTAGACACGAATTATTTAAGCTCTTAGCCTTTTAGTTTCTGACTGACAAGAATAGTTTTTTATATCCTACTTGATATAATGTAGAAAAAAAGTAACTCCGTTGACGGGACCAGTTTTAACGCGAGAGTCGTAATTTGATTAATCATGCAATATCTAAGCCCTAAGCCTTGCAATTTCTAACAATAATAGGTTTAAATGTATGTCTACTATTACGAAGTTGAACGACTACGCCTATATAGACTGAAGAAGACTAAAACATTGGTAATAAGAAATTGAAAAGGATACTTTACATAATTGTAAATGAATATGACTATGAAATATGCTTAATTATAATAAACTGCTCAAAAAAATTAAAGGAGCGCTCATATAATCTATAAAATACCATACGCGATAAGTAGATTTATGAATATCTTTTACAGAAATAACAAAATCATTTTGTTTACAAAAACAAATCGGGATTTTCATCGCCAACAGGGACATTCCTGAATAGAAACAGTGTCCAGGATATGAACACTATCAAATTATCTTTGAAATGTTGGTCTTATAGGACGGCAACCAATGTCTGTAAAATCAGATTCAGGCCTGGAAACGTTTCATAATCAGTGTCAGTAATGAGTGTATCCTCCTCGGGCGTTTAGGCACTCCCTGCATCGTCAGGGCATGCGCCTGATGACACGTCTGATCATATCTTGTGGCATGGCATTCCATTCTGCTTCAAGAGCATGAGAAAGCTCGCGGACGTTCTGCACAGTGTTCCGACGCAATAATGTTAACACAATAATGTTAAGTAATGGTACTAGGGGTATTTTCATCTCAGTGAAAAAAAATGATAAGATAGCAAGGATAAAACTAATAACGTGTGTTTACAGTCCAAAATATAACCCTGGTATCTGTAGACTACGACAGTGTAATTAACCTACTTTTTATATCTAGTACCTAGTATATAAGTCCTAAACACTTAACAAACTCAGAGAATGGTTAGGATAATGATATTAATATTTTCATAGAAATACTACAACTTACCCGCTTCGGATCCTGATCATTGTCATTTATTTGAATAAAATGAAATTCTCTAAATGTGTTCGTATTTTATCTAAATGGCATGTCCTTTTCATAAGCCAGTGAAGAAATTTCGTTAAAGCAGTTTGGAAAATATAGCAAATTTCGGTACATTCAATGAATCCAATCCGACCTGAATTCATTAAGCGTTATATGAAAATTAGAGTCAAACAGTAAGTGGATATTTCGGAAACATTGTATTCTCAACCCGTTGCCTCGATATATTTGATTACAGTCCAACCAACACCCATAATAGAAATACCTGCACAAAAAGCCAGACAGAGGCATTAGTTCACACAGTCAGTGTTTAATTATTTGGATAACTACTCCAAATCATTTCGATACTTAGCTCAAATCTCACGGTGTTTGCCACTTCTTTATCTGTTAAGCTACTAAAAAAATGGCCGTCAGATTACATCGCTCACTTGGTTCCCAAGTTTTGTTCGCTTAAAAAGTTACACAAGTAATGACTTAAGTACTATTCAGCAACCGTGTAAAAAAATCAAATTTTAGACTAATACACGCCCATATGTTTTGAATTTGTGTGTGTGTTTGTCCTGGGGGGGGGGTGCAATCCAGTCTGAAGGATACTAACTAATGTCATTTGTGGGAGGCTTTCAGATGTCGTTGAGAGAAACTAAAGTGCGTTTAGAGGTGTAGTTTTTGAGAGGTAAAAATGCACAGAATTTCAACGGGAGGTAATTGAATTTTTGGTGTAAAGAGGATGTCGTTCGTGGGAGGTGACGTTTGCAGAGGTTGGACTGTATTATTCAGATTGTAAGGATTTTGAATTTTCAATATGCTTCAGCATTCTTTGTACAAAATAAACGTGATGGTAAATATATGAAGGCAGAATAACAGTTTGTGCTTTACTCCAAGCATGTTGGTAAGTATTACTCGACAGAATAAGATAGAGCTCGCTAATCATTGCTTTATAAACTAACGTCAATACTTACCAATACAAACATTACTTTCTCTGTGAGCCAGCTTGAACTTGGGAATCATTGTATATGCAATAGTTGATTCACCTTTCTCCCCAGTTTCACCGCCTGATATATAATGACTTGTGTAACTCTTAGAGCGAAAGAGAGAAGTTTTTGACCTCATTTTTAAAGAAACATGGTTTATCGAATTCCTGTTTTCTGGAATAAATAAAAATTTCAAAACAACTAAAATTTACTCATTAATGTATGTTCATTATGATCAACTAAGTGATGCAAAATACTGTGGACAAGCTTAATAATTTCTTATCTGACACAAAATTTAAATTAAAGCTTACCCTGTGTTTATTTTTAACATCTGTACAATTGAAACAGAACATAATATCCAAAAGTATCATTTATGTTTAATAAAATTATACCTGACCGAAAGATTTCTATTATCCTAACTATGTTTTAAAAATACTCGGACGGGACAATTTTCACGTCATTGTTAGGATTTGAACAACTAGAAAATTCTAGACACCAATTACATAAGCTCTTAGCCTTTTAGTTTCTGACAAGAATAGTTTTTTTATATCCTACTTGATCTAATGCTAAAAAAACCAACAAATAACTCCGTTGACAGGGCTAGTTTAAACACAAGAGTCGTGAATTGACTAATCATGCAATATCTAAGCCCCAAGCCTTGCAATTTCTAACAATCATAGGTTTGAATGTTTTATTTGTACCTCAATCAATAAGATGTTACTCCTTGGGCTGGCCCATTTAAATTTGACGCGAGGGTGATAATACGATTTATCTTTGTAGACCATTTGCCATATATCAAATATCTAAGCTTAGGACCTTCTAAAATCGGATTTGTTAGATTTTCACTTTTGAAATCTGCTTTAAGCTCCTTCGTTTAAAGTATGCAACACACCAGAACCACATGAATAAATTTTTGTAGAGTGTAGTGTAGTCGTGGGGGATCGGGATTTGTCGTGTAAAGTAAGGTCTGGAAATCTCAAACAACATTCAACTTATGTTTTAATCAAAAAGTGCTCTCTCCACTAATAAGTGGCAAATAGATGTCATAGCCGAACAGAATATCAACCTCTAGATATTAGTCAACAAGGCATTCTGTAACTTGCAAGTTAAAGTGCCGGAAGAGCAGAATCCGGCATAGTGGATATTTTGGAAACATTGTATTCTCAACTTGTTGCCTCTATATATTTGATTACAGTCCAACCAACACCCATAATAGAAATACCTGCACAAAAAGCCAAACAGAGGCATTAGTTCACACAGTCAGTGTCTGTGTGTTTAATTATTTGGATAACTACTCCAAATCATTTCGATACTTAGCTCAAATCTCACGGTGTTTGCCACTTCTTTATCTGTTAAGCTACTAAAAAAATGGCCGTCAGATTACATCGCTCACTTGGTTCCCAAGTTTTGTTCGCTTAAAAAGTTACACAAGTAATGACTAGAGTACCAGTTAGCAACCGTGTAAAAAAAAATCAAATTTTAGACTAATACACGCCCATATGTTTTGAATTTGTGAATGTGTTTGTGTGTGTGTGTGGCGGGGGGGGGGGGGGACAATCCAATCTGAAGGATATCAACTAATGTCGTTTTTGGGAGACTTTCAGATGTCGTTGAGAGAAACTAAGTGCGTTTAGAGGTGTAGTTTTGAGAGGTGAAAATGCACAGAATTTCAACGGGAGGAAATCGAAATGTTGTTGTAAAGAGGATGTCGTTCGTGGGAGGTGACGTTTGCAGAGGTTGGACTGTATTATTCAAATTGTAAGGATTTTGAATTTTCAATATGCTTCAGCATTCTTTGTACAAAATAAATGTGATGGTAAATATATGAAGGCAGAATAACAGTTTGTTCTTTATTCCAAGCATGTTCGTAAGTATTACTCGACAGAATAAGATAGAGCTCGCTAATCATTGCTTTATAAACTAACGTCAATACTTACCAATACAAACATTACTTTCTGTGTGAGCCAGCTTGAACTTGGGAATCATTGTATATGCAATAGTTGATTCACCTTTCTCCCCAGTTTCACCGCCTGATATATAATGACTTGTGTAACTCTTAGAGCGAAAGAGAGAAGTTTTTGACCTCCTTTTTAAAGAAACATGGTTTATCGAATTCCTGTTTTCTGGAATAAATAAAAAATTCAAAACAACTAAAATTTACTCATTAATGTATGTTCATTATGATCAACTAAGTGATGCAAAATATTGTGGACAAGCTTAATAATTTCTTATCTGACACAAAATCTAAATTAAAGCTTACCCTGTGTTTATTTTCAACATCTGTACCATTGAAACAGGACATAATATCCAAAAGTATCATTTATGCTTAATAAAATTATGCCTGACCGAAAGATTTCTATTATCCTATGTTTTAAAAAACTCGGACGGGACAATTTTTACGTCATTGTTAGGATTTGAACAACTAGAAAATTCTAGACACCAATTACGTAAGCTCTTAGCCTTTTAGTTTCTGACAAGAATAATTTTTTTTAGATCCTACTTGATATAATGTTAAAAGAAAACAACAAATAACTCCGTTGACAGGACTAGTTTTAACACAAGAGTCGTGAATTGACTAATCATGCAATATCTAAGCCCTAAGCGTTGCAATTTCTAACAATCATAGGTTTAAATGTTTTATATGTACCTCAATAAATAAGATGTTACTCCTTGGGCTTGCCCATTTAAATTTGACGCGAGGGTGATAATACGATTTATCATAGCCGAACAGAATATCATCCTCTAAATATTAGTCAACCAGGCATACTGTAACTTGCAAGTTTAAGTGCCGGAAGAGCAGAATCCGGCATGGTAGAGGTTTTCATTCATAGCCTCTCTAGTTGCTGTGCCCGACTGCCAATATTCGATTTATATACACCCAAGTCTTCAGGCAATGAACATGTCATGAAATACACGTATTTTTGACATGTAATATAATTCTGTCACAAGCCAGACAAATAATTATAGTATCTAATACATAGACTGTAAAAATGTATTGCATGAATACGTGTGATGTACTACTACTATTTGAACGTACATAAGGTGTTGATAAATTTGATTTCTAACCTGTCTCTTATTACATTTGAATGAAATATGTAAAAGTAAACTTACACTATAAGAGATTTATGCACAGAAAATCTCCACTATTTTTAACAACAGTGTGATTTCAAGAAAAGCTTGTAAAGAAAAGTGGTGGTTGCCGGACGAGAGGCAGAATGTGATCAAAAATAGTAATTCCTAGCCTTCGGCTAAGGTGATGTATAAAAGACTCTGATTTATTTATTTTGTCAAATCTATAAATAATACACGCAGTTAAGAATAAGTCACCGAAGTGAGTAGAACATTTTTGTTTTCCTACGTTTAGTTTTTAGTTTATACCAAATTTATTTTAGTTCGATTGTGTAGGAAGCTTTAAGCTTATAGACACACTCTCGAATCCGTTCCTGGAACTAACCAGTACTAAGCAATGAGTGAAAAGTTTCTTGCTCAAGGAAACAACGGCTTGCCCCTGACTGGGTTGAACCCGTTTATACAAGTAAACACAAACATTACAGTTAAACGTTGTTTAACAAATCCAAACAACGATTAAGGTTGTCAAGGAAAAGCCTGTATCCGATGTTTAAATATTGCGGTCACTGCTATACGAAATTAAGAGGTATTTCATACGCATCGCAAAACGTGAGAAAACTAACCCCGGACATTCTTAAATGAAAGATTTTCATCCCGGACCTGCTACAACTAAGAACTGTTGCTTCAAAATGAAACAGTGCCTGTCATTGATCCTTCCAGATATTAAAAAAACAACACCGAACAGTAGGTAAGTAGGGGTCAAGTGTAGTTTATTCAGTTTAAGTGAAAATTGCTTATCAAGTTTGCTAAAAATAGCAAAAATTAGGGTCTTTTTTACCGGAAAAGGGAATGAATGGCAAGTACTCAGTTCCTTTAACAATCAATCGTAATTTGATTATATCTATTTAACAGCTCCATTTATGAACCAGTAAAGTAGTATGGGCTTATCAGATTTCAAATGCTAGACAAGACTGAAACAATATTGAAGGGAAAGATTAAATGGCCTGGTTTAAGTATAAATTTTGAGTCAGACTTTCTTCATTCTTAAGCGCTAATCGCCTACCGTTAAAAACATGTTTATGTTATACGTTAAAGTGTTTATTGCTTCTAACGATTAGTTATTTTAAATATTCCAATTTGTTCAACTTAAAGAATTTTCTATATAAGGCAATTTCATATGACATTGTCCAAACTTCCCACTTTGCTTTTGTAAAGAGTAAGTTATCCACTACTATGGAGATCAAGTATAAAGCATTATATGGGAATATAGAGTCGATCAGTTCAGGGGCATTTCGGAAATATTACATTCTCCATCCTCTTCATAAGAGCACGTAACCTCTATATATTTCATGATCGTTTAAGTTTTAAAGCTTTTGAATTTTGATTACTCCGCGGCTGTATAAATTGTTTTAAGCATTCAAAATGTACAAAAATAAATACGCTGGTGAGTATATGAAGGAAGCATATCAGATTATGTTTTATTCCTCACAAAGTATATTTCGACAGAATAAGAAATTGTTTGTTAATCATTGCTTAATATGCAGCTGATGCACACTACTTACCAATCAAATCTTTACTTTTCCAGCCTTGACATGTATATCATAGAATACTCACCTTTCTTCTCAGTTTCCCTGGACGAACGTGTAAAACTCTTAAAGTTGAAATGGGGTGCTATAAACCTATTGTTCAAAGAACTAAGATTTGTGGAATTCTCGTTTTATGGAATGAATTAATATAACAAATCAACAAAGGATTTACTCTCAAGTTTAAATTATATGCTTAAAATAAGTGAAACCAATTAAGTATTGGTAAAACTGTAGATAAATTTAATCTAAGTAACAAGATCGCCCTATGCTTATTTTTAACGTTTGACCATTGAAACGAAACACAATATCGAAAAGTGTCATTCATATTATCTCCTTTCAAACTTGAACACGTTGTCCAAAGTTTATGGATATGGCTTAAAACAGAGTATGTCAAACTCTGCAAAGGCATAAATAGAATTTCCTTCCGATACTTTTAAAAACAACGACTATGCATAATCAGAGAAGGACAATGTCAAATCAAAATGAAAATTCTAATTAAATGTTTTATTCAAATTTCCTTGCTGTGACTTCAAAAAGAAAAAAAAATGTAAAGTAGGTCAATATAAGGCCACGGGGTCTGTTTTTGACTTAAAGTTTTTAGCATGAAATTTGTAATGTTTTTCTATAATTATGTGATTAAAAAGATCATGAGTGACCTATTTTTTTTAACCTACGGGTAACGATTTCGAACACATTTGGCACAAATCTTCTAGACAATGCTTCTCATCAATTCCGTAAGCTCTAAGCCTGGTAGATTATAACTAGAAGATTTCTAAAGTGTTTCCTATTTATTATAATGAAAAACAAGTAACTCAGAGGACTAGACCAATTTAGACGCGAGATACATGATTTTGATTAACCATGATAGTGTTTAAGTAGGCAATGCTACATGCCAAATATTAAAGTTATAGACGTTCGTGATACTTTCACTTTTGACATATGCTTTAGATTGTTTGGTCCAAATACGGACCTGAATCAGCTGAACATTACTGCAATACTAATACTTAACACTATTCATTTCCTTGCTGTTAATTATATGCTGCAAAATATCACACGGGTCCAGATATTTACCTTCATGTTAATAAGATTCTGGTTAATTGATAATGTCAAATATATAAGTAATACATGCAACTAAGACAAAACCTCACTACCAAATTTACACTATACGTACTTTTACTAATTCAACAGCGGTCAAAATGCAACCATGCAAAAAAGCCTGAATTACGTGTTTTATATGTAAATTAAAAGACTCTTACTATTCACAATAAAAGAAAAACTTCTAAACATCGATTAACATTACTTTAAAATTTTCATTTTTGACCAGCTATAATTAAGGATTTTATTTCAGAATGAGACAGTGTTTGTCATTGATCTTTTTTCTACATTTGAAAACAACACTAAATAGTAGATTACTGATATGGATTGTTTACACCAAATTAATCTTGACATACTCATTTCAAATCATACAGTCGGACCAGTTTCACCACGACGTGACATCTAGAACGGAACACGGTATTCCGACGTTTGGAGCTAGAGACCTAGGTTTTGATAACTAGAAGCCGTATTTTCATCTCTTAATGATGATAATCAAAGCAAAAGTTTATATCAAGTTCCACGGTTTAGGATGAGGCTATTAGATGTTTTGTTGTTTTTTTTTTGTCCACTCATACCAGCTAATATCCTGGTATTTCACACAGTATGACCCTTTTTAAATTTACAATAAATATTATCAGGATTGTCTTAACATTTCCAGACACTGAGCAAAAACAATCAACCTTTAATGTCCTTATCCTAGAGGATCCTGCTCGGAATTCTTCCAAAGAATCATCGTTACAAACATGCATATTTCATGTTTCATGTTTAACAATCTTGTCGACGTTAAATGAAATATTGCTACTTCTTTATTTTTTTTTATTCCTTGATTCAAATATGTATTATATTCCTCACCGAATGCCCGTTTTTGGGCTAAAACGACTCTAATTTTATTACTTTATGACAGAATATCTTTCAAAATCAGAGGCATTTATATTATGAATCCTTTGACAGTAAGCAAGTAAGATGCACTTACGGTTGTGGCTTTAAATAAACATGTATACAAAATATAACAAGAGCTGTCGTTGTAAACAGACATATGCCCCCGACACCCGATATTTAGATAGAAGGCATTTGAAGTCGAAAGAGTAAACTTGACCTCAGTACATCTCATCTACTTGTATACGCAAATTCAAGGACTATATGTTTAAGCACTGGCACTTAAATAAGATATTAGTAGACACAAAGTCTTTAATAACATAATATTTGTACGATATATTCTGCATTCTCCATATCTATTAAGGTTTACCTTTTCTGAAATGTAGATGTCTTAGTCAAAGATATGGGATTTTATTTTATGTATGAAATAAAATAATTACAGTAAAAGATTTGTCATTCTGACATATAACTAGATGTTTTTTTTTTTTTTTGTTTTTTTTTTTTTTTGTGAAAAACGCATGTCTCCCCCTGCACCCGATGGAAGGAAGGCCAAGGAAGAGATATCACCTTTCTGAAACAGAAGCCTCTGTCATTTATTATGGTATAAAGAACATTATATATATTAACATATGTATGGTTATGATTTCACACCTTACTCTAGGAACAGTTGACGTCACCTGACATCACAGTGGAACTGTTTGTATCAACGGCAGTGTGGAAGACAGCATATGTTACTCCGTGGTAGTTGTAATGTATTCGAGTTACACTAGCTTCAATGCAGTCAATGTTTTTAACATATATATGGTCGAGAAGTGTCCTTCCAGCAGTGACCTTGACATTTGACCTACTGACCCAAAAATCAATAGTGTTTTTCTACTCAATAAGAGCAATCATCCTATGAAACTTGAAGGCTCTGGGTGAAAAAGAACTCAAGTTATTGAGCAAGAACGGTTTTCACTCTTCAAGGCCCTGTGGCCTTGACCTTTGACCTACTGATCTCAAAATCATTAGGATTCTTCTACTTAATAAGGGCACTTACCGTATGAAAGTTGAAGGCTCTGGGTGAAATAAAACTCCAGTTATTGAGCCGAAACGGTTTACACACCTCGGGCCCCTGTGACCTTGACCTTTGACCTACTGACCCCAAAATCATTAGGTTTTTTTCTACTCAATAAAGGCAATCAACGTATGAAGTTTGAAGGCTCTGGGTGAAATAGAACTCAAGTATTTAGCGGAAACGGTTTACAATCTTTGGGCCCCTGTGACCTTGACCTTTAACCTACTGACCCCAAAATCAATAGGTTTTTTTACTCAATAAGGGCAATCACCGTGTGTAGGTTGAAGGCTCTGGGTGAAACAGAACTCCAGTTATTAAGCCGAAACGGTTTACACTCTTCGGGCCCCAGTGACCTTGACCTTTGACCTACTGACCCCAAAATCAATAGGGTTCTTCTACTCAATAAGGGCAATCACCATATGAAGCTTGAAGGCTCTGAGTCAAACAGTAGTCCAATTATTGAGTGGAAACGAAGTGTGACAGACGGACAGAATGACAAGCGGACAAGGCACAAAACAATATGGGAGAGACAAAATTATCAAAAATTTAATCAGTAAACTTTTAAATAAGGTGCGATATTATTAAAGAAAACCATTACCGCATACTGCATTATAATGAGAATGAGGTTTTGAAGCCCAACTGTGACCTTAACTTTTGAGGTACAGACCTGGTCGTGTGCATGACACGTCGTCATAATGTGCAACAAATGTATGCCAAATTATTTTAAAATCTATCCATAAATGACAAAGATACAGACCTGACACAACCATCACTGCATTAGCATGACAAAAATGATATTTGAAGCCTAAGTGTGACCTTGACCATTGAACTACAGACCCAGGTCTTGCACATGACACGTTGTCATAATGTGACACACATTTATGTCAAGTCATTTTAAAATCCAATGGTGAATGACAAAGATACAGACCGGACACGGCCATCACTGCATTATCTCAAAAATGACTTTTGAAGCCTAATTGTGACCTTGACCTTTGAGCTAGAGACCCAGGTCTTGCGCATGACACGTCGTCTAATTGTGCCACACATTAATGCCAAGTTAAATTAAAATCCACAATAAAATAACAAAGTTATTGGCCGGACAAAAAATGCGGACGTACAGACGGACAGACGGTTCAAAAACTATATGCCTCCCTTCGGGGGCATAAAAAGGCAATATACAGTACAAAATAAATGTTCACCCTTTACCCAGTTGTCGCATGGTAACTGCTGGAAACTCCTAAATGCATTAAACAGAAAATGTACAAAATAGGTGAGAATCAAATATATATTTTATTTCTTCTTGTTGACTTCATGGATTTATCGGAGAGTCGTTTAGACTATCAGTGTGTCTTAAATAAGCAACACTGCTCATTGCAAAGAAAAGGAACTTGACATTTTTTCTGGTCAGAAAGTTGATTCCTAGCGTCAAATGTAGTTGCAAGAACTTTACTTAAGCCTGGACTCAAACGGATTGGTGAAAAGAAAGTAAGTAATTTGTATTGAATATTTCAATATTCAATATTTGTATTGAATTAAAAGTAACGGTCTATCAACTAAATAAAAGCACCATTAAATAAGAAAAAAACATGTTATTCTTTATCTAAATAAGTTTATTAGATTACAACAGAAATCATTACCAGTTTTTATTTTGTGATCCCGACGACCCAGTGAAAAATGGGCTTTAGAATAGTAATCTCCAGTATCAGAAGAACCTACGTAAATATGATTAAAAGGGTTAATATCAACAGATTAAGAAAGTTGAATTAGGTATAAAATAAAGGTTCTGCCTTTGCACAGTAGTCACTGTAGTCCCAACGTGCAAATACGAGAAGATGTACAATATGTCTGAAATTAGATATGAAACTGCATTGATTACATCATTTTATTTAATAGTTATTCTCGTTTGCTATATTATAAAACGATTATATGCAATGTATTAATGCCAATGACAACTTTGAAATATCGCGCAAGAGTGTTGGTCTGAAAAAAAAAACCTTGAACAAGGACATGATCATGCATGTAAAACCGTTCATTCTTATCATATTCATCAAAACAATACCTGTGTGAGCATCGTTGTGAAAGCCGGCGGATACTTACTTCGTCCTTAAATTTCCGTGCTCGCACGATTACGACTCGACTGCATCAAGGTCTTGATGTCACTATTCGCGGGTATAACTACTTCTTAACACTGCCAGGTAAGTAACTTTTATTTTCTAGCAGTTTAAGACTGGCTTCTCTTTGTTGAATAAATGTCTATATTGATAAATTCGACTACAACTAAACGAACAAAATTAGTTGATTTAATTCGAGACTTGAATGGTAAATGAATCTATTATTTCAGTTCCTCGAGAAATAGATAACCTTGATATCGAATGCACCACTTACGAGTTGGGACGTTAGTTGTTCAAGATAAATTTTGCTACATCATGTTGGAGAATTAAAAAAATCTCGATAATTAATCTGGGTTAACTATTTTAATCTCCCAATGAGTTTACATTCACTGCCCGTTTCGTCTGTCTTACTGTCACCCTTTCTTTTTCAGTTCTTTTATCAAAACTCCTAAATGGCAAAGACTTTAATCTTAACAATTTAATAGATCTTACTAAACAGATGGTTAATTATGTGAATATTTTTTCCATTTAATTTGTTTAAAGTTATGTTTCGATTTATCCAATAATGGAAGAGAGAGACAGAGAGCAAGAACATGGACGTCAATATTTATTGCTACTTTATAGGCGTTTTCTTTTTCATTTCCAATTTTTATTTTTTGCCTGATGTATACCCTTAGAAGTAAAACATCAAACTTAATGCATGGAGAAGTCATCGCAGTATGCGATATGCAAGACCTTTACCTCTTCCTTTCTAAATTTAAGATTTATTGCTCCTTTTTATTTATTTCTGTTATTTCATGGTTGATTGTAGTTCCGATAGTTACTCCAAGTTCATAGAGGATAACTACAGCAATCTAGATACCATGCAGTTAACATTGCAGTCTTAAAGAAACAGAAATCACCAATTAAAATTTTAGAGCCAATATCCTTGTTAAGTTGCTTATATAAGTCATATTGATTCTTGCAGGATATTAAACTTAAGTGAAATACCCCGAGTCGTTGGTAGAGGGTTTATATAAATTTGATGTCTAGGATATATTTAATAAAAAATATGCTGCATAGAATATGATGACCTTTTTTCTGCATCTGTCGACCTCGTGCTCTCGTTTTCTTCCGCACATTACCAGAATAAACCGAACGCATTTGATTTCACAACCAACTTTTCCCATTAAATAAATATTTTTGATAACATTATAGTGTGGCTATTCAGATTTCATATTTAAACAAACAACTCGTTTGGACTTTTAACCTCCGCCGTAAACTGTTCCTAACGTTAGGGACGTTAGTCTGAAAATACCTTTTTCTTTTAATACAACTATATGGTTTTACAAAAGCGACAACTCCAAGTTATAAAGATGAGTGTTGTAAATAAGAATGATAGTTGGGTTATGACCTTATTCTTTGGCTAAGCAGTTGTCAAATGTGAAATTTTTTTTTGAGTCAATAATCCAATAATCATTACTCTAACTCATACAATCTTTAATGTTAGAACAGACAGACAGGGAAAAGAAGATTCTGTATATTTCACTATATAATTCGACATCACTCACATAGATATATTCTATAAAGAAATACACTGTAATCTAAGGGTCCCAATACTGGTGTAACTGATCTGATCAGAACAAACTTTGTGCCTGTGCCATTCCTGATGGAAATTTTCTGAGTTTCATGAAATATCATCCATTGGTTTGAGTAAAGACTGGATGTAAGGGCATACAGACAATACAAACTCAGTATCCCTCAACATGTAATGGAATACTACTAGACCATTTCACATTCTCATGGTATCACTCCTTCAATTTGATCTACAAACTGAAATATGTTTACCTATGTTTTTACTTGTGCCTTGTAATTTTATGTATTTTTTCTTAATATAGAATAATTTTATTTTCTATAAAACATTTAGAAGTTAAAATAATTAAGAAGCTTATTGCAGTTTTAGGGAATATTGTTGTTCTATATTTTTTTTTTCAGATATCCTACTATATAAGAGAATCTGTATGAACCCTCGCCAACAATGCAGAAGCAGTCTTTCTGCGCTTTAACATTCCTATTTGTTAATGTGGAGGTGTCCTGACAAAAAGTCGTTATAATGAGATATTGTGTCGTGTTATCAAAATAGTAGTGCATTTACGATATGATGGAGCAGCAAACAATGATAATAAGCCTATTTGTCCGTCAAGAAAATGTTATGTAACTGAGTGACGGAAGTCAAATGCCAAATATTTTCGATAAATTAACACCTGAAACGTCTCCGCGATACATTCCGATATGTCTGTAGAAACCTGTCTGTTCTTCTATAGTAAGAGCAATCTTCAAAATGAGTAGTTTAGTATTTAAATCAAATATAGCAAGAGAGGTGTGTATTTTCTTAAGCATTTTCGTAAAGCCTACTTTGCTTCTATTTTATCTTCCTACATAGCTTATTTGAGCTCATTTTCTCCTCTCATGCTGACATAATGCTATACTGACCGTCAGTAATACGTTACCACTTGTATAAAATTAAATAAATTGCACAAAGCACCCTGGATTTTTACACTCTCGGGATTTCAAAATTTCCAAGCGTATTTCTTATCATTCACTACTAAAAGACATACCATTGCTTCACAATTTGGCAACTTCTGTTGAAAATTCCAAAGGTGTTAAATAAACGGAGTGAGCCTAATGATGGGAAGACAACCATTTGCATCAATGATTGCCTTGCATCTATTGACCTTACTTCTGATCAGGCACTGTATACGGTATTAAGGTTTCGCCCCCACTTCTCTGAAAGTGCATGGATCAGTTCATCACGTTTGCTGACTGATGTGACATTTGCTGTCGACATCCCTGCGAATCCCATAAATGCTCTATAGAATTGATGACGGGTGAAAACGTTTGTCAGGATAGAAGCGACGTCGTTGTCTTGAAGATAGGCGGATGTGTGGCTGAAATGGCACCTGGTGTCAGCCTGGTTTTACAGAAACTGTAAAACTGTTGGCTGAAAAATATCCTCCACATAACGTCCACCCGTAAAGGTCGTCGTAAATGATGATCAGAGGTGTCTTGTGTCTCCAGGAAATACCGACCAACACCACAACTACCCTCCTTTCTAACACAAGAACTAACGTAAACAGTCACCTTTTCAAACGCCGATCGTGCATTTTCAAGCAGAATCTATATTCACCGGTAAAGAGAATGGTCTCTGAAGCAATTGGACATGTCTTCTGTACCAGCAATGGCTATTCTGATGTCTTTGTGCTTCAAGATATCTATCTATCTATTTGAGCTTATATATCGTCGGTAACAGTTGTCCATATGACAGACACCCCCTGCAGAGATTAGTTATTTTCTGTTGTGGGTGATAATGCAAGATAGAGAAAGCACCCCATTCCAGAAACACTTCTGGTTCTTATCTATGCTCAGTGTACAGCACTAATACATGGGACCTCGGTTTAACTTCTCATCCGAAAGATGATAAGTTATGTTAGTAGCGGAGCGAGGGGTCGAACTTGGGACCCCAAAGTTACCAGTCCAGCGCGTTACCACTGGACCACTGATCCGTTTCCGCGTCAAAATGTCACCACGGTCGCTTTATATGCCTTTATGTCCCGTACACAAGCTACGGCAAACAGTCAGTTCTCTAATTCGATGCTGATTGATGCATCCGCTATTCTCTGCTGTTTTTGATATTGTCTGAAAGCGACATCTGAGATGTGTGAGCGTGTGAGATGTGTGGGTCCTGTTGACATAACATTACTCTCTTGCGTCCTGGGCGCTGTCTTTCAGCCACATACCCTGTGTTGTCATCTCAAATGACGTTTCGTCGGTAATCATCCGGACGGCTTTTTGACGTCTGGCGTTACTTAGACATTCCATCGATGATTATTCAGCTTCGATTTAGCTGACATTTTCTGTGGATAGTATACAAGACCGAACTGTCCGGTCTGAGTGATAGCGGGTACGTGCAAACGAGAGTTTGTCTCAAAATTACACGTGTATCTGCTGAATTATATTTTTCATGATAAAATCCGATACATGGGACACAGATGTGTAGATAAATAAATAAATAAAACATAAATGTTCAACTAACTTAGGTATTGGGGGGTTGATAAAAATGGGTATCTAGGGTGGTATCTTTTCATTGACGGTGGGTATAGCTTTAAACAATGTACCACTCTATCTCTTTATCTTTACTTACAGACAAGCGACTGTTCATAGATAATTCGAAAAATATGTGGAAAAATATTAAGGGTTTTAAATCTTCTATTCTAACACTTTCCGCAATTCCAAGCTATAAACAAAGAAGGAATTGATCGTGATACATCCTATACGTTGTATCACACTGAATATAAACGCGCGCTCGCTGACGTCACTGTAAACTACTTTCGGTTAATTTTTAAAAAAAAATATAACTGAAATATTGTTATGGATTTAAGTATTGTCTGTGATAATCGTCTATGACAAAATAATGAATATATATTTTAACGTAAATTATTAACTGTTAAATTGAAAATGACATTGTTGTTTTCAATTTCACGTGGGAAATTAAAAGCTGTGTAAACGGAATATCCTGACAGGGACAATTTCTGATAAGTAGTGCACATAACAGTGAGTGAGGTATTACCAAACTTTGTTGTTCCTTTAGTTTGTTTTATGTTGAAACTGTTTTACTTGGTTGTGTTTGTGAAGGTGAATGCTTATTAATAATTGAAATAGTGTGATTCTGGAGTCCAGTCTCAATTATGATTGATATTAGAGATGTCAGCAAATGTGCACTTTATTGTCTCCAGGAAACGTTGTAGTTTCTAAGATGTGTCTAATGAAAGAAGAATAAGGTGAATAAGTCAGTATAAGTTTCAATGCAAGATAACTTAGAAGTGTGTTCCAGTAAATGCAATAAATTACATCGCACGCTACATTATTTGCGGTTCAGTTCGTTTCGTTACCTAGTTTTTAAAAGACTTTCCGGAAAACAAGCAGTAATATAACATAGTCAATAGACCAACTTATAAATGCTTACTGGGCTAAAAACGTTCAGATCGAATAAAATGAAACAAACTAAGTGGCAAATCATTTTCATCATCATACATTATCTATCCTTAATTTGTTTTTAATCTAACAGTTTCGTTTCACTTCAATCTATTAAAGCACATGATTTATACGGTTACCATATTAAGTTTCGAAGTACAGTTTTTGGTTTTATTAAGGCATTAATTGAATTATTAATTTGAACTGTTTCTTCACTTCTTTTACGGCACAACATTAATACCGTATATAGTTTGGTGCTATTGTTCTACTTACATTTAGGTATATTATTTGTACCGTATATAGTTTGGCAGTACTTTTTCACTTCTATTGGGGCGCATAGTTTGTACCGTGTATAGTTTTGCAGTACTTGTTCACTTCTATTGCGGCACATAATTTGTACAGTATATAGTTTGGCAGTACTTTTCACTTCTATTGAAACACATAATTTGTTTCGTATATATCTTGGCAGTTCTTTTTTTCACTTCTATTGAAACACATAATTTGTACTATATATAGCTTGGCAGTACTTTTCACTTCCACTGAGGCAAAACCAAATGTACAGTATATAGTTTGGCAGCACCTTTTCACTTCTACTGAGGCAAATAGTTTATAGTTTGGCAGTATGGTTTTACTCCTATTAAAGTTATACCGGTACTTTAATAGGAGTAAAACCATACTGCCAAACTATAAACTATTTGCCTCAGTAGAAGTGAAAAGGTGCTGCCAAAGCAGCAAGTATTATACCGCTCATAACCGTCATAAAAAATAAAGAAAATAAGAACTGTAGAATGCTAAGAAATATTATCAACATCCTATATGCACGGTTATTTTTCGTGGATGGCAAGATGTGCTGAAAATACATCAGGATTAAATGATCCAAAATATTTTCTGACCCGCCGGTCTTAAATTGCTTCAGAAAATGACCAAAGCACTTCGCTAATATCCTTAAAACGTGTCGTCAATGTCACATGATCAATTTTAAACACGTGACGTAAATGGCAATAGTCCATTTATAAAAACGTAAATTAATTCAACGAAACGTACTCAGAAGCATAATCGTCAAAATCTTTACAATACTTAGATTACAATCGATCGAGAAAACTTATCGGCACTAAATTTGTCAGGTCGTGTAAATGAAATATTGTTTCTAAAAAGAACTTTTGTATGTATCCGACTTAATCCAAGCAACGGTAGGGAGGTTACAAAACACGAAAGTAAGTGATTTTAAATCCGCTGACATCAACGAACATAGTCAAGTTAGAAGTGAAAATGATCGGCAAAGTTCGTTTCAAACAAGTTATATAAGCATTGGTGTGAATGATTGCATAAATTGACGGTAATGTTATATTTGTTTTATCGGCCGGCATTATAACTTTAAGGCACCTTATTTGTACCGAATGAATTCATGTCCCATTAAGACTGAGCCAACAAAGCAAAATTATTCATCAAAAAGAAGCACAATAATGTGATATGCTGTTTTTTTTCACAGATTAAGACCTTCAGAACTCTAAGAATTCTATTGTACGTATTTTATTTCTTTAACCTCTATCAAATATAAAGATTGCTGACATAGGTCATGTTCTCACCTTGAAATGCACCATTCAAGCTGCCCCGTCTATGCTCAGGACTTTGTTCACAAAGAGACATTGCATCTAAAAATAATGACAAATTTAAATTGATAAATTTGTCGTGTAAACATTATTTTAACTGAAAACTCAAGAAGAAAATGAAGGAAACTGCTTCGAATTAACAAATGTTTTGAAACAAACGCAATGACGTTAGCACCGCTTAACCATTTTTTTTTTGTCTTTTTGTAAAGTTTGCACTGAGAAAATGTATTGACATGTACACAATAGCGGTAAATCCATAGCAAATAATGTCCCACAGAGACTAAGCCATCGAAGCAAAATAATTCGTCAGAAAGAAGCACAATTATGTGATAGGCTGTTTTTCACAGATTAAGACCCTCAAAACTCTAATTCTAAGTACGTATTATATTTCTTTAACCTCTATCAAATATAAAGATAGCTGACATGAGTCATGTTCTCACCTTGAAACGCACCATTCAAACTGTTTCGCCTATGCTCAGGACTTTGTTCACAAAGAGACATTGCATCTTAAAATAATGACACGTTTAAATTGATAAATTTTTCATGTAAACATTATTTTAACTAAAAACTCAAGAAGAAAGTGAAAGAAAATGCTAAGAATTAAGAAATATAGTTTTGAAATGAACGCAATGACGTTATCACCGCTTATTTGTTTTTGTAAAGTTAGCAGTGAGAAAATATATACTCAGCCAAAATAAAAAGTACCCATCGTACATTTCTATCTAGGTACTTAGAATTATCGTAAATTCTAATTATCTATCCCCCGCCAAAGGCGAAGGGGATATTAGAAATGCCATTCGTCCGTCCGTGCGTCCGTGCATCCGTGCGTCTGTGCGTCCGTGCGTCCGAAACAGTTTTGTCCGGAGCATAACTCCAAAACTACTTGATTTTATTCAAACTTCATACACTGACAGAACATATTGGTAGGTAGTGCAGTGTGCAAGAAGAATAACTCTTCCTTGCCTATTTTTAGAGTTATTCCCCTTTATCAGATTTACTTGATAAATTTTGTCCGGAGCATAACTCCAAAATGACTTGAGGGATTTTATTCAAATTTTATACAATGACAGAGCACATTGGTAGATAGTGCAGAGTGCAAGGCCAATAACTCTACCTTTCCTATTTTTAGAGTTATTCCCCTTTATCAGATTTACTTGTTTACATTTTAAAAATCCCAGTATATACATGTATATCTAATTCTTGAATCCTTAACCTTATTATCCCCCCCGCCAAAGGCGGAGGGGATATTAGAAATGGTCTCTTTTTGTCCGTGCGTGCGTCCGTTCCAGTTTTGTCAAGAGCATAACTCCAAAAGTACTTGAGTGATTTTCTTCAACTCTTCATATACTGAAAGAGCACATTTGGAGGAGGTGCAGTGTGTAAGAATAATAACTCTACCTTGCCTAGTTTTAGAATTATTCCCCTTTATCAGATTAAATTGAAAAACTCTGTCCGAAGCATAACTCCAAAAGTGCTTGAGCGATTTTCTTCAAACTTAATACACTGACATAGCACATTGGTAGGAAGTGCAGTTTGCAAGAACAATAACTCTACCTTGCCTATTTTTGTGGGACTTTCTTCAAACATTATTACATTGAGTGTTTGAAAGTACAACCTTCAGGTAGCTTCTTCCCGGCTGGGGGATTAACTATGTGTAACATGGCTCTTGTTTCTTCTGCCTGTGTGACGTGCTTTGAAAATTTGGAGTCGATGCGATAATTCTTTCATTGAAAAAAATCAAGTGATATCAGATAGGGGTCAATTTCCAAAATCACACTTAATTTTGTAAGACACAACTGCATTACATGACTGGTTTAAGTTTTTTTAAGAGGTATCAACCAACAAAAAGAGACTGAAGATTCAATGAAATGTGTCAGTATCGCATGTGTCCACCATTTTGTGCAATGCACGTTGTGATACGGCGGCGCTTGCTGTTGACGTAACGCTGTATAAACTGCGCAGGTAAACTAGATGTTTTTTTTTTTGTGAAAAACGCATGTCTCCCCCATGAACCAGATGGAAAGAAGGCCAAAGAAGAGATATCACCTTTCTGAAACAGAAGCCTCTGTCAATTGATATGGTATAAAGAACGTGTATTTATATATATGTGTATGTATGGTTATGATAGTTTCACACCTTACTCTAGGCACGGTTGACGTCACCTGACATCACAGTGGAACTGTTTGTATCAACGGCAGTGTGGAAGACAGCATATGTTACATCGTGGTAGCTGTAATGTATTGGAGTAACACAAGCTTCAATGTAGTCCATGTTTTAACATATATATGGTCGAGAAGTGTCCTTCAAGCAGTGACCTTGACTTTGACCAACTGACCCCAGAATCAATAGGGTTCTTTTACTCAATAAGGGGAATCACCCTATGAAGTTTAAAGGCTCTGGAAGAAATAGAACTCCTGTTATTGTGCGGAAACGGTTTTCACTCTTCGGGACCCTTTGACTTGACCTTTGACCTACTGACCCCAAAATCAATAGGTTATTTTTTACTCAATAAGGGCAATAACCCTATGAAGGCTCTGGATGAAATAGAACTCCAGTTACTGAGCGGAAACGGCTTACACTCTTTAGGCCCCTTTAACCTTGACTTTTAATATACTGACCCCAAAATAAATAGGGTTCTTCTACTTAATGAGGGCAATCAACTTATGAAGTTTGAAGGCTCTGGGTGAAATAGAACTCCAGTTGCTGTGTGGAAACGGTTTTCGTTCTTTGGGCCCCTATGACCTTGAGCTTTGACCTAGTGAACCAAAATCAATAGGGTTCTTCTACTTAATAAGGGCAATCACCCTATGAAGTTTTAAGGCTCTGGGTGAAGTAGAAATCCAGTTATTGAGCGCAAACGAAATGTGACAGACGGACAGACAGACAAGGCAAAAACAATATGTCTCCACCAGAGGGGTCAGTAAGAGTTTCAACAGCAAGAACATCATTTATGTAAGTCTGAGCATTAATGTTTCCATTAATAACGATTATGCGAGTCTTGTTACCTCCCATTATCCCACCCCACATAAAGACTGAACCACCTCCCAAACGGTCCCGCTCAATGACGCACGCATCGGCAAAAACGCTCTCCCCGACGGCGATAAACTCGTTCACGTCCGTCGGCATGGCTAAGGTTAAGCGGACTTTCGTCGGAAAACAAAACCAAATCCCAATCAGCACGTCGGAAGCGCAGGTGACGGCCGCACCAATCCAGCCTTGCAGTTCGATGACGATGGGTGAGAATTTGACCGAAGTATCGTCGGTACGCACGAATAGGCTGAACGTTCTGTCTCAACCGATTTCGGACAGTCTGCGGATGAATACCATACTGTCGCCCGGTTGCTGCTGCAGTAAGACGCCTGTTACGTAGGTTCTGCAAGACAATATAGCGATCATCGGCAGCAGTGGTTATACGTGGCCTACTACTTCGAGGACGGTCGGCAACGTTTTGTGCGACAAGGCATCGTCTCCGTAAACGCTGGATAGTCTTTCGAGTACAAAGAAAGTCCCGGTATGCAGCGGTTGTTGACATGCCTGCATCCCAATAGCTTAATTTTCTTCCTCATTATTTAGCCTTGGCCTTTTCTTCGACTTGTTTCAACTCAATTTTATAGAGTTGTGACGGTTTATGAAAAATTCTGTGAAGTCCGATACTGACAACGGATATGGATATGTGCCGCACGAAGCGCATGTGCAAAACGACTTAAATGACTTTTTTACGGGAACGCATGGTTCACTGCGGGTAAAATTCGGTCAACACACATACCAACGAATATGTGTACATCTTACATTAGCTAGGTTTGTGTTAACACGATAATAAAAAGGTATTAGAAATTATAAAATGGGTACCTTTTATTTTGGTTGAGTATATTATCATGTACCCAACCGCGTTAAATACTAGCAAATAGATCATTTAATTTCAACAGCTGTACAAGACATCCTCTTTACACATTAAATTTGAATATTTGACAGCCCTTAATTTTCTTCACTCTTTTTAAATTTTAAGCACATTTAAAGTCGCACATATAAATAATTTCACGGTAGGTTTTAAACGCTATTGAACATTTACGTGGTTTTATTATTTTGTGCTTACCTGTTAATTATGCCAGCAATCTGTAGCGCCGATGCATAAAATCTTCTGAAGTCAAATCTAAAAGAAGACACATTTTTAACTGATTTTTTTTGTTTGCTGTCAGGAGATAACTGTAATTTTATTTCAATACTAGAAAAGAGCGTAAACTGTTAACGTATTTAACTATACTACTTACCTATTATATGAGACGTATAAATGATAAGCCGCGCCTACTCTGTATTTGCTACAAGCTCGCCACTAGTTATCGGGTCATCGGGCAGTTCGTGATAAATTAAAACTGACAGCATTATAGCTACTTAAAAATAACCCGCCCTTTGTTATAAAACCCAAACATAATGGTTATGATGATTAGTTTTTTTGCATCTTGTGTGTAAAACAAAATGGTTACAGGTTTAACTGGTTTCTTGAAATTGTTTGAAATTAACGTTTAAACATGCGCATATTACAAGGAATATGCGAGCATGATTCTTAGTAAATAACATTACTGATGAAGAAACGATTGGCAGGATTTTTAAAACTTATCTGAGAAAAAAAAAACGTGTGCCTTGCTCAGTAATCTTACCGCACCGGAGGAGACATCAAAGTAATCTTTTATCGAACTTTGCTTTGAAAGTTAAATTGTCCAGAACATCTGATTATCGTGGAGAGTTTCCGTTTCCATAAACAAAATCAAACTGTTGGTGAAAATGCCTATAATATATCTAATAGCGGAAGTTGTCCGATTTATAAGAGTTTGGCGCAAAGCATAATGATTCAATGCGTGTCACGATTGTTTGTGGCCTTCGCGACAAAGTAATACGGCGTGTTATTATCACCAAAAGATATAACGTTAAAGAAAATTGTTGAAATACAGATCGCCATGGAAATAGCTCATAAGGACACAAATGAATCATAGTTTTTGGCAGCTACCGACATATCCGTCCACTGAGACGGAAAGTCTCAATACCAGAACAGGAATTCTGGAAAAGCAAAACAGAACAGCAGTGCTTTCACTGTAGAATATCTAACCGTATTTCTGATTAATGCTGTGTGCCACATTTGAAAGGCTAAAGGGCATATTTAGGTATTAGAATAATAATAAACATTTTGTCAGCCCTCATTGAATTGATCTAATTAAAAAAAATATACTATCCTGGGACAAAACATAGACCATATAAGAGACTTTTCCATGGGAGCTTCCAGAAATGACTTAAATATTCACTTCAAACCTCACACGATGTAAGGATTTATAGGGTAAAGAGAAACACAATGTTGTTTTTAAGTCTGACCAGATAAACAAGTGTTATTTGGTATGTAATCATTCACATTACGAAGACCTACAGATTGCTGACAAAAAGCAAATAAAATAAAAAAGCAGAAGTAAAAAGAAACAAAATATGTTTATAAACATGGCACGAATTTACCCCACCCACTTCATTATGAGGGAATGTTATCAACGTAAACTTCAACATAATTCATCGGGGCTTCAAATTAATTACAATTATTTTATGCATGTTCTATTCTCAACAAATACGCAAAATACCAAATATTTTAAACGTTTAGTTTTGGAGAAATTAACTAAAATCACAGATAACTAATTTTCATCAATTTACCATGTTGTAAGGCTTTGTCACAATTGAAATATATTTAAAACAATTGAAATTGAATTTAAATTCTATAAAGGTTTCTGTTGTTAAATTAAAGCAATGTAAAACTTCCAAAACTAGAGGAAAAAATGCCTTCAGTAGGGTTTGAATCAATGACCTTCAGTGAAAATGTTTCAATCCTACACATAATAATGGAATTGTTTACTCTTCAGAACAGAAGTATGGTATTAGGAATCTAAAACCTTACGAAAGAAGGTGTAAGACCTACATAGGTGCATAACATAATGGAAGAGATCGAGAGACTGTGTAATTAATTATGTGAAAGAAATGTACAAGTGGATATGGAATTAGACACAGGGTCAGCAGATACTTTTCTGTCAAACGACCATATCCGAAAATACTTAAAAAAAAATATATGAAGCCTACAGATTCCATTCTTAAGACATATGCAAGTGGTGTAATTGAACAGGAACGTACAGTTATGGTAACAATCGATTACAATAGACTAAACAGAAATTGAAACTTTGCATTGTGACAGGCAGTGGTCTAGCTTTTCGGTAGAGACTAGCTGAGCAAAATTGAACTAAACTGGAAAAGGTTGTTGTTAGTTTGTTTTGTGACAAATGACAGCTTGAAGGAATGGTTTGTCTCTATTCTTATCAATAGTTATATATCGACAAAGTAAATGGGATCAAGACAAAAAGAATTGAAATACAATATACAGGCAAAGTTTTTGAAGGCAAGGACAGTTCCATCAACTCTCAAGCCGATTGAGCTATCAATTCTTCCAGTCGTGTCTTATCTTGGCGTAATAGTTTGTGTCGATATTAAAGTAAATGTCAATTAATGTCTTCTAGTTGCTGAGATTAGAAAACATTTTTGCCAACCTTTAAAATGGGCAAAATGATCGTGTGAAGACAAAAAAGGAACTTTTGACAATAAACATACGTCGTAGACTATACATATACATCAGGTTCTTGCAAGCATATCTTCAGCATCAGCTTTTTAGTAAGGAAAAAAAATGAACAGATTCTTCAAGGAGTGCCAGAATTTCAGCGCATATTGGAAATATGAATCATGATCATTACCGCCAATAATGACAGTGGACATTTGGATAAACTTGGGAATGCGTTTACAACGATAAAGAGAAGAAATAAGGCAAACAAGGACAAATGTGTCTTTTTCACAACTGATTACTTTCTGAGCTCTTGACATTGGCGAGTATTTGGAGTCCTAAGCAGCTATTACCCTGTCCTGTCCGAATTGGTGTCCTTATAAACAAATGAAATCATTGCTAGAGAAAATCACAAATTTGTCTAGTTGAATGAATGCCAAAAAGCATTCAAAGGGCCAGAAAAAATTGCTAACTTCGGAACCTGTTCTATCACACTATAACCGGTACTACGGATAAGGTTTCGCGATGCCTCTCCATATGGCATTTTCGGTATTCCTTCATGTGTTATGGCGGAAGGCTCGGAGATATTTATTGCATTTGTGTCTAGATAACAAACTTACTGAAATGTTATATGCATAAATAGATGAGAAGCATTGGCAATTTACTGGTCACTGAAAAAATTCTATCCATAGCTTTACGGAAGAATGTTTACGTTAGTTTTCGGCGTCTATCCGCTGGAATTCATTTTCAGACTTAGCAAAAGCATTTCAGTTACAATTGCAGTTCGAAATTATATTTCGAGTACGATTGTGGTGGATTGTCGTGTTAACTAAGAGAAAAAATATTATGAAGAATTTTCAAGTGTTCTAGATTTCTCAGTTTAAAAGTACGCGTCATAAGTGCGGAAATCAGTCGTGAAACTAGGCGGGAACGCGCTGAATCTAATATATAATCGAATGAGAAAAACAGGGCTGAAATGAAAGCATTCTTCAAATTCTTTTGATAGGCTATATTGCTAGAGGAGATTATCTAGCACCTCACCATGGAAGTTAGATGTGAGGAAACTGAAGTTACAATCCCCCGTAAAACATCGCGAACATTTGCATTTGATATATGTCACCTTTGTAGTGTGAAAATGATGGCATTCGCATGAAGCTATGTCTGGTGGCCTTGCGTTGACATGGACTTTGAAAGCATGGTTAAAAGAAGCGTTTCGTGTCAAAGTGTCAAATACAAGAGACATTGCCCGCCAATGTACGACTAGCCTACTTTTGGCATGATCATTCGATTTTAAGGTAATTTTAGGAACAATGATTCAAGTCGTGGCAGATGCTCATTCAAAATGGTCAGGTATAATCAAAATGGAAACAATAATTCTCGGCAAAACAGAATTGTTGTGAAACAGACATTAAATAAGAGGGCATGATGATCCTACTCGTTCACCAAAGTACCATTGGTATATAACAACACGGCCAGTGAAAAGCATTTAAATGAATATGGCATATTCAGACACCCAAAAAGAAAAACACTCTTTATATCATAATCCAAACATTCTATAGCCTAACAGCTCACTTGAGCTTAACGATTCAGATGTGCCAAAGCAATGCATAATCATTTGTCTCTCAAAAATCATTTAAGCTGTGATACCATTAAGCCGGTCAAAATAATTTCAAGAAGTTCGTTGATTTTGTCTAGTAAACTAAAACATTAATGCTGAAACATAATCTTCATTTTATTTGAATGACAGATACCATCCGAAAACATATGTGTGTTAACTACCTCTGCTTTACAAAGGTAGGTTATAAACTGTCAATAAACCGTTTTTATCAATTTAACAATGTTTAACTGTACTGTGAGGTAGTTAGTTATGGATTTATAATCGTCACAAATGAAGTAACAATAAAGCACCTGATATTATCTTAGTTGCTTAAAAATATTCAATCAGTTAAGTATGTATTCTTTCCGCAGTAACATTTGAGAATAATTCAATAACATAACCGTCAACACGTGCATGCGTGCGTGCGTGCATGTGCGCGTGTGTGTGTGTGTGAGAGAGAGAGAGCGGTTAGTTACTGCTGGCTCAAGTCAAATTCAAAAATATAGCATTCACGTTTCAGACAATTTTATTGAATAACAGCGCATTTGAAAATTTGAAAATACAAAAATATGCATATTCTGCGTTCCCTTTTTATTACGTTAAGGGGAGTCGAGTTAAGTCAATTCATAGAAGGGCAAGGTAAGGAAGGTATGGTAACGCAAGAGTGCAATAAAGTCGTCGAAAGAGTGAAGTTAAGTAAAACAAGCAAGCAAGTTAATCAATAATGTTTATAAACGTGCTATATGTATATTAAGAAGATGTATACTAACTGCAGAATTAAATCACTTATGTGTAAAGTGAGCTCAAACTTCGATATTGTTCATTCAAAGTTTGAATCTCTTGAATTTTAAATGCTACTCTAGCGCGACATTTACAGTTCGAACTTAGATCGTTTCTGTTAGAATGAAGTGCTATTACGACATTCGAATAAGAAGAACTATAGCCAAGTGAACTAATATGTCAACGTAATATTGATAATAAGTAATACAAAGAACATGTCATTCCATAAAGAGTGTGATATGACAGACAATAAACAATGATGTGAAAATGTTGATTATATTCATACATTCAATACAATCACAAAGAATGCAATTTTATGATCAGTGCTACTGACAAATGAAACGAACTCTACAAAGGTAAGGCTAAAAGAGATACAAGTAGAAATTAAGTTACGGACCCGTTTCTCTATGTTCACTCCATTCATGATTTTTTTTTAATATTAATTTTTTTTTTTTTTTTTTTTTTTGGACAGCAGTCCCCACTGAGTATATATATATATTAGTACAACAATTGCAAAAACCTAATTAATGTTTGAAATAACGAGGTTAACAGGATGGTTTGGGTTATTGCAATAAAAAAGAAAAGGAACCGCGTAAGAAAAATATCATTAATTTATTCCTATACAATCAGTGTACCTTATCATAATATACCCATTGATATTTCTAGAAACACCTAACCAACTAGAGTATTTGAATTCTAGAACCATATCTTTTCAGAACAATTTTAAAGCGACTGTCTCACAGATGGGCAGACGATATAAAAACAAAGAAAATGTTTATACATCTGGAAATTCTAGCTGTAATTGTGAGGAACATATCGTAACTAAGTTACTGACTCATTTTTGTTACCGAAAAACTTCAACATATAAAGTTGTACATACTTTTATCGGTAGAAAATTTACCCCGTTAGTCACGGGGTAGATACTTTATAGTTTTAACAATAACTTTGACAACTAGTCTCTGTGCCTCAGTGGTGGTGGTATATTGTCTTTCTTTATTTTACTGACCAAAAGGTCATGTGTTCGAATCTTGGTTAAGTCAAGTTTTTCAGTTTTCATGGTGTATAGAAGCATAATATTATGTTGTTTGTTTTCTATAGTATATAAAATTCTTTTAAATTTTAAAGAAAAATAATTTTAGCTAAATTCTGTAAGTCAGTCGCTTTAATTTGTAATGATTATAGCTATGCTTTAGATTAAAGTTTGAAACTTATTTATTTTACAACGATTGGGGAGCAAATTCTTGCAACTTATATTAATACCTCAATGGTTAAAACTAGCACACGCGCCGAAAGTCTCGAATACGGAAAGCCACGGTAGACTCTCAACCCTTGTGAGATTCGAACCACCATCCGGCGCTCTAGCCAGTCGACCACTGCTCATCCTGCACTTTACTGGATTAAGCTAAATTTTGTACATTTATGTAGGTACATGGTGCCTTTTCAAATGTGTATCCATCAACATTTTGGTTTTTTCTACTTTTTAGAGTACGTGAAGAAATAGATGCGATAAAAGTCATGTCGTTGAGTAAAATAAAACACATCTTTTTTCTTTTTTTTACTATATATACTAACAAACTACTTTCAAATTGTAACTCGTGTTCCACGGCTTTATGAATGTTGGGGCATTTAAATATTGACACAATTTTCAATAGCCTGAAACACTATCTTTAACTTTAAGTCATATAAAAATATAAAATGTCAAATGTGACAGTAATTTAGTTTTTATGCTTGATTTAGGGTAGATTTACAAACAACAGCTGTCTCATGTAATACTACTACTACTTATAATAATAATGATGATAATAATTTATATTTTGGCCAGATTAATAACTATAAAATCTAACAAAAATAATTATAATAATAATCATAATAATAATAATAATATTAAAATCCATACCTTATACTTGTATTGTTTCTTCAAATTGTTTTTTTTATTGTCTTTTATTTCTCCAGCGATCACAAAACTAACCCGTATTTAAATGATATATGTCTAACTTGTCGTATTCGGCGGTTAAATAAGGCGTACAAGTACTTCGATTTCCCATACATGAGGGTTGTTCGAAAAACATTGTATATTTTAATGATGCATGTTTTACAGGACAAAAGTAACATTGATATTTAAGAATATTGTTTTAAGACTGATTTCTTTCCAATAGCTGCGCAAAGAGCTACCAGCTATCCAACTTATACCCGCATTTAGGCGATTATTTTGTTATTTCAATCAGGTAGACGCTATTCACTACAAATATGGATAGGACTAAAAATTGCAATTGTTTAAGATTAAACCGTAAATTTGCCGTAATTATTTGTGCTGATTGGTAGACGACGTTTGTCGATTAATCAATATTAATTGCCGCGTAGAGTTGTGTTGAAAATGCAAATCAAAATAAGATCGACAGGAGACAATAGGATGTAACATATAAATATTGAATGTAAAAGGAAATCTTCCAAGAGCTGCTAGAAACGAGCGGATCAGTGTTCATGTGGTAACGCAATGGACTAGTAATCCTGGGATCGCTAGTTCAATCTCGCTTTTACACTTACACTTATAATTGTTCATATGGCGATGAGTTAAACCGAGGTCCATCATATCAGTGCTAAACATCATGCATGGGAAAGAACCGGATGTTATTAAGGACTGTGATGATAACTGTATTTTGAACTATCACCCACAACTTACTAAACTAAGATGGGAGGGGGGGTGGGGGGGGGGGGGGGGGGGGGGCGTCGGTCAAATGGACAACCGATACCGGCGGTAATAGAAAAGGGATTTTACGTAATCATAATGTTGATATTGCTGTTGCTGTTCGCTTTCTATGTTTCATTTTATTTTGGTTTTAATATTGAAAGTTGCACGTCATTTTTTTCCAACTTTGATCGAAGACATTTACCGCGGCAATCTCCGCTGTCCTAAGTATTTCAGTAGTATAACAATGACAGGCCATGAGCCAAAAATGTGCATCTCTATTTGAAGTGTTCTTGGGGTAGGATATGAAAGCTGCATGTCTCGACGTTCTAGTACATTTTGAACATTCCTCGCGAGGAATATGTCCCCTGTCGTGATCAATTGATTAACTCCGATACTTCACGCGAAAATAAACAAAAAAACACAAGTGTTATGGTAACGTACAAACAGAAGTTAAACGGTACCTGGCTGTCCCGAAATAAAATCATACCAGGTGTATTATCTTCTTTAAACAAAATTTGTAAAAAAGAAAGTAGTAGTAGCGAAAGGTTAGGATACTTGGGTGTTATTCCAGTTTATTTCCTACTTACGTGCGTTCAAACCATACTGTAATTAAACAAATACAAAATGTACTAACTTTGCAACGATGGGCATACAACTTGAAGATCATTTGGGGAAAAAGCTCAACTACCAGATAAGTCTTAAAAACAGTCAGGAAGCCACTTCTCCAGGCGAATCAGTCAGATCACTGATCCAAAGAATTCAACCCATTTCGAGAGTTCTGAACATTAAAAAAGCGAGGACAAGCTTCTAAAGAATTGGAAAAATATATGATACGCCTTTTTTTTGTCGAGTCAACTCATCTGTCGAGAATGATAAACCAAGCAATAAGAAGCCAGTTGTTTGCATTTTCGTACATTGTCTTTGGTATATTCATCATTCCGTGAAAAAAAAGTGAGTTTTCCATATACAGTTACTTTGCGATGGCTCAAAAAATTGCATGGCATATAGCCTTTTTTGTCGAGTCATCGCATATCATAGCCGGTTTGTACTTTCGTGTTCATTTTCAGTTTGGCGTCGTGATTTTTGCACGTCGTGAAATTTGCTCGATAGAATATAATCGAGCTTAAGCGCTATATTTCCTATTTTTTACATTGTATTTTTATTTCACATAAATGTTAATATTGTGTGTTATTAAATAATTGATTTGATATAGACCCAATACGACTGTCCCGAGGACAAATAACAGGGGATGTATAAATTCAATAATTTAATGACAATTCTATTTCATAACATCTCAAAAATTTGCTCACCCTCCATCATCTGTAATCTGCTTGTGTTCATGAGAGTTACATGTTGCGAAGAAAGGCAAATTGGTTTTTCACACAAATATTGCACTAAAGCCATATACAACCCTTTTAGGTGGTCACTTCGTACTGCTGAACAGGATAAAAGTCGAAAAAAACAAACAATTTCAATTATTCTTAAAACTCGATGCTATCGCTTAGGAAAATTGGCTGCCATTTAAAATTGAATTTTATATCAGTTTCTCGGCCCTGATCTATAAGTCAATCAAATTGAGCAAAGGCAACATCATTTGAAATTATGAAATGCGATTTTTTGGAAGTTAATGTTGTATTTTCCAAGTCTGAAGACAAGTATGAATCAAATCCAACTATAAATAACAAAGTTAGGTCCAATTTGTGCAAAATTTAATAACGTAACCTTGAATGTGAAGGTCATTCATGAGTCAAGATCAAGTTCAGTTTAATCTTCTTGAAGGTCTTTTTCAAAGAGTTGTGTTGTCCAAATATGAAGACAATCCATTAATAAATAAAAAAAATATGATCAATGTTAAAGTTTAGGACGGGAACAGCAATGACGACACCATGACTATAGCAATATGCCGAGTTTTTTCTTCGAAAATTCTTTCAATTTAGGTTCTTAATTTATGTATGTATTTATTGTTGGATCTGACGCAATATAGTAAAGCTTACTATAGTTAAACTTTTTCAAAAATTAGACATCCAATTGAACGTTGTTTTACAATTTATCATGCAAGTTTGTTTCAGCGATACCATTTGTTATATTGTGTAGTTTTTAGAATTATGATTTCGACCAGGTAGTTTGCTCAGTTCTGTTATCACATAATAAGATGTTGAATAGACATCAATGAACCGTCAATTTGCAAATATTACATCACCTGCAAAAGAGGACTGTATAATCTCTTTATTTTCAATGTTTATTCATACAAACATACAAGAAAAATAGGCCCCGCCCTCTTCCAGCCATGTTTACTATGGATCTCTAGAAATTTTACAATTTATAAAGATAGTCACAATCGACATTAATTTTATTAAAAGATAATTCAATTCATACAAGGATATGCTTAGAAAAAGAGTTTTTCATCCTTTTTGGTTGCCATGACAACAAAATTATGTCTAATGGTTTTGGATATGTCTTTTGAATGCAATTGCTGACTGACGAAGGACCATGGACAGCAGGAAATAGCAATTCTAGTAGCTCACGTGAGTCAATCAGTTCAGACGAGCCAAGGATAACATCCGAAAGGGAAACTTGATAGCAGTAAACACACACACCATTTTGTTCCTTGTTAACAACCTTTGCCATCATCAAGGCCATCATCAATGTTGATCAAGGTCAATTAAGGTTGATCAACCGTTCAACTTGAAAATCTTACTGTGCTGCAGGGTTATCGTTGCGAAAAAAACCCTGATACTTATCAATGTTTCAGTATAAGTCAATTAAGTATAAAATGAAATGCTTCGATCCGTAACCAGACTTGAGAATAATTGAATTTTAGACACAGGAGATATACTGCTGAATTGAATTCAAAATTAAATTATCTTTCAGACCTTCTTTGTCGAATAAATGCGTAGGTTCATAGTCCTTAGTTTACAATACAGCATACTTAATTGTGCATGAATTGAGAGGTTTTTGTTTAGAAGTGTAGTATAACCTTTTAATGTCAGCTGTTGGATAAAGAAACGTTGAATGGAATTGCTTAATTTTTTTTTTCTTAAAATAAATATAATCATTCTATGCCTTGTCGTGCAGAAGAAATATATAAATGTTATATAGAAATCTTTTCTACGATTTTTGTATAATTTGAATGAACTAAATTCAAGGATAGGCAGTTGGGTAAGAACTATTTTTAATTATAAATTTAACAATGGAAGAGACAACGTCCTGAAAGAGTGAAATTTCAGTTATTTAGTTAGGCAAGCGTTTACTTAAGTCAGTGTTTTTTTTTTTTTTTTGAATTTACGAAATGTTCAATACACTCAAAACATTTAATAATTCTATACATGCACAGAAAAAGATAGTTAAGTACAATATGCTTATAAAAATAACTTTTAACAATATTGTATGAGGTTTTACATTGGGGGTAACGACAGTATTGGAAATACGAGTAGACTGATCATCGATTTGCAAAAATGAATAAAATGGACTGAGAAAGTAAATAATACCTGAATAA
The DNA here is from genome assembly GCA_012932295.1 of Cyclina sinensis. Taxonomy (NCBI): domain Eukaryota; kingdom Metazoa; phylum Mollusca; class Bivalvia; order Venerida; family Veneridae; genus Cyclina; species Cyclina sinensis. Next base: position 28,652,029 of record JAAONU010000008.1, read on the forward strand.
ATGCTTGTTTGCATTTTTCTTTTTAGGCGTTCTTGACAACGAGGAGTGAAAACGAGGAGAAAACATTTGCTTCAATATTTTTTAATCACAGAAGACACTTTTGCTTCATTTCTCGAAAAATATATAAAGAAAGAAACAAATAAAAAAAATCAAAACAAAAATAAGGAAGTATGAAGATAAGCTAAGTTCTAAATTAGATAATTAGATAAAATGAATTATTTACTTACTGAAGGCTAAGTTCAAATCAAAGCGCAGGATTAAAACACAGAAGATTGTAGGCGAAACATTTTCCTGATAAATTTATCATCAATCCTCTCATGACGACTCAAAAATAACAAAGTTCTGAAAACGCTAAAAGAACACGGTTTTGTGAGGAGACAAAAAGTGGGACACAGCAGAAACCTCAAATATCACAGACTGGCTACTTGTGACAATTTCACATAATCTCACGGTAGCTGGATAAGATCTCGCACAATTTTGTTTGTTTCATATCTCAAATCTCTCAAAAACTATTTAGATATGATGACAAAAACTGCACGATGCAATAGAGCATTCATTCGTCTAAAAAAAGGATACCTTACTTTACAAAATCAAACCAAACTGATAAAGTTTAAGGAAAAAAGAAAACCACCTGTGTGGTAAGGAATGTTTTGAATTTATCAGCATATCTGCATTTTAATAACCTAAAAAAATAGGAATTCTTCAACATATCGAAACAATTCATAGTATGATAACTATTACGCAATGAAAACCAAGAAGTCTTTCAAATTGAGGCCCATCACATGGTTTTTAACATAAGCACTTAGAAATGCCCTTTCAAAACACATATTCATGTATGTTGTGAAAACGTGACCTTGTAAACACGAGATTTTTCAGTTTTAGTGCGCATCCGCACGTCTTTAAAATCGAGGCCCGTCACATTGTTTTTGAATATTAGGACATAGACGACACTGAAGGAGTAAAATGTAAAATAAACAATCCTTTAAAACTATACGAAAAAAAAAATACATCAACAAAGATCCCTTGACAGCAGTCATCTTTGAAAGTATGTAAAATTTTCTATCTGTTTAAAAAATGATCTTGTAGCGTAAGTATTGATATTGTTTTCATTGAAATGCTCCAAAAACTTTAAGTATTTTCTCAAGTAATCATGGATGAAATGGATGTCTGTTTCTGTAAAAAAAAATATTTCCAATATGGAATTGGGCACATAAAGCTATTATTACATGACTCAAAAAATAAGGCTAATGACAATATTGTTAATTTATTCCTATTATAATAAATGAAATATGTAATAATATTTACCATTCATATTATGAACACTTCTTAATTCCAATTGGTTAAAAGGGTCCGAAACTTTAATAAACACATCCAACAAGTAACTAGAATTCGTATTTTGAGAAAAACTTATGACATATGTTTCCCCCCACATCCCATTTGACATTTACCATGAAGAATATTAGTTACAATTGTATTCAAATTAGGACAAATCAAGGGCCGCATGTCTGCTAAAAATCATTCATCCAGTTGCCAACAATGTACACTTGCTACCCACCCACCGTAATAAATACCTGCACGAATGTGAACGTATTTTCTGAGTTGTGACGTACAGATGTGATGGGAGACATCATGGTCATTTGAGACTCTAATTTGAGCATAGCATGCGATGCTAGTGTTCGTATGTTAAGGGAAACGACTTAATAAAAGTAATTTCAAGAGTGTTATTCAATAATTGCTGCTATGCACTTCACTTAAGACGAATAACTTAGTGATTGTGAATGTTCAAGATATTAGTATTTATACAAAAGTTTAATCATTTTCCATGTGAAAAAGGGGCATAACTCTAGAAGCACTGATCACTTAGTAATGTCTCTTGTGATACAGATGTGCCTTGTCCCCAGTAGAAGTATATTATACCCAGTAGCAAGTATGCAAAGAATGAGTACAATATTTTTGACAGTTTTCAAAATTTTCTATATCAATAACCAATTTCAAAAAAAAAAATCAAGTTGAAATGGGGCAGAACTCTAGTAAACAGCTTTCAGAGTAATGCCCCTTGTCTTACCTGCACATATTACAAGTTTCATATTGATAACTTTGATGAATTTGAAATCATTACACTAAATAACCAATTTTGACAAAAATTCTAAGTTAAAAAGGGCTTTACGCCAAAAATATATTTTAGAATAATGCCCATTGTCTTACAACTGCACCTTTTTATTATAAGTAAGTATTCCAAGTTTTTTGGTGATACCTTTAAGTATTTCAGTAAAGGGCTACTTCAAAGTTTTTTTTGCACGACAACGATCATATAATAGCTCGAGTTTTTCTTGAAACAGATAAGCTAAAAATAAGGGAAATACCATTGTGATCTATATTAAACTGAAATACTTGACAATTATCCAAATCAAGAGCAAAACAAGTCAAATATGTCTTTTATGTAAGTAAACTGTTCATAAAAAAGTAACAAAAAACATGTGAGCAAATAATTAAAAAGTGAAAACAGTAGATAAATAACCTGAAATGTATATAAAAAATATTACTGTAAATATACATTGCAGCCTCAAATGCAATTATAACGACAACACAGAAGTTAACAGAAACTAATTTCTTGACTCCATGACAATGTTCAAAACAGTCCGTGATGTTTAACTGAGTAGTATTTTGGATATCAATCTACTCAGATTTGTCCTAGACCTGTATAATGACTATGTAGATTAACCTACTGTGACAAGTTTATAGTATGACACATGCATCATACCTTACATGAAGTAAACTTGCATACAGAGTCCTATTCTATCAGATACTAAAAAAAATCAAGGTATTAATAGTATCAGACTGGATCCTATCTTCTGTATAGGAACTGTGGCATGAAATTAATTTAAGGCAAAACATGGTGGAACCCGAAACATTTTCATTGATATGTTTTAATCCTTACATTCTTTATGACCAAGATATTTGGAGATCTATGCTCATCAGTAATCAACTGAAGGTGTTTTAAGAAAAGCAATAAAATAAATACATTATTATATACATTATAAGCAAGTAAAAGGTTATCAAAAAGTATGGCCTGGAACGAATACTGAAATCAATATTCGAGTATTTGGTTTGCCATATTGGAAAATATTCTAATTTTCCATTTTCGGACGTTCCATCAGTTATCCGAATTTCGGTATTCGAATATAGGTACTGTTTAACTGTTTTCGTTCAAACTAACGTGGTTCGGGAAACTGCTGTGTATTATCAAGGAATGGCTTCTTTAATGGAAGCCTCAAATGCTTTGTATGATTGGCATAAACACAGTTTATTCCGTTCTTTAACACGCGTATTATCGCCATAAATACGGACAGTTTATTATACAGCAAGGGTTGTTGTTGTTTTTTTTCGGTCAAGATTCGGAAAAACAGATATTGACATTGATAATTTAATCAGCATGCAAACTAAACACAAGGATGTAAACTATTTTAAGCACATTTATTAGAGGAAAATATTTGAGTTATTCTGATTGATTTGACAAAAATTCAACAAAAAAGTATTATCAACAGAGTCAAAAGCGTGATACGTTTTTGTGTTCACGTTATCTCACGAATTCGGAGTACCTCACCGATAAGCATATGGCCGAGAAGTCGCGATTGCAATGCGTAGTAATTTTTATTAATGATACACGCATTCGGAAGACCTCGCCGATTAACAAATAGTTGAGAAGTTGCTATTGCAATGCGTAGTAAATTTTATGAATGATACACGCATTCGGAAGACCTCGCCGATTAACAAATAGCTGAGAATTTGCGTTTGCAATGCGTAGTAAATTTTATGAATGAAACTGTTGCTGATGAGAACTAAGTTAATTACTTGTTAGTTTTACAGTTTGATTTGCAAAAAAAAAAAATGAAATAATTATACCTCATGCTTTCAAAATCAACAGATTTCTGCGACATCAAAATTTCAATGCAAACTCATACAACCTGTGGTACTATTTTTCAACACAAATATATGGATAACAGGCGGTCATGTGATTGTTACTAGAAAATCTGGTGTGTAGCAGTAAGAGCAGTAGCAGAAGGAAAAACGTGGACCGTTGATGCATAAAAAAGAAAATGTTCATATATATACAACTTCTTGTTGCAGTTGTGAAGAATATATCTGAACTAAGTTACTGACTCAGTTTTTTTACCCTTTTATCAGTAAAGAATTTACCACGTTAGTCACTGGGTAGATACTTTGTTATATTTAAAAAAGAAAAAAACAACACACACACATAAAAAATATTAATAAACGTTCTCCAGAAATGTATGGATTTATGCCTATTTTATTCATTTTAATAGTTATTCTCCTCTAATTTGATAATTTGTCTCTCTCACGAATGAAAACACTACGATTATTTAAGAAGCCATGTCATGCCTTCGACATATTTAGAATGGTTTGCTCTAATTGTGGCTACTTTTATAAAGGTGAAATGCCATTTAGATGAACAGTTTGATAACGTAATGATAATGCTTCCTTTAACTGAATTTGTAATTTCAAAGTGAGAATGCGCACAAAGATTATTGAAGACTGGTTCTATAGATATCGGCTCCAAATCTTCAGGTTTAACTTCAGTTTGATACGCAAAAAAATTGATGCCGCCTGCAACTCTCTAACACTGTGGAGAGGTACTCTCCAATAAACCTTTTGTATAGCGGCTGGCAGCTATATGCCGTGCACGTTTTAACATTTAGGAATTATTAGCAAAACTTTGGTTCCTCCGATTCGTCGTTAACTATTTCTTCATTTGTTGACACTTTTTAACGAAAAAATGTTTCTCTAATTTAATCTACAATGAAACATGTCATACAAAATCTAACTTGCTACATACGTGACATATGTATTCAATCTTTATATTACTTTTCGCGGGTCCCCATCTAGTATTTATATTACATGGACTGAAAAGACGCAAGGAAAACATAATAAATTTAGTATGAATACTTTGAATTAACATAAAAAAAAAATGTTAAAAAAATTTTCAAACATCAAGGCATGTGGTTTTTCTGTGAATTTCAAACTTTTGAAAACAAGATGTGATAGTATTTCCCTTGAAGGTCAAGCCTTTATTCAACGTCTAAATTTACAAAAAGTTAAATTCCTTAATTGAACGAATATTGAAATCATTTTCCTGAATAAACCATATAATTCAAACGGTAACATACATCTTAAAGTATGCGTGCGTGCGTATGTGCGTGTGTGTGTGTGTTTCCTGCTTTTATATTTGTTCGAAACTTACCCTGACAAAGAAGTCTTACAAAATACACTATAAATACCGACATGTTTATGAAAAAAATCTTCTGAAATTACTGCTATGGTACTGAGACAATTCACTGCCACAACAAATATTCTCTTTGTGTTTGCCTTATTGCTTATCGTTATTGCTTATCTTGAACTCATGTGGAGCTGCATTTACATGATTTCTGTTTAATGAGATAAGGGTTCCTTAACAATGACTTTGTTGAATATTATTTTGCACTTAAAATTGAAAACGAAACTAATTCCAAGAAGATCATAATTATATTTTGAGAAACCTTTGGTGCAGTATTTTTTTTAATCAAAAGAAGGAAAATGAATAAAAAAAAGGAAGATCAATGCCGCCTTCGCCGTTGTAAGGCAGCCTTGAATTTACTCGTTGTCAATTTTAAATATAATTTTGTACTAAAAAAATAAAAAAGGAAAACCTCCTTCTGTCAAGGGTTCCACTATTTGCTAAACTATTGAATATAAACATACATTAGACAAACAGAAAACAGGTATTTGCATTTGGTTTATAGAAACCATTGTAGTGAAAAATCGATTTATATCAGCATAACAGTTATCGATGGCGTGAGTAAATAAGACTGCTTTCAATTGATATTTGTATTCTACACTTAATTGAGGACAAAGTATTTTGAGAGAAATGTAAAGATGTTTTTTATAAGTTCTATTTTAAAAAATGACACGATTTTTTAATTTAAAATGGCTGCCGCAAAGTCTAGTTTCTCATCCTGCATAGATTTCAAAAAAGAATTTATTCAAATAAAGATAAGAATGACTGAATCATGTTATTCATAACCAAAATAATTTTTTACGAAGCCTTTAAACCTTTAACATTTAATTGTAAAAAGAACCTCAGAGTGATACAGAATCTATATCTTTCACAGTGCGAGATGAAATATAATCATCTCACTAATAGAGAACTAAGTATCTCATTAGTGAGCACTAAATAAACAGTTTAACGTGAAAATATTCATTTAAATTTATAATGCATCACATGCATTTTTTCCCCAAATTTCTCTGTTTTGTTGCATTGCAGCAGTAAACATTCACACACGGACGGCATCACTTGAGTGCAAATTTCTGCCATCACGCATGACACGCAATGATGGTGACGAGCAATGAAGAAAACTATTTCTCAAAGTCTAAACATGCACTTAAATCATTCTTTGTCTGAGTGGCAGTAGTAACTGATAGGAGAACCAATTCCTGTATATATATTGAATCACACTGAATGCATAGTTAATCACCTTATAATATTTAATAATATATAATAGTTATTTACCATTTAAAGAACAAGTCCATGTGTTTATACTCATTGCAAAGTATTTACAAGATTAGTGTCGATTAGGGACACATGTAAGCGACCAGACGATGGAAAGAATATTACTAAGCCATTTTGCGGTGCATCGTTCAAGCCTTTGACCTTTTGAGGCTTCCATCATTTGTTTGATTAAATGGCCTTTTCTCATCTAATGGGGTATCCTTAAATGAAATACTGAATAACAAGCCTGGTATCTAAACCCCTTTAACTGCACACTTTCTGTGTCAAATAATAATATTTAAAAAAACAACCTGATTAAATTTTACAATTCGATATTTTTAAAGTCTCTGAACTAGATTTCCAAAGCTTATCCTTGCAAATCGTAATTCATTTTCAACGCGGTTTTGTCTGTAAATTAGTAAGGCAACGCTGGTACTCCTCATATCAAAAACCTTGAACAAAAAAAAAATGATCTTGATTAAAAAATTGAGTATAATTTTCAAACCTTCTTCCTAACAATATCTTCTCCTCTTATTGTCCAAGATAGATAGATAGAGAGATAGATAGAGAGAGGCAGAGACAGAGAGAGAGAGACAGGGACAGAGAGAGAGAGAGAGACAGACAGGGACAGAGAGAGAGAGATTAGACATAACTATCTGACGTGCCTGGGATGGATGAATGGTTCAGCTGTTACGCAAAAGACTTGTAAGCAAGATTCATTGTCCCTCTCCTCTACTAACATTAACTTTTTTTGTAAGAGACGTTTATTCCTAGTCAAGATAAATGCTATGAACTGAACAATTTAAACTAAAACGATATCACTAGAATATGTGAAAAAATAGCAGTTGTCAGTGACAAAACTCTAAACATTACAATTTCAACATAGAAAAAAACTAGTGTCCTATTTATGTACTGCTTTGCAGAAAGAACCACCAGAGACTTCAGAAATAATGAGTAAAATGATGTTCTGCTAAAATACACAGCTTGCAGAGCATCCCAGCAGGTTATGGCTTAATACAGAGTAAATATATTGTCCTGCTGAACTCTTCTACTGGCAGAGCAACCTAGCAGGTCATCATACAATAAAATCATATTGTTCTGCTGAAATGCTCTGCTGCCACAGCAACCTTGCAGCGCATTAAATAATATACTGTAAAAGTCATGTCCTAATGAGTCACTTTGCTGGAAGAACTAACTAGCAGGGCATTGCTCAATATAGAGTAAAATAAATTTCCTGCTGAAATGTTCTTCTGGCACAGCAAACTTCCAGGGCATTCGAAAATATAGAGTAAAACTAATGTCTTCCTGTAATAATTTGCTGGAAATTATCGAATTGAATTAATTACTTTAAAATCCACCTTCAAGACTTTGAAATCGCTATATAATGAGATTCAAGCCTTGTATGTAAAGATGTTAGGGTGATATGTTTCTAGAAGAAACCGTAGTAAAACAAATGCCACAGCTGTTACTACCGCTTGCAAAACTGATTAGAGTTTGCACTGTTAGGTAAAGAACGATACTCGTCGGTACACCTGTCAAAAATCAATTAAAGCGCCGCCCAATGTGTTTCTTTCAAACTCCACCTTATAAAATAATATTGATTTCCGGTAGTAACCCAGCGACAATTACGACGCAGCAACTTTGGCACCGCGCAGGCACATATTTTTCTGGCTGCGGGTAGATTGCAAGACGCAGATTTATTGACAGCTATACCTGAGAAAACAGACTCGCTGTGATTGGATGGATAAGCAGTAAAGTGACAGATTATGCTTCTGAAATGAATATCGTAAAGTCACTTTTACCGCGTTCCGAATACATGAAACTCTTATCAGTTTTGCAAACGGTAGTAACCCTATGTATGTTTATTCTCTGTTAAATCAGTGCTTCCCGAATTACATTCGTGCATAATATTTGCATCTGGCTGTTGGTCTATTGTACATGGGAGTAGCCGGGGACTAAAGTATTGGTTTATACAAGATAACATTACAACGTAACAAAACATAAGGTCCGCTAATAAGACTGTTTAGTTACAGAGAATACTTCTTTGACTGGTCATTTTGCCATCACGCACCTCAACCACATATTGAAAAGGTCTGAGACATTAATGTGTTATGGCTTTGTTTGCACTGTTTGAATTTAGTGCTATAAATGAAGGAAATGTTTAGTAGCAAGGGATTTTGATCAGGTTTGCACTTATTGCAATTTCATTTATAAACAAGATGTAAACTACCGCGCGCACCTGTTTGGGTTAATTGGAAACGGCAAAAGCGATAATTATGAAGCGTCACGCTGTATGAAACATAACGCTTCATAGAGTAACTACTAACCTTTCAAACGCCCAAATTTTCAAAAGCCACGAACAGGCTGAAAGGCCTCAGTGGCAACAGTAATTTGACAACAAAACCGAATAAGCAAATAAATAAGCAACACTTTTATCAACCAAACATTACCTCCAAAAATCTAAGACAGTTACCTGTGCAGTAGATGAAATAGTTTCTATGCTAATCGCGTAGCTTCTCCTGTCATATATTTTTGAGTGAATTTATGGGCAAACAGGAAAAGGAAATTGGTGAAGTGAGCTCTTAAAATAGATGTAAAGTTGTATATAAATAGACATGTATAAAAGAGTCGCCCTATTGGGAAAAGATTTTGTATAGCGATAATAATTTTTAGCTCACCTGAGCGGGCTCAGGGTGAGCTATTAGGATCAATGAATGTCCATCGTCCGTCGTCCGTCGTCAGATCACACTTAATTCGTTAACACTCTACTGGTCACATTTTTGCTCCAATTGTCACGAAACTTGTTCAAGATGTTTGTCTCAATAATTACTCGGACGGGTTCGAATATGGGTCATCTGGGGTCAAAAACTAGGTCACATGACCTAAAATAGAAAAATCTTGTTAACGCTCTAAAGGCTACTGTTTCAGTCCAAATGTCCTGGCGATTTGTCAGAAAGGTTGTTTAGTTGATTTCTAGCCCAAGTTTGAATATGGGTCATCTGGTGTCAAAAACTAGGTCACACAGCCCAAATATGGAAAAACCTTGTTAACACCCTAGAGGTAAGATTTTCAGCCCGAATATCCTGGATATTAGTCAGAAAGGTTGTTTCCATGATTTCTAGCTCAAGTTCGAATATGGGTTGTCTGGGGTCAAACACTTGGTCACAGAGCCCAAATATGGAAAAACCTTGTTAACACTTAAGAGGTCACATTTTCAGCCCAAATATCCTTGTAATATGTCAGAAAGGTTATTTGGATGCTTTCTAGCCCAAGTTTGAATATGAATTTGGTCACAGTGCCCAAATATGGAAAAACCTTGTTAACAATTTAGATGCAACATTTTCAGCCCAAATATTCTTGTAATATGTCAGAAAGGTTATTTGGATGATTTCTAGCTCAAGTTTGAATATGAATATGGGTCATCTGGGGTCAAAAACTAGGTCACACAGCCAAAATATGGTAAAACCTTGTTAACACTCTAGAGGTAACATTTTTAGCTCAAATTTCCTGAAAAACTGTCAGAAAGCTTGTTAAGATAATTTCTAGCTCAAGTTGGAATATGGGTCATGTGGGGTCAAAAACTAGGTCACACAGCTTGTTTATGGAAAAACCTTGTTAACACCCTAGAGGTAACATTTTCAGCCCGAATATCCTGGAAATATGTCAGATAGGTTGTTTTGTTGATTCCTAGGTCAAGTTCGAATGTGGGTTATCTGGATTCATAAACTAGGTCACAGAGCCCAAATATGGAAAAACCTTGTTAACACTTAAGAGGTCACATTTTCAGCCCAAATATCCTTGTAATATGTCAGAAAGGTTATTTGGGTGATTTCTAGCCCAATTTCGAATATGGGTCATGTGGGGTCAAATACTAGGTCACACAGCCCAAATATGGAAAAACCTTGTTTTAACTTTAGAGGTAACATTTTCAGCCCAAATATCCTTGTAGTATGTCAGAAAGGTTATTTGGATGATTTCTAGCCCAAGTTTGAATATGAATATGGGTCATCTGGGGTCAAAAGTTAGGTCACTCAGACAAAATATGGAACATTTTTTTTATCACTCTAGAGGTAACATTTTCAGCCCAAATATCCTGGAAATATGTCAGAAAGGTTGTTTTGATGATTTCTAGCTCAAGTTTGAATATGGGTCATGTTAGGTCAAAAACTAGGTCACACAGCCCAAATATGGTAAAACCTTGTTAACACTCTAGAGGTAACATTTTTAGCTCAAATTTCCTGAAAAACTGTCAGGAAGCTTGTTAAGATGATTTCTAGCTCAAGTTGGAATATGGGTCATGTTAGGTCAAAAACTAGGTCACACAGCCTGTATATGGAAAAATTTTGTTAACACTCTAGAGGTAACATTTTCAGCCCAAATATCCTGGAAATATGTCAGATAGGTTGTTTTGATGATTTCTAGGTCATGTTCGAATATGGGTTATCTGGATTCAAAAACTAGGTCACAGAGCCCAAATATGGAAAAACCTTGTTAACACTTTAGAGGTCACATTTTCAGTCCGAATGTCATTGATATATGTCAGAAAGGTTATTTTTGTGATTTCTAGCCCAAGTTCGAATATGGTCATGTGGGGTCAAAAACTAGGTCACACATCCCAAAAATGGATAAACCTCGTTAAAACTTTAGAGGTAACATTTTCAGCCCAAATATCCTTGTAATATATCAGAAAGGTTATTTAGATGATTTCTAGCCCAGGTTCGAATATGGGTCATCTGGGGTCAAAAACTAGGTCACCCAGACCAAATATGGAAAAACCTTTTTATCACTCTAGAGGTAACATTTTCAGCCCAAATATCCTGGAAATATGTCAGAAAGGTTGTTTTGACGATTTCTAGCTCAAGTTTGAATATGGGTTATGTTTGGTCAAAACTAGGTCACACAGCCCAAATATGGTAAAACCTGGTTAAAACTCTAGAGGTAACATTTTTAGCTCAAATTTCCTGAAAAACTGTCAGGAAGCTTGATAAGATGATTTCTAGCTCAAGTTGGAATATGGGTCATGTGGGGTCAAAAACTAGGTCACACAGCCTGTATATGGAAAAAGCTTGTTAACACTCTAGAGGTAACATTTTCAGCCGAAATATCCTGGAAATATGTCAGTTAGATTGTTTTGATGATTTCTAGGTCAAGTTCGAATATGGGTCATCTGGGGTAAAAAATTGGGTCACACAGCCTGAATATGGAAAAACCTTTTTAACTCTCTAGAGGTAACATTTCAGCCCAAATATCCTGGAAATATGCCAGAATGGTTGCATCAATAATTTCTAGCCCAAGTTCGAATATGGGTCATCTGAGGTCAAAAAGTAGGTTACAGAGCTTAAATTTGGAAAAAACTGGTTTACACTCTACAGGTAACATTTTCAGCCCAAATATTCTGGAAATATGTCAAAGAGGTTATTTCGATGGTTTCTAGGTGTAGTTCGAATATGGGTCATCTGGGGTCAAAAACTAGGTCACAGAGCCCAAAAATAGAAATATCTTGTTAAGGCTCTAGAGGCTACTGTTTCAGTCCAAATATCCTGGCAGTTTGTCAGAAAGGTTGTTTGGTTGTTCAAATTATTAGATTAGGATAAAGGTCACGGAGGCTAAAAAATTATTTATCTACTGTACCTCATAAAGCCTTCATTTATAGACCAATATCTTTGATATTCAATATATAGGTTCCTTGCATGGACCTCTACCCATTGGTAGGGTTTGAGGTGACCAGGTCAAGTGGAAGGTCACCATAGCTTATAATAGATATTTCTACTTTCTGTCATAGAGCCTTTATTTATTGACTGATATTTTACATATTTGGTTTGTAGGCACTTATATTTTTTCAATTAAAAAACGAAATACTGCTTAACAGCTAACCTACAGCCAAAGTACTCAGGTGAGCGATCCAGGGCCATCATGCCCCTCTTGTTTAAAGACGTGCTCTCTCTCAAAGGCTGTAACACAGTTGATTTTTTATCACTTGATATACATTGCCTGTTATGTGGTTGAGAAATATAACACGACACCTGGAATGCTGTTGTACTGATATTTACAACCCTTTATATTATTATTATTATATTATATATTATTGTTTATTCATAACATTTCACGTGTCATTAAATATCACAGTACCAATCATTTCAACAACCCTGCAAAGGGGGGATTAATTTTTCTTCCCAGTTTTCAGAGAACATGTCAGTACACAAGCTGGCCTAATCGTTCGCCTAGTGATCTGATTGAATTGAAAGCATCAAAATTATTGAGAATACCCCTGTATAAAAGTACGTCACATATTATAGACACGTGATAATTTATGACGTCAGATATTAGAGGGGTGCATATTATGCCTTGTATTTGTATAAAGTTAAGAGGCGTATTTTTCAAAAAGTCGTCAGTGGTCAGCGGTGTAAGAGTTGGATAGAACGTGTGTAATCCTTATAACTCTAATCTGTGTTGTTAAAAGCAGGATATATGATGAAATTCGGTAAACTGATGGACTGTAAAATCAGGTTTTATTTGAACTATACGATTTGAAAATACTGAATCAACGTTATCGTTTCACTTGTATAGTTCAGCTAGTACCTGAAAAAATCAACATTTAAAAATATCACGGATAAATTCACTCGTTGATTTGAATTCGCGTTTTAAAGGTGGATTTGGAGTTCTGCATAGTGTGTGAGTTTGCAATTATAATGACTTAATCAGGAATATTCTGTAATAAAAGATACATTCAAATGGGAATTATGGACAAATAATTTTACAAGTAAGTGGATCTTATACCTCTTTATTCATACAGTAGCAGTGTTAATGTTAGGGAAAACTTCCGAAAAAGTCGCGTGCAACCGTTTGGGGTGATAATAATTGGATAAATAAGCTTTTATTTTTCTTATCTAAACTATTATTCAGTTTATTTATTTTTTTACAAAATATATCAGCATATAATTATACTACTTACTTACAAACATTTTTTTCTGGCGTTTAAACAAATAATTGTGAAACTCCACCCCCGCACCCCCCCCCCACCCCTGTGCTTTCGCGAGCGATTTCCCGCATTTCTTCAGATAAGAGAGCCATCGGCAATGGCGTCACGGTGTAAACAACAGTGATTTGCCATAGAGAAAATTCGACGCGGACGGAGGTTTATATGAAAACGGGAAATTTAAGAAGAAAATCCTTGAAATTCCTGAGGGTGACTTTTTTTATCGCAAAAATGCAGTTTATTTGTCGAAATGAGTTGAGGATAAACCAATCTAGGTCAAAGTTGGGGTTTCAAAATGGGATGTGACAGACTTTAATCACAAAGCAACGTCATATTAATACGACTATCTCCGAACTGCTTAGCTGGAATGAATCTGACTTCTAGCAGGCGTTAAACTGAAATAAACCAAACTTAACAATATATGTAACACATACTTTATATACTCATTTTGCCTAAGAAGCAAGAGAAGACAGCATCGATCTCTAAAATGGATATAGTGGGTAGATTGGCTTACAACAAGCAGAACAGTAGTCAAGTTGAAACGCGCTGGAATCCAGTGATACGATTCCCTGCTCCTTCACTTGCAATAGGGCCTACTGAATTTCTTTCGGATTAGACGTTTAATTGAGGTCCCGTATAATGGTTACGTACACTAAGCATGGAAAAGAAACAGACATGTCTCATGAATGGGATGTTTTCTGTATCTTGCACTTTTTTCCACAACCTAAAATAACTAACCTTTACAGGGGGCGTCACTCATATGGGCAACCGGCACTGACGATAAGTAAACATAATAGGGATTGACTTACACGTCAGTGATCTTTCGGAAGAGATACTATCAACAAGTCAACGTAACTCCGTATGTTTGGTAATGCACATCTATATCATAACAAAGTGGTACTTGAAATACCAGCCTTTGAATTTATTTGTTAAAATCCGATTTTAATTAGTGATGCCATTCTGATAAAACAGATCATTAAAAGTAATAGTTTTGCTTTATTCTTACATTATGTAAAAGTGAGATGTTATGTGAAAAGGCAAATCTAAAGATATTCAGGCCTAGAAATCTCCTTCTCAAGAGTATTTTAAGCTTCCGAAAGTGAACCGAGACAACAATCATTACGGTTAGTTTAAATTAGCTTCAATAACTTTATCTATTTACTTCTGGTGGAAAAATGCATAGGCTTAATATAATATTGTGCCATAACTAACGCTTATTCTGA